>CM076997.1:116642864-119042864 GCA_039090855.1 Macrothele yani
CGGATAGCATACTCGAACGGAAATCGGGAGATGCGGGCTCGCTTTCAGCTCCAGGACGATGAAATTTTCCAAGTTTTCTGAGAGATGTTACATGGATGACCAGTAAGTGTTACAAGCTAATTCAGAATTTATATTCTGTTTTCCTTTGAATATTCTATCGATTTCCCATGTATTATGAAGAATACTTCTTCCTTCATTGATTTATCTGTGATACTGGTGAATTCAGGCTATATCCGTTTCTGGATGGGAAATAGGTCAAAACGCTATGAGGAAGCATGGATGCTTTGACTAGCGCAAATCTGAAGATGTTCCAGATTCCTAAGCTAAGTTTTCTTAGTCTCAGTTGCTTGGAACTTCCCTGTCCTGGGTGGTGTAACGGTTAGCATATTCGAACGGAAATCGGGAGATGCGGGTTCGATTCTCGCTTCAGGGCGATGAAATTTTCTAGTTTTCTGAGAGGCGTTACATAGATGACCAGTAAGTGGTACAAGCAAATTCAGAATAATATTGTTTCCTTTTAATATTCTATCGATTTCCCATGTATTATGAGGAATATTTCTTTCTTCACTGATAAATAAAAAAAAAAAAGAATTCCCAACTGCTTCGGAATTCGAAGCCTTCGGTATCACATCAAGCGGGCCAAATCCAGTCGACTTTTCGTTGCTCTCGCAGAAAATATCGAATATCCCACAATCTCCAACAATGCAAATCACATCCTGATTTTGCAACGAACAATACAACCGCGCTTTAACTTCCGAATGCCAACAATTGGCAACCCATCTATATTTTGAGGAAGAAATGCAAATTTCAATTCTGTATACGGAAACTGGCAGAAACATAGTATAAGCAAATTCTGTAAATAGTCCAAATAGCAAAACATGGCGCGAAAAAACTGCACCTCAAACTGATGCAAAAGTTTCCAGTTCCAGTTTTAATCAAATTGTGCATAGTGATTTTTGCTCTCTCTCTTTAGCTGCGCCCGGGGCGGCCGCTCCCCGCCTGCCCTGCCCTAGTTAAGCCTCTGTCCAAACACGTTCGATCCGGTGAGAGGTCGAGCGATCGCTATGTCCATGGTAGGGTGTCGACATTACAGAGGCAGGCGTGGGTGAGCCGTGCCGTGTGTGTCCGGGCACACACGGCACATTTCTGTAAAGTTATCCATCGTTTGTGCTGTGCCATTGCAATTATGTTTTTGGTTTTTTTTTTTAAAAGATCAATACAAAAAAGAAAAAGATATTTATGCTTATAATGAAATATAAGAGTAATTTTTATAAACTTTTATACCAAAAATAAAAGTTCAGAGAATTTACAAATTTACAACAATGTCTATCTTCCAGGAAGGGGGAAGGGTGCTTGCTTGCCTTGCAGAGGGGGACTAAGACTCCTCTGGTCTCCTGCTAGCTTCGGCCCTGACACACACACACATACACTGGCAGCACTGCCCCCGTCTCTCGTATTGTACGGCATTTTAAAACTTTTCCATAAAAAAAATTGTGCAAAATTTTTAAATCACAAAAGTGGGGAAAAAGCAATTGAAAAAAATTAGTACTACGGGGGTGATAACAAAAGTTCTGCACAAGGATTAATCTAAAACGGAAGCGGATGATGCAATCGAGAAAATGATTGCCTCATGTCAGGGTCGAACTCCTAGCAATGCGGTGGTGTCAGAACGACGCTGCTATCATTTGCTGTGTGGACGTGGGAAATTTGGAAATGGAAGCGTGCAGCTCCTCAGGTCGAGTCACGGCGTTAGGCCAGCGCTCGTACATAAAAATAGAAACTATGCAAGGAAACACTCCGACACAGATCCACACTGCCTTGCAAAAAGTTTGTGGGGAAGCAACTCTTGATCGAAGCACACAATTTCTTTCTGAGGACAAAGTTGAAACCGAAAATTCGTCAAAACCCCCCAACCTTTTGGAAGCGGGAATATCTTGCTGCATGATAACGCACCGTGACATGGTGCAGCGTCGGTACAGTGATTTTTGTCGAAAGGTGGCTGAGAAACTTTATCCCGCCCACCACACAGCCCTGATCTCAGTCCACCCGACTTTGATCTTTTCCCAAAGTTAAAAAATCGTCTCCATGGCATCCACTACGAATCAATCGACGAACCGTCATGACTTGATCCGAGTAATACGACAGCTGAGCGAAGATGGCGTACTACGGGGCATCCAGGACCTACCTCACTGCTGTCAAGCTGTCATTAGCAGTGGAGAGGAGTACATTGTACGGCAATAAGGTAAGTTTTTCTCCTGTTACTTCGCTTCACCCTTTTTTAAAAAATGGACAGTGTGCAGAACTTTTGCTAGGACCCCCCGTATGTTCCTGGTGTTCAATTGCCTGCTTTTGCGAGGAAACGAACATCCTGCTTTTTACATATGATGTCTCAAGAGAAACTTTCAAAATAAATTTGGGCCCTTCTATTCGGGGTGATTGATTTAATATAATAATTTTTTAGCTTAAATCGTCAGATCATTCCTGAGCGATATCACCGGTAATTCTACTTTAAAATATTTGTTTATTCTTTTGCAATTATTGATTTCCACATCTTTTGAAAGGAACTTCCATTTACTTCACTTCATCAAGTCATTCTTGCACCGTTCATTGTCTTATTGGCGATTTTCTCTCGGACGTTTGTGGAAATATAGCATTAAACAAAGCACACCAACTGCTTTTAGTGATCAGTCAAAATAACTTTCTCCTTCCGCTCTCAGCTTCCTCTGTTTCTGAAACCCTAGCTTTCTTTTTTTTTTTTTTCTGTACTGTCTCTCTCTCTCTCTCTCTCTCTCTCTCTCTCTCTCTCTCTCTCTGAAGCTAGAACAGAACATTTAGCCTCCAAACTCATAGCAAATTTTAATCGTTATAAAAACATTTACGAAAATCTGCATTCATTACTATAATTTTGCAAAAATAAATACATTAATTATTTACGACCGTGCCTATTTAAGAAGGAAACGTCGGTTTTAGGGGAGTTTAACAAGATCAAGCCGCGGATGGCTTAGTGGTTTAGTGTTTCAGACTATCGATGCTGGGTCCCCAGGTTTTAGCCTGGGCTGATCCTTCAGAGATGGTGTGATTTACTAACAATCGCTGAATATCCGCCGTGCATCGGACGAGCACGTAAAGTGACGGCCCCCAGGCTGGACCCACTGGTTAAATGGGTATCCTTTCCTATGTCCTCCCTGAAATTCTCTCACCCATCTATGTGCAATATCGTACTTGTACGGTGGCGCCATCTACTGTACTCTAATCTCACTACAAACTGTTCTGTCAAAAGTCGCTAGACTTGCTCTCATTCCTTCCGTTTCTGTGTCCTGCCCAAAAAATGATCTCGCTTTAGGTGGCTGGGACCTAAACTCTACCCACTGTGGACGGAAGTCCTACATGAAAATGACAAACTTTAGGGGTTTAGGGAGAGAGGCGATCGCCCCAATCGCTGCCCACTGGATCCGCTGGTGACCCCTTATTGATAAATTTTAGTGGTTACCTGTGTCTCGGAGAACCCATGTAGTTTGCGACGTTTAACTGGTTGAGAAGCCAGACTTCGAGATGGTATCTTGAAAGCCTTCCATATACAGGATGTCTCCTTAATGATGGGACACATTTTATTTTTAATTTACAGGAACGTGAGCACTCGCCCATCTTTAAAATATATTGTACTTCAAAGTCTGACCTTGGGAGTTAAACTTGGTCTCCTTTCTAGATCATTGATCCTTAATTATGTCGCCGTGAAGGACGAAAATGGCGTAGCCGTCAAAGTTACTGCTCAGCGCTACAACCACATGTTAATCACCTTCTTCATTCCTGAGTTGCAACGGCTTGACCTTATACAAAAGTGGATGCAACAAGATGGCATGACTGCCAATTGCAACCCTTCGATAATAGTTCCCCAGGTGCTTCATTTTCAGATTCAGTGATATCCATTGGCCGTCTAGATCACCGGATCCATAACCCCACCAGATTACTTCCTTGTAGGGTTATCTATAAAGGAAAACTTCAATGTACGTTGGTAGTAGAAACCCCGCACAGCTCTGGAACTCAAACAAGGCATCCGGAAGGAGATAGCGGCCATCCCAGCTGACGTCTCTGCACCGCTATTGGTGGGGATGACAGAGAGCCCGGAGTAAGAATGTTCTCTCTTCGCGGTGGCGACCGTCTAAGAGATGTGATATTCAAAACCTTGAACAGTGCTATTAACTCCTGTACCTTGGTTATGTATTACACATAGTCCTTAACAAGTGTGCTTTGTTCCAGTCCTCGATACTTACACGTTTGCGTTTAAAAAATCATTATGGGACACCTGTATATGTTATACAACCGTTACATCATTAATGATTTAAAGACATCCACTCCATTTTATTTTTATTTTTCACACGAGTCCAAACGGCTGTCCTAAATTCGCGACCGTCAGTACTGCTGCTGTCACAACAGTTTGAATACTTACTACAACTGCCGATTTATCGGAGTTTGATAAAGGACAAATTGTGATGACACGGCACCTCGGAACTACGATCTCTTACGCAAGGAAACGGCGCGGCTTGTGGGTTGTTCTTACGTGCCGCTATAGTGAGTTGGATGTGAAGAGTTAAATGGGATAAGGCCACAATCAGTAGGCTTTCCCGATAGACACAAAAGAACAGTGAGTTAGTATTTGAATCACGAAATAAACGAAAATCCAAAACAGGCAGAGAGAAAGTAGAGTTCAAGTTCTATCGTGAGCCCGATAGAAGGAAATACTGATTTCACGATAGTGGCTTTGGCTAATTGTTTTAAATCATCCTTAGAGTGAGGCCAGAACACAAGGATGTCGTCGACGTACCTGAGGTATCCCGTTTATTTCGTGATTCAAATTACTAACTCACTGTCCTTTGTGTGTCTATCGAAAGCCTACTGATTGTAACAGCCTTATCCTGTTTAACTCTTCACGTCCAACTCCACAAAAAGCCTTTTCTGCTATCAATTTCCTTTTTAAAGAGCCTTCACACATTCTTCAAATGATAATCATTTCCCAGTCTGAGAGACAGTTCATTTTTATATTAGCGGATAAATATGGATACCCCAGGATGATGATTAATAGATTATACACTAGAATATCAAGTGAACGAACTATTAATCTGAAGCCAGACAACAAAGCCTAATGTGAAACGATTCGTGGAGCATTGGACCAGCACCCCCATATCACTAACACACTATCTTGTATCTGTTCAAAACACAATATACAATTTGACACCCGCTCGAAGAACCTCCTATCATCAGTTAAAAAGTATAATGAATTAGCTTTTGTTTATCCATTTTTGCACTAAGCTAATTATTATGAATGAATAATGCTCTAAGCTTCAAAATGATATGGAATTCCCAAAAAGGGTGTTGTTACTCGTTAATTATGAACTTAAACAAAGTCTCAACGCTGGTTATTTATATTAAGTAATCAAAGTCATAAACCTAACAGCCAGACAGAGGTCCTGACAAAACTAAGAATTGAAAAAGACTGAACTTACAGAACAACTTGTTTATTATGATGACTCCTGGTCAACTAAGGCACTCATATATCACTACTACATAACAACACACTGCAACGCAACGCAACACACCACCAACCACCCTCAACTCCAACGCAACAACACAACTACAACGCAACAACACAACTACAACGCAACAACACTACTTCACACTTCTCGATGAACGCGCCTATATACGAGCTACCACCACGTCATGACTTACACTTCATTGCCAGATCTCATTCAGCTGGGTGAAATAATATTCCGTTCAGTAGGGAAGATAATTTACGCATAGTAAATAATAAAATAACCAGAGATAGTAAAATCAAAAGGAAAGTGAATATAGAGTATACGTTACAAAAAGGATCGAGCAAAAACAGATATTATGAACAAATAGGGTGCTGTATAACTTGTTCCACTGCTGGACCCCTTCAACAGGAGAACATGTTAACAACTACGTAGGCTCGACACGAAGAAGTTTGAGTATCCGTGTCCAGGAACACAAATACGATATCCGAACCAACAGCAATAACACAGCTTTACCAAGGAATGTGGTAAACGGCATTCTACAACCAGACTGGGAAAACATCAGACTACTGGACACTCCAGCATATATACATTCGCTGCATTTTTGTTGAAAGTATGTACATCGAAGCTTTAGGGGATAACGGCTGCAATGACTACTTTGCCTGTGGACATATCAAGAATTTGGAAAGAACGTATTACAAACCTGAACTTTAAATTATAGTAATATATATTTACAAATTCCAAGAATATATATCTTGATCGCCATAACTTTGTATTTATAACGCATCACTTGTTTTGATATGCTAAACTAATAACTTGTGAAATTATACTCTTCTACACTGTTATAATGGTAACGGTCACGACCCATGCGACGTTTGACTTATACCTATAATGCATTGTTGCACTAATCTATAAAGGAGTACTATCAGTTGCCTCTGTTCCACCTGATGATGGGGTAAATGTTACCCCGAAAGTACTAGTGAGGATATTTTAACTGTAAATATCTTTCGTATTTTAATTAAATATCGTACACAGACGGTGAGTTTTCTCATTTTCATTTTGCATATATACTGCAATTTGTGAGCCATTAACACAGCGAAACTGCAGTACGAAAAATATAATAAAACACTGTGAATAACCTTATCATGTTCAATCGAATTTAATCACAAAATCTTATATTCCAACTACTTCTACTGTAGTAACTACCCGCATTACAAAGGAGCACAGAAGTAACTGTAGAAAATACGATTTAGATATAAGATACATAGAATAAGTTAAACCACAAATAAACTGCAAATGCCTGCCATTACAATTGAAATACTTTTTCAGTCTTCCTCAGACGCATGGGAAACCATTTAATATCAGGGTCGCGGAAAATTTTCGCATCATTAACTCGCACCCTTTGTGTGGTTCGTGTAATATCGAAAAATGTCATATTTTGTTTGTGAAGGCATTTCTCCGGGGCCGTAACCAGTGAGGGGATTTGAGAGTTTGCACCCTCCCCGAAATGTTTAAAATGTCTCAAAAATAAAGTAAGGGTTTTATAAACGTTCCCTAGAAAATCGACAGAGCTCTTTATTTTACACGTACACGCCCAATCACTAGAACCACGGGCGTCCTCGGATAATTTTTCTTTGTATAATGATTCCGTCAACGTCGGAGACAAATTGACCATGAACCGAAAAAGAAAATGGAGCGCCATACCGAGGAAATTAACGCCTCTGGTATAGCCATTGAAGCATTGTCTCAATAATGTAACAAAATCTTTTCCCGAATGTTCATTTCTTGTTAAAGGTGGCTCCGCCCTCTTTCTGTTTCAGCTAGTACTCCGGAACTAACCTTTTCATCGACCAGAGCGTTTGAAAACATATTTATGAAACTCCACAGGCAAGAGGGGTTAACTGCTTAGCTCTTTTATGAACATCCAGAGGGATATAACACTATATTGACAAAAGTCACCGGACACCCCCTTCAAAAGCAAATGAACGGATCCGCTGCGTTGTTAAGATGCGCGGTATCAGCTGCAAACGGTATAAAAACAAGCTCTGCAGCTGACCGCGATCATATCGCACTGTGAGATTGAGTGAAAATGTCGCTGCAGGAGAGTACTGATTTTAAGAAAGGAAAGATTGTTGGGTGTTATATTAGTGGGTTGAACTTAAGAGAAACCGAGAGGTTTTTAAACATACCCAAGTCAACTGTTTTGGATGTACTAAATGAGTGGAAGACAATACATGGCGTGCCTGAAGTAGCAGAACGTACCGGCAGACCAAAGAAAATGAGTGGATAGAGGACGTCAAAGCCTCAGGAGAATCGTTACAGCTAATCGACGAAGTACTGCACAAGACCTCAGTGTACAGGTTAGTACAAATGTTGGAATCTCGGCATGTACACGTACCATTCGCAGAAAACTTCATTCCATGGGTTACCGTGGTCGTGTGCGGCTGCTCATTAGCCTTTCATCTCCACTCGGAATGCTACTCGTTGTTTAGCATGGTGTAAAAAACATTTATCGTGGACCGTAGGTCAATAGGAAACGGTAGGTCAATGGACTAATGTGAATCCAGATACACACGATCCATCAGTCTAATGGCCGTGTGTGGAGGTATCGCAGCGAAGTCGTAGAAGAAAGCTATTTACCATAATGTACTGTTCCTACGGTCAAGTTTTGATCTTGCAGTGTATTCGTGTGGGGGTGTTTTTCGTGGTATGGTCCCGGCCCATTGGTTATTGTGGAAAAACCTATTAACCAGCACGTCTACTTTGATATTCTGAACAATTTTTCCCTACCAACTCTGTTGGCAATACTATGGAACCGAGCCTTGTTGGTACCAGCAGGATAACGCACCGCGAATCATAAAGCAAGGACTGTTACGACGTGGTTTGACGATAATTCCGTATCGTGTGTGGACTGGCCAGCACAGAGCTCTGATCTTAATCCCATAGAACACTTATAGGATGAATTAGAGCGCCGCATAAGAAGTTTGGAACCAAGGCATACTACTAAGCAACAGTTAGAGGCAGCATTATGTACTGAATAGTAGTGCATATCTATCGCTGTGTTCCAAAACCTTGTCGAAAGCATGTCTCGAAGGGTCAGTGAATGCATAAAGGTGGGACCGACGCCATACTAATGTATGTCAATAAACGCTATGTTGTGTTTCTCTTCTAGGTGTCCGGCGACTTTTGCCAATATAGTGTATATACCAGTCCAGAAGATGTCGTCAATATGTAGATTTTCTGAAGAAAAAAGGACGACGGCTGGCCTTTGTGCTACTTTGTACTACTTCACTTCATGACAATCTATGAACAAAACAAACAAAAAGCCCATGTGTTATGACGTAAGTGAATAAAAACAACAACATATATTCCTATAATTCTTTACTTAGTCTATGCACAGATCAATTTATTAAAAAAATGATATTGGGGCATACACCGTACTTGAATAAAGAGGAAGTAGATAAATCCATCATATTGTCACATTGTTGTTTTAACTTTTTCCCATAAATACCGAAATATATTACACTGCTGGCCACCCAAAATGCAACACCAAGAAGGACACGAGATAGCAAAGCCAGATTTACTGGACACATAACAACAAATACAAAGATGAAACGATTGAGCTTACAGGCCCGTTGGGACATGTGGAACACGCAGACATCAATAGTTCGTGTGGCCCCCATGGCTGGCAATAACTGCCGCTACACGCCACGGCATCGAACGAAAGAGGCTTTGGATGTGGGCTTGGGGTATGTCGGTCCAGGCTGCTTCCACACGTTGCCACAGTTCATCAGGCGTAGCCGCGGATGGTGCTTGCCGGGCCACTCAGTTGCCGATCAGCGACCAGATGTATTCGATGGGCGACATATCGGAAGAACAGGCTGGCCACAGCAGCAGTGAAACCTGGTGGGCCGTGAAGAATTGTTACACGATGCGTGCGCGCATTGTCCTGTTGAAACGTGGCCGCTGGCAGGTCCTGCAGGTAAGGGAGGACTACAGGCTCCCAAACGTCGGAGGTGGTGCGGCGGATGTTGAGTGCACCGGCGATGCATACCAGAAGGGTGCGGGTGTCATATCCAATTGCGCCCCAAACCATAACGCCAGGCGACGGACCAGTATGGCGATGCATAATGCAGGCGTCATACAGTCTCTCGCCGTGGTACCGCCACACACGGATCCGACCATCGTGGTGTTGCAGGCAGAAGCTGGATTCGTCGGAGAAGACAATATCGTGTCATTCCGTAGTCCAGGTGCGGCGTTCAACGGCCCACTGCCGCCGCACACGCCGGTGGTGTAACATCAATGGTAATCGGAGCAATGGGCGCTGTGCGACAAGTTCCACGCTCCTGCAGACGACGTCGAACGGTACGTGTTGACACAGGTTGTTGCGCAACACACCCTAATTCCTGCGCTAACGTTCGCGATGTGGCGGTGCGAGCCTTCAATGCCCGACACACAACATGCCGGTCCTCTCGTTCGGTGGTGTGCCGCGGCTGCGGCTATCGCTCACGTCGGTACGTCTGTCCCTCCAGCATTCACCAAATCCATACTCGCCACACTGTGGCTGGATGTCGTCCCACACGGGAGCCGATTTCTCGGTACGATAAACCGCTGTCGCGATAAGCCACTATTCGTCCTCTGTTGAACTCCGAAACGTGCTGGAATGACTGCCGTATTCTGCGACGAGGCATCAGGAAGCTTTCCACGCACAGGTCTGGCAGCACAACACACTTCCACTACTTACACCCCGCCTTCTGTGCACCCTTCATATAGTGCTTTTCGGTGGCGTGTCGGGCGCACATGATTTGCATATGCCCTGTAATGCTAATCGTCTGCATGTCCTCTTGCGGGCGACGCATGCTGCGAATTTCAGGCAAATCGGATGCTTCCTTCTTGGTGTTGCATTTTGGGTGGCCAGCAGTGTATAATCAGAAGATTGCAAGGTTCCTTGAGCACTGTAAACATCAACAAAGTAGTAATAGATCTTTCAACAGAAGCGATTTGACGTTTGATGAAATCCTTTACTTTCGTGATTTTGCTTAATTTATGATTACTCCGGGTCACCGTGAGATGTTCGAACTCCCCGCTACATTCATGCTTACCGCTCGTATGCGGAGACAACCTCCCTCCCCGAAATTAATCCTTCCTCCAAAATATCCCAACCTCTCTGTCCTTTTCTCAGTCACATTCTGCCTTAAGACACGTCATCATCTTTCCTTCGGAAGACCGGTCCTTATTGTTTTTCGCACTACTTCCAAAAACATGGGCCTCAAGCCTCCGTCCGAACACCCTCTTCGCAATGCGTCTGCATGTCCACTCCTAATGGCATCACCCCGAAGGACGGAAGTCCTGCCTAATGAGTCGCTTTAAAACTCTAAAGAAAAAACCTTCTTTTATTGTAGCTATCTACACACGAATGTCCTGTGTGTTGTCCATCTCCAGGAAGTCCGCCGATAAACTAATAGTTTCCGGTGACTTACTGGCTCTACCAAATCGAACTCAAAAAATATATTCTTAAGAAGTTTCCCACGATTACTTTTCAAACATTCTAAAACTGCAAGGATTCTTAATTATTTACATATTCATTAAAATTCAACAATTAAAACATATTTATATGACATTACAATTAAAAGATATTTACATGACATAAAATAAACATTCCCGTTTCAATACGTTATTATTAAAATCTTATTTAAAATTACCACTATTACCATATACTTGTACTAGATGAAAGCCCGTCAATAATGACGGGGAAAATAAAATTTATAGTACAGAAATTATTGACATTTATTTAAAGTTTTTGAGTTCCACGTCAATAGATGGCGACGTTGGCCCACAGCTTTCTGAAAATATCGCAAGCCGTCGGTTATGGAATTTGATACGACGGGTTGTCTGTTATGTGTTTTGTAAGACCTTTAGTCCCGATATCGTCAACACTTCCTGGAACACAACATTTTTCGTATACACTGACTGTGAACCCTATATCGATTTCCCTGTTCTTTTCCGTGAACTATTTTTGCCGGCTCAATGCTATGCAGAGCGGCATCATTAATACTTTCTTGTTCAACTTCATAAAGCATTTTGCATGCGTCAGCAAAATGATTATTTTGAGACATGAAAATGCATCAGACTTGGATTGCACTGGGCGTTTTCCCTAATCCTCATTCTTTGATCACCGGCCTCTTCCGGATCCAATACATACAGTTGAGCAAACTTTTGCATCAGACTTGGATTGCACTGGGCGTTTTCCTAATCCTCATTCTTTGATCACCAGCCTCTTCCGGATCCATTTGCTGGGTGCAAAGCTCCTGCTCGATGGTAAATGTGTCCGTTAATTCGGAAACAGTAGGGACCGTATCCAGGAGGCGGAGCAATGTTAGCTCCCATGGACGCAAACGCCAAAGCACTATTTATTGATCTTATGTTGTCCATGAAATTTTTCGAATGTTGATGCTATTCTTTCGTTAATTGCTGAATAGCAGGGGCTGATCTTATAGCATCTAATTTTACTTTGCCTTTATGATGGCTGTTTTGCCGCATAATGTTTTACATAACAAAATTCGCAAATACTGTCAATGGAACCACAGTTATGAGCGACTACATTTGGTTCTACAACGTTAACTGCGTCAAGAACAGCTTGGTTTCTGGTTCGTGTATATTGTCTGCAATCTGATGTCATTCGCGACCTTGTGCGATTTGTTCTGACGTCATGTTTGCAATTCCGTGTCGTTCCCGACTTCGTTCAATTTGCTGAGGAGTTATATTTGCTACGCGATGACGATTCCGATTGCATTCTCTTTGCACAGCAGATATACTTTCCCGATGGGCCCTTTCTTGCTCCGCCTTTCGTCTTTTTGCTGCTTCTATCTGGAAAACTACTTCCTCAGCAGATTTTTCCGTTTAAGAGGCATATTTGCAGTGTTGTTGTTAAAACTCAAGCAAAACAAAGTCGATATTTTGAGACAAATGAAACCACATTGCCCGAGGTTGGACTATGTGGTTTAGTTTGCTGATTATGAGTAAACAGTCCCTTTTTAAATATATCAAATTTAACCTTACATTTAATTTGTCCGATAGCAAACTAAATTAGCAGAAACCCACACTTCTATGGTCTCTGTAGATTGGTGAGTGATTTTCTTCATGCTTGCTCTTGACGAAGCCAGAAGAGAGTCAGTCATCGATCTGCTTCCCTGTGTTCTTCTGATATTCTTGTTTTCACTTGTTTGGAGCTTGTTTGCTTTGGGCGGTGGGGTTTGTTGCGTTTTTTCTTCTGGTTGGTCCCGGTTTTAATAATGTTTTATTTTCCTCCTATTTTTTTTTTATTTCTTGTTCGGGTTTTGCGTTTTTTAGTATATATATATACACTGAGAGGCCATTTTATTATGGTCACCTGACAGTTTTAAGGAAATGAGCTATGGCTGCATGCTGTTGCTGCCAGAGGGTGAGGCTAGTAAAAAAAGGGAAAGCTTCGTGCTTGCGACAGTAATAGAAATGATTTTTGGGTGACGAGATGAGTAAAAATGCGATTCGACGGACTTTCAACGTGGAATGATTGTAGGAGCTCGGAGCCATATAGAGATAGTATCACCGAAACCGCCGCATTCGTGAAATGTTCCAGAGTAGCTGTTGTTAAAGTGTCTAAAGACTGGACTGTCAGCCAAAAAACTGGGTCTCTACGTGCAACGTGTGGTCGTCATCGACTCGTGAATGCTTGGGCGGAACGGAGAGTGTCCAGACTGGTAACATACAACAGAAGGGCAACAGTGCAGCAAATTATAGACCATCTTAATCAAGGATCCCCTCAAATGATCTCTGCAAGCACTGTTCGCTGTACACTGCATCGGATGGGATATGGCAGCCGAAGGCCTATTCGAACACCTTTGCTGTCTGCAGTTGTTAACAAGAGAAAACGTTTCCAGTTCGCACAGGAGCACAAGGATTGGACAGTCGATAATTGGAAACAAATTATGTGGTCCGATGAATCACGTTTTCAGTTGCACCATGTCGATGGCCGAGTGAAAATTTGGCGGAAACAGCACGAAAGCATGGACCCCTAATGCATTGCTACAACCCTTCAAGGTGGTGGAGGCAACGTTATAGTTTGGGGAATGTTTTCCTGGTATGCTTTGGGCCCTTTAATTCGTGTTGATCAACGTCTGACTGGCACATCATATCTAAACATCGTTGCGGACCAAGTGCATCCTGTCATGTGGATTGTTTATCCCAGTGGCGATGTCTACTTTCAACAAGATAATGCGTCCTGCCATAGTGCTCGTATTGTACAGGATTGGTTTCTGGAACATGCCGATGAGTTTACTTTGCTTAGGTGGCCTCCACAATCTCCAGATCTCAACCCCATTGAGAATTTGTAGGATGAAGTTGAACGAGCCATCAGACAGCTGGATCCACAACCCTGCAGTCTCACACTCCTGGAAAGTGCTATTCATCAAGCATGGTCTCATATTCCACAAACCACCTATCAACATCTCGTGGAGTCCATGCCACGAAGAATCGACGCAGTATTAATGGCAAAAGGTGGCCCAACGAATTACTGAGGGGGTGGTCATAATAAAGTGGCCACTCGGTGTGTAATATACATATACACATATATACACGGCGGAAAGTGAAAAAAGAACACCAAGAAGGAGACGTCTGATACCAACGAAATTTATACAGCATAATAACGTAATACAGAGGATAACGTGATCAAAACATTATGGCAAAATACAGCTGTATTTGCTGGTAAACTGAAAAATAACATTTCCATGTAACATGGTTAATACGAGGTTGAACCGCCATGAACTGCGTCACACTGTGCAATTCTGACATGGAGTATGTCGTACAGATGTTGGATGTAAGTTTGGGGTTTTGAGTTCCAAGCATCCTCAACCTGAACGCGTAAATCGGGGATGGTCGTGGCTGGCCGTGGAGACCGGATAAGTCGTTGTCCCATAAAATCCCTCACGTGCTCAATGGGGGACAAATCCGGTGAAAGTGCAGGCCATGGAAGTTGTCTCACACCCTGAAGTGCATGTTGCGTTGCACGTGCTATGTGTGGGCGTGCGTTATCTTGCTGGATAACACCACGATGGACCAACCTTACAAATGGCACAACAACGGGCTGAATGATGTTGTTGATGTATAGGAGGTGATGTTTAACGTACCCGGTACAAACACTAGCTGTGTACGAGAGTGATAGCTGATCGCTCCCCACACCAGGAGACCAAGTGTAGGCCCTGTGTGTCGCTGGCGGATGCAAGAAGGGTGGAGACGCTCCCCTGTGCGTCTGCGAACACGCATACGGCCATCGGAGGCTTCCAAGCAGAATCTGTTTTCATCGCTGAACACGACCGATCGCCATTGCGTTCTCCAGTGCAGACGTTGGCGACGCCACTGCAGCCGTTCCTGACGGTGGGCTGGAGTCAGAGGTACACATGCCAGAGGCACACGTGCACCTAGCCCTGCATCCAGTAGACGGTTGCGGATTGTTCGCACAGTCACCTCAGGTGCAACGGCAGCTCGGATGTGCGTCGCAGTGGATGTTCTGCTTGACAACGCCGCTCTTCTTATGCGTCGATCGATCCGCTCATCAGTCCGTCTGTGACTCCCGGTTCTACGTCTTCTCGTGTGGGAATGTTCCTCGGACCATCTACGCCACCATCGTACCACCACCGATACTTCCCGTCCAATTCGCTCCGCAATACGTCGATACGACCACCCGGCCTCGCGGAATCCGACTAGACGACCTCGCTCAAAGTCCGATAACTGCTGAAATCGTACACGTCTTCCATGTCCAGGCATTGTAGCTTCTTCAGGGTCTTCGCACGTGTCCGTACGCCGACGACTGATTATATTCACTTCGCCGTACTCCTTAAATACCACCGACGATAATTTGCATATTATGCCGTGCTGTGGCGTAAGCGCTCACCGGTTGGTCCCGAAATTAACATCAGACCTACGTAAACTCGACCCCATTAACATAAGTAAATTTCACGATCGTCCGCCAATTCCTTCTTGGTGTTCTTTTTCACTTTCCGGCAGTGTATAAAACTCACAGGTTTCTGTTTTCGTCCCCACGAAAAACATCTTTTCAGTTCATTATGTTCTGAAGATTGCGTTGTTATGTGAAATAACTGCAATGCATCACAACTTATCCCATAAATATTTAATTCATTGAACTATTATTTATTTCATATTCTCTTGTTAATGTACATATATGTGTAGGAACTATTGAAGTGTCAGTGAAAAAGGGTCACAAGTCCTCTTAAATGGTTGCTTTTCTGTCATCTATGTGTTTTATACACTAAACACTAAATCCGCGAAAATGACTTCTAAAGATTTTTCTTATTTACTGGGGAAAAGATTGCCTTTATTTTTACTACTTCATTCAAAATTGCCGTCAAAAATTTCTCGCTATTTTTTTTTATCCAGTTTTACATGAAGTTTCGGCAAAAAAAAAAAAAAAATATATATATATGTAATGTTTTTGCTGAGGTTAGAGGGCCTTCTCAGTAGCGAGCACCCCCCCCCTACACACAAACTGCGGGAGTTGCGGGGGCTATCAGTCCGCCCGTGCATAATATCATAGGTGCCGGCTTGAAAAATTATTGGGGGTTCCGGAAATTTTTAATCGAATTACCCATGCATTATTCAAAGTATTTAAGTCTAATTGAAATTTCATTCAGTCAGATTATCTGGCACAGTAAGACGCTTGAAGTGCTAAAATGAAGCAAATTATAGTTAATTCCAGACATTTTTTTCTTCTAGATAACTATTTATTTAATTAATTTTGCTTTTGTAGGCGCGACATTATTATATACAATACACAGATACTGTGAATTTCCAACTCAATTGCTTTATGAAAGCAACAAAAACATGTAAAACTTAGTTTAAGGTTTACCAATATTAAAAATGCCAACAAATTTTTTCTTTCAAATGATTTCTGAGTTAAAATAGGAGGTTAGAATGGAGAGGATATGGTATCAGCCGCACGCCCTGCGTTTTCCGTGGGCTCCGCTTTGTATCAGCTGTGAATGTCCAGTATGCCCAACTTGGGCTGCTTCTCTACTTTTCTACGGAGAAATCTTCGACTTTGAAGATGTTTTAGAGGCACTTGTGCAGAATGTACAGTCAGGAAATAATGAGACTGAAATATGCATGCGCATAACTAAAATTTGCAAAAAATTACAGAAATGCTGTTTAGTATTTTCTAAAAAAATTAAACAAAATTATGCTTCGTAGAGCGGAAGTGCATACTGCTCATTAGCCAATCACGGCCTTTCTGAAACTGTGGGAGCCTTGTTGACCTTCAGGGACTGCTGCAGAGAGTAAGAGACGGCGGCTATCAATCTGTGCTGCAGTACAGGTCTTCAGGAAGTGACGTCACGTCACCGAATCCTCCACACCCGGAGGGCGTAAGAAACCAGATGAACAGATTTGGCTTTACCAGCGGCTGCTGATGCCTCCTTCTCTCTCTTCTATCCTCCTTGGTCCCTGACTGTCCGAAGATAGGGTGGGTCAACTGACTATACAACATATTTTCGCCTTTATCACTATGATCTCGAATAGGTTCTCGTCTCCGAATGAAAAGCTAGACTTTGTATTTTGTGGGAACCCAGACAAACCGAAGAATTTTCTTTTATAAAGGATGCAGTTTTAAATGCTCGTAAACAACGGTACCTGAGGTGTTGTCTGTCGCGTCAAATTTGATGAGCGCGAAGAAACAGTAATTCTTTTTTTAGGCACAATAAACAGTCTGAGGGATAAATTTCTATAAACACTTTCTATATATAGTAAACGCGGAATGAATAATAAAACACTTGAAGAATTGATAACGAAAAACAAAATTTATACATATACGCGTTCGTGTATTTCCCCCACGAAATACGCGCAAAAATATTTGGGGTTCGAGGAACCCACAACAAAATCATTGGGGGTTCAAAAAGTGTCTTGAACCCACGAAGTCGGCGCCTATGCACAATATAACGTATGGTGAAAATTAATTTTCAAATTCTAAAATCCTCCCGAAAATTCTTCCTGGCTGCGGCCCTACATATCAGTATTTTGTTAGATATCAATTGTCGTGATAGAGACGAATTTTCTCTACCCAGTGTTCGTGTTGCTCCCAGAACAGATTCGAATAAATTACATAAATCAAATTCTTTTTTGAAGGATAAAAGGGGCAACAAATTCGTCAAGGCCTAGGATCAGAAAAAGCCTTAAATCCGTCTCTGTGTCGTGAAATACCACGATACAATCTAAGTTTCAGATTTGAGGCTTTTATTTATTTATGCAGGGCGAACTCATTACGTTCGGAATTATTGCTAACATCACCGCTGTTATCTTGTCTATTATTATTTGTTAATTTCTCGTAATTTGATTGGATGCGCTTTGAGAAATCGGCCTGATCTGTTGACATTCGCCAAAAGCTACTTCTTTGTTCTCCAGGAGAATGGGTGTGGCAAATAAGCCGCACATCGCTTTCAACTACCTAGAAAGAAAAAAATCTTCAGACACGCCGTCGAACAAGCAGCGCTTCCGCTAGGAATGGTGATAAGCATATAACACTTCTCGCTGTCTGCCACTCTGAAGCCTGTTTCCACTTTCTCCCGCCCTTTCGTTGCTGTGGCACATGCAAGGGCTCCCCGGTGACCTACTGAACACAGCTGAACTTCCTCGTGGAAGTGCCCGACGCGTGCTACGAAGGGCACTTGGATCGTGCTACTTTATTGCATGAGCTTCGGGGCTTGTTTTAACTCTCACTTTTCGCCACAGGTTTTCCGGTCAAGCATATTCTTCGCGGGAAATACCGACTCAGTTTTACTGTTAGATCTAATCCCACGACAGCATTGATTCCGGTTTTGTTGTCCAACAAAGTCCGACGAGTCCTCCAGGTTCGGCAAACGCTCTCTGCCGGTAAACCAGTAAGGGCGAAAAAATAAGCTATAGACTGGCGAAACGGTGAATTATTAATGGTGTGAAACAGCTGATATTAAAATTTGGAATTCTATTGGTTTCCTGGAGGCGCTGTATGAGTGCTTCCAGCTAGGTATGTCTAATAATGACATCGCGATAAGAATTTACAAACCCAGAGAAAAGGAATAATTCAAATTCAGTTTGAATAAATTCACACGCTGATCATGACACGTGTTCAGCAAAATTCTGAGTTATGGACGCTAATGAGTATTTTTGTCTGCACCGCATTCACATATTGTCCAACAGTTGGCGTCTTTCACCGACCTCAGGGCTTTGATCGATTGATGATTCCGAAGATCGATTTTCACAATGGAGAAATGAAAGCCGTGGATGAGGGCGAAGAACGTCTTGCAGTCTTTGAACTTACCTGGGAGCCTACAAATTCCACATTAGATGACAGTCTGACCGTTTATGGTGCAGATCTCAACTGGGACTTTCTCGTCACCGTGGCTTCAGACAACACTGAAATATTGGAAGTGGTAGACTCACCTTACCAGACGTGCGTACGGTACGAAGGGACAAGCAACAATGTCACTTTCAGTGTAAAAGGAGTATTTCTTGGATACACCAAAATCATTGCGTCGCTTGATGCTGCTCCCGTAGGATGTCTGCAGCTGATCCGAGATTTTTCAGAATCTGGGGACGTATTTAAGCTGGAGTTCAAATCTCGCAAGTTCGCGTTACCTGTCAGTGTGGTTCGACCACCGTCTTATTTGGTGCATGTGGTTACAGGCATCATGGTTACATTGGTTACGTTCAGCTTTATCAACATGGGCGTTCAAGTTAATATGCAGAACGTTGGTAAAGTCCTAAAGAAACCTATTGGTCCTTGCATTGGATTCTTCTGCCAATTCTTCTTCATGCCTCTGGTAAGTAAATTAAAATTTATTTTAATTGCATTAGCACGTTACGACGTCTGGATGCATCTTAAAGTTGTATCCTGCTTTAATTTGTTCCTGAATGACGCATAAGCGTAGTGTTTCGTAATTCTCAGGGCATGCTCAACAAAAACAAACAAGAAAAAAAAAAAAAAAACCCAAAGACGTTTATGCACTAATTTTCTTTAAAGTGAATAAGAAAACAAATGAAAATGTTATTTTTAATCTCTAACCAGGAGTAAACTTTTGAAATAGTGCCGTTTTTGATTCAGTACTCAGGCTTGTTAGTTAATTTTATATATTACCAACAAAAAATGTTATTGTTTTCTTTCACGTTTTTCGTGATGATCGTCTCATTTCCCCAGTTGATTTGAAAAATGTTTGCTATGCTGAATTCAGTATATAATTATAATGGATATAAATAACACATTACAGAATGTATTGGTGCTAAAATAATATACTCAACAAACACCATTTCAAAAGTGTGTGTATTGAGTATATTAATTTTGATTTTTAATCTTTGGCTGATGCTAAAGGGAAGAAACATCTTATTCCATAAGTTCTAAGTACGATATACAAATAATTGAGGAAAGATAATTTAGGTTGCCCTCGCAGAAATCTGGGCATACTGAGCATCATGCGCTGATTTCTAAGGGGGCATGCTTAAGCAACCCAGCATAACTGTAGTCGGCGCCTGTGTCATACCCATAAGATATGATAGAAGTCTGAAGGAAATTCAGTCTTTCCCAATTCTTTTCATTTTACATTGTTATGAACATTTGAAAGCATGCGAATAAAAGGAGTTTTTTTTTGTTTTGTTTTACATGCTTTTAATGACTTTACGGGCTAGCAGGTGACAACTTTCTGTCACAACGTTTGTAGCTTCGCGTCTGCCTTTAGCGTTTCCAAACCGTAGCAACGTCGTAGGCATTGGCGTAACAGCAAATTTTCGCTCGCTTCTGCTTTATCTGCAAAACTAACAAAGAAAAAAAAAATACATTTCTTTTAACTTTCCAAAAACATTTATTTCATTAAAAGAAATTGTTATATTTTATAGATAAATAAATTATAGATATTCAAATAAAAATATATTTCTTTCTCCTCTTTGCATTGGCAAAGTCCCTAATCTGATACAAAACAAGTTCTATAGAGACGCATCCAGGCAGCTAGCTACATAAAATTATTGAACTTTATTATTAGAAATTCTGCGAGTTCTTTTATCGAATTTATTAATTTAATTTCATCTTTTATAAAGCTATTTGAAACTATTTGCAAAAGTTGAAGGGAGAAATTTTTTCTTAGATTTTTATCATATACCTAGTTTTTGCAAATTGTCTGCGTTTTTAAGATATCCCTTTCGTTACTGTAAGCAAGTTCTTAATTGACAGTTTTTTGTATACCAATAAATCTTTCTCTAATATGTGTAATACATATGTCTAAAATTCTGTATGATACATTTATCCTGAATGTGTCTTCAGCTGTTTTAAATCTGTAATACAATGTTTGGCATCATGCCAACAACGTCTCCTCCACTGCTGACGCCATAGCAGACGAACAAACTTGTGAAAATGCCTTTTTATCTTTCTCTAGCTTGCTCTTTACAGTTTTTCTTTCCGCTTATAATTCTCACCCAAGGCCAAGCGATGGTGGCATGAGGCGGCAAGGTGTCCGGCTAACGTTAATTTTTTTTTGTAAATTTTGGGACGTCATTTCGACACTTAAAGTGTACAAACAAAAGGTGGCATTTACGCAAATCGCCTACTTTTTCCCTGCTCTCACCTTTTTTTTTTTTTTTTTATGTCGGTGGATTTGAATTGAAATTTTATTTTCTTAGTCCTTTTCAGACCAGTGGTATCTAAGGAAAAAAAAAAAACACAGCGGCGAAAAGATAATGTGAAACAAACGCGGAATAGTTGGCCCTCAAAATTTTCAAAACCAGTTTAGAATTTGATTCGTTCTTATCATTTGGTATTTTTTTTTTATTAAATTTTGGTTCTTAAAAAATGAAACCAATTTGCATTTCAGTTGCTGAATTTAGGCAATTTCAAATAAAAGAAAAAAAATGTTATGTGGAAGTCAGATCCTAAGAATGTAAAGTTTTTCTTTAAATATGCTACTCTGCCATTATATACGATTCCAAATATTCTGTGTGAATAATAAGAATCTGTAGCACCAAATACCACTTTTACTAAGGTTATGGTGTGGGAATAGCCGACATGTTTTTTTTTTTATTTTTTCTGCTTTTCATTTTTCCTTTCGGATATTAACGATACGTAGGCGTCGAGGATCGTAGCCAATCGCTCATACCTTATTTGGGGTCACTGATTCCGAGAGGGCCTGCGCCGTAAGCCTCCTGCGAGTCTCGGGCTCAGCTCGAGACCCGCAGGAGGCTTATCCCGAAGCCAGCGCTTCTGATCACTGAACCACGGGAATGGACTGAGGGAATTACTTTTGTTGTAGTCTCAGGCAAGTTTAGCAGAAATGCCATTCTCAACCTTAAAAAAAATTGTTGCTCTGGCTACATGCCTGTTTAATTCTTATGTTTTGATTTCCCTTTTAGGAGTACTGTCTTAACCTAAGGAGGAGCCATCGCCTATACCGCTTTCTTTTTTGAGGACTGCCATCTTGATAAATGAGTTCCCATTCTCTTTACACTAAAAATCTGGTATTCCTGAGACGCCATATTGTTTGATCTGAGGGTTTAGTTTCATCCTTACAGTGCTAACATTCGGGTATGATACGAATATGCTTGAATATAAAACTCAGTATTCCCTATTTTTGCATGCATGTTAATCTAAAAAAATTCCTTTGTCCTGCTTTTCTGTCCAGCTCAGTGACAGATTTAGAGTAACTGTGGCACTGCGCTTAACATCGGTTTTGGGGCCCCTCACTTTGCCCCCCCCCATCCTTCAAAAATAGCATTTTTTTTGTCGCGTACCCGGCTTCCTCCCCCCCTTTTTATTTTGCATCTCAAATAAATTCAAAATTTCAACAGAAATATACATTTTGGATTCCCCCTGACAGGATTTGACTATTTTCACGGTGGAATCTGTGTGCCAAACTGCCTGTCTGTTTGGTTTATTGCCGCCATAATTCAAAAACTTTTACAGCTGTCAAGACTAAATTTAATATTTAGGGGTTTTGTGATACCCTCAGAGAGAAGAAATAGCGGAAGTCACAAGTGGAGAGCCTTTAAGGAAGAAAAATCAGAACTTTTGTCTGATACATAGTGCTCGTATTTAACATGTTACTTACGATTAATTTATGGCACTGCTTTAATTGCCATTTATGTTACGTGCAATGTGGGATCTGCTGTCGCATATCAGCAAATTCCACCGCACTGACAGTTTCTCTAAAGAGCTCGAACATGGATAAAACATCGATTAGCATGTCTTGTAAAACTAGCCTTTTCAATGGCATTTTACCCATATGGTAATAACCTTGTGATTGCCACTTAAAAAGAAGTTTTAAGGGAAAGATTGGCGTTCATGTTAAATACCCAACTAAAGAGCAAAATGTTCATTACATTCTAAGTAAATCTACCAGAAATAACATTTTCAGTCTCTGAGCTCAGTTGTAATTAGTATTAAATATTACTACTATCAAATGAAAGCTTGGCGAATCTATATACAAATTTACACCACGAAAATAAACGGATTTACTTCGATATAAGCGTTCCTTACGTACTTTCAAAATGATTTTTAGTTAGCCTGCATTCAGTTAGTAAATTAATGCTTGTAGATTCCGTACTTCGAGTTCGGGCGGAACCATGCTCATGACTTTATTGCGTTCCCTCCAAATTTCGTATGCTGTTTCGACCTGAATTATTTGGTGCATGAAATTATTCCTCTTAGGGATCATAAAGGTCTTTATTCGGGAATATGTGCATGACGCCTATTAGGCGGTAAATAATGATAAGGTAGAAAACATGATGTGTATAACCTGTGATGGTAAGGTAGGACTAAGCCCTGCCCACTGTTCGACTCCCTTCCACAATTTTCTAGCAAAATTATACTCTATAAAAAGATGAACTCTATTTTCTATTGCTCCACAGAACCAGAAATATGGCGAAGTGTCACCCTGCCATCGATGTTTTCTTTCTCTGATTGGGAGTACGTCATGGGCAAGTTTAAAAGCAAAGTCACATCTTGAAGGGTAAAACAGTAGATCGATTTTGAGATGTTTTGCCAAGCAATCGTTGAATCAAACTCTACTGGAACATTAAATTCAAGGTATTTGCTTCAAATTTTTTTTCACTTAATCGTGCAGATTCTAATTAGTTCAAATTCATTAGATTCGCCCACCTTGATTCAGTAACACCTTTTTTTTTTTTGCAGAATTTGAAATATATTCTATCAAAATTCTATAGTATTGAACAGGGCCGGTGTAAGCTTTTCTTATCTGAAGGGTGAGGCTTGAAATTATGTCCCTTTGAGTTAAAAAAAGTTCCTCTCAAATAATACATAGTTTTTACTTTCTCATACTTCCGTTATTGGAAAGTATTATGATCGTTCAAAAATCTCACTTCCAGTTTTAGACATAATTTTACTAAAAATATGGAAAATGTCCAAGAGTCAAGTAAAACGTAAAAGTTATGTGAACGCCGGCAACACACTTCCCAGAAATGCAGAATGAAAAATGGACCAGTACAGAACAAGTGAGTATTAGATAGCGAACGTAACAATAAGAAGACGCTTTCAGGGTAGGGCTTGGAAAAATTCCCTTCAAGGTCAAACTCTCACAGGAGCTTTCTGCGATAAAGCGCAAATTACTAATTTGTTCTTCATTGCTACGGCGCTGCGTATTCGTAAAGTTCAGGTATATTATATGCCTCCCTCATGTGTTCCGGGCTATTCCTTTCATGCATATTAGTGTTCGTACTTCACTGTGCAGGTTTCTCTGTGAAGTACCGTGCTTAGTTGCGTAGAATACTGTATGCTGCTAACTAAAGTCCTCAAAAAAGAAAAATACTGAAGTGTATAACTTTCTTTTTCGGTTACAACTTTAAGTAAATTTATTCACACGTGCATTTCTATTTTTTACGTCCCTCAAAGCAGCAATTTACTCCCTGGATTGACCATTGCCCTCCCGTTTGTTTCGGCCCTGGTACTGAATAACAATATGAACAATAAATTTAAGATAAACAGTAAGAGATGAGCACAAAAATACACCAAGTTAATGAGGTTAGAACAAATCCGTAGATTTTTTTATTGGTGTAGGAAAACAAGTTGGTATGGCCGAGCTTTCGCGCACAAACGTGTGGCTTTGTCAAGGCTGATTTATATCTGACTAATGCGGAGAGAATCAACATTAATCGTTCACATTTACGATCAATGTTGATTCTTTCGGCATTAGTTAGATCAGCCTTGACAAAGCCACACGTTTGTGCGCGAAAGCTTGGCCATACCAACTTGTTTTCCTACACCAGTAAAAAAACCCTACGGATTTGTTCCTAATCTCAACAATAAATTTGTTTTTTGAGCACATGAGTTTTTCTAAAACTGTTCTTCAGTAAGACACAGTAAAGCCAGAGATGGATTTGACTTTTCTGCTTTAATAAGCACAGATTCGGAAATCTGTACTCCATTTCCTTACAGAGATTGAAACGGGTCACGGGTCGACAAATTCTTGTGGGTCAAACGGGTCGAGTCAAGGGGTTCCTGACCCGATTTCAACCCGGTTTTTTGTTTAAGTTTTATTTTTGACATGAAAAAAATATTTCAAAGAAAACTGTGTACTGTGGAATTTTGTGCTCGATACTGGTGCCAGTGGGCTGAAAATCGAGTTGTCGTGCAAAAATATTGTCTCTTTCTTAAGGTAACGAAGATTTCCACCGACGGACGATACGGCGCCGACGCTAGTCGTACCGACACCATATCGCAAAATGATACTTCCTTTGAGTTTGTTTTCAGTCCGATTGTCTGGAGCAAGGTACAGGCAAACGCCTGTCATCCGCTTCTCTGCTGATTAACTCTTACACCCCACGCATTGTAAGTCAGAGTTACTTTACACATAGCATTTTTGCATTGAGCATTCAGAGATTTTCGTTTGGTATGCTAACATCTCGTTCCCATTGCACGTCGTGTCGGAATTAATGCCTTATTTGTTAATATGGATGAATTTAATATTAAAGAGATTAAAAAAGTCGTTGAGGCCAACAAATACGTGCTTGTTGAAAACAAAAAGGAAAAGAGCAAATCCTGGAAGTTGTTTCGTCTCATTAAGAAACCAGAATATGTTTCACAGCAACACCAACTTTCACAAGCTTTTGATGAGTTGAAAGTTTCCAAAATGTGAATGCTGATTTCATGAGTGCCCCTTCCTTCTGAGGGGCAATGATGAAATCAACATCCACATTTTGGAATCTTTCAACTCATTAGAAGCTTTGTGAAAATCGGTGTTGCTGTGAAACATATTCTGAAGCTTGATACGTTATAAAAAAAAAATCCAGCGGAAACTGAAATTGAGCTTACAAGTTACTTAATTCAAAAATTTTGACTACAGCGCCATCAGAATTAAATGGAACAGCCATAGGTGGCGGAGCCTAATATTTTCAAGGGGGTCCAACTTCTCCGAGAGTGAAAACAATTTAAAAAAAAGTAAGGAGAAAGAGAGAGAAATAAAACAACGTAGGGTAGATGAGTATATACTCGTAAATATCATCATCAACCATTGTCAATCCACTGCTAGACGAAGGTCTTGCCAAGTACTTTCCACAACTTTGTCTTGAACCTGTCTCTTCCAAGTCACTCCAGCAGGCTTTCGTATTTCATCCACCCATCTTCTACGTGGTCCTGTTCTGGGTCTTTTCCTGTCCCTTGGTATTATATCTAATATTTCAGTTGCTTAAGCACGGCCAGTTTTTCTAGCAATATACCCAGCCGATTTTGTCACTTGAGCGTCTTCACCTTGATCATGACGTCATAAACTTTTTTCCATTCCCTAATCCATGTGTTACTCTTCCTATCTTTCTTGATTACACCAAGCATGTACCCTTCCATAGTTTTTTGAGTTGTTTTCATCCTCTGTATGTCTTTATCAGTTAAGGTCAATGTCTCTGCTCCATATGTAAGAACTCGAAGGATGTATTGATTAAATACTTTCTTCTAAGACATTATGGCAAATTGCTCTTGAAAAATGAATTGTTTCTTCCAAAAGCTATCCAACTAAGTTTTGTACTCCTATTTACCTGGGCGAGTCAAACGTTTGTCACATTTTGAGCTCCACATAATGTTGGGCCTCCATTCCTGTGCGAAACTCGCTCCACCGTCGACTGCCTACAGTGATGACGTGGAACAAAAAAGGCTAATGATGTGTGTTTGTTTAGCACGGAGCCACATTGCGTTATCAGGTGAGTAGTGAATGGAGGTCGATAAACGCACTGTTTGAGTGCGCCTGTGCCATTATTGAAAAAACGGGTTAAACGCGGCAGCAGCGAGACAAATTTCTGCACTTGAAGGCGAGAAAACAGTGGACAGCAGCACTGCACAAAAATGGTTACAACATTTCAATGCTGCGGACATCAGTTTCGAACACAAGTCGAGGTCAAGAAGTTCATCGATCACTAACACCGACACCATGGCAGAAGCTGTGACAGCGATCCCCGGTGCCAATACACGACAAATGGCAGCTGAGGTGGTGTCTTCCCAATCCATTTTTGTTCGTCACCTGCACAAGCTTGTTTTCTCCTCCAGATGCCATGGGATGGTTCCCCATGCGCATTTTAACCCCAGAAGGCGAAACAAGGTGCTGCTCTCTGTCGAAGATTGCTGTCAAATCCACAGGATGATAGGTTTTGTCGTCGTATCACCACAGACGATGAAAAGTGTATAATCTTACGTTATCCTACCACTGGGCACCAGTGGCTATGGACACACCAGGAAGTACAGCCAGTGGCACAAAGAAGAAACCTCGGGTGGAAAGTCATGCTGTGCATTTGGTGGATTTGTGAGGGTCTCCTACACTGGGAACTTGTGCCAGATATTCAGCTCCGGACGGAATCTCTATGTGAAATAACTGCCGCTACCCGGCACTCATCAACAGAAAGCGACCGTGGATAATACCCATAGGACATACCTACAGAATGGTCCTCCTGAAACTATAGGAATTGGAAGGGGTTGTGATAATACCCCATCTTCCATACAGTTCTGACTTGGCCCCATCCGAATGCCACTTGTTTCGCTCCATGGACTATTTCCTACGAGGAAGGCACTTCGCTTCATTGGTGGATGTGGAATCTGACATAAGATAGTTTCTGTCCTTAAAACCTGCTAAGTGGTACCGCCGTGGGAATGTGGCTCTGGTGGAACGTTGGCAAAGAACTGTGGCAAACAACTGCCTGTACTTTGCAGAATGAAGTGAGCGTTTTGAATAAATAATAAATAAATAAATACATCGCTCTTTCCACGTTCCAGAAACACACAGCAACCGAAAAATTGTTTTTCAGCCAACCGCTGTGGAATTGAACCAACAGAACTCTCGATATCGCGCCGAGTGCGTTACATTTACGCCACGGTGGCCAACAATCCACGGTGCTACGTGTATTTAAGTCAGCTTCGGACATCATAAATCCGTAAGATGGGCTCAGCTACTGAGACGTCTCCATCTGGTGGGCATAAACGACACTAGCTATATATATTATGGCAGTTAAATCCAACGGGCGAGATCCAGGTGAAAATACTCCAAATACGTGGCGACAGTTAATAAAGAAATAAATACATCGCTCTTTCCACGTTCCAGAAACACATAGCAACCGAAAAATTGTTTTTCAGCCAACCGCTGTGGAAATGAACCCACAGAACTCTCGATATCGCGCCGAGTGCGTTACATTAAGGCCACGGTGGCCAACAATCCACGGTGCTATGTGTATTTAAGTCAGCTTCTGACATCATAAATCCGTAAGATGGGCTCAGCTACTGAGACGTCTCCATCTGGTAGGCATAAACGGCACTAGCTATATATTATAGCAGTTAAATCCAACTGGCGAGATCCAGGTGAAAATACTCCAAATACACACACACACACACACACACACACACACACACACACACACACACACACACACACACATATCATCATCATCATCATTGTCAACCATTATCAATCCACTGCTGGACGAAGGTCTCCCCAAGTTTCCTCCACAACGGTCTGTCTTGTGCCAGTCTCCTCCATGTCACCCCTGCATACTTTCGAATTTCATCCACCCATCTCCTATGTGGTCTTCTTCTGGGTCTTTTCCTGTCCCTTGGAATCCAATCTAAAATTTCGGCTGTCCATCGATGATCTGTCCTTCTGGCAGTATGTCCAGCCCATTGCCATTTCAGGGATTTAACTCTGATCATGATGTCTTCCACTCTTGTCATTTTTCGGATCCACGAGTTCCTCTTCTTATCTCTCCTGGTTACACCAAGCATGCACCTCTCCATGCTGCTTTGAGTTGTCTGCAGCCTTTGTATGTCTCTTTTAGTTAAGGTCCACGTCTCTGCACCATACGTAAGCACTGGAAGGATGCATTGATCAAACACTTTTCTTTTAAGACATAATGGCATATTGCTCTTGAAAATTATGCTGTTTCTTCCAAAAGCTCTCCAGGCAAGTTTTATACGCCGATTAATTTCTTCATCAATGTGACCCTCACTTGATATCTGCTGTCCAAGATAAACGTACGTGTCTGTTATCTCCAGCTTTTCTCCATCAATCGATAAATCTTCATTTCTTGTAAAAGCATTGAACATCACTTTTGTCTTCTGAAAGTTCATTTTTAATCCCACTTCTTTACTCTTGTCAGCAAGTTCCTGGATCATACTCTGCAGCTCTGATGGGGTAGTTGCAAAAATGACTACGTCATCAGCAAAACGAAGGTGGGTTAGATAATCTCCATTAATCTTTATCCCCTTGTTTTCCCAGCTCAGCGACTGAAAAACACCCTCCAATGTGGCATTAAAGAGCTTCGGAGATATGGTGTCACCTTGTCTCACTCCCTTTCCAATTTTTACGTGTGTTGTATTTTCAAACAGCCTAATCTTTGCATTTGCATTTTCATAGATGTTATTAATAATATTAATGTATGCATCTTCAATACCGCAGGTTTTCAGAGCCATTGTAACTGCTGATGGTTTCACCGAATCAAAGGCTTTTTCATAATCGATAAAAGCCATGCACAATGGAAGTTCATATTCCCTCGCTCTTTCAATTAGTTCTCTCAGCACGTGGATATGATCTATTGTGCTGTAGCCACTCCTGAATCCAGCTTGTTCTCTCGGTTGAGCCATGTCTAGTGCTACCTTCAAGCGGTGTGAAAGAACTTTAGTGAAGATTTTATAAACTACTGATAGGAGGCTGATAGGTCTGTAGTTTCCGAGATCCTCAATGTCACCTTTCTTATGTAGCAGGATCATTGTAGCGGTGTTCCAATCCTCAGGAATCTTTCCTTCATTAAGGCATCGAGTGAAAATTTGGGCGAGTACTGTTTCGATTTCTCCACTTGCTTCTTGTATGATGTCTACAGTAATTCCATCTTCTCCTGGAGCTTTTCCTCGCTTCATGTTCTTGATTGCATGTGCAACTTCTGCTGGAAGGACTGGAGGAACTCTGGTACTGGTATCTTTCATGATGTCTGGAGTGCATATATCATCCCTTTCATATAATTTGGAGTAGAAATCTTTCACTCTTGTCAAAATTTCGCCTCTATTTCTTGTTACAGAACCATCTTCTTTTCTCAGTGCCATAATCTGTTTTCTTCCCTTACTGAGATGTCCCTTTGCTATCTTTAGGCTTTGGTTGTTTTCAATTGCTTTCCTCACTAGTTCACAGTTGAATTTCCTTACGTCTTCAGTGATACTTTTTCGTACTGTCTTGCATAGCTCTATATATTCCACTTTGGAAGTCACATCTTCTTTAGTTGTCCTCATCTCTCTTCTTTTTTGCATCAACATTTTGGTTTTTCCTGATAATTTGTTCACATGCAACTTGTTCTTAGACCCAGCTAATTTTGTTGCTGTTTCCATAAGAGCTTTGGTTACTTTTCTGTTAACTTCAGAGATGTCCACTTCTTCCGATGTTAGGCCTTCTAAAGCAGAGAACCTGTTCTTCAGTTCTAACTTGAAGGTATTATGGTGTAAAACCTATATACTAATCTGCCTCTATCAGATATAATCACTACCTTTAAAGAGCTGTATGCAGAATTTAAACTTAACCAATTTGTTAATGTAGGAACTTGGAACTCTTATCTCAATTGCTGCATAAAAAATAACCATATCTTATATAATAATACTCTCTATAAGCAAGTGAACGGTATTCCCATGGGAACATCAACGTCCACGAATATCGCTAATCTATTCCTGTTCTTTAAGGAATATAAATTCATTAAAAATCACCCCACCTGCTCAGATAACTACCTTTACACTTTTAGATATATTGATGATCTGCTGTGTATCAATAATTCAGAAGTTATAGAGAGTGATTTTGATAATATCTATCCTAGCTCTCTTAACTTATGTAAAACCAACCACAGTAATCAGGAACTTGAGTTCCTAGACTTAAGCATTAAGCTCAACAGAGGTAACCCATCTATTAGCCTCTTTGATAAAAGAGTTAATTTTCCTTTCAAAGTAATTAAATATCTACACTGGAATAATAACATTTCAACCAAAGTAATTGAGAATGTACTAATTTCTCAGGTCCTAAGAATTTCAAGAATTTGCAGCAACAATTTGGACTTCAATTACCACATTAATATACTATTAGAAAGTTTTCTAGAGAACGAAATTCCTTCTTCTTTCATCAAAAGAACTTTAAGAAAAATTATTCTGAATAATAGAGTAAGGTTGGCAGATCTGCTTTAATTTTCTACACAGTTAATAATATGATTCTGACCAATCAAAGCCGTAAGGAAGTTGGCTAGAGGATGCCTATTAACTACCTAAAGGAACCTTAGTGCTATGGATATGACGGTCCTATTAAAACAAAAAATTAAATAATATAAACAAAATCACAAAAAAAGCTTAAAAATCTGTTTATAAAAGAAAATAAAAACAAATAAAAAAGAAAACTAGTTATTCATCACTAGGATAGCTATACTAAAAATAGTAAAACCAACATTAAAATTAATAAGATTCTGATTAATCTATAGAAGCTCACTAAGGTGATTTAATACATGCAAAGATTATTAAATACACTACTCGAGTATTTTATAATATTTCTCATGTATTCTGGAGAGTTAATTCTGCTCTTTCTGATCATACAGATCCACAGTCTTAAGTTTATATATTTTTTTCTCTGGTTAAAATCTCTGCGTGTTGGTTTCTTGCTGTATGAGGAGGCCATCAGCCCCACCCTCACTGCCCCCCAGCGACTAGGGAGTGGCGGAAGAGGTCAGCCATGTTCTCCTCTTGTGAGGAGAAAGGTTTTGTCACACAAGAGGTAAGCTCTCTTCCTTGTTTTTGGGTTCTAGGTGTTATAAGTTCAATGTTTGTACTTCATGTACTTTTTCTCTGTTGTTTTTTAGCTTTTCAGCTTTTAGGCACTGGCTTGTCTGTTAACATTTTTGCGGGTTTTAACTCTTTCTTTTCTTTGTAACTTTGCGCGTCTTTTGGGGTACCTAGGAACAGAAGATGGCTAAGCTTGTTCCTTTTCTATGCGCTGTATTTTCAAAGTAGTTAAGTTCTTAATAACTAATTAATTATGCACTTAAAGCACTGCTGAAATACTTTGTACATATTGCAACTAACTGTTTAAGGTATATAACTTTCACAAAGTTTTCTTTAGTTAATTATTGTCTTTAACTTATTCTCGTTTTCGTGCTGTCATAAGTTGTAGAGTAGGGGGTTTTAGACTCAAGTTTTCTTTCAAAATTCTGTTTGTTAAAAATTAATATTTCCTTTCTTAATTGCAATGTAAAAATTTGGATTTCTTTTGCATTGATTTTCAGGTTTAAATTCTCTCTCAAACGAACTTGGCAATTCGTTATGGCTGAAAATCATTTCTAATTATTATGTCACTCTCACAGCTTGAGTTCTCTTTAATCTTCTTCTCTCTGTTTAATAGTAACAGATGAAGAGCATGGGTCGGGCCAGGAAGGTTAATGGATGCAAGCGAAATTGTTAACTAGTGCTAGGTCATGCAACTCTACGGAGGACATGACATATATATATTTTCTAAACTATTTTAAATGGGAATGTTACTTGCATCTATGGCCTTGCAGAAACCCATTTCCAACTAGGTCTTTGTGGAAGTGAGAAAATGCAGAGTTTTTGCTGGTCCTTGATAAGGCCAAGGCTCAGTATTCTCGACACCTTCTACATTCAATTGTTTTATTTTATTTTTTTATCTTTTCTCATTTTACTCACACAGGTAGATACATAACCTTTTCTATGTTGTACTAGGTGTGAGTCAAAATTATATATGTATTTTTTTGCTTAGATATCTTCTTAATAGAATATATATATATATATATATATATATCATCATCATCATCATTGTCAACCATTATCAATCCACTGCTGGACGAAGGTCTCCCCAAGTTTCCTCCACAACGGTCTGTCTTGTGCCAGTCTCCTCCATGTCACCCCTGCATACTTTCGAATTTCATCCACCCATCTCCCATGTGGTCTTCTTCTGGGTCTTTTCCTGTCCCTTGGAATCCAATCTAAAATTTCGGCTGTCCATCGATGATCTGTCCTTCTGGCAGTATGTCCAGCCCATTGCCATTTCAGGGATTTAACTCTGATCATGATGTCTTCCACTCTTGTCATTTTTCGGATCCACGAGTTCCTCTTCTTATCTCTCCTGGTTACACCAAGCACGCACCTCTCCATGCTGCTTTGAGTTGTCTGCAGCCTTTGTATGTCTCTTTTAGTTAAGGTCCACGTCTCTGCACCATACGTAAGCACTGGAAGGATGCACTGATCAAACACTTTTCTTTTAAGACATAATGGCATATTGCTCTTGAAAATTATGCTGTTTCTTCCAAAAGCTCTCCAGGCAAGTTTTGTACGCCGATTAATTTCTTCATCAATGTGACCCTCACTTGATATCTGCTGTCCAAGATAAACATACGTGTCTGTTATCTCCAGCTTTTCTCCATCAATCGATAAATCTTCATTTCTTGTAAAAGCATTGAACATCACTTTTGTCTTCTGAAAGTTCATTTTTAATCCCACTTCTTTACTCTTGTCAGCAAGTTCCTGGATCATACTCTGCAGCTCTGATGGGGTAGTTGCAAAAATGACTACGTCATCAGCAAAACGAAGGTGGGTTAGATAATCTCCATTAATCTTTATCCCCTTGTTTTCCCAGCTCAGCGACTGAAAAACACCCTCCAATGTGGCATTAAAGAGCTTCGGAGATATGGTGTCACTTTGTCTCACTCCCTTTCCAATTTTTACGTGTGTTGTATTTTCAAACAGCCTAATCTTTGCACTTGCATTTTCATAGATGTTATTAATAATATTAATGTATGCATCTTCAATACCGCAGGTTTTCAGAGCCATTGTAACTGCTGATGGTTTCACCGAATCAAAGGCTTTTTCATAATCGATAAAAGCCATGCACAATGGAAGCTCATATTCCCTCGCTCTTTCAATTAGTTCTCTCAGCACGTGGATATGATCTATTGTGCTGTAGCCACTCCTGAATCCAGCTTGTTCTCTCGGTTGAGCCATGTCCAGTGTTACCTTCAAGCGGTGTGAAAGAACTTTAGTGAAGATTTTATAAACTACTGATAGGAGGCTGATAGGTCTGTAGTTTCCGAGATCCTCAATGTCACCTTTCTTATGTAGCAGGATCATTGTAGCGGTGTTCCAATCCTCAGGAATCTTTCCTTCATTAAGGCATCGAGTGAAAATTTGGGCGAGTACTGTTTCGATTTCTCCACTTGCTTCTTGTATGATGTCTACAGTAATTCCATCTTCTCCTGGAGCTTTTCCTCGCTTCATGTTCTTGATTGCATGTGCAACTTCTGCTGGAAGGACTGGAGGAACTCTGGTACTGGTATCTTTCATGATGTCTGGAGTGCATATATCATCCCTTTCATATAATTTGGAGTAGAAATCTTTCACTCTTGTCAAAATTTCGCTTCTATTTCTTGTTACAGATCCATCTTCTTTTCTCAGTGCCATAATCTGTTTTCTTCCCTTACTGAGATGTCCCTTTGCTATCTTTAGGCTTTGGTTGTTTTCAATTGCTTTCCTCACTAGTTCACAGTTGAATTTTCTTACGTCTTCAGTGATACTTTTTCTTACTGTCTTGCATAGCTCTATATATTCCACTTTGGAAGTCACATCTTCTTTAGTTGTCCTCATCTCTCTTCTTTTGCATCAACATTTTGGTTTTTCCTGATAATTTGTTCACATGCAACTTGTTCTTAGACCCAGCAAATTTTGTTGCTGTTTCCATAAGAGCTTTGGTTACTTTTCTGTTAACTTCAGAGATGTCCACTTCTTCCGATGTTAGGCCTTCTAAAGCAGAGAACCTGTTCTTCAGTTCTAACTTGAAGGTATTATGGTGTTTTTTAAGGTTGGTTATGTCAATAGATTTTGTTTGTCTTATGAGCTTGCCACGTTCAAGTTTAGTGTTCAGGTGCATCTTACATCTCACCAATCTATGGTCACTACCTGTGTTGAACTTGTTCAGCACACTGCAGTCTTCTATGACGAATTTTTTTGTTACACATAATAAAATCAATTTCACTTGTCGTCCCATTTGGATGTCTCCATGTCCATTTCCTGTGTGGCTTTTTCTTGAAGAAGGAGTTCAAGATGAAAAACCCTTCTGCCTCTGCAAACTCAACGAGAGTATTTCCACGCTGGTTTCTGTTGCCGTGACCGAATTTACCTACTGAAGTTTCATTCTGTTGCCGTTGCCCTATTTTTGCATTGAAATCTCCCATAATTATTTTCAAGTGCTGCTTACCTTTATTATTTAGATGACAAATTTCCTCATAAAATTCTTCAATTTCTTCTTCAGGATGACTTGTGGTGGGTGCATAAGTTTGAATAATCTGAGCCTGGTATCTTTTCGAGAGTTGGATAACAAGTCGTGCAGCTCTGTCAGAGGAACTTTCAACTTCTACAACTTTATCCTTCAGTTTCTTGTTTATTATAAATCCAACACCACTAGTTCTGCCAGTATCTGTCCCACGATAGTAGAAGAGATGTCCACTTTTCAGTTCGATGAGATCTTCTCCTTTTCTCCTTACCTCACTTAGCCCCACGATGTCCCACTTGATCCTTTGTAGTTCCTCTTCCAATTCAAGAAGCCTTGAATCAGAAGATAGGGAGCGTCCATTGTAAGTAGCCAAGGTCAGCATCAGATGGCAGCCTAGTCCGGTCCTCCGGGGATTCTTAGCACCCTCTGCCTTCATGTCGCACTGGCCGCTGCCTTGGCCAGGTACATTCCAGCTGCCGGAGACTGAGGGCCAAGATTTAAGTTGTGGAATCATTTTGGAGGGGTTTGGCCATAACTCACCACGCTGGCCAAGCGGGTTGGTGAGTGTGGGATAGAATTTCCTCTAATCCCGATGGTATAGTTATACCGCTATTGGCGGTCGTCAGAGCCCCTTTAGTGTGAACAGGATGCACCACGAGAAGGCGGGGTTGACATTTGTCAAGGAGAGGCTGTGATGTTACGCATCACCTGACCTTACATCCCATATATATATATATATATATATATATAGTGAACGTTATGGCTATTCTGCATCATTCAAGTTTTTAGCTGCAAACGGGACGAACTTTTGACTCACCTTCGCATTTCTTCTCTATGTAGAATTTCTCGATTTGTTCAAGGTAAATGTAGGTATCGGTCTCATCCAGATTTGCCCCATCAACTTCCTAATCGTCAGTTTGTGTAAAAGCATTGTACATGAATTTGTCAAATGTAACTTCATTTGTAACCCCCTTTTTTTGCTCTTGTCAGCAAGTTCCTTTATCATACAATCTAGCTCTGAATGGGTACTCCCAAAAAAGTCGTCAGCAGAGAGTGGGTAAAATAATCTACATTAATCTTTTCCCCCTTGTGATCCCAGTTCAATGATTGAAACACATTCTGCAAATATGGCACTGAAGAGTTTGGGAGATATGCTGTCACCTTGTCTCACTCCCTTTTAAATTTTTATAAGTTTTGTGTCCTCGGACAATCGAACCTTTGCACTTGCATTTTCATAGATGTTATTAATGATGGGTATGTATTCATCTTCAATACCGCAGGATTTCAAAGACATCAAAACTACTGATGATTTCACAGAATCAAAAGCTTTTTCATAATCAGTAAAAAGCCAGGATTTCATGTTCATTCTTCCTTTCGATTAATTCTCTCAGTACGTGTATATGATTAATAGTACCATTGCCGCTCCTGAATCCAGCTTGTTCTTTTAGTTAGGCCAAGACCAATTTTTCCCTCAAGTGATGTGACAGTGCCTTCCTGAAAATGTAGTTAACAACTGATAGGAGGCTGATGGGTTTGCCGTTACCGAGGTCATCAAGGTCCAACTGTTGATGTGGCAGGATCAAAGAAGCATTGTTCCAGTTATCAGAAATCTTTCTTTCTTTGAGGCATTTAGTGAAAATTTGGGCGAGTATAGTTTGTTTCTCCATTGGCTTCATGTATAATACTGATGGAAATTCCATCCTCTTCTTGAGTTCTGCCCCGTTTTATATTCTTAATGGCATGAGCAACATGAGCCGGAAGGACTAGAGGTACTACTGGCAGAAGTTGCGCATGCAGTTAAGAACATGAAACGGGAAAGAGTTCATATATATGTACAGGGGTTTATCAAAATAATGGAAACACTTACTGTTTGCGGAGAACCCCATAAAGAAATTACTGTTGCGCCATTGTGCAGATCTTTCATTTTCTAACAGAAATTCGTACCCAACCTGAACAGCTAGACTGAAAAAAAATATTAGAAAATGTTGAGCTCAACTGAAAATGTGTTAGCACCTGTCAACTGATGATATCCAGAAGGAAGTACATTCCAAAGCCAGTTTGTTGCCTTGTAGCATCTGCCTGCTAAATTGCAGGTCCCGTACTCAATAGGAGGCTAAAGGCTTAAAGAGGTGCGGCAATTGGGAAATCCCCCCCCCCCACACACACACCCGTTCCACCCTGTGAAATATGAAACGTGTAAAGTTGTAAAGCACGCCGAAATTTTTCATCATCCAACTGTCAGTAAATTGCATAACTGAATTAAAAAGGGTGTCTGAAGTTTTCTTATGTTTACTGCAGCTAACAAACGTCAAGATCTGATAAGCTATAGTTATATACTATGAACGACTAATTATACCTGGGATGACAACAACCATTTAGTATTGCAATTACATATCTCGGGTTAAACGGGTAAGTCTGTTTTTTAAATGGCAGGAGCCAATTCTTACTCGGGCGCTTTGAAATTCACATCGCCGCTCCCGGTGGTGCAGTGGTCTAAGCGATGGCCACTGATCATTCGTCCGAAAGGGGTCCGTGTTTGAATTCCGGTGAAGCATGGATGTTGTGTTTGTCTTACGGCCCTGGCTCTCTCCCTTCCCCGGAACCAGTGGCTTTAAATTAGGGACGGGCGACTGTTTATAGCCCATTAAGTTGCTCACGGTGGTCGTTAAACCTCCAATAAAAAAAAAATCCACATCAAGCCCAGTGCCTAAACAAATCTCTTGAGTTTTTCTCTACCTCACGCAGGCATTGGGAATAAAGAAGACGAGTCAAAACACAGACGTCAAGGGAACGCCGATGGATTGTTTCTACCTTCGGCAAAAACACCATCCAGAATGCCACAAGGTGTGAAAGGCAAGCTAATTTCGATACCCTTATTTCGACAAGTTGTTCTCGCAGCATAAGCACGCACATTCGTCCAGGATCATTTATATTCTGTGTGACAAAGCACCAAGAAAGATCTGTGCACAAGTAGTATATTCACCGCTTAATTTGAGTTCCAGTTCTTTTGTTCAGTTATTTATTTCTCAGATGTATTTAATGGGTTTTCTGATTTTGAGTAAGCCACAATCGGACTTGAAACTAATAAAAAAAAAAATAAAATAAAATAAAGGAACGCACAGAGGGAAGGAAAGAGATCTCTTCTACCCCTGGTTATTACTTTAAAGAAATGTAAAGAATTCTTTAACTATCTTTTTTAGGGTGAGAGATCATGCGAAACGATAAAAATTTACCCGTCTATATATTTTTTTATTGATTTCTTTAACTTCCCGGTAAGTTCTTGCATGTTTTTAAATGCGGATTTGAAGACTATTTTTAATTAAAGTGGAAACTATTTTTTTGCTTCTGAGCACTTGCAAGACAAATCAAAACGGGATACTTTTGGAAACCTTAGGTTTTTGCTTGCGTTGAACATTTTCCTTTGGGAGCACTGCAATAGGGAAATTTTGATATTTTGAAATGACCTTGTTAAGTAGCTTGTTTATCCAGCTCAAAAATTCTTTAGCTACCTCATCCACCCAGGATTCGAACCCGAGTCAATTTCGGATGAATGATTAGAAGTCAGTATAGTAAATCTCAGCTGGATTCGATGACTGTCGGCTGCAAATATTTCAGTTACACTCTGCATAAATTGATTTTTAACAATGATTTCCTTTGCTGCGGTGGACTCTCATCATGCAGGGGCCAGGCGGACGACTATTCGTTGTGATTGATCGCAATCAAGCCTTGACTTCTCTTATACGACTGAGCGACCGTTCAGCAGTAGAGACGAATTGTATTTGCCAAGGGCACCAATTAGTATGTAGTTTCCACTTCCTGAGAGTTTTTTTTTTTTTTAATTTCTTGCCTTACAAATTAAAAAACACACACACACCATAGATAATTTATTTTATTATGCCATTATTTGATTAATAATACATTTATAATGTGTTCCGTAAAAAAAAAAAATACTAATATAATCGCTTTGTCCACCCGTAACTCCTACTCCTTTTTTATGAAACTTTCAAAAATAAATTTTTTAGGTGATAGGTCATCAAAAATCATAATTGAAATGCGCCGAAAAAATTTACATATTTATTTTCTAATGTATTTCCCATTAGGAGATTTAAATGTCGAATTTCGGAATGTTTGAAGTAGCAAAATAAAGAGGCTACCTCAGTTAAAGCAAAAAAAAAAAAAAAAAAAAAAAAAAAGAAAATTCTTGATCACAGTGAATTTTTGTGTGTGTGCGGTTTTTCTTTCATTTAGTTGTCTAGTTTCCCGCTAGCAGCGCTTGGAAATAATGCACATTCACCCCTGTATGTTAAAAAAAAACTTTTATACACAGCAAATTAGAACCAAATGGCTTTGAAAACATTACCTTTTTACTTCTGAAATTCCCGTTGGCAATGCTGCATTACAAAAAAAATAATATTGTAGAATGCTCTTCTAACCAGTTAAAAAATTTGTTTTTGGTACCTGATGGATCACAAAATATTAATTTCCCCTGTTCTTCCATTGCTCTTTTATATGTTCCCCGAAAGTCGTAGGTGTTCAGGAATCCTTGGGGGGAAGATTGACGGCTGACACGTCGAGGTATTGCTGTTTGAACTGCCGTTTAAATTTTCAGATAACATTGTATAATCCTATTTGTTTCTAACGCCTTGAAAATTTAGGACAGGGTATCTCATCCTCATTTATGACCTGAATATTACGGCAGAGCACCCTGTCCTCATTTCCAACTTGAACATTACGGCAAAGCACCCGTACTCGTCACTCACTTTAGGACACAGAACTCCAACCTCGTTTCCCACCTGAACTTTGGAGCACAGCACCCATCCATCTTCCTCAGCCACCTGAACTTTATAAACTTAATGGCAGGCACCCATCCTCTTCAGCCACCTGAATTTTATAAACTTAATGACAGAGCACTCTTCCTTAGAGGGATGCGGGTGGCCTAGCGGTCAGCGTTCAAGACTGCCATGGACATAACCTCAGGTTCGATCATGGATAAGTACGAACGTTCGAACCGCTAAATACCCGCCTTGCGTCGGATGGGCACGTTAAGCCGTCGGACCCCGGGTACCCCCCCCCCCCCCGGTAATAAATAAGGGCGTCTTCCTCCCCCTCTCTACCTCGCTTCTGTGTCACTTTCCTATCGGGCACTCTAGCCCAAATCTCCTAACTTCCTATTTCAAAGGGTTGTTTAAGACTCCGGGGTCAGACACTCCGTTCCTAAAATCCTCTACATATGAAAAAACAAACGAAAAAATCCTTCCTTAGAGGTCTGCACGGGCCGGGTCGGGCCTTTTTTTAATTTAGAGAACAAAGCAACTGGCCGGGCCAAGTCGACCTATTATTTTTATCGCAATGGTAAAGAAAGAAAAAAGTCGTGTACCCCGATTTCCTGGTGTGTTTAACTGTTTCGCTGACTTTACTTACTTCCATGACATAGCCCAGGGAGTAAGCAGAAAAGCAAGAAGAGGCACACACAGTGTTTTTACCAATCTGTAGGTATTAAGATGGTAAAACCATTTTGAGGCTTGTTGACAACAAAAATATTCGACTCCTAGCGAATGTATGTGTGTGCTGTGTAGAGTGGAGTGTTGAGGGTGTCTGCAGTGAGGTGGGGGTCTGTGTGTGTTTGTATGAGAGAGTGGGACGACATCGATTTTTTCTCCTATCCCTAATCCCTGTAGGAATTGACTTTTGTAGTGTTACAGCTTATTAGTTCAGAGAAAGGGAGATTCTGAAGGCGCTTAATCTTCCTTTTTCTCTCTCTTTTTAAAGGTTATATTTTTCGATAACTGCCCAAGTTTAGTTAATATTTTTAGGCTTACATTTAACTAAATATTTTGAATAATATCTCATTTCATTATTTAATTTTCATATTTTAATAAAATACAATAGAATGACAAAATAATAATACCAAATAGCACATCACTGGCCAGGCCGGGCCTAAAGAAGAGCTGCAATTAACGGGGCCCGGGCTGGGCCGGGCCGAATGTCTGATATTTGAAACGGGCTAGACCGGGCTGGGCCTTAAGCGCACGGGCTCGGGCCGGGCCGGGCTCACCAAATTAGGCTCGTGCAGACCTCTTCGTCCTCATAGACACCAGAGCTTTATTTACTTAATGGCAGAGCATACCCATCCTCCTCAACTACCTGAACTTTATAAACTTAATGGCTGAGCATACCCATCGTCTTCAGCCACTGAATTTTATAAACTTAATGGCAATGTTCATCCATCCTCCTCAGCTGCCTAAACTGTAGAGCTGAGCGTAAATACCCACTTGAATTTTCGGGTAGAGTAACCCTTCCTTCTACCCCATTTGAACTTTTCTGATCTCGCCATATATCTGAACTTTTGAGTAGAGCACGTCATCCTTTAATCTGAATTTTAAGGCAGAGCATTGATTTATATTTGTATTATTTTTAAAAAATAGAAACAAAAATTATGTACATATGTAAAATGAAAAAAAGACCACAAAACGTAATTTTTGCTACATCAATTTTTGTACATTATTTTGTGCGTGTGTGTGTGTGTGTGAGTGTGTGTGTGTGTTTTCTTTTTTAAATAGTCAAAAAATTCTGCTACCCAAGGGACATATCCGGTGTCCCTGCTCGTAAATATAGCGCTGTCAACACTGCAAGTAACAGTAGCAGTATGCCCTCAGTGGAACACTTAGCTTCTGTTTCGGAAGCAAAACGCGGCAACAATATTATTTGATGCGATTTCCTGCTTTGCTGCTGTTAATTCGTGCTTTGTGTTTTATGCGCAATATTAAATCAATGATTCCTAAAAGTAAGTGTGTTTCTGGGTGTTTCATCTCTGATCGCCATGCCCTCAGCAGGAAGGGATTTAAAACTGTTTTTTAATAACATTCTCATGAGCTTTCATTCTTGTGTACTACTTCTTAAAGGAAGTAAGAAAATATGCTTTCGCAGAGAAATGCTTGGGTGTAACAACCAGCAATTCCAACCGAAAACTAATAATTACATTAAAAACATGTACTGTACTTAATTTTCTTTAAAAATCACTAAAAAAATGGGAAATCCTGGTCTTTCTCTTTAAAAAATCAAGGGAATAATTTTATGTACATATGCAATTATTTCCAAGATTTTTTTTAAAGGTGGCATCTTTGTTTTAAAAAAATCACACACACAAATACACATGCACGTATATGTATCATATTTTTTAAAAATAAATTGGAGCAAAAACCTGGCCTCGCCTCTTTCAAAAAAGTCTTTAATTTAGTCTGTAAGGGCCGTATGGCAGCGTGTTTTTTCCAGTGGACAACTAGAGAAGCTCATTAGCTCCATGCCAAGAAGGTGCACTTTGTTACTAAGTAACCGTGTTTATCCAATTAAATATTAAAGCGTATTTTGCTTGTTGGACAGTTATTTCAAGTGTCCTGCAAGTGTCAATTTCACGTTAAATGCATTGTACACTAAATTAACAAATTCCACTATTTGTTGTTTTTTATGACTAGACGCTGTACCTTTGCTTGTAACTTCACTTCTATTACCGGTAATAACATTCTGTAAAAATATTTGAATTTTGCATAAAATTTTCTTTAAAATGATATATAATATGTATTTCTGACTTTATCTTTACGCCGTATAAGTTGACTTTAAGGCATCCAAAATTTGACTTTCAGTCTACTGGTGCAGGACTTTTTGGCTAAGTCTCTATTTAATCTTTCCTTTTGAATTCCTGTTTTCTTATGAAAATTTAATTACTTCTTGGTTAAACATTTTTTACTGAAAGACACATTGTTTCTCTGAACAGCTTTTACATTTTGGCAACATTGACAGTGAGTCATAGCTGAATAAAAATGTCAACACTGAATGTATAGTTCAATGTTGAATATTTTTCAGTGGAGTTTAAGGCTAACATTTCTATCTATTTGTATACTGCATGCTTCTGTCAAGGTCTTCTAAAACATAAAGCGTTTATACTTTTTTTATATACAGCACTGCGTGCGAAGGCGAATGTCAAACAGCACTAGCATCGGAATATTTCAGTACAGAAAATTTCAGTATTTCTTCCAATAATATAATTGAAAACATCTGTAGAAGTTCAAAGCCTTCATTGCTTTGCGAGATATTTAGAGGATATTTCTTCGGTCAGTGAACTGAGAGTATACTGGAATATCAATAATAACTGATATTTAACCGAATTTTGTTTTTCCGATTGCGTTTGGCAACTAACATTTCGAAACTGCCAATCCTGTTTTAAGAACTTAACAGAAGTAGGAAGTCGGCCTAAAAGTGACGTAGCAGAAGACAGAACTCGCATGTTTAACACTTTCATGAGAAAAGTAGTTTGGATTTGCAGGAACAAAAGTGAAATTCATGGATATTCAGGTCTGCCACAATCAGAAAATACTACATGAAGGGTCCATCTAGAAAGAAAGGGGTAACCCTCTTGTTCGCGTCGTTGGTTTCTAATAATTATTTCAAGATTGGTCGGGCTCGAATCCCTCTTGAGGCATATATAGTGTGTTTGTTATATGCCACTCGCTCTCTCCATTCCCTGGAACCAGTGTTCTTAAATTAGAAGCTGGCGACTACTTAAAATACCCAATGAGTTGCTCATGGCGCTTGTTAACTCCCCTTCTCCCCAAACAAAATTCAGAGGGAGGGGGAATGGGGAAGTAACCCTCCCGCTCACGTCGTTGGCTTCTAATAATTCTTTGGAAATGGGTCCGGGATGGAATCTCTGTTGAGGCATGTATGGTGTGTTTGTCCATATGGCACTCGTTCTCTCCACTCCCTGGAACCAGTGTTCTTTAATTAGGAGCGGACAACTACTTATAATACCTGTGAAGACACAAGTTTGTCTGCGACGGGCATCGAAGTCGTGTCCCCTCGCCCCGGAGTAAGTCGCTCTCCCAACTGAACTAAGCGGACAGAATGTCTCGCTGCAGATTTGTCATCTTGACACATGTTTTCACCTCTGTAGTATGTCACATCATCTCCCTCTTAATTTCATCAAACAGAGGTCATCGCTCTTTCCACGTTTATAAGTGAGTCACGAAAAAAATTCTCATTGGCCGCCCGGGGAATCGAACCCAGGGTCTTCCAGTTACGCGCCGGATATGCTTCCACTACACCACAGCGGCCTCGAATTCCTCCAAAACCACATACACTAACTGCCAAGCCAATTTTGGCAGGTTACTTCCTGGAGCCCCGCACAACGCTGGGGATTTACCAAAGATGGCAAGCAGCAACAGAACAAATAATTAGAAGGCGAATGAATATTCAATATAGGCAGTTGACGTGGGCCAGGAACATCAAACAGAGGTCATCGCTCTTTTCACGTTTATAAGTGAGTCACGGAAAAATTCTCATTGGCCGGCATCGAGAATCGAACCCAGGGTCTTCCAGTTACGTTTTTTTTTTGTCTTTGAAGTGAAGTAGGTTCCAAACAATGTGTGGAATGGAGCGAACTTCACACATTTTTTTCGAAGAACCCAACGGCCAGTGGATCCATTTTGCACAATCGGGCGCCAATGTGAAAACACAAGTTTGTCCGTGTCCTCTCACTCCGGAGTAAGTCGCTTTCCCAACTGAGCTACGCGGGCAAAATGTCTCGCTGCAGATTTGTCGTCTTGACACATGTTTTCACCTCTGTAGTACGTCACATAACTGTTGAGTTTCTCATGGCGCTTGTTAACTCCCCTCCCCCTAAAAAATTCAGAGGAAGGGGCTGTAAGCGTAACCCTCCCGCTCGCGTCGTTGGCTTCTAATAATTCTTTCGAGATGGTTCCAGGTTCGAATCCATGTTGAGCCATGTATGGTGTGTTTGTCATATGGCACTTATTCTCTCCATGCCTTGGAACCAGTGTTCTTAAATTAGGAGCGGGCAACTACTTATAATACCCATTGAGTTGTTTATGGTGGTTGTTAACCTCTCCCGCCGCCCCGGTGGCGCAGTGGTCTAAGCGATGGCCTCTGATCATTCGTCCGAACGGGGTCCGGGTTCGAATCCCGTGAGGCATGGATGTTGTGTTTGTCTTACGGCACTGGCTCTCTCCCTTCCCTGGAACCAGTGACTCTAAATTAGGGACGGGCGACTGCTTATAGCCCATTGAGTTGCTCACGGTGGTCGTTAAACCTCCAATCAAAAAAAAAAAAAAAAAAAAACCTCCCTTCCCTCAAAAGAAATAATAAATGTAACAGCATCTTGAAGACCACATAACGGCAATCTTGTGTACCGGTATCTTTGGAAACGATGCACACTATTTTGAAATGCTTGGTCATACGACTTCCGTGTGTATTAAACTGACACACAGACAAGGATATAAATAGTTTATATTCTGTCAAGGGTCTAACTATTTTAGTCACTTAAGGTAGTATCAGAGAAAAATGGCAGATATCTATTTACGGAGGTCGCTGATTTTTAAACTTGATTTGTAAGAATATTTAGTAAGTTATTGTTGGATTAGTAACTAAGCTTTCAGCACTAGATCGGTGCACGTGTGTTACGCCGGGTACTGTTTATCACAACGGCTAGCTGTGCTTTGTATATCAGTCGAAAACGACCAAGACGTTCAAAGTGTTCTGGTGAATCGTTACCACAGAATTGAGTAGTTTAAAACTCTTTGATGCTATTTATGTCTGCGATTTCTATATCGTAAGGAAACCTGTTGTATACGGAAACTTGTGAAACGATTCCGGGAAGCAGGAAACGCATTTCAAAGTGTATTTCCCCAGCAGTCGGCCGATTTTTTGCAGCGAGAGGTTCATCCAGGACTCGAATTCGGAGTCATCTCGGCTGATTGACTTCCGCTTCTTACCACTTGGCCAACGAGTGTCAGAGAGAAATTTTATCTCAAGTTAGTGAGACACTGATGTCACGCACAAGTGCGTACGAAAACCTACACAACAGACGGGAATGTTTTACCTGAGATGTTAATGAACACTGAAGACATTAAAAATGCGTGTTTATGCCATGCAGGAGTTGCAGGTGAAAAGCGAAGTTGTTATTGTAAAAAGTTTGCTGGAAAAGGAAAAGTAGACTCGACATTCTTCATTAATCAAGCCTAATATCTTCTTAAAGAATATGTAAATTCTGCTGTGGCCTGTATGGAATCGCCATGCAGTGCTGGAGACTGGAGTTTCGCGTGTAATGAGCTGCAGTATGAACGTTGGTTTTATGTGTGTGTTTGTTATTGACAACACCATAAACTGTTGCTGAAGCATGGTTTCAGCAAAAAGTCACGCACAGGTAGGCATGATAGCTCTATCCCTCTTGCTCGCATAATTGCGTAAGAATTCTAAGATTCCACGCTTGCAAGTTCTATTACTTAAACTTTTTTCCGTTCGACAAAGGCAATATCGACAACAAAAAGGCTCAGCTATTAAAACAAAGTTTGAAACATGCTGGCCCTGATTATTGGAAATTATTACCTTGGGATTTAACAAATATTAATTACCAAAATATCTTTAAAAAACACTAAAAATACCTACTGAGTTAAAAAATAAAATATATCTTCTTTAATTAAATCCAAATAATAATCCTAATTATTTACTTAAAATAATTCATGATGAGGCCAACAGTGCCCAACCATCAATTTACGGGACCCGGGAAAAAGCAAGTGAGCGCCCCCCCCCCCCTCTTGAATGTCAATAAGCCCTTTCTATGAAAACAAAATAAGTTTGTTCAATCAAAACAAATGAAAAAGTTTATAACGGTGGTTTCCAATCTACTGTGGTTTATGAACAGCATGAAAGATAAATAAAAGCATTAAGATATACACTGAGTGGCCACTTTATTATGACCACCTGACAGTTTTAAGCAAATGAGTTATGGCTGAATGCTGTTTCCGCCAGAGGGCGAGGCTAGTATAAAAAGGGAAGGCTTAGTGCTTGCGACAGCAGTAGAAATGATTTTTGGGTGACGAGATGGGTAAAAAATGCGATTTGACGGACTTTCAACGTGGGATGATTGTAGGAGCTCGGAGCCATGGAGCGAGTATCACCCAAACCGCCGCATTCGTGAAATGTTCCAGAGCAGCTGTTGTTAAAGTGTTTAAAGACTGGACTGTCAGCCAAAAAACTGGGTCTCTGCGTGCAACGTGTGATCGTCATCGACTAGTGACTGCTCGGGTGGAACGGAGAATGTCCAGACTGGTAACATACAACAGAAGGGCAACAGTGCAGCAAATTACAGACCATCTTAATCAAGGATCCTCTCAAAGGATCTCTGCATGCACTGTTCGCCGTACACTGCATCGGATGGGATATGGCAGCCGAACGCCTGTTCGAACACCTTTGCTGTCTGCATTTAACAAGAGAAAACGTCTCCAGTTCGCACAGGAGCACAAGGATTGGACAGTCGATAATTGGAAACAAATTATGTGGTCCGATGAATCACGTTTTCAGTTGCACCATGCCGATGGCCGAGTGAGAACTTGGCGGAAACAGCACGAAAGCATGAACCCCAAATGCATTGCTACAACTCTTCAAGCTGGTGGAGGCAACGTTATGGTTTGGAGAATGTTTTCCTAGCTTGCTTTGGGCCCTTTAATTCATGTTGATCAACGTCTGACTGGCACATCATATCTAAACATCGTTGCGGACCAAGTGCATCCTGTCATGTGGATGGTTTATCCCAATGACGATGGCTACTTTCAACAAGATAATGCGTCCTGCCATAGTGCTCGTATTGTACAGGATTGGTTTCAGGAACATGCCGGCGAGTTTACTTTGCTTAGGTGGCCCCCACAATCTCCAGATCTCAACCCCATTGAGAATTTGTGGGATGAAGTTGAACGAGCCATCAGACAGCTGGATCCACAACCCTGCAATCTCACACTCCTGGAAAGTGCTATTCATCAAGCATGGTCTCAGATTCCACAAACTACCTATCAACATCTCGTGGAGTCCATGCCACGAAGAATCAACGCAGTATTAAAGGCAAAAGGTGGCCCAACGAAGTACTGAGGGTGGTCATAATAAAGTGGCCACTCAGTGTATATATATATATTGCACAATTATAATCACGCAAGAAAAAATCTAGAAAAACCAATGGATGACGAACGCTTTTTTAAGATTTACACATACTTTCCTCCTAAAATTTCTGTCCTAGATACGAATTTTTTATAATTTTACAGGCTTAGCCCCTGATTAATATTCAGTAAGTTATTTGTAATCGATAAGAATGCATGGTGTTGGCTATTCCCTCTTAAGCTCAAAGTCTGAGCATCGGCACACGGTTTAAAGGGGCTACAAAACAAAAAAAATATAAAATTAATGCTTATCGGTAGAAGATCAGTCTAAAAAAACATTTCGTAGCAAAGAAAGCAAAGAAAAAGTTTAAAAGTAATAAAAACACCTATTTCTAGAGAAAAAGAAATCAGTTCTGCAATAAGCACTAACCATGCTTGCCTCTTTCTCTCTCCTGCACAAAGAAATTTCCACTTGGTTTGATTTCTGCACACAGTTGCTCACAACTTCACAGGCTACAGAATTAAAAGAGAAGATTGATGAAAATTAAAAATGAATAGCTATTTACGTGCTCCTTGCAAAACTTTTTAAGAATCATTAAAAGATGTCTACAGAAAAAACATCCACACAAAAATGACCTCGGAAAAAGGTGCACAAATCTGGAAAATATACAAAAATGCCCAAGGCAATTCTACGTACTGTTCAGCTTTGATTCTCGTTGTAGTTTACTGGGTGCAATGTAACTTTAGTTTTGGGATGTAAATCACTTACAGTTCCTATTGATTCCATTTGCATACCTTCTGAATAACTGTACTTGTTAATAAAATATTGGCCGCTCCGGTGGCGCAGTGGTCTAAGCGATGGCCTCTGATCATTCGTCCGTAAGGGGCCCGGGTTCGAATCCCGGTGAAGCATGGATGTTGTGTTTGTCTTACGGCACTGGCTCTCTCCCTTCCCTGGAACCAGTGACCCTAAGCGATGGCCTCTGATCATTCGTCCGTAAGGGGCCCGGGTTCGAATCCCGGTGAAGCATGGATGTTGTGTTTGTCTTACGGCACTGGCTCACTCCCTTCCCTGGAACCAGTGACCCTAAATTAGGGACGGGCGACTGCTTATAGCCCATTGAGTTGCTCACGGTGGTCGTTAAACCTCCAATAAAAATAAAAAAAATAAAATATTGCAAAGAAAAAGATGGACTGCTCTCGCTGGAAAAACATGTACTTCTCGCACAAAGATTTCCCTCTAGTACTATTTTTCAAAGCCAAGAGGTATACATCTAGCAGAAACCTCCTCACGACATAACTTTGAAAATAATTAACTACCAGGAATTTCTTTAATAGCTGCTTAGCATTTCGCGGTCCCTTACCCAGTGACGAACAGTGGTCTATTATTCAGGGTGATTACGACTCAACCATTGCTTCTTTTTTTTTTTTTTTAATAATGTTCTTCTAAATTTTGTTTTTTCTTAAAATCTAAAGGCATTTCTCTCTTCGCTACCCCGGTGGTGCAGTGGTCTAAGCGATGACCTCTGATCATTCGTCCGAAAGGGGTCCGGGTTCGAATCCCGTGAGGCATGAGTGTTGTGTTTGTCTTACGGCACTGGTTCTCTCCCTTCGCTGGAACCAGTGACCCTAAATTAGGGACGGGCGACTGCTTATAGCTCATTGAGTTGCTCACGGTGGTCGTTAAACCTCCAATCAAAAAAAAAAAAAAAAATCTCTCATCTCTGGCCTTGACACCAACAAATCCTGTTTCCGTGTGGCAGAGAATTATTGGCAAACTGTTCCTTCTTATCCACATCGGGAAATTGAGTAATCCACCATTCGTCCTGCTGTGGCATTCAGATTTTGCTTTCTTTAAAAATAAACGTGAAATACGCGAATGCATAAAGTATTTATATGTACAGTATAATGAAATTCAAAGGTCGTTTTTCATAAACTACCGGTCAGATGCATTTTCCAGGAGGGCTTGCTTACCTTGCAGGGGGATGAGCCCCTCTAGCCCTCTGCTAGCTATGGCTCTGCACTACGTGAATTGCGATCTCTTGATGTCCGCCAGGGTTTTGCCATTTCTGTATTGTTTACATATTCTCACGGGTGGGAGGGGTAATAATCCCCAAGAAAACTGCACTTGCCAACTGGCTGTTTCCAATGTTCAATCTTCATGGATTTGTACAGTTGAAAATTCAGTTAAAAGTTTTTCAGTTTTATCCACACTTTTTGTTCGCAATTTAAATTGTCACTTGACCTACCTTGCTGAACCGCAGGCTCCCTGGAAGCCCGGGAATCTGCCCCCCCATGGTTGGAGACTGGAGGCCAAACTCACTTGACTCATACTTTTGAGCGAACTAAGAGCTGTGTCAGGGCTCCTAAGAGGCCTTTTCTCTTGTTCCCTTTGCAGTTTTTTTTTTTTTTTTTTGATTGGAGGTTTAACGACCACTGTGAGCAACTCAATGAGCTATAAGCAGTCGCCCGTCTCTAATTTAGGGTCACTGGTTCCAGGGAAGGGAGAGAGCCAGTGCCGTAAGACAAACGAAACATCCATGACTCACCGGGATTCGAACCCGGACCCCGTTCGGACGAATGATCAGAGGTCATCGCTTAGACCACTGCGCCACCGGGGCGGCCCTTTGCGGTTCAATAGTCTTTGTATGCACAACTTATTGTAATACTCTTATGTTATGTAACAGCATAACTAAATAATCGTTACGCGGCTAATGCGTTTAAAGCTAACATTTTCTAAGTTAATGTTAGCAGCACTTTGCTGGTAATTTTTTTGTTTTTTGGGGTTTTTTTTTTTTCGGATTTTAACGACCACCATGAGCAATTCCAAGGGTTTTAAGCAACGCTTGTCTCTAATTTTGTTTGTTTTGTTTGGGGTTTAACGACCACCGTGATCAATTCGATGGTCTATAAGCAGTCACCCCTGCCTCTAATTTAAGGCCACTGGTTCCAGGAAAGGGAGTGAGAGAGAGAGAGAGAGACAGTGCCTTAAGATGAGCACAACATCCATGCCTCACCGGCACAAGAACCCAGACCCATCTCGGGCGAGTGGTCAGAAGCCAGCGCTTAGACCACTGCGCCATTGGGGCGGCTGTCCCTAATTAAGAGCCACTGATTCCAGAGCCAACGTCATCAGACAACACATCCTACCTATGCCTTCAGCAAGACTCGAACCCGGACACATCACCGCAAGAGCACGTTGCAGGTAATGTGTATAACCATATTTAACCGTGCTAGGTAAATGCAGCCACACCGGCGGCGCAGTGGTCTAACTGCTGGTTTAGTAACATTCATCTAAGAAGACCCGGGTTCGAGTCCTGGATGAGGCATGGGTAGTGTGGTTGTCTCACGGCCTGGCTTATAGCCAGTTGAGTTGTTCGCGGTGGTCGTTAAACCCTTACACAACCGTCCCGGTGGAGCAGTGGTCTAAGCGATGGCCTCTGATCATTCGTTCGAAAGGGGTCCGGGTTCGAATTCCGGTGAGGCATGGATGTTGTGTTTGTCTTACGGCGCATACTCTCTCCCTTACCTGGAGCCAGTGACCCTAAATTAGGGACGGGCGACTGCTTATAGCCCATTGAGTTGGTCACGGTGGACGTTTAAAATAAAAAAAAAAAAAAAAAAAATCCTTACACACAAAAGTTAATGCACCTTACGGGAACGGTCATTTTTAATGATGACAGAATGTAAGACATATTGCTCATAAATTTAATGCCTGTAGCACGCAGTTATGGAGATCTTCATGGACTTGTAATTGAAGTGATGACCCGCGAGACACTTTTCTTTCTATGGGATTTTTCTGGCTTATCCAGGTATTTCACATTGGAGACGTGAGGGGTGGGGGAGTTGGATGAAAGCAAATTTTTCAAAGGCTAAAACTTTTTTATGGTGAAATATTCAGACTTAAAACCTAAGATTTTAAATGAGGAATACTTTAAAAAAATGGATAACTGTTCAATTTTTCATAGTTTAGAATGGTTAAAACCGGAAGCCTTTTTGCGCCAAAACTACACACGGGGATTTTGTGTTTTGCACTGTTTTCAATTTTTCTGTCAGGTCTAAATGCTCCTTAAACTAGGATAAAACAGATAAGTATTAACATAGGTTGCTGAAACTGTAGGTATTCCTGTTTTCGCAAATCTGCATGCTAAAATGGTTCAGAAGTACACTGCTGAACACCCAAAATGCAACACCAAGAAGGAAGCATCCGATTGGCCTGAAATTCGCAGCATGCGTCACCCGCGAAAGGACATGCAAACGATTAGCATTGCAAGGAATATGCAAATCATGTGCGCCCGGCACGCCACCGAGAAGAACTATAAGAAGGGTGCACAGAAGTCGGGGTGTAAGTAGTGAAAGTGTGTTGTGCTGCCGGACCTGTGGGTGGGAAGCTTCCTGATGCCTCGTCGCAGAATACGGCAGTCATTCCAGCACGTTACGGAGTTCGACAGAGGACGAATAGTGGCTTATCGCGACAGCGGTTTATCGTACCGAGACATCGGCGCCCGTGTGGGACAACATTCTGCCACAGTGAGCCAAGTATGGACTCGGTGGGTGCAGGAGGGACGGACGGACCGACGTGAGCGATTGCCGCAGCCGCGGCACACCACCGAACGAGAGGACCGGCATGTTGTGCGGCGGGCATTGACGGCTCGCACCGCCACATCACGAACGTTAGCGCAGGAATTAGGGTGTGTTGTGCAACAACCCATGTCAGCACGTACCGTTCGACGTCGTCTGCAGGAGCGGGGACTTGTCGCACGGCGCCCATTGCTCCGATTACCATTGACGTTACACCACCGGCGAGTGCGGCAGCAGTGGGCCGTTGAACGCCGCACCTGGACTGCGGAATGACACCACATTGTCTTCTCCGACGAATCCCGCTTCTGCCTGCTGCACCACGATGGTCAGATTCGCGTGTGGCGGCACCGCGGCGAGAGACTGTATGACGCCTGCATTATGCATCGACATACCGGTCCGTCACCTGGCGCTATGGTTTGGGGCGCAATTGGATATGACACCCGCACCCCCCTGTGATACGCATCGATGGTACACTCAACAGCCACCGCTGCATCTCCGACGTTTTGGAGCCTGTAGTCCTCCCTTACCTGAAGGACCAGCCAGCGGCCACGTTTCAACAGGACAATGCGCGCCCGCACGTGGCACGCATTGTGCAACAATTCTTCACGGCCCACCAGATGTCAATGCTGCCGTGGCCCGCCTGTTCTCCCGATATGTCGCCCATCGAACACGTCTGGTCGCTGATCAGCAACCGTGTGGCCCGGGAAGCACCATCCGCGGCTACGCTTGATGAACTGTGGCACCGTGTGGAAGCAGCCTGGACTGACATACCCCAAGCCCACATCCAAAGCCTCTTTCGTTCGATGCCGCGGCGTGTAGCGGCCGTTATTGACAGCCATGGGGGCCACACAAACTATTGATGTCTGCGTGTTCCGCAAGTCGCACGGGCATGTAAGCTGAATCATTTCATTTTTGTATCTGTTGTTATGTGTCCAGTAAATCTGGCTTTGTTATCTTGTGTCCTTCTTGTGCCAGCAGTGTATATCTGCAAAATTTGTAACAGACAGAAATGGAGAGATACATACACATATGTTTTGTTTAAACAAGAAAAACTAAAAGCGAAACATTGGACTGCTAAATAGTTAGACTTGAAATTTAAGAAAAAAGGAAAATTATTCCATTATCGTAGTCTTAGATTCCAAAAGTAAAGTTGAGAAACTCACGTAAATGCTAACTGCTATTGACAGTTCTGCTGTAGCTAGTAAAAAGACTTTTACTTAAAAACTAAAAGATCAGTCCTTCCAAGTTTTTCTGGACAAATAGTCATTACCTCAGTTGCGGTTATGGCTTCATGTTAAATTCAGTCATGCTTAATGTATAAGTATATTCGCATAAAACTCTGTGTGTGTGTTTGACACACACTTCAGGCAGTGGCGTAACTACCGCTCCCGCAGCTGCGGGGGTGGGGCACAGGTAATGAAGGGGCGTACTGACGCTGCCAGTTATATTTTTATGAAAAAATTCGAACACGCACAATAATTAACCCAAAAATTCATATTTTGCTTTAAGATATATTTAGATTTGCCTAAATAAATGCCTAGTTTCACTTTAAAAACACTGAACGTCCTACAGATTGAAAGTGTTTGGATCTTTGTCTTCGGGTAATACGATTGTTCTGCAGTGGGTTGTAATACGATCGCTCTCCAATCGCCCTCTCTCTCTGCGCTGCGGAGGAAAAGCGCGAAGCCACAGTGGGATTCCCGATGGAGGATGTGGGAAAACAGTCAATTACCTAGGATTACGTGCACGACAGGCGTCATCATTTATTAACAGCAGCCGCAGATCTGCCATGTGTAAGATGGTGATTTCTTCAAGTGATTCATTTTAGTTTTGGACAAAGCAATTACACGTATTGTCAAATCTATTACTTAAAATTTTTAAACTACTGGGCTCTCGGTACCACCCTTACTTTTGCAGACACTCTCCTTGACTTCCTAACACCCGGCAGCACAACACACTTCCACTAAATGATCAAATGATCATATGTAGAGGATTTTAGGAAGGGAGTGTCTGACCCTAGGCCTTAAACGACCCTTAGAAATAGGAAGCGAGGAGATTCGGGCTAGAGTGCCCGATAGGAAAGTGACAAGGAAACGAAGTAGAAAGGGGGAGGAAGACGCCCTTATTTATTACCGGGGGGGGGCAGTACGCAGGGTCCGACGGCTTAACGTGCCCATCCGACGCACGGCGGATATTTAGTGGATCGAGCGTTCGTACCTGCCCGGGATCGAACCTAAGGTCCTTTCCGTGGCAGTCACGAACGTTGCCCATTAGGCCACCCGCGGCTTACACACTTCCACTACTTACTGTGCAATCTTCTTATACTGCTTTTCGGTGGTGTGCCGGGCGCACATGATTTGCATATGCCCTGCAATGCTAATCGTTTGCATGTCCTCTCGCGGACGACGCATGCTGCGAATTTCAGGCCAATCGGATGTTTCCTTCTTGGTGTTGCATTTTGGGTGGCCAACAGTGTATATAAGATATAATACGCCTTTAATCGTACAGGCTAAGTAAAACAGAAATTCTCATTGTGATTTTGTTAAAAAAGGCTTCAACCAGAGAATGAATCCTGAATTCGTGAGCATTAAATTTATAAAGTTTAAATACTATTTTTGCTGAGAGGTTGAAACGAGCATATTCTAAGAGACTAGAGAGGCGGTCCTCTCCCCCATTAAAAATTCAAAATTCTGAGGAGGCACTGTCTCCATTGCCTCCTCCCAAAAGCCGCGGCTGGAACCGACATTGAGAACTTTTTTCTGATGTAGGGAAACGAACTTCTTTAGGGTACCGAACAGTGCGAACACAGCTATCAAGTTGCTTTTAACCCTTTTGCACCACTACCCTGTTCGCGTAATGCCATCCATCTCTGTCTGTGTCAAGTCTCTCGAAAAGCAGTGAATGTTTGAAGGCTCCTAATGCGGTAAATATCCGTTATTTTGACCACTGGTTATTGTTAACTCGCTAGCTCAATTCATAAAATCGAAATAAACCTATATCGGATTATAGAATAACAATAAGAGCAAAGATCGAGAGTTCGCTATTGTTCATTTTGTTCTCAGAAACCAGTTTACCACCTGCGTGCAACGCAACAAAAGGGAATCCGGTATTCTTCTGCCCTCGAAAGATTAGCAAGTGTCATTCTCTTTATTTGGATCATTCATACGCGCGCAGACGCGCACTCATGCTCACGCTACACGCAAGTCACAGAGCTGCACACATGATCGAAAAAGATGTAGGAAATCATAGAAAATATTGATATTTATTTGAGGTTTTTAGAGAAATGGAACAACCCCAAGAACTGTAATGTAGAAGTGAAAGTTGATTACGCCGGAAAAAATTGCCATTAATGACAGAAGCGTAAAAGTTTTTACAATGAAAGGCAAAGTCATAAGTAACACTTTAAGCTATACAGAGGCACTGAAAATCACCCCTCAACCCAACATGACGTAATCAATATGACCCGCATTTTTTTTTTTTTTTGATTGAAGGTTTAACGACCACCGTGAGCAACTCAATGGGCTATAAGCAGTCGCCCGTCCCTAATTTAGGGTCACTGGTTCCAGGGAAGGGAGAGAGCCAGTGCCGTAAGACAAACACAACATCCATGCCTCACTGGGATTCGAACCCGGACCCCTTTCGGACGAATGATCAGAGGCCATCGCTTAGACCACTGCGCCACCGGGGCAGCAAGCCCCCATTTGTAAACATCTTAATCCAAATATCTTTGCAAGCACATCCATTTTCTTTGAGGCAAATAATAAACCTACGTGGTATGACATTTTTTTTAAATATTGACTTGTAAAAAGTTATAAAAGATAGAGACGACTATTACGAATTTTTAATGAACATTTTCCCCATCATTTTTAGAGAGAGAAAATTTATAAGTACCCACATTTTGTATAGTATGCACCAAGATAGAGGTTGTGTTCTGAAAACCATCGAAGTCTAAAAAAACAAACTTCTTTAATATTTTTAGACGAAACTCCTTTAAGAACAAACTCCTGAAACAAAGAATGCCGCCCCGGTGGCGTAGTGGTCTAAGCGATGGCCTCTGATCATTCGTCCGAGATGGGTCCGGGTTCGGATCCCGGTCAGGCATGGATGTTGTGTTTGTCTTACGGCACTGGTTCTCTCCCTTCCCTGCAACCAGTGATCCTAAATTAGGGACGGGCGACTGCTTATAGCCCATTGAGTTGCTCACGGTGGTCGTTAAACCTCCATTCAAAAGAAAAAAAAAAGAACTCCTTGATTGTTTTTAAAAGAACAAACTCCTTTAATTATTTTTAAAGTATTATACATTTCAAATAAAAAAAAAAAAGAAAGAAAGGAAGAAAGAAAAAAAAAAAGAAAGGAAAAGAATGAAAAGATGTGAAATCCATGCCGATCAAACTTTTTACGTTCCGAGAAAAATTAATGCTTATTACTTGACAATTATCAGTTTTTGAAAAATGCCATTCTACATTATTTTTGGCCCTCCATGCTTCATCCGGGGCTCGGGCTGCTGATCCGGAGCCCGCTCTTCGGGCTTCGGATCAGTGAGCCACGGGAGTATATACAGGGTGTGCCATAATGATGGGACACATTTTAAACGCAAGTATCTAGAATTGGAACAATAGCATTTTTTAAGGACTATGTATAATGCATACCCAAGGTGCCGGAGTTCATAGCACTGTTCAAGATTTGAATATCACATCCCTTAGATGGTCATCACTTCGAAGAGAGTATTCTCGGGCTCTCTCTGTCATCCCCACCATAGCGCGGTGCAGCACAACAGCTGGATGAGTCACTGCACAAGGGCTTTTGATGTAAGGATTGTGAGTTTCCTTTACCCTAAATCCTACAGTTTTGTATATTGACACAACCCGATAGATGAAAATGAGCTTCATTTGATGTGATCAGGTGCTGCACAAAATCCCTTTCCTCCTTGCACTTGTAGAAAAACCATTCACTGAACGCCGCTTTGTGAACCCAATCTACCAGGAGAAGTTGCCTCACCTTATAAGGATACAGCAACAGGTCATTTTTCAAAATCTTGGGAACGCTGGTACTAGTAACGTTCACCTGTTGGGCCAATCGACGGGTAGACTTCTTAGGACTTTGTTCAACGGCATTCGCCACACGTTCAATGTTCTCTGCACTACGAGACGTTCGAGGTCGCCCTGGGGATAGTCTCTTGTTGGCGTTGCTTTTCTCACGGAAGTTACTAATAGAACACAGGATCACCTTCCGGGACGGTGCTTCACGCTTGCGGAAATAATATCGGAGTCGCCTTTTTGCTGTAACGATGGAGCTTCCACTGGTGAAGTATGCTTCCACAACGTATGCAATTTCTATTGGCGTCCACGACAATATCATTAAGGATCAATAATCTGGAAAAGAAACCAACATTAACTCCCAATGTCAGACTTTGACATACAATTCGTTTTAAAGATGGGCAAGTGCTCACGCTCCTGTAAATTAAAAATTAAATGGCCGGCCCGGTGACGCAGTGGTCTAAGCGTTGGCTTATGACCATTCTTTTGAGAAGGGCCTGGTTTCGGATCCCGGTGAGCCATGGATGTTGTGTTTGTCGAACGGCATTGGCTCTCTCCCTTCCCTGGGACCAGTGACCCTAAATTAGGGACTGGTGACTGCTTATAGCCCATTGAGTCGCTCACGGTGGTCGTTAAACCTTAAATCAAAATAAAATAAAATAAAATGTGTCCCATCATTATGAGACACCCTGTATATAAGGATGCGTTTAAGTGAGGCCAACTGTACGCGCAAAAACTACCATCCCCGGTGACCGAGTGGGGCACCGGGGGTGGTAGTTTTTTCACGTACATTTATCTCCGCCTAAACGCATCCATATGGTTCTAGATTGTTTTATACTCTAATAACCAGGGCTTGATAACCAAAATGGTGCCCAAACTTAGAGATTCACAACGGTTCGCAATCACTTTGCCCGTGTTCATTTCGTCCACGCTCACATGGTCCAGTTTATTTCGTCCACTGTTCACTTTGTCCACATACATTTCGTCCTCAGAATCGATGGAATACCGTGGAAGTCTTCTGTTTAGGCAGAAAAAAAAAATAAGGGTCAGTGGACATTGTTTCGTGCTATTTTTTTTTCTGTTTACGTTTTTCGATTTAAAGATTACGATTTCAAATCTTATTTAAGGTTAAACGGAAACCTGAACTTTAAAGAGCTTTTTAACTCTTTTGTGTGGTACGATGTCAACCATCGTAACATAAATCAAAGTTTATTCCAGTTGCCATAAATGTGTTGAATTGAAGAGGAAAATTTTTGACCCCCTTTCTCCTTAATGAAAAAAGGCGTGTTTTCCATCTCTCACGCCGCAAATTTACAGTAATGTCAACCTAAACTTTTTTTCACCATTATACTTTTATAGATTTGTTTTCTCACGTTAAATAGCTATGACATAAATAGAAAACATTATAATTCATTCGTATAAAAATTAGTAATACGTAAACTATAGACATTTAATAATCAAAACAGAAAATAAATATACTGAAAATTTAAGAACTGCATGAAAACAATATACAAGATGTACCAAAACATTAAAAGATTTTTTCGTAAAACTTTGATTTATGTCATAGTGATTAGCATCGTACCACAAGAAAGAGTTTAAAAGCTCCTCAAAGTTCAGTTCCTCGTTTTACTTTAAATAATATTTAAAATTGTTGTATTTTAATCAAAAAACTTAAGCAGGAAAAAAATCGCATGTAAGCAATGTCCATTGATCTTTTTTTTTCTGCCAAGGAACGAAAATTCCATCAAAACATAAAATTTCCACGATATTCCATCCATTCTGAGAACGAAATGAAAGTGGACAAAGTGAACGGTGGATAAAGTGAACCGTAGACGAAATGAACTGGGCCAAGTGAACGTGGACGAAATGAACTAGATCAAGTGAACGTGGACGAAATGAACTGGATCAAGTGAACATGGACGAAATGAACACGGACAAAGTGATCCGCCATCTTTCACAACTCCGTGTCCCCCCCCAAGATTATCACTTTAATATTACGTTTTTTTGCACTGGTAATATTTTCGGCTCAAGTAATTACGCTTCTCTCTCTAGAAATGCGCATGCAGAAATATGCTATATGAAAAAGGGGGAAAATGGGAGGTGGGGGCGACAAAAACTTATATACATAAGCTTTTCACAAAAGTGAGAGATTTACCGTAGTACAAAAGCATGAGCAATTGTACGGTTCTCTACTCACGAACAATGGAAAACACAACACTTATTCATTTATTTCTTCTTATTTGTGTCCGGGCTTCAGCTGCAATCAAGCGTCGTACTTTCTGACTGAAATTATTGCTAGAAAATTTGAAGGTCTGAACATTCTTTCAACGGTTATCAATTATATGTGAAATATATCACCAGCAGTACACCTACATACCATGATTATTATTGGCATACTCTCTATAAACAAAAGACAAAGAAATATTTATTTATGTTAATATTTTCAGGTGAAGCAGTTTCCAGTTGCCATTGACTCAGATTAAAGAAAAAAAAGATGTCATGATAGCAACCAAACCTCAAAATAAAACGACTTGTTTGAAAGTCTTACACCGTATCAAGTTTAGTCAACCCTCCTACAAGTGTAAATCAAAAAGTAAGGCAATTTCGTTGCATTTGCCAAAAACGAAATGGAAACTAACGGGACTATAACATTATTTTTCAATGTTGTATCCCCGCGGTTTCATACACTTTTTGTAACTGTACGTAAACTTAATCCCATTGGAAAGGGAAGTTTACAGCTATTCCGGAAGTCGTACATGCACTGCCTCTTTGGTAATAACAAACCGTAAGGAATACGGTGGAGATATAGTGGTGAGAACCTTAAGGTGGCCTAGGCAATATGTAGGTCACCCAACACACCTCTTCATCATTACCCAGCTGCCGATCATGTAATGCTTCTGAAAGCGGACCGAAGAGATGGAAATCGTTCGGCGCGAGTACGGGATGCGAAGTGGATGCTGAAATATGTTAAACTTGAGGTTTGAATTGTTGTCATAGCTACAACCGGTGTATGGGGGCAGGCATTGTCATAACGCAAAAGAACAGTTATTCATAACAATCCTCTTCTTTTGTAGCCTCTTCATCGCTACTAAGCTCCCGATCACGTAATGCTTCTTAAAGCTGATCGAAGAGATGGAAATCGCTTGGTGCGAGCTCCGAACTATGAGGTGGATGTGAAAATACGTGAAACTTGAGGTTTTGAATGATTGTCATGGATGCAGCTGCTGTATGTGGGCGAGGAGCATTGCCGTAATGCAAAAGAACAGTTCGTGACAACAATATTTTTGCCGCGAATGGCAGGTTTCAGCTTGTCTTTAAACATGACTGAATATGTTGCGCTGTTGATAGCTTATCCGTGTTCCTGATGATGTTAAAAAATCGGCCCATGCATATCTCAAAATAAGCTTAGCAAGGCTTTTTAGACAGAGGGAACAGTCTCGAACTTCTGTTTTGCTGTGGATGGAGGGTGTTTCTATTCCAGATGTTCGTAAAGAATCACTTCCGTTCATGTCGAGGAATTTTAGAAGTGAAAAAATTTCAACATTCAGTTTCACAATTAGTTTTCGACGTGACTTTTATCTGAAACATTTTTTAAATTCATCTCAAAGAACTGTAATTGGGTGTTGTGTTAGAGCTTTAGAGCATGGCTGTGTAGAGCGTATAACGCATGCAAACCTGACTACCTAAATGATAAGGAAATTTATAATAATAAAAACAAAGGTCTAAAGGCAATATATAAGAAGGATGACATAGAATTGTTAGAAATCGCATAATGTCAGGAATAAGAAAATCACCTAGTAAGACGATGAGATACGCAGGTTCCATCGCATATGTCCCAGGCTTCTTTACATATTGATTAAATAATTTATTACGTAAATACAACATATTAATAGCAATGAAGTCGCCGTCCCGGTTATCACATATATCAAGTTGCAAGGAGAGACAGTGTGAGAAAGAAAAGGCGGTTGTGTACGCTATACCGTTGGTATTTCCTGACAACACGGAAAAGATATATATCGGAATGACAAACCGATCCTTGGACACTAGATGTAAAGAACACGTGCGAAATATCAACCAGGACATGCAGAATACAGCCCTCGCACGAGAAGTTATGCATTCATCGGCTGCTCTTGTATGGAATAGTATCAGAAGAACTGCCTCTTATACACGAACTTTAAAGAGACTGCCATCAGGGAAACAGTCGAAATCCTATCCAGCAAACTAGCGTGCAATGATATAGTTTCTACTAAACTACCAAGGGTTTAGCATGCGTTATTAAAAGATGGAAACAAATCGCGACGCGCCATGTAATTGCGTGATAAAAATTCGTGTAATGTGCTTGTGATGTATCCCACGTTATTTTCAAAAATCATATTTGTTCCTTATATGATCCAATTCCCAGCATTTTATGTCTACCATTGCCTTAAAAAGCCTCCCAGTGGAGTGCGAAAGCTTGGCGAATCTTGTGCTTTTTTTTTTTTTTTTTTTTTTTTTTTTTTTGATGGGAGGTTTAACGACCACCGTGAGCAACTCAATGGGCTATAAGCAGTCGCCCGTCCCTAATTTAGGGCCACTGGTTCCAGGGAAGGGAGAGAGCCAGTGCCGTAAGACAAACACAACATCCATGCCTCACCGGGATTCGAACCCGGACTCCGTTCGGACGAATGATCAGAGGCCATCGCTTAGACCACTGCGCCACCGGGGCGGCATCTTGTGCTTACTACACCACAAAAATAAACTGATTTAATACGCTATATGCGTATATTGAGTAATGAACTGCAAATTTATTTAAATTTAATTAGTATTCTCGAGGGTGAAAGGTTTAATAGCAACTTCTTTTGTCTTTTTTACCTGACTGATCCATAGTGACACTGTCGGAAGTGGATCATATTGTGTAATATCTGGTTTATCCAGTGACACCATGATACATGATTAATACTGAAATACATTATATTGACAAAAGTCATCGGACGCCCCTTCAAAAGCAAATGAACGGATCTGATGCGTTGTTAAGATGCGCGGTACAGCTGCAAACGGTATAAAAACAAGCATGCGGGTGACCGCGATCATATCGCACTATGAGGTTGAATGAAAATGTCGCGGCGGGAAAGAACTGACTTTGAGAAAAGAAAGATTGTTGGGTGATATATTAGTGGGTTCTCCATAAGAGAAATCGAGAGACGTTTAAATAAACCCAAGTCAACTGTTTTGGATGTACTGAATAAGTGGAAGACACATGGCGTGCCTGAAGCAGCAAAACGTACCGGCAGATCAAAGAAAATCAGTGATAGAGGACGTCGAAGCCTCAGGAGAGTCGTTACAGCTAATCGACGGAGTACTGCACAAGGCCTGAGTGTACAGGTGAGTAAAAATGCTGGAACCTCGGTATGTACTCGTACCATTCGCAGAGAACTTTATTCCATGGGTTTCCGTGGTCGTGCGGCTGCTCATAAGCTTTTCATCTCCACTCGGAATGCTACTCGTCGTTTAGCATGGTGTAAAGAACATTTATCGTAAACCATAGATCAATGGAAACGAGTCCTATGGACTGACGAATCCAGATACACGATCCATCAGTGTGATGGCCAAGTGTGGGTACGGCCGTAGCCGGGGGAACGCTATTTACCCCAGTGCACTGTTCCTACGGCCAAGTTTGGAGCTGGCAGTGTACTCGTGTGGGGGTGTTTTTCGTGGTATGGTCTCGGCCCATTGGTTATCGTGGACAAACTTGTTAACCAGCACGTCTACCTCGATATAATGGACAATTATGCCCTACCAACTCTGTGGCAATACAATGGAACCGAGCCTTGTTGGCACCAGCAGGATAATGCACCGAGCCGTAAAGCAAGGTTTCAAAATCGCTTTATTCTAATTTATCATAAGAAAACATAAGAGGGAGACGTACAGTATTGGGCATCTCACTGGGAAATAATACAAAACTGTTAAAAACATGATGGTATATACATTGCAATGACAATGGGGATGGACTGTTACGGCGTGGTTTGACGATAATTCCGTATCATGTGTGGACTGGCCTGCACAGAGCTCATAGGTGCTCTATGGGATTGGACTGGCCTTAATCCCATAAAGCACCTATGAGATGAATTAGAGCGCCGCATAAGAAGTTTGGAACCAAGGCTTAATACTAAGCAACAGTTAGCGGCAGCATTATGTACTGAATGGAAGCGCATACCTGTCGCTGTGTTCCAAAACCTTGTCGAAAGCATGTCTCGAAGGGTTAGTTTTCACACAGTATTTATTAGAAGAAAGATACAGGAGATGTGCTTGAATAAATCATCTCAAATGATGTATGACAAAAGAAAATATTTACAGGTGCTTGTAGCTTACGCTACTGCTTATTTACACGGTTCTGTACATTGATGATAGTAAAAAAACAGTTAATTACACTCGAGTGTCAGGTGAGGCAACAAAAGTCTCTGACAAAGCAAAGAATAGGAACAATTCAGCTAGAAGAGCGTTATACAATATTAATTTTGCACAGTATTGATGCAAGGAATAATACAGAATTCGAGCTTGCAGACATAGATTCAAAAGACAGGTGATGAGAAATTAACAGAATGTGCAGCTTGCGCTACGTTAATTACAGGATTCTGTGCAACGTTTGCATGACAACAGTTAAGTGCAGTAGAAATCTGGCGAGGCAATATGAATCTCTGGTAATACAGAGAGTAAAATCAATCCAGAATGATGAGCACTATAGAGTATAAATTTTACACAATATTGATGAAAAAAAAAAAGTTCTGACCGAAAGGTGATACATTGTGGGTGACCTGGAAAACCAGGAGGTTGCAGGTGATCAAGGGACAAACATGAAATCGAAAGTTCGAAAGACAGATGATGAAAAATTTACAGATGAATGTGGCTCGCGGTACTACATGTTACATACAACGGTGATATGAAAAATAGTTATATACAATAATTTTCCTGAGAATACAAAAGAAAAAATAATCTCTGAAAATACAGAGAGAAGACACAACTCATCACAGTGAGTATTGGAGAACACAAATTTACACAGCTGAAAAGTAAAATTACACTGTTGAATCAGGAATTGAAGATAAGAATATACTGTAAAAACCACAAAGTTTACAGATGTCTGTGGTTCGTGAAACGACCTATATACATGATTCTGTACAATGAGAAGTTACAATTTATATATATTGATTTGTCAGAGGTGGTAAAAAGAAATAGTCTCTGACATCGCAGAGAGAATACATAATTCAGCAAGATGAGTAATGAAAAACAAAAAAATTTACACATGAGTTATACACGAAATGATACATGTGAAGAGGATGAGAACAGAGTCTTAAAAAAAGCGTGAAAAGAAATTGACAATTATAAGTAGCTCATGCTTCGAACAATTCATAGGATTCTATACAATAATTGATCTACTAAAAGTTATGTACAATAGTGAGACAAACAAAAAAATTCTGATAAAATAGAGAGTACAAATAATATAGTGCAGTGAATGTTGAGGAACAAGATTGCACTCAGTTGCGAAGCAAAAAAAAAAAAAAAAAAAAAAAAAAAAAACAGGAAATGTGTATAGAAAAATCGTCTCAAAATGACATATGAAAAGAAGATTTACAGGTGCTTGTAGCTGACGCAACGACCTATTCACAAAGCTCAATATAGTGGTGAGAGAATACAGTTTATGTATGATAATTTGTCGGAAAAGACAAAAAATAGTCTCTGATGAAGCAGAGATTGAAGACAAATCAGCATGGCAAAAATTGTATCTATCAGGAGGTAGGTGAAACAAAAGTTCCGACTGTAAGGTGAAGCGTTGTGGGCGACCCTGCAAACCAAGTGGTTGCTGGTGACCAAGTTGATAGGAACTGTGGTTCACTGCAGCGTGCAACTGCAGTGGTAAGTTCTAGTCGAAGGCGGGAGAGTAGGCGATTACGAAAATGACAAAGTAACGCAGTACTGACTTTATTTATGTCAGTAGAAGCTTCGGGGGGACGCTGAAGATGATACACGTGAATTATATGTTTTACAAGCACGAAGATGTAGGAGCAGACTGCCGGAAGGTGAATAGGGCGAAAAGAGTTCAGAAGTAGTGTTCGGTAGGCGCTGAAGGTGAGGACGGTCTCACAGGATCGTTGTGCTAGCGTGAAAGCGAGATGGAGTATTGGCAATAATACTGTGCAATTCATGAAGACATGCTGAACGTCAGCCTCCTCGCCACAATACGGACAGGAGGGTGAAGATAAAATGGTCATGCGATGTAAAATCGACGGCACAGGGAGGCGGTTGTGTAAGAAAAGCCAATGTGAATTGACTTCAAGGGGTGCTGAAAGTGGGGAAAGCGCAGCGGACCACACTGCGGAGGTAGAAGAAAGTGGAATACCAGAAATGGGAAGAGGTGCGGAAGAGCGAGAGAGAAAACGGTAGAGATCAGCTGTTGAGAAAGAGACAAGAGGAAGAGGTGGACCAATGGACGACAGAAAAAATGGGAGAAGGAGAGAGGCAGAGTGAACAGAAATGAGGCCTGAGGGAGTAGCAAGCTCAGGGAACAGGGAGATTATAGTAGAAATAAGAGAGTTGTGAACAAAGTGAGCGTTGGCATTGAAACGGAGAGCAGAGGGTAGAGAAGAGAAGGGGAGCCAGGAAAGATCGGTGTTAACAAGATCGCTGACAGTAACGACTCCAGCTCTGAGCCATGAAGGAAAAGCAAAACATGGGAGATGGGGAGGGTGTAGCAGAGAAGAAAAAAAGAGGTTCGGAAAGTAGGTCATTTGTGGAGGCAGGGAGAGAGCGAGAAAGAGGGAGGGAACGAAGAAAGGAAATAGCCTCTTTGTAGACAGGAGGGAAAAGTGTGAGAAGGGGACAGTGGTCCATGAGTAAGAACGAAAGGAGAGTAAAGCGTGGGTTATGCGGAGATACTATGACATCACGAGCAGCAACTGCAGAGGGAGCAGGTGCCGCAAGTGATCGTAAAAACGTAGACACACGATAAGCCTTGTAATAGGATCTGACGTCGGGTAGACTAATGCCTCCGTTGGAAGGAGACAGGCTGAGTTGAGGTGCTCCGACCCAGTGATGGCCGGGCCAGATAACCTGAGTTTGACAGCGGGTGAGTTCAAGAAGACGTAGTGCTGGTTGCTTCGAAGCCAACCAGGAATACGTGCACATTGAAAGCAGGTAAGTGTGCGTTAGACGTGCTCTTTGAAAGACGGAGGTGCAGAATTGTGCGCGCCGCCAGATTGCTACCGAGCGATGTAGGCGTGGCCGGAGAGTCGTCCAGGTGACGAGTGAAGCAGTTGCTGGTTTTCCAAGGTGGACTCCTAGGAATCGTTGAGAGGTGTTGGACCACTCTGCTCCCCAAGGAGAGTCAGTGCGGTTAGTCCACGAACCGGTCCATAGGCCTGTGCTTTTCGTTGTGTTTAGCGCTGCTCCGGAACATGAGGCGTAAGTATTGTAGAGATTGTGGAGATCGTGAAATTGTGAGTCTTGCCGAATGCAGAATGTAATATCGTCGGCGTAGGCAACATAGGTAGCAACATGATGACGTGTGCTGGCTACCACCGGTGGTAGTGAAGCAAAGAAGGATCGATGGACTGCGCGTAAAAAAGGTTCTATTGCGAGGGCGAAGAGCTGCCCGGATAAGGGGCAACCCTGACGCACGCCGCGACGAAAGGGTATGGGAGCTGTGAGAAGGTTGAGCAGCTTGACGTGGAAAACTGCGTCCCGGTAGAGGGAGATGAGAAGAGAAGCAAAGGAAGGAGGAAATCCGAAATTTAGTAATGTAGCAAGAAGGTAATCATGAGAAATATTATCGAACGCTGAGCGTTGATCGAGGGAAAGAAGAGCAAGGGGTTCTGAGCGAGAGCGGGCGAGGTGAATTAGATCATTAAGAAGCTGAATATTATGGGAGATGGAGCGCCCGGGTACAGTATAGGTTTGATTAGTGGAGAGAATATGAGGGAGTATGGGGTTAAGCCGTCGGGACAGAAATTTAGTATAGAGTTTATAATCAGTATTTAAGAGTGAGATGGGACGCCAATTCCCCAAGTCAAGCGGATCACCCTTCTTGGGGAAAAGTACAACATGTGCGAGCGTGAAACTCCTTGGAAGAGATGTAAGATGCATGGCAGTAGAAAAGGCACAGAGGAGAAATGGAAGGAGGGCAGGAAGAAAAGCCTTATAGAAAGAAACAGGGAGACCGTCCGGGCCAGGTGAAGCCCGGGGGTTGAGGGACGAGAAAGTGTCAGAGAGCTCAGTTAAAGTGGGAGGATGAAGGAGGCTGGCTGAAAGATGAGAAGGGACCTGAGGCAAAGAAGAGAACAGAAGAGCAGAAGCCGTAGGGGAGGGAGGAGGAGTTTCACAAAATTTTGAAATGTAGTAATTACGTACCATAGAACAAATTGGAACTGGTTCGGATGAAACTACTCCAGTTGGAAGACGAAGGTGCTGCAGAACAGAAGAGGATCGGCGAGTTGACTCAAGTGACGTAAGGAATTCGTACGAACAAGCATCAGGTTTCAGGTGTTGTAGTTTAAGGCGTTGAAGGGCTTGTTTTGCAAGTGGCACCAAAAGTGAATGTAATTCTGCCTGGTAGACTTGAAATAGGGGATCAGCAAGATTGAGCAAAGAAAGCATTTGCCTAGTATGATCAAGTCGCATCCTCCGTTGTGTCATGATCGAGTATGACAGGTTTCGTACCAGTAATATGAGGTGGCGTTTTACTTCCAACCAAACGTTGAGGGGGCACGGTGCAGAATGAAGCCTTGTACGCCAATCCGCAAGAAAATCTCGCACCGATGAGCAGAAGGCTGAGTCATCTAAAAGAGTGTCGTCAAAAGTCCAAGGCCGGATTGTACGTGGCTGTGTTGAAGTAGCAAAAACTGTTATGGCAATGGCGCAATGATCCGAGGAAGCTGTGGGTGTACAGCATGAATCTGATATTGCTGGTAGAAGAAGAGAAGTTGCATAAAAGCGATCCAATCTTGCTGTAGGAGGATCAATGGCTCTTGGTGCACGCCATGTATGTGTAGTCAGGGTTGGTGACAAATGGCGTTGAACATCTACTAGTGAGAAGTCTGAAGTGATAGACTGTAAGAGATGTACTACTTCCGTGCGGTGTTCTCTGGAAGAAGAAGAGCGATCAGTTAGGGGATGTAGAGTGCAATTGTAGTCACCTCCGATAAGTACCCGGTCGGTGATGGGAATACGTGACAGAGCCCGTCGAAGTTTTGCAAACAACTCTGGCACGTGAGTAGGAGTGCAAGGAACATAAATGTTGAATACATGAAATTTTTCAGCTGCGACGGTGAAAGAGACTCGTTGTAATAAATCTCGACATAAGTTTTTCACTGAGAAGGAGGAAAGAGTTGAACGAAAACGTGAGTGAACACCAACTGCCATGCCACCACGCGACAGTTGGCTGTAGGCGTGATGGAAAGTATGATCCCACTGACGCCATTGATGAAATTGAGTGGTGGAAGTACAGTTTGTTTCCTGCAGAAGTAATATATCAGCATTCAGCGGAGCAAGATCCTCTCGTACCAGCGCATTCGCAAGAGGTGTCGCAAAACCGCGACAATTAAGTGACACCACCTTGAATGTCTAGGTTAGTTGTGGGATGCAGTAGGAATTGACTGGCTGTAGTGATGGAGTGGAGTCGACGGAGAAAACAAGCACTCCACGGGACCTCATCCGCAGTGCGCCGAAGAGTGTTTTCAAGTGAGTGTAATTGAACCAGCACTTGTGGAAGAGCTGCTTCATACTGCTGAATGGAAGTGCGTGCTGAGGAAGGGCTAGAGGACCCTAAAAGGCAATCCAGCACGTCCTCGTATGGCAGAGGCTCAGCAGGGAAAGCATTTTCAGCAAGAAAAGTTGTGAATTCTTCTAGTGAGGGAAAAGCACCCTCACATGCTGTCTCAGAGGAAGTGTGTAGAGGCGACCGGGAGAACGGTCGTCGAGAGCTGACGGAGCGAGAGGATGAGCGGGTAGAAGAGCGAGATGATCTTCGGGATGCCAGAGTCTTTGCCTTCTTCGTCTTGGAGCGAGTAGCACCACTGCGTTTTCCAGCAACCACTAAAGCTTCATGATCGTCTGGAGAGTCTGAACCCGAAGCGTTACCTGTGACTCGTGTCATGGAGCCAACGGTAAAAGCTGAGGAGTGGTCAACATGTACATCAGCAGTGGTTGTAAAAGTACAAGGGGGAATCGATTTTGGAAGCCTGGGAAAATTCTTAGGATCAGCAGGAGGTGGAGGCATCAAAGTCGTTTGTTGACCAATGGCAGTAAGCTGACTTTTGGAAGATCTTGATTCCGCGACTTTCCTCGAATAGGAAGAAGTCTGTGAAGCGTTGGTGGACAAAGTAGAAGAAGATGTAGTGTGTGGAGCTGTTTGCAGGGAGGCACGTGGGCACTGAGCCCTTATGTGACTTTCGCTCTGACATATAGTGCAATACTGTGAAGTGATTATCTCAACTCTTCGGCGTTGCTGTCCACAGCGGATGTGCAAAACATTCGGAACCGCTTTCAGCTGAGCATCAGATGAAAAGAGGACTCGAGCAGTGCGGCGAAAACCTCGAATCGATTTGTCTTCAGGATCTCTGGGAGCCGCAGAGAGAGTTGTTATGGAGCCAACAACTCTGCCGTACCTGCTGAGCAAGGTGCAAAGCAGCGTCGGATACTTCTGGTGGTACGGGGTAGAAGGTCACCTGCACCGGGCGGTGCGCAACCGGTTGTGCTAACAGATGCACGTCATTGATGGTTAGACCTTCCGTAAGGACCTGGTCAGCATGCGCTTTATCCTTAAAATAGACCAAGACAGATCTGGGTTTTCGAGCTACAAAGTCTATTGCATCCTTTGGTAAGATAGTTTTGAGAGCTCGGCTATATTGCCACAGCTTAGTGTCGGGAAGCGCATCAAAATAGACGCCCCGTTCCATAGTGGAGGAAAAAGGTGACCAGCTCGGGAATCCTCTGGTATGTCAATTGTAGCAGTAGAACCGACGACAGTGACATAGGATTCAGGAAAAGGCATAGCAGATGAAACTGGGGGTGTGAGGACCCCAGAAGTTGCAGAAGCATAGGATGCTTGGGCAGGCATGGGTCGAGAACTCGATGAAGCGGCTCTTAGCAGTGAGGGCGGATCAGAAAGTTGATGAAAAGTAGAAGCTATGAGCTCAGTATCGCTGATCACGGAGACGTCATCATCTGCTGAGATGTAGATAGGAGACTTGGCACCACCGCACTTGGTGGGAAGGGAGGAAGTTATTGCTGGAGAAGAAGAGGTATCCATGACGTCGCAATGACGCTCGGGAGCCACCTCATTTAGCTGAGCAGGAGCTGCCGCCGTAGAAGAAGAAGAGGGTGCTGGCTGATCTGCCAAGATAAGGATGTGGGCGTCACCCTTGTCTGCCTCCGCCATCGAAGCAATGGCGAGACTTTAACGAAAAAAGACCAGCTCGGTTGAAAAATAAAACAGTGAATAATGAAAAAATATGGCACTCACCAACCTGGGAGATACACGAACGTAAAGCGTGGACTTTCAACTTGAAGATACACGCAACCACAGAAACTAAAGCACTCAATAAACACCTTATAGCAACGAAAATCACGGAGCTTAAAAACCCAACCACTGAGCTTCGAAGGGTTAGTGCATGCATTAAGGTCAAAAGTGGACCAACACCGTACTAATGTATGTCAATAAATGCTATGTTGTGTTTCTCTTCTAGGTGTCCGGTAACTATTGTCAATATAGCGTAGATTCAGGTTTCAGTTTATTTCGCCCCCCCCCGCATTTCTGAACTCTCGTTTTTACTTAGCTGTGTCGAAATCTATTTCCCGATTATGGAGTATACTGGATGCATGAAACTTGAATGGAATGAATTTTGAAGTTATCACTTTCAGTAATGAATGTTGCCTATCTATAAGCAAGTTTTACAATTTTTACGAGTGAGTAAAACATTCTGCCTGCTTTAGAATCATACTGGAGTCAAATAAAAGCTTTTTAACCATTGCTGCCAGAATGTACGTGATCACTGATCACATCATGGATACTTTAGTATTTACATGCTTTCTTCTTTATTTATTTACACTGAAATGCCAAAAGTCATGGAATAGCAGTATGCAATTTTTTTATTGGCCCTGCCATCGTACAAAGGCTTCGACTCACACCACGATTTTTATCATTTGCGAGGTGTAATCTCGTGAGTCAGGTCACTCGCCAATAGGATTATGGCCGACGTGAATTATCTGAGTTTGAACGAGGCATGGTAGTGGGAGCCAAAGACGGATGGAACGTTCGATTTCCGAAGTTGTGCGAACATTCAATATTCCTCGATCCAGGATGTCACCTGTGTACCGAGAATACCACATGGAAGGCATTACCACCCACCGTGTGCAGCAGAGTGGCCGATCACGGGTGCTGAATGATCGTGACCAGGATTGTCCATGCTAACAGACAAACGACACTGGCTCAAATAACATCCACATTCAATGCAGGATGTACCAGAGACATATCCATCAGGTCAGTGCAGCGTAATTAAGTGCCCATGGGGTATGGGAGCAGAAGACCAACCAGAGTGCCTTTTGTTAACACTACGACATCGTACACAGTGCCTCACATGGGCTCGTGAACACGGTAATTGGACTCTGGAAGACTGGTAACATGTGACGTGGTCCGATGAGCCACGGTACCAGTTGTTTCGAACTGATGGTAGAGTTCGGGTGTGGTGCAGACCCCATGAGGCCATGGACCCAAGCTGTCAACAAGGCACTGTGCAGGATGCTGATGGCTCTATACTTTTGTGGAGTGTTTTTACGTAGCACGGTTTGGGTCCTCTGGTCCGCGTAAACACGTCCTTAACCGGTAATCGCTTTGTTGCTCTGTTAGATGACCATTTGCAGCCCTTCATGGACTTCATGTACCCAACAACGATAGGATTTTCCAGTCGGACGATGCACCATGTCATCAAGCCCAAGTTGTCCAAAATTGGTTAAAGGAGCATTCTGTACAGTTCCGACTGATGGTGTGACCACCACGTTCGATCTACATGAACCCAATGGAACACTTATGGGATGTGGTGGAAAGGTTCATTCGCACCCAAGATCCTGAACCTACAAATACCAGGGAACTGTGGGCGGCGGTTCAGACGACGTGGCTCAACAACTCTCTAGAAGTTTTCCGGCCACTTGTGGAATCGATGCCACGTCTAGTTGCTGCACTTCGCTGGGCTAGAAGAGGTCGTACACGATACTAGGTACGTTCCCAATGATTTTTGGCACTTCAGTGTATTATTATTATTATTATTTTATGGTAGACGCTTCGAACCGATACTGAAACGTAACTGATTACCATTCACAAACACAAAAGTAACTTGGGTTGTAGCTTTTAAAATTTACGCTTCCCAATCTGGCATTGCAACACACGCACACACAACGCGCTTCTTTCACAAAATTTCTCACACTGAAGTGAGAGTTACAGTACTCTCCTCGCAACACTGCTGCCACGGTTCAACCAAGGCCGTCTAGAAAATAGAAGACCATGACGTTAGAGATATGAGTTCCCATTTTTAGTGACGTCAACCGGAAACGAAGGCTTCCGCTTGGTTTCCAACGCTGTCGTGCATGAAGTCAAAAATGATACCGACGAATTTAGGCCCTGTAACATGAGAGTGGCGTCACAAACTCAGGGAACTCATCTCTCTAATGTCATGGCCTTGTGCTTTTTAGAAGTCCTTATTTTAACAGAGATTTCTAACATCTCGTTCGACTGGCTGCTAAATCTGTAGCCTTTTGAGCTTGCCTGGGACTGCCTTGTAGCATACTTTACTTAGGTTTCTTTTTTCTCACCAATGCATATGCTAAGCAATTTTCATCTACTGGAGTGTAGAAAGGATAACAATAATAAATTATTTTTTTATCTACCATAAACGAAAAATATTATATAACCTCACTTTACGGAAAAGGAAAGATGCCGAAGCTTTTCCCTGAAATAAGTGACATCACCTGAAAAAGTGTTCATGGGGGCTTGTCTCGATTTTTAGTGGTCTTGAATCAGCGGACCACCAAAGAATTCGAACGGTGATCGGATCGAGTACCAAGTGAGACGGGTGCTGTTTGTCCATTTTGATTCTTTCACTTCCCTTATATCGAAACCTTTAAATCAGGAATGGACAGTATGTTCTGTTTCCAATGCTCATGGGATTCACCAAATTATGATTGAAAAAAAACAACAACAAAAAAACAAAAAACAATAAAGCATCAGTATCATTACTTTACTTTGGATACTTTTCATTCATTGTCATCGGCGATTTTTATTCATAATTCTCTAATTCCTGTTGCATTCTATTATGAAATCTCTTGTATTTTGTAAAGGAATTTTTGAAACCAAATATAATCACTCTAATCTCAGTTTTCCGCGCCTTTAAAAATGGGAAGAGTGAACGTGATATCTGGAACTAAAGATAAAAACTGCACAGGTGCCACTTTCCATACATCCGTAACAGACTTTATCTAGGATTGTTTGCTTTGTCGCTGATAACGTTTGTAAAACCTTAGTAGTCTTCAAATTGCAGCTTTCGTAACGACGAGGAAGATGTTAGCGTGAGTTACTCTCTGTAACCTGGGCTTCACCAAACTTTTTTTTTTTTTTTTTTTTTTTTTTTAATAAAAGTCGATTGACAGCTACTCCTGTAACTACAAGATTTAGATGTGACACTGTATACAGTGCAGTTCATCGTAGAACAGAGACAGTACGCCAGCTTATTGTAATGTAAATTTATTTGTCTTAAATTGAAGTACCAAAATGTTATTTATTCTACTTTGTCGGAACAAAGGAATAAGATAAACGAAAACAACTACAACAAAAAACAACAACACGGTTTTCATGCACAGTGTGGTAGAAGGAGCAGCTTCCTTAGATTGATATGCACTTCCAAAATTAGAATTTAAAACATGCCTTAGACAGATGTTTATTTCTCTAGAATGTGCTAAAATGAACTTGATTTTAAGAACCTGGATTCTCCTGTTCTTTATCTGACCTCTAGAATGTAACTCATTCTCAGACACACTACCTCAGACATCAGTAGCGCACACACAGGAAGGGTCCGCCGCAGGAACGTCGCCAAGGGGGTGCGAGGGTGGGCTGAAGCCCACCTTGAAATTTTTGTTGCCCACCCTATCGCCCACCCAGTTAAAAATGTGCCATTTTTCAGTATATTTAACTTTAAAATGTAATCTGCATTTTGTCAAGTCTTATGTTTTATTTCATTCAGCCCTATTTTTTCCTAAGAAGAGAGTTTTATACTTCTCCGTAGAAAGGTTATCGAAATATCATCCGCAGGACCATGAAAATTCAATTGTTCTCCACTATTCTAAATCCTTAGTTTAAGCATTTTTTCATGTTAGTACACTATCTACCAACAAGTAATTGGACACCCCTGCAATCGACGATATCTGCGGTCCTGATACACGTCACGGCCGCCGCCGTTAAATATCGTGTGGGAAACAATAACGCAACCAGTCGCATGCAAGATGCCACGCAGTTCGGAGCTCTCTGATTTCGAGAAAGGTGTAATCGTCGGGTATCACAGAAATGGCCGATTCATACGTGACATATCCAGCGAGTTGAAGTACCCAAAATTGACAGTGGCCTACGTGATTGGCAAGTGGAAGATGAGAGGTGACTGTCGGATTGTGCCCCGACTCGGCAGACCCACAAAACTGGGAGTTAGAGACCGACGGATGCTGGCCGGAGAAATTCGGAAGAACCGCACCAAATCGATGGGCCACATCCGCGAGGAGTTTCAACAGGCATCCGGGAGTGTTTTTTCGATGAATACCATCCGTAAGGAAGCCCATCTGCTCGATTATCATGGACGTGCTGCCGCCCACAAGCCTTTGATCACCAAGTCCAATAGCGCTGCTCGGCTAACGTGGTGCAAAGAACGTCGACAGTGGACCGTTGAACAGTGGAAACAAGTTCTCTGGAGCGACGAATCAAGGTTCACCCTCTACCGTTCGGATGGGAGGGCCTGGGTTTGGCGTCTGCCTGGAGAACGCCTCCTGACGGAATGTATTGTGCCAATTGTGAAGTTCGGCGGCGGTGGAATTATGCAATTGGGGTGTTTCTCCTGGTATGGCACGGGACACTTGGTCGCAATTCCTGGTAGACTCAACGCCGAGACCTACTGCACCATTTTGGATGACCATGCGTTTCCTACGTTGTGGCAGTTTTACGGGCTGGACCCATGTTACTTTCAGGATGACAATGCCACTTGTCATGTTGCGAGGTCCACCATGGCTTGGTATGGTGACAATGGGGTTAATCGAATGGACTGACCTGCGCAGAGCCCGGACCTTAACCCTATCGAGCACCTCTGGGACGAGTTGGAGCGTCGACTTAAGGGGTGCCCCCACTGTCCGAAATCGGTGAAAGAACTGACCTGTCTTCTCCAAGCCGAGTGGAAGAAAATACCGCTAGCCGTCGTACAACGCCTGGTTGAGAGTATGCCCCGGAGGCTCGCAGCTGTAATCGCCGCTCGTATAGGCTCCACCAACTATTGAAGGTGAATAAACTTCGTTTTCCTTTGCTATCACACGTGTCCAATTACTTGTTGGTAGATAGTGTATATCCAGGGAGAATGAGGAGAATGAACAGGAATTCACTGAGGGAGATCATTACTAATTGCTCTGCTGTTTGTTTTAGTTACTGAATAGGAGATTCCAACACGGAAAGTGGAGTCTAAAGCTACACTAGCGTTCTGAATATTTCCCGGGGCAGTGAAAATGCAGAAAGTGGCTGACTACTGCTTTGTATAGAGAGGAGTACAAGGCAAAGTCGCTGGCTGGGAGCAAGGAAGTTAAGGACGGAGAAGGCATTGTGTCTGCGTGACACGACGTTAAAATTTGATTTAAATAAACGAAAACGACATTTTCTTTTAAATAAAGTGTTCAAGTACAGTACTATTTTCGTAAGCAAAAATGCCAAACTTTGAAAAGCAGTTTAAGATAATGCATTCAGAGCAAACAAAAAGTTGAAAGCGACATTTTACCAACACTTCTATCTTACACCAATGGAGTAACCAGTCAGATCCGTGTATGTATGTGTATTCAAGTGGAAGGGATGAAGATTGCACGAATTCCTTTTGTAGCACGTAGTGAAAAGCGTTAAAGCTGCCCCGATGGCACAGTGGTCTAAGAGCTGGCTTATGACCATTCTTCCGAGAAGAGTCCGGGTTCAAACCACGGTGAGAAATGGATACTGTGTTTGTCTTACGGCACGGGCTTTCTCCCTTTCCTGGAACCAGTGACCTTAAATTAGGGACAGGCGACTGTTTATAACCCATTGAGTTGCTCACGGTGGTCGTTAAACCTTTAGTAATAAAAAAACAAACATTAAAAATTCGTTCTTTCAGCGTTTAGTAAACAAAATAACCATCAAACTTGCCCCACCAAAAATAATGCTCGCTCCCCATCCTGACTTCAAAGTCTAGCGACGTCCCTGGTACGCCGGGTCCGGAATCTCCCCCCCTCCCATAATGCCCTTGATCTTCATTCATCAGATGAAGGGAACATGTTCTGTTAATAAACGTTATTCCGACTAACGCTAAATTAAAAAAAAAGTTTCTGTGTACATGATTTCACAACTCTAATAATTTCGTTATCAAATATTTATCTGTTCGTCTTTGTTCTAGAATCGTCGATACAGCAATGAGACATCTATGAATTGATTGTGCCGGCCCGGTGGCGCTGGCCTTTGATCATTCGTCCGTAAGGGGTCCGGGTTCGAATCCCGGTCAGGCATGGATGTTGTACTTGTCTTACGGCACTGGCTCTCTCCCTTCCCTGGAACCAGTGACCCTATAGGGACGGGCGACTGCTTATAGCCCATTGAGTTGCTCACGGTGGTCGTTAAACCTCCAATCCAAAAAAAAAAAAAAAAAAAATTGATTGTATTTACTGTTTTTCCCGTAACATTAATCACATAAGAAAACGTGAAAATTACAAATTTTCTTGTTTCGTAATTTTCAAGTTTTTTGATGTGATTAATGTTACGTGAAGAACATTAAATACATGCAATTCAGAGATGTCTCATTGCCGTATTGACGATTCGACATATCTCCACTTATTGTGAGAAGAATATTTCTTCCACATTTAGTTTTTGTTCTAATTTTGTAATGATCGTTATTTTTCTGCACGTCTTACGGTGATTATCAAATTCGCATGTATTATGCAAGGTGCATCATATTACACACACACGCACATGTACACGGTACTGACAAAAGTCACCGGACACCACTTCCAAAGCAAATGAACGGGTCCGCTGCGTTGTTAAGATGCGTGGCACAGCAGCGAACGATATAAAAACAAGCCTGCAGGTGACCGCGATCATATCGCACTTTGAGGTTGAGTGAAAATGTCGCGGGTTTCGCTCATTTCACCTAAAGATCATTTTACCGAAGGTCACTTCACCGAAAATCCCTTCACCGAAAAGTTCATTTCATCGAAAGGTCATTTCACCGAAAGGTTCAGTTCACCGGGAGAGAACTGACTTTGAGAAAGGAAAGATTATTGGGTGTTATATTAGTGGGTTCTCCATAAGATAAACCGAGAGGCGTTTAAACATACCCAAGTCAACTGTTTTGGATGTACTGAATTAGTGGAAGACACATGGCGTGCCTGAAGTAGCAGAACGTACCGGCAGATCAAAGAAAATCAGTGATAGAGGACGTCGAAGCCTCAGGAGAGTCGTTACAGCTAATAGACGGACTACTGCACAAGACCTCAGTGTACAGGTGAGTAAATATGCTGGTACCTCGGTATGTACTCGTACCATTCGCAGAGAACTTCATTGGTTGCCGTGGTCGTGCGGCTGCTCATAAGCATTTCATCTCCACTCTGAATGCTACTCGTCGTTTAGCATGGTGTAAAAAACATTTATCGTGGGCTGTAGATAAATGGAAACGAATCCTATGGACTGACGAATCCAGACACACGATCCATCAGTGTGATGGCCGTGTGTGGGTACGGCGGCAGCCGGGGAACGCTATTTACCCCAGTGCACTGTTCCTACGGTCAAGTTTGGAGCTGGCAGTGTACTCATGTGGGGGTGTTTTTCGTGGTATACTTGTTAACCAGCAGATCTACCTAGATATTCTGGCCAATTTTGCTGTACCAACTATGTGGCAATACTATGGAACCGAGTCTTGTTGGTACCAGCAAGGTAATGCACCGAGCCATAAAGCAAGGACTGTTACGGCGTGGTTTGACGATAATTCCGTATCGTGTGTGGACTGGCCAGCACAGAGCCCTGATGTTAATCCCATAGAGCCCATATGGGATGAATTAGAGCTCCGCAAAAGAAGTTTAGAACCAAGGCCTATTACTAAGCAACAGTTAGCGGCAGCATTATGTACTGAATGGAAGCACATACCTATCGCTGTGTTCCAGAGCCTTGTCGAAATCATGTCTCGAAGGGTCAGTGCATGCATTAAGGCCAAAGGTGGATCGACACCATACTAATGTATATCAATAATGGTGTGATGTGTTTCTCTTCTAGGTGTCCGGTGACTTTTGTCAATATAGTGTATATGCACACACACAATACAAGGTGGAGCACTAGGAAGGTAAACGGCACACCGGAGAAGGCAGCGCAGAGAACCACTTACGATGGGTGGAGCACCAGAAGGCAATCGGCAAACCGGGGAAGGCAGCGCAGAGAACCACTAGCGATGGGGGAAGACATACACGGGAGACAACCGCAGCGACAGGTAGCAGGAGGGCTTCATTACGTAGCAGGCAGGTTCAGAGCAGAGAGTTAAGGCAAGTCACGATGGGCAGATAGTAAACAGACCCAAAGTGATGAATTATGATGGAATATCGGTAAAATATGCACTTACCAACTCGGAAAAGTGGCACGGAAGATATCACACACCTTTATGTACGAGCGAAGCAGAAATTAAAGGAGCAACAGGCACTATAAACAGGCAAACAGGGTGCAAAATGCAGAGCTCGGAAGGGCGTGACTAGCAGGTCCATAAGGCAAGGACTGTTACGGCGTAGTTTGACGATATTTTGGTATCATGTGTGGACTGGCCAGCTCAGATCCCTGATCTTAATCCCATAGAGCACCTACGGGCTGAATTAGAATGCCGCATAAGAAGTTTGGAACCAAAGCCTACTACTAAGCAACAGTTAGCGACGGCATTATGCACTGAATGGAAGCGCATACCTATCACTGTGTTCCAAAACCTTGTCGAAAGCATGTCTCGAAGGGTTACTACATGCATTAAGGCCAAAGGTGGACCGACATCGTACTAATGTATGTCAATAAATGCTATGCTGTGTTTCTCTTCTAGGTTTCCGGTGTCTTTTGTCAATATAGTGTATATTGCCAGGAGAACGGTTCACCGATGGACATCGGAAATTTTAAACTGGATCCAAGGAACAAGGAAAGACACAGAAGAAGTCCACACGGAAGATGGGTGGATGAAATTCGAAAGCATGTGGGAGTAATATATACACTGAAGAGCAATTGGCCGCCCCGGTGGCGCAGTGGTCTAAGGCGATGGCCTCTGATCATTCGTCCGAAAGGGGTCCGGGTTCGAATCCCGTGAGGCATGGATGTTGTGTTTGTCTTACGGCACTGGCTCTCTCCCTTCCCTGGAGCCAGTGACCCTAAATTAGGGACGGGCGACTGCTTATAGCCCATTGAGTTGCTCACGGTGGTCGTTAAACCCCCAATAAAAAAAAAAAAAAAAGAGCAATTGAATTAGAGACAGCTGGCGTTATGCAAATGTGGCACTGTGGGCGGCCCTGTAAACGGGAACAACATGACGTATGCAGCGATCCGACAATATAAGGAGTGATGCGGCGGGAATCAGTAAGAGTCGGACGCAGTATGGGTAAGACGAAGAATCTAAGCGCATTTGATCGTGGGAAAACTGTCGGGGCCCGACGAATGTGCCACTCCATCTCGGAAGTCGTGCAGGCACTGGGACTTTCACGAGCCACTGTGTCACGGGTGCACCGTGAGTACATCGAATCTGGTAAAACCATCCCTGCAAGGGCCAACTGCCGTGGACAACAGCGTGTGGATGAGCGGGGTCATCGTCGGCTAGCTCGCATTGTAACAGTGGATAGACGGGCCACAGTGCAAGAAATCACTCGGCAATTTAACGCTGGTGCACAAAAATGTGTAAGCAGCCACACCATCTAAAACCATCTCCTTGCTATGGGGTACAGAAGCCATCGTCCCACGAGGGTACCGCTGCTCACCGCACATCACAGGGTGCAAAGATTAGCATGGGCGCGGGAACATCGCCACTGGACCCCAGACATGTGGAAAAATATTGCCTGGACTGATGAGTCGAGATTCACGTGGTACATGCGGAAAGCAGGATATGAGTACGGCGCAAACCACATGAAGCGATGGATCCTTCTTGCCAGCAGGGTACTCTTTAAGCTGGTGGGGGGTGGCATTCTCGTCTGGGGACTGTTTACGTGGACTGAAATGGGATCCCTGGTACGTGTGACACCGTCCCTCACAGGTCAACGTTACTGGGATATCCTGGACGACCATTTGCTCCCGTTTGTGCGTCTTCAGCATCCCACTGGGGACCTCATCCTACAACAAGATAATGCACCGTGCCATCGCTCCCGAATTGTATCCGAATGGTTGGATGAACACTCCACCGAAGTGACCTCGCTTTCTTGGCCAGCTAGGTCACCTGACCTTAATCCCGTCGAGCACATCTGGGATGCCATCGAGAAAGATGTTCGAGGCTCTGAACCCCCCCCCCCCCATCAAATCTTCGTGAACTGTGGGAGCTTGTTCAGGGGTCGTGGATCCGTATGGTTTCCCAACGTTTTCGGTGTCTTGTCGAGTCCAAGCCGAGACGAATGGACGCCGTCCTCAGGGCGAAAGGTGGTGCTAAACGTTACTAGACAGGTATCTCTAATTCAATTGCTTTTCAGTGTATATATATTGATTCATAAAGACAACATTTTCTGGACCTCTGCCTCTCTAAAATCCTGAATACGCCCCTGATATCGCTATAAAATGTCACAAGAGAGTACAACTGTAGAATTTAAAGTTATGAATTTGGCAACGTGAACTGGCCATCAAGAGAAACGGAACAGGGGAACTGCGCATGTTCCCTGATTGCTTGAACAGTTGTGGCTACTCGTGTATAGTTTGTGTCGTGTCGTGTTGTGTTGTGCACTTTCTGTGAAGTTATTAGTGAGTATAAAGAGCAGAAGAGTGCAAATGAAATATTTCTACATTTGTATTTTCTACATTTTTACTACAGTACATTTTTACATATTTCTATATTTTACATTTGGCGTGTTACGCATTTAATTGTTATTAATATTTCTTTTGGGATGGGGGAGGGGTAAGATCTTGCACAGTTGTGAATTTTGACCTTTCTCCAGCACGTGTGGTAAGGCTTACTTACGTGTATACCTGGAAAGTTCACAGAAATGTACATAACACTGAATTTTCTTGTGGCGTAAGATCGTGCAGCAGAAAATATAAAAAATTACCATTCGTTTAAATGTCATGACTAAAGATACTCTGTATTTTTTTTAAGAGTGAAAGAGCAATACTATATGCAGGAAATTACATGGTATGTAACTTTCAGTTTTACGGGTTGTAACTGTTTCTTCACAGTGAATTACAGGATAGGTAATTAGAGTATTGATGTGTGATATACCTTCACATAGCGCCCAGGTATGCTAACCACTACACCACCTTCACAGTTATTATCTGTAAATGATACAGCATAAAACTGTTGGTTTTACAGTTTTGTGATGGCAACCTTGTTAACAGCTCAAAACTGTAAAATTTACAGTCATATAAATACAGTGCACACATACACACATTCTCTTTTAATATGGTTCAAAATCAATCAACAGAAAAAAAATTCATTTTCGTGAGGCTTGCGTTTACTTAATTCCTCATATAATGCATAAACGGTAAATACTTTCTCCGTCATGAAATAAATACAGGATTACACCATATACTACACATTTTTGAAGATGACAATCCGATTTTTGGTGTAAATGTGACAAGGATGGTAAGTCAGATAATATCCGAAAATTTGAAAAATTCATCGTCCTGGAGCGGGACTAGAACCTGCGTCTCCCAGATAGCGCTCGGGTATGCTAACCACTACACCACCCAGAACGATCAAGTCTCAAGTTCCCGATTAATTTGAATATAACTATCACAGGATTCGCTAGTCGAAGCAACCGGCAATCATGTTTAGCGAATCTGGAGGTTAAGAATCATGTGCCGTGATTGCCCGGAGAAGCAGATAAATCATGAAATAAATACAGGATTACACCGTATACTACAAATTTTTGAAGATTACAATCCGATTTTTGGTGTAAATGTTACAAGGATAGTAAGTCATGAATGTAACATGAATGCGGGTTGCTTCGACTAGCGAATCCTGTGATGGTTATATTCAAATTAATCGTAAACTTGAGACTTGGTTGTTCTGGGTGGCGTAGTGGTTAGCATACCCGGGCGCTATCTGGGAGCCGCGGGTTCGAGTCCCGTTCCATGACGATGAAATTTTCAAGTTTTCGGATATTATCTGACTTACTATCCTTGTCACATTTACACCAAAAATCGGTTTGTCATCTACAAAAATTTATAGCATATGGTGTAATCCTGTATTTATTTCATGATTTATCTGCTCTTCCGGGCAATCGCGGTATATGATTCTTAACCTCCAGATTCGCTAAACATGAATGCCGGTTGCTTCGACTAGGGAATCCTGTGATGGTTATATTTAAATTAATCGGAAACTTGAGACTTGGGTGTTCTGGGTGGTGTAGTGTTTAGCATACCCGGGAGACGCGGGTTCGAGTCCCGCTCCAGGATGGGGAAATTTTCAAGTTTTCGGATATTATCTGACTTACTATCCTTGTTACATTTACACCAAAATTCGATTTGTCATCTTCCAAAATTTGTACTTTCTCCATGATGGGCGTTAGGATTGCTGGTTTCCGGCATCCTATGCCCTCTTTGTCTCAGGTCTTCTTCCTTCCGCTGTCAGTAAGAGCTGATTTCCCCACAGTTACGTATAATGCAATTCATTCGTCACGTTCATGTACCCAACCTAAAAAGAGTGAAATTTGCAAGTGAAATGAAACGACATTTAGTTTTTCTGGGTAAAGGAAGTTTGCAGGATGCGTTGAATGCGCTCCGTGGCCTTTTTGCCATTCGGTTTCTCTCCGTTGAATTTAATTCATGATGTTTCATTCCAGAGACAAGCTCCGATTGTTCTGTGGCATCTCTCTTGGCGAATATCCCACAACCTAATTTCGTCGCCCACACAATTTCCTCGAGTGTGTTTGTTCATTGTTCGACTGGAATTTTTTTATATCGTGTAAAATCTCGAGCATTTTCGGAAATCGTGATGATGCGATAGAACGGCCCCTAACGAGACTCACACAATCGCTCTCATTTCAGTTACGCACCCACAAACCCATGCAGGGCCATAAGAAGAAATTATACCCTTTCCCATTGCGCATCCCCCCACCCCCGCGATGGGCTAGATGTTAACCACATTTTTAGATCTTAATTCCAAGTAGCGTTTTCTTTTTCACCAAAAACAAATACTCGTACTTAACATGCGCGTCATGTGATCAGGGGAAGATTAGAATCACCAAACCAAGCCAGGAATTTTAGTCTTCCGGCCCACTATAAAAACACACGGATCTGCTATCTACAGGGCCTAACTTTATAAATTCCCTCGCATGAAAACATTCTATTAGATGATGAAAGAAATACGGCTTCGAGTCCCGCTCCAGAACGATGAAATTTTCAAGTTTTCGAATATTATCTGACTTACCATCCTTATAACATTTACGCCAAAAATCGGATTGACATCTTCAAAATTTGTATTATATGGTGTAATCCCGTATTTCTTTCATGATTTATTTGCTCCTCCGGGCAATCACGGGATAGGATTCTTAACCTCCAGATTCGCTAAACATGATTGCCGGTTGCTTCAACTAGCGAATCTTGTGATGGTTATATTCAAATTAGTCGGAGGTTTGAGATTTGGTCGTTCTGGGTGGTGTAGTGGTTAGCATACCCGGGCGCTATCTGGGAGACGCGGATTCGAGTCCTGCTCCAGGACGATGAAATTTTCAAGTTTTCGAATATTATTTGACTTACCATCCTTGTCATATTTACACCAAAAATTGGATTGACATCTTCAAAATTTGTATTCTATTAAATACCAAATGAAAGACAACTGTTGAAAAATATGCACTATAAAACGAATTTAGTCACGAACAAATTTTTAATAACAATTTTTTTGAAATACGCTCATGATTGAATGTAGCATCAAACTGCGCTCAAAACGGAATTTGGTTTCAACAAAAAAAAAAAAAAAAAAAAAAAAAACGAGTCTCTTAAAGATTAAAGACCCCATTTCGTATTTTATTATCATGAATATCATTCTAAAAGTTGAAATGTGCACACATGACGCAGAGGGACGTCGCTGGGCTTTGAAATCAGGATGGGCGACGGGTCGGCGAGCATTATTTTTGGTGGGACAAGCTTCATAACAACTTTTTTTTACTAAACACTGAAAGAACGAATTTTTAATGCTCTTCACTACCGGCTATAAAGAAATTCGTGCAATCCCCACGCTCACCACCTGGACATACATACATACATACATACATACACAGATCTGAGTAGTTAATCAAGTGATGTAAGATACAAGAGTTACTAGAATGTCGCTTTCAACTTTTTGCTTGCTCTGAATGCATTGTCTTAAATTGCTTTTCAAGATTTTGAATTTTTGGTTACGAAAAATAGAACTGTTCTTGAACACAATTTATTTAAAAGAAAATGCCGTTTTTTTCTAAATCACATTTTAACGTCGTGCCATTAACTCCCTTCCTTCAAGTCAGCGACTTTGCCTTGGACTCCTGTCCTACAAAGCAGTCGTCAACCACTTCCTGCACTTTTACTGTCCCGAGGCAGTCTTAAGAGCGCTAGTATAGCTTTAGACACCACTTTCCGTGTTGGAATCTCCTATTTTGAAAAGAAAACAAACAGCAGAGCAATTATAGTAGTGACCCCTTCAGTGAATTCCTATCCACCCTCCTCATTAGCACCCCACCCTGGCCATACAAGCATGACAAATAGGCCTAAAGTAAAAAATTTTAAGAGTGGAGAATAATTAAATTTTCATGGCCTTGCTGATGCTATTTTGATAACCTGTTTTGGGAGACATAAACAACACATTTCCTAGGGGGAAAATACGTAGATCTACATGAAATAAAACACAAGACTCATTATTACTTGGCAAAGTCCAGACTATAATTTAGAGAAACATTGCCCATTTTGAACTGGGTGGGCAAGACCAATTTCAGAGTGGGCTCAAGCCCACCCTCGCACCCCCATGGCGACGTCCCTGTGTTACAGTGCTGGTTTTTTTTGCCCTGCGGAGGGTCTCTCTCTCTCTCTCTCTTGCTCTTTATGACCCTTAACTCCATTACGGCACTGCTCAATACTCTTCATCTCAGCAAAGCAACTGCAGACCATCTCCATATTCTTAAAAACTACCAAAGATAGGGAAAAGATCAACATTTAAAGTGCAGTAGATTCCGGTTAATTGGGCCATTGGTTAATCGATGGCCCAATTAACGGGGAGCCCTTAATAGGGCCATTAATCGGGGCAGTCGTTCATTTGGGACAATTCTTGAAGAACATTGCAAATTAGCTCGTTGGGTTAAAGCTTCGTATAATTGGGGCAGCCGCTTAATTGGGCCAAAGTGTTCGAGTCCCCATCTATCCCAATTAACCGGAATCTACTGTGTATTAATGCTGCGCTAAAATTAATACTAAAACTGAGGATCTCGGGGGTTCATTGGTTGTAAGTGAAATTAAATTAACTTAATTATTTTAAATTTAACTACTTGACAAAGTCTAGATTATACTTTAGAAAAATGGCCCATTTCGAACTGGGCGGCACAGCAATTTTCCGACGCAATTAATTTTTATTTTTATTTCGTCACTAATCGCCTACTGCGTAGTGTTATTTGTATCTCCTTCTTGAAAAGACACCATTTTTTTTAAGTTTACTCATTATTTTGACCCACGAACCAGTTCTAGTAAATTGTTTCTTTTGTGGTAAATGTGGGTGGAAGATAGATTCCTGATGCGGGAGATTCGCTGTTTGCTCTGAGTCAGTCTGTGGATAAGAGGGTGGAGATAATACACTGGTGTGCAAAAATTAAGGACGAAGAGGAGAAATTAGCTTAACAGCGGAACGAGCAGGCAGAACGGACCGAAAGACCACTCAGGAGATAGACTAGGGTCCGGTACGGTAGGGTATGCGCTATATGCAGCATGACGTGGGGGGGTCGGAAAGGTATAAAGCACACGGGCGGTGTACGCTCAGCAATTCGGTGAAAGTTATTGCACGGTTACGTCGAGTTTCAACGACGTCGACTTCCTGCCAACGTGTGATATGACCAACAGGCAATCCAGTAGACGACATCTGGATGACTTTACCTGAGGTCGCGTCATTGGGAAGTTGGAAGAAGCTCGAAGTGTGACGTGTGGCCGAAGAGTTCGGGATCGCTCACAGCATCGTTTCACGAGCTTGGAGAGCATTTCAAAAGACAGTAACAGCTGTCCGAGAGTTTAGCAGTGGTCTTCCACGAGCAACCACCACGGCGGACGACCGGTATATTGTCCTACAGGCGAGAAGAGACAGACGGCAGACAGCGGAAGATATCGCAAGGCACATGCAACAGACAAGTGGACGTTCGTTATCGCGTTTTACCGTGGCCAGGAGGCTGCACAAAAGTGGTCTATTTGCACGACGACCAGTACGGTGTGTGAAATTAATGCCTGCTCATCGGAGACGGCAGTTTCTGTGGTGCCAGGAACACGAGAACTGGACACATCAGCAATGGGGTCGAGTTCTCGTTACGGATGAGAGCCGATTTAGTCTGGCGAGCTATTCTGGACGTATACACATCTGGAGAGAGCAGGGAACAAGCAATCCCACCTCCAACATCTTCGAAAGGGATCGGTTTGGAGGTGGCGGAGTTCTCGTGTGGGGCGGTATCATACTTGGTAGCCTTACTGACCTCCACATCTTCCAAGGAGGTTCAGTCACTGGTGTCCGCTATTGTTCCGAGGTTCTCCTGCCTCACGTGCGTCTGTTTAGAGGACTTAAAAATTGGACTTAAAAAATTGTTAGAGGTGCTGTGGGTCCTGAGTTCCTCTTCATGGACGACAACGCTACACCTCATCGTACAGTGGCTGTCGCAGAGCTGTTGGAGAGTAAAGATATTCAACGCATGAATTGGCCCGCAAGGTCCCCGGACCTAAATCCAATCGAACACGTGTGGGACCTTCTCGGGAGACGCTTGGCAGCACGTCACCAGCCGCCAGCAACGATTCCGCAGCTGCGATTGGCGCTACAAGAGGAATGGGCCACGATGCGTCAACAGCTCCTTGACAACCTCGTCCTCAGCATGAACAGACATTGTAAATCCTGCAACGCAGTCAGGGGGGATCATATCCCCTACGAAAGACTGGATATTTCTTGGCAGCCGCCTGTCACATGGACGTTTGTGTCTTCTGTCCAGTTGTACTCGAAGCTACCTTTTCAATAAAGTGCCTTTGTATCCTTTGGATTCCTTGTTTGGACGGTTTTGCTGACTTGTCCCATATTCTTACATCTTGGGGATCTTATGGTATGATTTAAGTCGATGTGGATCACTTCTGTACGACGTTACATTCAAAAAACCGTCTCGTCCTTAATTTTTGCACGCCAGTGTGTCTTCACAATGGGTACAAGCACGAGCGACGGAAGGTAGGAGCCACGGGGTGTCCGCCCCCTTAAATTTCATGGTCCCCCTCACTATAGGACTTAAAAAATTGTGGTTCACATATGACAACGTTTTTTTTTTGTTTTTTTTTTTTTTTTGGAAGATTTAGTAGAGTCTGTCATCACGTTTCGCAACTTTCTGGAAAACGCTATAAGTACAATTTTGAAAACTGCATGATTTTGCGCAAACAAGTTGAAAATTTAACTCATCGTTGTGTTCCTGACTTTAAAAGAAGATCGTTAAAAATGCTCAATGGCAGTGGGCTAGATATATTGCTATTACTGATAACCGATGGTCAACTGAAATATTAGAATGGATACCAAGGAGAATAGAAGACTAAGAAGAAGACCACCTGATTCAAAAGTATGCTGGGGTGACTTGGAAGAGATATGCTCAACACATGAAGTTGTGGAAAAGATTTGAGGAGTCTTCCATACAGCAGTGAATTGGCAACGGTTGATGATGATATGTACGAGAAAATACACACACATATATATATATATATATATATATATATCATCATCATCATCATTGTCAACCATTATCAATCCACTGCTGGACGAAGGTCTCCCCAAGTTTCCTCCACAACGGTCTGTCTTGTGCCAGTCTCCTCCATGTCACCCCTGCATACTTTCGAATTTCATCCACCCATCTCCCATGTGGTCTTCTTCTGGGTTTTTTCCTGTCCCTTGGAATCCAATCTAAAATTTCGGCTGTCCATCGATGGTCTGTCCTTCTGGCAGTATGTCCAGCCCATTGCCATTTCAGGGATTTAAATCTGATCATGATGTCTTCCACTCTTGTCATTTTTCGGATCCACGAGTTCCTCTGCTTATCTCTCCTGGTTACATCAAGCATGCACCTCTCCATGCTGCTTTGAGTTGTCTGTAGCCTTTGTATGTCTCTTTTAGTTAAGGTCCACGTCTCTGCACCATACGTAAGCACTGGAAGGATGCATTGATCAAACACTTTTCTTTTAAGACATAATGGCATATTGCTCTTGAAAATTATGCTGTTTCTTCCAAAAGCTCTCCAGGCAAGTTTTGTACGCCGATTAATTTCTTCATCAATGTGACCCTCACTTGATATCTGCTGTCCAAGATAAACGTACGTGTCGGTTATCTCCAGCTTTTCTCCATCAATCGATAAATCTTCATTTCTTGTAAAAGCATTGTACATCACTTTTGTCTTCTGAAAGTTCATTTTTAATCCCACTTCTTTACTCTTGTCGGCAAGTTCCTGGATCATAATCTGCAGCTCTGATGGGCTAGTTGCAAAAATGACTACGTCATCAGCAAAACGAAGGTGGGTTAGATAATCTCCATTAATCTTTATCCCCTTGTTTTCCCAGCTCAGTGACTGAAAAACACCCTCCAATGTGGCATTAAAGAGCTTCGGAGATAGGGTGTCACCTTGTCTCACTCCCTTTCCAATTTTTATGTGTGTTGTATTTTCAAACAGCCTAATCTTTGCACTTGCATTTTCATAGATGTTATTAATAATATTAATGTATGCATCTTCAATACCGCAGGTTTTCAGAGCCATTGTAACTGCTGATGGTTTCACCGAATCAAAGGCTTTTTCATAATCGATAAAAGCCATGCACAATGTAAGTTCATATTCCCTCGCTCTTTCAATTAGTTCTCTCAGCACATGGATATGATCTATTGTGCTGTAGCCACTCCTGAATCCAGCTTGTTTTCTCGGTTGAGCCATGTCCAGTGTTACCTTCAAGCGGTGTGAAAGAACTTTAGTGAAGATTTTATAAACTACTGATAGGAGGCTGATAGGTCTGTAGTTTCCGAGATACTCAATGTCACCTTTCTTATGTAGCAGGATCATTGTAGCGGTGTTCCGATCCTGGAGGAATCTTTCCTTCATTAAGGCATCGACTGAAAATTTGAGCGAGTACTGTTTCGATTTCTCCACTTGCTTCTTGTATGATGTCTACAGTAATTCCATCTTCTCCTGGAGCTTTTCCCCGCTTCATGTTCTTGATTGCATGTGAAACTTCTGCTGGAAGGACTGGAGGAACTCTGGTACTGGTATCTTTCATGATGTCTGGAGTGCATGTATCATCCCTTTCATATAATTTGGAGTAGAAATCTTTCACTCTTGTCAAAATTTCGCCTCTATTTCTTGTTACAGAACCATCTTCTTTTCTCAGTGCCATAATCTGTTTTCTTCCCTTACTGAGATGTCCCTTTGCTATCTTTAGGCTTTGGTTGTTTTCAATTGCTTTCCTCACTAGTTCACAGTTGAATTTTCTTACGTCTTCCGTGATACTTTTTCGTACTGTCTTGCATAGCTCTATATATTCCACTTTGGAAGTCACATCTTCTTTAGTTGTCCTCATCTCTCTTCTTTTTTGCATCAACATTTCGGTTTTCCTGATAATTTATTTACATGCAACTTGTTCTTAGACCCAGCTAATTTTGTTGCTGTTTCCATAAGGGCTTTGGTTACTTTTCTGTTAACTTCAGAGATGTCCACTTCTTCCGATGTTAGGCCTTCTAAAGCAGAGAACCTGTTCTTCAGTTCCAACTTGAAGGTATTATGGTGTTTTTTAAGGTTGGTTATGTCAATAGATTTTGTTTGTCTTATGAGCTTGCCACGTTCAAGTTTAGTGTTGAGGTGCATCTTACATCTCACCAATCTATGGTCACTACCTGTGTTGAACTTGTTTAGCACACTGCAGTCTTCTATGACGAATTTTTTGTTACACATAATAAAATCAATTTCACTTGTCCATCCATTGGGATGCCTCCATGTCCATTTCCTTTGTGGCTTTTTCTTGAAGAAAGAGTTCAAGATGAAAAACCCTTCTGCCTCTGCAAACTCAACGAGAGTATTTCCACGCTGGTTTCTGTTGCCGTGACCGAATTTACCTACTGAAGTTTCATTCTGTTGCCGTTGCCCTATTTTTGCATTGAAATCTCCCATAATTATTTTCAAGTGCTGCTTACCTTTATTATTTAGACGACAAATTTCCTCATAAAATTCTTCAATTTCTTCTTCAGGATGACTTGTGGTGGGTGCATAAGTTTGAATAATCTGAGCCTGGTATCTTTTCGAGAGTTGGATAACAAGCCGTGCAGCTCTGTCAGAGGAACTTTCAACTTCTACAACTTTATCCTTCAGTTTCTTGTTTATTATAAATCCAACACCACTAGTTCTGCCAGTATCTGTCCCACGATAGTAGAAGAGATGTCCACTTTTCAGTTCGATGAGATCTTCTCCTTTTCTCCTTACCTCACTTAGCCCCACGATGTCCCACTTGATCCTTTGTAGTTCCTCTTCCAATTCAAGAAGCCTTGAATCAGAAGATAGGGAGCGTCCATTGTACGTTGCCAAGGTTAGCATCAGATGGCAGCCTAGTCCGGTCCTCCGGGGATTCTTAGCACCCTCTGCCTTCATGTCGCACTGGCCGCTGCCTTGGCCAGGTACATTCCAGCTGCCGGAGACTGATGGCCAAGATTTAAGTTGTGGAGTCATTTTGGAGGGGTTTGGTCATAACTCACCACGCTGGCCAAGCGGGTTGGTGAGTGTGGGATAGAATTTCGTCTAATCCCGATGGTATAGTTATACCGCTATTGGCGGTCGTCAGAGCCCCTTTAGTAGGAACAGGATGCACCACGAGAAGGCGGGGTTGACATTTGTCAAGGAGAGGCTGTGATGTTACGCATCACCTGACCTTACATCCCTATATATATATCATCATCATCATCATTGTCAACCATTATCAATCCACTGCTGGACGAAGGTCTCCCCAAGTTTCTTCCACAGCGGTCTGTCTTGCGCCAGTCTCCTCCATGTTACTACCGCATACTTTCGAATTTCATCTACCCATCTCCCATGTGGTCTTCTTCTGGGTTTTTTCCTGTCCCTTGGAATCCAATCTAAAATTTCGGCTGTCTATCGATGGTCTGTCCTTCTGGCAGTATGTCCAGCCCATTGCCATTTCAGGGATTTAACTCTGATCATGATGTCTTCCACTCTTGTCATTTTTCGGATCCACGAGTTCCTCTGCTTATCTCTCCTGGTTACATCAAGCATGCACCTCTCCATGCTGCTTTGATTTGTCGGCAGCCTTTGTATGTTTCTTTTAGTTAAGGTCCACGTCTCTGCACCATACGTAAGCACTGGAAGGATGCATTGATCAAACACTTTTCTTTTAAGACATAATGGCATATTGCTCTTGAAAATTATGCTGTTTCTTCCAAAAGCTCTGCAGACAAGTTTTGTACGCCGATTAATTTCTTCATCAATGTGACCCTCACTTGATATCTGCTGTCCAAGATAAACGTACGTGTCTGGTATCTCCAGCTTTTCTCCATCAATCGATAAATCTTCATTTCTTGTAAAAGCATTGAACATCACTTTTGTCTTGTGAAAGTTCATTTTTAATCCCACTTCTGTACTCTTGTCAGCAAGTTTCTGGATCATACTCTGAAGCTCTGATGGGGTAGTTGCAAAAATGAACACGTCATCAGCAAAACGAAGGTGAGTTAGATAATCTCCATTAATCTTTATCCTTTTGTTTTCCCAGTTCAGTGATTGAAAGACATTTTCCAATGTGGCATTAAAGAGATTCGGAGATATGGTGTCACCTTGTCTCACTCCTTTTCCAATTTTTATGTGTGTTGTATTTTCAAACAGCCGAATCTTTGCACTTGCATTTTCATAGATGTTATTAATAATATTAATGTATGCATCTTCAATACCGCAGGATTTCAGAGCCATTGTAACTACTGATGGTTTCACCGAATCAAAGGCTTTTTCATAATCGATAAAAGCCATGCACAATGTAAGTTCATATTCCCTCGCTCTTTCAATTAGTTCTCTCAGTACGTGGATAGGATCTATTGTGCTGTAGCCAATCCTGAATCCAGCTTGTTCTCTCCGTTGAGCCATGTCCAGTGTTACCTTCAAGCGGTGTGAAAGAACTTTAGTGAAGATTTTATAAACCACTGATAGGATGCTGATTAGTTTGTAGTTCCTGAGATCCTCAATGTCACCTTTTTTATGTAGCAGGATAATTGTAGCGTTGTTCTAATCCCCAGGAATCTTCCCTTCATTAAGGCATGAAATGAAAATTTGGGCGAGTACTATTTCGATTTCTCCACTTGCTTCTTGTATGATGTGTACAGTAATTCCGTCTTCTCCTGGAGCTTTTCCCCGCTTCATATTCTTGATTGCATGTGAAACTTCTGCTGGGAGGACTGGAAGAACTCTGGTACCTTTCATGATGTCTGGAGTACATGTATCATCCCTTTCATATAATTTGAAGTAGAAATCTTTCACTTGTAAAAATTTCGCCTCTATTTCTTGTTACAGAACCATCTTCTTTTCTCAGTGCCATAACCAGTTTTCTTCCCTTACTGAGATGTCCCTTTGCTATCTTTAGGCGTTGGTTGTTTTCAATTGCTTTCCTCACTAGTTCACAGTTGAATTTCCTTACGTCTTCAGTGATACTTTTTCGTACTGTCTTGCATAGCTCTATATATTTCACTTTGGAAGTCACATCTTCTTTAGTTGTCCTCATCTCTCTTCTTTTTTGCATCAACATTTTGGTTTTTCCTGATAATTTGTTCACATGCAACTTGTTCTTAGACTCAGCTAAATTTGTTGCTGTTTCCATAAGAGCTTTGATTACTTTTCTGTTAACTTCCGAAATATCCACTTCTTCCGATGTTAGGCCTTCTAAAGCAGAGAATATGTTCTTGAGTTCCAACTTGAAGGTATTATGCTGTTTTTTAAGGTTGGTTATGTCAATACATTTTGTTTGTCTTATGAGCTTGCCACGTTCGAGTTTAGTGTTGAGGTGCATCTTACATCTCCCCAATCTATGGTCACTACCTGTGTTGAACTTGTTTAGCACACTGCAGTCTTCTATGAAGAATTTTTTGTTACACATAATAAAATCAATTTCACTTGTCGTCCCATTTGGATGTCTCCATGTCCATTTCCTGTGTGGCTTTTTCTTGAAAAAGGAGTTCATGATAAAAAACCCTTCTGCCTCTGTAAACTCTACGAGAGTATTTCCATGGTGGTTTCTGTTGCCGTGACCGAATTTACCTACTGAAGTTTCATTCTGTTGCCGTTGCCCTATTTTTGCATTGAAATCTCCCATAATTATCTTCAAGTGCTGCTTACCTTTATTATCTAGAGGACGAATTTCCTCATAAAATTCTTCAATTTCTTCTTCAGGATGACTTGTGGTGGGTGCATAAGCTTGAATAATCTGTGCCTTGTATCTTCTCGAGAGTCGGATAACGAGTTGTGCAGCTCTGTCAGAGGAACTTTCAACTTCTACAACTTTATCCTTCAGTTTCTTTTTTTATTATAAATCCAACACCACTTGTTCTGTCAGTATCTGTCCCACGATAGTAGAAGAGATGTCCACTTTTCAGTTCAATGAGATCTTCTCCTTAGCTCACTTAGCCCGACGATGTCCCACTTGATCCTTTGTAGTTCCTCTTCCAATTCAAAAAGCCTTGAATCAGAAGATAGGGTGCGTCCATTATCCGTAGCCAAGGTCAGCATCAGATTGCAGCCTATTCCGGTCGTCCGGGGATTCTTAACACCTTCTGCCTTCATGTCGCACTGGCCGCTGCCTTGGCGAGGTACAATCTAGCTGCGGGAGACTGAGGGCCAAGATTTAAGTTGTAGAGTAATTTCGGAGGGGTTTGGCCATAACTCACCACGCTGGCCAAGCGCGTTGGTGAGTGTGGGATAGCATTTCCTCTAATCCCGAATATATATATATATATATACGTATATCCTACGAGGTTTATTTTTTTCTCTTTTTTTCTTTTACTGTTTTAACACTCGGAGAGTTGGATCCAACCGCCTGTGGTGCGTAATGACTTTTGACCATACTTCCGAGATGAATCCGGGTTCGAATTCCGGTGTCTGACTCTAGGTGTTAAACAACCCTTAGAAATAGGAAGCTAGGAGATTTGGGCTAGAAAGCCCGATAGGAAAGTCACACGAAAGCGAGGTAGAAAGGGAGGAGGGAAACCGAGAAGCCAGTACCCGGGGTCTGACGGCTTAACGTGCCCATCCGACGCACGGCGGATATTTAGTGGTTCGAGCGTTCATACCTCACCGGGATCGAACCCGAGGTTTCTCCGTGGCGGTCACGAACGTTGACCACTAGGCCATCCGCGGCTCCCTATAGCCCGCTGAGTTGCTCACGGTGGTCGTTAAACCTCCAACCGGAAAAAGAAAAGGACAACAGGTGGACCACCCCTATAATTATTGAGTTCCACAGCCCATGGATACATATGTCTCCTTCAAGATTACAAAAGGAGGGTAGGGCCTACCAATGACTCTCTGCTCCAAGTTCAACGCCTTACATCAAAGTGTAGTGAGCTTTAGCTTAATTAATTTATAGCAGTATTCTTTGTCCTGTGGCACTTCTCTCATATAAGAACAGAGAGTTTCGGTATTTCATTTCAGAGCCAACGCTCAACATAAATAGATGTAAAACTTTTTTTTTTTAAGGAAATTACTTTTCATATAGATGGTCAAAGCAAGTTAACGAGTTTTATTCATAAGTGCCAAAATAATGACCAGTTCTTTCCAAAAATGTTGTTAACTATTGCCTCAATACAAAAAACTGTAATGGTTCTTAGACTTGTGTTGAAAAAATGTTTAATAGTTAACGGTGATGTTGATATACTCTTTGGTTTTTAGAGATGGGGTACCACGATAATTTTCCAAAAAGTGGGCCGCACAAAATCAGCTTCCAGAGCCTTTTATGGATCGTCAATCCGCCGTTGTTTGTATCTGCGTGAAGGTGTGGCTTCTATGAATGCGTGTGTGTGTAATTCTGCGTCAATACAAGGTTAGTGTTAATCGACCTACTTCCGATGTAAAGCATGGCTACTATGTACACTCACTGTCATAAAAATCCGCTCACCAGGAAAAAACCGAGCGCTTAACGCGAAACTCAGCGAATAGCTAAGGGCAGGATAGACATGCAAATGATTAAAGTTTCGTGCGATTCCGCATGCCCCAGCGTCCAAGACCGGCGCTACAATTTCAATCCTTGGGGCTTATAAGGAGCCTACCAATGACCATTCGTTCCGAAGTGCACCGTAAGAGTCAGGAGATCCCTGAGCGATAAACATGCCGAGGAGCCGCCGTAGACGTGCGTACGGGCAACTGACAGAGTGTGAACGAGGCTGTATCGTCGGGATGAGAGAGGCAGGGTGGCTGGCGTGCCGAATCGGCCCCCATTTGGGCCGTTCGGACAGTACGGTGCGATCGTGTTGGGAGCAATGGACACGGGAAAGCACCCAGGTACGGCGGACTGACTCCGAACAACCCAGACACACCACCAGCCGAGAGAACCGTGGAATCATGAGAGCGGCACGCACAGAGGCAACTACGGCCTTGTTCAATATCCAGAGACATGTGGCGGCTGTGCAAGGGACTTCTGTGTCCGCCATAATCATTTCCGGACGCCTGGCGGCGGCGAATATGCACTCTCGGCGCCCCTTACGTTTTCTGCCATTAACACCTTACAATCGTCGGTGTCGATTACAGTGGTGTCATCAGCGAGCAACGTGGAATGCTACGAACTGGCGACGTATAGTGTTCAGCGACAAATCCCGCTTCTGTATGGGAACGGACGACCACCGTGTCAGAGTGTGGACTGCAGGTGAGCGCTAATTTTGTAACTTTGGTCTGGGGAGCTATCGCGTATGACAGCCGGACTTCCTTTCGCAGTGATCTGAGGGACCTTGATAGCCCAGCGCTACGTACAGGAGATCCTGCGGCCCCATGTGCTGCCTTTTCTGGTACGGCGTCCCGGAGCCATTTTCCAACAATGTAACGCCCGTTTGCACACGGCTTGAGTTTCCCAGGACTGTCTACGTCATACTTCGACGCTTCTGTGGCCTGCCAGATTGCCTGATCTCTCTCCCTCATGGAGCGCTACGGCCTTGTTCAATATCCAGAGACATGTGGCGGCTGTGCAAGGGACTTCTGTGTCCGCCAGAACCATTTCCGGACGCCTGGCGGCGGCGAATATGCACTCTCGGCGCCCCTTACGTTTTCTGCCATTAACACCTTACAATCGTCGGTGTCGATTACAGTGGTGTCATCAGCGAGCAACGTGGAATGCTACGAACTGGCGACGTATAGTGTTCAGCGACAAATCCCGCTTCTGTATGGGAAAGGACGACCACCGTGTCAGAGTGTGGACTGCAGGTGAGCGCTAATTTTGTAACTTTGGTCTGGGGAGCTATCGCGTATGACAGCCGGACTTCCCTTCGCAGTGATCTGAGGGACCTTGATAGCCCAGCGCTACGTACAGGAGATCCTGCGGCCCCATGTGCTGCCTTTTCTGGTACGGCGTCCCGGAGCCATTTTCCAACAATATAACGCCCGTTCGCACACGGCTTGAGTTTCCCAGGACTGTCTACGTCATACTTCGACGCTTCTGTGGCCTGCCAGATTGCCTGATCTCTCTCCCTCATGGAGCGCATGTGGGACCAGATGGGACGCCAGCTTTCTCCATGTCCCAGTGTTCGTGATTTGGAGCGTCAGTTGCAAGACGTGTGGGCCAATCTGTCCCAGGATAACATACGGCGTCTTACATATTTCGTCTTTGTACGATACCATCACCGCAGGGACAGCTGTTCATCCAGCTGATCGGCAGTGGCGACCCAACGGCCCGAGCCAACATTTGTGTAGGATGTTTTCCCATTTTTAAGTCTTTTGTTGTTATCTTGCTACGCACCCGCCTCAGTTGTAGGTTGCTGAGGTTATGACTATGTGCCAGCGTCGGAGATTGGTTTCTCGTTCTCTTTCTTTTATCCCCCATTTTATGTTTCCCTCTTTGTTTTTCCGCGCTGGTTAGCTAGACCTACCTGCACGTTTGCCGTGTGCGGTGACCCGTAAGGTGGAAAAGGATATGCCGAAGGCTGAGGTTTCTGGAGGCCAGGGTGTTGTTTTCGCCTGCTACCGACACTCCTCTTTGCCCCCTACTTCACCCTAAACGGGCGGCTGGGAATTAACCCACTCCTAGTCAATGAAGTCAATGGCCTAGTGGTGTCCTGTCTTCTAACGTCTTGGCGTTGCGTTCGACAGGGCGAGTTTGTAGGACTGTGGGCATGCCAAAGAAGTGTTCCAAGACTTGGGAAACTCTCGGTACTCGCCGAGCGCATGTCTGCCCTATCAATTTGTTACATCCGCTGCCTATCTGCAGAACCGTGTCCTGCGTCCTTTGGGGCTTGCGGGCTACCGGCTCTCCCCAGTTGGGCTCCGTGGTGGGTGGGGACGTCAGCGGACGAACTCTCACCATTATTTATGGCTACTGTTAATGTTTCCCCTTCTGTCAAACAGAAGAAACCTTTGGATACGGAGCGTAGCTCCACAAATAAGAAACTGCGTCAAAATAGTATACCTATACTAATGATCCGAATTTCTTGGTGTAGAATAGGAATAAAAGTTTCCAAACTTTCGCAGATCAACCAGATGGCTTTCTCAAGGAAGGTAGACAGCAGACTGCAAACTTGATAAGAGCAGCTTCAACAGTTTAAACGCGGTGACTTGACTTGACAATAAACGAAGAGATGCAAATGTAATTATGCAATTAAAGACACGAGGCATCATGTTCGTTTTGCACGTGGAATCCTTGGAGAAAAACAATAGGCATTCACTATTTGAAGAATTGGTTCCAAATGCGTGGTAACTCTAGTGAGACGCTGTCATTTCAGGTCTCATTGTTGGTAATGATCTCCAAAGTTTCCCGAATGACAGTGGATTTAGGAGTAGAGTAGAAAAGTAATTTCTTTCTCATCCCACATAGGTTCAGCAGACTTTAACTGGACTTCTCTGGATAGAGCCGTGGTTAATTTGCCGCTCTTTATGTCCCTCTTATGCTCGTTGACTCTAATTCTCAATGAACGTTTATTCATTTCAATATAGTATCGTTTGGAGCAGTCCGGATATTGTAGGGGTATGACATAAACACCTGCCTCGTTGGAAAGTGGGCCTTGTTAGCATTTTGCTTAAGCATAGCATATAAAGATGCCGGAGATCTTATGCCGACACAGAGGTTCATCTTCCTGAGGGCGTTCTTGAGTTTATAGGAAACATTTGGTATGTAAGGAATGGAGCCCAGGTAACATAGTCGCGTCTTAGAAAGACTAACATGATCTTTCCCGTTTCTTTTGATATATCTACATATGTATCATGCTCGCGTCGTATCCTGCCTCAGTGGCCAATTCGATAACACTTTTTAATTCGTTTAGTCTAGAAGAAACATCGGGGATATGGCGAAAGCTCTTCTGATTCGAGAACGGAAAAAAGCTGTCTTGTAATCAGCGGGGCAGAATGAGCTGCAGAGCATCAAGTTGGAAACGGAAGTGGGTTTATAATAAACTTGTGTACGGAGGCGATTTTCAGGCGATTTACTCAGTAAAACATCCAAATAAGGCAATGCATTGTGTTCTAGCTCCATAGTAAAATTGATCGTAGGGTGTATATCATTGATTTTATCCAATAAAAGCGGGAGAGTCTCCTTTCCATAAGGCCATATGAAAAATACGTCATCGGCATATCGCAGCAAAGTGGTAGGTCTTGGGGTAATGCTGGTGAGAATGTGCTGCTCGATTGGGCGAAGGATTGCTTCCGCGAGAATTGCTGAAAGTGAAGATCCCATCGGAGCGCCATTTGTCTGTTTATAGATTTTCCCTCGGAAACTTTATAGTAGCTAAAATTGGAGACTAAGTCCATTAATTTGAAGATGCTGAGACAAGACTCTTGCGAATAAAGTTATGAACTAGATATGACCTCTTTTAACGTTCTAATGGCTTTCGGCACTGGGACCGAAGGATAAAGAGAAACCACGTCGAAATTACCAATAATGTCGCTTTGTTGGACAGAGATTTGCTTGGTTTTCGTGATAAAATCTAGAGTGGATGTTATTGTAAAGTCCAATTCAGGGAGGTGATTGGCCAGAAATTTGCAGATTGCCTTCTCTAAATGGTACGTCGGTGCGGATCTCCTTGACACGATAGGTCTCAATGGATTATCAGGCTTGTGGTGATTAAGTCTTCCGAAGAGTTTCGGGATCTGGGGGCCTGGTGGTAATTTAGGGACTTTCTTGCAATCCTCCGGGATAGAGGTCAACCTGGCAGCTCTTTGTACTTGTGCAATCCAACGATTTAGAGGGTTGGTTCGTAGTACTACAGATCCAGAAGAGGAGATAAAGTTTTCGAGTTTCTGATTGTAGTCTGCAGCATCCTTAAGCGCTATCTGGGCGGATTTGTCCGTTAGCGTTAATACTATAGAACTGTCATTTCTAAGGTTCGAAATTGGTCTCGGAATTTTAAACCTATTAGACGATTGTTTTGGATTGTACAACAATCGAAGCCTAGAGCTACAGAGTTGGCGTAGTTCGTCTTTCGTGTTTACCGGAACTCGCGATGTTACGTTCTCCAACTCAGAAATCACTCATTTTGTATTGGGTCTCGTTCGGAAGCAGAATTTTGGTCCAAGTTCCAAAACTTTCGTTTCTTCCAGTATCAGCGTCCGGTTTGAAATGTTAATGAAGGGAATAATGAAATCTTTGGGTTTTGGATTCTGGGATGATTTAAAGCAATCCAGCTTCTTTTTATGTTTAGAGCATAAGGAAGTTTGGAGTCTGTCGACTACTAACATGTCCACTCGGAGCGTAAGATTGTTGAAAGTGATCGTGTCGAAAAATCTATGCAACTTCATATATACGACATAGCATTTGGAATCCAATGACATGACGTCCTTTCTTTTCAGGTTCACTATTCTTGATAGCGTCTGGCGAAGAAATGTGTCTTTCTTCTTCTCGAACTATGATCCTTTTACCGATGTCTTAAAATTAAGGAACTTTGGTATCAAGCCGAATGTCTTGTAAGCGGTTAGGAAGTCGAGGTGGGACCGTTCCTTCTCCAGTTTGAGTCTCAGCTGTCGAAATAATTTAAAGGCGTTCCACATTGCTCAGAGAGTGCAAAAAGTAATTAATACACTGGCTGAAAGTGAAAAAAGAACACCAAGAAGAAGACGTCTGATACCAACGAAATTTATACAGCATAATAACGGAATACAGAGGATAACGTGATCAAAACATTATGGCAAAATACAGCTGTATTTGCTGGTAAACTGAAAAATAACATTTCCATGTAACATGGTTTGTACGAGGTTGAACCGCCATGAACTGCGTCACACTGTGCAATTCTGGCATGGAGTCTGTCGTACAGATGTTGGATGTAAGTTTGGGGTATTGAGTTCCAAGCATCCTCAACCTGAACGCGTAAATCGGGGTTGGTCGTGGCTGGCCGTGGAGACCGGATAAGTCGTTGTCCCATAAAATCCCACACGTGCTCAATGGGGGACAAATCCGGTGAACCTGCAGGCCATGGAGGTTGTCTCACACCCTGAAGTGCATGTTCCGTTGCACGTGCTGTGTGTGGGCATGCGTTATCTTGCTGGAAAACACCACGATGTACCGACCTTACAAATGGCACAACAACGGGCTGAATGATGTTGTTGATGTAGGAGGTGCTGTTCAACGTACCCGGTACAAACACTAGTTGTGTACGGGAGTGACAGCTGATCGCTCCCCACACCAGAAGACCAGGTGTAGGCCCTGTGTGTCGCTGGCGAACGCAAGAAGGGTGGACACGCTCCCCTGTGCGTCTGCGAACACGCATACGGCCATCGGAGGCTCCCAAACAGAATCTGCTTTCATCGCTGAACACGACAGATCGCCATTGCGTTCTCCAGTGCAGACGTTGTCAACACCACTGCAGCCGTTCCTGACGGTGGGCTGGAGTTAGAGGTACACATGCCAGAGGCACACGTGCACGTAGTCCTGCATCCAATAGACGGTTACGGATTGTTCTCACAGTCACCTCAGGTGCAACGGCAGCTCGGATTTGCGTCGCAGTGGATGTTCTGCTTGACAACGCCGCTCTTCTTATGCGTCGATCGGTCCGTTCATCAGTCCGTCTGTGACTCCCGGTTCCACGTCTTCTCGTGTGGGAATGTTCCTCGGACCATCTACGCCACCACCGATAATTCCCGTCTAATTCGCACCGCAATACGACGATATGACCACCCGGCCTCGCGGAGTCAACCTAGACGATCTCGCTCAAAGTCCGATAACTGCTGAAATCGTACACGTCTTCCATGTCCAAGCATTGCAGCTTCTTCAGGGTCTTCGCACGCGTCCGTACTCCGACGACTGATTACATTCATTTCGCCGTAACCCTTAAATACCAGCGACGATAGTTTGCATATTATGCCGTGCTGTAGCGTAAGCGCTCACCGGTTGGTCCCGAAATTAACATCACACCTACGTAAACTCGACCCCTTTAACATAAGTAAATTTCATGATCGTCCTCCAATTCCTTCTTGGTGTTCTTTTTTCACTTTCCGCCAGTGTAAATAGGAACTGTACACCAACTTTACTCAAAGTAGTATAATACTCAAAATGATTCTTGTTCTACCCCACGATATTCTGATCATTAGTATATTCTACGCTAATAAATTTTGGATCATTGCCTAAGGTGGACGCACTTTACGCATCCGTCTTTACTTTTAATGCATCTATCGCTACTCAGACGGATATCACTGTTCCGAAAGGTTGGCCTTTCTCTTTTCGGGAGATCATGCTGCTCAGCTGAAGGCCCTTGGGGTTTGCACCGCAGATGCTTTGTCTTCGTCACCACCGACCACTGCTTGGAGATCTCCTGCAGCCTCGCCCAGGCGCGTGGCTCAAGCACAGGTTTCCCGTGCTACGCGGTCTGATTATTCGGCTGGTCAACACAAAGGTAAGCCCAAACAATCCTCGGGCACTCAGTCTCAAACAAAGGGCCAAGCCGGGACGACTCAGTCCGGGTCCTCATCTTCGAAACATCCACCAGTCCTTTCTCCGGATAACACGCCGCCGATGGGCACAACAGAACTTCCTGAGAAACTGATTGACTCTTAGACCTTTTAGGCGTCCCATTTTCTTCTACAGCTTTCATCACATTTTTCTTTCTTTCTCATCATCGCCTCACATTGCCGAGGCCTCCTGCCACGTATTGATGATTTGAAGGGCTTACTGACTTCACATTCACTTGTGTGTGTGTCTCCAAGAGACGAAACTCCGTCCTTCGGAGGCTTTTTCGGTGGGCAGACAGCATTTTTCGTAAGGATCACGACCACGGGCTATATGGCATGTGGGGGTTGGGCCGTTTTTGTGCCTCATGGTGTTCCTGTCACGTTCGTCGCTCTGAGCAGAATATGCACATTCTGCTCACCCTCTGCTTGATCTACTTACCAACAGATGAAGCAGTAAGTCTTTCCGACTTGGAAGACATGGTTGACCAGATGCCGCCTCCTTTTTTTCTTCTTGGAGATTTTAATGCCCATCATCCGCTGTGGGGAGACCACAGTCGGGACTTACGGGGCCGCGTTGTCGAGTCCCTCATGTCCAACACGTCCCTCTGTCTTCATAACACTGGGACAAGCACCTACTTTCATGAACCCAGCCGCTCGTACTCCGCCATTGATCTGTCGTTGTGTTCCCCATCCATATTTTCTGATTGGTCGTGGAGTGTGTCTGATGATCTCCTTGGCAGTGATAATTTTCCGATTTTTTTCGGCTCGCGGGTGACGGATACTGCCCTCCTACCCGTTCCGCTAGATGGAACATTGATCAGGCCAAGTGGGACGCATTCACTGCTTCAGCGACTATCACTCATGATATGGTGTCCACAGGTACAGTCAATGACGCTGTTGCAGCGGTTACGTATTGTATTGTGTATGCTGGAGAACCTTCCATTCCGAAGACGTCAACTAAACTTCCAGGTTGTCCGAAGCCTTTGTGGCATTCCAAGTGCAGAGCAGCTCGTCCCGCTCAGCATAAGGCTTGGGGTAGGTTTTGTCGATATCCCACAGACGCAAACTTATTCGCTTTTAAGAAAGCCAAGGCGTATGCGCGATTGGTTCATCGTCGCAAAAAACGGGAATCTTGGATCAGTATGTAACTGGGATCAACTCGTCTACCAGGCCCCAAATCGTTTGTGATCGGCTACACAAGATTCGGGGAAAGTACCCATCTGGAGAGATCTCCAATCTCCATACTCGAGAGTGGTGGAAGAACCGTTGCTGACGCTCAGGGTATTGCTGACTGTTTTAGCACAGCATTTACTTCTGTGTCCAGCAGCAGCATATATACTCCTTCGTTCCAAGAGCTTCAGACGCGGCTTGAGAGGAAACGCATATCCTTCCACTCGTTTTGTTCTGTGGATTATAACATCCCTTTGACAATGATGGAACTGAAGGTCGCTTTAAATCGGTCTAAACGCACATCAGTTGGATCAGATAACACCAATTATGAAATGCTGAAGCATGACGAGCTGCTTCTGCAAAGTTCTCGAATCAATTTTCGTCTCATCTTTTTCTTGAATTCCATCACCTTTTGTCACCTCACCAGAGCGGATCTTCGCTCTACCACTGATCATCACCTTTGCCTTGAGACATCTATCAGGGAACCGTTTGTACGACGTCAGCGCATGGTCTCCGTGTTTTTTGACATGGATCACACTTGGACATACGGCGTTCTTCGTTATTTTCACGACTGCATCGCACTTGGACATACGGTATTCTCCGTCATCTTCACGACTGCATCGCACTTGGGAATATGGCATTCTCCGTTATCTTCACGACTGCGGATTGCGGGGAAATTTACCAAAATGTTTTTGCTGGTTTTCTCCAGAAGCGGATGTTTCGTGTGCGCGTCGGTTCGACCCTCTCTGCGATGTACTCTCAAGAGCAGGGCGTCCCTCAGGGCTCCATTTTATCAGTCACTCTTCATCCTCCTCGTCAATCAGATTTTCACTTTTACTTCCTCCGATGGTTCGTGGGACGATGTATGTGGATGATCTTCAAATTTCCTGTGTATCCGTCAACATACGTTCTATTGAGAGGCAGTTGTAGCCTGCTATTACTAAGATCTCTTCCTGGGCGTCTCTCAATGGTTTCGGCTTCTCATCCCAGAAAACTGTTTGTGTGCATTTTTGCCGCAAACGAGGCCTTCACCTGGACCCTTGCCTCCGACTCTGGAGCACTACTATTTCCGTGGTTCCAGTGGTTAAGTTTCTGGGAATGACCTCGACCACGCACTCACCTTCCCACCTCACATTCTATCCTTGAAGATGAAGTGGATGCGTTCCTTGAATATCCTGAAAGTTCTCTCCGGTACGTCGTAGGGGGACTGACCGGTGCTCGATGATTCGCATTTATCACTGTCTTGTCCGGTCAAGGTTTCACTATGGGTGTGTGACGTATGGATGTGCCCGGCCTTCTGTCTTAAAGTTTCTCGATCCAGTTCATCACCAGGCACTGCGTCTTTGCATTGGAGCTTTCCGTACGTCTCCCGTGCGCAGTCTTTATGCCGAGTCTAACGAACCACCGCTATGCCATCGCCGTCAGCAACTGTCTCCAGTTCCGCACGAAGCTGAAATATCATCCTGATCAACCACTGCATGCCCCCGTCATCCACCCACAATGTGTTTGCATGTTTTCCACATTTGAGATTCGTCTGTCGAGCATGGTGCGCGATGCTGGCCTTGGCCTGTCGTTGATTGGTGTGACCAAAGCTTTTCTTGATCTCTCTTGGCAGCCAGTTCAGGCAATTGCTGATCTTTCTCTTTCTGTGTGACCGAAGTCTTCCTCTCCTGCACAAGTGTACCAGCCGCCTTTTGCCGAGTACCTTTAGCTCCATCCCCATTTCGTGCCTGTCTTCACCAATGGCTTGAAATCCGGTAATGTTGTAGGCTTTGCATTTGTGTGTGATGATATGACCTGTGCTAAGAAGCTTCCTCCGGAAGTAACATTCTTTTCGGCAGAAATGCATGCGATGCTCCTCGCCTTGCGTCACATCCAGTCTGCACCCCATCTTCGTGCCAGGCTTTGTATTGAATCCCAGTCTACCATTCAAGTTTTATATTTTTTTTCCTGAGAGCAATGATTCTCCAGTCACCAGAGATGTTCGTCGCCTCCTGCTGACTTTGACTGGTGCTGGGTTCCTGGTCCGATTCTGTTGGGTTCCTGGCCATGTTAGAATTCGGGGTAACGAGCTGGCGGATGCCTCAGCCACGTCCGTCGCCTCCATGCCGATCACTCGACTACCACTGTTTTTTAGAGATTTTCGTCCTGGCATCCGAACATTCATCATTGCTGAATGGCAGTACCTCAGGTCTCAACAGGGCAGGAACAAACTTCTCTCCATCAAACCACAGATCGGGTTATGGACATCTAGTTTGCGAGCAAACCGTCGTGAGGAAGTTGTCCTTGCGCGTCTCCGCATTGAGCATTGTCGTTTCACCCACCGCACCTTGCTGTGTGGCGACACTGCCCAGATGTGTGTGACGTGCAATTACCGACTCGCTGTCACTCTTGTTCTATGTTGTTGTTTTTGTTTTCGTGACCATCACTTTCATAATTTCCATTCCTATTTGTTAGACGAGATGTGACGTACCTGCCAGCTACGCTGCAGAGGACAAACCGTCGTGAGGAAGTTGTCCTTGCGCGTCTGCGCATTGGGCATTGTCTTGTCGTTTTACCCACCGCACCTTGCTGTGTGGCGACACTGCCCAGATGTGTGTGACGTGCAATTGCCGACTCACTGTCATTCATGCTCTATGTTGTTGTTTTCGTTTTCGTGACCATCGCTTTCATCATTTCCGCTCCTATTTGTTAGACAACAGCGCAGCCACGTGCAGAGGACAAACCGTCGTGAGGAAGTTGTGTAACGTACCAGGAGATGTGACGTACCTGCCAGCAGGACGCACATGACATAAAGGCAGATAGGAATCAGAATACATGTCCGCGTAGCTTAATTGGTAGAGCAACTTATTCCGGAATGAGTGGACCCGGGTTCGAACCCCGGCGTAGACCAAAAATGACGGAGAAATTTACTTCGTTATAATGGCGCCCGAACTATCCGGATGACCCGACCGTTGAAAATCTCGCATTGGTGTGATATTATTTCCACACCGCGAGATAAGAAAAATATGAGCAGCACTTCGAAAGAAAAAAGAAAAAGAAGGGGGAGATGATGTAACGTACCAGGAGATGTGACGTACCTGCCAGCAGGACGCACATGACATAAAGGCAGATAGGAATCAGAATACATGTCCGCGTAGCTTAATTGGTAGAGCAACTTATTCCGGAATGAGTGGACCCGGGTTCGAACCCCGGCGTAGACCAAAAATGACGGAGAAATTTACTCTACCAATTAAGCTACGCGGACATGTATTCTGATTCCTATCTGCCTTTATGTCATGTGCGTCCTGCTGGCAGGTACGTCACATCTCCTGGTACGTTACAGTTGTCCTTGCGCGTCTCCGCATTGGGCATTGTCATTTCACCCACCGCACCTTGCTGTGTGGCGACACTGCCCAGATGTGTGCGACGTGCAATTGCCGACTCGCTGTCACTCTTGTTCTATGTTGTTGTTTTTGTTTTCGTGACCATCACTTTCATAATTTCCATTCCTATTTGTTAGACGACAGCGCAGCTACGCTGCAGAGGACAAACCGTCGTGAGGAAGTTGTCCTTGCGCGTCTGCGCATTGGGCATTGTCTTGTCGTTTTACCCACCGCACCTTGCTGTGTGGCGACACTGCCCAGATGTGTGTGACGTGCAATTACCGACTCACTGTCACTCACGTTCTATGTTGTTGTTTTCGTTTTCGTGACCATCGCTTTCATCATTTCCGTTCCTATTTGTTAGACGACAGCGCAGTCACGCTGCAAAGGATCTTGGGTGACCAATGTGATACATCCTCAGTCTTTTCGCTTCTTTTTTAAAACACATTGACTTTTTTAAACGCTTTTAAACTGTTGCTCATTTTCATTTTTAACTTTTACATCAGCCATCTTTTAACTCTTATACCACGTTTTTAAACATCTTTCTTTGATAGTCTTGTGTCTGGCGCTCTTTTGCCAAACAGAGCCATAAAAATCAATCAACCAACCAACCAACCTCTCCAGAGATCTATACTTTGCAACTTCCACGGGGAGAGGGGAAAAATGGCTGAATGGTGGTAACCTTGGGTATATGTGAAAGAAAAAATGGTAATATTTCATGAATTTTTGTTCAGTGTAATTCATAGTACAACAGATATTTGGGTGGTTTGTCCATTACTTGACTAGTATAAGTTGATCTTTAAAGCAACTTTCAGGATGACTTTGCTGAAAACATTTGCTAGAATTACCCTGAAATTAATTAAGCCACTTCTTAAGCTTAAAACAAAATGAGCGTATAAATTGTCAGTTGAGTACACTTTTTATTAAACTTCAATTAGTTATACACGTTTATTAAACTTCAGTTCGTTTACGAGACTTGGCAACCGAAAACTCACCAATTATCCTTGACGTCTTCATTTCTCTCAGTAAATCGTGCTGAATACTCATCAAAGAGAGGTAGCTCAGTCTTGTTTGGCCCATACTAGCTCTTGATTCGTTTCAGTTTTGAAAACGAGCGGTCACCACTGCGGTTGGTAACCATCAGGATGAGTTAAATGTTCAACACAATCTCGATTATATGCCTATAGAAGAACAATTTCTAACAACCAGCGTACCAATGTACACATCAGCGCGGAGCCAGTAGCACGTGCTGCATGTGTTACTAAGGTAAACCGGCCCTGATGTTAAATGTGTTTTTTTTTATTCAAGAGTAAATAATTTAAATGGTTTTCATTTTTTTTTTGTGAAATGATTATTTTCTCTATTTTCGTATAAATCGGAAAAGGCCATCAGGCGCTATCACACGGCAGTTATGTATTTTGTGTGAGTGTGATCGTAAGGCATTTCAAAGAGGCTGGCCTTAGTTCTCTAAAATAATATTATTTTCATGATATGATTAACTCTGGAGAAAATGTTTTGTAGTACTTCGTGTTGGTATAAAACTGGGGCAATCATTATAATTATAACGTGCACATTTGTGTTACACATAATCAAGAGCAAATTTGGTTTTACGAAAAATATCTGTAGGTTCCAAAGAATTTGAATTATTAAAACGCCCCTATAAAACCTAGTTACAATATGGAATTAATTGAAATCTAATAGATTTTCGCAAAAGGGGCTCGAAACTATTTTTTGCGGGGAAAGACCGAGCTTTTCCCGTACGCGGTTGATTGTATATTTCCCTTCCGTGAAACCTGTGGCTCTGAATTAGATATGTGGGCAATTCTCTCTCCTTAAGCTTAGCTATTCATTGGGGTCTTTTAACTTTGTAATGTTTTAAATAATTTTAACTGTTACTTTTATGTAAATTGACAGTCATTAAAACATCCAAGCGATCACTACAATAATTTGCAAATTTACCCTTCCAAAGCAGAAACAGCTCGATGCATTCCCCCCCATTACTTGAACATAGATCGTGCATGTACTGAACGTGTGATCAAGCAGCGGTGCTTGGTCAACTATATTTTTCACCCGGAAAGGTTTTCTTGTGCGACTATATATCAGCTTCTGTTCTTGTATGGCATTTAGGTATTAATCCCATAGTTGACGCCTCCTGCTGTGTAAGAAGTAAGCTGCTTTGTCACCGCGGAAAACAAAGGAAATTAATGGAGATTCAGTATATCTTTTCGTAAGCCATTTGATTATTATTCGCATATTTTCTCATTTTTTTATCCAGGTATTTTGTTTTTGCTTAAGCAGAATTCGTATGCACCGCCATCTATGACACATGCAGTATTAGACAGAGCTGAAACGGTGGTTGTAATGGGTATCGACCTCCCTTGGAAAAGCTCATGAACATCTGACAGCAAAGGGTAGCAATACCTGGGAAAAGGGGAATTTTGCCTGCTGTTTACGGGCTGCGGTGACTTAGGAGCATCGAGGTGTTTCTGCTTTCGATGGAGTAAATTTGCAAATCTTGTAGTTAAAGTATACCAAGAGTGGATGGAAAGAGGATCAACGCATAACCGACGGGTAGGTGTTGGGCGTGTCCGGCTGCTTGATATTCTTGGATAGATGCTGACGGCTTGGCCGTATTGTTCGACACAACAGACCTGCTACCTTGGAACAGCTGGCCATGGTCGGCAATAAGGAACACAGAGTACAGTATCCACAGCTATATAGGCAGTGATACCTCCGCTGTATGTGGATACTGTGTAAACACGTGACCACTGTATCCCTCTAGAAAGACTGATGATCGGCTACAACCACGGCGGAAGACTGGAAGTGAGTTGCCTTCAGTCGCGTTTCCCACTGCCTCGAGTAGATCGATCGTGCGGGGTAAGGTGAACAGCTAACGATAAGATGGTACAAGATGCCGCGACCCCATGGGTACAATCCGGTGGCGGGGATGTAATGCTATAGGGGATGTTTTCTGGGACACTCTTGGTCCACCTGAATGCTACCTCCTACCTATCCGTCATTGCAGACCAAGTTCACCCTTTTTGCTGACAGTGTCTCAGACCGTGATAGGATGTTCCAATGTTCCAATAGGACAACACACCCGTACTGCAGAACTGCTTTAAGAAACCCGAGAAGGAATTTCATGTTCTCCCATGGCCACTTGATGTCACTCGATATGAATTCAATTAAACATATTAAGTACTGTATGGATCGGTAACGGCGGTGTATGGACCCTACACCACGCACATTGGACGAGCTACGGGCAGCACTTATACGGATATGGTACGGCATACCAGTGGATATTTTCTGGGGAATTATCCAGGCTGTGCCTCATCACATGGTAGCAGTGGTGGCGGGCTCACGGCGAATTTACAGAATATCAGGTAGGTGGTAATAATGCATTGCTCCTGAAATATATATTTTATATATAATATGCAAATGATTTGTGTCAGCCACGCCCTTCTAGGACTTCTAGCTGTCTTACAGGATGTACAAAAGCAGAACGCACAGGGCAATTGCCATAGTTGATTCACGGGAATTGTGGCAGTAAGATGGTGATAGTGACTGAGTATGCCCCGCCGCATCAGATGTGACGTACCTGCCAGCAGGACGCACACGACATAAAGGCAGATAGGAATCAGAATAATCGTCTGCGTAGCTCAGTTGGTAGAGCGAATTGTTCCGGAATAAGCGGCCTCGGGTTCGAATCCCGGCGTAGACCAAAAATGACGGAGAAATTTACTTCGTTATAATGGCGCCCGAACTATCCGGATGACCCGGCCGTTCAAAATCTCGCATTGGTGGGATGTTATTTCCACACCGCGAGACAGGAAAAATCAGAGAATTCCTTCTCCAGCGCTTCGAAAAATAAAAATGTGTGATGTTGCATTCCACACATCAGATTGACTGGGAGTTCTCAAGTGCACGTTCTACAGTGGATGGCTGCCTGCAACGATTCATGGTCACGGCTGACCCGTGGGCCATGCCCCGGCCCTCTTTCGGGGGGGGGAGATGTGACGTACCTGCCAGCAGGACGCACACGACATAAAGGCAGATAGGAATCAGAATAATCGTCTGCGTAGCTCAGTTGGTAGAGCGACTTGTTCCGGAATAAGCGGCCTCGGGTTCGAATCTCGGCGTAGACCAAAAATGACGGAGAAATTTACTTCGTTATACAGACGAGACCCGAACGTACAGCTGGCGGACTTTGAGCCAGGACGATGTGTTGGACTACGGGAAGGCAGACTTTTCTTCCGTGACTTCGCCGCTCACGTTAAGCGAAACGCGAGCACAGTGATACGAACACGGCGTCAGTGGAAAGAGGAAGATCTGATGCGTCGACGTGTGGAGTCTGGAGCCCAGAGACGGAGGAACAAGCGGGAAGACAGTTATTCCACCGTATGGCGTTGGCGGACCGAACAGACACGTTTCGAGGATTAGCGCAACTGTGGAGGTCTATACCACATCAAAGGTTGTCCGCAAGCTCTGTCTGACATTGTTAGCTTCAGAAAGGCCTCGTCGCTCGTCGTCTGTTGCTACGACTTCCCTTGACCTTCAACCACAGACGTTAGCAGCTGCAATCGGGCCATAAACGCAGACACTGCCGTGATGAATGGCAGCACATAATGTTTTCCGACGAGTCGCGATTCAACTTAATGACCCATAATGGACGCATCCCTGTACAGCGACACCGTAGTGAACGGCTGCTTGAGGTATGCATTATGCAGTGTGATACGGGCCTGACACCAGGATTTCTGGTTTGGGATACTGTAGGTTCCACTCTAATTCCCGCATCCACTGCTGCCCTATCTGCAGATGGTTCCCGGTGCCATCTTTCAATGGGGCAATGTCCGACAATATGTGCTGCGGAATATTTTACAGCTCCTCGATTCCCGACATGTACCACGTCTTCCTCGGACAGCGCGTTTCTCCTGATTTGTCGCCTATTGAACAAGTGTGGCTCGTCAGGCTACGAAGAAAAGTGTATGACTCATTACCACACCGTATTGCTACCTGTATCGCCGTTTGCTGCAGAAAACGGCAATACTGGTAGCATACATACTTCGTAGCCTGACAAGCCACACATCTGCAATACAGGTAGCATACACACTTCGTAGCCTGACGAGCCACACAACGGCAATACAGGTAGCTGATAAACACTGTACGTGGCAGAAAAATAACATGAAGGTAAACCCTTATGTATTCCTATTTGTGACTGAAATTCGGAGTGATATGGAAGAGACTGGCTCAAGACAGATCGTTGTGGAAGAAATGTGGGGAGATCTTCATCCGACAATGAATTGATAATAGTTGGCAATAATGACGATGATGATGATATATAAATTTTCAAATAGATAAATAAAATATTTATGCGTACAAAGAATATCATAGGAATTTCCATATTCCACAAAAAATAAAAGCTCGAAATACTTCGGGCAACGTCCATTTTACAGGGGGCTCGCTTTCCTTCAGGGAGAAGAGCTGGCCGTCCTCTGGACTCCCTTCCATCTAAGGCTCCCATGAAACCGACTGGATAAAAGGAAGCATGCAAAATAAAATGGTGTTCGAGGAAACAGCTGCCAAACTACCTATTGTTGTTAGCCAATGATTAAGAATGCTTCCAGGAAACGTTTCTTAAGGAAGAACTTTTTATGCTAGTCTAAATTACTGGTGTCCTTGCGCATTGTTCTTTGTTGATGTAATTTCGGAAAATCTTGCTGTGGTTTGCGAAACAGCTTTTCTTGTGCTCTTCTATTAAAACCGCACAATTTCAGATTTGCTCATGACATCAGAGTTATATAACCAGTAGACAAAAAAATTTCGTTTCTATTCTTCTTTTTTTTAAACAAAAACCGGGACAATGAGTTTGCTTTTTTGGTGGGACTTTAGTTAAATTCGTTTGACCCTCAGGAATACAAGTAACTGGAAAATGAGATAGCAATCACCCGGAAAACAGTTGTGTGCACACAAATACACAAAAGTGCAAATTCCAAAGCAAATTAATACGAAGAAAAGGAAAATACATTAATTTACTTTATTTATTCATTACCATGGCTGTATTTTAAAAAATGCTGAGACAAAACTTGCGTGCAAGCTAAAAGGTGCAATTCAAAGAGGCGCTTAAATACACTGTGAGTGGAATGAAATCATGGGATAACTACCTAAATAGTAATGGGTAAGCCCAATATAATAGGAGACAGATTAATTTCTCCTTTGTTTCTGAACAAAGAAAAAAAAAGTTCTCGGGAAAAGATGTTCATGTAGGAAACTCTACCTTTTTTCAATGGAGCCTTTTAATGAAATTTAATTAAATTCAGGTATTTGCAAATTTCTAAAAATTTGCAAATATCAACGTGGAAAGAGCGATGATTTTTGTTTGATGTTCTAAACATCGATTCTTCTTCTTCCTCTCCCAACCCTTTTTATAGCCAATTGAGGCTTAGGTTTCCCTCATCTCTTTCCATATGTTCCTGTCTTGGGCTTGTCTATTCCACAGTTTTCCAACATTTTGTTTTCTTTTTATATCATCCATACATCTTCCCTCTGGTCTTCCTACTCCTCTCTCTCTCTCCTTTACCAGTACATGGCCTTCATCCTGCTATTATTTTAGTCCATCCATTATTTTCCATTCTTGCTATATGGCCAGCCCATTTCCATTTTAAATTCAGTATCTGTTCACGTATGTTTAAAATTTTTGTTCTGGAACTTCTATCTGTATTCTATACTTTATCTTGAAATCTTATATTTAGTAGGGATCTATCCATTTTACGTTGTGTTTTTTGCAGTTTGTCTTAGATGTTTTTCTTGATAGGCCAGGCTTCAGCGCCTTATTTCATAATGGGTATTATACATTGATCGAAAAGTTTTGCTTTCTTTTCCGGCTTTAGTTCACTACATAGAATCTTCATTAACTTCCCAAAAGCTAAAAAAACATAGATTACATAGCTATAATTAAAAAAAAGAAGCTGACGTTTATTTCATTGCATACATGAACTTTTATCTCTATGTGTTCCTGTTAAACTTCAGTATTGATGAGGCACAGGATTAAAGTGGAAAACTGCAAAAATTGCACGTGAAATTTAATGTTGTGTAAATTTGAATATAATACGAAGAGCGATTCATATGAGAAATCTTTCTACGCTCATCTAATGGGATCCATGTAGCTGGTATAAAAACACACGAAAACTGTTACTACGTACGTTACATTCTTCTCTAGGACATTGGTTACGAATAGATGTTACGCTGCTGACTTTTGGCCCTTGATACCATTGTAGGTGGTGACCTGCTCAGTTTTTATATAAAAGCATATTTTTTATGCTTAATGATGAACTGCGGGGTTCTTCTTATCGATATAGAGAAGCTACCGCGTGCCTTAACGCCGCTAAGGAACTTTTTTATGGTTGCCTGGGCAGAAAAGCAGTGCAAAGAAATTTCTTTAGATGATCTGCGTAAGTAGGGAATACTGTGATTTATATAAAAGCATGACTCGTATATTTTTCTTATGTTCGTAATACAGGAATGGGAAGTAAGCCGTTCAATCACGCAATAGGGCTACTTACGAATCGCAAATTTTCAGTGAAAAGAGAATGGAAACTCCTTTTTCAGGACAGGTGTCTCAAAATAAAGTTACAGGAGGTTGTTTCTCTTTAGGTTAAGACTGCACTGCTATTAAGGAAATCAACACAGAAGAATAAAATAGGTACATAAGCAGAATGACTAGGAAGGAAATCAACACAGAAGAATAAAATAGGCACTTAGTCAGAATGACTAGGAAGGAAATCAAAACAGAAGAATTAAACAGGCACTTAGGCAGAATGACTAGGAAGGAAATCAACACAGAAGAATTAAACAGGCACTTAGGCAGAATGACTAGGAAGGAAATCAACACAGAAGAATTAAACAGGCACTTAAGCAGAATTACTAGGAAGGAAATCAACACAGAAGAATAAAATAGGTACATAAGCTGAATGACTAGGAAGGAAATCAACACAGAAGAATTAAACAGGCACTTAAGCAGAATGACTAGGAAGGTAATCAACACAGAAGAATTAAACAGGTACTTAGGCAGAATGACTAGGAAGGAAATCAACACAAAATAATTAAACAGGCACTTAGGCAGAATGACTAGGAAGGAAATCAACAGAGAAGAATTAAACAGGCACTTAAGCAGAATGACTAGGAAGGAAGTCAACACAGAAAAATTAAACAGGCACTTAGGCAGAATGACTAGGAAAGAAATCAACACAGAATTTAACTGGCATTTAGGCAGAATGACTAGAAAGGAAATCAAACCAGAAGAATTAAACAGGCACGTAGGCAGAATGACAAGCGTTTGATGGTTGCGAAGAATATTTCTACTGAAATCGCCACCGGGATCCAACGAAGAAATTCTCAGACTACTTACGAGTAGCACAAAAGGACACCCATGTGACCGAATTTTCAGAGGCCCGAGCTTCTGACTAATCGCTCGAGCCTCTTTCGGGCCCAAACGCCGTCAACCCCACCACGCTGCCTCCTACCCCGGAATCAGGAGCCCGAAATCAGGGATGCGCTACAGTCTGTTGCTCTGGATGTTCACCATGGCTTAAATGTCGAAACAAACTAAAATATATTACAAAAGATATCTTCTGCTTCCATCCATCATCTTACGAAAAGTGTATTCAGTTGACCCATAAACGTGTGTTCAATTTAAACTCAATCACTTGAAGCTTCGTTTACTTGCTGGCAGCAGGACTTAATTTCTAACAAGAAAACTGCAGGAGCCTTAAGTGCGGGATGAGACAATGCCCTACCACAGCGAAACCACAATTATTGGAATCTGTAAAGTTTGCCCATCACTATTTCTTATTAAAAATAGAATTAAGTCACAGAAAGTGCGCGTTCTAAGCCATTAGCAAAAGGAGAGTTGATTTTGACGACACGATCATTAAGCCATTAGCAAAAGGAGAGTTGATTTTGACAACACGATCTCGCTCGTGTGTTCGGGCCTGCAAAAGAAATGCGTGTATTTTGGAGCTTTGCTGGGCTTCGGCTAATTTTTAAATATTCGCTGAAAATGAAGAAGTACCGGAGCAGCGTTGTATTGTAGCATGAACACACACACACAACTATATGCAGTCAAAAACACTGTCTGCCCGAACTTGGTTCGGTCTCCATGCTAGAGATGACTTTACTTCCTCTCCTTGATTCGCTTGAATTGGCTTGCCGTCCGTCCTTGCTGGCTGTATATGTTGTGCCATGGAGACACGTGGTTCAATACATACGCCCTCAACGCCAGGATTTCATTCCTTCTCCTAACTGCATTTGCTTTGATTTCCCATCCAGCTGCACTTGACTTCGCACAACGTCCTTACTTGCTGACCGTATATATTGTACATCGAGCACACATGGTTCAATACATGCACTCACTCTTGGCCGGAACCCGGGTCTCCACTCCTTCAGTTGACTTGACTTCCGCTTCCTTGCTGCACTCGACTTCGCGTCCTGTCCTTACTTGCTGACCGAATACATTGTACCATCAGCTGACATGCTTCAGCTGATGGTACAACGTATTAACTTAGGCAGAATGACTAGGATAAATTCAATACACACGCTCTCACCGGCAGGGCTTGGCAACAATTTCGTCCTATAGTTGACTTGACTTCGCCTCTTTGTTGCACTTGATTTGGCTTCCTGACATTACCTGTTTGGCAGTATATATTGTACCACGGACACACGTGGTTCAATACATACACCATCAAAGCCAGGACTTTGCTATCTCTCCTTATTGCATTAGGTTGATTTTCCCTCCGTGCTGCACTTGATTTTGCACACCGTCCTCATTTGTTGATCGTATATATTGTACCATGAGCACACATGGTTCAATACATGCGCCCTCACCGCCAAGGCTTGGTTCCCCTTCCTTGCTGTAGTTCACTTGACTTCCGGTCCTTGACTTGGCTTCCCGACTTTACTTGCTGGCAGTATATATTGTACCATGGACATACGTGGTTCAATACATACACCCTCAAAGCCAGGACTTCGCTCTCTCTTCGTATTACGTTAGGTTGATTTCCCCTTCATCGTGAACTTGACTTCGCACACCGTCCTCATTTTTTGATTGTATGTATTGTACCATGAGCATACATGGTTCAATACACACGCCCTCACGGCCAAGGCTTGGTTTTCTCTCCTTGCTACAGTTGACTTCACTTGGTTTCCCGACATTACTTGCTAGCAGTATATATTGTACCATGGACACACGTGGTTCAATACATAAACCCTCAAAGCCAGGACTTCGCTCTCTTCGCATTGCATTAGGTTGATTTCCCCTCCTTGCTGCACTTGACTTCGCACACCGTCCTCATTTGTTGATCGTATATACTGTACCATTAGCACACATGGTTCAATACATACGCCCTCACCGCCAAGGCTTGGTTCCCCCTCCTTGCTGTAGTTCACTTGACTTGGCTTCCCGACATTACTTGCTGGCAGTATATATTGTACCATGGGCACACGTGGTTCAAATACATACACCCTCAGAGCCAGGACTTCGCTCTCTCTTCGTATTGCATTAGGTTGATTTCCTCTCCATGCCGCACTTGACTTCGCACACCGTCCTGATTTGTTGATCGTATATATTGTACCATGAGCACACATGGTTCAATACATACGCCCTCACGGCCAAGGCTTGGTTTTCTCAACTTGCTAAAGTTGACTTAACTTGCTGTACTTGTCTTCCCGACAATACTTGCTGGCAGGATATATTGTACCATGGACACACGTGGTTCAATACATACACCCTCAAAGCCAAGACTTCGCTCTCTCTCTCTCTCTTCGTATTGCATTAGGTTGATTTCCCCGCCATGCTTTACTTGACTTCGCACAGCGTCCTCATTTGTTGATCGTATATATTTTACCATGAGCACACATGGTTCAATACATACGCCGTCACCGCCAAGGCTTGGTTCCCCCTCCTTTCTGTAGTTCACTTGACTTGGCTTCAGATCTGGCAGTACATATCGGGCAATGGACACACGTAGTTCAATGCCTACGTTCTTAGCGTTACTTCTTCCCGTCGCCTTCCTGCAGATTGATTTTGGCTTCTCTTTGTTGCTGCATTTGGTTTGGTTTCCCGTCCTTACTTGCTCTGCAGAATATATCATATCATGGGCACTCACGATTTAAAACTTACCCCCTCTCCTTCCAAGAGTTGACTTCCTTGCGACACTTTACTTCTCGCACTGTTCTTGCTTGCTGGCAGTATATATATAGGCTAGTATCATGGGCACGCTTGGTTCACCATCCCTGACTTGGCTTGCTCTCCTTGCTAAATTTGACTTTTACTCCTGGTCGCACTGCACTGTTCTCCCACTTGCTTCGCTTGCTCTCCTCTCTGTAGTCGTCCTGACTTCCTCTCCTCGCGGCGCTTGACTTGGCTCCGCTTCCTTATTTGCTGGTAGTATGTATTGTATGACTTCCACACATGGTTCATACATACGGCCTCACTGCTAGAACTGGACTTGACTCCTTATTTTGGTGCTCTTGATTTGATCATCTTATTGCACTTGACTTGACTTGATTCCTCTGCTGCGCTTGACTGCTTTCCCTGCTACCGTTGCCGTACCTTCGCACATCGTCCTTACTTGCTAACCGTATATGCTGTACCATGAGTACACGGGGTTCAATATATATACCCTACTCGCCGGAACACAGTTCTCTCTTATTCCTTCAGTTGGCTTGATCTTCGCTTCCTTGCTGCTCTTGACTAGGCTTCCTGTCCTTACTTGCTGACCAAATATCTTGTAACACAGGCACACATGCTTCCATGCATACGTCCTGACGGCAGGATTTGGCTACCTCGTCTTCCTACAGTTCACTTGACTTCTCCTCCTTGCTGAACTTGCCGGGTCTCTTTGCTACAGTTGAGTTGGTCTCCTTTACATCGCTTGACTTGACCTTCTTGCTACACTTGCATTGACCTCCTTGTTGCCTTGACGGTCTCCTTGCTGCACTTGGATTTGTCTCCTTGCTGCACTTGAATTTGTCTCCTTGCTGCACTTGAATTTGTCTCCTTGCTGCACTTGAATTTGTCTCCTTGCTGCACTTGAATTTGTCTCCTTGCTGCACTTGAATTTGTCTCATTGCTGCACTTGAATTTGTCTCGTTGCTGCACTTGATTTGACCTCCTTGCTGCACTTGACCTCCTTGCTGCACTTGACTTAATCTCCTTCCTAGTTTCTCCTAGTAGCCACAGTGAAACATCCTGAAAAAAAACATCAGTTACCATACAGCACACCGGAATGCTAGGCGATTTTTAGACAGTTGTATCATTCAATCAAACCAAAGAATTCGCAAAATACAAGTATACTGGTCAAAACAATAACAATTAGGGAGACATTATTTCGCAGGAAAAACGTGATGTTTTTATCGTGGTGATTTTTTGCACGTGCTTTACATTGGGAGAAAATCGGGTATAAATACGTGTGTGTAATGTGTAGGATATCGTCGTGAAAATCACATAGATGAAGGTTCAAAACTCTGTCGTCTCTGCACGATATGAAAAACTCGAATGATAATAAAATCAGTTCTAGTTAAAAGGTTTAACATTTAAAAAACTTTAAAAAATCACACAAGATCTTTCAAACCGGCGACAGGTTCATCATCAGGTGTCGAAACAACTTAGATTAGTACAGGTGATCAAAGGTTTATATCTAAAAACAGACCTAACTTCATGACGTGTAGTGAGCAGCACAGCGCAGTCTCGCCATTTGGCTCTGATGCTTACTCATGATTCTGAAGTCTATGTTATGTTCAAAGGGGTGGGGAGGGGCACCTCCTCCCACTCCGACTTTGTAAACAGAGGTATATAATTACATCACATTTGATCATTCCTCGACATTTTACTGTAAATGACAAAATTCTGTTGTTTGTCATTGGTCGAAAGTTAATGACGTTATCTCAGCATGATTTGACGGAATCTATACAGCAAAGAGGGCAACTGCTACTCAGACACAGCATGCTATGTCATAGGACTTAGGAGTGTCCAAAGTGTCATAATTTGATTATAGAATCATTTCTGAGGGACAGGAACAGTTCAATAAAGGCCAGATTAAGGTCTTCCACAATCAATGACACCAAGGAATTACTTTGCCTCCGTTACTTGTCTTTCGTTTTTTTGTTTAGGGTTCTAACGACGACCACAATTTACTGAATGGGCTACAAAGAGTCGTCCGTCCCTAATTTAGGATCACTGATTCCAGGGAAGAAAGAGAGAGAGAGAGAGAGAGAGAGAGCCAGTGCTGTAAGACAAACATAACATCCATGCCTCACCGGGATTCCAACCCATATCGGTCAAACGGTCGGAAGCCAGTGCTTAGACCACTGCGACACCAGGGTGGCCAGTGACCAATAGCGGTCAGTTTTATTCATTGACGGGTTTTGGTTAAGCTTACAGCCAAATAATCGGATGTGTCCTGATGTTAATCGGTGCATTTTTATTAAATTGAAGTATTCTTTCTAATGTAAATCGCATTTTAGAGCCAAAAATATAAAAAAAATGCAACAATTTCCGGGCGGAGGCAAGCCCCTCTAAATATTCCCCTGATTTACATTGTACAGTTATGTTCGATACAAGAACGTGATTGCTGTAATCGAAGCTTTTTAGTGTTGTACAGGGTAAAACCAAAGTACGATTCATTGAGAAAATGGTCAACGCAAGCGCAATCAGAAAGGCACTCACCGTCAGTGGCGAGGGCGTAATCTTTTCGATTGTGTTACCAGAATCTATTATGGTGTAAAGTTTTTTTTTACTTTTTTCTTTTGGGGAGGGTGTGTGTGGGAGGGGGGGTACAGATTTCATGTATATAAGCACAAATCTATACTTTTCGGAAACTTCATTTGTCCCCTGAAAAGTATAAAACACAACTGCGTATTCTTGACACCAAAACTGCTGTGATCATTCTCCAATCAAATAATTGAATTGAAAGTGGACAGCGAACTTAAGAGGAAGGGAGGAAGAGAGAGAGAGAGAGAGAGAGAGAGAGAGAGAGAGAGAGAGTGAATTCAAACAAAATTCTGCTGGGTCTTTTCCAAACTGAATGAGATCTACGGAATTAACCTGTCCAGAAGATGTTTCATACCGTCGTTTCGAGACCTCTGAACTTAGTCGTGCTCACCACTGTCTCTGTAGTCCAAGCGTTTGATTCTGGAGCAACAGAAGACGCTGCAAATACAGAGGGTGAGTCGAAAGTTTTGCAATATTTCCATAAACGCACGTGCTGCGGCAAGTATGTCACGTGTTTAAACTACATAGTTCAAGTCGCGCACTGAAGTCAGTCGAAAGGGATGTAAAGTGGTAATCGTTGCTGTGAACAGCATTGCATGTCGTCGTTCTGTCTGTGGTTGGGACGCCTAAAAGATAAACAACCACAACCGGCTAATTAGGAAACCCTTGCTTTTACGAGTTTGAACTCGGCCATAACGCTGCTCAAGCAACGCGAAACATTTGTGATTCGAAAGGGGAAGGTTTTGTGGACCACAGCACCGCAACCAGATGGTTCAAGAAATTTCGCTGAGGTGACAGAAACCTCGACGATCAGCCAAGGTCAGGAAAGCCGCGAATCGTGTATTCGGACGAGGTGCGCCATGCCGTAGGGGCAAATCCAAAAACCAGCAATCGGAGATTATCAGGCCAGCTGGGCATATCACAGACCACCGTCGTTCGTCACCTTCAGGACCTCGGCAAGGTCTACAGAAGCTTCCGTATTGTCCATCATGAACTAACACCAGCTGAAGCAAACCGCCGAGTGAAAGTGCGCACGAAACTCTTAGACCACCCCCGTGATCAAGAACATTGTTACGTGTGATGAAAGAACATTGTTACGTGTGATGAATCAAGAACATTGTTACGTGTGATGAAAAGTGGGTCTCTTTTCGTAATCCTAACACACAAAGGCACTGGTTGAGCCCAGGCGAGCTTCCTGATCCGGTTGCCAAACGTTGGCTCTTCGAGCACTAGGTGATGCTCTGTGTCTGGTAGAATTTCGAGGGAATAATCCATTACGAATTTGTTCCAGACGGTCTGACCGTCAACGCCAACCTCTACACTGAACAGCTGGAGCGGATGCATGCCGTTTTGGAGAAGTACCCGGTACTGGTGAACACAAGGCGCGATCTCCTACAGCAGGACAACGCTCGGCCTCATACCGGGCGAACGACCCGGGCAAAACTCCAGAAACTTGAGGGCATCGAACTGATGCCACACCCAACATATAGTCCGGACCTTGCCCCGTCGGATTATTACTTGTTCCGGTCCATGGCCCACTTTCTTCGCGGGCGACACTTCAACAACCAGAAGGAGGTGGCAGCTGGGGTGAAGGAGTTCTTCGTATAGAAGAACAAGAACTGGTACTACCGTGGAATCGAAGAACTGGCATACAGATGGCTTACAGACTGTGCAGCACGATGACTTATACTTTGAATGCTAGTCAGCTTTCGTCGTAAAGCTACGTATGAAGATATAAAGTGATCCAAATATTGCAAAACTTTCGACTCACACTCTAGAGAATTGTCTGTTCGTTCTTTTCTCAGCCACACAGCCACGAATAATCAGAATATAAAAAATATCGCAATTTATACTTATAGGCTTGTTTTCAATGTTTTTAGCGAAGGAGAGGGTCTGCCTTTCTCAATTACAGTAAAACCTCGCTTATACGTTTCCCTAGAGGATGGCCTTAAAAACGTATAAAACGTATAAACGAAATTTCAAAATGTTAAATACTATTGTAAAATTTATGCTTCAAAGAAGAATGAGATGTGAGACGTACTCCAGAGGTGAAGAACGTGTGAAGACTACAAATATGAAGCGATACATTCCGTCGGCTGGAACACATAACACATGACATTTTAACGCTGGAATACATAATGAGCAAATTAAATTGGTTAGAAAAGGAGATCAACATGAATGGAGCAAGGTTGAATAATTTAAGATTTGCAGACGGCATAGCCCACATTTCAGAAAATAAAATAGAATTGAAAGAAATGATAGAAGAACTAACAGATTTTGCAAAAGAAATTGGATTAGAAATCAATATGGATAAAACAAAAATACTAACGTCAAACCAACTTAATGATAGCAAAGCACAAGAAAATATTAGAATAAATGATAAGGAAATAGAATATGTGGAAGAATACATATACCCAGAAAAACTAATTACCACAAAGAAACAGGGAATTATGGGAGAAATTGACAGAATAATAAAAATAGGGTGGACAGCTTTTGCGAAATTAAAGAAGATTCTATGTAGTGAAATAAAGCCGGAAAAGAAAGCAAAACTTTTCGATCAATGTATAATACCCATTATGAAATAAGGCACTGAAACCTGGCCTATCAAGAAAAACATCTTAGACAAACTGAACGTAAAATGGACAGATCCCTACTAAATATAAGATTTCAAGATAAAGTATAGAATACAGATAGAAGTTCCAGAACAAAATTTTTAGACATACGTGAACAGATACTGAATTTAAAATGGAAATGGGCTGGCCATATAGCAAGAACGGAAAAAAAATGGGCCTCCCCGGTGGCACAGTGGTCTAAGCGATGGCCTCTGATCATTCGTCCAAAAGGGGTCCGGGTTCGAATCCCGGAGAGGCATGGATGTTGTGTTTGTCTTACGGCACTGGCTCTCTCCCTTCCCTGGAACCAGTGACCCTAAATTAGGGATGGGCGACTGCTTATAGCCCATTGAGTTGCTCACGGTGGTCGTTAAACCTCCAACCATAAAAAAAAAAAAAAAAAAATAGTGGATGGACTAAAATAATAGCAGGATGAAGGCCATGTACGGGTAAAGGAGAGAAAGGAGTAGGAAGGGCAGAGGGAAGATGTATGGATGGTATAAAAAAAAACTGTAGGAAAGCTGTGGAATAGACAAGCCCAAGACAGGAACATTTGAAAAAGATGAGAGAAACCTATAGCCTCAATGCTATAAAATGTGTTGAAGACATTCCGTCGGCGTAGTTTAGTCGGTTAGAACAACTGGCTCAGGAGCGAGGTGGCGCGATTTCGATTTTCGTCACAGACAAATTTATGTTCTTACAGCTGTTCCTTAACAATGATTTATTTAAAGTCGAACTGGTGGAGAAAGCGAGAAAAAAAAAAGCCCTACAAATCATAATATGCACCGATAAGCCGTTACCTAATGACCACGGCCAGCCTAGAGAAATGAGCGCGCCTAGAGATCGAACGGTGGCGCAGTTGAAGTTTCACAGTGCAGAATACAGGGTGATTCATAAAGAAGTATACAGTTTACAGATGCTGTAAAGCAGCAACAGTTGAAGATACGGACCTCAACTGCAAACCGTTACGTAGATGTACTCATAAAATTTGTGTCTCGCTACTGAGGGAAGAGACGTAGGCGATAGCGCGGGTGTCACGTGACTAGTCAGTTAAAAACTGCGGCGTCTGCAGTGGGAAGGCGTTTTGTGTTCTTGTATTGAGCAAAACAGAATCTGTAATTGTTGTGCAACGGCATTTTCGATCACGATTCGGAAAAGAACCTCCAACCAGAAAATCTATCTACGATTGGCATACAAAAATTGAAATTACTGGCTGTTTGTGCGAACTTAAAAGTTCTGGACTACTGTGTATTGGAAGAAGTTGTCGATAGTGTTTGCACCGCCATTCAACGAAGCCCGGGAAAATCAACGCGGAGGGTGAGTCGTGAGGTGCAGATTTCACAGCCCACTGCCTGGAGAATTTCGAGAAAGAAGCTGAAAATGATTCCATACATTTTCAGCTTCTTTCACAAAATTCATATATCTTACCTCGCGTTTGGGCGGAAATGGATTACCGGCGATGAGTGTCGTGTGACTAAGACTGCACACATAGAACATCTGTGATTGTCACTAAAAAACTTGAAACATTCCACTACAATTCTTCTACAGGTAACATAAAATATATTACATTGTTCTTGTTTTATAGTGCGTTGAAACTGTATACATCTTTATGAATCGCCCCGTATATACAGCCCGAGGACTGGCCTTCGATTAGTAGTGTTCGGAGTCATAATGGGAACAGATGACGATTCATCGGAGTTTGATAAAGGAGAAATTATGATGGCAGGGCGGCGCCTCCTAAGTACGATATCGGAAACGGCGCGGCTAGTGTGCTGTTCACGTGCCGCTGTAGTGAGTACGTATCAAAAGCGGTGCACAGATAGCCAACCGACGAACCGTTGTCCAGCCATGTGTCTTCCGCAGCTCATTGATGCCAGAGGGGAGCGGCGACTGTTGCGCTTTTTTCACAGCGCCCGCAGGGCCACAGTGCGACAAATCACTCGCAGCTACAACAATGGTTATCAGGGTAATGTGTCACAGCACACAGTTCATCGCAGTCTCCTGCGCAAGGACTGCGTAGCCGAAGACCCATCCGATTCCCCATGCTCACTGCACGTCATCGCCAACAACGCCTGAAACGGGCCTCAGATCGTCCAGATTGGACCATGGATGATTGGAGAAAGTGGCCTGGTCTGACGAACCAATATCCCTGGTGCATCACGTAGACTGCCGATCGCGGATACGTCGGTTCCAACGGAGGCTATGGCACCTGGTTGTACTGTTGAGCGGAAACAGGCCGGCAGTGGCGGCGGTGTTATGCTATGGGCGATGTTTTCTTGAGACACTTTAGACCCCATTCTCCCAATAGCACAATCCTTGACAGCTGTCAGGTATCTGAACATCGTTGCGGACCAAGTTCTCCCATTCATGGCAAGTGTGTTCCCTGCCGGTGATGGCCATTACCAAAAGGATTATGCGCCATGCCACACTTCCAGAATCGTCAAGAAGTGGTTCGAGGAACATGCTGATGACTTTCTATTAATGGCCTAGCCTCCAAATTCACCTGCTGAAATGAACCCAACCGAACATTTGTGGTTCGACTTGGAAAAGCGGATTCGCGCTAAATCACCCCCCCCCCGAAATGTACGGGAACTGGAGGACCCGCTGTTGACATTATGGTACCAGATACCCCAGGATACCTATCGACTCCTCATCGAATCGATGCCCCGTGGATTGGCCGCTGTTATGCTGGCTGAAGGGGGTCCTTACAGCTTATTAGGTAGGTGGTCATAATATAATGGCTCACCGGTGTATAATCGAGGTTCCACTGCATTTTGTTTTTTGTATTCATCATAATTTCTGGTAGAAAATAATACGTTTAGCAGACTCGTAAACATACAAGAAGAGGCGACTTTAAATCCCCCCACCCCCACCCACCTCTTTCTTCTTGTCGCCTCAGAAATTTTCATCCGTCAAATCAACAACAACAAAAGAAAGTAAATCGAGGAAAAGGTTTTTTGCGCTTTTTAAAATGCCATTCTCCCCTTCCTATTGTTTGTTTTTTATGAAACAGTGCTAGTGTAATCACTTTGTCCGTGCACATCGAACTTTTTATTTTTAAAATTAATTTTTGCGGCTAATACGAAATCAAAGGATATTAAGTTTAGCACTTTTAATATCCCATATATAACGAAGTAAATTTCTCCGTCATTTTTAGTCTACGCCGGGAAATCGAACCCGAGTCCGCTTATTCCGGAACAAGTCGCTCTACCAACTGAGCTATGCAGACGTTTTATCCTGATTGCTATGTGCCTTTATGTCGTGTGCGTCCTGCTGGCAGGTACGTCACATCTCCCCCCCCCCCCCGAAAGAGGGCCGGGGGCATGGCCCACGGGTCAGCCGTGACCATGAATCGTTGCAGGCAGCCATCCACTGTAGAACGTGCACTTGAGAACTCCCAGTCAATCTGGTGTGTGGAATGCAACATCACACATTTTTTATTTTTCGAAGCGCTGGAGAAGGAATTCTCTGATTTTTCCTGTCTCGCGGTGTGGAAATAACATCACACCAATGCGAGATTTTGAACGGCCGGGTCATCCGGATAGTTCGGGCGCCATTATAACGAAGTAAATTTCTCCGTCATTTTTAGTCTACGCCGGGAAATCGAACCCGAGTCCGCTTATTCCGGAACAAGTCGCTCTACCAACTGAGCTACGCAAACGTTTTATAATGATTGCTATGTGCCTTTATGTCGTGTGCGTCCTGCTGGCAGGTACGTCACACATACACTTCATGAATTTACCACTAAGGTCTGTCAAAGACGAAAATTCAAAAATTGAAGTTCTATTGTGAAGAAACTTGTTCAGCTTAGAGGGAAAAATGATTTTTGTGCCTCTCAGATTAGGCTTAACTGTTCTTTCTCAAATATTTAGGTTTTCCAGTTAGTTCGTTAATTTCCTGCTGGAGCCGCTAAGTCCAAAGAATTGAGTTTTGACAGATTTCTGAAAAATAATTTTTGCGAATGATAGGCCATAAGCATTCATTGAATTCTGCCCATGTTAAATATCACTAGTAGTTCATAAACTTCCCGCTAGGAATTCTCAAAGTGGAAATTTAGTAGATTTTTAGCTTTACGCTACGACGAGACCATTTCAGTTACAACCGAAAGTTCTTTTTGAGTTTGATACGTTAGGCAAAACTGATTACTTTAGCCCCTTTTCAGTTGCATTTACTTGGCAAATTTAACGCTAAGGGCGCTGAAAACGGAATTTCTCTAAATTTATCAGCACATTGCGTATACATTGTCATAAAATTGGAATGCGTTTCAATTACAAAACGTGCTCTTTCCACACTTCAGCTTTGGAAAATAATCTTGTTTTTACATTATGAGCAAATTAGTAGGCAGCGAGCACGGTATCAAGAAAAAATAAAATAGTTGAAGACACTGGCAATCGGAAAATTGTTCCACATTAGAAAACTCGGGTAAAATGCAATTTGTGCACAACACAGTACTTCACTTGAAAAGGGTGGATGACTTTTCGTAAAGCAGTTTTCCTGTGGCGAGAAATTCCCTAAATCGAATATATTAAGCCGTCCACGGCATAGAACAATGCCAATGCCGTAGACCAAAGAAAGTTGGACAGTACAAATTTCATCAGTCGATGCAAGGAAACGAGAATGTGTTTCTTGAAAGCATTTTTTCTTATTTTCATCGGAAAATTGAGAATGTCTGCATTTTTTTTTATTGTCAAAAAGATGCGTGAGATTATTTTTTACACCTACACTGCTGTTATCAGAAACAGAAGCATGAAAATTAAATGCATCCGGTTTGAAAATGAAGACGTAGGAGCCACGGTCCCTTAAGAGTATCCTTGAAACATTTTTATTACTTTTTCAAAAGTCAGTTTTATGTCGATTTAAAGAACAGAAAAAATTAGAATGCTTGATAATTATCAGTATTAAACCAGGAGAGGAGAAAATAATAAGAAAATGTTGTTGCACAATATAAATTTCTTTTAACACTATTAAATAAGAAAAAGATAAATAGTTTGATATTCTCAAATTTCTTTATTTTTTCAGCCTAAATATTAACTCTCTTGGTTTAAGCTGGTTTAGGGATTAGGGCGGAGAAAGAACTTGATTGCCCTATCCTAAAATGAAAAACTAACTAACAGCAAACATCCACGATCATCAGGACAGTTTCTATAAGCACCCCTCATCGCAACTCAGGATGGAAAGGGGAAAGGTTCCAACACAGATAATTGAAAGTAATATATAAAATAGCAGTCCAGTTAAGTATTCGCCTTTAACAATGAAAAGTGTGGGAAGCGTGAATCCTTCCTTCACCTCTCCACTGAAAGGAAGGCTAAATTATTTTAACTGTTCATTTCGAGACAAGTACATCGATAAGAACTTGAAAATTTGGAGAATCAACAAAGCAAAAAAAAAATATATATATATATGTATATACATAAGAGCAAAACTGAATATGTATATACATATACACTGAGTGGCCACTTTATTATGACCACCCCCTCAGTACTTCGTTCGACCACCTTTTGCCTTTAATACTGCGTCGATTCTTCGTGGCATGGACTCCACGAGATGTTGATAGGTGGTTTGTGGAATATGAGACCGTGCTTGATGAATAGCACTTTCCAGGAGTGTGAGATTGCTGGGTTGTGGATCCAGCTGTCTGATGGCTCGTTCAACTTCATCCCACAAATTCTCAATGGGGTTGAGATCTGGAGATTGTGATGGCCACCTAAGCAAAGTAAACTCACCGGCATGTTCCTGAAACCAATCCTGTACAATACGAGCACTATGGCAGGGCGCAGTATCTTGTTGAAAGTAGCCATCGCCATTGGGATAAACCATCCACATGACAGGATGCACTTGGTCCGCAACGATGTTTAGATATGATGTGCCAGTCAGACGTTGATCAACACGAATTAAAGGGCCCAAAGCATGCCAGGAAAACATTCCCTGCCGCCCCGGTGGCGCAGTGGTCTAAGGCGCTGGCTTCTGATCATTCGTCCGTAAGGGGTCCGGGTTCGAATCCCGGTCAGGCATGGATGTTGTGTTTGTCTTACGGCACTGGCTCTCCCTTCCCTGGAACCAGTGACCCTAAATTAGGGACGGGCGACTGCTTATAGCCCATTGAGTTGCTCACGGTGGTCGTTAAACCTCCAAAAAAAAAAAAAAAAAAAAAAAAAGAAAACATTCCCCAAACCATAACGTTGCCTCCACCAGCTTGAAGGGTTGTAGCAATGCATTTGGGGTCCATGCTTTCGTGCTGTTTCCGCCAAATTCTCACTCGGCCATCGGCATGGTGCAACTGAAAACGTGATTCATCGGACCACATAATTTGTTTCCAATTATCGACTGTCCAATCTTTGTGCTCCTGTGCGAACTGGAGACGTTTTCTCTTGTTAACTGCAGACAGCAAAGGTGTTCGAACAGGCCTTCGGCTGCCATATCCCATCCGATGCAGTGTATGGCGAACAGTGCGTTCAGAGATCCTTTGAGGGGATCCTTGATTAAGATGGTCTGTAATTTGCTGCACTATTACCCTTCTGTTGTCTGTTACCAGTCTGGACACTCTCCGTTCCGCCCGAACAGTCACTAGTCGATGACGACCTCACGTTGCACGTAGAGACTCAGTTTTTTGGCTGACAGTCCAGTCTTTAAACACTTTAACAACAGCTGCTCTGGAACATTTCACGAATGCGGCGGTTTGGGTGATACTCGCTCGATGGCTCCGAGCTCCTACAATCATCCCACGTTGAAAGTCCATCAAATCGCATTTTTACCAATCTCGTCACCCCAAAACCACTTCTACTACTGTCGTAAGCACTAACTTCCACTTCTAAAAAACCATTTCTACTACAGTCAAGCACTACTCTGGTCCTTAGGCGCGCGCCTAGTCGGAAATACGCCCCTGCACACAAGCACATTTTACTCGCGATATTAATGCTCAAAGGATCCAAGGTACTTGAACCATTGCCATTCATTCTACTTGTACGAAACACAACTTGAAGTATGAAATAAGTAGAAATACAGTTCAAGTACAATCAATCAGGGGCGTTGCTAGACCATGGGGAGAGGGGACTGGAGCCCCAAATCTTATCCGAATCCTCTCTCTCCTAGTAATAATCTCTAAATAAGTTTATCGTTTAAATTAGCATTAAATCTTTACTAAGTTTGGAATATTTTTACTTATTTTAAATCAATGATCACATAGAACACGTAGGATCCACTATTCATTGTGTCCCTTTTAAATGCGGGGACTATAAAACTAAATACTGTCTGTATCTGTTGCTTGTTTTAATTTTTAAAGACCGTAAATAAAAATCCTCCTAAATAGAAATAAAATTATGGTTATGTTTTAGAAAATATTAAGTATTCCAAGTTATAATATGAAGTTATTTTAATCAATGTTCAAATTTTCATCCTTGGGAACGCATTAATTGTGAAGGAAATGTGTACAAAAGTTTTTCCATTGGAAGTGTAGGAAGCAAAATTACTTGACGTCCACCTTAATAATATAGGACAAGGGCGATGGAATGGATCGCAATCCTATGTCCTGAACTTTGAACCCATTTCATTCATTTTCAATAGGGTTCGTCCCCAGGTGGTCCCCTACCACATACTGAAATTTCATCGAAATCGAACCATTTTTACGCACGTTATGACGCATAAGGGCAATGGAATGCATCCGCTCTTATGTCCTGACCTTTGACCTCAATTCACCCATTTTGAACAGGGTTCGTCCCAAGGCGGTCCCCTAGCACACAGTAAACTTTCATTGAAATCGAACCATATTTACGCAAGTTATGACGCATAAGTGCAATGGAAGGGATCCCGCTCCTACGTCGTGACCTTTGACCCCATTTGTCCTATTTTCAACAGAGTTCGTCCCCAGGTGGTCCCCTACCACATACTAAAATTTCATTGAAATCGAACCATTTTTACGCCAGTTATCGTGCGGACGGACGGACGGACAGAGCTGGAGCATATACGCTTCTTCAACCTACGGTTGGAAAGCGTGAAAAAGGGGAGCGCATTGCAGCGTTGCACAAAACCTCACACACACAAAAAAAAAGGCAATTGGAAACTATTTAAATATTCTCAAAAACCCACTGCTGATTGGGAGATGAATATTTAAATAATATTAATGCGGCGCGGTAAAATTATTGTGCTAAAACTGAATATTTAGGAGTTGGAACTGTTGTAAGTTAAATTAGTTAACTTAATAATTTTACATTTGAAACGCAGTTACATTAAAAGCGACAAATATCAATTTTAGAATACTAGGGTTTTATTTTCTTTTTCGTTAGGGAAGAGGGGGATGCTGTGAGTGCGAGGTTGTGAAAAAAATTAAGCCGTGCTGCCCTCTTAGTAACGGCTTCATTATCTGCTCCTTAAATAAGCAGGCCAAGGCATGATATCGTTTGACGGCCAGTATACACACAGTCGTATCAGAATAATATAACCACCTACCTAATAATAATGGGAATAACCACCCTTGGCCCGAATTACAGCGGCGAGACGGCGTGGCATGGAAGCAATGAGGCCCTGGAAGATTACCCGAGGCACACGTGTCCATTCGGACAGCAGCAGAGCACGGAAGCCCCGGAGATGGCGCGGTTGTGGGTCGGCACGTCGAACCTGTCGATCCAAATAGTCCCACAAGTGCTCTATAGGATTGAAGCCGGGCAATTTCGCAGGCCAAGGGAGAACCAAGACATCGCTGTCGTGTTCCTGGAACCAGTCACGCACCCCCTTAGTGATGTGACACGGTGCATTGTCCTGTTGGTAGACACCATCACCACCAGGATGAACGTCCAACATGAAGGGATGCGTGTGGTCAGCGAGGATGGACAGGTAGCCATTGGCGTTCAGGAACCCATCCAGTGGTACCAGAGGTCCTAGGTCATACCACGAAAACATCCCCCAGACATGTGCACTGCCGTCACCGTCTTGTACTTGACCGACAAGGGTGTCAGTGTTGGTTCTCGTGTGTCTGACGCCCTATCCGCCACCACCCGTCACTTCTGTGGAGCAGAAACCCCGATTCGTCGGAGAAGGCAACCTTTTCTCACTCTTCCACTATCCAATGACGGTAGTCCCATGCGAACTGCAGGCGTCGCCGCCGATGGACCTGGGTTAACATGGGCGCCTTGACGCAGCGTCGACTCCGGAGACCCGTGCGCAACAGGGCTCGCTCTACTGTTATCAGGGACACGTACCTGGATGACTAGCGTCCATTTGCGTGGTCAATTGCTGCACTGTTGCGCGTAGATTGCCCTTTGCCAGTCGACGGAGGCGACGTTCTCCTCTGGTGTCGATGGCCTTTGGGGTTCCACAGTTATGACGTCGGGAGGTACTCTGGTTGGCACACCCTTACTACAGCACCTCCCGAACAGCCCACGAAGTCTGCTGTTTCTGAAATGCTTCCACCCTTGGCGTGGTAGCCGACGAACATTCCTTTTTGAGCATCCATCAAATCACTACCTTTGCTCATTGTACTCACGTAACGCACAGTGGCTCATCTGTCCTGGCTGGCCGCTTATATCTCCGTGTGGGGAACTTTGTCACGTGCACTCTATGACGTGCCTGGCTGGTATACTGTGATTCCAGGGGTGGTCATATTATTCTGGTACGACCGTGTAGGATGAACGACGTCACGAGTAATTTGCACTGCATTACATTTTTATATTTGAATAAATTATTTCCATTTATTTAAGACTGTTTCCAGTGGTAACAACAGATATTTGCACGCTTTGCCCTTCCTGACTACAAATCAGCTCAGAAAGTTGTAAGTAAAGTTTTCGAGACGAAATGTGGTAAAAACGACGCTACCGACAAAGAAAGTATGACGCAACACTATTTTTTCCGTAAACTGAAAAAAAGTGACTTTGTTAATTTGGTAGGCGGAACGTGGCCAAAAGCAGGTGCTTTTTGTTTCACATTTTCAGTACATTATTCCTTCGATATTCTCATGCCGATAGCGCAAACATTTCGAAAAATTAGTCGAAAGAAAGTTTTCTAAAAATTTGTGAAAGGATTTCGGAATGCACAACCAAAAAGTAGTTCCAAATACTTTCTTGTGCCCTTCCGCGGTTTGTTTACGTTTTGCAAGATCGTTGCACTCTCCTGGTTTTCTCCGCCAGAGAGTATGAAAATCGCGGAAGGATGAAAAATATCGGGCATTGCTCGATGCTTGTGCATTCAGAAGTCTTTCAAAATTTTGCATTTACGATGGACATTTTGAGGAATCCGGACGAGAAGCGTAAAAATATCAACTGATTAATCTCTTTACGATAAAAAAAAATACATTTGTTTACTCCTCTCTTAATACTAAGCCATAAAACATATGGAGATCAAATATGTGGAATTTTCATTTCCTTAAATCATATTTTACTGAGTTAAGGATATTTTAATGAGAAATTGCGGAAACTAATTGAATATCGGGCATTAGTGTTATATTGCAATTCTAATTATGTGACGCACGCAGGAAATAAACACCTGCTGACCTGCCACGTTCAGATTTTCTGAAAAGTTCTGCCTATCCTAAGCCACACTAATCGATCAGAAAAAAACATAGCTTTCAACAAACGCTCTGCGAGCCCCCGTTAGAACAACGCCTCCATATTTTTTCATATATTTGACCTAAGTAAAATTTCCACCATATATAATTTATTCCTATTCAGGTCGAAATTTGGTTGCCTCGATTCTATACGATGTAAATTTGATTGATTTCTTTTGAGATGATTGATCTCAATTCAAAAATTTTAATTTTTTTCTTCTGTTCTGTTGACTTTTAAAGTGAACCTCGATTTGTTTATCTGTATTCTATTTTCTTTCTATAGAACACTTCTTATTGAAGCTCAGTACAGTTCGAAACATTTAAGTATAAGAAGGTGCGTCTATGCGCAAACATTCGACCATGATGCCTTTCCGCAGTTTTGTGGCTAAAAAACCTGCCAGAGTAACAACTGAATTCCCAGATTAAACGCTTCTAAAATATTATCATGAAGACAGATAGAAAAAAAAATAGTAAATAAATAAAAACTCTTACCAACTCTTCCTTCTTGAAATCCTTCCTCCTGGAATGGCAGGACCAACCTCTCAATACAAAGGACCAATCTCCAGGTAAAAAAATAAACATATGAAATGAAAGGATAAGCCCTAACAACAATGGAAGATCAGGAGAATTGAAAAATCATTGCCTTGTAAAAAGATATGGAAATGATATTGTTAGATATACTATTACGTTGCAAGAAATGTAGATTTTCTTTGTACACGTCAAAATGCATATAATATCAAGTTCATGGTTATGTTGGCGCCAACAGGAGCACGAGCTCGATACTTATTTCCCCATATCCAGGGGCATACTGATATACCCGCAACCCGGGGCCGGGGGTGACCCTCACGGCAGATAGAACCACTAGCCTTACTAAAAATATTTTACAAATTATTTTGCAGAAACTTCATATGAAGCTGGTTAAAGAAATAGTCAGAAGTTCTTGACAGCAGCTTTGAATGAGGTATTAAAAAGAAAAACAATGTTTGGTATTTTTTTTTCCAATGAACTATACATATAAACACCCAGATCTTTCTCTCTCTCTCTCGTCCCAGCAATGTCTGCATTGTTGCGCCGTATCACGTATCGATAAATTCGCGTGTGCTCTCGAGATGTCAAAGTCATTGCCTGCTATATAATAACACGCGATCAATTTTCAAGGTGATCACGTGCTAATTTAAAAACATTGGATTATCAACGACTCGACTTCTATTTATCCGATCTACAAAATTCGAATTGAAATCTTAATATCACGGCAAGTTGCGTTTGCATATTAATTTAATTTAGCACAATTCGAATATTAATTTGTACGCTTTAATTATTTTTTACTTTTTTCATTTAATTTTCCGAGTTTAGTGCTGATTATTTTATACATTTTGCAAAATACTGATCTATCTAAACACTCTAACCTACAATAAAAACTGAAATCTTGAGATGTCAAAGTGAGCTAAATTGCATCTAAAAGCAGATGTCGCCCCAATAGCACAATGTCGAGAACTTAGATAGTTCCGATTTGCAATACCAGATGTCGGATCACTCGTTCGAAATGGTTCCGGATTCGAATCTATAACGAAGCAAATTTCTCCGTCATTTTTGTCCACGCCGGGCTCGAACCCGGGTTCCCTCATTCCGGAATAAGTCGCTCTACCAATTGAGCTACACGGACGTTCGTTATCGCTGCTATCTGGCTTTATGTCGTGTGCGTCCTGCTGGGCAGGCACGTCACAACTCCCCCCCCCGTCCCCGAAGGAGGGCCGAGGGCGTGGCCCACGGGTCAGCCGTGACCCACGGGTCAGCCGTGACCATAAATCGTCGCGGGCAGCCATCCGCTGTAGAACGTGCACTTGAGAACTCCCTGTCAATCTAGTGTGTGGAATGCAACGTCACACACATATATTTTTCGAAGCGCTGGAGAAGGGATTCTCTGATTTTTCCTATCTTGCGGTGTGGAAAGAACATCACACCATTGCGAGATCTTGAACGGCCGGGTCATCCGTAAAGTTCGGGCGCCATTATAACGAAGTAAATTTCTCCGTCAGTTTTGTCCACGCCGGGGCTCGAATCCGGGTCCCTTCATTCTGGAATAAGTCGCTCTACCAATTGAGCGACGCGGACGTTCTTTATCGCTGCTATCTGCCTTTATGTCGTGTGCGTCCTGCTGGACAGGCACGTCACAAATCCCGGTGAGGCATGGATGTTGTGTTTGTCTTACGGCACTGGATCTTTCCCTTCCCTTGAACCAGTGACCCTAAATTAGGGACGGGCGACTGCTTATACCCACTGAGTTGCTCACTGTGGTCGTTAAACTTCCAATCAATACCAGATGTCGCATTATTTTGTAGAAAAGGCTTCGATATGAAGTTTCAAACTAACAATTGAACAGGGCAGTCTAAAACAAGCCGTAAACGGAATAACAAGTGTACCGGAGAAAAAATCATTTAACTCGTCTTTTGAAAAACGGAAATAAATAGCATATAATTTTGAGTTCTAACATGTATGAGTTCTTACTATATAAGTTTTTGCTATATTTCCTTATAGAAATCCGGCATCTATTTTGTTTGTTTTCAATCTGCTTCAATTAAAAATTTCACTCCGTCACAACATCCTCTATATATTTATATTTATTTTAAGCTTAAAAATAACGATCCTAAGACAGGCTATAGGCTAGTAAGTAAAATATTTAGAAATCATATATTCCCAGTTTTAGTGTAAATAAACTGGATGATGGGAAAACAGCTGTTTCACAAGGCTCGAGACCGCCTTTCACAGCATGGGTGAATGTGTTCCGTCCTGGTGACGGAAGTCCGTCTTTGACAAATTTCCGAAAACGGAAGTTAAACAGAACGAAAACTTCTCCCATAACAAAGAGAATTCCTTGCGATGTTCTCTCTGTCATTTATTGTTGTTAAATGTCAAAAATGTTGGTATTTCAGCTTGATATATATGGAAAGTAATAATTTTACTTTGCATTTGGAGCTTTGCTTTCATTGATACTCTGATTTGTATCAACCAATGCATGTTCTATGCGGTGCTGCGAAAACGCTGCTGTCAATCAGAGCGAAGCGTGGACAATGCCAATGTACCTGCCTGCGTGTACGCGATCACGGCGTGGGACAAATTGACTGACCCTGACTCTGTTGAGACTTCTCTCTCTGAATATATCATAATTAAATATTGCAGGGCGTAACACCTGAAAATGTTATGTATTTCCCCCATAGAACAGAGTGGCACGACTATATATATATGGCTAAAATTTTTGTGGAAACCTTTTGGAAATAGTGTATTTTTGAGGTTTAATGGCTCATAACACCACTTTTTTTTTTTTGGAGTAATACAATAAAATTATATATAAATGGAAAGATCATTTCATCAAGAATGTAATGGAATAACTTTTATGACGGATTTTGTATTAGAACAGCAGTTATAAAGAACAAAAGTGAAACACATAGAAAAAATGAGAGATGCAAAAATTCTCACCATGTCAGTTAACACTTAATTGGGTAACCTTTAGCGTTAATTACGGCCTTACAACGCCTTCCCATGGAGTGAACCAAGTGTTTTAGTTCTGCAGCTGTTATAATGTGAAACCAAGATTGAGTTATTGCTTCTATCAATTAGGTTTTATTGCTGGGTTGCTTCTGACTAACAAGTTTCTTTAGTCGGCTCCGTAGATTTTTGATGGGATTAAGGTCTGGGCTATTCCCAGGTCATTTCAGCAGTGGAACATGATTATCTTGAAACCAATTTTTGCACACAGCAGCCACATGACATGGAGCTGAATCCTGTTGAAATATAAATGCTTCATTATTTTGGAAAAGATCACGTGCGGAAGGCTTCAGTTTGGGCTCAAGTATGTCATTAATGTATTTTTGGCCATTTATATTCCCATTAATCACGCAAATTCTGCCCACACCTTTTGATGTCATACAACCCCAGTTCATAACACTAACTGGGTGTTTCACGGTACATGTAATGCAATCAGGATGGAAATCTTCTCCGATTCTTCTCCTTACGTATTTTATGCCATCGCTACCAAACAGGGAGATTTTGGTCTCATCACTCCAATAACACTGTCCCATTGTTCCGATGTTCAGTCAACATAGGTTTTAGCCCAGTTTAATCTTTTCAACCTTTGTTTGAGAAATAAAAATGTTTTTTTTCTTGGAATTCTAGCTTTTAAACCAAATTCCGGCAGTCTGCGCCGAACAGTCCTTGCACTCAACTTCACATTGCATTGCGCCATTTCATGTTGTATACACCCACAGGTGAATTTCTTCTGTCACCTAGGCATATTCTTCTATCATCACTTGCTGTTGTGCACCTTTTCCTGCCTTTACCAGTCTGGTTTTGTAGTGACTGAGTCACCTTATACCTCTTCAAAAATTTAGAAATGCCACCTTTGGTTAAGTTTCCACCAATTTTTCTTCTAATTTCTTCATAACTGAAGCCTTGTTCACTTAATAGTACTATGTTACATCGCTTTCTGGGTGAGCAGTCAACTCTTTGCGCCATTTCTTTAATTTTATTACATTTTACAAACTCACTAAATGAAAGAACACACACACACACACACACACACACACACACAAACCCAGCTTGATAGCAATCACATAATACACTGACAAATGTCCTCTCAGCTCCAATATATGACACCAATAGTTGAATCCTACTGTGACCTAATTGGCTCAATGCCAAAACAAGATGACACCTGATTGGCTCATTGCCAAAAACAATATGACACCTGATTGGCTCATTTCCAAAACAAGATAACCTGATTCGCGCCTTAAACACTCATGCTCATTGGCTACATTCAAATGAAGGAAAGCTGCTTGATATCAACCTAAGCAAGTTGTGCTTCCTTTTTCTGGTTATTTGGCTATAACTTTTCACAGAATATAGATAATTGAACAAACTTTGTTGCATTACATTCTTGATGAAATTATCTTTCCATTGACATACAATTTCATGGTATTACTAAAAAAAGTGCTGTTATGAGCCATCAAACCTCAAAAATACACGTTTTTCAAAACTCAAGAGACGCATATAGCGTATTAAATCCGTTTATTTTTGTGGCGTATAAAGTACAAAGATTCGCCAAGCTTTTTCACTCCACTGGGAAGCTTCCTCAAGGCAATGGTAGACATAAAAATTCAAGAAATTGGAACACGTAAGGAACAAAGATGATTTTTTTAAAATAACGCGGGTGGCATCACGAGCGTAATACACGAATTTTTATCACGCAATTATACGGTGTGTCGCGATGTGTTTCCATCTTTTAAAATCGCATGCCAAGCTCTTGGTAGTTCAGTAGAAACAATATCATTGCACGCTAGTTTGCTGGATAGGATTTCGACTGTTTCCCTGATGGCAGTCTCTTTAAAGTTCGTATATTGGGCAATTCTTCTAATACTATTCCATAGTGGAGCAGCCGATGAATGTATGACTTCTCTGGCGAGGGCTGTATTCTGCATGTCCTGTTTAACACTTCGCACGCGCTCTTTACATCTAGTGTCCAAGGATCGCTTTGTCATTCCGATATATATATCTTTTCAGTGTTGTCAGGATATACCAATGGTATAGCGTACACACCTGCCGTTTCTTTCTCACACTGTCTCTCCTTGCAACTTGATATCACATGTCATATCACGCCACAAAAATAAACGGATTTAATACGCTATATGCGTCTCTTGAATGTTCACAGTGTAGAGTGTTTATAATTACGTTACTTTTCCCAAAAGGATTCCACAATTTTGGCCACTACTTTATATATACAGGGTGTCCGAGAATTATTAGGCACATTACAAAATTATATAATACAAAACATTAAACAGATAGAAAGAAACTGACTCTACCAACTTACAATGTAATTACACAAGTTAATAAATTTCGATGTGAGATCCCTTGGTTGCTCGTAGTACATCCAAGCGATACTCGATTTCATGCCATGTATTGGCAAGCATCTGAGGAGTTATGGAATTAATAGCAGCTGTGATACGCTGCTTCAGTTCCTGCAAATCAGTACAAGGCGTCTGATAGACACGACCCTTCACATAACCCCACATGAAATAATCCAATGGAGTTAGATATGGAGAAGGAGGAGGCCACGGAATCGGACCACCACGCCCAATCCAGCTGTTGGGGAAATGCTCATTTAGGCACTTACGTACACACTTTGACCAATGCGGAGGCGCGCCGTCTTGTTGGAAAACGGCGTTGTCATATCTTTTGATCTGGGATTAGCAAAATTTTCTAGCATATCCAAGTAAATGTCACCATTTATGGTTTTTTAGCAGAAGAAGAAATGGCCAATCACTTCTCTTTTTGATAGGGCGCATTACACATTAACTTTTGGAGAATCACGTTCCAGTTCAATAGCAGCATGAGGCAGTTCACTGCCCCATATCCTACAGTTGTGATGATTCACAATACCTGATACATGAAATGTGGATTCATCACTAAAAATTACAGTACTGAGAAAGTTTTCCTCGTTTTCCACTCGATTTAGCATATCCACAACGAAATCGTATCGCAGAGTGTGATCATTTACATGCATCTTTTGCACTATTTGAGTTTTATAAGCATGAAACTTTAATTTCTTGTGCAAGATATCGTAAACTGTCGATTTCGGAATGCACAGTTCTCTGCTTGCTTTACGAACGGATTTCCTGGGACTTCGTCGGAAACTTTCATTAACTTGGTCAACCGTCTCACCGCTGAAGCTAGGCCTACCGGCTCCTCCACGATATTCCACATTGCCAGTTTCTTTAAACTGTTTCATCCACTGCTTAATTGAATTCGTTGACGGAGGATTACAACAATACTCTAAACGGTACCGTCTTTTAACTTTAACGACATACTTTAATTCCACAAGCTTTCTGCTGTACGGATGACATGACTACTGATTGTGCATTTCTCATACATTTCTCATCAGGCCACACCTAGCGCTATCTATCGGATTCTGGGAATAACAATTCTGCAAAACAAAAATATAGAAACAGTAATACGTGACATAGGAAAACAGACAATGCTCATAGTTTTTTTTTTTTTTTTTTTTTTTTTTGTACATAATTTTGTAATGTGTGCAATAATTCTTGGACACCCTGTATATGTATGTGTGTGCGTGTATGTGTGTGCGTGTATGTGTGTTATATGCATTCAAACACACATAAATGGGTGGGATTACATTTAAAAATGAAGATAAAGGTGGCAAATACGAGCACAGTCCTAATTTGTTACCAGTGGCATACCAGAAACACTCCCCCCCCCCCCCAGCAATTTTTTTTTCGAAGCCCTTTTGCTAAAATCTATTAACTTTCAATTACTGAAAATTTGAACTTCCATATTAATTAGTTGGCTTAACGAACGTTTTAATAAATCAAATTCTTTGGAACCTAGGAGAATTTTCCGAAAAGCCAAAATTATTACACATTCTTGCGTAAAACACAAATGTGCGCATGGCAATTGGCAATTAAAATGATTGCCCCTAATTTTATATTGATACAAAGTACTCCAAAACACTAACACCAAAGTTAGTCAAATCATGCAAATGTTATTCTTTAGGCCAGCTTCTTTGAATGCCTCACGATCACACTCACAAAACATGTAACGGCCGTGTGGTAGTGTCTAATGACCTTTTCCTATTTATATGAAAATACAGAACATAAGTAAGCAAACAAATAAGTAACAATTAAACATCGTGGCACAAAATTCCTAAAACTACTTAAATTATTTACTCTCAAATATAAAAAACACACTTAACATAATTTCACAATGTTTTACGCATAGTAAATTTTTTTTTCTCTTGACTCGCTGATAATAAAACAACAAAACAAACCTACACAGCTCTATGCTTCTTCGTTACAGCGAAGAACAACTTTTAAAAAGGTTCGTTACATTCTGCAGGATGAGTAGTTATGCGCAAACATTTGCAATACATAACACCTCCTTATTGGTATAAAAATTCCACTCATTAAACTGGTATCTCTTGCACATTCTGTTAATATATCATACATGGGTAGGAACTTTTGTTTTGCTAAGGCCGTAAAAGGGGGCTTCAACTCCTGTTGAATAGCTGCTTTCCCGTCATCCAGTTTTTATGAACTAAAGCAACGAAAATGTTTTCTAAAGATTTTACTTATTTACCTAAAAAAAGAAAAAAATCAAAAATTGCTTCCCTTTTTAATACTTTATTCAAAGCTGCCTGAATTCCTGGATATTTCTTTAAGCAGTTCCATATGAAGTTTCAGCAAAAAAAAAAAAAAAAAAATCGCGAAAGCCATTTGCTAAGGCTCTCTTAGCCGCGAGGTTCCCTCGCAATGCCACCATGGTTATCAGTACGCCCCTGTTTGTTACTGTTTGAAGGCCGGGGAAGGAGGAGGAGATTAGACAAAAATATTTCAGTCTTGGTACTGCCTCCTACCTTCTACCCATGTTTCACAGCTATGTACATTATTATTAACAGCAGAATGTGAAATAAATTTATAAGTTCAGTAAATAAATTTTTATACCAATTAGGGTAAGGTGTTTGTTATGTATTACAGGTGTTTGCACATAACTATAAGCGTCTTTCAAAATATAATGAACTAAAAGGTGTTCTTTGCGAGGACAAAGAAACACAGTAAAGAAATTTATTTTTTTATTATTATGTGCACAGCTTTGTGGCATTATGTTATGTGTGTTCTTCCTATTCAAGACAAAATAGGTTATTTAAGTAGTTTTGCTTTTGTTTGAGACACAGTTCTTAATTGTCACTTATTTGCTTAAGCTTCCGTATAAATCAGAGAATGTCATTAGACACTGGCTGTTACATGGCAGTTACATGTTTTGTATGCTTGATCGTGAGACATTTCAAAGAGGCTGGCCTTAGTTCTTTAAAACAATTAAATTTGCATGTTATGATTAATTTTAACGTGTTTTGTAGTACTTTGTAGTATAAAACTATGGCAGACATTTTGATTACAACGTACGCAATAATATGTATACAGTCAAACCCCTATTTAACGGACTGCGATTTAACGAATTCCGCGATTTTACGTACATTTTTTTATGTTCCGGACAGAACCACATTGAAATTGCTTGGCGTCCCCGATTTAACGAACACATTTCCTTAATTTAGCTACCTTTTTTTTTTTTTTTTAAACCACCAAACTATGTTAACCAGCATTATCACGTTGAAAGTTAGCTAGAAAGAGAGCCTCGCGTAACAGAAAATGTTTACGCATGCAGTTAACCAGCGTTTCAAAGAACATCTGCGAAATAGCTTGATAGAATCATAAATCAGTTAGCCTTTCCTCCGATTATCAAGCGTAACTTACGCTTCGTAAGCTTCTTACAGACAAATGACCAACAAAAAAATGCAAAGGAGTGTAATGTTTTCTTGCATGGGTGGGAAACAGGAAAAAGAAAATCTGTGCGGTAGGAAATCTGGTTCACAAACTGCCACACCGGAAAACTGCCACACCGGAAGATTGATACACAGGAAAACTGCCACTCAGGAAGATTGCCACACAAGGAAACTGCCTTATACTTTTCATCAAGGGGCCGGCCACAAATTGCCATTCTTCCGAGGAACACTGTGAATGTGTGGCAGTTTTCCAAGTTTCCGAATTATGTGTAGCAGTTTTGCAAGTTGTTTAACGACGGGAAGGAGCTCTTTTGTTTGTCTGGATTTTGGTGTCAGTTCATACGAGTTTAGGGCAACTGGCCACAAAAGTTCAAGGGTGTGCGGGGGGGGGGGGGTATAAATATTACTGTTTCTTGGCCTATATTGAAAATTGAATTGGGAACTGCAAACAGATATCCAGGAAACGTTCTATGTAAGCCAAGCGACAATTACAGCATAATTCATGCTATGTTCAGAAAAGGACCCTTACGTGGGATTTTTTAATAACGTTGCACTTTTACTTAGGCGCTAAATATTTACATAACATGTCAAGTTTGTAATATTTTTCTTTTACTTAATTAATTCATAGGCCCTACACCTTCGCCTTTTTAACAGCTTTTAATCCGCCGCCTTCATATTCATAATGCTTACGTATCAAATCAAGTCAATAGCATTGCCCTTTAGGCACTGAATATTAAAATCATAGGCCCTAAGCTGAGGCCTTTTTAACAATTTTTATTCTCTCAATGCCATATTTACAACGTTTACACATCAAATCAAGTTAATAATATTGCGCTTTTACTTAGGCACGAAATATTAATTCCCAGGCCCTAGGCTTGTGCCCTTTTACCAGTTTTTATTCTATCAATGTCATATTCATAACGTTTACACATCAAATAAAGTTAATAATATTGAGCGTTTACTTAGGCACAAAATATTAATTTATAGGCCACGGGCCTGGCCATTTTAGAAAATTGTAATAACCGCAACATATTAACTTGTATCTTTATGTAAAAGTTATGAATACGACACAGTCAGAATAAAAAGTGTTAAAACAGCCTAGGTCTAGAGCCTGTGAATTAATATTTAGTGCCAAAGTAAAAACGCCATGCTATTAACTTGAATCAATACATAAATGTTATGAATAAGAAGTCGAAGGATTAAAAACTGTCAAAAAGGCCGAGGCCTAGGGCATATGAATTAATATTTCGTGCCTAAGTAAACGCCCAATATTATTAACTTGATTTGCTGTGTAAACGTTGTGAATACGACATTGGTAGAATAAAAACTTTTTAAAAGGCCCTGCCCTAGGGCCTATGAATGAATATTTAGTTTGATGCGAACTCAGCATCACAGACTACTGTGACAGAGAAACTCGGAATTTCCAAGTCAACGTTGCGTACCATAGCGAAAAACAGAAAAGAAATTGAAAGCTGTGCATCAAAGTGTGAGCAATTTTCGAGTAAGAGGAAATCTAGGAAAGCATTGCCCCTGAGTGTGTTGGAAAACGCTCTTGTCACTTGGTTCTAAAAACACGGCTAGTGCAAGTAATTTGCCTATTAGTTGATCACTTTTGAAGGAAAAAGCAGTTCATCTTGCCCAGCGACTTCAAGAAAAAGAATTCACCGCATCAAATGGATGGATTGGTCGTTTTAAGCATAGACATAATGTAGTGTAGAACTTTATCCGGCGAAAGCAAATGTGTTGATCCCGTGAAAGCACAAACATGAAAAAATGAACAGCTGCCACAAATTATTGAAGGGTACATGCTGTGTAACATCTTTAATGCTGATGAAACTGGACTGTTTTGTAACCTGCAGTCAGATAAAACACTGTTTTCGAAATGACACCTCTCATGGAGGAAAGAAATCGAAAAACAGAATCACTGTTCTTCTAGCTGCCAATGCAGCCGGGTCAGAAAAAATGCAGTTATTAGTCATAGGCAAATCTGCTAAACCATGTTGCTTCGAAAATGTGAAATCTTCGCCAACCAAATATGAAGCAAATAAAAAGTCGTGTGTTACCACAGCTTTATTCAAAAATTATGTAGAAGCCTTTTGTACTCAGATGTATAAGCAAAAAAGAGATAAATCCTCTAATTCATTGATCAATGTGCTGCGCATCCTCAGGTAAACTCTGAAAAATGTTCAAGTCACCCCCCCCAGCAAATTGTACTAGTTAATCACAACCTCTGGATTTGGGTGTCATTATGTCTTTTAACATCTCATTATCGAAAGCTTTGTGACGTATTATAGAGGTGAAAACATGTATCACGACTACAAATCTGCAGCAAGACAATTTGTCAGCGTAGCTCAGTTGGGAGAGCGACTTACTCCGGAGTGAGGGGGATGCAGATTCGATGCCCGTTGCGGACGAACTTGTGTTTTCACAGCTTCTCACACGAAAAGTACTTTCTGTTATCAGTGCAAAGGATGATGCATCTAAAGTTAAATTTAACATTCTCGGTGCAATGCATTTCATGCGACAGTCGTGGAATGCATTTACGAGAAATACCATTAAAAACTGCTTTAACAAAGCAGACTTCTCAAGTTGTGAACAACAAGAAAGTGAGTCTAATACCGAAAATCCTGCTGATAATTTTGCGGATGACGATCTTACAGAATGGAATGAAATTGCCTCATCAGGTATTGTGTTTTCCGAATATACTGATTGTGACGAAAATGTGCGTACCTGGCAAATCCCTTGATGATGTTTTGAATGAACAGATAGGAATAAATGCGTCAGATTCTGATGAAGAAGATGAAGCAGGACAGAAAGTTATCTGCTTTAGTGATGCTGCTAACGGTATAGAATGTGCTAAAAACTACTTGATGTGCTTGGATATTAATGATGACGTTTTTCATGCACTTCATAAAACTGAAGCTGAAATTCATAAAGCTAAACGTTCAGAAAAAAATAAGCAATCTTAGCATTTCTTTTCTACAGTGTAAAAGGGTAATCTACACATATTCTGTTTTTACAAGTTAATACTAATTGATGTTCTGTTTCATGCAGCTCATAACACCGAAATCGTTGTTTAAGGAGGTAAATGCTCGGGAAAATATCAACTATCGTATTTTTCTCGCAATTTTAAAATACGCTTAAATTTTGATGCTGCACATATTTTAAGTCTAATACCTACGAATTATGTATTTAATATTCAAAGTAAATGTGTACGTATTATATCAGTTTTAATAATTAATTTCGTAATTAAAACTACTATACATAATTTAAATTTCACTGAGAGAGAGCTTAGATGCTTACGTATTCTGTTATGAACACTAGCTTAATTTGAATGTTTCGTTCGAAAGGCATCCTCGATTTAACGAATTCCGCAATTTTACGTACAAGACTGTTGGTCTCTTGAAATTCGATAAATTGAGGTTTGACTGTTATATATAAAATAATTAATTACAACGTGTTATATGCAATAAAAGTAGAATAATTTTGGTTGTACGAAAAAATCCTGTGGGTTCCAAGGAATTTTAGTTATAAAACGATCACAAACCCTCGTCAATACCGCGTAATGTGGAATTTAAAAATTTGAGTAAATTGAAAACTAACAGATTTTGGCAAAAGAGCCTCGAAACAGTGGCGGATCCAGACTGGGGCGATCTCCCCCTGCCCCGTTCCTTAAAAATAAACAGACCTAAAAAATTTTTTTAGAAAAATATGCAGGTAAAATATTTGATTTTCCTAATAAAAATCAACTGAAATAGAAGTTTATTAACAAAATATTGTGTTCTATAAATACAAAACTATATATTTTATCATTTTTCCTTCCTTAATCTATTAGCTTTCCGAGTACCTCCCAACAACACAGACCGTTGTGGAAGAAATTTGGGAAGACCTTCGTCCAGCAGTGGATTGATAATGGTTGATGATGATGATATACGTGTATATACACATAAGAATATTTTTTATACACACGTATATATACGTAACATATTTCCAAGGGACAGGAAAAGACCGAGAAGAAGTCCACGTGGGAGATGGTTGGATGAAATTCGAAACTATGCGGGACTAACATGGAGGTGACTGACACAAGACAGACCGTTGTGGAAGGGGCTTGGAGAGACTTTCGTCCAGCAGTGGATTGATAATGGTTGACAATGATGATGACGATGATATATATTTAAGTAGGTAATGTGTGTGTGTGTGTGTGTGTGTGTGTGTGTGTGTGTGTGTGTGTGTGTGTGTGTGTGTGTGTGTACGTGTACACAAGGTTGTATCAGAATATGACCACCCCCGGAATTACAGTGTTTCCACCCAGCGCGTCACAGAGCGCACATGATTAGGTCAACCACACGAAGATATAAGCGGCCGGGCGGGGCAGATGAGCCATAGTGCGTTACGTGAGCAGAATGGACAGAGGTAGTGATTTGACGAACGTTCATAAAAGAAATTATCAACGGCTACCACGCCAAGGGCGGAAACATCTCAGAAACAGCAGACTTCGTGGGCTGTTCGCGAGGTGCTGTAGTAAGGGTGTACCAAGAATGGACCGCTGGCAGACCGAGTACCTCCCGACGTCATAAGTGTGGAACTCCAAAGGCCATCGACCCCAGAGGAGAAGGTCGCCACCGTCGACTGGTAAAGGGCAATCGATGCGTAACACTACCGTCATTGGTAGTCATTGGTAGTCACTACCGTCATTGGTAGGTTTCTAGTAGAAACCTCGTTTCGTCGGAGAAGACTGTACCCGCCACCTCCCATCACAGAAGTGATGGGAGGTGGCGGTTTCGTCGGAGAAGACTGTACCCGACACCTTCCATCACAGAAGTGATGGGAGGTGGCGGGTACGGCGTCAGACAGGTGAAAACCAACACCCGGACGCGCTTGTAGGTCGAGTACAGGTAGGTGGTGGCAGTGCGCATGTCTGGGAGATGTTTTTCTGGTATGACCCGGGACCGCTGGTACCACTGGATGGGTCTCTGAACGCCAATGGCTATCTGTCCATTCTCGCTGACCACGTGCATCCCTTCACGTTCACCCTGGTGGTGATGGTGTCTACCAACAAGACAACGCGTTGTGTCACGTCGCTAAAGGGGTGCGTGAGTAGTTCCAGGAGCATGACAGCGATGTCTCTGTTCTCCCTTGGTCGGCGAAATCGCCCGACCTCAATCCCGTAGAGCACTTGTGGGACTATTTGGATCGACAGGTTCGACGTGTCGACCCACAACCACGTCATCTCCGGAACCTCCGTGCTTTGCTGCAGTCCGAATGGGCACGTGCACCTCGGGCAACTTTCCGGGGCCTCATTGCGTCCATGCCACGTCGTCTCGTCGCTGTCATCCAGGCGAAGGGTTATTATTCCCATTATTAGGTAGGTGGTCATATTATTCTGATACGACTGTGTATATATGTAAAACATATAGATAAAGCAATTCGTACCCCCTGTATCAAACCGTCCCCGCCCCCGTTCCGTTGTTCTGGATCCGCCTTTACCTCGAAGATAGTTTTCCCGGTGTGCCCTTGATCAGAGAAATAATATTGGAGCCTAATGACTTAATAAAATATGTGAATCATTAGAAAATGAAAGCAAAAAAGCTTTTGGGGTAGAAGTTTCCCGGTGCGCCCTTGATCAGAGGAATAATATTGGAGCCTAATGACTTAATAAAATATGTGAATCATTAGAAAATGAAAGCAAAAAAGCTTTTGGGGTAGAAGTTTCCAGGTACGCCCTTGATCAGAGAAATAATATGGGAGCCTAATGACTTAATAAAATATGTGAATCATTAGAAAATGAAAGCAAAAAGCTTTTGGGGTAGAAGTTACCAGGTACGCCCTTGATCAGAGAAATAATATGGGAGCCTAATGACTTAATAAAATATGTGAATCATTAGAAAATGAAAGCAAAAAAGCTTTTGGGGTAGAAGTTTCCCGGTACGCCCTTGATCAGAGAAATAATATGGGAGCCTAATGACTTAATAAAATATGTGAATCATTAGAAAATGAAAGCAAAAAAAGCTTTTGGGGTAGAAGTTTCCCGGTACGTCCTTGATCAGAGAAATAATATGGGAGCCTAATGACTTAATAAAATATGTGAATCATTAGAAAATGAAAGCAAAAAAGCTTTTGGGGTAGAAGTTTCCCGGTACGCCCTTGATCAGAGAAATAATATGGGAGCCTAATGACTTAATAAAATATGTGAATCATTAGAAAATGAAAGCAAAAAAGCTTTTGGGGTAGAAGTTTCCCGGCACCCCCTTGATCAGAGAAATAATATGGGAGCCTAATGACATAATAAAATATGTGAATCATTAGAAAATGAAAGCAAAAAAGCTTTTGGGGTAGAAGTTTCCAGGTACGCCCTTGATCAGAGAAATAATATGGGAGCCTAATGACTTAATAAAATATGTGAATCATTAGAAAATGAAAGCAAAAAAACTTTTGGGGTAGAAGTTTCCCGGTACGCCTTTGATCAGAGAAATAATATAGGAGCCTAATGACTTAATAAAATATGTGGATCGTTAGAAAATGAAAGCAAAAAAGCTTTTGGGGTAGAAGTTTCCCGGTACGCCCTTGATCAGAGAAATAATATGGGAGCCTAATGACTTAATAAAATATGTGAATCATTAGAAAATGAAAGCAAAAAAACTTTTGGGGTAGAAGTTTCCCGGTACGTCCTTGATCAGAGAAATAATATGGGAGCCTAATGACTTAATAAAATATGTGAATCATTAGAAAATGAAAGCAAAAAAACTTTTGGAGTAGAAGTTTCCCGGTACGCCCTTGATCAGAGAAATAATATGGGAGTCTAATGACTTAATAAAATATGTGAATCATTAGAAAATGAAAGCAAAAAAACTTTTGGGGTAGAAGTTTCCCGGTACGCCCTTGATCAGAGAAATAATATGGGAGCTTAATGACTTAATAAAATATGTGAATCATTAGAAAATGAAAGCAAAAAAACTTTTGGGGTAGAACTTTCGCGGTACGCCCTTGATCAGAGAAATAATATGGGAGCCTAATGACTTAATAAAATATGTGAATCATTAGAAAATGAAAGCAAAAAGACTTTTGGGGTAGAAGTTTTTCGGTACGCCCTTGATCAGAGAAATAATATGGGAGCCTAATGACTTAATAAAATATGTGAATCATTAGAAAATGAAAGCAAAAAGACTTTTGGGGTAGAAGTTTCTCGGTACGCTCTTGATCAGAGAAATAATATGGGAACCTAATGACTTAATAAAATATGTGAATCGTTAGAAAATGAAAGCAAAAAAGCTTTTGGGGTAGAAGTAGATATTGCCACACAGAGAAATGCAAATATAGCGGTGAAGGCGTTTGTAAATCCATACAATCTGTTGAAAATGGTAAGACCTAAGGAGTAGATGGCATAACAGCTGAGATGCTAAAATTCAGAGGATATTCACACATTTTAAGAACGATTTACCAGCAAAATAATTAATGTTTTAAATAAAATTCTTTCTTTCTTAAATGTTCTATCTGATAGCCCTTTCTCTGGACTATGAACCTACATCTAGATTTCCAACAGAACAAGGCATTCCTTCAAATTAGCGGTGGTATTTTATTTCACTCCATTTCCACTGCTTTTCATAGTCCAATCATTGTTTTAGGTCTCCATTTAGAAAGCGCTCCTTTTAGTAGTCCGAATTCACATTAGTCCATTGGTGACACATCAGGGAACTTTGAAGGAATTTGAGAAAAACGTATAGACTTGATAACCGTTCCTTTTTTATTTTTTTCAAGAAATCGATTGGTAGATTTCGATGTATGACTGATACCCTTATCCTGGTGAAGTTCTACTCTGTGAAGGCTCTGTGCATAAAGGAATGATATTTCCTCTTTAAATATAGGAGTTAAAACATTATTTAGCTAATACGTAGAATTGATTTTAACATTCTTTTGAACTTTCCTTAACTTTAATTTCCCATTGTGCGAGAAACCAGCAATAATAAGGAATTCTTTACAGAAACTTTTTTTAGATTCTTGGAACCAAGTTCGTCAGTCTTTTTCTTTTCTTTTGTTATAGTATATCGATCTTTTTGTTTTTGTATTTTTTTTACAGTCGTTTAGGTAGATCCATGTTTCATCGACAGCCATAATAAATTTCCATCTGTCTCGGGATAAGTAATTTTCATAAAGAATGGTATACCGTGTTCTTCGCTCAACCACGTATACCTAGGCAAAAGACAGTGAACATTTTGATTTTTGGTCTTTTTACGATTCAAATCTTTGTTTATTATCTTGTTAACAGTTGATACAAAATTTTTTAATGACTTGGAGATTGTTCTTTGGTCGGTGGATATTCTTTTACAAACAGATACCTTACTTTTGAAATAGACGTAAAAGTGGCCTACGTACTTTCTTTGTATATTCGTTTGGTGTTCTTTTTCGTGTTAAAAGCAATGCTTGAAGATGTTTTTCGTCTCTTATTATTAATGTTGCTTATTTTACATTTAGAAATAATAATTCCATTATTTTCACAGCGTTTTTTAATTACAGAATACGAATAATTAATAACAAGAAACTGTACACCAATTGCACTTCTTAAAACAGTGTAACTGTACGGGTAATCCGAATTTCTTGGCGTAGATTATAAATCTTAGTTTCTAAGCTTTCGCACAACAACCAAATGGCTTTTTCATCAAACAGAAAAACCATCTGGTTGATGTGCGAAAGCTTGGAAACTTTGATTTATAATCTACGCCAAGAAATTCGGATTACTAGCATAGTTACTTATACGTACAATTTTAAGAATAAAAATATTTTCCTTCGTAAACAGCAAAAACATGACGTTCTATTCAAAGCTTGTTTACGTGCGCCATTTTCTTAGCAGACGATATTTAACTGCAGCAGATGTTTCTTTGGTGTTCATCTAACACGCTGTTGCCAGTTTTAATTGTTTGAGCTTCTTTTATTTTCTGGAATTTCATATCAAAAACGTTATGAAAAATGTGTGAACCTCCTCTGTATATGGTGGTGACTGTCATTAACTGTTTAACTGAAATTTGTCGGTTGTGTTGGGAGATAGGAGTTGCCCCTCAAGGCTGGAGGGATGCTATCAATGTCTCTTTGTATATGGAATAAGTTATCAGACTGAAAATAAGAACTGTCTTGGTAAGTGGAAGAACTACCGTACCTGCTGAGTGTGCCAGAGAAAGTGTTCGGTAAGGTCACTATCAATAAAGGTCACCGCCTTGCTCTATGAAAGCTACGCCAGCGCGTAGCTTCCATAGGGCGAGGTAGTGATAGAACTAGGCAGCCCCGGTGGCTCAGTTGTCTAAGCGCTGGCTTGTGACCATTTGTCCGAGAATTGTCCGCGTTCGGATCCCGGTGAGGCATGGATGGCACAACCCTTTATGGCGATTGAATTCCCTGGTGGAGATGGCGTCTTTCAATAAAACAAAGCTCCATGCCAGACTGCGAAGATGGTTCAGGAATGGTTCGAAGACCATGAAGAGAAATTTTATTTATTTCCATGGCCTCCGAATTCATTTGCCGGACATGAATCCTATTGAGCATTTGTGGTTTGAGTCGGAGAACGGAAACGAGCAGCATCAACCCAACCATTGGCGCACCCACGGAGGGGGCTTTGGGGGCTTAAGCACCCTCCAAGGAAATTAAGAACGACGTACGTCACAAATTAAACATTCAAAAATATTATTTTACATGTTCAAAAAATTACACAGTGTCTGACATAGTGTCTTTTATTACAGGGTGTCTTCTTCCCAAAGCCCCAAAGAGATTAAGAGCGACATACGTTACAACTTAAACATTCAAAAATATTATTTTACATGTTCAAAAAATTACATTGTGTCTTCTTCCCAAAGCTCCAAAGAGATTATGAGCGACGTACGTCACAAATTAAACATTCAAAAATATAATTTTACATGTTCCAAAAATTACATAATGTCTGACATAGTTCTATTACTTGGTGTCCTTTTCCCAAAGCCCCAAAGAGATTAAGAGCGATGTACGTCGCAAATTAAACATTCAAAAATATTATTATATATATATGTATATCATCATCATCATCATCATCATTGTCAACCATTATCAATCCACTGCTGGATGAAGGTCTCCCCAAGTTTCCTCCACAACGGTCTGTCTTGTGCCAGTCTCATCCCTGTCACTCCCGCATACTTTCGAATTTCATCCACCCATCTTCCATGTGGTCTTCTTCTGGGTCTTTTCCTTTCCCTTGGAATCCAATCTAAAATTTCGGCTGTCCATCGATGGTCTGTCCTTCTGGCAGTATGTCCAGCCCATTGCCATTTCAGGGATTTAACTCTGATCATGATGTCTTCCACTCTTGTCATTTTTCGGATCCACGAGTTCCTCTTCTTATCTCTCCTGGTTACACCAAGCATGCACCTCTCCATGCTGCTTTGAGTTGTCTGCAGCCTTTGTAAGTCTCTTTTAGTTAAGGTCCACGTCTCTGCACCATACGTAAGCACTGGAAGGATGCATTGATCAAACACTTTTCTTTTAAGACATAATGGCATATTGCTCTTGAAAATTATGCTGTTTCTTCCAAAAGCTCTCCAGGCAAGTTTTGTACGCAGATTAATTTCTTCATCAATGTGACCCTCACTTGATGTCTGCTGTCCAAGATAAACGTACGTGTCTGGTATCTCCAGCTTTTCTCCATCAATCGATAAATCTTCATTTCTTGTAAAAGCATTGAACACCACTTTTGTCTTCTGAAAGTTCATTTTTAATCCCACTTCTTTACTCTTGTCAGTAAGTTCCTGAATCATACTCTGCAGCTCTGATGGGGTAGTTGCAAAAATGACTATGCCATCGGCAAAACGAAGGTGGGCTAGATAATCTCCATTAATCTTTATCATTTTGTTTTCCCAGTTCAGTGATTGAAAGACATTTTCCAATGTAGCATTAAAGAGCTTCGGAGATATGGTGTCACCTTGTCTCACTCCTTTTCCAATTTTTATGTGTGTTGTGTTTTCAAACAGCCGAATCTTTGCACTTGCATTTTCATAGATGTTATTAATAATATTAATGTACGCATCTTCAATACCGCAGGATTTCAGAGCCATTGTAACTGCTGATGGTTTCACCGAATCAAAGGCTTTTTCATAATCGATAAAAGCCATGCACAATGGAAGTTCGTATTCCCTCGCTCTTTCAATTAGTTCTCTCAGTACGTGGATATGATCTATTGTGCTGTAGCCACTCCTGAATCCAGCTTGTTCTCTTGGTTGAGCCATGTTCAGTGTCACCTTCAAGCGGTGTGAAAGAACTTCAGTGAAGATTTTATAAACCAGTGATAGGAGGCTGATAGGTCTGTAGTTCCTGAGATCCTCAATGTCACCTTTTTTATGTAGCAAGATCATTGTAGCGTTGTTCCAATCCTCAGGAATCTTCCCTTCATTAAGGCATCGAGTGAAAATTTGGGCGAGTACTGTTTCGATTTCTCCACTTGCTTCTTGTATGATGTCTACAGTAATTCCATCTTCTCCTGGAGCTTTTCCCCGCTTCATGTTCTTGATTGCATGTGCTACTTCTGCTGGGAGAACTGGAAGAACTCTGGTACTGGTACCTTTCATGATGTCTGGAGTACATGTATCATCCCTTTCATATAATGTGGAGTAGAAATCTTTTACTCTTGTCAAAATTTCGCCTCTATTTCTTGTTACAGAACCATCTTCTTTTCTCAGTGACATAATCTGTTTTCTTCCCTTACTGAGATGTCCCTTTGCTATCTTTAGGCTTTGGTTGTTTTCAATTGCTTTCCTCACTAGTTCACAGTTGAATTTCCTTACTTCTTCAGTGATACTTTTTCGTACTGTCTTGCATAGCTCTATATATTCCACTTTGGAAGTCACATCTTCTTTAGTTGTCCTCATCTCTCTTCTTTTTTGCATCAACATTTTGGTTTTTCCTGGTGATTTGTTCACATGCAACTTGTTCTTAGACCCAGCTAATTTTGTTGCTGTTTCCATAAGAGCTTTGGTTACTTTTCTGTTAACTTCAGAAATGTCCACTTCTTCCGATGTTAGGCCTTCTAAAGCAGAGAATCTGTTCTTCAGTTCCAACTTGAAGGTATTATGGTGTTTTTTAAGGTTGGTTATGTCAATACATTTTGTTTGTCTTATGAGCTTGCTACGTTCGAGTTTAGTGTTGAGGTGCATCTTACATCCCTCCAACAAAAATTCCTGGGTGCACCACTGACCCCAACCACGTAATTTACGGATATTGCGGGTTCTTCTGTTGCAGTTATGGTATCAAATATCAAGAGACACATACCAACATCTCGTTGAATCTATGTCCCATCGGATGAGAGCATTTTTGGCAGCGAGAGCAGGACCTACGTCATATTAAGTAGGTGGTTTTAATGTTTTGGCTGATCGGTGCATGTTAATATTATGAATAACATCTATGAAAACGCAAGTACAAAGGTTCGACTGATTAAAGTAACAGGGCGTACGAATAAAAATGGGAAAGGAAGTAAGATAAGGTGACATGATATCTCCTAAGCTGTTCAACACCACATAACAGAATGTCTTGCAATTACTAGAGACGTGGACCTTTTTCAATGCAAAAATAGGGCAACGGCAACAGAATGAAACTTCAGTAGGTAAATTCTGTCACAGCAACAGAAATCACTGTGGAAAAACTGTCGTTGAGTTTGCAGAGGCAGAAGGGTTTTTCATCTTGAACTCCTTTTTCAAGAAAAAGCCACACAGGAAATGGACATGGAGACATCCAAATGGGATGACAAGTGAAATTGATTTTATTATGTGTAACAAAAAATTTGTCATAGAAGACTGCAGTGTGCTAAACAAGTTCAACACAGGTAGTGACCATAGATTGGTGAGATGTAAGATGCACCTCAACACTAAACTCGAACGTAGCAAGCTCATAAGACAAACAAAATGTATTGACATAACCAACCTTAAAAAACATTATAATACCTTCAAGTTGGAACTGAAGAACAGATTCTCTGCTTTAGAAGGCCTGACATCGGAAAAAGTGGATATTTCTGAAGTTAACAGAAAAGTAACCAAAGCTCTTATGGAAACAGCAACAAAATTAGCTGGGTCTAAGAACAAGTTGCATGTGAACAAATTATCAGGAAAAACCAAAATGTTGATGCAAAAAAGAAGAGAGATGAGGACAACTAAAGAAGATGCGACTTCCAAAGTGGAATATATAGAGCTATGCAAGACAGTACGAAAAAGTATCACTGAAGACGTAAGGAAATTCAACTGTGAACTAGTGAGGAAAGCAATTGAAAACAACCAAAGCCTAAAGATAACAAAGGGACATCTCTGTAAGCGAAGAAAACAGATTATGGCTGTGAGAAAAGAAGATGGTTCTGTAACAAGAAATAGAGGCGAAATCTTGACAAGAGTGAAAGATTTCGACTCCAAATTATATGAAAGGGATTATACATGTACTCCAGACATCATGAAAGGTACCAGTACCAGAGTTCTTCCAGTCCTCTCAGCAGAAGTTGCACATGCAATCAAGAACATGAAGCGGCGAAAAGCTCCAGGAGAAGATGGAATTACTGTAGACATCATACAAGAAGCAAGTGGAGAAATCGAAACTGTACTCGCCCAAATTTTCACTCGATGCCTTAATGAAGGGATGATTCCTGAGGATTGGAACAATGCTACAATGATCCTGCTACATAAAAAAGGTGACATTGTGGATCTCAGGAACTACAGACCTATCAGTGGTTTATAAAATCTTCACTAAAGTTCTTTCACACCGTTTGAAGGTAACACTGGACATGTCTCAACCGAGAGAACAAGCTGGATTCAGGAGTGGCTACAGCACAATAGATCATATCCACGTACTGATGGAACTAATTGAAAGAGCGTGGAAATGTGAACTTTCATTGTGCATGGCTTTTATCGATTATGAAAAAGCCTTTGATTTGGTGAAACCATCAGCAGTTACAATGGCTTTGAAATCCTGTGATATTGAAGATGCATACATTAATATTATTAATAATATCTATGAAAATGCAAGTGCAAAGATTTGGCTGTTTGAAAATAAAACATACATAAAAATTGGAAAGGGAGTGAGACAAGGTCACCCCATATCTCCGAAGCTCTTTAATGCCACATTGGAAAATGTCTTTCAATTACTGAAGTGGGAAAACAAAGGGATAAAGATTAATGGAGATTATCTAGCCCACCTTCGTTTTGCCGATGGCATAGTCATTTTTGCAACTACCCCATCAGAGCTGCAGAGTATGATCCAGGAACTTACTGACAAGAGTAAAGAAGTGGGATTGAAAATGAACTTTCAGAAGACAAAATTGATGTTCAATGCTTTTACAAAAAATGAAGATTTATCGATTGATGGAGAAAAGCTGGAGATAACAGACACGCACGTTTATCTTGGACAGCAGATATCAAGTGAGGGTCACATTAATGAAGAAATTAATCGGCGTACAAAACGTGCCTGGAGAGCTTTTGGAAGAAACAGCATAATTTTCAAGAGCAATATGCTACTATGTCTTAAAAGAAAAGTGTTTGATCAATGCATCCTTCCAGTGCGTACGTATGGAGCAGAGACGTGGACCTTAACTAAAAGAGACATACAAAGGCTGCAGACAACTCAAAGCAGCATGGAGAGGTGCATGCTTGGTGTAACCAGGAGAGATAAGAAGAGGAACTCGTGGATCCGAAAAATGACAAGAGTGGAAGACATCATGATCAGAGTTAAATCCCTGAAATGGCAATGGGCTGGACATACTGCCAGAAGGACAGACCATCGATGGACAGCCGAAATTTTAGATTGGATTCCAAGGGACAGGAAAAGACCCAGAAGAAGACCACATGCGAGATGGGTGGATGAAATTCGAAAGTATGCGGGATTGACAGGGATGAGACTGGCACAAGACAGACCGTTGTGGAGGAAACTTGGGAAGACCTTCATCCAGCAGTGGATTGATAATGGTTGACAATGATGATGATATATATATATACAGCACCCTTCAACAAAAATTCCTGGGTGCACCACTGACCCCAACCACGTAATTTACGGATATTGCGGGTTCTTCTGTTGCAGTCATGGTATCAAATATCAAGAGACACCTACCAACATCTCGTTGAATCTATGTCCCATCGGATGAGAGCATTTTTGGCGGCGAGAGGAGGACCTACATCATATTAAGTAGGTGGTTTTAATGTTTTGGCTGATCGGTGCATGTTAATATTATGAATAACATCTATGAAAACGCAAGTACAAAGGTTCGACTGTTTAAGGTAACAGGGCGCACGAATAAAAATGGGAAAGGAAGTAAGATAAGGGGACATCATATCTCCCAAGCTGTTCAACACCACATAACAGAATTACTGAACTGGGAAGACAAACGGATAAAGATTAATGGAGATCGTTTAACCCACCTTCGTTTTGCCGATGACATAGTCATTTTTGCAAATACCCCCAGAGAGCTACAGAGTGGGATCCAGAAACTTTCTGACAAGACTAAAAAAGCGGGATTAAAGATCGATTTACAGAAAACAAAAACTGATGTACAATGCGTTTACATGAACTGAATATTTATAGGTTAACGGGGCAAATTTAGAAGTCATTGATGCCTACATTCACCTTGGACAACAGATTTCAAGCGAGAACTACATCGAAGAGGATATTCATAGGCGTATGAAACTTGTTTGGATTGCATTTGGAAGAAACAACGCTGTTTTTCAGGGCAATTTACCATTATGCCTGAACAGAAAAGTGTTATTAATTAAAAGAAAAGTATTTTTAATCAATACATCCTTACAGTTTCTAATTATAGTCATTTACAAAAGTTTAAGACCACCTGTTGGTATTAGGAGATTTCTGCCGATTGCGTCAGCTGCTGTCTGTATTACTCAACTTTCTGTCGGTGTTGCATCATCCTACAGCGGCAGCTGTTCATAGAGTTGGGGGAAGCGTGCGAGCGTCTGTTTGCTTCTCGTTCTTATGGTGAAAAGTTTTATACTTATTTTCCATATAGCGAAAAATGGACAAAAAAACGTCATTGTTACTCAGAGGGCACAAATAATGATTTTATATCATGAAGGATACCCCGAACGCGACAATAAGCAGAAAGGTGAATGCGAGCAAGACTGCTATTCACAAACGATCATGAAATTGCGAGATACAGGTGAATTTAGCGACCGAAAGTGAAATGGACGTCCAAGGAAAGCAACCCCACGGATGACAATACCATAAGGCGAATTGTTATGCGTTCTCCGTGGAGTTCGTGCAAGAAAATCAAGGCCTATATTCAAAAGGGTTTGATATTAGTATCAGCACTGTTTTCCTACGTCTTTGCAAAGATTTTGGATTAAAGTCTTATAAACCTGCACATAAATCTAGACTAACCTCTGTCATGAAAAAGAAGAGACCCCGGTTTGCGAAGCGTCATCAGTCGTGGACTGCTGAAAATTGGAGCCAGGTTCTTTTTCCCGATGAATCAACTGTGCGTCAAGTTGAAACATGTGAAACATGTTTGACGACCAAAAGGCAAAAGGTTTGATGAAAAATACACCGTTAACACCGTGAGACATCCGCCTAATCAGACGATATGGGGTGCTACGTCAGCATCCGGTACTGCTTCATTATTCTTTTTGCCGACAGGCACTACCATGACTGGTCCTTTTTATGTGGAAATGTTACGTGAGAAGCTGTTAACTCATATGCAAGTGCACAGATGCACAATCTTTATGCATGATGGTGCTCCATGCCACAGATCAAAGACAGCATAGGACTACCTGCAGAGGAAAAACATAACTGCGCTTGACGGATCCGGTAAAAATCCTGAACTTAGGCCCATCGAAAATTTGTGGACCATTTTAAAAGACAAGGCAGTAGAAAAACAGCCATCCAATTCCCAAGCTTTGATTGACGCGATAAAGTACGTGTGGTGCAAAAACATTTCAAGTGACTACTGCAAATCCCTCATTGAGAGTATGCCATATCGTATTCTGCCCGTTATAAAAAAAAAAAAAAAAAAGGTGGCCATGCAAAGTACTGATTTCGGTCTTTTTGTGTTCTAAGGAATATAAGTATTCATCTGTGGTGTCATTTTCTCAAATATCTCTGACTAGTAATAAATTGTTTCTTTGAAAATCGTAATTTTCAGTGAATTGACAGCTGGTCTTAAACTTTAGCAAATGACTGTAAATTAAAGACAATGGACATTAACTAAAAAAAAACACAGAGGCTGTGGGCAACTCAAAGAGGCATGGAGAGATGCGTTCTTGTTATAAAGAAAGATAAGGAAATAAACTTATGGATCAGGAAAATGACAAGAGTGGATGATATCATCATGACCAAAGTGAAGACCCTCAAGTAGCAATGGCTGAGCATATTGCTAGTAGTACTGACCGCTGTTGAGAAACTGGAATACTAGATTGGATACTATGGGACAGGGAAAGACCCAGGAGAAATATGAAGGAATATGGATGCATAAAATTCGAAAGCATGTTAGAGTGAGATCATTTAACCTATAGTGATACTCTGTGACCACCAAAGGATCGGAGTACCAAAGAATTTAATTTTACTATTTTTTGTAAGGAGAAATTTTCTTCTCCCCTTCCCTGAGTCTTCGTAGTACGCTCACTTGCCGAGTTCTCACCATTCAAATGCAATGGCAAAAAAATATTAAGATATTAAAACTTCTGCTGTGTCACATTCCGGTGATGGAATCACGACATTTTAGCGGTAACATGAAAAAAATAGCAATTTGCTTAAAAATAGGCACTGTGTCATATACTGTACTTCAACTGAAATCGAACTTCATTGATCGTATTATGAAGTAAGTGAGCTTCAAGTGCAAATTCGTCTGTTATATGCTTCAGTTGAAGATCATATCGCAATGACTTCGCCGAAGTAAGTTTCTCGAACTGTATCCTTGAGTTCGAATCCTGAGTGAGGCATAGGTGTTGTGTCCGTTCGTCTTTCCCGAAACTTGCACTCTTTGGTTAGAAACGTGAGATACATAGTCTGCAATGCTCGAGGTTGTTGGGATAGTTAAACAAAAAAAAAATTAATTAAATGTTAACTGATCGAAACATACTGAGCATTTCATGTAGTGTCACATGGCACTGATGCATGGTGAACTGTATTTTCAAAGAAACACGTATTTATTTATTTATTATTATTTTCCCGAGAAATCGGCATTCGATTAAGGGAACTTTGATAAAAACGTGCCGTCTTTCCTATGAAATTGTTATTCTGAAGTGCTTCACAGAAAAAATACTGTCGTGATATTGCTCTTAACGAATATTTTTCTTTATCTTTTCGGGGTTTTATCTTCCGTAGAGCTAATACCGCTAATTTTTTGTCATTTACCATTTACTCCTGGTAAATGACAGAATTGACGCTCTGAGACCCGCACACCACCCATGACGCGTTTGGGACTCGAACAATCAGCCAGAAACCCGCATCTCTGACCTCTCAGATACCCTGAGAGAAAACCGAAGTACAATATATTTTGAAGAAAGCCTTGTGTTTCGTATCAAAATATGAACGACCGAATTACAGTGAAAATTACATTTGTGGTGCATCTATAAAAATGAACACTTTATCAAATGAAATAAAATTGACCTGGTTGGTTTCCCATAGGTAAATCATAAATTTGGTTTGCGTTTAAAACAGTTCTGAATCAAACTGTGTTCAGGAACTTGATTAAAACGGAAGAACGACAGCGAAGAGATATTGTAATGATTTATAATGCATGTGCAAGCATAGATGCACTTTTTCTTTCTTCCTCTCTTTCTTTCGTTTGTTATTTCCGTGTGGAGAAAATGGTTTCAAGAGTTCCCGTTTTCATAGTCTTGCAGTTTAATAAATAGCGATATTTTAGATTGGTTCAATGGAGTTAAATTTTTTTCGGAGTGTTACTTCTCGTGAAACTGTTGTTTAGGGTGTTACACTAACCAAGAATGCGCCCTTTCCATCGATATCAGATTGGTTCTAATAAATTACTTATAAATTACGTACGGTGCAAAGTTCTTGGTGATCTTCCTCCTTCCTATACCGTGGTTCAACCTATTTTTTTCTCTTGACTGACAGCTTGGGTGACATTCGGAGCATAATGGTGATGACTTAATTTTCAAAGCAGAAAACGCGCTTTTCAGAATCTTATCAGCCATTCATTCCTGAATATCCAGCCACCTACAGAGAGAGAGAGAGAGAGAGAGAGAGAGAGAGAGAGAGTAAAATGGAGGACATTGCCCCAGGGATTTCAAGTTGCTTCCTGGCCCGCTTACGCAACCGCCTTGTTATGTCAGATATTTGTTTTTGCTGTGGCTGACGTCATGCGCAACTGACAGTGCGCCGTTATTTGGCTGTTTCCGCTGGAACCCTCAGCTATGTGGAAAAGTTGCCAAATTCGTGTGCGCGAAAGAATCACGTGATGACAATTCCTATCGAGCTTCTTGTGTACTTTTTTTTACCTCCCCTTGCCATCTCACTCTGTTCTTTTAAATCGTGTTTCTCCCATTCATTTCTCCAAAAGAAAAAGTTCTAGTTTATGTTCCAGGAATTCTTCCACTTGTCACCTGCGTTTGAATCTTTCTGCAGCTGAACGGATTTGGGTTTAAAATTTGCATTCTCAAGATTTTTCAGGCAATGCTTCTGACATGCAATACAATATTACAGAAATTCTTCCAGCTATAGTTTTAACTTTAGAAATAGAGCAGAACAATAGTATAGCTTTCTTAGATGTGTGCATAACAAGAACAAATCATGAGTTTCAATTTAAAGTACATCGAAAAACATCCCATGTACCAATACTGATTCCGAATGACTCTAACCACGATAGCACAAAAAAGAAATGCTCTTTATAATTTGATAAAGAGAGCATATACACATACAAGCAAAATTGAATTTCAGATACAAGAATTAATATGGATAACAGCAGTTGCAATAAAATACGGACATTCTGAACATGTAATAAATGACTTAATAAAAAAATGTAAAGCTGCAAAAAACAATATGAACAAGATCACCAAGCAAAGAGAAGATATACATGAGCCAGACCAAAAATAATACATAGGATCTTTTCCATATATTGATAAAGTGACAGCAAGAATTAATCATGAAGCAGCAAAATATAAGAAAAATATTAGACAATCTGTAACAACAATGGCAACAATGATAAATAATACAAAAAAAAATCCCTGACTTACAAAAAGAGGGAGTATATGGAATACCTTTAGAACATGAAAAAAATCAAGTAAAAAAAGAGTATTTATTATTATGGATCAACAAAAAATAGACTTATAAAAAGAAGAAATCAACACATCAGAAATTGGGAAAAGATAGAGAACGTTACAGCAATGGTGTATTGAGGAAAATGCGAAACCGAAATTTGAAGATATTCAAATTAAGAGTGGATATAAGAATGAATGGGAGTTGAGGTACTCCGAGGCTGTTACCATAGAAAAAATAAACACAAAGCCTGTAATAATAATGAACCATTTATCATAGCGGGACCTTGGAAAGCATTGATTAAAAGGGAAAGAGAATATAAAGAACAACAATGGAAAAATAAAAATAGGAGAAAAGGGAATGAAGGAAACATAAGAGCATTAAACAGCAAATAGAAGTGTCGATGGTAGCACAGTATCAACAAAAAAGATGACACCGAATTTTCGGGTGTAATAAGCACGTCTTTTGAATCCGTTCTGACGCAAATTAAATTTATCAAAGCTATTCAAAGTCAATGGAACCGGTATGGAAAACAATAGTATCTGACGGAAGAAAGAAGTTCTTCAATCGGGTTTTTAATCCCTCAGATATTGCTGTAAACGGAATCGTGAGCTTATGCCCTCTGGTTGCAGACTTGTGCATTAAGAAAAACATGAATTTATATGAGAAACATTTCACACCGGAAACGCTCTCCAACACCGAAAGAATTTTTCAAATCGGACTCTTAGAAACAGAGATAATCGACAAAAATAAGATGTGACTTTACGACCCCTGGTGGGAAAACCATGCATTATTTTAGGAAGAAAGTATTCTCAAAAAGTTTTTCAATATGAGCTGTATCGGTCCAAGAAAAAAAAATTTAGTCGAGTTTTCAGGAGCCCAGATTTTGCTACAGATACATCAGAAGCAGAAAATAACACTTATGTCTCCTGGTTGCCAAACCATTCTTTACCAAACATTCGAAATTATGTGACAAATATTTTCCATCTGGTCTTGTATGCGACACAGGAAGAATTTTTCAAATCGGAGTTTTAAAGCAGAAATAACGCAGAAAACACAATTTACCTTTGTGCCCCCTAGCGGAAAGTCTGTGATTTACTTGAAAATTTTGAATTTATATAGTTTATAGGAAAAACATTTCGCATCGGAAACACTATCCAACAATGAAGGATTTTTTCAAATCGAACTCCTAGAAGTAGAGATATTGACAAAAATAAGATATACATCACGTACTCCTGGTACGTGTGACATCGTCCCTCACAGGTCAACGTTACCGGGATATGCTGGACGACCATTTGCTCCCGTTTGTGCGTCTTCAACATCCCACTGGAGACCTCATCCTGCAACAAGACAATGCACCGTGCCATCGCTCCCGAATTGTATCCGAATGGTTGGATGAACACTCCACCGACGTGACCTCGCTTCCTTGGCCAGCTAGGTCACCTGACCTCAATCCCATCGAGCACATCTGGGATGCCATCGAGAGAGATGTTCGAGGCTCTGACCCCCTCCATCAAATCTTCGTGAACTGTGGGAGCTTGTTCAGGGTTCGTGGATCCGTATGGCTTCCCAACGCTTCCAGTGTCTTGTCGAGTCCATGCCGAGACGAATCGCCACCGTTATCAGGGCGAAAGGTGGCGCTACACGTTACTAGACAGGTATCTCTAATTCAGTTGCTCTTCAGTGTATTTCGTTGTGTGTTGATAAGGTTATTTCGTACATCAGGTAATGAGCAAATAAAGTATGCGCAGTTAAGAGACACTTTTATGTTGTTGGATTTTGTTAGGTGTTGTTGGTATATATGGGTCTTGAAATATTAAACTTCTGTATGTTTTTTTAATAACTTGCAACTCAACATTCTCTTTCGTTATCAACAGGCTTCTTTCGGTGCCGGCTACCTTTTATTTGACGACGTCAGTTTTCGCTTGGGTTTGTTTACCTTGGGATGCTCTCCAGGTGGCAGCATGAGCAACTTCTGGACCTTACTCTTCGGCGGTGACCTCGATTTGAGCGTAACCATGACCTTTATCAGCACTTTTGCGGCATTAGGTAAGCAAAGAGTTATTGCGCAGCTGCACTTTATGTATTCCAAGTTTCCGGTAATTACTGCTTTAACTATTTCAACTCAGAAATGCTTAAAAGTATTCTGAGCAGTTACTCACGAGTCACGACAGAGTAAATATTCCTGCATACGCATTCAGTATGTATAAATTTTTGGATTTAGCAATCATCATCATCATCATTGTCAACCATTATCAATCCACTGCTGGACGAAGGTCTCCCCAAGTTTCCTCCACAACGGTCTGTCTTGTGCCAGTCTCCTCCATGTCACTCCCGCATATTTACGAATTTCATCCACCCATCTCCCATGTGGTCTTTTTCTGGGTCTTTTCCTGTCCCTTGGAATCCAATCTAAAATTTCGGCTGTCCATCTATGGTCTGTCCTTCTGGCAGTATGTCCAGCCCATTGCCATTTCAGGGATTTAACTCTGATCATGATGTCTTCCACTCTCGTCATTTTTCGGATCCACGAGTTCCTCTTCTTATCTCTCCTGGTTATACCAAGCATGCACCTCTCCATGGCTCTTTGAGTTGTCTGCAGCCTTTGTATGTCTCTTTTAGTTAAGGTCCACGTCTCTGCACCATACGTAAGCACTGGAAGGATGCATTGATCAAACACTTTTCTTTTAAGACATAATGGCATATTGCTCTTGAAAATTATGCTGTTTCTTCCAAAAGCTCTCCAGGCAAGTTTTGTACGCAGATTAATTTCTTCATCAATGTGACCCTCACTTGATATCTGCTGTCCAAGATAAACATACGTATCTGTTATCTCCAGTTTTTCTCCATCAATCGATAAATCTTCATTTCTTGTAAAAGCATTGAACATCACTTTTGTCTTCTGAAAGTTCATTTTTAATCCCACTTCTTTACTCTTGTCAGCAAGTTCCTGGATCATACTCTGCAGCTCTGATGGGGTAGTTGCAAAAATGACTACGTCATCAGCAAAACGAAGGTGGGTTAGATATTCTCCATTAATCTTTATCCCTTTGTTTTCCCAGTTCAGTGATTGAAAGACATTTTCCAATGTCGCATTAAAGAGCTTCGGAGATATGGTGTCACCTTGTCTCACTCCCTTTCCAATTTTTATGTGTGTTGTATTTTCAAACAGCCGAATCTTTGCACTTGCATTTTCATAGATGTTATTAATAATATTAATGTATGCATCTTCAATACCGCAGGATTTCAGAGCCATTGTAACTGCTGATGGTTTCACCGAATCAAAGGCTTTTTCATAATCGATAAAAGCCATGCACAATGGAAGTTCATATTCCCTCGCTCTTTCAATTAGTTCTCTCAGTACGTGGATATGATCTATTGTGCTGTAGCCACTCCTGAATCCAGCTTGTTCTCTCGGTTGAGCCATGTCCAGTGTTACCTTCAAGCGGTGTGAAAGAACTTTAGTGAAGATTTTATAAACCACTGATAGGAGGCTGATAGGTCTGTAGTTCCTGAGATCCTCAATGTCACCTTTTTTATGTAGCAGGATCATTGTAGCATTGTTCCAATCCTCAGGAATCTTCCCTTCATTAAGGCATCGAGTGAAAATTTGGGCGAGTACTGTTTCAATTTCTCCACTTGCTTCTTGTATGATGTCTATAGTAATTCCATCTTCTCCTGGAGCTTTCCCCGGCTTCATGTTCTTGATTGCATGAGCAACTTCTGCTGGGAGGACTGGGAGAACTCTGGTACTGGTAACTCTGGTACTGGTATCTCTGGTACTGGTATGATTTAGCAATATACATCACTTTAAAGGCATCTTTTGGCATACGAATAAATACATATAAACATCAAAAGACAATGTACTTCAGTTATCTAAGCATTTCACTCTCCACATATGTGAGGATTGAAGTTCTAGTAATCGTACTAGGAAAATTATTTTAACTTCTCATAGATGCAGGACGGTGATGCAAATTTTCTGCTTTTCTGGATGCACAGTTTTCCGGTCAGTCTGCGTGGGTGTTATTCATATCTGCCTTGCTATCTTTGTTTCTTACTTGTATTCCGAAAAGTGTGGGCTCGGTCTTGTGAAAATCCATAAACTTTCGATTATTGTGATTTCAAAACTCAGTTTCGTATTACTAATAGATTCAACAGCTTTGCCGACTTTTAATAAATTTAATTTTGTATAACAAATCACTACTTGTCAGACAAAAATAAAAGTAGCAAACTGATTACGATAACTGATAAAAGTAGCAAGTCTGAGCTCACTGATTATGACTGCCTTATTTAAATTGACTAGAAAGTTTTAAATTGCATGCATTTCTTAAAAATAAGATTTGTATTAATGAGGTTTTATGAAATTAATGATGCTACCACCAGGCCCGAGTCCGAGGTAACATTAGTGGTTGGGGGTGTTGACGAAACGAAAACTGCTGTCTAAAGAGGACAAACCCTGAAAGCACTGAAACGGTTAAAGGCAATATAAAATAAATACAGCCCTCCCCCTTCCCCCTAAAAAGTTTGAAAGATATTGTTTTCTGAATTTGCAAAATTCGATTTCGGATTTGCCCACTAAAATGGGCTTCAAAACGTACTTATGCAAAGTGAAATGACATACTGTTGCGCTCATGCAATGGAATATTTTTGTGCAAGAGTGTAATGATATACGTATTATATAGATCAAAAGTGAAATGAAACATTGTTGCGTGTGCTTATGGCACCATGGGCGCCCATACGGAGGGGCAAGATGAGGCACTTGCCCTCCTGGGAATCCAACTGTCATTTCACTTCTTGGGAGGTACTACGAAGATTTTCGCCATAACATTAATTCCGATTGCTGATTTTTATGTTAAACTCCTGGAAGGGTGTGTGCGTTCAGTAAAAAACATTGGTAATTCGCATTAGAAAGTAATATTGAAATTTGCTACTCCGTGCTGGAGCACAGCATACCTGAGTACAATATAGGGCAGCGTGAAAGACAAAGAAATGAAAAACATATCATCCTCTACAACGACCATTTGCTGTTCTGCAAATTGTTTTTTATAATAATGTCAGGTGCGTTTTCCCCCCTTCTTGATCAACTGAGTAACCATTGGAGTTTGGTGGTGCAAGCGACACAAGTGGGCAAAAGATGCAAGACTCATAAGAACAAAAAATAAAACAAATTATAGCCCCAATCAATGCTGTCGAACTTAATCTATGTCTTTTTTATGCAATATTTTCGTCTGCTTTTTTTTTTTTGATTGGAGGTTTAAAAACTTACTTGGCCTTGTGGTACAGATACAGTGATAGGATAAACAGACATAATGGTACAGTTTTGTTAGGCAGACATAGACAGTATTTTCATTTTACATCAGCAATGTACAAAGCGAACATGGTATACAGTATACCAAATGATTAAGTAACACACAGAGAGGCAGTGCTGATCAAGCAACACATAAACATAGCGAACATGGTATACTGATGCCAAATGATCAAGTAACACAAAGAGCCATTGCTGATCAAGTAACACATAGACGTAGTGAACATGGGATACAATATGCCAAATGATCAAGTAACACAGAGAGAGCCAGTGCTGATCAAGCAACACATAGACCTAGCGAGCATGGGATACAGTATGCGAAGCGAACATGGGATATGGTATGCCACATGATCAAGAGAGTCAGTGCTGATCAAGTAACACATAGACCAAGCGAATATGGGATGTAGTATGCCAAATGATCAAGTAACACTGAGAGAGGCAGTGCTGATCAAGTAACACATAGACATAGCAAACATGGAATGCAGTATGTTAAGCGAACATGGGATACAATATGCCAAATGATTAAGTAACACAGAGAAAGAGCCAGTGCTGATCAAGTAACACACAGACATAGTGAACATGGAATACAGTATGCCAAATGATCAAGCGACACAGAGAGAGCCAGTGCTGATCAAGCAACACATAGACATAGCGAGCATGGGATACAGTATGCGAAGCGAACATGGGATATGGTATGCCAAATGATCAAGCAACACAGAGAGAGCCAGTGCTGATTGGCTATATTTCAGCTTTTTTTAGATAAGATTTAATCTTATTTTTAAGTGAAAGGAAATTAAATTTTAGTTAATTGTGATTCCATGGTTTTGTATATCTTAGATACTTTTTTTTTCTTTTCCCTCCAGGTATGATGCCCTTGTGGATTTTTACATTAGGAAGGTCATTATTTCGTGACAGAGAAGCAACTATTCCGTACCTAAACTTGACTGGATCTTTGGTCATGTTGATAGTTCCAGTGGGAGCCGGTCTTCTCATTCGTCAGTACTCTCCACGGCTGGCCAAAATCTCGGAAGCCATCCTCAAACCTCTGTGCGTCTGTGTCGTTATCGTTGGCATCGGATTCACCCTGTACGTCAACAAATACGTTTTTTATTTCTTCACTTGGCAAATCATCATTGCAGCGATTAGTATCGCCTGGGGTGGCTATTGCTTTGGTGCATTAGTAGCATGGATGGCACGTCTCAAGAAGCATCAGATCATCGCTGTCTCTATTGAAACTGCTCTGCAGAACCCGGGTGTTGCGTTTGTGTTGCTTCTGTTGTCTCTTCCACAGCCAGAAGCAGATCTGACTTTAGTTCCCGTTATGGCGCAGATGATGGTAACCGGAATTCCAATGTATATAGTACTGATATCTCTCAAAATCGTTTCCTGCTGTCGACCTCGTTTCAGTGACGACGAGACGAACAAAGAGAGCGGCGTCGACAGTTCCCAAGATTTTTCAGGTAAAGACTACTTACCTTTAGAAACGAACCCACAGAAAGCAACTATTGTGCCATCCACAGCTTGTTCAAAGTGAAGCTATGCTACTTTGGGAAAGAGACACCATTTTGGAACTTTGAATCATGATAAAGCGAATTTGTATGCATGTATTCGCAACACAGGTTTAAGAAACGGGTGTTTTACCACATAAAATGCAATGAGCAAAGGGTATTTATAGTGATATTTTCCTGTGAGCTTTTATGATATAGCGACAGGTTTTCTCAACTATCCACCAAGCTCGATTCGGTTGTGATGAAGATGTCCAGGTTAATCTCAGATCGGAATAATCAGAGCCGTCGTTTGCCATGGGCAAGAAAGGCGGCTGCCAAGAGCCGCCATTTCTTTAGGCCGCAGACTTTAATCATATGTTGATTGCTTATAATCTCCCATTTTTTAATCTGTATATCTTTTGAAAAAATGAAATAAATAAAAGCACTAACTAAACATTCGGAAGTATCGTCAAGTAGAGTGATGCTTTTGAAACGTATTTATGAGATCGACGATGACTTAAGAAAGATCACACACATATCCAAAGAATATCTAACTGAGAAGTTAAGGCTTGGAGACGTAACTAACGCCGACATATTCTGGATTACAAGATGCAGTGCACATATACCAACGTACAGGCTAATGTCAGAGCCGACTGCGCATGCCTGTTTGTGTTGTTTCGCTGACTTCAATTCTTCTACAATAGTTCGGTGTTACAGGCTATGTGCTAATGGAAGCCAGCCGATCTACCACAGCACGTGATTGTTGCGTTCTCGGTAGCATAATCACTTTGCAAATCGGATATGTTAGTTTTGATGCCCCAGTCGCGTTAGTTAAGGCTTTTGTTTGCTCTTCAGTTTTTCAGAAACATTTTCAGAAATGCCAAATACTACGGATTGTCTGCATTTTGTACGCATTCTTAGGCCTAACCATAATATTTTCTGAAATTTAATTTAAATAGTAATATTAATTGCTATTGTACATTTGTTCCACCAAAATAAGGGACGGACGGACGGGATATCAGAAAACAAGAAAACTGTTCTAAGCAAATTGTCATCAGATCGAAGGAAACAATCGTGGGTCAAAGAAAAGCTCCGCTGCCATATTCCCCTAACGCTTTTTTTCCTGAATGTCTGCTTTCCGGCTGAGCACATAAGCTACCAGGATGTGGGGGCGGTGTTATCGCCTGTTTTACGTTATCTCAACGAAAGTTGATAGCTTGGAGGCGGAGCCATCGTTATACTTGTCGAGCCTCAATGCAGCTTTAGTGACGTCACAGTAGGGGTCCGACGTTCAGCTCCCATGGATCTTGCTTTCGTTCAGTCAGAGCGGACGATGTGTCGCGTTTAAGTGGTGTTCTTCATTTGTTTACATCATGTAGATTCATTTGCAAAAAACTTAGCGAATCACTTTCTGTGCGATGAAAGTTGATATTGCAATATGAATAAAATGCGCTAATATTTAACTCACGGATTACTTAGAAAGTTGTCGCGAAAAGTGAACGAAATGCTAATGTTTAGATGAAAGTGACAAATTATTTGAGTGAACTTAGAATACTAACCGACGGGAACTTTGAAATTTTCCGCACAAAATAAATGAAATGTGCTGTTGTTGTATTTGCAAATTATTTAAGAATACTTAAGTCGTGGCATGAAATACGAATATTTAGACGAAATTAATTATTTATTTTTTAAAGTTTTCGTACGAAGGGAAAGAACAGTTAATATTTCGACGAGCCTGACAAATTACTTCGGTCTTACGCAAAAACGAAATGTAATTACTTAATTACTTTTTCTAAGTTGTAGCATAAAGTAAAAGAAAAGTTAATATTTCAATGAACCTAACAATTGTCAAGGTTTCTTCACATTCAGTCAGCAGTTAAGCAACAAATAATCCTTATATGAAAAATTTGTTGGCAAAAAATCTCATTGGTGAGATTTCTGCCCAGAGCAAGTTGACAGGTGAAGCGGTACCTTTTTTTTTTTTTTTTTTTTGAGAATATTATGTGCAATTTTATTATTAAGGCTTGTTAGCAGCATGACAAAATTAACTGCTATAGTTTCTAAGAATAAATAAGTTACCATGCAAAAGGTCAGATTATGCCAACATGAAGCTGAGCAGGACATGCCCAGAATTTTTTTTTTTTGGAGGGGGAAGGGGGAGGGATCCGATTTTTTTATACAACTAAATGTGTTATGAGTGCATTTTTAAAATGTATGCAACATCTGTGCAAAAATATTCAAATAAATATTACTGAAAATTATTATTAATATTCTTATTACCTGTATTCTTATCACCACATAATGGTTGACCACTTATATTTAGCAATTTATCTATGCAAGAAACAAGTTGGGAAAAGTGATTGGAATCCCGAAAAGACCGATTTGTGTGCGAGAAATCGATTTTCCAAAGCACTAATAAAACTAATATCATCATCATCATCATCATTGTCAACTATTATCAATCCACTGCTGGACGAAGGTCTCCCCAAGTTTCCTCCACAACGGTCTGTCTTGTGCCAGTCTCCTCCATGTCACTCCCGCATATTTACGAATTTCATCCACCCATCTCCCATGTGGTCTTTTTCTGGGTCTTTTCCTGTCCCTTGGAATCCAATCTAAAATTTCGGCTGTCCATCTATGGTCTGTCCTTCTGGCAGTATGTCCAGCCCATTGCCATTTCAGGAATTTAACTCTGATCATGATGTCTTCCACTCTCGTCATTTTTCGGATCCACGAGTTCCTCTTCTTATCTCTCCTGGTTATACCAAGCATGCACCTCTCCATGCTACTTTGAGTTGTCTGCAGCCTTTGTATGTCTCTTTTAGTTAAGGTCCACGTCTCTGCACCATACGTAAGCACTGGAAGGATGCATTGATCAAACACTTTTCTTTTAAGACATAATGGCATATTGCTCTTGAAAATTATGCTGTTTCTTCCAAAAGCTCTCCAGGCAAGTTTTGTACGCCGATTAATTTCTTCATCAATGTGACCCTCACTTGATATCTGCTGTCCAAGATAAACATACGTATCTGTTATCTCCAGTTTTTCTCCATCAATCGATAAATCTTCATTTCTTGTAAAAGCATTGAACATCACTTTTGTCTTCTGAAAGTTCATTTTTAATCCCACTTCTTTACTCTTGTCAGCAAGTTCCTGGATCATACTCTGCAGCTCTGATGGGGTAGTTGCAAAAATGACTACGTCATCAGCAAAACGAAGGTGGGTTAGATAATCTCCATTAATCTTTATCCCTTTGTTTTCCCAGTTCAGTGATTGAAAGACATTTTCCAATGTCGCATTAAAGAGCTTCGGAGATATGGTGTCACCTTGTCTCACTCCCTTTCCAATTTTTATGTGTGTTGTATTTTCAAACAGCCGAATCTTTGCACTTGCATTTTCATAGATGTTATTAATAATATTAATGTATGCATCTTCAATACCGCAGGATTTCAGAGCCGTGGAAACTGCTGATGGTTTCACCGAATCAAAGGCTTTTTCATAATCGATAAAAGCCATGCACAATGGAAGTTCATATTCCCTCGCTCTTTCAATTAGTTCTCTCAGTACGTGGATATGATCTATTGTGCTGTAGCCACTCCTGAATCCAGCTTGTTCTCTCGGTTGAGCCATGTCCAGTGTTACCTTCAAGCGGTGTGAAAGAACTTTAGTGAAGATTTTATAAACCACTGATAGGAGGCTGATAGGTCTGTAGTTCCTGAGATCCTCAATATCACCTTTTTTATGTAGCAGGATCATTGTAGCATTGTTCCAATCCTCAGGAATCTTCCCTTCATTAAGGCATCGAGTGAAAATTTGGGCGAGTACTGTTTCAATTTCTCCACTTGCTTCTTGTATGATGTCTATAGTAATTCCATCTTCTCCTGGAGCTTTCCCCCGCTTCATGTTCTTGATTGCATGAGCAACTTCTGCTGGGAGGACTGAAAGAACTCTGGTACCTTTCATGATGTCTGGAGTACATGTATCATCCCTTTCATATAATTTGGAGTAGAAATCTTTCACTCTTGTCAAAATTTCGCCTCTATTTCTTGTTATAGAACCATCTTCTTTTCTCAGAGCCATAATCTGTTTTCTTCCCTTACTGAGATGTCCCTTTGCTATCTTTAGGCTTTGGTTGTTTTCAATTGCTTTCCTCACTAGCTCACAGTTGAATTTCCTTACGTCTTCAGTGATACTTTTTCGTGCTGTCTTGCATAGCTCTATATATTCCACTTTGGAAGTCACATCTTCTTTAGTTGTCCTCATCTCTCTTCTTTTTTGCATCAACATTTTGGTTTTTCCTGATAATTTGTTTACATGCAACTTGTTCTTAGACCCAGCTAATTTTGTTGCTGTTTCCATAAGAGCTTTGGTTACTTTTCTGTTAACTTCAGAAATATTCACTTCTTCCGATGTTAGGCCTTCTAAAGCAGAGAATCTGTTCTTCAGTTCCAACTTGAAAGTATTATGGTGTTTTTTAAGGTTGGTTATGTCAATACATTTTGTTTGTCTTATGAGCTTGTCACGTTCCAGTTTAGTGTTGAGGTGCATCTTACATCTCACCAATCTATGGTCACTACCTGTGTTGAACTTGTTGAGCACACTGCAGTCTTCGATGACGAATTTTTTGTTACACATAATAAAATCAATTTCACTTGTCGTCCCAATTGGATGTCTCCATGTCCATTTCCTGTGTGGCTTTTTCTTGAAAAAGGAATTCAAGATGAAAAATCCTTCTGCCTCTGCAAACTCAACGAGAGTATTTCCACGCTGGTTTCTGTTGCCGTGACCGAATTTACCTACTGAAGTTTCATTCTGTTGCCGGTGCCCTATTTTTGCATTGAAATCTCCCATAATTATCTTCAAGTGCTGCTTACCTTTATTATTTAGAGGACGAATTTCCTCATAAAATTCTTCAATTTCTTCTTCAGGATGACTTGTGGTGGGTGCATAAGTTTGAATAATCTGAGCCTGGTATCTTCTCGATAGTTGGATAACGAGTCGTGCAGCTCTGTCAGAGGAACTTTCAACTTCTACCACTTTATCCTTCAGTTTCTTGTTTATTATAAATCCAACACCACTAGTTCTGCCAGTATCTGTCCCACGATAATAGATGTCCACTTTTCAGTTCAATGAGATCTTCTCCTTTTCTCCTTACCTCACTTAGCCCGACGATGTCCCACTTGATCCTTTGTAGTTCCTCTTCCAATTCAAGAAGCCTTGAATCAGAAGATAGGGAGCGTCCGTTGTAGGTAGCCAAGGTCAGCATCAAATGGCAGCCTAGTCCGGTCCTCCGGGGATTCTTAGCACCCTCTGCCTTCATGTCGCACTGGCCGCTGCCTTGGCCAGGTACATTCCAGCTGCCGGAGACTGAGGGCCAAGATTTAAGTTGTAGAGTCATTTTGGAGGTGTTTGGCCATAACTCACCACGCTGGCCAAGCGGGTTGGTGAGTGTGGGATAGCATTTCCTCTGATCCCGATGGTATAGTTATACCGCTATTTGCGGTCGTCAGAACCCCTTTAGTGGGAACAGGATGCACCACGAGAAGGCGGGGTTGACATTTGTCAAGGAGAGGCTGTGATGTTACGCATTACATGTCTAAAAATGGTACATAAATTGAAATCTTCTAACATTGATCTGGGTTTCGTTACAGCGTTGGTTTTGTTTTAATGTGATTCTCGGTATTTTAATCAAAACTCCTTGCTTTTCAGCATGCTTTAAAGTAATCTGAAATAAGTCATGGTTGCCTCGTCACCGCAGAAACTTTCGGTATACTCATGTATTGGTTTTTCATGCAATGGAACATTCTGGTCCTTGGGTCCTTGCCCCTTCCTGGTCTTAATGGAGAAAACACGCTCAGTTGCTGTCATGAGATGTAAAAACAATTTCAAATACTAACAAAAAATTGCCTTTTAAAATCGTGTTTTTAAAATATCGAAAGTTTCCAAATTTTGGGGTGTTTTAACACCCAACCTCCCCCGTCCCCCCTTGGGCACAACACTGAAGCTGGGGTAGATGATGAATTTCGCTTTTTCAGAAAACATTTGTTGAGTTCCTAAAAATTATTTTATTTCCCCTTATTTTTAATGAAATATTAAAGGGTTATCTTATTTAGAATGCCATAAAAAATCATTTTTATAACATGATTGCCCATTCACAAAACTTCCTGTTCCTAAAAGTTATTTTACTAACACTTATTTTTGACGAAGCATTATAAGTGGTTGTCTTTTTTAGGGAGTAATGTTATAAAAAAAGAAAGCATTTCTATCACAGTGATTACTGCAACACAATCTTTAACCATTATATATTTTTTATTGCTCACAAGGTACAGGACTTTGTGAAATGTTTTGAGTCGACAAGTCCATTTTAGAGACTTCATCGCGGCTGTTGCAATTTTCTTGGGAAATCAGTTGCTCAGATTTAACTGGTATGACGAAAAACGGCGGTAACATAAGGTAGGTATTTTGATATCACTAACATCCGAAGTATTGAAACATAAAACGGGGTCAATTGTATTGTCATTAATAAGTTTTTCAGACACGTTTGAAACTTTGCTGATAGATTAGAAAAGTGAGGTGAAACGCTGGGAGATAAATCAAGTAGTGCTTTCATAGCCTTGTTTTTAATTTGTCTTTTAAATGTAGCTAAAGGCTATCTGTGTTTCACCTGCAGTCTGTGCATATTATATCCCAGTTTATATTTGTCTATAATTTTCTGTATTTTTACCAAGAAGAGCCTTATTTTATTTTGGTATGTGAGTTTGTTTGTATTTTTCCAACACTTGTGTATTTGGTCTACATTGAGGGTGCAGTGTATCATATTTTTCACTATTTTGTGAATTTAAACTTAATTTTTAGTCATGATTGTCTTAGTATTAGAGGAAGTTTGTTTAGCATAATGTCTCTAGTTTAATTCTTGTACTTTGGAATTGCAATTTTTAAGTTTCTCCTTGAGTGTCCAAATGCGTTGCAGTACGTAGGCTATAAATAATTGTAAGTAGGTACTTTATTTTATTGTAGGTATAAAATATGTATGGTGAAACAAGTTTTTGAGGAATTTGTATGCAAATTAGCTATGAAAAGAGCCTTCCGATTCAGTTTGTTTGGCTCCGACACTGTGCTGTGCTCTTTTGCCTGTTTATTTTTGTACATAACATTAACTGAAATTTCTAAAAGGTATACATTCTTTTCCTGTTTCAATTCATAGGTGGTTACAAAAAGTTATTAACGAAACAAATACACACTTCATGTATTCATTTCGTTATTTTCATATACTTTGAACACAATTCATGTATTCTAAATCATACGAGAATATATATATATATATATATATATATACAGTGGTCACAAAAGTTAGGGATTATTATGGTTTCAAAGGGGAAACATGGTGATATGCAAATTTGTGAGTACTGGAGATAAGTTATCAGTACAAATTAGCATCATGACAACACAGCACATGGTGTGCGAGCTACGACAACAATAGCCTCCAAGGAGTGGAAAATGGGAATTCACAATTAAATAATCAACTAGCAAATACAAAAATTGGTCTCTTACTCTTGCCATTTGGAAACTAACAGCAACAAAATTCAAAACCTGTAGCACCAAAAGTATACTTTGGGCCATATCATAGCCAAAAATGGAGTTTTTTTCTGCAATAGTAAGCGCTAGTCTTAAAAAACTCTTGGTGCTTTAGAACATTAACGAACAGTGATCTGGATGATAAATAGCATGTATCAATGTAGCATAAAATAAAAAACCCCAACACCGTCAGCGAAATAGTTACAAAAGTACGTTTATTGAGTGAAAAGTTGAAATAATTGAGGCCAAGTGAAGGAAAACAAATAATGTAATCTCTTAATAAAGAAATAAAAATGATCCTGTAGCTTAACAAATGGTGAATGGGGTGATAAATACCATATAGAAAAGACTACGAAGATAAAAAACTCCAACACTCAAATATAAGCTGATACAAAAACAAACAACCCAAGGGCAAGGATTCGTCGGCCGGTTGGGGATAGGTATGGAATATCAAACACTTTTCCAACGTTATAGCTGCTTAACCTTAAATAAGTATCAAATAAAACAATAAAAATGTTTAAAACAAACTTGCGATTAGCACTAACATATCTCTCAATGGTCTAATAAAGCGCTATTAAAAAGGGAATAGCTACGTTTATATTCGAAAATGTAACAAATTATTTACTCCTCCTAGTTTAAAATGCAGTTGATATATAAAACTGTTAAGAAACGAATACATGAATGTGTTCACGTGTTAAGATTCTACACGTGTTAAAATTCTCCACGTGTTACGAAACGAATGCATGAATTGTGTTCGAAGCCTATGAATGAAAACAGGAAAAGAACTTACCTTTTATGAACTTTCGATTAATCACTAATTCAATGTACGTTTATCGAAGGTAATCGCTAATATAATCCTCTTTTATCGAACGAATTGTTCTGTGTAAAACTTCTTCAAATACAACGTTCTTGCATACGAGAAACACTGTGAGCTGTGACCTGTCAAATCCGGGCCGACCGGCTTGTTGTTATGACCCCTGCTTTGACGTCACTCCCGACATCAGCGCCACACATTAAGGCTCGATAAAGTATAACGATGGAGGGCATCTACGTCTACAGCATACCAGGCGTTTACCAGGCAGTCTTTTAATTGGTTCACATTTGATGGAAAAGGATTTTGATTGGTTCAGATTTGATGGAAAAGGATTTTAATTGGTTCAGATTTGATGGAAAAGGATTTTGATTGGTTGAGATTTGATTGAAAAGGATTTTGCTCCCGGACTGTTTTTCTAACTGTTATAATGGTCTTTGGTGGTGTCGCGCTCTCATAATTTTAATTAGTGAGCTTTGATTCTGTTATTGGTGATAAATACTTTCACAAATTATCAAGTATGCACTTGGTTGGAAATTTGTTTTACCGTTTTGTTGTGAACTTATTAATTATTGCTGCCGCCAGTCCAGAATGGAAGTAAGGCCCGGCCAACCTTATTCAGAATCTCCTTTTCAGGGCATGGTGAAGGATATACTTTAGCATGAAACATAGCTGGTTCTCTTCAGAGTCATAACTTTTTTCCTATCAGTGGCGTATATTTGAAGCTAGCTAGGCTAGCTGCGAAGCCCAGAGAATGCACAAATAAAAGTCAATTACATATACACAAATAAAAAGCAATTATCAGCAGAAAAAAATACATGTGCGGATTCGCTTCTTTTGACTAAGAGAATCAGTCTGGTGATCAAAGACCAAAGGGCCTCTTACGTGATGTGACCATCTTTACCAGTCTTCGCTGTGTGATTAGAAGACTTTCGATATAATCGGGGCTAGCGTTTCCATGACAACATGAAGGAGCGGGCGAAGGAGCCATTGCTTTGGGAAAGGCTTCTCTCAGAAAAGAGAAGACTTAGCACTACCATTAGTCACCCGCGTGCTGTCGCACGTATTTCGCGTGAGTTGTTTGAGTTGTGTGAAGTGTCAATTAATTAAAATCGGGGATATTATATCTTAAATTCGTGGTTTTGTTGGATTCGAACTTTTTGATAAATTTTGTGAAGACTTTCCTGAACATCTACTATCAGAACTTAAAGAACTCTATGCTTCAAATTTTGAGCAGTTCGACTAAAAAAATGAACTGAAGGTGTTTAGTTCTCTTGATGAATACAAAAATAAATCAGTAAGAGATATTACTTGTTACATAAAATTGAATAAATTGGACATGGTATTTAGTGATATGTACAAATTAGCAGACGTAATATTGAAGTTTCCATCAACAACTGCAACTGTCGAAAGAGGTTTTTCAGCATTAAAAAGAATCAAGATATATCTTACAGCCACACAAGGACATGTGCACTTGAGCAACTCGGCTGTTTTGTGAATAGAGAAAAACATCCTTTTTAAACATGAAAAAGTACTCGGGAGAAACTTTTTATGAAAACGTAACACTCAAGTTGACACAAAAGGAAAGAAGAATGGAGTACGTGTACAAATAATGTATTCAGAAAAAGAATGGAATTCATGTACAAATAAGTGTAAACATCCTAATCCTCATAATTATTTGGCATTATGTTAGCAATAGCATGTACGTAAAATTTAGAAAAAGAGTCTATTGAAGCTCTATTACTTAATAACTGAAAAAAAAATAAACTTGGCAATTAACAAAAAAAAAAAAAAAAAAAAAACAGCAGGGGGGGGGGAACGGGTGAGATAGCCCAGGTCTTGGGCCCAAGGTACGCCACTAATTCCTACATACATGATGTGACGGATGATGAAAAATTTACAATGATGGTTGCAGTACACTGCTTCAGGTTGAATATCACCAGTGCATACATGACAGATGGCACCTACTGTTAGAGTTCTGAGTTTGAATTTCTTTTTGTCAGTACATGAAGAAACACAGGTTTTATATCAGCAGAAGCATAGAATTGTTCCAATCACTTTACACGTCATGTAGTGACAACACAGCTATTATAGTGGAAACAGACAGTGGCGTATGCTTAAAGGAATCTAGGAAATAGGAGATGGACCATCTTTTTTCTTAAATCAATTTTTTATGAAAGTTTCTGTGACACATTTATTTTCATTCATTTAAATAACCACTCAACTCTGGGATGGTGAAATTTGAGGCTGCTACCTCAATGTGAAGCAAAAGAATCTCTCTCGAAGTTCGGAGACTTCTACCAAAGATTAGAGGGGAATCTCAGCTCAGCGAAGATTCCCTCGCGCTCCCGGAGATGCCAAGGTTTAACCTTGTAAACGAGAAACAAGGTTATTGCGCATGCGCGACACTGAACAAGCCACGGGAAAGCGGAGGTCAGACCATCTATCGATTGTGAGATGACCTAAAGCGGACAGCGGGTGTTTTAAACTTCGCGAGTTAAAATGCCCCACGACATAAGTTTACCACCCTTATATTGTTTTGTTTTTTCGTCGTTTCAGTTAAGGTGAAATTTTGGTAAATTGAATGTATATTTTTATACACGGTGATCGAAAAGTTCCCCAACCCTAATTTGAACAATTTTTATTCGCATTATACAGATACATAAAGTTTACTTACAGCTGTGATACATCTTCCATCGACTTTTGAGCAACTGATGTTGACCTAAAGAAGGTTCTGGAAACGACCTCCGTGTTGCTGGAAGCAAATATCCACACGGTGGCACATGTTTTTCGTAACGCGTTTCAGCATAGATGGCGTGATTTCCGCTATAGCCTGAATAACGTTTGTTTTCAAGGACTGCAGGTCATGCGAGTTGTTTGCATAAACAAGGTCCTTTAAATATCCCCACACACAAAAAAAAAAAAAAACGAAAAGAAAACATTGTTCAATAAGCCCTTGTTGTATTAAGAAAATTTACGAAACCAACGGCAATGCAGCAGGCGCTTATGCGTATCAGGTGCCTTCAGTTCTTGAACAACTTTCACTTTGTATGCATGAAGCTGCAATCTTTTAGTCGCTTTCTGTACTGAGTGGTAAGAAAGTTTTACTTGCTGAAATAAGCAACGAACCGATTTTGTAGGTGACTGTTGCAAACGTTTTTCAACATCGTTTATCACTTCCGGTGTTAACACACTTGGCCGGCCATTTCTAAGCATATCATCAACACTTCCAGTTTTAAGACTGCGTTTGCAAATAAGCTTCAAGTAAACAAATTCTCTCCACCCTCGTCAAACCCATGCCTCTGTGCAAATGGCGACGCTAAAGTGGGCAAACTGCGTAGCACATGTGGAACCAGTTATTGATTTCTGGCACTCTGCCAATTTCCTTCAGGCATTCGACAAGCTCAGTATTTGATCTCGACGAGTTGCTGACTCGTGTTGCCACATCAATTGGTTGAATATTTGCGTACAGCATACGCAATAATTTTTTAAATTCAGGGTTCGGGAACTTTACGATCACTTTGTATTAAGCGTGATGATAGAATCGCACAAATGTATTATTAGATGATTTGAAAGGATGTACTTTCAGAAGAAAAGATTACGGGAAAAAACAAATAATGAGAGACCAAATCCTGAACGAAGTCTTACTGCAAAATACAAAGATAAAAATGGGGAATACCCTAGGCACTTTTCCTATTCCATTTATTCTAAATCTCTGTGGTTAGCAGGATGTTCAAATGTAAATAAGTTTTACTGGCTGTGTCGCCTGTTTAGCCCTGAAAAAACTGTGTGGAAAAATAACTGGAGCCAAGAAAGACTTAGTGCTCTCCTCAGTGAATGGCCTTACTGTCACAGCTGAGAAATGATCCCCAGTTCAATTTCCATAATGCTGTAGTAGAATTTTTTTGGCCCAAACGAGATCTCTAGAATTCATGTTTATGTTTACTGAATGAAATTATATAATTAGTTATGTAAATTAGTATGCAAATTAGTTGTCATATGTAATTATACAGTATTATGATGTACATTATCTAAATCGCTCTTGAATCTGCAACTGCAATGCAAATTTTAATGTTGTGGTAAAATGAATTTTTAGTGTGTGTTTGTATCTGCATTCCTTCGATTTACAACTAAGTATAGATTACCCTCTTCTCGGAATCAGCATACACCACTGGAAACAAGGATGTGTGAATTTTTTCGCCAATTATCTGCTTATTTCAGATTTCCAGACCGCAGCCTAGTACCTGGGTAATTTTCAAGATTAACCACTAACCGCAGCTAGTATAAATATACTCTGACAACGCAACCGCAGCTAGTATAAATATACTCTGACAACGCAACCGCAGCTAGTATAAATATACTTTGACAACGCAACAGCAGCTAGTATAAATATACTCTGACAACGCAACCGCAGCTAGTATAAATATACTCTGACAACGCAACCGCAGCTAGTATAAATATACTCTGACAACGCAACCGCAGCTAGTATAAATATACTCTGACAACGCAACCGCAGCTAGTATAAATATACTCTGACAACGCAAAGGCAGCTGAACGCCCAAATTTTATGTCTCAAAGAAAACTATACTAGGAGCCCCGCCGAAAGTCTTACTTTTGGCATTCTCCCAACTTTCTTTGCCCCTGTACCTTGCACAGCCAATGAAAGGTGTGCATTCTAAATCCTTGAAACGTCAAATTCACAGAGAAAGCGTGGGATTCTCTTCCGACACTCCTCCTATGACATAATCCAGATGCCCTACTCTGCTGTTGCTATGAGCTTTCTGTGAATTCCACGTTCTAAATTTTTAGAAGCTCATAGTCTCACCCTCAATTTTGTGACCTTGTAACCAAAATGGCCGCAGTTTCTTCCTTCCTTCGTTTTTCACTCAGTAATGGCGTCCCACTATCCATTTCCAGAGTTTTCCCATCTTTTTTTTTGGGGGGGGGGGCGGTTCTACTTGTCACTGTTTTTTTTACTACTGGCTTACTGGCATTTTTCTCTCCTTTTTTTCTTCTTCTCTAACTAATTCCACACCATCATCACATTAACATGTCCCATACATTGTCAATGGGGTTCAGATCCTGGCTCTGTGGGTCCAGGAAAGATGGTGGAAGTCGCTGTCATACACGCTGAACTACTACTGAAGACATCTTGGGGGATGGACAGTAGCATTGTCGTTCATGAAACAGTCGTCACCTGCTAGAGAAAAAGACATTACAGGACAGACTTAATCGGAAATAGTGTTCAGGTAATCCTTGGAGGACTCCAGCAATATCAGAAAACCCGTTTCATATTACAGAATGTGCTCAACACCATGGCACCACCTCCAGAGTTTCGTTCACAAGGCAAGCTGGGTAAGTTGCTTCATGGAGTCCAGCCAAATTCTCTGCCCACCGTCGGTACAGAACAAGGTGTACCGAGACTCGTCGGACCACACGTCTTTTGTTCAGTCTTCCAGTGTCCAGTCACGGTGTTTCTGACAACACCGTAGACGAACTTTCTATTTTTTTATTTTTTATTTTTTTGTAAAAATCAGTGCTGCGAAGGCTGCCAAAATGAAGGCTACCGTATAGGCATGCGACTGCCAATACCGATTCTCTTCAATTACCTGCCCATAGTTTGCTGAAGTATAGGTCGAGATTAGCTTTCATTAAGTACTTCGGTCAATTTCTGCTTACAGGAAGTCTTGTTTCACCATTCAAGCCTTTTCAGACGACGGCGATGTCGTTCCTGACAGATTGTCGTCGGGCCACAGTTACACCTTCAGACAAGCAACGTACTTTATTTTTGCACTAATTTAAGACCCGGGATATCTCATCTTTCCAGAAAGCAGTCATTTCTGTTGTTTTCAAAATCGTCTCTCCAGCCAGACGGGCACGCACAATAAACCCTTTATCGAACTCCGAAAGATTCTTTGTTTTTTCCCATTGTGATCAATACTATTGATGATTACTAATGAGCAGCAATCACGTGGTGGCGCTCGTGACCACGTATTTTGCATATATACTGCGTACGTTTACGTACATCTGCATAAAGGTTTTTAATTCAGTGGCCGGTGTGTGTATATAGAACTATGTTTAATAACAATTTAAAGTGAAAATCACCCAAATACGTGGCGTCAGTGAATAAACAGAGACATCGCTCTTTCCACGTTTAGCAACCGAAAAATTGTTATTCGGCCGCCGCCGAGGAATCGAACCCTAAATCTCGGCTAGATATCGAGAGATCCGGGATTCGATTCCTCGGCGACAGCCGAATAACAATTTTTCGGTTGCTAAACGTGGAAAGAGCGATGTCTTTGTTTATTCACTGACGCCACGTATTTGGAGGATTTTCACTTGGGATCTCGCCCTTTGGATTTAACTGCTATAATTAATATATAGCCAGTGCCGTTAATGCCCACTAGATGGAGACGTCTCAGTAGCTGAGCCCATCTTACGGATTTATAATGTCAGATGCTGACATAAAAACGCACATAGCGCTGGGAATTGTTGGCGACCGTGGTGTAAGGCTAACGCGATTGGCTGGATATCGAGAGATCCGGGTTTCGATTCCCCGGCGACGGCCGAATAACAATTTTTCGGTTACTGTGCGTTGCTAAACGTGGAAAGAGCGAGGTCTTTGTTTATTAACAATTTAAAATTGTATTACATTCTTTTTGGACCTATCTCAAGTACTAGTAGATGTTGCTTAAAAAAGCAAGAAAAGATACTTTCTGAAACGAAATTGTCGCCCCAGTTGCGTAGCGGTCTAAGCGCTGGCTTCTGACCATTAGTCCGAGATGGGTTCGGGTTCGACTCCCTGTGAGGCATGGATGTTGGGTTTGTCTTACGGCACTTGCTCTCTTTATTTGGTGGAATCTGTACCCCTAAATTTGGACTGGCGACTTCTTATAGCCTGCTGAGTTGCTCGCGGTGGTTGTTAAACCTGCAATCAAAAAAAAAAAAAATCCTTTCACATTTTTTGTATAGCATTTTACGCCGCCCCAGTCGCCGAGTGGTACGGAGTCCTGGCTTCTAACCCTTGGTCCTAGATCCTAGAGGTCCTAGATGGATCCGGATTCAAATACCGAATAAGGCATTAATGTTGTGTTAGTGTTGCGGCACCGGATTTGCCTCCTTCGTGGAAATAGTGGCCCCGAAGTAAGAACTAGCGACTGCTTATAGCCCATTGAGTTGCTCACGATGGACGCTAAACCCCCCCTAAAAAAAGAGTAGAAAAATAGTATTTTACATAAGAAACACTCTAAAATTCAGATAAAAATAATTTTGTTCTGGTAAATTATAAAAGTGTAAACACTCTAGGAAAGATGTTTTCCTGTTTGAGTGTTCCACTGCAGTTGTAAGCAGTGCGTTTAACATTTAAACCTTCACTTACACTATATTGACAAAAGTCACCGGACAACCCTTCAAAAGCAAATGAACGGATTCGCTGCGTTGTTAAGATGCATGGTACAGCTGTAAACAGTATAAAAACAAGCCTGCAGCTGACTGCGATCATATTGCACTGTGAGGTTGAGTGAAAATGTCGCGGCGGAAGACAACTGACACTGAGAAAGGAAAGATTGTTGGGTGTTATATTAGTCGGTTCTCCATAAGAGAAATCGAGAGACGTTTAAATAAACCCAAGTCAACTGTTTTGGATGTACTGAATAAGTGGAAGACACATGGCGTGCCTGAAGCAGCAAAACGTACCGGCAGATCAAAGAAAATCAGTGATAGAGGACGTCGAAGCCTCAGGAGAGTCGTTACAGCTAATCGACGGAGTACTGCACAAGGCCTCAGTGTTTAGTTGAGTAAAAATGCTGAAACCTCGGTATGTACTCGTACCATTCGCAGAGAACTTCATTCCATGGGTTGCCGTGGTCGTGCGGCTACTCATAAGCCTTTCATCTCCACTCGTAATGCTGCTCGTCGTTTAGCATGTGTAAAGAACATTTATCGTGGACCGTAGACCAATGGAAACGGGTCCTATGGACTGATGAATCCATATAGACGATCCATCAGTCTGATGGCCGTGTGTGGGTATGGCGGCAGCCGGGGGAACGCTATTTACCACAGTGTACTGTTCCTACGGTCAAGTTTGGAGCTGACAGTGTACTCCTGTGGGGGTGTTTTTCGTGGTATGGTCTCGGCCCATTGGTTATCGTGGACAAACCTGTTAACCAGCACATCTACCTCGATATTCTGGAAAATTATGCCCTACCAACTTTGTGGCAATACTATGGAACCGAGTCTTGTTGGTAGCAGCAGGATAATGCACCGAGCCATAAAGCAAGGACTCTTACGATGTGGTTTGACGATAATTCCCTATCGTGTGTGGACTGGCCAGCAGAGAGCCCTGATCCGTTTAGAGCGCCGCATAAGAAGTTTGGAACCAAGGCTTACTACTAAGCAACAGTTAGTGGCAGCATTATGTACTGAATGGATGCGTATACCTATCGCTGTGTTCCAAAACCTTTGCCAAAAGCATGTCTCGAAGGGTCATTGCATGCATTAAAGTCAAAGATGTACCTACACCGTACTAATGTATGTCAATAAATGCTATGTTGTGTTTCTCTTTTAAGTGTCCGGTGACTTTTGTCAATATAGTGTATGTTACCAGAGGTTTGTGCAATCCCAATCACGAAAGCAATGTATCATAAGGAAATTTTGAAATAAGCATATTGTAGGCAGCATTCGGAGAAGTTCAGAAGATTACAGGTAACCTTTAATCCTTTAAGCGGCTGATATGCGTGGTGCCCCGAAATTTCCGCACTCTCCAAATAGAACTGTTCACATAGCGGTCAGGTTTTACGAAAGCTAAACAATTCCTTTCCCTCTCTCATACTGACCATTAACCTTTCACCGATGATAAGAGCAGTACTGACCATTAACCTGTTACCGATGATACGAGCAGTATTGCCCATAAACCTGTCACAGATGATAAGAGCAGTACTGACGATAAGCCTGTCAGAGATGATAAGAGCAGTACGGACCATAAACCTGTCACAGATGATAAAAGCAGTACTGACCATAAGCCTGTCATAGATAAGAGCAGTACTGACCATAAACCTGTCATAGATGATAAAAGCAGTACTGACCATAAACTTGTCAAAGATAAGAGCAGTACTGACCATAAACCTGTCAAAGATAAGAGCAGTACTGACGATAAACCTGTCACAGATGATAAGAGCTCCCTTCTAGTCCTCTATTCTCTGATATATCGTATGTTTTTGACTCTCCCAAGGTATGATTTGTGAAGAGCTGGTCCCGCTGACACGGACATCATGCCAATGAGCAGAAACAAATGGCTCAAACATCTCTTTCCTATTTTATGTTCGTCGACATTTTTATGGCCCCTTTTAGCAGATAATCGATCAGAAAGAATTGTCAATCATGCTTCGAATAATTAGGCTAAGAAGAAAGCAACTCTTTGTAATGCGCAGGTTCACTCATTTTAACCGCGTTCGGCCCACTTCTTAGACAGCGAATGTATTCGCTCCAGCTGATTTGAGCCCACTTTGCCAACTCGGAATTAATTCGTCTAAGCCGATTCAATGGTTAAGTTTATATATTTCACTAACGTACATGCATTTTTATTTTATTTTACTTTCCTGTCATGGAAGAAAAAATATGTTACGCAAATCGGATTGAAAATCGATATTTTAACGATTGAAAACAATGCACCACTTTCAGTTAAAAATACTATTAGCGGCTGCTAAGTTTAATTTTTGTCTAGAGCCGCCTAAGTAATACTAAGGCCAGGGGTGGAAATAATCCCTCATACCTGAACCAGTACAACAACACTGAGTTAGCTTTGCATTAGGAACAATTCCCGTATTCGGAGCGATAACGAAGTACCACGTGATATCAACGTCACGTGCGACTACTATAAATTTGTGCACACCTATCCTCTGTACGTAATCAGAAAACGTTTGCCCGTAATTGGAAAACGTGGCTACGTAAGCCGATTGGCCGCGGCCAGATAGTTCGGGCCTGGAGCACAGGGTCAGTATTTCTGAAACAGCCGCACTTTTTGGCTGCTCCCGTACTATTGTATCAAGGGTGTACCAGGACTGGGTTAACCATGCACAGACATCCAGCAGAAGGGCTCACATTGGTCAGCCTCACTTGTTGGCTGATCCCGTATTACTGTACCAAGGGTGTACCAGGACTGGATTAACCATGCACAGATACCCAGCAGAAGAGCTCACATTGGTCAGCCACACTTGTTGGCTGCTCCCGTACTGCTGTATCCAGGGTGTACCAGGACTGGGTTAACCATGCACAGACATCCAGCAGAAGGGCTTACATTGATCAGTCACACTTGGTGCCTGCTCCCGTACTACTCTATCAAGGGTGTACCAGGACTGGGTTAACCATGTACAGACATCCAGCAGAAGGGCTCACATTGATCAGCCACACTTGTTGGCTGCTCCCGTATTACTGTATCAAGGGTGTACCAGGACTGGGTTACCCATGCACAGACATCCAGCAGAAGGGCTCACATTGATCAGCCACACTTGGTGCCTGATCCCGTACTACTGTATCAAGGGTGTACCAGGACTGGGTTAACCATGTACAGACATCCAGCAGAAGGGCTCACATTGATCAGCCACACTTGTTGGCTGCTCCCGTATTACTGTATCAAGGGTGTACCAGGACTAGATTAACCATGCAAAGACATACAGTAGAGGGGCTCATATTAGTCAGCCACGCGCGGTGTATCCTAGAGGTGACACTCGATTGTCACGACTGGTATCTCAACAACGACGTGCAACAGTCACCCAGCTCACCCACTAGTACAACAGAAGTGCAGTTCAACCTATTTCCACATGCATCATGCACCGTACCTTGCTTCGCCTGGCGTTCCACAGCCGGAAACCAACGAGGATACCCATGATGACTCCCAGTAATCGCAAACAACGGAAGGGGGGTCGTATGGAATGATGAGTCCCGTTTCCTGCTGCACCATACTGATGGCCGTGTTCGCATATGACGTAAACAGCATAAAACCCTGTTCTCTGGTTGCACGGTTGAGGTCCAACAGGTAGGTGCAGGTGGTGTTTTGGTGTAGGGAGCTTTTCCTGGCAAGTCCTAGGTCCTTTGTTTATCATCTTACAAACACTGAATGGTGGATGCTACTGGAACCTGTTATCAGACCGTCTTGATCCATATCTGCAGGAGTTTTACCTGGACCACAGTGCCTTCTTTTAACAGGACAATGTACCCTGTCATCGGGCTTGTATAACTACTGAATGGCTGGAGGAACATAACAACGAACTCGACACTTTGCCTTGGCCCCCGAATTCCCCTGATTGTAACCCATTTGAGCATTTGTGGAATATGCTAGAACAGGGTGTAAGAACTACTCATCCACATCCATGGAATGACTGTAAACTGACGGAGCTTCTGCAGCGGGCAAGGGTCACGTTACGCATGAAGGATTTTCGACACCTTGTAAGATCTGTTCCTAGGCGTTTGCGAGTCGTGATTGCACAGGAAGATGGACCGACGCGTTATTAAGTAGGTGTTCATAATGCAAAACTAACTCAGAGTATAGTCGAACCGATATATAACGAAGTTTAAAGGAGAGTCAAACACATTCGATATGCAGACTTTGTTATAACCTGCCAGATAAAGGAAGAGCTATTTTTGACATATTATAATTATGATATCTAAGGTTAAAACTATTCAATCATAAACTATTTGTTAATTAATCGAATGCAAATAATACTTTATTGATTGAAAACTATATCTAGAATAATATGAGTGAGATCTACAATAAATAAATAATTTGACGAATGCAAAAATTAAAATACTGCTGAAAATCTGAAATTTCACTTGTTATATGTTACGTTAGATATATGAGCCAATTCTTGCTCGTTCTGTGCTTGTCATGCATGCTCGCTGTTTTAAATGTTTTTCAACTTCCTCTGAAGCAGTGGTTAAGATATTTCTAGATGTAAAATAGACTTTAAGATTTTCTAAACAGAGATTTAAAAGGTGGCGAGGGTAGGGGGGGGGAAGACAGCATTTGCCCAGCAGATGCGTGTTTAGCAAGCCTGTGTTGTGCGGTGGGGGAGGGGGAGTAAAATCAAGCAATTTACACATTCTCGTCTTCTCATGGGAACTGACCTATCTGTAAAGAAAACCAGAGAGTGTTGCGAAAAACGGGTAATTCCTTCTTTTCCAGTGAAAAAACTGGGCGAATGCTACTTCTTTTGTTTTCTGATAAACCTACTGAACTTCTGTGCATCGGCGCCGACTATGGTGGGGCTAGGTGAATCTTGCCCCTCCAATAATTTTATGGGGGGGGGAGAGCCTACCCAATATTTTTCATCCTTTTTAATTAAATAATCGCTTCAGCCTCACTAGGTGTACCGAGCTTTACTCTGAGGCCAAAGCGATTTATTTCCAAACAATTAATACATAACATAATAAGTAAATACTTTTTTCCCATTTTCAGCGTTGCTCATTTGATAAGAAACTGGATTGCCAGTTACGTATTATGACATGCTCTCGTAATATGTTGTAAATGTTTAAAACAATTATCAAAAGTAACATAAATAAAAATACAGAACCCTATAATCTATATATTTATCTATATATTTATCTATATATCGCCTTTATTAACTATATATTTTTTACGTTTCTTGTTCTTTGCTTGAGTAACCTTGTTAATTTCTCATATTTTTTATATATGTTTGGAAATAAAATCTCTGCGGATATTTTTTATAGAATCATAGGATGAAATTTTTTTAAAGATATTAGTATTCACCAAAAAAATATTTCTGTTTCCCTGTTCATTTGCTGATGAGTATTTAAAATTGCGTTTCAAAATATGACATGCTCTCGTAATATGTTTATATTTTTTATATATGTTTGGAAATAAAATCTCTGCGGATATTTTTTATAGAATCATAGGCTGAATTTTTTTAAAGATATTAGTATTCACCAAAAAAATATTTCTGTTTCCCTGTTCATTTGCTGATGAGTATTTAAAATTGCGTTTCAAAATATACGCCGAATCTCGTCGTTTATCTTTTTGCCCCCTTTTTTTTTAATTTTCCTTCTAACAATGGAAGAGATGCTCTCGTGGTATGTGGTAAATGTTTAAAACAATTATCAAAAGTAAAATAAATAAAAATACAGAAACCTATAATCCCTAGCGTCTTTATTTATCTATTTATTTTTTACGTTTCTTGTTCTTTCCTTGAGTAACCTTGTTAATTTCTCATATTTTTTATGCTTCGTTATATGCGGTCTGTCCAAAAGTTCTTGTTAGTAATATATAGTTAAAATTACAAGGAAGAATACACATTTTGAAGATGACAATCCGATTTTTGGTATAAATGTGACAAGGATGGTAAGTCAGATAATATCTGAAAACTTGAAAATTTTCATCGTCCTGGAGCGTCCTGGAGTTGTTTCGAACTTCAACGGATTTATAGAAACTTCAGTTTATGTGGAACTTCCTATTATGCGGGCTTAATTGCATTATTAAAGCCCTTGCTACAATGAAAGCAAGTCGAATAAACTTGTAACAAGAGGTATCATTAGAAACTTTTTTTTTTTCAATATTGATAATAATAGTTCAAGATGAATTTAAAAATTTTAATGCACTCAGACTTTTAACTGTTTTTTTTTTACAATTAAAATTATTGTAGTTTGTACATCATTCATTAATATTTTATTTAATTATATGAAAAAAATAAATATTTTTCTTTTCCTATCAGAACTTCTGTAATGATAAAACTTATTCACGTGCAATTTTAAAAAAGCGTACGTAAACAGAAAATAATTTTAAATGTCCTAAATGATCGGTGTTCGGTGATGTACTTAAGTTTGATAAATATTGGGGGGGGCTCCAAACAAAGCTGGCCCAACCCCCAAATTTTTAATCTCCCACTGGTAAGCAGTTTGATAATTTTTTTCAAATAGTGGACTGCAAACAAATCCGCTTTCAGGGTCGTTTTTGGATCGCCAATCAGGCAGTGTGTGTAACTTTCAAGAGAATTGAATGCTTCATATTCCATATAAAACGTAATGGAAAGGCTTTTTTTCCTTCAGTGCTAATGTGAATATACTAATTTTCTATGAAAATCGTTTGTGGAACTTCTCGCCTTCGTAGACATACTCTCCAAATTAACCTAAATTAACATCTTTGTAATCACCTATTTTATTAGAAAAAACACATTTCTACTTTTAAATAAAGACGACAGATGGCGCCACAAAACAGATGAGCAGGTGTGCCTTCTTAAAAATCTCGTACGCACGCAGGAAAACTGAAAGAGCAACAGATACCGGAAAGTTGAATAGGCGGAAGGAAGATAAAATATATTCTAGGAAATCATATGCACCGTAATGTAATTTTTTTTTTTTTTTTTTTTTTAAGCTGTTGGAACTTTCTCTTCTAATACTTGTTCATTAGCCACGCCACTGCCCTGACAAAGGGGGCAACATGCATTTCAAAGGTTTTCTGTTCGCTCTCCATCTGTTGCTGTTTCCGTTAGTGACAAAAGCAACTCACCTGAGCTTCGATCCGCCATCGGTGTTTGATTTATTTATTGGTGGGAAAAAGAACGTGACAGTTTTTCTGGGAGAATTGGCGTTCATCGGGAAAAACTGCTCTTCCCAGTTCAGTGTCAAGGAAGAACCTTCTTCGGTACTTGGTGCAGAATTGGATTGTACGTCAGTTGCATGTGAGGATGGTAAATCCGAAAAAAGTGCAACATAACCCTCGTATTAGAAGGCCGAGCCTTAGGGCTTGCAAAGGTATACATTATGGAATTCAATACCTCCTACGCGGAGGTGCCATTGATAATTCCCAGCGCTTTTCTGGACGTAGCTGTGATCAGGCCGCCAAAAGTTATTCACAAAGTCTTCAATGGGTTGGTTGCAACCATAGTGTCTATCAACTACATCAACATGGGTTGCGCCTTGGATTTGCAGGTTGTCAAGTCAGTGGTGAAAAAACCGATAGGACCTATTGTTGGTATGGTCTGCCAACTCATTGTAATGCCTGTGGTAAGTTGCGCATTTTCTATCTTTACGCTCATTCAGTACGCAGCACACTTCAATTTTTGCAATGGTTCAGCTTTTATTTTATTTCAAAGAAACCGTTCAAATGTTTCTTCTTAGGACTTAGGCTAGTTTTTTTGCAAGCGCAAAGGGGGAGGGGGTGATAGTGCTAACAGCTATATAGGTAAGAAAGGGTGGGAGAGAATTAAAAGAAAAAGGAAACCTTTGATATGTTGAGCCATAACCTGGGGCAGTCACGAAGATCGGTCGAGGGTATGTCCACAGGTAAGATCAGTAAAGCGGTTGCAGAGTAGGCACAGTTGAGGTAAAACGTTTTGTAGAAGTTTTGGATGTACCTTAAGGTAAGAGCTAAAATTACTGCTGTGATCCCTCCCCCCCCAACATATGGACATTACGTTTTATTAATATTTTACATCTAACAGTTGAAACTGACGGTAATTTTAAAGTCCAAAAATTTTACCATTCTGTTGAAAAGACGAAAGAAAATCCAATTTGTGGATTAAATTAGGAAACATCGTATTAACAAATGTATCGATATGTACTCACATATATGATTTACTTTAGTACGTGACCAGCTCAACAGGCGCGACGCAGGGGCGGATCCAGAGAGGCCTTCCCCTTAGGACCCAAGAAAAGCTTCGATTTGTTAGCACTAAATTAAAAGTGTAGCAAATCGAAAAAATTTTCGCGAAAGAAGGTATTACTTAAAAGTATATTACTTTCCTTAATTAATTTGAAGAATTTATAGACATACTTGAACAATTTTTCATTTTGAGGAAAAATAACAGAAAGGTCCCTGGTTATTCCCGACACTTGCGCTTTCCCTCACGAAGGTGGATCCGTCCCTGGCCAAAACCCCCTGGAGAGAAAGCCCCAGTGCGCGAGCTACGAAGGGGTGTGACGTCACTGTCAAAGGGCCATCGCAATCCGTCTCTCCAGAGAAGTCAAAGGGCAAGCGTAAAGGGAATGCCGATATTAGCTTCGCGTTCATGCGGCATTGATCAGTATTGAGCTCTCGGTAGTCGTGCACGTAAGTAAGCATTTTTATACAACATGCCTGGAAAATATTGAGTGCCTTTATATAGATATGATTACAAAGCACATCAAAAAGCCACTGTTTTCAGCTTTTCTGAAGGCGAAAGCTTTCGAAGAAGGCGGATTTCTTCCGTACCAATGAAGAATTTTGAACCCACCGTGAATTAGAAGGTTAGTTAAGCCTAATTGTTCTTATGACAGCATTTTCTGCTTTCGTTGTAAATACAATTATAATTTAGTGAATTGTTAGCCGTTTTTTTTTGTTGTTTTTTCTATTGACGGAGTAAAATTTAAGGGCTAGCCTTCCGATTATCTGCTCATTATTTATTGTCGTTTAAATAATGGTATTAATTGCCATTCAACATTTCATTTCCATAAAGCAATAGTTATTTTTCTTTACAAAATTCGTAGTTAGTAGTGTTCAAATTGAAAACAAAAAAAGAAAAAAAAGGAGATGTACATATATTATCAGCGCATCAAGTACTAAGGTTAACTAGGCAAAGAAACTGGCAATAAATAATTACGTTATTTATTAATCAACATTTCATTTCCGTAAAACAAATGTCATGTTTCTTCAAAAAATTGCCGTGTATCAGTGTCCTAATTCAAACAAGAATTCGCACGAAATGTACAGAACTACTTGATGCGCTGATAATCTGAAGGCTAGCCCAAAGAAAAGTCTATTGGAATGTCGAACAAATGTATCCGAAAGTTTGGAATTAATATATTCCATGTTCATTTCACAAAAAACTTTTTCCTAAATGATTTTAATTTTTAATTTTTTTTTTACCTTCCAGAAATAGTTGCAAGATTTGAGCACACATCTTACCGTATTTTCAGTAAATATACTCACTAAATCGGAAATTTTGCTTTCGCCTTCGTTACGTAATTACGGAAAAGTCTTTTCTTTTTTTCTTTCATTTTATTAAGTCGAACGCGAAGGGAATTTCGAAAAGTTTTAAGTGAAGTGATTATGTTCATACAATCCTACCAATTTGCCATTAACGCATTTAAAAAGATCGTAGTTGCAAAAATGCTTAATGTAAAATGTTGGATTTTTCACGTTATGCGTGAAAAACCTTTATTTTTTGCTCCTTTAGCCAAATCGAAAACTAAAGAAAAAATTTCATGAAATCATTTCCCAGCACAAGAGCAAAACTTTGGAATTCCCCGATTTACAGATATCATTGCTGGAAACTAAGAAAAAAAAATGAAAGCTAAGGATGTAATCTTTTGATGTTATATAAGGACAAAAAATACAGAGAAAAAAAACATGGTCGATTTATTGCTGTGTGCGGAAATCGTCTTGTATCGCACTCGAGAAATTATTTCTCTGCGTAAACACCGCAGTACTTCGTTGGTGTTTTCAGGATCGGAGGGCTCGAGTCGGTCGGCCCACTAGCTCTCACGTCACAGACCAGTTCGGAGGCTTTCTTAATCTTCAGGGTTTTTTGCCCTGGCACGACGCGCCCACCCGACTTTTCTTTGAGCCCAATCTTTTAGCCTCCTTCCCCCCAATATATATATATCATGATCATTGTCAACCATTATCAATCCACTGCTGGACGAAGGTCTCCCCAAGTTTCTTCCACAACGGTCTGTCTTGTGCCAGTCTCCTCCATGTTACTCCCGCATACTTTCGAATTCCATCCACACATCTCCCATGTGGTCTTCTTCTGGGTCTTTTCCTGTTCCTTGGAATCCAATCTAAAATTTCGGCTGTCCATCGATGGTCTGTCCTTCTGGCAGTATGTCCAGCCCATTGCCATTTCAGGGATTTAACTCTGATCATGATGTCTTCCACTCTTGTCATTTTTCGGATCCACGAGTTCCTCTTCTTATCTCTCCTGGTTACACCAAGCATGCACCTCTCCATGCTGCTTTGAGTTGTCTGCAGCCTTTGTATGTCTCTTTTAGTTAAGGTCCACGTCTCTGCACCATACGTAAGCACTGGAAGGATGCATTGATCAAACACTCTTCTTTTAAGACATAATGGCATATTGCTCTTGAAAATTATGCTGTTTCTTCCAAAAGCTCTCCAGGCAAGTTTTGTATGCCGATTAATTTCTTCATCAATGTGACCTTCACTTGATATCTGCTGTCCAAGATAAACGTACGTGTCTGTTATCTCCAGCTCTTCTCCATCAATCGATAAATCTTCATTTCTTGTAAAAGCATTGAACATCACTTTTGTCTTCTGAAAGTTCATTTTCAATCCCACTTCTTTACTCTTGTCAGCAAGTTCCTGGATCAAACTCTACCGCTCTAATGGGGTAGTTGCAAAAATGACTACGTCATCAGCAAAACGAAGGTGGGTTAGATAATCTCCATTAATCTTTATCCCTTTGTTTTCCCAGTTCAGTGATTGAAAGACATTTTCCAATGTGGCATTAAAGAGCTTCGGAGATATGGTGTCACCTTGTTTCACTTGCTTTCAAATTTTTATGTGTGTTGTATTTTCAAACAGTCGAATCTTTGCACTTGCATTTTCATAGATGTTATTTATAATATTAATGTATGCATCTTCAATACCGCAGGATTTCAGAGCCATTGTAACTGCTGATGGTTTCACCGAATCAAAGGCTTTTCATAATCGAGAAAAGCCATGCACAATGGAAGTTCATATTCCCTCGCTCTTTCAATTAGTTCTCTCAGTACATGGATATGATCTATTGTGCTGTAGCCACTCCTGAATCCAGCATGCTCTCGTTGAGCCATGCCCAGTGTTGCCTTCAAGCGGTGTGAAAGAACTTTAGTGAAGATTTTATAAACCACTGATAGGAGGCTGATAGGTCTGTAGTTCCTGAGATCCTCAATGACACCTTTTTTATGTAGCAGGATCCTTGTAGCGTTGTTCCAATCCTCAGGAATCTTGCCTTCATTAAGGCATCGAGTGAAAATTTAGGCGAGTACTCTTTCGATTTCTCCACTTGCTTCTTGTATGATGTCTACAGTAATTCCATCTTCTTCTGGAGCTTTTCCCCGCTTCATGTTCTTGATTGCATGTGCAACTTCTGCTGGGAGGACTGGAAGAACTCTGGTACTGGTTGGTACCTTTCATGATGTCTGGAGTACATGTATCATCCCTTTCATACAATTTGGAATAGAAATCTTTCACTCTTGTCAAGATTTTGCCTCTATTTCGTGTTACAGAACCATCTTCTTTTCTCAGTGCCATAATTTGTTTTCTTCCCTTACTGAGATGTCCCTTTGCTATTTTTAGGTTTTGGTTGTTTTGGTTGTTTTCAATTGCTTTCCTCGCTAGTTCATAGTTGAATTTTTTACGTCTTCAGTGATAATTTTTAGTACTGTCTTGCATAGCTCTATATATTCCACTTTGGAAGTCACATCTTCTTTAGTTGTCCTTATCTCTCTTCTTTTTTGCATCAACATTTTGGTTTTTCCTGATAATTTGTTCACATGCAACTTGTTCTTAGACCCAGCTAATTTTGTTGCTGTTTCCATAAGAGCTTTGGTTACTTTTCTGTTAACATCAGAAATATCCACTTCTTCCGGTGTTAGGCCTTCTAAAGCAGAGAATCTGTTCTTCAGTTCCAACTTGAAGGTATTATGGTGTTTTTTAAGGTTGGTTATGTCAATACATCTTGTTTGTCTTATGAGCTTGCCACGTCCGAGTTTAGTGTTGAGGTGCATCTTACATCTCACCAATCTATGGTCACTACCTGTGTTGAACTTGTTTAGCGCACTGCAGTCTTCTATGACGAATTTTTTGTTACACATAATAAAATCAATTTCACTTGTCCGATTTGGATGTCTCCATGTCCATTTCCTGTGTGGTTTTTTCTTGAAAAAGGAGTTCAAGATGAAAAACCCTTCTGCCGCTGCAAACTCTACAAAAGTATTTCCACGCTGGTTTCTGTTGCCGTGACCGAATTTACATACTGAAGTTTCATTCTGTTGCCGTTGCCCTATTTTTGCATTGAAATCTCCCATAATTATCTTCAAGTGCTGCTTATCTTTATTATTTAGATGACGAATTTCCTCATAAAATTCTTCAATTTCTTCTTCAGGATGACTTGTGGTGGGTGCATAAGTTTGAATAATCTGAGCCTTATATCTTCTCGAGAATTGGATAACGAGTCGTGCAGCTCTGTCAGAGGAACTTTCAACTTCTACAACTTTATCCTTCAGTTTCTTGTTTATTATAAATCCAACACCACTAGTTCTGCCAGTGTCTGTCTCACGATAGTAGAAGAGATGTCCACTTTTCAGTTGAATGAGATCTTCTCCTTTTATCCTTACCTCACTTAGCCCGACGATGTCCCACTTGATCCTTTGTAGTTCCTCTTCCAATTCAAGAAGCCTTGAATCAGAAGATAGGAGCCTCCATTATACGTAGCGAAGGTCAGCATCAGATGGTAGCCTAGTCCAGTCGTCCGGGGATTCTTAGCACCCTCTGTTTTCATGTCGCACTGGCCGCTGCCTTGGCCAGGTACATTCCAGCTGCCGGAGACAGGGTCAAGATTTAAGTTGTGGAGTCATTTTGGAGGGGTTTGGCCATAACTCACAACGCTGGCCAAGCGGGTTGGTGAGTGTAGGATAGCATTTCCTCTAATCCCGATGATATAGTTATATCGCTGTTGGCGGTCGTCAGAGCCCCTTTAGTGGGATGTATATATATATAGTTTATATATATATATATATATATATATATATATATATATATATATATGGGATGTAAGGTCAGGTGATGCGTAACATCACAGCCTCTCCTTGACAAATGTCAACCCCGCCTTCTCGTGGTACATCCTGTTCCCACTAAAGGGGCTCTGACGACCGCCAATAGCGGTATAACTATACCATCGGGATTAGAGGAAATTCTATCCCACACTCACCAACCCGCTTGGCCAGCGTGGTGAGTTATGGCCAAACCCCTCCAAAATGATTCCACAACTTAAATCTTGGCCCTCAGTCTCCGGCAGCTGGAATGTACCTGGCCAAGGCAGCGGCCAGTGCGACATGAAGGCAGAGGGTGCTAAGAATCCCCGGAGGACCGGACTAGGCTGCCATCTGATGCTGACCTTGGCTACGTACAACGGACGCTCCCTATCTTCTGATTCAAGGCTTCTTGAATTGGAAGAGGAACTACAAAGGATCAAGTGGGACATCGTGGGGCTAAGTGAGGTAAGGAGAAAAGGAGAAGATCTCATCGAACTGAAAAGTGGACATCTCTTCTACTATCGTGGGACAGATACTGGCAGAACTAGTGGTGTTGGATTTATAATAAACAAGAAACTGAAGGATAAAGTTGTAGAAGTTGAAAGTTCCTCTGACAGAGCTGCACGACTCGTTATCCAACTCTCGAAAAGATACCAGGCTCAGATTATTCAAACTTATGCACCCACCACAAGTCATCCTGAAGAAGAAATTGAAGAATTTTATGAGGAAATTTGTCATCTAAATAATAAAGGTAAGCAGCACTTGAAAATAATTATGGGAGATTTCAATGCAAAAATAGGGCAACGGCAACAGAATGAAACTTCAGTAGGTAAATTCGGTCACGGCAACAGAAACCAGCGTGGAAATACTCTCGTTGAGTTTGCAGAGGCAGAAGGGTTTTTCATCTTGAACTCCTTCTTCAAGAAAAAGCCACACAGGAAATGGACATGGAGACATCCAAATGGGACGACAAGTGAAATTGATTTTATTATGTGTAACAAAAAATTCGTCATAGAAGACTGCAGTGTGCTAAACAAGTTCAACACAGGTAGTGACCATAGATTGGTGAGATGTAAGATGCACCTCAACACCAAACTTGAACGTGGCAAGCTCATAAGACAAACAAAATCTATTGACATAACCAACCTTAAAAAACACCATAATACCTTCAAGTTGGAACTGAAGAACAGGTTCTCTGCTTTAGAAGGCCTAACATCGGAAGAAGTGGACATCTCTGAAGTTAACAGAAAAGTAACCAAAGCTCTTATGGAAACAGCAACAAAATTAGCTGGGTCTAAGAACAAGTTGCATGTAAACAAATTATCAGGAAAAACGAAAATGTTGATGCAAAAAAGAAGAGAGATGAGGACAACTAAAGATGATGTGACTTCCAAAGTGGAATATATAGAGCTATGCAAGACAGTAAGAAAAAGTATCACTGAAGACGTAAGAAAATTCAACTGTGAACTAGTGAGGAAAGCAATTGAAAACAACCAAAGCCTAAAGATAGCAAAGGGACATCTCAGTAAGGGAAGAAAACAGATTATGGCACTGAGAAAAGAAGATGGTTCTGTAACAAGAAATAGAGGCGAAATTTTGACAAGAGTGAAAGATTTCTACTCCAAATTATATGAAAGGGATGATACATGCACTCCAGACATCATGAAAGATACCAGTACCAGAGTTCCTCCAGTCCTTCCAGCAGAAGTTGCACATGCAATCAAGAACATGAAGCGGGGAAAAGCTCCAGGAGAAGATGGAATTACTGTAGACATCATACAAGAAGCAAGTGGAGAAATTGAAACAGTACTCGCCCAAATTTTCACTCGATGCCTTAATGAAGGAAAGATTCCTGAGGATTGGAACACCGCTACAATGATCCTGCTACATAAGAAAGGTGACATTGAGGATCTCGGAAACTACAGACCTATCAGCCTCCTATCAGTAGTTTATAAAATCTTCACTAAAGTTCTTTCACACCGCTTGAAGGTAACACTGGACATGGCTCAACCGAGAGAACAAGCTGGATTCAGGAGTGGCTACAGCACAATAGATCATATCCACGTACTGAGAGAACTAATTGAAAGAGCGAGGGAATATGAACTTCCATTGTGCATGGCTTTTATAGATTATGAAAAAGCCTTTGATTCGGTGAAACCATCAGCAGTTACAATGGCTCTGAAAACCTGCGGTATTGAAGATGCATACATTAATATTATTAATAACATCTATGAAAATGCAAGTGCAAAGATTAGGCTGTTTGAAAATACAACACACATAAAAATTGGAAAGGGAGTGAGACAAGGTGACACCATATCTCCGAAGCTCTTTAATGCCACATTGGAGGGTGTTTTTCAGTCGCTGAGCTGGGAAAACAAAGGGATAAAGATTAATGGAGATTATCTAACCCACCTTCGTTTTGCTGATGACGTAGTCATTTTTGCAACTACCCCATCAGAGCTGCAGAGTATGATCCAGGAACTTGCTGACAAGAGTAAAGAAGTGGGATTAAAAATGAACTTTCAGAAGACAAAAGTGATGTTCAATGCTTTTACAAGAAATGAAGATTTATTGATTGATGGAGAAAAGCTGGAGATAACAGACACGTACGTTTATCTTGGACAGCAGATATCAAGTGAGGGTCACATTGATGAAGAAATTAATCGGCGTACAAAACTTGCCTGGAGAGCTTTTGGAAGAAACAGCATAATTTTCAAGAGCAATATGCCATTATGTCTTAAAAGAAAAGTGTTTGATCAGTGCATCCTTCCAGTGCTTACGTATGGTGCAGAGACGTGGACCTTAACTAAAAGAGATATACAAAGACTGCAGACAACTCAAAGAAGCATGGAGAGGTGCATGCTTCGTGTAACCAGGAGAGATAAGAAGAGGAACTCGTGGATCCGAAAAATGACAAGAGTGGAAGACATCATGATCAGAGTTAAATCCCTGAAATGGCAATGGGCTGGACATACTGCCAGAAGGACAGATCATCGATGGACAGCCGAAATTTTAGATTGGATTCCAAGGGACAGGAATAGACCCAGAAGAAGACCACATGGAAGATGGGTGGATGAAATTCGAAAGTATGCAGGGGTGACATGGAGGAGACTGGCACAAGACAGACCGTTGTGGAGGAAACTTGGGGAGACCTTCGTCCAGGAGTGGATTGATAATGGTTGACAATGATGATGATGATGATATATATATATAAACTACAAAGCAGAGACTGAAACCAAAAGGTTATTTAACGATGACAAAAAATCAAATTAAAACTCAAAACCCAACAGGCAAGAGAAAAATAATAATAAATAAATAATAACAAAATGAGAATGCAGAAAGTGTCGAGAATGCCAAGCCTTGGCTTTATCATGGACCAGCAAAACTCTGCATTTTCTCACTTCCACAAAGACCTAGTTGAAAATGGGTTTCTGCAAAGCCATAGATGCAAGTATAAGTCCCCCCGAAAAAAATTATTTAACATAACTGCCCTCAATGGTGCGGAAAAACTAATTTAGCAAAAGTTTTAGCATACATCTATCACTTTCCTGACCCAACCCATACTCATCATATCCCACAAAAAACAGAAAAACGTTGTTAAAAAAACTCACAAAGATGTGAGAAAGCTCATTGAATAACCAACAGAAAAATACAGTTTTAGCACGTGGTTAAACAACCATACCGCCCAGGTGAAGTTCCAAACGTGAACCAAAGAACAAAAAGCTCTTAAAAATGTCATTCCCTGGGGAAAATAGCACTTTTAAAAATAAAATAAAAATAAAAGAATAAAAAAGTACAACAGAGACCACGGAAGTAAATAGGAACTTTTGTACATACAGCTCCCACGAAATAACGGAAGCCAGAAGAACAAAAAAACGTGAAAGAATGCTTTGAAAAAAATACTTAAAGTTAAAAAAGTTGCAATATTTACAAAGTATTCTAGGAATGCTTTAAGATTACAAAAAATAAATTTTGCTCCAACCAACTCCGAAAAACGACAACAACCACGAGGTCGAGTGACCAGCTAACAGTTCTAATAAAGAGCACAAAAACGAGCTCATGGCCAAAAGTGAAAGAAAAATACTCAAATAGTTAGAATACAATTTTCACCAATGCCAAAAAAGAAAAAATAATATATTTTAAACATAAAACGAAAACAATTAAAACAAGAGAAAGAACCTGCACAAGAACAAAGGCAAGAGCTTACTCACAATGCTGCTTCATCTACACTCCATTGACATAAAATGGCCGACCTTAAAGCAAGAAGGATGGGAAAGTCCCTATGACTGTCCCGCATAAAATTACGCTGCACACGAAATTCCTCCAAGCAAAATTACAAAACTTAGAATGAAGACCTGCTTGTCTAGTAAGAGTAGAATAACTCTCCAGAATACACGAAAATTATTATCAAATATACCTGTATTAAATATACCTGTATTAAAATACCTTAGGGTACTTCTACAGACACAACCAGTAACTTATTTATTTTAACGTAAGTTTTACCATTTTTATGTTAGCTATTCTAGAGATAGAATATCTAGTTTACTTTTTATATTTTTTATTTAATTTTTTAATCAAATTATAAACTTTTTTTGTCATTTTTATTTTTAATAAGACTGTCCTGTCCATAGCACTAAAGGTTCCTGCTGTTAGTTAATATGCATCCTCCAGACCAACTTCCAAGAAGGCTTTCATTGGCCATAATCATTTTATTAACTGTGAAGAAATTAAAACAGATCTGCTAACCTAACTCTATTATTCAGAACGATTTTTTCTGAATACTCTTTTAATAAAAAGAGCTGGAATCTTGTTATCTAGAAAACTATTTAATAGGATACTTATGTGGTCATTGAAATCCAAATTGTTGCTGCAAATTCTGGAAATTCTTAGTACCTGTGAAATAAATACATTTTCAATTACTTTGGTTGAGATGTTATTGTACCAGTGCAAATATTTTATTACTTTGAAAGGAAAATTTACTCTTTTATCAAAAAGGCTAATGGACGGGTTACCTTTGTTAAGCTTAATGCTTAAGTCTAAGAAATCAAGTTCTTGGTTATTTGGGTTTGTTTTACACAATTTAAGAGAGCTGGTGTAGATATTTGTAAAATCACTTTCGATAATTTCAGAATTATTTATACAAATCGTCAACATACCTATAAGTGTATAAGTAGTTATCTGAGCTCAAAGACCTAATTTTAATAAACTTATATTATTTAAAGAACAAGAAGAGGTTACAAACGCTAGTTGAGTGTAAACATCCCATTGGGATACCGTTAATTTGCTTATAGAGAGTATTATTATATAAAATATGGTTAGTTATTATTGATGCAACAGTTAAGATAAGAGTTCCAAGCATTTACATTAACAAATTGGTTAAGTTTAAATTCTACGTACAATTCTTTAAAGGTGGAAATGATATCTGAAAGAGGCAGATTAGTATATAGGTTCTCGAAATCATAACTATTAATATTTATTATTGCCCCCCCCGGCAAAAAACTCTCTGAATGCAACACTGATCCTACCCAGTTCTGAGCGGCTGACGTCGCCACTGCAATTCAACAGGGAATCCCGCGCTAATGAAGAAGCAATTACAAATGATGCCAGCTATGTTTATTTTATTTTAATGAGAGTAATTACACTTAAAAAAGATTTCTGTGACGCGATGGTACTGTACACTGAATTAACGAACAACGCTGTATAGCGTTATTAACTGTCGTGTACTTAGGACAACTGACAACACAGTCCAAAAGATTCCATTGACAATTGTGATCACGAGCCAAGATCACAATGTCTCGGGATTTGTTTCTCAGTAATCCATGATCACAGCTTCGGCTTTTTAGATTAGAACAAACATGGCAGTTGTGACTGCATAGCAGAGCACATTTAAAGAGACAGAGGAGGGGCCCGGGAGCTGGAAAGTATTTTGGGGCCCCAGTATTAGTGGCACATCTAAGATTCCAATATGGGTGGATGAATAAACACACCCAGGAGAAAATATGAGGAAGCCATAAAAATATCCCCGCCGTATTGAAGTGTGTACCCCATGATTCATGGACGAATCAGTGTTAACAAGAAAACATCGCCTGTTGTGTGTGTATGTGTAGACGTGGTGCCGCTGTCGTCAGTGTTAGAAGTTTGACTTTGATCAGTCCTTGTGTTGTTGTGCCCCTAACATGGCCACTCCGCTTTCTGTACACACCAAAGAATAACAGCGAGCAATGATCCATATTTAGGGGGCTAAAGATGTTCCCGGAGCTGATATTCGTCAGACTTTCCACCAGAGGCGTATTTTTGAGCCCGGGGTGATCAACAAAATATTGCGCCCCCCCTCTCATTGTGCCTCGTATAAATACATTACTAATTTAATAGTGCACCATATACACAAAGCTCTACAAATTAACGTCAGGTCCCAGTGTATCTTTATGCTGGAGGCACAATCAAACTGACATCATTTTCAAGAAACCGACTGTTCTGAATATGATCTAGCTGGAAATTGAGCCGAATTTAAACTTCTACCACCTAGTTTAACTCACAAGAAAAACTACTGATATTAGAATTTGCAATCCATGCTTCTAGTTGATTTAAGTTGTCTAAGTTTGGCTCAATTTCCTTTATATTGGAAAATCTTACTCTCGAGACGAGGGAAGGTCTTCGCGATTTTTCAAAGACCAAGGTCTTTGCGACTTTTCCTGATTGATATTTTCATCATAGCTTAACAACCTCTTGCTTAAGTATTTCTATTGGGTTCCGTACAGTAAAAAAGGTGTTATTTCTTATTCCAAACAAGAACGGCTCTTTTCCCTTATTGCGTCGGAAGAAGTTAGGAAAAGGGAACCATTCAGAAAAGAGTTTCGCGCATTTTCCTTACCCTTGCATCAGGGATGTTCTAGGTAGTGAAGCCGAACTCGACGCGGAATGTCATTTAGGAGAGTAAAAGACAGATGGAGAAAAGGAAAGTCAGATTCCCAACTGCTTCGGAGTTCAGACCTACGGTACCGCATCGAAGGGGCCAAATGCAGCTGATAGTGGTGACTCACAGACTCAGCAATAATCGAATGTCCTCCAAAGAATCTTCAACAATGTTAGCTGCATCCTTATCTTGCAACATACGCCTTCATTTCTGAATGTCAGCAACTGACATCCCCTGAACTATGAAAACTAGCGAAACATTATGAGAAAATTCCGCGCACAGGCAAATGACAAATTAAGTATGACTCGAAAAATCTGTACCAGAAGCTAGAGTTTCCAATTCTATAATCATATTGTACGCAGTGGTTTTTGCACCCTCTCTTGACCTGCGCCCTGGGGCAGCCGCCCCGCTTGTCCCGCCCTAGTTACTCCTCTGTTCAGCACAGTATGGGAACAGTGATCTGCCATTGCAGAGTGTCCTGGAGTGAATTTTCAAGTTCAAAAATGATCGTAACACATGAGAAATGTGAATGACACCCGTCTCCGCATGTCAACTGCTGATGATAACGTTGAACAAGTCCGTGCCACGATTCTGGTAAACAGACTGGAAGGGTTATTGATGAAGTGGCTAATTATATAAAAATTAGTCGTGATTCTGGGTATAAAATTATCCACAACAGGCTTAACTTTTGCAGAGACGGTGCAAGATGATTCCCAAAACTTCCCACAGAAATGTGCAAACGCAATCCTTTGAAATCTGCCAATACCTTTTGGGTTGCTATGGTAACAAAGGTGATGTCTTTTGAATAGAATCATCACTGTAAGCGAAACATGGATACCATTACCTGACAGAGAATAAAAGGTAGTTAGTAATAGAAACATCCGGGATCAGCGGGAATAAAAGCTTTTGTTGTTGCATGACAATGCCCGTCGCCCACTGTTAAAACCCCACCATCAAATGGAACTTGAGGTTTTGGAGCATTCTCCGTGTAGGCTTAACTTTTTTTTTTTATTGAAGGTTTAACGACCACCGTGAGCAACTCAGCGGGATGTAAGCAGTCACCCGTCCCTAATTTAGGGTCACTGGTTCCAGGGAAGGGAGAGAGCCAGTGCCGTAAGACAAACACAACATCCATGCCTCAGCGGGATTCGAACCCGGACCCTGTTCGGACGAATGATCAGAGGCTAGAGCTTAGACCACTGCGCCACCGGGGCGGAAGGCTTGACTTCACTTGTTCGATCTATCACTTGTTTAGTCCACTGAAAGACGACTGAGGAGGCCATCCTTTACCCCTTATAAAGAACTGCAGAAATCGGTGGATGCCCGTTCCGTCTCTCAGTAAATATACACACAAGAGACACATATTTATATATTCTGACGACATAAAGAAGCTCATTCAATCTGGACTAAGTGCTTTGAAATGAAAGGGGACCAGAGCTTGAAATGGGCACATATGCATAACGGCACTTTTTTTACCCCGAATTTACATACCGTCATTAATTTTAGTAGTGGGAACTGCAGAAATGACTTCTATTTTTTGCCCCTGACTTACGAGCCCGCATTCTTAAACGTAGAAAGCTTATGTGCCTCGTGCCGTTCAGAAATAGCTATGTGGGAACCGTAGAAGGTAGGGGAGTGCTGTACGCATTTGGAGTGCGGTGAGATTGCTATTTAGACTGAATATTAGTTCTGATTGCGGAGGTTCTAATAGTCGGACTTTCTACTTCATGAAAGTTCTTCTTGGAAGGAATATGCCTTCTCGGCACCGTAAAGTTCTGGGTTCAAGTCCCGTTGAATCACTAATGGTTAGCCTAGGTTCGGAAGTCTCGTTAATCCGTTGGTCCTGGGGTAGAGACTCCTTGTTATAAACAAGTCTAACCGCAGTCCTCGGTGTAGCATAAGTAGATCCCGCTGAGGTCCACAAACCAATCAACTCTAATTGAGCGCCATTGTTTCTGACTTATGGCGCAATAGTATTCTACGCAACTCTCAATTGCGTTTTCGAACAAAGAAGATTTTTCTTTTTCGGGGGGGGGGGGGTCTACTTTTTCAGTTTTGGAAAATTGCTGGCGAAGGATTTTTTCCGGAGGATTTTTAGCTCAATATGAGCATAGCGGCACTTTAGAATTTCCATTTCGAGCACAGAAGGGGACTATGTTGAAAAATGATGCCATTGTAAGTTTCCAATTGTAATATAATTTATATATACACTGTGAATAATTATCGCTCATGCTTTTAATATTGGGTTGGAAGGGTATAGACAATGGCGGCAATGAACTTCAATCGTGTTTCCTTTAAGTTATTATCTCATTTTCAGGCAACCATAAAAAGAAAGCCAGGAAACAACACAAGGAGTTTTAAAAAATACTTCTAGTAAACGGAAAATAGAATCTAGTGTTTAAGGTGGTTCCACCTAAATCTCTGCCTTATATGTTTCCAAGGGTAAAAACTCTGTACACATTTTCTTCGCAATTATTGTATTCCCAAAGATGAAAATTTGCACATCGATAAAACTAACTCTAAATTATAGCATGGGATACTTAATACTTGCTAAAACATAACCATAATTATATTAAAAATCAATCATTTTTCTTTCAGTAATGTTCAGACCTGTTAATAGATGGCGCGACATGTACATTGATGACGCCAGTAGACAAACAAATGTTGGATTGCTTAATTATAAGGGTTTTTTTAGCAATCGGAAAGTATCCCATGCTATAACTTAAATTTAGTTTTATCGATATGCAAATTTTCATTCTTGGGAATGCACTAATTGCGAAGAAAATATGTACAGAAGTTTTTCCATTGGAAACATAAGGCAAAGATTTTAGGTGGAACCACCTTAATAAACGATTTCATGCATTGCCGCCCCGGTGGCGCAGTGGTCTAAGGCGCTGGCCTCTGATCATTCGTCCGTAAGGGGTCCGGGTTCGAATCCCGGTCAGGCATGGATGTTGTGTTTGTCTTACGGCACTGGCTCTCTCCCTTCCCTGGAACCAGTGACCCTAAATTAGGGACGGGCGACTGCTTATAGCCCATTGAGTTGCTCACGGTGGTCGTTAAACCTCCAATCCAAATCCAAATCCAAAAATTTCATGCATTTTCTATAAGATACCCGTTTTACACGTGGCAGAGATTTCGTAATGTTTGCCTTAGGCGGTTTGAGGATTGTGCGGCCACCAAATCTCGTTAACATAACATGATCATTAGTGACCTTTCGAACTGATGACTGTCATTTCTGAGCATTGTGTTTGCCAGTATCATTATACGTCACTAGAAGGCAAACGCTTTGAAGATTAACCAATAATGAGCCTTGTTGCAAGCACGTGAGACAGGGGTTTCAGGATTGTTCTTAGCTTTTGGTTCTTTCCCTCATGTGGAGCTACCAGCCTTAAGTTACGTGACAAGTTCTTAATTAGTCTCCCCGGTGGCCGATTGGTTTGAAGTGCTGTCTTCCGACCATTCTTCCGAGATGAGTTGATGAGGCATCCTTGTCCTGTGACTCTAGTCCTGTCCCCTTCTTTGAAGAAGATGCCCCAAATCAGGGACGTGCGACTCCTATAATCATCAAAGTTGCTGATGGTGGTTGTTAACACCCTCCCCCGCAAAGAAAAAGGACTCTTACTAATGTTAGATTTTCATAGGGCATAAAAAGGCCGACTGTACAATCTTCGAAGGAATCCGTTCGAAATATTGTGACTCGAACACAGACCAGATTTTTTTTTTTTTTTTGAGATTTAACGACCACCGTGAGCAACTCAATGGGCTATAAGCAGTCGCCCGTCCCTAATTTAGAGTCACTGGTTACAGGGAAGGGAGAGAGCCAGTGCCGTAAGACAAACACAACATCCATGCCTCACCGGGATTCGAACCCGGACCCCTTCCGACGAATGATCAGAGGCCAACGCCTTAGACCACTGCGCCACCGGGGCGGCGCACAGACCAGATTGCTTTCAAGTATAAATACCATACAAGTTATGTTTAAATTACCTACACACAAGCTTACTCTTGCCGCCCCGGTGGCGCAGTGGTCTAAGCGATGGCTTCTGATCATTCTTCCGAAAGGGTCCGGGTTCGAATTCCTGTGAGGCATGGATGTTGTGTTTGGCTTACGGCACTTGCTCTCTCCCTTCCCTGGAACCAGTGACCCTAAATTAGTGAGGGGCGACTGCTTATAGCCCATTGAGTTGCTCACGGTGGTCGTTAAACCTCCAATCAAAAAGAAAAAAAAAGCTTACTCTTTTAAGAACTTTGGTTAGCCTACTGATTATACTACACAGCGGCCTTATAGTTTCAGGCATTTGTATAGTAAAAAATACTAAACGTAATTTGCAATGTGTTTTTTTTATTGGAGGTTTAACGACCACCGTAAGCAACTCAATGGGTTATATAAGCAGTCGCCCGTCCCTAATTTAGGGCCACTGGTTCCAGGGAAGGGAGAGAGCCAATGCCGTAAGACAAACACAACATCCATGCCTCACCGGGATTCGAACCCGGACCTCTTTTGGACGAATGATCAGAGGCCATCGCTTAGACCACTGCGCCACCGGGGCGGAAATTTGCAATGTGCACTAGGGTTGTTACGAAAGCAATGTCTGTTTGGTGATTCATTTTTAATTATGATAGAGGGCTCAAAATACATGTGAATGTACACTATGCATTTTTTTATGAAAAGCTGATGTCCAAAATAATCTCCATATGCTTGCTGTAAGTACACTTGCGCCATCTCTGAACCTAAGGTTGAAATCCTATTTGGAAATAGCCCGATGAGTACTGTCTGACCCATCTCTTTAAAGAAGCTTTGATGTCCTCTATGACATAAAACTTCTGTCCGCTAACACTCCTTTATCAAGTCGAAGTGTTATTGCTTATAACACTTCGACTCCTTTGTCAGGTCGAAGTGTTATTGCAAATGTGGTGTGTGGTCTTACGTTGTCGTGGTGTATCTGAATGGATTTTAGGGGTTTTTTTCGGCCCCGTTTTTCTAATGGTATCCCGAAGATTTTTCAGGATCAGAATGTACCGATTTCTGTTCATGCGTAGTTGTACCAGCCTCAAGAAAATTCATAAGTATAGAACCCTTGTTGTCCTAGGAGATAGTGAATCTTCATGAGTATAGAACCCTTGTTGTCCTAGGAGATAGTGAATCTTCATGAGTACAGAACCCTTGTTGTCCTAGGAGATGGTGAATCTTCATGAGTATAGAACCCCTGTTGTCCTAGGAGATAGTGAATCTTCATGAGTATAGAACCCTTGTTGTCCTAGGAGATAGTGAATCTTCATGAGTATAGAACCCTTGTTGTCCTAGGAGATAGTGAATCTTCATGAGTATAGAACCCTTGTTGTCCTAGGAGATAGTGAATCTTCATGAGTATAGAACCCTTGTTGTCCTAGGAGATAGTGAATCTTTCTGGTGTGCTGATCGTTGAGATTTAAGTTTTTCCAGCCTAGGGAAAAAAAGTGTATATCCATTCCATCTACCAGTTCTTCGTCTCTGTATTATAAAGGCACATCGACGTTTCGTCTCTTGTCTCAATAACCGCAAAAAACAAAAACAAAATTTCACCTTGTTCTTTGCACATTTGCAGGAGCTCCGTTTAAATCACCATCCTTTCATTCAGATCGGATGTTAGCTGATGAGGAAGCCATTTAGCAAATCTTTTTAGATAGTTTAGATCTTTTCATATCCCACTGTTACCACACTTCAGATGAACAACTCTCTGCGGAGATGTGCTTTTCTTGAGAATCAAATAGTCTTCGGTCTTAATCTGTGCTTGTAATTGATGGCCTACCAGTTAAGATACGAACGCTCGTACCACTAAAAATATCCGCCGTGCGTCGGATGGGCACGTTAAGCCGTCGGGCCCTGAGTACGGGCTCCCCGGTTATACTTTGTAATAAGGATCTTTTTCACCCTTTCCACCTTGCTTCCGTGTGAGTTTCCTGTCGGGCTTTCTCGCCCAAATCTCTTAGCTTCCTACTTCTAAGGGTTGTTTCAGACCTGGGGTTAGACACTTCCTAAAATCCTTTACGTACAAACCTAGGTATGATCCATGATCTATGAGCCTACAGGTCCAAAAGTTATCTTTCAGTGTTTGTTTCCCGTATTAAAATTTATTCACCCATCCTCAGACAATATTGTCATAAATTGTTTTCACACCATGCGCATTCTGAGATAGATTTCGGAAGCGCTGCAGCCCTGTTTTGTCAGAAACTTCATAGATCTTCGTTTACGTTCTATCCATCATTCATAACAATTCGACAGAAAAAAAAAAGAGGAAAGACAGTACGCATATGATATATTCCCCACAAGACACATAAACACACAACTACACTTAAGTGAAGCCTTCCCGGTTGACAAGTGGTCTGAAGTGCTGGCATCTGATTTTTCATCCGAGATGGGCCCGTGTTCGAGTCCCGGATGAGACATCAGTGGTGTGCTTACCCTATAACGCTGGCTTTCTCCCCTCCCCGGAACCAGTGGCCACAAATTAGGGACGAGCAACTGCTTTATAACCCTTATAAAGCTCATAGTGATAGCTAAACCCGAACCATCCGTTATACAGTTGCTCATGGTGGTCGCTAAACACCGAAAAACATATTAAGCAAAATACCTCCCGTGGGTCTAAGCAATGGCTTCTGATCATTCGTCCGAGATGGGTCCGGGTTCGAATCCCTGTGAGGCATGAATGTATAATATCCGAAAACTTGAAACTTTCGTCGTCCTGGAGCGGGAACCGAACCAGAGTTGGGCAGGAATGCATTACAAAGTAATGGAAGTACAGATTACAATTAACGTGTAATGCATTACAAAGTAATGCCGTAACAGGTAATCCCAAGTATGGTTTTCACAAGGTAATGGAATTAATCTGTAATGCATTACAATGAAGAGGATATAATTCAATTATTTAATAATGCTATTCAAACGCAATGGAATTATTTGGTAATGAAATTACACAATTTGCAAATAATAATTACATACCAATAGTTTATAGAAATGTACGTGTGCCAGGAGCTATGTCTAGAAAAGTCGGCCATGTAACATACCAGACAGAGACGTGTAGAATGATCTAGAAGCGGCAAGAATGTGCTAGACGTTGGTAGAATGTTCCAGAATGATCGCGCAGCTGGAAGTTGGAGAGCTTTATATAAATCAAGAATATTTCAGTAAGTTCAGGTCCTGTTGTGAAGTATACTATATAAAGGAGTCAGTCGCTCGCTAGTCCATTGTTCGTATCGGACAAGTAATGCACAACAACACTTGAGAAGTACTGCAAAAAATATAAAGAGTTCGCAAATTTCTGTAATATTCGTCAATGCACTCTGAGTTGCTGAACTGTGAGTGTAGTACTAATATGTGCTTGTGGCTATAATGGGGTAATTATTTTGGACAGTGAAACGCATGTAATGGACGAGAATAATGTACTGGAGATGGACGAAATGAGTATCTCTAACCGAAATAAACATCCCATTCGTACTTATTTCATATGTATTATTTCGTTCAAATAACTTTACTTGCGGGATAGACGGGGCAGCTACTCATATCATACACGTACAATTTCCAATACCTACATACACGCATTTGCGGTCCGAGGGTGGAACAATTGTCAAATAGCCTACACAACGTATAAGGGTGTACTGGTTGCTGGTTTATTAACGTGGTATTGTTACACATAAGTTATTGGTTAATTACCAACATATAGTTAACCATTACGATTATAATGGGTAACTGCTACACCTACATGTCATTACAATTACCATATAATCCTAATGACCAGTTCACCATTACCATGTAACGGTAAAACTAAGTTCTTGTTCCCATTACCATTACGCAGTAATGCATTACCGATTAATTTAATTACGATTTTGCCCAACTCTGAACCGAACCCGCGTCTCCCGCATAGCGCCCGATAGGCTAACCACTACACCACCCAGGACGACCAAGTTTTCGATTCAACTAGTGAATCTTGTGATGGTTATATTAAAATTAATCGGATATTTGAAACTTGGTCGTTCTGGGTGGTGTAGTGGTTAGCATACTTGGGCGCTATCCGAGAGATGCGGGTTCGATTCCCGCTCCAGGACGCCGAAATTTTCAAGCTTTCAGATATTATCTGACTTAACATCCATGTCATATTTACAACAATTAACGGATTTGTATAGTACATTGGTGTAATCTTTCAAATTTGTGTAACATTAGTGTAATCCTGTACTTAATTCATTGATAAGGGGATTTATTTACACTCAGATGCATTAATGTTGCCAGTTAATGAAGAGATCGAGGATTTCTGTTTGTTCGCTTTCCACAAAAAGAAACTGGGAGAGTGGTTGGAACAATATTGTCAAATATGTTCTGCAGAGATTTATTTTTCTGTACGAAAGCTTTAATTCGTTAAAAAAGTAAAATGGCAATAAAAAATGCCTCAAAACTGGATCGGGCAATTGTTAACTTGAAACTTTGACTCACTGACACCTTTACTGGAATCCATTACTGATGCAGAGTTACTGGCTTGTACTCGTATTTTACAAAAGGGATGTCCGATCCGTGTGTAATAAATGTCCATAACTACTCGTCCACGTAGGAATATTTTCATGCGTGTTAGGAAGAGAGATGCCTTCTTGCAGAAATTGACCAGGAAATACTTCCTCACTGAGAAACTCTCAGTGATATTATTGAATCGATATCCTGGAAATGCAACCGATTTCGTATAAAAGCTTGCAATGAAGCGTTACGTTACCCGTGAGCTTGGCTATAAAACGTTGCCCAAATTTACCTTAAAGCCACTTGTTTCAAGGAAAGAACAGAACTAGATCTCTCCATTAGAAAAACGCACCACCATGCCTCGTTCAAAACGCGAGCCCGGTCCCAACTAGAATCCTGCTCCTCTGACCCCTCCACCCTAGGTACTACGCGTTGAAATTAGGCAGTCGTTAGTAAAAAGTCAAGGAAATACGCATATGCAGTTTTATCCGTCTACACCATAATGTGACCGTACATTGTCATTCCTCTGCAGTCTACTGAAAGTGTATGCCAAATAACAAGGTTAGGTTTGGTCCTCTCTATTTCAGCTACAACTACACCAGCATAAATTTGTTTCGAACTCGTGGGCACTTAAGTGGACGAGCAGTATGTTAGTAAAGTCGAACCCGTATATAACGAATTTGAAGGGAGAGAAAAAAACATTCGATGTATGCGAACTCCGTTGTAATCCAATAGGTCAGAAACGGGCTATTTTTGACATAATATATTATCAGGTTAAAACCAGTCCAGCATAAACTGTGTATCAATATCGAAGGCAAATAATACTTGTTAATTAAAAACTATAGCTAGCAATAAAAAAAATATGTGAGATTTGCGATTAGCAAAATACCTAATTAATGTAAAAACTTGGTGACTGTCAAAAATTTGAAAGCTCATCAGTTGCATTTTAGTTGCTGTTTACCCGTTACGTCGGAAGCAGGAGCCAGCTGTTGTTTGTTTTACGCTTGTCATCGGTACTGGTTTAAATACACTGGAGTGCAAAAATTAAGGACGAGACGGTTTTTTGAATGTAACGTCGCGCAGAAGTGCTCCACATCGACTCAAATCATACCATATGATCCCCAAGATGTAAGAATATTGGACAAGTGAGCAAAACCGTCCAAACAAGGAATCCAAAGGATACAAAGGCACTTTATTGAAAAGGTAGCTTCGAGCACAACTGGACAGAAGACAGAAACGTCCATGTGACAGGCGGCTGCCAAGAAAAATCCAGTCTTTAGTAGGGGATATGATCACCCCTGACTGCGTTGCAGGATTTACAACGTCTGTCCAGGCTGAAGACGAGGTTGTTAAGGAGCAGTTGAGGCATCGCGGCCCATTCCTCTTGTAGCGCCAATCGCAGCTGCGGAATCGTTGCTGGCGGCTGGTGACGTGCTGCCAAGCGTCTCCCGAGAAGGTCCCACACGTGTTCGATTGGATTTAGGTCCGGGGACCTTGCGGGCCAATTCATGCGTTGAATATCTTTACTCTCCAACAGCTCTGCGACAGCCACTGTACGATGAGGTGTAGCGTTGTCGTCCATGAAGAGGAACTCAGGACCCACAGCACCTCTGAACGGACGCACGTGAGGCAGGAGGACCTCGGTACAATAGCGGAAACCAGTGATTGAAACTCCTTGGAAGATGTGGAGGTCAGTACGGCTGCCAAACATGATACCTCCCCAAACGAGAACTCCGCCACCTCCAAACCGGTCCCTTTCGATGATGTTGGAGGTGTGATTATGTGTTCCCTTCTCTCTCCAGATATGTATACGTCCAGAATCGCTCGTCAGACTAAATCGGCTCTCATCCGTAAAGAGAACTTGACCCCACTGCTGATGTGTCCAGTTCTTGTATTTCTGGCACCACAGAAAACGCCGTATCCGTCGAGCAGGCGTTAATGACACACACCGTACTGGTCGTCGTGCAAATATACTACCTTTGTGCAGCCTCCTGACCACGGTAAAACGCTATAACGGACGTCCAGTTGTTTATTGCATGTGCCTTGCGATTTCTCCCGCTGTCTGCCGTCTGACTCTGCTCGCCTGTAGGACAATATACCGGTCATCCGCCGCCGTGGTTGCTCGTGGGCGACCACTGCTAAACTCTCGGACAGCTGTTCCTGTCGTTTGAAATGCTCTCCAAGCTCGTGAAACGATGCTGTGAGCGATCCAGAACTCCTCGGCCACACTAGTCACACTTCGAGCTTCTTCCAACTTCCCAATGACGCGACCTCGGGTAAAGTCATCCAGATGTCGTGTACTGGATTGCCTGTTGGCCATATCACACGGTGGCAGCAACTCGACGTCGTTCAAACCGATGTACACCGTGCAATAACTTTCACCGAATTGCTGAGCGTACACCGCCCGTGTGCTTTATAACCATCCGACACTCTCCCCCCTCCCTACGTCATGCTGCATATATGCTCATGCCCTACCGTACCGGACACTAGTCTATCTCCTGAGTGGTCTTTCGGTCAGTTCTGCCTGCTCGTTCCGCTGTTATGCTAATTTCTCCTCTTCGTCCTTAATTTTTGCACACCAGTGTATTTTTCACCTTCCCATGACGCGGTGTTGCGATATTTTAAGATGCAAAACAAACTTTTAGGGTTTTATAAGCAGAGATTAAGTAATTGAAAGGTGGCGATGGGAGGGTGTAAGAGACAACATTTGCAGGGGTGCAACCGAGGCGTGGTAGACTCTGGCGCCGCCAGGCCACTTTTTCTTCAAAGCCTGGGCGCTCCAGGCTACTTTTTACCTAACTGAACCGAACTTTTTAAATTTATTACTTCAATCGTCGCCCATCGAAATCGACATTATTGTTAACACAAATAATCACCTTAACATAGTTCTCCCTCTTTCTTTTCTCTCCGTCTCTCTTTTTTTTTTCTCATGGTGGCTGTGGACAAATCCGTAGACCTTTTGTTTACCGAAACCACCTCAGAAATAGCTAGTATCAAACAGTCCGCACAAAGAAAGTAATCAGTCACAAAGATAAGAGATTACCATTGATCAAAGTCGAAACATTACACTGAGTGGCCACTTTTTTATGACCACTTGACAGTTTTAAGCAAATGAACTATGACTGCACGCTGTTGCCGCCAGAGGGCGAGGCTAGTATAAAAAGGGAAAGCTTAGTGCTTTCGACAGTAATAGAAGTGATTTTTGGGTGACGAGATGGGTAAAAAATGCGATTTGACGGACTTTCAACGTGGAATGATTGTAGGAGCTCGGAGCCATGAAGCGAGTATCACCGAAACCGCCGCATTCGTGAAATGTTCCACAGCAGCTGCTGTTAAAGTGTTTAAAGACTGGACTGTCAGCCAAAAAACTGGGTCTCTACGTGCAATGTGTGGTCGTCATCAACTCGTGTCTGCTCGGGCGGAACGGAGAGTGTCCAGACTGGTAACAGACAACAGAAGGGCAACAGTGCAGCAAATTTACAGGTCATCTTAATCAAGGATCCCCTCAAATGATCACCGCACGCACTGTTCCCCGTACACTGCATCGGATGGGATATGGCAGTCGAAGGCCTGTTCGGACACCTTTGCTGTCTGCAGTTAACAAGAGAAAACGTCTCCAGTTCGCACAGGAGCACAAGGATTGGACAGTCGAAAATTGGAAACAAATTATGTGGTCCGATGAATCACGTTTTCAGCTGCACCATGCCGATGCCCGAGTGAGAATTTGGCGGAAACAGCACGAAAGTATGAACCCAAATGCATTGCTACAACCCTTAAAGCTGGTAGAGGCAACGTTATGGTTTGGGAAATGTTTTCCTGACATGCTTTGGGCCCTATAATTAGTGTCTGACTGGCACATCATATCTAAACATCGTTGCGGACCTAGTGCATCCTGTCATGTGGATGGTTTATCCCAATGGCTATGGCTACTTTCAACAAGATAATGCGTATTATACAGGATTGGTTTCAAGAACATGCCGGTGAGTTTACTTTGCTTAGGTGGCCCCTACAATCTCCAGATCTCAACCCCATTGAGAATTTGTGGGATGCAGTTGAACGAGCCATCAGACAGCTAGATCCACAACGCTGCAGTCTCACATTCCTGGAAAGTGCTATTCATCAAGCATGGTCTCAGATTCCCCAAACCACCTATCAACATCTCGTGGGGTCCATGCCACGAAGAATCGACGAAGTATTAAAGGAAAAAGGTGGTCCAACGAAGTGCTGAGGTGGTGGTCATAATAAAGTGGCCACTCAGTGTATATATATAGCAAAAAAAAACTAGAAGAATTAAACAAACAACAAATTACTAATTTGAAAGTTCAAAGCTCCAAAAGCTGCATAAAAGAAAGACCAAATCACAAAATTAAAAAATCAAAAACCAAAGAGAAAAAAACACTTTTAAAAAAGAAAACAAAACAAAAATTTCGAGTGCGAGCAGAAGAAAAAACGTCAAACCCGAACCGTCCGAAGCAAGCGAGCTCCTAACGAGGGAGACCAAATAGAAGAACGCAGGGAAGCAGAGCAATGGCTGATTCTCCAATGGCTTTGTCAAGGGCAAGCATAAAGAAAATCACTCACTTATCTACTTATATATATATCAACACAGGCAGTGACCATAGATTGGTGAGATGTAAGATGCACCTCAACACTAAACTCGAACGTAGCAAGCTCATAAGACAAACAAAATGTATTGACATAACCAACCTTAAAAAACACCATAATACCTTCAAATTGGAACTGAAGAACAGATTCTCTGCTTTAGAAGGCCTAACATCGAAAGAAGTGGATATTTCTGAAGTTAACAGAAAAGTAACTAAAGCTCTTATGGAAACAGCAACAAAATTAGCTGGGTCTAAGAACAAATTGCATGTGAACAAATTATCAGGAAAAACCAAAATGTTGATGCAAAAAAGAAGAGTGATGAGGACAACTAAAGAAGATGTGACTTCCAAAGTGGAATATATAGAGCTATGCAAGACAGTACGAAAAAGTATCACTAAAGACGTAAGGAAATTCAACTGTGAACTAGTAAGGAAAGCAATTGAAAACAACCAAAGCCTAAAGATAGCAAAGGGACATCTCAGTAAGGGGAAAAAACAGATTATGGCACTGAGAAAAGAAGATGGTTCTGTAACAAGAAATAGAGGCGAAATTTTGACAAGAGTGAAAGATTTCTACTCCAAATTATATGAAAGGGATGATACATGTACTCCAGACATCATGAAAGGTACCAGTACCAGAGTTCTTCCAGTTTTTCCAGCAGAAGTTGCACATGCAATCAAGAACATGAAGCGGGGAAAAGCTCCAGGAGAAGATGGAATTACTATAGACATCATACAAGAAGCAAGTGGAGAAATTGAAACTGTACTCGCCCAAATTTTCACTCGATGCCTTAATGAAGGGAAAATTCCTGAGGATTGGAACAACGCTACAATGATCTTGCTACATAAAAAAGGTGACATTGAGGATCTCAGGAACTACAGACCTATCAGCCTCCTATCAGTGGTTTATAAAATCTTCACTAAAGTTCTTTCACACCGCTTGAAGGTGACACTGGACATGGCTCAACCGAGAGAACAAGCTGAATTCAGGAGTGGCTACAGCACAATAGATCATATCCACGTACTGAGAGAACTAATTGAAAGAGCGAGGGAATATGAGCTTCCATTGTGCATGGCTTTTATCGATTATGAAAAAGCCTTTGATTCGGTGAAACCATCAGCAGTTGCAATGGCTCTGAAATCCTGCGGTATTGAAGATGCATACATTAATATTATTAATAACATCTATGAAAATGCAAGTGCAAAGATTCGGCTGTTTGAAAATACAACACACATAAAAATTGGAAAAGTAGTGAGACAAGGTGACACCATATCTCCGAAGCTCTTTAATGCCACATTGGAAAATGTCTTTCAATCACTGAACTGGGAAAACAAAGGGATAAAGATTAATGGAGATTATCTAGCCCACCTTCGTTTTGCTGATGACATAGTCATTTTTGCAACTACCCCATCAAAGCTACAGAGTATGATCCAGGAACTTGCTGACAAGAGTAAAGAAGTGGGATTAAAAATGAACTTTCAGAAGACAAAAGTGATGTACAATGCTTTTACAAGAAATGAAGATATATCGATTGATGGAGAAAAGCTGGAGATAACAGACACGTACGTTTATCTTGGACAGCAGATATCAAGTGAGGGTCACATTGGTGAAGAAATTAATCGGTGTACAAAACTTGCCTGGAGAGCTTTTGGAAGAAACAGCATAATTTTCAAGAGCAATATGCCATTATGTCTTAAAAGAAAAGTGTTTGATCAATGCATCCTTCCAGTGCTTACGTATGGTGCAGAGACGTGGACCTTAGCTAAAAGAGACATACAAAGGCTGCAGACAACTCAAAGTAACATGGAGAGGTGCATGCTTGGTGTAACCAGGAAAGATAAGAAGAGGAACTCGTGGATCCGAAAAATGACAAGAGTGGAAGACATCATGATCAGAGTTAAATCCCTGAAATGGCAATGGGCTGGACATACTGCCAGAAGAACAGACCATCGATGGACAGCCGAAATTTTAGATTGGATTCCAAGGGACATGAAAAGACCCAGAAGAAGACCACATGGAAGATGGGTGGATGAAATTTGAAAGTATGCGAGAGTGACATGGAGGAGACTGGCACAAGACAGACCGTTGTGGAGGAAACTTGGGGAGACCTTCGTCCAGCAGTGGATTGATAATGGTTGACAATGATGATGATGTTATATATATATATATATATATATATATATTGCCCTATTTTTGCATTGAAATCTCCCATAATTATCTTCAAGTGCTGCTTACCTTTATTATTTAGATGACGAATTTCCTCATAAAATTCTTCAATTTCTTCTTCAGGATGACTTGTGGTGGGTGCATAAGTTTGAATAATCTGAGCCTGGTATCTTTTCGAAAGTTGGATAACAAGTCGTCCAGCTCTGTCAGAGGAACTTTCAACTTCTACAACTTTATCCTTCAGTTTCTTGTTTATTATAAATCCAACACCACTAGTTCTGCCAGTATCTGTCCCACGATAGTAGAAGAGATGTCTACTTTTCATTTCAATGAGATCTTCTCCTTTTCTCCTTACCTCACTTAGCCCGATGATGTCCCACTTGATCCTTTGTAGTTCCTCTTCCAATTCAAGAAGCCTTGAATCAGAAGATAGGGAGCGTCCGTTGTATGTAGCCAAGGTCAGCATCAGATGGCAGCCTAGTCCGGTCGTCCGGGGACTCTTAGCACCCTCTGCCTTCATGTCGCACTGGCCACTGCCTTGGCCAGGTACATTCCAGCTGCCGGGGACTGAGGGCCAAGATTTAAGTTGTGGAATCATTTTGGAGGGGTTTGGCCATAACTCACCACGCTGGCCAAGCGGGTTGGTGAGTGTAGGATAGCATTTCCTCTAATCCCGACGGTATAGTTATACCGCTATTGGCGGTCGTCAGAGCCCCTTTAGTGGGAACAGGATGCACCACGAGAAGGTGGGGTTGACATTTGTCAAGTAGAGGCTGTGATGTTACGCATCACCTGACCTTACATCCCATATATATACATGTATATAAACACACGCACAATTTCAAAGGTTTGTTACCTCCCTATTCCTCTCGCATACCTGTTGGAATCGATAACTCCTGGACCGGTCATCAGAGCTCCAGGCCACTTCTTTTTCCAGGACTGCACCACTGAACATTTGTCCTGGATATATATATATATATATATATATATATATATATATACTTAAGAGCAAAACTGAAGACTAAGGAAAAAATTTTAGAATTTAAAACGAAGGGTGCCAAATAACCTGAAAATCAAAACGCGCAACGCAGCAGTTTTGAAAATTCAGAATTCACATTCTATAAAGAAGATACCTAAGCAAAAAAATACATATATAATTTTGACTCACACCTAGTACAACATAGAAAAGGTTATGTATCTACCTGTGTGAGTAAAAGGAGAAAAGATAAAAAAATAAAATAAAACAACTGAATGTAGAAGGTGTCGAGAATACTGAGCCTTGGCTTTATCAAGGACCAGCAAAAACTCTGCATTTTCTCACTTCCACAAAGACCTAGTTGGAAATGGGTTTCTGCAAGGCCATAGATGCAAGTAACATTCCCACCTAAAATAGTTTAAAAAATATATATATAAGTCATGTCCTCCGTAGAGTAGCATGACCTAGCACTAGTTAACAATTTCGCTTGCATCCATTAACCTTCATGGCCCGACCCATGCTCTTCATCTGTTACTATTAAACAGAGAGAAGAAGATTAAAGAGAACTCAAGCTGTGAGAGTGACATAATAAATAGAAATGATTTTCAGCTATAACGAAATTCCAAGTTCGTTTGAGAGAGAATTTAAACCTGAAAAACAATGCAAAAGAAATCCAAATTTTACATTGCAATTAAAAAAGGAAATGTTAATTTATAACGAACAGATTTTTGAAAGAAAACTTGAGTCTAAAACCCCCTACTCTACAACTTATGACAGCACAAAAACGAGAATAAGTTAAAGATAATAATTAACTAAAGAAAACTTTGTGAAAGTTATATACCTTAAACAGTTAGTTGCAATATGTACAAAGTATTTCAGCAGTGCTTTAAGTGCATAATTAATTAGTTATTAAGAACTTAACTACTTTGAAAAAACAGCGCATAGACAGCGCATAGAAAAGGAACAAGCTTAGCCTTCTTCTGTTCCTAGGTACCCCAAAAGACGCTCAAAGTTACAAAGAAAAGTAAGAGTTAAAACCCGCATAAATGTTAACAGACAAACCAATGCTTAAAAGCTGAAAAGCTAAAAAACGACAGAGAAAAGGTACATAAAGTACAAACATTGAACTTATAAAACCTAGAACCCAAAAACAAGGAAGAGAGCTTACCTCTTGTGTGACAAAAACTTTTCTCCTCACAAGAGGAGAACATGGCTGACCCCTTCCGCCACTCCCTAGACGCTGGGGGGCAGTGAGGGTGGGGCTGATGGCCTCCTCATACAGCAAGAAACCAACGCGCGGAGATTTTAACCAGAGAAAAAAATATATAAACTTAAGACTGTGGATCTGTATGATCAGAATGAGCAGAATTAACTCTCCAGAATACATGAGAAATATTATAAAATACACGAGCAGTTTATTTAATAATCTTTGCATGTATTAAATCACCTTAGTGAGCTTCTATAGATTAATCAGAATCTTATTAATTTTAATGTTGGTTTTACTATTTTTAGTATAGCTATCCTAGTGATGAATAACTAGTTTTCTTTTTTATTTGTTTTTATTTTCTTTTATAAACAGATTTTTAAGCTTTTTTGTGATTTTGTTTATATTATTTAATTTTTTGTTTTAATAGGACCGTCATATCCATAGCACTAAGGTTCCTTTAGGTAGTTAATAGGCATCCTCTAGCCAACTTCCTTACGGCTTTGATTGGTCAGAATCATATTATTAACTGTGTAGAAAATTAAAGCAGATCTGCCAACCTTACTCTATTATTCAGAATAATTTTTCTTAAAGTTCTTTTGATGAAAGAAGAAGGAATTTCGTTCTCTAGCAAACTTTCTAATAGTATATTAATGTGGTAATTGAAATCCAAATTGTTGCTGCAAATTCTTGAAATTCTTAGGACCTGAGAAATTAGTACATTCTCAATTACTTTGGTTGAAATGTTATTATTCCAGTGTAGATATTTAATTACTTTGAAAGGAAAATTAACTCTTTTATCAAAGAGGCTAATAGATGGGTTACCTCTGTTGAGCTTAATGCTTAAGTCTAGGAACTCAAGTTCCTGATTACTGTGGTTGGTTTTACATAAGTTAAGAGAGCTAGGATAGATATTATCAAAATCACTCTCTATAACTTCTGAATTATTGATACACAGCAGATCATCAATATATCTAAAAGTGTAAAGGTAGTTATCTGAGCAGGTGGGGTGATTTTTAATGAATTTATATTCCTTAAAGAACAGGAATAGATTAGCGATATTTGTGGACGTTGATGTTCCCATTGGAATACCGTTCACTTGCTTATAGAGAGTATTATTATATAAGATATGGTTATTTTTTATGCAGCAATTGAGATAAGAGTTCCAAGTTCCTACATCAACAAATTGGTTAAGTTTAAATTTTGCATACAGCTCTTTAAAGGTAGTGATTATATCTGATAGAGGCAGATTAGTATATAGGTTTTCAAAATCATAACTATTAATATCTAGGGGACAAACTTTGAGTATAGTAGAAATTACTTCTGCATTATTATTAATTATCCAAAAATCTCTGTACATCAAGTTAGAACAGTTTCTAATGTGTTTCAAAACCTTCTTTAAGACATCTTCAAAAGCAAGATCTATTTTCTTTTTATGACTCCTTACTCCACTAGCTATGAACCTGAACTTCACAGGATCCTTATGAAACTTAACCGTTGCAAAAAGAAATGGAAATTCAGGCCCATATCTTCTAGTTTGTGGAATTTTAAGTTTCTTGAAGAATGCCTTAAACCGATTTTCTAACTGCTTGGTAGAATAACTTACGGGCTCGTATGTTACTCTATTATTGAGTTCCATAGTTAACAATTCAAAATAGAACTTCTTACAGATAATTGCAAAATTATTGCTAGCTTTATCCGTAGTGGTAAAAATAAATTGGTCTTGTAGTTTGGAGAGTGACCTTTTAGCTTCTCCAGAGAAAAAGAGATTTCTGTCGAAACAAAAGTCCAGACCTGCCAACTCACCGGTGAAGCTATTGATTATATTATATATATATACATATATTTTTATATTGAAGATTTAACGACCACCGTGAATAACTCAATGGACTATAAGCAGTCGCCGGTCCCTAATTGAGGGTCACTGGTTCCAGGGAAGGGGGAGAGAGCCAGTGCCGTAAGACGAACAGAATATCCATGCCTCCGCGGGATTCGAACCCGGACCGTTTCACGGACGAATGATCAGAAGCCATTGCTTAGACTACTGCGCCACAGGGGCTGCGGAGATTATATATATATAAGCAGTGCGTCAAAGAATTTTTAAGACTGGTGCTAGATTTCAGCCTACGGTGGCGCCACCAGTGTAATCGTGAATGCGTTATAAACCATGACCATCTGCTTGCTTTCTGCCAAAAGTACTGCGCAGTTGTTAAAGGAACTCAAACGAAACGGCCGTTCATTAAAGAAGTAAAATTTTTTTCATGTTGAATTATTAAGATGGAACAAAGGGCTGTTATGAAATTTAACGCAAAACTTGGTAAAAGTGCCTCGGAAACGTACCAAATGATGAAACAAGTGTACGGTGAGTTTTGTTTAAGTAGATCAAATGTTTTCCTGTGGCACAAACGTTTTTTAGACGGAAGAGATACGCTAGAAGATGATAAGCATACCGGAAGACCAAGTTCATCTAGGAAACCTGAGATTATTGAAAAAGTGCGTGATTTCGTGGCAAACAATCGATGTGCGTCACTAAGAATGATGGAAGAGTCTTTAAACATCAACAAAGAAACGATTCGAACCATCCTGCATGAAGATTTGGGCAAAACAAAAGTCTGGGCTAAATTTGTTCCACACACGTTTACCAATGAACAAAAATCAAGGAGAAGTGCGCATTGCAGAGACATCATTTCAGCCGCTGAAAATGATCCAAACTTCTTAAAATCGATTTGTTACTGGTGATGAAACGTGGTGTTTTCAATATGATCCTAAAACAAAGCTACAAAGTGCGGAATGGAAGTAAAAAAACTCTCCCCACAAGCCAAAAAAACAAGAAAAGTTCCATCAAAAATCAAAACAATGCTCATTACATTCTTCGATAGTAAGGGTATTTATTATCCACAAATAATTTGTTCCAAGTGGACAAACAATTGCTGGTGAGTTTCATTTAAATTTTTTGAGGCGTTTGATGGGCAAAATTCGTCGTATTCGTCCAGAATATCGAGATGAAAACAGTTGATTGCACGATAATGCACCCAGTCACACCTCACTTCTTGTTCATAGATTTTTGGCGAAAAATAACGTCTGTGTGTTGAATCATCCACTGTATTCGCCTGATTTAGCACCCTGCGACTTTTCTTTATTCCCAAAACTTAAAATGACGTTAAAAGGGTGTTATTTTGATGGCATTTCGACCATACAAACAGCTTCGACGCGTACTTTGGAGGCAATTCCGCAAAGTGAATTGGAACAGGCATTCGAATTATTATTAAATCGCTGTAACAAGTGTACTGAAGCCGGAGGGAATTATTTTGAATAACAAACCAAAACAAATTATAATTTCTTGTTTCTATTTCATTTTACAGACCCAGTCTTAAAAATTCTTTGCCACACTGTGTATGTATGTGGGGTAAACAGAGAGATTAAGCAGCGGTCAGAGTAGCTAAAAAACATCTGAAACCTCCTTTTCTTCATGCAAATTGACCTGTCTGTAAGCGGAACCGTATACTGTTGTCGAGAGTAGGTAATTCCTAGTTTTCTAGTGAAATAAAGTCTTATTTTGTTGGCTGATAACACTGTGCTAAACTTCTATATACCAGGTTTCTTCAAAAATTGTTCGTAACATGCGATTGAAATAAGGGAGAATACTTCGAAGTCCAAGGGATCTATAAAAACTTCGATTTATGCAGAACTTCGTATCATGCGAGCTCGTTATATGTGGATTTGACTGCATGTTTCGAAATTCACAGCGTTAAGACTAAACAATGCGACCCACGACATAATTAAATGCAGGTGGGCCCACCCTTTTTTCACGTTCAATTCAGCTTTATTTCGAAGCAAATATATGTTAGTAGCAAAGACATTGGAGGAGAATAGACTGGCAAAGGATATGCTACTTCTGAATACATTGAAAACAGCCACTGTCAGGAATAGCAAGTGTGTTGACGTGTTTGTGCGCGGGACTCTGGGTTCTAAATCTTTAAGATTTTGGTGTTAAAAGCAATTGCTTCCAAGACGAAATGGTACATCATTGTTTAACATATGATTGCAGCAGTGGAGTTGGATCCAGTGAATCGCGCGGGTCACAGCCAGAGATGGAAACGGGTCGACGGGTCGGGTCAAGATGTTCCTGACCCGGTTATATTTTCGTTTCATTTTTGAAAAGAAAATATTTCGAAGAAATATTCGTACTGTGAATTTTTTTCTCGATGCTGGTGCCAGCGGAGTGAAAAATGATTTGGCATACAAAAATATTGTCTCCTTTTTTTAAAGCAAAGATTTCCACAGCCCGACGATACCATATCGCAAAACGATACTTCCTTTGCTTTTGTTTTCAGTGCGATTGTCCGGAGCAAGATACTGGCAAAGGCCTGCCGCCATCTTCTCTGGTGATTCACTCTCTCACACTCCGCGTGTCACATTGTAAGACTGACAGTTACTTTTCACATCGCATCTTTTGCATTGAGAATTCAGAGGTTTTCGTTTGTTATGCTAACATCCCGTTCCCATTGCACGTCGTGTCGGAATTAATGCCTTATTTGTTAATATGGATGAATTTAATATTAAAGAGATTAAAAAAGGCGTCGAGGCCAACAAATACGTGCCTGTTGAAAACAAAAAGGGGAAGACTGAATGCTGGAAGTTGTTTCGTCCCATAAAGGAACTAGAATATGTTTCACAGCAACACCGATTTTTACAAGCTTGTGATGGCCGCCCCGGTGGCGCATTGGTCTAAGCGATGGCCTCTGATCATTCGTCCGAGAGCGGTCCGGGTTCGAATCCCGGTGAGGCATGGATTTGTGTTTGTCTTACGGCAGTGGTTCCCAAACATTTTTGATTCGCTGCGCCCTTGCTGAATCTAGGTTTTTCCAAGGCGCCGTTTGTCAAATTCTAACACGTACACTTTGCCTATGTCAACATCTAACAAGCACACAATTCTAAAATTATGAAAATTTTGTAAAATTATGAAAATTTGTAATATTTCGCTGCGCCCCTGTGAGAAGCCGCGGCTCCCTAGGGCGCCGCAGAGCACACTTTGGGAAGCACTCTCTTATGGCACTGGCTCTCTCCCTTCCTTGGAACCGGTGGCCCTAAATTAGGGACGGGCGACTGCTTATAGCCCGTTGAGTTGCTCACGGTGCTCGTTAAACCTCCCATAAAAAAACAAGCTTGTGCTGAGTTGAAAGTTTCCAAAATGTGAATGTTGATTTCATGAGTGTTCCTTCTGAGGGGCAATGATGAAATCAACATCCACATTTTAGAAACTTTTCAACTCATCATAAGCTGGTGAAAATTGGTGCTTCTGTGAAAGATATTCTGAAGCTTGATATGCTACCATGACAACAGCAAAAACTTAAACTTACAACAAGTTACTTAATTCAAAAATTTTGACTGTAGCCCAATCAAAATTAAGTGGAACAGCGTTAACATTACTGCGAATGGACTTTTTGACTCTTGCACTCCTGCAGATGTGTTTGAAAAACATGGGTAAAACAGTTAGGTTATGTGAAGAACGACAATTTCAACACTTTCTGTAAGTAAGTAAGCTTATAGGTTTTCGTAATGCATTTATATGATTTTCTACGTAACCTACGATACCCCCTGCGGAGAGACTTTTTGAACGCCCTGTTATATGATTATGCATAATTATAAATTGACTTTGAAATTTATATTCCAAAGCAGATTTATCTGGGTCAGTTTCGGGTCGGATTGAATTATGTGACGTCCTGGTCTGGTCCGGGTCCAAAATTTTTGATCGGTTTCCAATTCTGGTTTCGACACGACAAATGTATTTCATACGAAATTAAAAGTTTATGCTTTGCTAACTGTTCCTATTCGTTTTAAATACCGGTTTAAGTTCAGGATTGTATCTAGATTTTTCAGTCACTTGAGTTTTCTGATTCTAGCGAAAAGCCAGTTGCAATGTAAAGAATTTTGTGAGAACATAGCAGAAATGTGAAATTTCATAAAATTCAACTGAAACAGTTGTAGTATTTTATAAAAATTGTCTTGGCGTTCCTTCATCAGAGGAACATCAAAGCAACGTGTCTGATTAAGACTCTGATATGAGAACTTTCTAATTGCTATTTCATCTAGAAAGTTATCTCAGGTCATACGCGAACATTCTTTCCGCATCATTTCTGCAGTGAAATGAATCAAACACCCTTGCTTTTCAATTGGTATCTCTTCACCGCCAACTCTACGCGTTCACAGATGGCGCTGCATGTTCAATTGATTTCTGTCGTTTCAGAACCGCCTGCATTACGTTTGCCAGTCGATGCTCCTCTAATGTCCTTGGTTAGTAGTCTTTATTTTGCACACATTTTTTAATGTTTGTATTTTGAAAGCGCAAAAATTGAGCATATCTTGTTTCTCCGGAGTGGACACAAGGAAAGGAGAAACGATGTATTTCGAATAACGAAACATTCAGTGTATGGTTGTCTTCTGCAGGAAAAACTATTAAATATATATTCAAGATCCAGCTGTCATTTGTATGTTCTGAAATGTTTATAGCACAATATTATGTTCAAAAGTATAGGCAAAGACTGTCGTGTACCATTGTGAAAGCCGGGGCGAGCTAATATGTATTATTAATTGTATCAATAAATACTTTCCTGCAAAAAAAGTAAGCTAAATTTCATTACTCTTCCCACACACAGAACTTGTGTGCATTGACTCAACAGTTCACTCTCCATTTCCGGATTTCATAATCAGTGCACATCCAGCATATTTACGGGTATCGTTATGTTCGCAACGCTTGTCAATCCCCTAACACGTTTCAGTGTGCTTGATTTTGTATACAGGTCCATCTGATCTTCCTTTTAAAATTCAAATCCAGTTTTATCAACCACGAACACTTCCGACTAAAAATACCTTGCGCACGCAGTAGTAGAGTATGTCCTTTATAGGGAAGAGGTGTATTTTTGGGTATTTTGGATTTCTTGCGTGCGTGTGTGTGTGTATGTGTGTGTGTCCACATCACGGGCTACAAAAGGTTGAAGACCAATGACCGTAGAAATTGCCATATCATCGTCATTCTGCATACGCAAGGCTCATGCATTTACAACGGCATGATAGCAGTATAAGGTATTGCCTGCGACGTAGAGTAAGGAGATGTTGCTTTACTGTTAGAAGTTAAACTGCAAATAATTGAAACATATTCATTCAAATGTGTATACTGTATATAGCTTTACATAGATTACATAGTTTGTTTTCACATATTGGTTTACCGCACTGGCGGTTTTATCCTTACACTCGTATCTCAATCTCAGAACACATTATTCTTTCCTTGGCCGTCACAAAACCAGTGTCATCAACAACATGAATGCTTTTCTCACCTGCACGAGCCATTTGACCACGTGACGAGATTCCAGCTTTACGGCTCCAGATGCGCTAATGAACATTTTGTGTAAACAATAACAAACGCTGGCGAAATCCTGCTTTCACACGTTAGGAGAGATTGCAACGCAGAAAGGTTCTGTATTGTCACCACGGCAGAAAAGCTTGACTTCCAGTAAATTATGGCTTATAGAAACTTGAGAAAGCACTTAAAATGAATACTAAAACGTTGTCTTTGTTTTCTCACTTCGGGAAAAGAAATTCTTACATTTGTAACAGTACACACACACACACAGAGACATGTTCGTAAAAACAGAATACACCTGAAAGGAGTAGAGCTACGACTTTGATTTTTACAAGATATGTTCATTAGGCAATGCAAAACAAATGATTAGCATCTCGGTGTCATGCGTATGAGGTGCGTCGATGTAGCTAATAATAATTGGTGTGGCCACCCCTGGTTTGTATCACCTGCTGTCCGCTCTGAGGCACCTATTCAAATAATATGTGAATGGTGTCCTGTGGAATAGTCATCCAAACTGTATTGACCCGCTTTCAAAGTTCAACAAGAGTTGCTGGGGGACGGTTGTACCGCTTCATCTCTCGTTTGAGCATGTTCCAGAGATTTTCTGTGGGTTATCACTCTATAATCCGGCGATTTGGATGGCCACTGCAGAAGTGATACGTTGTTATCCCTGAAGAAGGCGCGTGTTGTCGCTGCAACATGTGGTGGGGCATTGCCCTGCTGAAATATGGCTCCGGGGTAGTCTTGCAGGTACGGAAGGGCGACTGGCCGTAGAATGTCATTGACATAACAGCCACTCGTTATGGTGGTTCGGAGTCTCACGAGAGGTGATTTGCTTTCGTACCCGATAGCACCCCAGGCCGTAATGCCCCGTGTTCGTTCCTGGTGCGAATACACTCTTTTGGCCATCATTTTCGCCTAAACAGAAGCGCGTTTTGTCCTAGAACACGATATTGTGCCATTCGTCAAGCCACTCACTCCCTTCGTTCGGTGCACCATTGCAGCCTGGCATTCCGTTGCTGCGGTGTCAAAGGTAGCTTGAGAAGGGCCCGACGATCCTGCGTTCCGAACTGTAATGACGGGTGACGTACTGTCACAACTGACATAGGGGAGAATGCGTCACAGTTCGCTACTGCTGCGCCAACGCAGTTGATGTAGAACGGTCACTTAAATACATCATCATCAGATGATGGTTGTCCCTCGGCAATATCTGTGTACGCCGTTTCGAACCTTCTCTTAGTGCCCTACTCCCTTCTTCGTACCATTCCCTGCACACTCTCTACACGGTAAACAAACTGCGCCCCACACGACCGTCAATCTCCAGGAGGAAAGCATTGCGGTCTCTCATGCCGATAATACAACCTCTGTCGAATTTGCTGATATGACTGTACAACTGTCTTACATGACGACGAGGCATCCTTTCCCACTGCTGACCAAGTACGAGTACTGACATACCGACCGAGCCACGCGGCGCTTATAACAGACAAACAACCAGTTTACGGTCTGTGACGTTGCGCGGTGTGATTTGCTTATACGCGTTACGCATGCACCTATGACGTCGAAATGCTGATTATTTCTACGATATTGCTCGACTCTTTTTCAGGTGTTCTGTTTCTTATGAATATGAGTGTACAGAAACGCGAGCGCGTACGCAAGCACGTATGCGCGCACACACACACACACACACTGCACACTGAAGTAGCAAATAATTAGAAACACCCAATGGTAATTGGACATGTGCTATTCCCTTACTTAGGTACGTAACTGTAACGTTGAGATGCCTTTACAAACAGCTGCCTGAAAAACATTCAGACGTATGTATAATAAGCATCGGGATTTGAAAAAAGATATCATAGTGAACGCTGCTCAGGCAAGTGAAAGCTTCTCCGAAATGGCCATCCCGGTGGCGCAGTGGCGTAAGCGCTGGCTTCTGACCATTCTTCCGAGACAGGTCCGGGTTCAAATCCCGGCGAAGCATGGATGTTGTGTTTGTCTTACGACACTGACTTTTTCCCTTTCCCTGGAACCAGTGGCCCTAAATTAGGGAAGGGTAATTGCTCACTGAGTTGCTTATGGTGGTCGCTAAACCCCCACTTAAAATAAAAAAATTTCAGAAACGGCAAACCTCGGTTATGCAAGAACAACTGAATCGAGGGTGTACAATACATGTCACACAAACAATGAAACAAGCAGTCATCAGTCTTTCTATGGGCAAAAAACGACTGGTCGATATTCCAGGGCAATTGCGGATGGAAAGGATTGTATGATGTAAACGATAAGCTCCATTGCGTTAGGTAACCGAGCAGTACAACAGCGGTACCGAGAGAATAATTTCAGCGTACAAAGCCCGCCGTGAATTGTCGTGAATAGGCTATAAAAACAGCACGACTTGTCTCCGCCAAAAACCGACAAATTGATCTGGAGCACAAAAACACTGGGGCACCAAAACTTGACCCTTAAGGTGGTTCCACGTAGAATCTCTGCCTTATGTTTCCAAATGTAAAACTTCTTTACATATTTTTTTCGTAATTAATGTATTCCCAAGGATGAAAATTTGCACATCGATAAAACTAGCTTTAAGTTATAGCATGGGATAATTAATACATGCTAAAACATAGCCATAATTATATTAAAAATCAATCATTTTTTCTTGAGAAATGTTGAGACTTGCTAACAGATGGCGCGACCTGTATACTCGTATTTGATGACACAGTAGACAAACAAATGTTTGATTGGCTACTTCGAAATTAGAATCCAGCAGTATTTATACAGTTCTGTTGACATTTTCAGGTAATTTATTGTCAGATCATTTAATTTAAGTGGCTCAAATCATTCTAAACATTCCAGACTATGGTATGGATAGATTCAAATTTTGATTCCATTCCGAAAATTTATAAAATTATTGGAAAAAAATCAGACTTTGGATTTTTAATTGCGAAATATGCAATCCAACATTTGTGTCTACTGACGTCATCAATGTACAGGTCGCGCCATCTATTAACAGGTCTGAACATTACTCAAAGAAAAATGATTGATTTTTAACGTAATTATGGTTATGTTTCAGCAAGTATTAAGTATCCCATGCTATAACTTAAAGTTAGTTTTATCGATGTGCAAATTTTCATCCTTGGGAATACATTGATTGCGAAGAAAATACACTGAAGTGCCAGAAAAACTGATACAGACGACCTTATGCAAAATACATAGCAATGTCACATATGCGCGTAATCGGTTGCATCCGCCAGTGCGTATATAAAGCGATAGACATCCTTGCCAGCTGTCAGAACTGTTTTCGGCATGAGAATGACAAGTAATAACGATTTAAGCGATTTCCAACGCGGTGTCATAGTTGGCGCTCGTGAGATGGGCCATAGTATTTCAGAGGTAGAAACGAAGTTCGGATTTTCACAGATGACCATTGCAAGGGTGTACCGCGGCTACAAGAATTCCGGCAAAACCTCGAACCTACGATACCAGTGTGGCCATAAAAAGACATTGGGTGAATGTGACCATCGTCGGCTGTCAAGAATCGTTTCACGCGATAGGCGTGCAACACTCTCTCAGGTATCATCGGAATTCAATGCTGGAGCCTCAACAAGCATCAACGTCCGGACTGTGCAAGGTACCCTCGGGCAGATGGAAGGATTCGTGTGTGGCGCAAACCCCATGAAGCCATGGATCTCACCTGTCAACAGGGAACTGTACAGACTGGGGGGAGGGGGGGTCCGTAATGGTATGGGTTGTGTTTAGCTGGACTTCACTGGGATCCCTGGTACGTCTACAAACGTCTGTGACTGGCCAACGCTATGTGCTCATCCTTTCTGACGAGGTACACCCGTTCATGTCCTGCATTCATGCTGATGGGTTGGGCCTGTTCCAACAGGACAATTTACCTCCACACAAGTGTCGGGACGCCACATTATGGTTAGAGGAGCATTCATCTGAGTTTGTGGTGTTGCCATTCCCACCCAAGTCCCCAGATCTGAACTTGATAGAACGCATTTGGGACTCCATGCAACGCGATATCGAACACAGGAATCCGAGACCTCAGAATACACCCGAATTGTGGAACGCTCTGCAGGAAGTATGGTGTGCATTGCCTACAGCATATTTCCAGAAGCTAGTGGAGTCCATGCCCCGTCGTATTTTGGCAGTCCTGCGCTCCTGTGGGGGTGTATTAGTTTTTCTGGCACTTCAGTGTATGTAAAGAAGTTTTACCATTAGAAACATAAGCAAAGATTTTAGGTGGATCCACCTTAAGGACCGGAAAAGGGTAGCCTATTCCGATGAATCACGCTTTCAGTTAATACACGCGGCTGGACGAACCAGAATATAGTGTCTATAGCACCAATCGGTGGATCCCGGCTGCCGAGAGTTAAGTGTGTAAGATGATGGAGGTTGTGTAATGGATTGGGGTCTGTTTTCATGGCGGACATTGGGTTTCTTTAATACCTCTAGAACAAAGTGGACGCCACGAGATATCTTAACATCACCGTGGGTCAGACACATCCGTACATGTGTGTGGTATTTCCTGACTGAGAGGGCTGACTTCCAGAGCAGGATAGTGAGTCATGCATGCCATAGAGGTCGGATCGTCACCCAGTGATTCCTGATGAACGACAGTTACTGCGAAGTACTTCAATGGCCCCCCACAGTTCCCAGATATTAACCCAACTGAACTCCTGTGGGATGAGATTGAGAGACTTATTCCTAACAGAGATCCTCGTCCAGCAAAAATATTCACAAACTACATCCACTTGGCTGACATCAGCTGTAGAACAATATCAGCAACACGTTGAATCCATGTCACAGCGAATCGAGGCTGTTCTGAAGACCAAGGATGGCCGGACACGTTACTACGTAAGTACTTCTAATGATTTTCTACTTCAATATACATATAATATACACCGACGAGCCATTCCATTACGACCGGCCCCAGCCTAGAGAAATGAGCGCGCCTGGAGACCGAACGGTGGCGCAGGTGAAGCTTACAGAGCAGTATATGTACAACCCGAGGACCGGCTTTCGGTTAGTAGAGGGTTCGGAGTCAGAATGGGAAAAGCTGCCGATTTATCGGAGTTCGATAAAAGACACGACACCTCGGAACTACGATCTCGGAAACGGTGCGGCTTGTGGGTTGTTCACGCGTCACTGTAGTGAGTACGTATCAAAAGTGGTGCGCAGATGGCCAAATGACAAACCATCGTTCAGCCGTGTGTCGTCCGCAGCTCACTGATGTCAGATGGCAGCGGAGATTGCCGCGTATTGTTCACAGCAACCGCAGGACCACAGTGCGAATCACCCGCAGCTACAACAGTGGTGATCAGGGCAATGTGTTACAGCACACACAGTTCATCGCAGCCTTCTGCGCATGAGCCTGCGTAGCCGAAGACCCAGCCGAGTCCCCATGCGCACTGAAAGTCATCGCCAATAACGCATGAAATGGGCCCAAGATCATCGAGATTGGACGGTGGATGATAGGAAGAAAGTGGCCTGATCTGACGAATCAAGATTACTGGTGCATCACGTAGACGGCCGAGCGCGGATACGCCGATTACCAACGGAAGCTATAGCACCTGGATGCACCGTTGAAAGGAAGCAAGCCGGCGGCGGCGGTGTTGTGCTATGGGAGATGTTTTTTTGGGACACTTTAGGCCCCGATTCTACCAATAGCACAATCTCTGACAGCTTTCAGGTACCTGAACATCGTTGCTGACCAAGTTCACCCATTTATGGTAACTGTGCTTCCTGATGGTGAAGGCCATTACCAACAGGATAATGAACCATGCCACACTGCCAGAATCATCAAGGAGTGGTTCGAGGACGATGCTGGTGACTTTCTGTTAATGCCATGGCCTCCAAATTCACCTGAAATTGAACCCAATCGATCATTTGTGGTTCGACTTGGAAAAGCGGGTTCGCGCTAAATCACCACCACCTGAAATGTACGAGAACTGAAGGACCTGCTGTTGACATTATGGAACCAGATACCCCAGAATACCTACCGCCACCTCATAGAACCGATACATCGCTGAGTGGCAGCTTTTTTTGCGGGCTAAAGGGGGTCTTACAGCTAATTTAGGTAGGTGGTCTTAATGTAATGATTCATCAGTGTACACTCAGGAAACAAAAGATTAGAGATCGGGGTGGTGTGCAGTTGACATGGGCATCCCCCGCGCGGAATGAAACAGACCCAAACCGAGCCCACGCGATAAATAGGCGAACGGTAGAGCTTCCCAACAGTGTGTTGCAATCGACGAACAAGGTTAAATGTGGTGATCTGAGTGGCTTTGATCATGAACGTATTGTCGGCGCAAGATAGATAGATCATTATATCGCCTAAGTAATAAAAACCCTAGGGTTTTCGAGGGTGTATCACCAGTATCCCATCGACGGACGTGCCAACGCCGAGACAGTAAGCGGTGGCCGACTGCACGTTATTGATGACCGGGTTCGACGTCGGCTACCCTGAATCGTACAGACCGACCGCTTGTCAACGTCGGCTATCCTGACTCGTACAGACTGACCCCTTGTCAACGTCGGCTATCCCGACTCGAACAGACCGACCGCTTATCAACGACGGCTATTCTGACTCACAGACAGACCGCTTGTCAACGTTGGCTAGCCTGACTCGTACAGACCGACCGCTTGTCGACGTAGGCCATCCTGACTCGTACAGACCGATCGCTTGTCAACGTTGGCTATTCCGACTCGTACAGACAGACCGCTTGTCAACGTCGGCTATTCCGACTCGTACGGACAGACCGCTTGTCAACGTTGGCTATCCTGACTCGTACAGACCGACCGCTTGTCAAAATCGGCTATCCTGACTCGTACAGACCGACCGCTTGTCAACGTCGGCTATCCTGACTCGTACAGACCGACCGCTTGTCAACATCAGCTATTCCGACTCGTACAGGCCAACCGCTTGTCAACGTCGGCGCAAATCCCATCCAGGTTAAATGTCGGAGGCCGAAACAGCCTCAGCGAGTGAATGGTATGGCGGACACTGCATACCCTGGGCTACGGGATCCGACACCCTACTCGTGTGCCACTGTTGACGGCTCGTCATCGGAAATTACGCTTCGCCTGTTGCCGGGAACTTCAAAACTGAACCTCTGCAGAGTGGAGCCGCGTCGTGTAGTCAGATGAGTCCCGTTTTCAGCTGTACCGAGCTGGCGGGCGGGTGTGGCGTCGACAGCTTACGGGCACGGTCCTTTCGCGTCAGGTCAGCTCTGTTCAAGGCGGCGGTGGCTCTATATGATGCTTTGGGGAACGTTCTCATGGGACACATTCTGTCTCGTATTGTGACTGGAGAGGTCCTTAACCGCTGCGCGCTGTTAGCATGTGCTGACTGATCACCTACACGCTTTCATGGCCTTCGCGCATCCCTCGGCCGATGGTCCGTTTAAACAGGACAACACGCAGCCTCACCGGTCCGCAATCACCCAGACATGGCTCGAGGAACATTCATCTGAGTTTAGAACCATCCAGTGACCCCAAGATCTCCGGATTTCAACCCTATGGAAGTTCTCTGGGATGCCGTAGAGCCAACCTTCAGATCCATCCTAGACCGACACAATGTCTCGGGCGAAGTTGTGGACAATGCTGCAACAGGCATGGCCACATTACCTGCCGAAACCCTCTAGCGTCTGGTGGAGTGGATGCCTTGGCGTGTACAGACTGTTATTGAGTTAGAGTAGGACCATTACGCTATTAGGTTGGTATCTCAAATGTTTTGTCCATTGAGTGTATATGGATATAAATGTACAGAAGAGCCAAAACATTGTGACCACCTGCTTAACATGATCTTGGTCCCTCACATGCCGCCAAAATAATCCCTCTTACCTGGACACTGCAAGATTTGTAAAGGTATCTTGTGATATATGGTACCAACACGTTACAGACATATCCTTTAACTGTTGTAAGTTGCATGGTTGAGCCGCCACAGATCAGATTTGCTGTTCCTAAACAAGCCACAGATGCTCGATTGGACTGATGTCTGGGGACTTTGGAGGCCAGAGCAGTGTCTGAAAGTCTTCCTGATGTTCCATCAACCATTCTCGAACAATCCGGGCAGTGTGGCATGGCGCATCATCTTCTGAAAGAAGGCATTACTAGAGAAGAATACGTTGCCATGAAAGGATGTACCTGGTCTGCTATGAAGTTTAGGTAGGTGGTAGACATCATAGTTTCCTGCACATGAATGACTGGACCCTGAGTTTCCCAGTAGAATATTACCGAACGCATTACACTTCCTCCCACTGTCTTGTTTTCTTCCCGCGGTGCATTCTGGTGCCAAAATTTTCCCAGGAAAACGACGCACAAGCACCGGTTCGTCCACGTGGTGAAATAGAAAGCGAGATTCATCAGACCAGTCGACTTTCTTGCGATCATGCAAGGTCCAGTTTTGATCCTCGGGTGCCTATTGTAAGTGCTTTCGATGGTGAACAGAGAGCATGGCACTCGGAGCCCCATTTGTAGCATGTTCGATGTATCGCGTATTGTGATACATCACTCCCGTCGCCAGCGTTCAAATTGCCTGCGAATTGCTCCACACTATCCTTTCTGCTGGCTTGTATCATACGTGATAGACTTTGCTCACCTCTAGCATCGATAAGTCGTGGTCGGCCGACACCTTGCAGGCAGTTCGTGGTTTCTCCCTTCTCGGAACACTTTTTGAATTTTGTAACCACGTCAGACAGTGAGTATCCCAGAGGCCTTACCGTCTCGTAAATGCTCTGACCCAGTAGTCAGGACATTACAATTTGGCCTTTCAAATAAAACCACCAACATTTACCACAATCAAAAGTTTACTATACATCGACTATAGTTTCGCAGAGCGTTTGGCTCGGCATCAGCAGAAGGAATGGAGCGTAAACATTCAAATCATTGTGAAGTCATCAGAGTTCTGACGGTCACGGTTTTTGGTGAGTTGTTTCCACTCGCTTGAAAGAAATGGAGTCGACGTCATATCGTTAACAATATTTGAAGAGTTCTGGTATATGTGTGGAGAGCTTCGAATACATTAAGCTTGATAGTCGAATCAGGTTTATCAATGAGCGTGGCGTACCCAAATAAAAATTTATAGTTATTTTCGTGACAATGCTGGGCTATAGAAGACCTCTTCAGTTCATAGTTCCATATGTAGCTCATGTGATCACACGGAAACTTAAAGCCCCCGGGTCTGTCCTATATACACCTGCGTGCAAATATTAAGGACGTGGCGGTTTTTTGAATGTAACGTCGTGCAGAAGTGCTCCACACATCAACTCAAATTATACCGTAAGATCCCCAAGATGTAAGAATATTGGACAAGTGAGCAAAACCGTCCAAACCAGGAATCCAAAGGATACAAAGGCACTTTATTGAAAAGGTAGCTTCGAACACAACTGGACAGAAGACAGAAACGTCCTTATGACAGGCGACGTCCAAGAAAAATCCAGTTTTTAGTAGGGGATATGATCACCCCTGACTGCATTGCAGGATTTACAACGTCTGTCCATACTGAGGACGAGGTTGTCAAGGAGCTGTTGAGGCATCGCGGCCCATTCCTCTTGTAGCGCCAATCGCAGCTGCGGAATCGTTGCTGGCTGCTGGTGACGTGCTGCCAAGCGTCTCCCGAGAAGGTCCCACGCGTGTTCGATTGGATTTAGGTCTGGGGACCTTGCCGGCCAATCCATGCGTTGAATATCTTCACTCTCTAACAGCTCTACGACAGCCACTGTACGATGAGGTGTAGTGCTGTCGTCCATGAATAGGAACTCAGGACCCACAGCACTTCTAAACAGACGCACGTGAGGCAGGAGAACCTCGGTACAATAGCGGACACCAGTGACTGAACCTCCTTGGAAGATGTGGAGGTCAGTACGGCTACCAAGCATGATACCGCCCCAAACGAGAACTCCGCCACCTCCAAACCGGTCCCTTTCGATGATGTTGGAGGTGGGTTTGCGTGTTCCCTGCTCTCTCCAGATGTGTATACGTCCAGAATAGCTCGTCAGACTAAATCGGCTCTCATCCGTAAAGAGAACTCGACCTCATTGCTGATGTGTTCAGTTCTTGTGTTCCTGGCATCACAGAAACCGCCGTTTCCGATGAGCAGGCGTTAATGGCACACGCCGTACTGGTAGTCGTGCAAATAGACTACCTTTGTGCAGCCTCCTGGCCACTGTAAAACGCGATAACGAACGTCCAGTTTTTTGTTGCATGTGCCTTGCGATTTTTCCCGCTGTCTGCCGTCTGTCTCTTCTCGCCTGCAGGACAATATACCGGTCGTCCGCAGCCGTGGTTGCTTGTGGACGACCACTGCTAAACTCTCGGACAGCTGTTCCTGTCGTTTGAAATGCTCTTCAAGCTCGTAAAACGATGCTGTGAGCGATCCCGAAATCCTCGGCCACACTAGTCACACTTCGGCCTTCTTCCAACTTCCCAAAGACGCGACCTCGGATAAAGTCATCCAGACATCGTGTACTGGATTGCCTGTAGGCCATATCCCACGGTGGCAGCAACTCGACGTCGTTCAAACCGATGTACACCGTGCAATAGCTTTCACCGAACTACTGAGCGTGCACCGCCCGAGTGCTTTATACCCTTCCGACACTCCCCCTCCCTACGTCATGCTGCATATATGCGCATGCCCTACCATAGCGGACCCTAGTCTATCGGTCAGTTGTGCCTGCTCGTTCCGCTGTTATGCTAATTTCTTCTCTTTGTCCTTAATTTTTTCACACCAGTGTATGAAAGATCACATTCATAAGGTATCTGATAAATTCCCTAGGAATTTATGTCCCCGACGTAGTCTTTTAGTCCGCAAAAATTTAATTTTTGAAATTCCGAAGCAAATCTGAGGAGCAAATGGGATAATCGCCCAGTTTTGTCGTATTGGGTGGTCTATCGGCGAGAGCGAGCAAGCAGACTTCGCCTAACTCCGCTGCTTCTCCCATGTGAAGAACAAGAATAATACTGATTAACAAAGCTCAGTTTCAGATAATATTTATACCGTTTCATGATCTTCACACGCGCCGTTGTTTACGTGCAGTTGCTTCAAAAAGATTGAAAGCACAAAAGATATAAGTTTGAAGCTACTGCGTAGACACGAACGTATCAATCAGCATTTTATAAATTAATCGTTTCATACTAGTGAAGAATCAACTAGAAAGCAAGTGTTACATATCCCCCGGTGGACGAGTGATGTAGGGTGCTGGCTTTTGGCTTCTAGTACTTCGAGGCTGGGATTGAACCCCGCTGAAAGACATAAACATTCTTGGACCCAGTCAGTAACGGCAACTCGACCTAGTGTTAGGTGCTCATGAAATAAATTGAAATGACACTGAAAGTGGCTGAGGTCTTTATTTTAAAACATGTGCATGGTTTAGAAGAAAAAAAGGGGAAATTATATTACACTTAATAAAACAGAACTTGAAAGCTGTGTTTTTGCAGCTTTCATGTACTTCTCTCCTATATTTTTCTACTTCATGTCTTTTTTCCTTGCGTATGTTGATGTAGCATCAACTTTTCTATTGGCAACAAGGAACTTTAGCCTACGCTCAGGGTAATTTTATGGACAGGATAATGTATCCTCTCATAAAATTCGAAAATTGGTTGTTTCAGAATTGTTCTTCTGATGCCTACATGCATACGAAACTTCTTCTTCTTCTTCTCTCTTTTTTTTTTTTTTTTGATTGGGGGTTTAGCGACCACTGTGAGCAGCTCAGTGGGCTATAAGCAGTCTCCCGTCCCTAATTTAGGGCCACTGGTTCTAGGGAAGTGAGACAGCCAGTGCCGTAAAACAAGCATAACATCCGTGCCTCACCGGATTTCGAAACCGGACCCATCTCGTATGAATGATCAGAAGACATTGCTTAGACCATTGTGCCACCGGAGCGACTACAAAACTTCATTATCAACATTTAATAAGAAAGAAGTTTTCAGTCTTCAAATCTACTTTGACAGCGACAATGCCGCAAAAGTGGCAGAGTGGTCAGAAGTTCTGCTTTCTGACCAATCTGAGTCGAGTTCGCGTCCCAGATGAGACACCGGTATTGAGCTTATCCTACCGCGCTGGAGCTCTCTTCTCCGAAACCACAGGTCCCGGATTAGGGACGGACCATTGCTTGCAGTCATAAGGGTTGCTGATAATGGTCGTTGAAGCCCGAAATGAAAAAAAAAAAAAAAACGAGAGTAAACAACGTGTAATGCAAACGGTTGGCATCATCACAGATCGCACTGACGCTTTCTCATACAGAGACTTTTTTATCGCTGTAGCTCGAAATCAGTGAAGGAAGCGTTATCAAAAGAGAAAACCTATTGACGATTTCCTTTAACAAATCTGATAGCAGAATTCAGACCAGATAACAAGAAAAGTGATATCCTTTCTTGGTGCTGTTGCATGGATTCATCACTTGAGCCACAGATTAAGAAAAAACACATGAAGGCGTTTGTAATTAGCTATTTACGCACGGTGTTCAATAAGTCCGCGTCGTGATCATCAATATGTGGGGCCTCTAGACCGAGTGGACAATGAGAATCCTCGTAAAGTGGGATCACATTGCGTTAAAACTTAAACCATTTCCAGTGTATCTTAAATTTCAGTGAAAAGATCTGTTATTAAAAAAATTCTATTATGCTTTCATTTGAAACCTTTTATTTTTTTAAATCCTTATATTAAAAACAAATCCATTTCTTTATACTGTAACAATGTTAATCTACCGTGAGCAAATTATTTACTGATAGGGGACGTGATGCGCAAATCGGAGAAATAAAATTACTCCACAATATATACACTGGCGGAAAGTGAAAAAAGAACACCAAGAAGGAATTGGCGGACGATCATGAAATTTACATATGTTAATGGGGTCGAGTTTACGTAGGTGTGATGTTAATTTCGGGACCAACCGGTGAGCGCTTACGCCACAGCACGGCATAATATGCAAATTATCGTCGGTGGTATTTAAGGAGTACGGCGAAGTGAATATAATCAGTGGTCGGCGTACGGACACGTGCGAAGACCCTGAAGAAGCTGCAATGCCTGGACATGGAAGACGTGTACGATTTCAGCAGTTATCGGACTTTGAGCGAGGTCGTCTAGTCGGATTCCGCGAGGCCGGGTGGTCGTATCGTCGTATTGCGGAGCGAATTGGACGGGAAGTATCGGTGGTGGTACGATGGGGGTGTAGATGGTCCGAGGAACATTCCCACACGAGAAGACGTGGAACCGGGAGTCACAGGCGGACTGATGAGCGGACCGATAGACGCATAAGAAGAGCGGCGTTGTCAAGCAGAACATCCACTGCGACGCAAATCTGAGCTGTCGTTGCACCTGAGGGGACTGTGCGAACAATCCGCAAACGTCTACTGGATGCAGGACTACGTGCACGTATGCCTCTTGCATGTGTACCTCTGATTTCAGCCCACCATCAGGAACGGCTGCAGTGGTGTCGCCAACGTCTGCACTGGAGAACGCAATGGCGATCTGTCGTGTTCAGCGATGAAAGCAGATTCTGCTTGGGAGCCTCCGATGGCCGTATGCGTGTTCGGAGACGCACAGGGGAGCGTCTCCACCCTTCTTGCATCCGCCAGCGACACACAAGGCCTACACCTGGTCTCCTGGTGTGGGGAGCGATCAGCTATCTTTTCCGTACACAACTAGTGTTTGTACCGGGTACGTTAAACAGCATCTCCTAAATCAACAACATCATTCTGCCCGTTGTTGTGCCATTTGTAAGATTGGTCCATCGTGATGTTTTGCAGCAAGATAACGCACGCCCACACACGGCACGTGCAACGCAACAGGCACTTCAGGGTGTGAGACAACTTCCATGGCCTGCACGTTCACCGGATTTGTCCCCCATTGAGCACGTGTGGGACTTTATGGGACAACGACTTATCCGGTCTCCACGGCCAGCCACGACCATCCCCGATTTACGCGTCGAGGTTGAGGATGCTTGGAACTCAATACCCCAAACTTACATCCAACATCTGTACGACCGACTCCATGCCAGAATTGCACAGTGTGACGCAGTTCATGGCGGTTCAACCTCGTACTAACCATGTTACATGGAAATGTTATTTTTCAATTTACCAGCAAATACAGCTGTATTTTGCCACAATGTTTTGATCACGTTATTCTCTGTATTCCGTTATTATGTTGTATAAATTTCGTTGGTATCAGACGTCTCCTTCTTGGTGTTCTTTTTACACTTTCCGCCAAGTGTATAATTAAGTATTGAATTTCCGTGGATGAAGCACATATATTGTACGATACTGAAATTTCAGCTAAGTTGTTTATTTTGAAAACTTACTGCTATCACATCAGCTTTACCTGGGTCAGTACAAACTGCATAACTCCAAAATATTAATATATGTATTATAAATATACGCTATCTACCAACAAGTAATTGGACACCTGTGATAGCAAAGGGAAACGAAGTTCATTGACCTTCAATAGTTGGTGGAGCCTCCACGAGCGGCGATTACAGCTGCGACCCTTCGGGGCATACTCTCAACCAGGCGTTGTACGACGGCTAGCGGTATTTTATTCCACTCGGCTTGGAGAAGACAGGTCAGTTCCTTCACCGATTTCGGACGGTGGGGGCACCCATTAAGTCGACGCTTCAACTCGTCCCAGAGGTGCTCGATAGGGTTAAGGTCTGGGCTTTGCTCAGGCCAGTCCATTTGATTAACCCCATTGTCACCATACCAAGCCATGGTGGACCTCGCAACATGACAGGTGGCATTGTCATCCTGAAAGTAACATGGGCCCACCCCGTGAAACTGCCACAACGTAGGAAGCGCATGGTCATCCAAAATGGTGCAGTAGTTCTCGGCGTTGAGTCTACCAGGAATTGCGACCAAGGGTCCCGTGCCATACCAGGAGAAACACCATCAATAACATAATTCCACCGCCGCCGAACTTTACAGTCGGCACAATACATTCCGGCAGGAGGCGTTTTCCAGGCAGATGTCAAACCAAGACACTGCCATCCAAACGGTAGAGGGTGAACCTTGATTCGTCTCTCCAGAGAACCTGTTTCCACTGTTCAACGGTACACTGTCGACGTTCTTTGCACCACGTTAGTCGAGCAGCACTATTGGACTTGGTGATCAAAGGCTTGTGGGAGGCAGCACGTCCATGATAACCGAGAAGATGGGCTTTCTTATGGATGGTATTCATCGAAAGAACACTCCCGGATGCCTGTTGAAACTCCTCGCGGATGTGGCCCATCGATTTGGTGCGGTTCTTCTGAATATCTTTGGCCAGCACCCGTCGGCCTCTAACTCCCAGTTTTGTGGGTCTGCCGGGTCGGGACACATTCCGACAGTCATCTCTCATCTTCCACTTGCCAATCACGTAGGCCACTGTCGATTTTGGGTACTTCAACTGGCTGGATATGTCACGTAATGATCGGCCATTTTACACCTTTCTCGAAATCAGAGAGCTCCGAACTGCGTGGCATCTTGCATGCGACTGGTTGCGTTGTTGTTTCCCACACGATATTTAACGGCGGCGGCCGTGACGTGTATCAGGACCGCAGATATCGTCGATTGCAGGCGTGTCCAATTACTTGTTGGTAGATAGTGTATCATCACACTTTTTATGTCCGTATATGGATGGAGATATATTCCACGCATACAATTTAAGTAACTATTAAAAGAGCAATGCAAATTGTATTTAATGAAAAGATGATTTCTATCAATAATTTCACTCAGAAAGAACGATGTTTAACTGTAGTTGAAGCAGGCTCAATATAAAAATAAATAAATTTGGAAGCATGTTTTTCATTGTCCATGAAGAAGACTGTTTACATATGCTAAAACATGTGAGTGTCTTTTCTTTTTTTTCACACAAGGTAACATTTCTTCAGAAGCGTTTTCCGAGAGAAAATGTATTACTTGTGGGGGAAAGGAAGGGGGGGGGGAGGTGAGCTGAAACGTTGCTAGTGAAAAAAAGTTGTTACAGGTTATCCTTTAACCAAAAATCCCAAAACCGAAAACCTGAGATTTTTGTCGAACGCTGACATGACGTCGCAAATGGAAATTTTCAGAAGGCTCTGGGAAGGCGTCCAAGCATTGGAAGATCTTCGAGCGGACCTCAGATATCTTAAGTGGGCCTCTGAAGTTGTGTTCTATAGCAGCGACGGGCAAATCAATTCTTTTGAAAGAATCGATTCTTTCGATTCGACTCGCTGAAACAATTTATTCGCACTGATTCTTTCGCTGACACTTCCGGTGAACGAGTTCCCCTGGAAATGACTCACGCGAGTCTATTTTTGGTTTGTTGTGTTTGTGTCGTTCGTTAACTCTTCCAGCGGACGATTTCCGCAGGGAATGACTATCGCGAATCGGTTCTGGGTCGGATCCGTTTGTATTGTTCATTGATTCTTCCAGTGGACGACTTCCGCAGCGAATGACTCTAGCGAATTGGTTCTGGATGGGATACGTTTATGTCGTTCGATGAGTGTTCAAATGAACGATTTCCGCAAAGAATTGCTCTCGCGAGTCGGTTCTGGGTCGGATCGGTTTGTATCTTTCTTTGACTCTTCCAATGAACGATTGCCTCTGGGAATGACTCCCGCGGATCGGTTCTGAATCGTGGTTGACTATTTCGGTATTCACACATCTGCTGTTGTCAATAACCTCCTGCTGGAAAAGCACGTGTGGAGAAAAAAATGTTTTTTACGCTTTCCAACCGTAGGTTGAAGAAGCGTATATGCTCCAGCTTTGTGCGTCCGTCCGTCCGCACGATAACTCACATGAAAATGGTTCGATTTCAATGAAACTTTAGTATGTGGTAAAGAACCACCTGGTAACGAACCCTATTGAAAATGGGCGGAATGGGGTCAAAGGTCAGGACATAAAAGCGGGATCCATTTCATTGCCTTTATGCGTCATAACATGCGTAAATGTGGTTCGATTTCGATCAAATTTTAGTATGTGGTAGGGAACCACTGGGCACGAACTCTATTGAAAATTGGCGAAATGGGGTCAAAGGTCAGGCAGGGCATAAGAGCGGGATTTATTCCATTGCCCTTATGCGTCATAACTTGCGTAAAAATGGTTCGATTTCAATGAAATTTTGGTATGTGGTAGGGAACCACCTGGGAACGAACCCTATTGAAAATGGGCAAAATGGGGTCAAAGGTCAGGCATGACATAAGAGCGGGATTTGTTCCGTTGCCCTTATGCGTCATAACTTGCGTAAAAATGGTTCAATTTCGATGAAATTTTAGTATTTGGTAAAGAACCACCTGGGGACGAACCCTATTGAAAATGGGCGGAATGAGGTCAAAGTTCAGGACATAAAAGCGGGATCCATTTCATTGCCTTTATACGTCATAACATGCGTAAATATAGTTCGACATCAATGAAATTTTAGTATGTGGTAGGGAACTACCTGGGCACGAACCCCATTGAAAATGGGCGAAATGCGGTCAAAGGTCATGCAGGACATAAGAACGGGATTTGTTCCATTGCCCTTATGCGTCATAACTTGCGTAAAAATGGTTCGATTTCGATGAAATTTTAGTATGTGGTAGGGAGCCACGGTGGACGAATCATATTAAAAATGGGCGAAATGGGGTCAAAGGTCAGGACACTGGAGTGGGATCCATTCCATTGCCTTTGTGCATCATAACTTACCTAAAAATGTTTCGATTGCGACAAAACCTTATCATGTTGCTCCGGGGGTATAGTAAACCGGTTCTGTTGAATATCAACGAAATGGGGTCAAAGGTCATTGCACAAAAGCAAGATTTATTCCACAGCCATTATTCTCATAACTTGCGTAAAACTGCTTCTACTGTGACAAAACTTTAGTTTGTTATTCTTGAGGTATACTGAACCGGTTCTGTTGAATATAATCGAAATGGGGTCAAAGGTCAGGACACAGGAACGAGATTTATTCCACAGCCATGATCCTTATAACTTGAGTAATCATTTCTGGTACGTTGGAAAGCGTATCATAATCAATGCATTGCATGATTTTACTAACTTGTTGATCTAGTCTTGGCTCGTGTTTTCCGAATGTCACTAATTAAAAACCGCACTACTCTCTTGTACCTCCATTTAACCCTAGCAAATTCAGTTTTATTTTATTTCATATTATATTTTGTGTTTTCGCGATTCGGTTAATGGGAAGATCCTTTGCCGATGTAGTGTTCATCACTTTGTGCTCAGATGAGTATTTCACACCACAAAATCTCTTATCTCAATGTCTCACTCAGTACTGGACATGTTTCGTGCATCTATGCCACAGCGCCTTTTGTAGTCTTCCAAAAGATCAAAACATTGTGCTAACTATGAGGTATTATACTTCCAGGTGGCATATGGAGTTGGCATATGGCTTCTCGCTGAGCCTGCTCTTCGCCTGGGCCTGTTTACCTTCGGAAGTAGCCCTGGTGGTGGTGCTAGCAACATGTGGACCGTCTTACTTCGGGGAAACCTCAATCTCAGCATCACAATGACGTTCTTCAGTGCTATCCTTTCAATAGGTAAAGGAGACATTTTCATTTTTCCATTATTACTATAATTAGTATACTTTTTCCCATGTACAGGAATGGCATCTATATCATGGATCTTCTGTCAGTACAGACAATTCAAGCACTGTCATTGCCGTTCATGATTCAAAAATCTTACAATGTATCACGTATCGAGGATCATTGCTTCCTGGATTCTAGATCTTAGCTGTTACAGGCCCAAAGCTTCAAGTTCTGTTGTAATAGTCTATGGGATTACACTTGTTTAGGAATATACACTGCTGGCCACCCAAAATGCAACACCAAGAAGGACACGAGATAACAAAGCCAGATTTACTAAACACATAACAACAGATACAAAGATGAAACGACAATCGATTGAGCTTACAGGCCCGTGTCAACTTGCGGAACACGCAGACATCAATAGTTCGTGTGGCCCCCATGGCTGGCAATAACGGACGCTACACGCCGCGGCATCAAACGAAAGAGGCTTTGGATATGGGCTTGGGGTATGTCGGTCCACGCTACTTCCACACGTTGCCACAGTGTGTGGCCGCGGGTGGTGCTTGCCGGGCCACTCGGTTGTCGATCAGCGACCAGACGTGTTCGATGGGCGACATATCGGGAGAACAGGCGGGCCACGGCAGCAGTGACACCTGGTGTGAGTGTACCGGCAGTGCGTATCAGAGGGGTGCGCGTGTCATATCCAATTGCGCCCCAAACCATAACACCAGGCGACGGACCGGTCTAAGCTCTGGCTTGTACCCATTCATCTGACATGGATCTGGGTTCGAATCCTGGCGAGGCATGGATGTTGTGTTTGTCTTACGGCACTGGCTTTCTCCCATCCCTCGAGCCAGTGCCCCTGAATTAGGATCCGGCGACTGCTTATAGCCCATCAAGTAGCTCACGGTGGTCGTTAACCTCCCCTCCACCACCAAAAAAAGGAAACAAAAAAGAAAATTATACTGTTTTTCTGTTACCCTTCTACAAATATATGAATACTAAAACGAAGTGTGTATGTGTGTGTGTGTGTGTGTGTGTGACAGAGAGGAGGGGAATGTTGAGGGTAATAAGTTTTGAGGCTGTTTTGGTAGTGTTGGCCCTCTGGAACATGTAAGTTCCCAGTTAACTTTTTTTTTAGAAATTATCAAATCGAGGTTTAAAGATAAGAATTTTATAAATCTAATATCAGGGGCGTATTTAGGCGAGGAGCCAAAGCCCCACCCCCACCCCGAAATCTGTTTCATTTTTTATGTTATCTGTCAAAATAAGGTTAAATAATCAAACTGAGCGTTCCAATATAATTTTTATATACACTGCCGGAAAGTGAAAAAAGAACACCAAGAAGGAATTGGCGGACGATCATGAACTTTACATATGTTAATGGGGTCGAGTTTACGTTGGTGTGATGTTAATTTCGGGACCAACCGGTGAGAGCTTACGCCACAGCACGTCATAATATGCAAATTATCGTCGGTGGTATTTAAGGAGTACGGCAAAGTGAATGTAATCAGTCGTCGGCGTACGGACACGTGCGAAGACCCTGAAGAAGCTACAATGCCTGCACATGGAAGACGTGTACGATTTCAGCAGTTATCGGACTTTGAGCGAGGTCGTCTAGTCGGACTCCGCTAGGCCGGGTGGTCGTATCGTCGTATTGCGGAGCGAATTGGACGGGAAGTATCGGTGGTGGTACGATGGCGGCGTAGATGGTCCGAGGAACATTCCCAAACGAGAAGACTTGGAACCGGGAGTCACAGACGGACTGATGAGCGGATCGATCGACGCATAAGAAGAGCGGCGTTGTCAAGCAGAACATCCACTGCGACGCACATCCGAGCTGCCGTTGCACCTGAGGTGACTGTGCGAACAATCCGCAACCGTCTACTGGATGCAGGACTACGTGCACGTGTGCCTCTGGCATGTGTACCTCTGACTCCAGCCCACCGTCAGGAATGGCTGCAGTGGTGTCGCCAACGTCTGCACTGGAGAACGCAATGGCGGTCTGTCGTGTTCAGCGATGAAAGCAGATTCTGCTTGGGAGCCTCCGATGGCCGTATGCGTATTCGCAGACGTACAGGGGAGCGTCTCCACCCTTCTGGCATCCACCAGCGAGACACAGGGCCTACACCTCGTCTCCTGGTGTGGGGAGCGACGAGCTATCACTCCCGTACGCAACTAGTGTTTGTACCGGGTACGTTAAACAGCACCTCCTCCATTAACAATATCATTCAGCCCGTTGTTGTGCCATTTGTAAGGTCGGCCCATCGTGGTGTTTTCCAGCAAGATAACGCTTGCCCACACACGGCACGTGCAACGCAACATGCACTTCAGAGTGTGAGTCAACTTCCATGACATGCACGTTCACCGAATTTGTCCCCCATTTAACACGTGTGGGATTTTATGGGACAACGACTTATCCGGTCTCCACGGCCAGTCACGACCAACCCCGATTTACGCGTTCAGGTTGAGGATGCTTGGAACTCAATACCCCAAACTTACATCCAACATCTGTACGACAGACTCCATGCCAGAATTGCACAGTGTGACGCAGTTCATGACGGTTCAACCTCGTACTAACCATGTTACATGGAAATGTTATTTTTCAGTTTATCAGCATATACAGCTGTATTTTGCCATAATGTTTTGATCACGTTATCCTCTGAATTCCGTTATTATGCTGTATAAATTTCGTTGGTATCAGACGTCTCCTTCTTGGTGTTCTTTTTTCACTTTCCGCCAGTGTATATGAATACTAAAACGAAGTGTGTATGCGTGTGTGTGTGTGTGTAAGATAGAGAGGAGGGGAATGCTGAGCGTAATGTTTTGAGGCTGTTTTTGTAGTGTTGCCCCCCCCCCCTAAAAACATGCAAGTTCCCAGCTAACTATTTTTTAGTCAAGTTATGAGGATAATGGCCGTGGAATAAATCTCACTCTTGTGCCCTGAACCTTTGACTCCATTTCGATGATATTAAACAGGATTGGTTCAGTATACCTCCGAAACAACATACTAAAGTTTTGTCGTAATAGAAGTATTTTTAGTCAAGTTATGAGGATAATGGCCATGGAATAAATCTTGCTCCTGTGTCTTGACCTTTGACTCCATTTCGGTGATATTAAACAGAATTGGTTCAGTATACCTCCGAAACAACATACTAAAGTTTTGTCGCAATAGAAGTATTTTTAGTCAAGTTATGAGGATAATGGCCGTGGAATAAATCTCGCTCCTGTGTCTTGACCTTTGACTCCATTTCGGTGATATTAAACAGAATTGTTTCAGTATACCTCCGAAACAACATACTAAAGTTTTGTCGCAATCGAAGCATTTTTACGTAAGTTATGACGCATAAGAGCGTTGGAATGGATCCCCTCCTATATCCTGACCTTTGACTCCCATTTCGCGCATTTTCAATAGGGTTTTTTCCCAGGTTGTCCTCTACCACGTACTAAAATTTCATTGAAATCGAAACATTTTTACGCGAGTTATCGTGCAGACGGAAGGACAGACAGACGGACAAAGCTTAAGCATATACGCTTCTCCAACCTACGGTTGCAAAGCGTAAAAAAAGATGTTTTGTGATGGCAATGTTCATCATCATGGACATGGAGTAACGTCAATATTTGTGTCATCTGAGATTAAAATTTTGGCGTAACAGAATGTTTCGAAAACACTGATCCCAATCGCAGTTTAAGTGATACGAGTAGAATATACTAAATAAGAAATATGTAGCAACAGGATTGTGAACTTAAGATCCGTGAAGGAATTTCTCAGAAAGAAAAAATAAAGTGAAGTAAGATATAAATACCAGAATGAAAAAAAAAGGAAAAAAAAAAAAAACGAAGGCCGTGATTTTAACTATAGATGGTAACAGAAAACAACAACAACTCCACCTTGTTCAAATTCTCGCAAGTGTAGCAAACATTGAAAGGGAAAGAAAAGCTGCGAAAGAATCCAGTTTGTAAGGAGGTTCTATTTTCATTTATTTTTGATAATCCCGTTCTTTTTTTGAGAGGAGTTTTGGGCAATGATTTTCATCTCTAATAACCGACAGTTTTGACAATTTAGCATTAACAATGAGAAAGAGCGATAGAGAGAAAGAAAAGTACAAACACACAAACGATTGCTGCTTTATGTTCTAGTGCCTACCAACGTGGGCTGGATATACACTGAAGAGCAATTGAATTAGAGACAGCTGGCGTTATACAAATGTGGCGCTGTGGGAGGCCCTGTAAACGGCAACAACATGACGTATGCAGCGATCTGACAATATAAGGAGTGATGCGACGGGAATCAGTAAGAGTCGGACGCAGTATGGGTAAGACGAAGGATCTAAACGCATTTGATCGTGGGCAAATTGTCGGGGCCCGCCGAATGGGACTCTCCATCTCGGAAGTTGTGCAGGCACTGGGATTTTCACGAGCCACTGTGTCACGGGTGCACCGTAAGTACATCGAATCCGGTAAAACCATCCCTGCAAGGGCCAACTGCAGTGGACAACAGCGTGTGGATGAGAGGGGTCATCGTCGGCTACTCGCATTGTAACAGCGGATAGACGGGCCACTGCAAGAAATCACTCGGCAATTTAACGCTGGTGTACAAAAACGTGTAAGCAGCCACACCATCCACAACCATCTCCTCACTATGGGGCACAGAAGCCATCGTCTCATGAGGGTACCGCTGCTGACCGCACATCACAGGGTGCAAAGATTAGCATGGGCGCGGGAACATCGCCACTGGATCCTAGACATGTGGGAAAATGTTGCCTGGACTGATGAGTCGAGATTCGCGTTGGTACATGCGGATGGCAGGACACAAGTACGGCGCAAACCACATGAAGCGATGGATCCTTCTTGCCAGGAGGGTACTCTTCAAGCTAGTGGGGGTGGCATTCTCGTCTAGGGACTGTTTACGTAGAGTGAGATGGGACCCATGGTACGTGTGACATCGTCCCTCACAGTTCAACGTTATCGGGGTATCCTGGAAGACCATTTGCTCCCGTTTGTGCGTTTTCAAAATCCCACTGGGGACCTCATCCTGCAACAAGACAATTCAGCTCCCGAATTGTATCCGAATAGTTGGATGAACACTCCACCGACGTGACCTCGCTTTCTTGGCTAGCTAGGCCACCTGACCTCAATCCCATCGAGCACATCTGTGATGCCATCGAGAGAGATGACCCCCTCCATCAAATCTTCGTGAACTGTGGGAGCTTGTTCAGGGTTCGCGGATCCGTATGGCTTCCCAACGCTTCCGGTGTCTTGTCAAGTCCATGCCGAGACGAATCGCCGCCGTCATCAGGACGAAAGGTGGTGCTACACGTTACTAGACAGGTATCTCTAATGCTATTGCTCTTCAGTGTAGAGTCATTCTGCATGTCTGGGTTCGACAGCACCCTCTGAACAGTCTAGTGTGGGATATAAAGAGAGGGCTGTTTAGGATACACACCAGTAGTGCATTAAGGACAGCGAGTTGTAAAAGGGTCTCCAGGATTCAATAATGCCTCGGCGATGACGAAGGATGCAATATCGCCATACGGCAGAGTTTGAACGGGAACGAATGATTGGTCTGTGCATTTTCGTACCTCGACATTGCAGCTCGGACGGACATAACTCCACGACAGTGATGCGCGTGTGGTGGCAGTGGACCAAGGAGAACCAGGTGCATCGACAATCCGGCAATGGACCGAGAAATGTGACGACACCGCGGGGATGACCGACACCCAGTCCGCCCGGCAGTGACGAAACGTTCCACATCTTCGCAAGTGTTAGCACAACAGTGGGGCACTGCAACAGGTGTGGCATTGTTTGCCTCCACAGTTCGTCGCCGTCTGCTGCACAGAGTAATGGTTGTGCGCATCCGTGTACGGCGGATTCCTCTGACCCTGAACCATGGATGCCTCAGACTGCAATGGAGTTCTCAATACAGACAACAGCGTGCTGATTGGCAACATGTGTTTTCGGACGAGTCCCGATTCAACTTGGACTACCATGATGACTTCATATGCATCATACACATTAGACGGTATTGTGGTGAGCGCCTTCTTCCAGCATGCATTGTCGAGCGTCATACGGGCTGAACGCCAGGTGTGCTGGTGTGGGTTGCCATTGGGTACCATTCGCGATCTCGGCTGCTACGACTCGAGGGCAATCTCAACAGCAATCGCTACACGATGGAAGCTGTACAGGCAGAAGTCAAACCCTTTCTCACTCCTGGCGCTATATTCCAACAGGACAATGCCCGACCACATGTTGCTATGAATGTTCAAGCCCTCTTCGCAGCACAGCAGATACCTCTTCTTCCCTGGCCTGCACGTTCGCCATACATGTCGCCTATTGAACATGCCTGGGATACGGTCACTCGGCAACTGGCTGATCAAAGACGTCCAACGGTCAGTACGAATGATCTGTGGACTCGCATACATGCCGCCTAGCAAGCAATTACACAGGAAACCATTCAACGCCTTTTTCGATTCAACGCCATGCCATCTAAAAGCTCTTATTGCAGCTCGCGGAGGCTTTACAAGATACTAATTTTTGCAGGTAAAAATTGTTGTATTGTTCTGAAAATTAAATCACTTATGTACAGTCATATCAGTAACGTGTGGTATAAATTTCATTCGAATCGCATCGCTCTATCTTGGTGCAGCAATTTTTGCAAACAGTATTGTATGTATAAAATAGATTCCTATAAGGAAAGTTTTTGAATTAGAAAATTACATCGTAAGAGTTTATTTGAGTGCAAGGAATAACGTCTATTCTCGTATCGTATTGGTCCAAGCATTGAAATAGTCCGACAAAGCAACAAACTTACTGTATAGCAGGTGTATTATAAAGTTTGTCGACAGTTGTGAGTCTCGAATCACTCTGTGGAAGATCTTATAAGGTTTGTTAAGAACATTACTTTTGGATCTGACATAGAGTCGCAGTGATGTAGTTCTAAATAAAAAGTGCCTTAGCTACGGATGGATTTGATAAATAACAAAACAAAAAAAACCGAAAAGAATTCCCTTAAAATTTGCAAAAGCCCAGTGAAATCTGACTTGTTTTTATCACGTAATATATATTTTTTTAAATATTCATTACTAATCACTTTTACAACTGTTGTCACCTTGGATTCTATTCCGTGTGGTAATTATTCAAAAACATACTCTTAGTAGGCACAGCAATTTAATAATAAGAAAATTATCGGAACACATTAAGGTGTTTTTCCACCTAAAAAAATATCTGCCTGCTGTCCCGGTGGCGCAGTGGTCTAAGCCATAGCTTCTGATCATTCGTCCGAAAGGGGTCCGGGTTCGAATTCCGTTGAGACCCGGCACTGGCTGAGCCCTTCCCTGAAACCAGTGGCCCTAAATTAAGGACGGGCGACTGCTTATAGCCCATTGAGTTGCTCACGGTGCTCGTTAAACCCCAATCAAAAAAAAAAATCTCTGCCTTAAAAAAACTTCTTTACATATTTTCTTCGCAATTAATGTATTCCCAAGGATGAAAATTTGCACATCGACACTACTTACTTTAAGTTATAGCATGGGATACTTGATACTTGCTAAAACATAACCATAATTATATTAAAAATCAATCCTTTTTCTTTGAGTAATGTTCAAACCTGTTAACAGATGGCGCGATCTGTACATCGGTGTCGTCAGTAGACAAACAAATGTTGTATTGCTTAATTATGGTTATGTTTTAGCAAGTATTAAGTATCCCTTGCCATAACTTAAAGTTAGTTTCATCGATGTGCAAATCTTCATCGTTAGGAATACATTAATTGCGAAGAAAATATGTAAAGGAATTTTACCATTGGAAACATAAGGCAGAGATTTTAGGCTGAACCACCTTAATTAGCCAAGCAATGGGCTCGTCAGCCTAACTCTAAAAACATATGATATAAGGGTCATTCCAAAGAAAACGAGCTAACGGACATAGCAAACTGCCAAATGGGTTTACCGCGCAGCCTCGACATAAAACGTAGGTTACAGCACTGTAGTGTTATGACGCAGTGAAATGTGGCGCTGCGATCACGCGACGATGGAAGCACTTGGCCTTTGTACTGGACCTCGTGCAAGGAGGTTATATTACTGGAGACACCACTGGCTCTGCCGCCATAGGTCACAGCTAATCCGAGGTGTGACGTCACAAGCAGGCAAAATGAACTAAATTATACCGTTGATGAAACAGTAAGCTTGTGTATCATTGATAAAGATTATTGAATTACTCATTTTATCTGTTTATACGCTTAGAAGCTTTCGTTCCATTGGTTTCCAAGCAACTTCTCTTCTGCTACTGCGTCGTGTCAGCTCATGACGTCATTCGCAGCACAGACGGTGACTTATGGCGGCCAATGCTGCGTGGACAGGAGTGGTGTCTCCAGTAATATAACCTCCTTGACCTCGTGCAGGTGTTCGGTCCAACAAGTCATGACTGAAGCAAAGAACGCTGGACAGAGATCGTTTATTTGGTTTTTAACCATGGAAGGTATCGGGAGTACAGAAATTCATCGCCGCATGAGTAGCGTGTACGAAAACTGCATGTCTTTGTCACATCTTAAAGACTGAAGTAAACGGTTCCCAGAGGGGCAGTCATCGTTAACTGATGATTGGAGGCCAGGGCAAGCACACCGTATGATCACCGATGTTTCTATTGCTGAAGTGGATAGTCTCATTCGAGAAGACATAAGAGTCACGGTGGAAGCACTTGTCGACAGAGTTGTAATCAGTGTAGAGAGTGTGCACACCATTATCAGGGATTACCGGAAGATTTGCGCGCACTGGGTGCCACACAATTTGGAATCTGTATAGAAAGACATTCGCATGGGTGTGTCCTTCAAACATTTACTGCGGTATCATGAGGAAGGTCACCGTTTCATCGACAGAATCATTGCGGGAGGTGAAACATGATGCTTCATTATGAACCTAAAAGACAAAGCCGTCAAATGAACCACACGTCGTCTCTACTGCCAAAGAAGTCAAAGATAATGCAGACAAGTGCACGAAAGGTCATGTTGACCTTTTTTTCCGACCACAAGGGCTCCCCTTTTGATCGAGTTTATCGCCACCAGAAGCACGGTAAACTCTGCTCGGTATGCGGCCACATTCGAATCTCTACGAGCATCACTGAAGTCCAAGCAGCCCTGACTGCTCACCGCAGGAGTCATTCTACTTCATGACAACGCCTGTCACCACATTGCGAAAATCGTCCAGGATTATCTTTTCAAATTCAGGTGGGAAACACTCCGGCATACAGCCCACATTTGGGGGAGCTGAAGAAGCATCTACTCTGTCACAGATTTCACTCGGACGAAGAGGTGCGGAACGCGAATGGTTCCGCCAGCAAACCAGCGTCTTCTACGCACGAGGAATTGAATAACTAGTGTCACAGTGGAATAAGTGCCTTAATAGCCACGGGGATTGTTTTTAAGGTAAGTCACAATATCTTTCTCGTACACCCTTTGGCTCGTTTTCATTTGAATGACCCTTATAATACGCCTTAACTTGCTGATACATTTGCTTCGTCCGTTGCTCAGCTCTCTGAACGCTCTGCTTGTTTTTAAAACAGTCTGTGCGTCGCAAAACACGCCAACAATCCTCGTGCGCTACATCATGCAGTTTGCATCCCGCGACATTGTGTAAACAGATGCGTATTAATTAATGAAATACGGGTACAATACAAATTTGGAGGATGTGAATCCGTTTATTGGTGTAAATATGACATGGATGTTAAGTCAGATAATATCCGAAAACTGTTCGTCGTCCTGGAGAGGGAACCGAGCCCGCGTCTCCCGGATAGCGCCCGAGTATGCTAACCACTACACCACCCAGAACGACCAAGTTTCCGATTAATTTGAATATAACCATCACAAGCATACTCGGGCGCTATCCGGGAGACGCGGGTTCGATTTCTGTTCCAGGACGACGAAATTTTCAAGGTTTCGAATATTATCTGACTTAACATCCATGTCATATTTACACCAATCAACGGATTCACATCTTCCAAATGCGTATTAAGCTATAACACGATTTATATTAACACTGCGTATTTTGAGCAATTTTAAATAAAAGAAGTTACGTGGAGGAGCATGTGCTATGAATATGAAATTTTTATTTAAATGCTACTCTGTCGCTCTACACGATAAAAAAATATTCGTGAACAATGCATATTAGCTACATTGAACGGATGAAATTAACAGAATCACATTAATTCGTTGTGATTAATAATGGGCCTTTCCCCCCTAAGGTTATGAGGTGGATGTAGGTGATTTCTTTCGTATTACCCATAAGGAATCAGAGAGATTAAAGATTTAATGTAGAGAATTTTAGGAAGGGAGTGTCTGACCCCAGGTCTTAAACAACCCTTAGAAGTAGGAAGCTAGGAGATTTGGACTAGAGTGCCCGACAGGAAAGTCACACGGAAGCGAGGTAGAAATGGGGAGGAAGACGCCCTTATTTATAAACGGCGGCCGGCATCTTGGATCAGACGGCTGAACGTGCCGCTCCGACGCATGGCGGATATTTAGTGGTTCGAGCGTTCGTACCTGCCTGGGATCGATTCTGAGACTTTTCTGTGCCAGTCAGAAACATTAACCACTAGGCCATCCGCGGCCCTAAGAAACAGAGTGAGCTCAGGGGATTACTTGTATAATACTTTTGTTATAGTCGATGGCGAGTTATTTTGTATAAGTGTCCGTTACTGCTGTTAATATTTCTTGAAACAGTGCCCCCGGAGTGTATAGCCACTTCCCATAACTTTATTTTACCTACTGTCTGAACAAAGGATAGAAGGTTGTGGTTTTTTTTTTTTTTTTTTTTTTTGAGAGGGGAGGGGGCGAGGTTTAACTCTGTTTCATGAGTAACTCAATGGACTATAATATATATAAGTAATCGGCCATCCCTAATTTAGAGTTACTGCTTCCAGAGATGGGAGAGAAATAGCATTTCAGAACAAACACGCTGCTCACCATCCATGCCTCACGCGGGATTTGAACCTGCACCCATCTCGGATGAATGATTAGAAGCCAATGCTTCGTACCTTTTGGCCACCGGCAGGCCATCTTTACAGCATGAATATTTACGTAATATACAAAATATGTTTATATACAGTATACTAATCTTATACTAATTTGTTTATAAGCAGTATCGTCTAATTTTTCGTACATTATCATCTAAAACATTCCACTGCCGAGCTTCTCTTGCCACCTAGCTACGAAAAGTGCCTTAGCGTGTAGAAACGGCTAAACGCCCCTAAGGCGCGTTAAGCAGCTTCTACACTCAATGAACAAAATATTAGAGATACCTACCTAATAGCGTGTTGGTCCACCGCTAGCGCGAATAACATCCTGTACACGCCAAGGCATCGACTCCATCAGATGCCGGAGGGTTTTCGGAGGTAATACCAGCCATGCCTGTTACAGTATTGTCGACAACTCGGCCCGAGGCGTCGTTCAAGGAGACATGGTTCTGATGTTCCCTTCCACTGCAGCCCAGAGAGCTTCCACAGGGTTTAAACTCGAGAACTTTGGGAGCCACTGGATAATTCCAAACTCAGATTAGAGTTCCTCGAGCCATGGATGGGTGGGGGTGGGGAGCGCATTGTCCTATTGAACGGCCGCAGGATGCGCAAAGGCAATGAAAGCGTGCAGGTGATCTGCCAGCTCATGCTGGTAGTGCGCAGCAGTTAAGGACCTCTCCAGACGCACTAAGCGATCTAATATACCCAATGAGAAGGCTCCCAAACCATCACAGAGCCACTACCGCTTTGAACAGACCCGACCTAAGGTGCGTCGCACAAATATAGAGACAGTCTATTTTTCGACGTGAACACAATGCGAATATAGGTAGGAAGATGAAGTGGTACCTAATTAGACATAACCCTACAACAAACGTTTCGATCCGTCAAGATGACCGGATTGTATGAAAAGAACACCACAAAGTGAAATAGTGTAATTTTAGGTGTCTCATAAATATAACGACATCCATGTAAAGTAGCCACATGCAAATGCGATGTACAAATTAGCATGCTGTACGTACGCGCATGGGCCGTAATTCGGTCCATCCTACAAAAGACAGCGGACATGCCGTCAGACATTCATTTGCCGAAATGCCACACATCAGTCAACTTTCTGGTGAGGAGGTGCAGAAGATTTGGAGACTGAGAGCAAATGGATTATCTGTAGCGAAAATTTGTAAAGCCATGGAGAGGAGTATGGCAGTCATTTATAAGACTTTATCGAAACGCGGTGCGTAAACTGCCAGAAAACGGCCTGGAAGGCCTCGAATAACAACCTAACGAAATGATCGTGCCATCATGCGTTTAGTTACATCCCAAAGGTTATCACTACGTCAAGTTTCTCGGACTGTTGGTGTCACCATCTCAAACGACACAGTTCATCGACGAATCAAGGAAAGTCGCAACGTTGTGCTCCGTAAAATGCGCGGTCTGCCCCACCTCACGCCGCGCCACAAGGAAGCTAGATTGTTATGGGCAAGCAGCCACATGCACTGGAAGGACGAGTGGATCCTAACTATTTTCTCCAATGAGAAAAAGTTCAAGCTGGACGGCCCTGACGGTTGGAACTGCTATTGGCATGATTTAGGAAGCGAGCCACGCACCTTCTTCAGCAGACAGAAAGCAGGTGGATCTGTGATGGTCTGGAGAGCTTTTGCGTTCAATGGGACAACGGATATCGCTTTCCTGCAAGGCAGGCAAAAACTGCGAAACGTATCAGAACATACTCAGCAGCAGCCACCTTCTACCATTTGGCGAAACTCTAGTGGGTGTTGATTATCTGTTCCAGCAAGACTCTGCCTCTATCCATCGGTCTGCATCAACTAAAAGCTGGTTTAACACTTGTCATGTGACCGTAATGGATTGGCCAGCACTCAGTCCAGATCTGAACCCTATCGAGAACCTCTGGGGTATCCTCGCTCGTGATGTGTATGCGAATGGACGGCAGTTCTCAAGTGTGGTGGCATTGAAAGAGCAGATTGAACGAAGATGGTACGCACTCCGTCCAGAACACTTACATCACTTGGTGGACAGCATGCCCAATCGGGTTTTCAATGTTATTCGGAACAACAGCTCCACTATTCGTACCGGAGGTGCGAATAGTGGAGCTTTTTTATATTATATATATTATAGTGGAGTTTTTATATTTTTGAGACAGCGGATTTCTGTTTTTTTTTTCTTGTACTTGGCGTTGGAATTGTTATGTTTCCGTAAAACTATTGTGGAGCTGCGTGCCCTATGCTATTTTTGCTATAAATATGAGGTGTACATTTCAGCTCGTTGTTGTTTCTTTTTTATTTGAGAATTTCTTCTGTCTCTATATTTATGCGACGCAATATAACGCGAAGGGACCATGGCCTCATGCTGTCGACTTCACACCCACACCCTGCCGTCAGCTCGGTATAGCTGAAAACGGGATTCATCAAACCACACGATGTGACGTTGCTCTGCAGAGGTTCGGTTTTGATGTTCCCGGCACCAGGCGAACTGTAATGTCCGATGACGAGCGGTCAACAATGGCACACGAGCAGCAGGGCTCTACATACAAGGACTGGCTCTTACGGCAGATTCCAGTTGTCCCCGGAAGTTGCGGCTGGTGACGTAGCTGGGATGCATCACTGAGTGTTAGGAATTGCGTTTGCTTTACTCTGTGCGGGAAACTCTTATAATAAATAGAACTACTGAGCTGCCGGATATCAAAGAAAATGGTGAAATGAATTAAAGAAACAAAGGAGTGAAGCATAATATATAATTGATTGTTTCCTCTTATATATGTATCTATACTGTTTTAGTTCTTGTTAAATAATTTTTTATTTTTTTACAGTCTATACTTGGTAGTGTATATACACTGGCGGAAAGTAGAAAAAGAACACCAAGAAGGAATTGGCGGACGATCATGAACTTTACATATGTTAATGGGGTCGAGTTAACGTTGGTGTGATGTTAATTTCGGGACCAACCGGTGAGCGCTTACGCCACAGCACGGCATAATATGCAAATTATCGTCGGTGATATTTAAGGAGTACGGCGAAGTGAATGTAATCAGCCGTCGGCGTACGGACACGTGCGAAGACCCTGAAGAAGCTGCAATGCCTGCACATGGAAGACGTGTACGATTTCAGCAGTTATCGGACTTTGAGCGAGGTCGTCTAGTCGGACTCCGCGAGGCCGGGTGGTCGTATCGTCGTATTGCGGAGCGAATTGGACGGGAAGTATCGGTGGTGGTACGATGGTGGCGTAGATGGTCCGAGGAACATTCCCAAACGAGAAGACGTGGAACCGGGAGTCACAGGCGGACTGATGAGCGGACCGATCGACGCATAAGAAGAGCGGCGTTGTCGAGCAGAACATCCACTGCGACGCAAATCCAAGCTACCGTTGCACCTGAGGTGACTGTGCGAACAATCCGCAACCGTCTACTGGATGCAGGACTACGAGCACGTGTGCCTCTGGCATGTGTACCTCTGACTCCAACCCACCGTCAGGAACGGCTACAGTGGTGTCGCCAACGTCTTTCAGCGATGAAAGCAGATTCTGCTTGGGAGCCTCCGATGGCCGTATGCTTGTTGGCAGACGCACAGGGGAGCGTCTCCACCCTTCTTGCATCCGCCAGCGACACACAGGGGCCTACACCTGGTCTCCTGGTGTGGGGAGCGATCAGTGATCACTCCCGTACACAACTAGTCTTTGTACCGGGTACGTTAAGCAGCACCTCCCACATCAACAACATCATTCAGCCCGTTGTTGTGCCATTTGTAAGGTCGGCCCATCGTGGTGTTTTCCAGCAAGATAACGCACGCCCACACTCGGCACGTGCAACGCAACATGCACTTCAGGGTGTGAGACAACTTTCATGGCCTGCACGTTCACCGGATTTGTCCCACATTGAGTACGTGTGGGATTTTATGGGACAACGACTTATCCGGTCTCCACGACCAGCCACGACCGTCCCCGATTTACGCGTCGAGGTTGAGGATGCTTGGAACTCAATACCCCAAACTTACATCCAACATCTGTACGACAGACTCCACGCCAGAATTGCACAGTGTGACGCAGTTCATGGCGGTTCAACCTCGTACTAACCATGTTACATGGAAATGTTATTTTTCAGTTTACCAGCAAATACAGCTGTATTTTGCCATAATGTTTTGATCACGTTATCCTCTGTATTTCGTTATTATGCTGTATAAATTTCGTTGGTATCAGACGTCTCCTTCTTGGTGTTCTATTTTCACTTTCCGCCAGTGTATATATATATATAATAACAAAACCTCGGGTACTGTAATTTTTGTGAAACGTTTCGGATATTCAGGTGGCCTTTAATTCGACTTTTACCCTCTAGAAGAGAGGTTACCTGTGTTTTTGTAAATATGTTTCCATAGCATTTGTCATTTTCTTTTCAATTTTTTATTTTTCGAGTTTTGTTTTTTTACCTTAATTTTCAGTTCTCTGATTTGTTTCTATAAAAGCCGGTGCGAACGATTCCATCTTTTGGCTTTGCTAGAAAAGCTCTTTAAAAGATCCTTTTTCATTTCTTCCTGTCTTTTTTTTTTTTTTTTTTTTTTTTTTTTTGCTGTCGTCAGAAAGTTTAGCTCTTTTTCCGTTGTTGACAATTTGTCAATTAAAAAATTTCCTTTTTTTTTTTTTTTTTTGGAACATATTACGTTTCACGCAGAAAATTCTTTTCATCTGATGTAGGTTGAATTGGGGCCACATTTTCTTCAAAATACCTTTTTTTGGGACTAAGATTTTTAAATCTATCAAAAGCATCATGCAGTATTTTTCTCTTTCTTTGTCTTTCACATCTTGCAGTGACATTTTCAGCGTTTGATCTCAGTAAATTGACTGTTGGTATTGCCGACGATTTCAATGTCATTTTCATTGGTTAACCAAGCAGGCGATTCTTCATATCATATCGTCTTCGTACTTACTATTTAAAAAGTGCTCACTTCAAATCCTGGCATTTTTCTCATTAAAAGAATCTGCTCTGCAACACCTGTTAACCCAGTTTTTGTAACTAGTGGGTCGTTTCTAGGGAAACCGTTAAAACTTATGTTTCGCCCTTTCGTATTCCCGCTGGTATTTCGGCACGTAACAACAGCGCAGGAAGCCATTGTACGAAAGCGATGTACTAAAGAAATTAAATAAAAAAATTCGTTGTCAGAAATAGAACCAAATAAACAGCAGATAACTAATGCGAATGCAACAAACTTGGGTTAACAGCATCCACCGAGCGCTTTACATCGCGCACTGACAAGTGACATGCATCCCCATGACGTCACTGAGCGGAACAGGAGGGGCCACTTCAACGACCAGAAACACAAAGCGATGAGACAGCCCTTGTTCTGCACGAGTAGGCTCCCGTAGCCCAGGGTATGCACCGTTCGCTCGCTGACACTGCTTGGGCTTCTGACATTTAGCCTAGAGGAAATTTACGTCGCCGTTGCTAAGTGGTTGGTTTGTATCAGCCTGGATAGCCTACGCCGATCCCAGTAATCAATAGCGTGTGGTCGGCCACCGTTTGCTCTCTGGGCGCTGGTACGTCCGTCGATGGTGTGCTCCCGGTACACGCTTGATACGGTAAACCCCGGGAACCCTAGGGTTCTTATCAGTTGGGCGATAGAATGGCCCATCTGTCTTGCGCCGACAGTGCGTCCACGATCAAAGTCCCTCAGGTCACCACGTTTACCCATGTTCGTCCATTGCGATACTCTGTTGGGAATCCCTGCTGTTCGCCTATTTACCGCCTGCGTTCGGTTTGGGCATGTTCCATTATGCACGGGGGATGTACATGGCAACTGCCCATCACACCTACCTCTAATGTTTTATCTATTGAGAGTGCATCGCTGCTCATACTAAACTGAAGCGTCATTTTGAAAAACTTCGACGTTTATGCACAATATCTATCTTTTTCTAGAATATGCATCTGCTTTGCTTCATCAGCTTTGGTAATATTTCTATTCTTTCCTAACCTGTAAAGCGTTATTTTCTTTAATGCAGTGAGAAAGCTCCTTATTGCAGGATTGCTACTGTATAAGAATTACGTAAAAATGTGAATGAATTTAGATTGTCACCATTACCGGAACAAAATTTAATGGATGAAAGTTCTTTATCGTTTCCTGCGATTCTTACTCATCTCCTTGTTTTCCCCATTCTCTTGATAGATCAAATGACTTTTATTTTTGATAGATGAAACACAAAGTTTAAAATGTGGCTACTTCATCTTTCAGTTCTTATTCGTGCTTTTCATATGTAGTTACCTTTGCTCAGAAACATTTGATGTTGTCGCATGCCTCCTTCATCATTCCGTGTAACCGGTCTTAGCAATTTCCGAAGAATAATTGGGTCAAGGCAAATGCGATTTCTTTTGCTCAGCCTTACGTTACTTGATCTTACTTAGGTATGTAGTTCTTATTTAGGTTGAGGCATGTAAGCATCGAATATCTGAATTAATTATAACGCTCCCCAGACCAAAGAAATGCATTATGACATTATGATATTGTTTAAAAACATACTCATCAGAAGCGAATATAATGCGAAGGTCAGGCTCCAGACCTCACTGTCAGTTCCATATCACGCTTTTTCTTATCTAAAACTTCTTTTAAGCAGAAAAATGTAGCGGTGAAAGAAAAATTTCTGATGCAGATTTTTTTATCGCGTGCATGTTTAAAATTATAATTTTTAAGCCGTTACTCAGTTTAGAAATAAAGCGTAGCGTAATCGCAAAATTTAAAATTTATTTCTGCTTCATACTGAAAACCCTTTCATCAGCTCAAATCCTTCCGCTTTTATTGAACGAAAAGTTTTTATACTGTTCCAAATCGAAGTTTAAGAACTTGGATTTAAAACACCCATTAAAAAGCTGCCTTTTCCGTAACATAGACGAAAAAATCGTTTAATGAGAAAGTACTCGCTCGGGTTTGAACTAGAGCTGTTAAAATGCGTTATTCGGACTAAAAAAGGAATCCGAAACACTATAAAACCGAACTTCGGAGTACAGCCTGAATAACCTAATATTCCCATCAGATATTTGACTGATCAGGTTTCCTTTATTATTTTTTCTTTCTTCAGTTACTTTTCTCTGCCCTTTATTAAACTTGTCCTCTATTTTTAGCTTTTTTTTCTTTCTTTTTCTTGTTTTCTTTTGTTCTTCCTTTCTTTTATTTTTTTCATTATGGAATTTTTTGTAATACCTGCAGTTTTCTCTGGCGCTTATATGCAGTTTTATCTGAGCTTCCCACGCCAGCTACGTAAACAGAAAACTATTTTTCTCCATAAGTCAGTTGTGCACGCAATACTCTCCGTTCCCCTCAGCCCATATACAACGGGACTTTCAGTAGGGACATTAACATACAATGTAAGGTAAACGGCTCCGTGTTGATTTACGTAAACAGTAGAAAACTTTTCTTCGCAATGGTGCTTTCACCTAGAACGTTTACAATAAATGTATTGATAAATGGCGTCCGGTTCAGGCATAGAGTGACAATGTCCAACCAAGAATAGCTGACGTGCTTTGTGCTCAAACGATTTGAGAAACTTTTCCTCCTAATCGCAGTCGTTTGATTCAGGATTTGTTTTTTCAACAGTTTTTGACTTATTATTAGTTTTTAACGGATCCGTGCCATTATTTCTTCTTTCACCATGCTCTTCTTCAGCCGTAACAGTGCAGGATGATTACAAATGATCTTCCTAATAACAAAAAATATTTGTAAAGGGATAATTAAGTGCTGACCCACGTTGCCAACATTGTGTGAAAAGCAACTCAGATTTTTTTAAAGAGCTGTTTTAATTGCGCAGATTCAGCAGGTGGCGCTAGCTTGAGGCACACAAGAAAATGGGCGAGTGAACGGGAAAAGGTGCTCTGCGTGTTGGCATTCTAGTTCTGTCAAATCACTGATAACTGCACAGTGATAGTTCTTCCTGTGGGTTTTATTAAAGATAAAGCTTATGCCCAATGGCGTCGCTAGAAATGATGAATTGGGGGCTTAGCCCATCCGTTATATATATATATATATATATATATATATATATATATATATATATATCATCATCATCATCATTGTCAACCATTATCAATCCACTGCTGGACGAAGGTCTCCCCAAGTTTCCTCCACAACGGTCTGTCTTGTGCCAGTCTCCTCCATGTCACCCCTGCATACTTTCGAATTTCATCCACCCATCTCCCATGTGGTCTTCTTCTGGGTCTTTTCCTGTCCCTTGGAATCCAATCTAAAATTTCGGCTGTCCATCGATGATCTGTCCTTCTGGCAGTATGTCCAGCCCATTGCCATTTCAGGGATTTAACTCTGATCATGATGTCTTCCACTCTTGTCATTTTTCGGATCCACGAGTTCCTCTTCTTATCTCTCCTGGTTACACCAAGCATGCACCTCTCCATGCTACTTTGAGTTGTCTGCAGCCTTTGTATGTCTCTTTTAGTTAAGGTCCACGTCTCTGCACCATACGTAAGCACTGGAAGGATGCATTGATCAAACACTTTTCTTTTAAGACATAATGGCATATTGCTCTTGAAAATTATGCTGTTTCTTCCAAAAGCTCTCCAGGCAAGTTTTGTACGCCGATTAATTTCTTCATCAATGTGACCCTCACTTGATATCTGCTGTCCAAGATAAACGTACGTGTCTGTTATCTCCAGCTTTTCTCCATCAATCGATAAATCTTCATTTCTTGTAAAAGCATTGAACATCACTTTTGTCTTCTGAAAGCTCATTTTTAATCCCACTTCTTTACTCTTGTCAGCAAGTTCCTGGATCATACTCTGCAGCTCTGATGGGCTAGTTGCAAAAATGACTACGTCATCAGCAAAACGAAGGTGGGTTAGATTATCTCCATTAATCTTTATCCCTTTGTTTTCCCAGCTCAGTGACTGAAAAACACCCTCCAATGTGGCATTAAAGAGCTTCGGAGATATGGGGTGACCTTGTCTCACTCCCTTTCCAATTTTTATGTGTGTCGTATTTTCAAACAGCCTAATCTTTGCACTTGCATTTTCATAGATGTTATTAATAATATTAATGTATGCATCTTCAATACCACAGGATTTCAGAGTCATTGTAACTGCTGATGGTTTCACCGAATCAAAGGCTTTTTCATAATCGATAAAAGCCATGCACAATGGAAGTTCATATTCCCTCGCTCTTTCAATTAGTTCTCTCAGCACATGGATATGATCTATTGTGCTGTAGCCACTCCTGAATCCAGCTTGTTCTCTCAGTTGAGCCATGTCCAGTGTTACCTTCAAGCGGTGTGAAAGAACTTTAGTGAAGATTTTATAAACCACTGATAGGAGGCTGATAGGTCTGTAGTTTCCGAGATCCTCAATGTCACCTTTCTTATGTAGCAGGATCATTGTAGCATTGTTCCAATCCTCAGGAATCTTTCCTTCATTAAGGCATCGAGTGAAAATTTGAGCGAGTATTGTTTCGATTTCTCCACTTGCTTCTTGTATGATGTCTACAGTAATTCCATCTTCTCCTGGAGCTTTTCCCCGCTTCATGTTCTTGATTGCATGTGCAACTTCTGCTGGAAGGACTGGAAGAACTCTGGTACTGGTATCTTTCATGATGTCTGGAGTGCATGTATCATCCCTTTCATATAATTTGGAGTAGAAATCTTTCACTCTTGTCAAAATTTCGCCTCTATTTCTTGTTACAGAACCATCTTCTTTTCTCAGTGCCATAATCTGTTTTCTTCCCTTACTGAGATGTCCCTTTGCTATCTTTAGGCTTTGGTTGTTTTCAATTGCTTTCCTCACTAGTTCACAGTTGAATTTCCTTACGTCTTCAGTGATACTTTTTCGTACTGTCTTGCATAGCTCTATATATTCCACTTTGGAAGTCACATCTTCTTTAGTTGTCCTCATCTTTCTTCTTTTTTGCATCAACATTTTCGTTTTTCCTGATAATTTATTTACATGCAACTTGTTCTTAGACCCAGCTAATTTTGTTGCTGTTTCCATAAGAGCTTTGGTTACTTTTCTGTTAACTTCAGAAATATCCACTTCTTCCGATGTTAGGCCTTCTAAAGCAGAGAACCTGTTCTTCAGTTCCAACTTGAAGGTATTATGGTGTTTTTTAAGGTTGGTTATGTCAATAGATTTTGTTTGTCTTATGAGCTTGCTACGTTCGAGTTTAGTGTTGTGGTGCATCTTACATCTCACCAATCTATGGTCACTACCTGTGTTGAACTTGTTTAGCACACTGCAGTCTTCTATGACGAATTTTTTGTTACACATAATAAAATCAATTTCACTTGTCGTCCCATTTGGATGTCTCCATGTCCATTTCCTGTGTGGCTTTTTCTTGAAGAAGGAGTTCAAGATGAAAAACCCTTCTGATTCTGCAAACTCAATGAGAGTATTTCCACGCTGGTTTCTGTTGCCGTGACCGAATTTACCTACTGAAGTTTCATTCTGTTGCCGTTGTCCTATTTTTGCATTGAAATCTCCCATAATTATTTTCAAGTGCTGCTTGCCTTTATTATTTAGATGGCAAATTTCCTCATAAAATTCTTCAATTTCTTCTTCAGGAGGACTTGTGGTGGGTGCGTAAGTTTGAATAATCTGAGCCTGGTATCTTTTCGAGAGTTGGATAACAAGTCGTGCAGCTCTGTCAGAGGAACTTTCAACTTCTACAACTTTATCCTTCAGTTTTTTGTTTATTATAAATCCAACACCACTAGTTCTGCCAGTATCTGTCCCACGATAGTAGAAGAGATGTCCACTTTTCAGTTCGATGAGATCTTCTCCTTTTCTCCTTACCTCACTTAGCCCGACGATGTCCCACTTGATCCTTTGTATTTCCTCTTCCAATTCAAGAAGCCTTGAATCAGAAGATAGGGAGCGTCCATTGTACGTTGCCAAGGTCAGCATCAGATGGCAGCCTAGTCCGGTCCTCCGGGGATTCTTAGCACCCTCTGCCTTCATGTCACACTGGCCGCTGCCTTGGCCAGGTACATTCCAGCTGCCGGAGACTGAGGGCCAAGATTTAAGTTGTGGAGTCATTTTGGAGGGGTTTGGCCATAACTCACCACGCTGGCCAAGTGGGTTGGTGAGTGTGGGATAGAATTTCCTCTAATCCCGATGGTATAGTTATACCGCTATTGGCGGTCGTCAGAAAAAAAAAAAAAAAAAAAAAACACACACACACACCCAGAAGCAAAGATGTGCTGTGCAAATCAACAAAAGGTATCAAAAGTACCCTGACCTTATACATGTCAGATTTTTCTTGTACCACAGGACAATTATCTGAAACTGAATAAAATCGACAATAAATAGAGAATTTTGGTCTGGAATGCATTTCTTGTGTGTTAGAGAGCTCATGCGCGCATTGACTACTTGGTTTAAAGACCATTGTTTGAAGCTGTTTTCCAAGAGAAGTATTTCGCGGTGCTATTTAAAAAAAATATTCTATCCTAGTAGCTGTGAAAATATAGCTTGCAGTGGACAAAAAAATCAACTGCACTTAATTGAGAAGGATACGTAGCAACACGGTTCTGTAAAAAAAAAAAAAAAAAAAAAAAATCTATCATACTCCAATTCTCACCTCTCATCGCCCTTATTCTACATCCCGCCCGATGGCCAAATACATCCACCAATAAACTGCCGTAACCAGAAATGCACTAATACCCGACCGAAATCACTTTACCCCGTGAAACAAACGCCTTCACTTAGTGGAAACTTCGGTTCCCTTTCATGCTGGTTTTATTACCCTAATAAAGATTCCACTTTTTCAGTTAAATCTGTTACAGTTGTTGTCGTACATCGTTCCTACAGTCTATTGGCCTACGGCTGATTCTCAGGGAGGCCTCATTGGTCGTGCAGTGGTTCGAACTCAGGCTTCTGACCATTGATCCGAAATTAATTGGATGTTGTGTTTGTCATACGGCACTGGCTTTTTTTTTCATTACAAGGCATTCTGTTTTGTAATGAAAAAAAGCCCTTGTCTGGAGTCATAGGAAAAGGAGAATGCTTATAGCTAATCTAGTTGCTCATGGTGGTTGTTAAACCCTGAAACAAACAATTTTCTGGGGACTATTCGATCATTATTATGACTGCGAGCCACGACCAGAGTTGGAAACGGGCCAAAAATTTTGGACCAGGACGTCACGTAATTGGACCAGACCCGGATCTGTAACTGACCCCGACGAATCTGTTTTGAACTATAATATATATACAAGGCGTTCAAAAAGTCTCTGCGCAGTGGGTATCTTATGTTATATGGAAATCAGACAAATGTATTACAGGAACGTATAATTTATTCACTTATTTACAGGAAGTACTGAAGCTCTCGTTCTTCATTTGCATAACATAACCCAACTGTTTTTTACATGTTTTCAAACACATCTGCGAGAGTCAAAAGTCCCTCCGCAGTTATCTTAAGGCTATCCCACCTAGTTGGCGCTACAGTAAAAATGTTTGAATTAGGCAACTTGTTGCATGTTTAATTTCAGTTTTTGCTATTTTCTTGATAACATATCAAGCTCAGGCCTTACGAGAGGGAGGGGGGGGAGATGAGGCGGTGCTGTAACACCGTGCCCCTAAGGGGAACCAGAGCCCGTTTCTAAAGTAATTTTTTCTAATTATTATTTTATGGTGTCCGAATATTTTTCAAGCTTAACATATTTTTCAGGTAACTTCCCAACCCTAGTAACTACCGTCATCAGAGTTGAGAAGTTACGCGTAAAAAAAAAAAATATTTTCTACGTGACGTGTAAAATACGCGTAAAAATGCGCAATTTATGTCATAAATGTAAAAAATGTAATAAACTCAAAACTTGCTTTAAATACAATAAAAAAAAAAAAAAAAGGAAGTTTTACAATTTTACTCGAGTTCCCCGGCTAACTCCGAGTCTTCTGCACACATCCTGTTAGTGTGGCTGAGGGCGAGCGATCTTTGTCTTCTGGCAAGACAAAGATCATAAGAGTGCAGAATTGCTTGCGCTCTACCATGACTCAAGACAGGTTGTTGTACTTAGGAACTTTAGCTCTTCAGTCTCAACTTGCTCGTCAATTAGACTTTCAGGACATAATTAACACTATTGCTCATAAAAAAACACGAAGAGCCTGTGACGTACCTGCCAGCAGGACGCACACGACATAAAAGCAGATAGCAATCAGAATGAACGTCTGCGTAGCTCAGTTGGTAGAGCGACTTGTTCCGGAATAAGCAGACTCGGGTTCGAATCCCGGCGTAGACCAAAAATGACGGAGAAATTTACTTCGTTATAATGGCGCCCGAACTTTCCGGATGACCCGGCCGTTCAAAATCTCGCAATGGTGTAATGTTATTTCCACACCGCGAGATAGGAAAAATCAGAGTATCCCTTCTCCAGCGCTTCGAAAAATAAAATGTGTGTGACGTTGCATTCCACACACCAGATTGACTGGGAGTTCTCAAGTGCACGTTCTACAGCGGATGGCTGCCTGCAACGATTCATGGTCACGGCTGACCCGTGGGCCATGCCCCCGGCCCTCTTTCGGGGGGGGGGAGGGTGTGTGTGTGTGACGTACCTGCCAGCAGAACGCACACGACATAAAGGCAGATAGCAATCAGAATGAACGTCTGCGTAGCTCAGTTGGTAGAGCGACTTGTTCCGGAATAAGCAGACTCGGGTTCGAATCCCGGCGTAGACCAAAAATGACGGAGAAATTTACTTCGTTATAATGGCGCCCGAACTTTCCGGATGACCCGGCCGTTCAAAATCTCGCAATGGTGTAATGTTATTTCCACACCGCGAGATAGGAAAAATCAGAGTATCCCTTCTCCAGCGCTTCGAAAAATAAAATGTGTGTGACGTTGCATTCCACACACCAGATTGACTGGGAGTTCTCAAGTGCACGTTCTACAGTGGATGGCTGCCTGCAACGATTCATGGTCACGGCTGACCCGTGGGCCATGCCCCCGGCCCTCTTTCGGGGGGAGGGGGTGTGTGTGACGTACCTGCCAGCAGAACGCACACGACATAAAGGCAGATAGCAATCAGAATGAACGTCTGCGTAGCTCGGTTGGTAGAGCGACTTGTTCCGGAATAAGCGGACTCGGGTTCGAATCCCGGCGTAGACCAAAAAATGACGGAGAAATTTACTTCGTTATATATTCTGTAGTAAACGGAAAGGCATTCTGTTTTGTAATGAAAAAAAACAAAAGTGTTGTTTTGAAAGTGTTTTTAAAATAAAATTTTGTAAATATATATAATATTTGATTTATATGTACTAGTACAATACACATTAAAATATGTTATTTTTTTTAATTTCTTTTTAATTTAATTTTACCTCATTTAAAAAAAACTTGACCTTGAAACTCCGATCATAATTTTGACGTAATACTACTACTGTTTATTTGTAACGACATATCACTGATGTGCGGAGGGAAGATTATGAAAAATTATCCACCGTAAAAAATAGATTGAAGAGTTGCGACGACCGGTCGGGAAGTAGCGGAATGGTGGGGTAAGGGGGGGGGTAGGTGAGGAAACGGAAATATGAATTATGTGGTTAGTGGAGAAGCCGAGGTTGGGGGCCAGAAAAAGTTCATTGCGCTGGGGCCCGAGCTCGCTCTCCACGGCCCTGATCAAGCTTCAGAATATATTTCACAGCAACACCAATTTTCACAAGTTTATGATGACTTGAAAGTTTCTAAAATGTGGATGTTGTTTTCGTCATTGCCCTTTAGAAGTTAGGGACTGTTGGTGTAGTTGATTTTAAGTATTGAAGTGGAACCTAACTTATCAGAAGGTCATTGTTTGCAGGTTCCTGTCATTGGAGCAGGGGAGCAAATAAATAAATATTCAAACAAATAGAACGTAATAACAGATGACTTCGCTCGCACAAGTCTTTATTCTTCGGATTAGGAAAAAAGAGGAAATATTGGCTAGTCAAAATAAATGCTATATACTTCCATCGGGAAATGCATATTACGGACGGTTTTCCCTACGTTTTCCCCGCCGAATCTGTTCTAATCCCTACGTTCTTGCATGCCTATGCAAAATCCTTCGTCGTTCTCCCCCCAAATCTCAAACAAGACTTTCCGTTTATGACTACTCCCTCTCATTTCCTTTCGCTCTCTGTCCCCCGAGGAAGATGCTTCTGACGTAAGAAGTTGACTGTTGTTAATTGCTAAGCTCGAATTGTCCCTGGCGGGCTCTCTCTGAGGGAGAGTGTCCTCCACCGACCGGGGGATACAGAAGAGAGCGTCAATTTGTTCGTGGGAGGTCCCATGGTCAGCGAAATAATGATTTTCTCCAATAGGGATCTGTACTAAGCGCCTTATTTTAACTGAGGGTGAATTTCTCTAGCTGCTGTTCGCACACAAAATAACCAAAGTTACTATTTAATTATATTTTAAACATTTCCATATAACAGGACACATTTCCATTTGAGGGCGCTCCGTCATATTGAATGAAAAATCATTTTTCAGTCCGCGGGCACCAGTATCGAGCACGAAATTCCACAGTGCGCATTTTTCTTTGAAAAAAATTTTTTTTTTTTTTTTTTTTTTTTTTTTTTGCTTTTCAGAAATAAAACGGAAATAAAACCGGGTCGAAATCGGATCAGAAACGCCTTGACCCGACCCGTTTGACCCGCTAGAAATTGCCGATCCGTTGATCCGTGACCAGTTTTCATCTTAGCCACGACTCTGCATTCGGTCAGTTGATGTGATACTGAAAGTAGTTGGCAAAAGTCGCACAAACAGCAGTTAAGTTTGATCTGGCGTGCAGTGTATACTTATGTATGTACATAACTATTAAATTAGCAATTTATTTATTTGTTTATTTAACTATTAAATTAGTAATAATATAGACAGATAGGGGTCACAATATCTTACGGTTTGCCCCTGGCGCTGAAATGCTTAGTTATGCCTCTGCTTGCCAGATAACTTATTGGGCTGCCATTGGCCTTCTAAAGCAACGGCTAGATTCGATGTGGCATGAATGGTGATGATATGGTTCTACACGTGTGTTCTAGAGATCAGCACAGGCCCGGGCTATGACAAAAAGCCCGTAAACTGATCCAGGCCTGCCACAGGCGGGGTCTTATATAAAATCTTTGACTAAAACCAGGAATCATTCGGTGAACCCGGACTCAAGTTAATCTTCCCTTTCACTTTTTTAAATAATTTTACTTAACAATGGTAACAGAATTAACTAACGGAATGAGAAACGCACAACTGAATGGTTAGGCTATAGTCTCTCTTTTGTTCTTTGCCTAAAATTCTTAGTCATTGTTTATTGCGTGTTTCGCGTGCATTTCGTAACTTGAAAACGTCTGTGCGTGTTTTAAGTAATAACTATGTATTACATATTTCCTGCATACGATTGAAACTAATAGTTAGAATAATAATAACAACATTTCGCACAATAAAATGTTTATTATACATCGACTATAGTTTCGCAGAGCGATTGGCTCGGCTTCCTCAGGACGAATGGAGCGTAAACATTCAAATCATTGTGACATCATCAGAATTCTGACGGTCACGGGTTTTGGCGAGTTGTTTCCACGCGCTTGAAAGAAATGGAGTCGACGTCATGTCGTTGACAAGCAAAACGAGTTCCGGTATATGTGGAAAGCTTCTAATATATTAAGCTTGAAAGTCGAGTCCGGTTTATCAATAAGCGTAGCGTTTCCAAACAAAAAGTTATGGTTATTTTCGTGACAATGTTGAGCTATAGACGACTTCTTCAGTTCATAGTTCCGTACATATGTCTTGTGTTCCTTCACACGGAAGCTTAAAGCCCTGCGGGTCTGTCCTATATATGAAAGTCCATATTCACAAGGTATCTGATAAATTCCCCAGGAGTTTAAGTCTTCGATGTAGTCTTTTGATCCGTAAAAATTCATCTTGTTTATGGGTTTGAAAATAACTTTGAAATTAAAACTTTTAAGGATTTTTGAAATCGCGAAGCAAAAATGAGGAGCAAATGGGATAACTGCCCAATTCTTTTGTATTGGGAGGTCTATAGGCATGAGCGTGCAGACAGGCTTTGGTTTTCTAAACTTTTGGACAGCTTTGTCTATAACGGAAGGGCTGTATCCTCTGTGTGCTGCAATTCGTTTAAGAAAATCAAGCTCTTTCTGTAAGGAATCCTCAGTTGAGCAGATATGTATTGCACGAGATACGTATGTGAAGAAGGCCGAGATCTTTTGTTTCCACGGATGATTTGATTTTGCATGAGGGGGTAAGGAAACAGCAAATGGTTTTCGATAAACTGTTGTACTAAAGGATCCTTGAGAGCGTGACACAAGGACATCGAGGAATGGTAAGCAGCCATTATTCTCAGTCTCATATGTGAACTGTATATGGGGATCGATTGAATTGATAAGTTCAACTAATTTAGGTATTTCCGAGTTCATGCCATTCCAGAGAACAAAAGTATCATCTACATATCGAATCCACAGGTCAAATGTAACAAGTTGAAATAGTTGGTCTTCAAAGTGACTCATGTAGACTTCGCATAAAATAGGTGACAGTGGGCCACCCATTGCGAGGCCTTCGGTCTGTTGGAAAAATCTTCCACGAAAAAGGAAACTGTTTTGTCTTACACAAATTTCCACTAGCCTCAAAAACTCTTCTGTTTCTGGTTGGCTGAAATTATGTTCTTTGAGACTTGACTTTAATGCTTGGAGAGGTCCATTAACTGGGATACTTGTGAACATGGATTTCACATCGAAGGATAACATGAACTGGTCGTTGAATGGATGTCGCTTTAGCCGATTGACAAAATCAATGGAATTTTTTACAGAAGTTGGTAACAAGTTGTGTAATCCTTGACCAAAGCTCAAAAAATCATCTGAAGCCCCCTATTCCCGTTGTCCACGTTTTTATGCACTTCCGAAGATACACAAGATTGGTGTCCCCTTTCGTCCCATAGTCAGCAATATAGGATCAGCTACACATAAGTTGGCCAAATTTCTATCTTCGAAACTTTCGACTTTAACGACTTCTTCGAACACAACTTCTGTAAAAAATTCCATTGATTTTGTCAATCGGCTAAAGCGACATCCATTCAACGACCAGTTCATGTTATCCTTCGATGTGAAATCCATGTTCACAAGTATCCCAGTTAATGGACCTCTCCAAGCATTAAAGTCAAGTCTCAAAGAACATAATTTCAGCCAACCAGAAACAGAAGAGTTTTTGAGGCTAGTGGAAATTTGTGTAAGACAAAACAGTTTCCTTTTTCGTGGAAGATTTTTCCAACAGACCGAAGGCCTCGCAATGGGTGGCCCACTGTCACCTATTTTATGCGAAGTCTACATGAGTCACTTTGAAGACCAACTATTTCAACTTGTTACATTTGACCTGTGGATTCGATATGTAGATGATACTTTTGTTCTCTGGAATGGCATGAACTCGGAAATACCTAAATTAGTTGAACTTATCAATTCAATCGATCCCCATATACAGTTCACATATGAGACTGAGAATAATGGCTGCTTACCATTCCTCGATGTCCTTGTGTCACGCTCTCAAGGATCCTTTAGTACAACAGTTTATCGAAAACCATTTGCTGTTTCCTTACCCCTCATGCAAAATCCAATCATCCGTGGAAACAAAGATCTCGGCCTTCTTCACATACGTATATCGTGCAATACATATCTGCTCAACTGAGGATTCCTTACAGAAAGAGCTTGATTTTCTTAAACGAATTGCAGCACACAGAGGATACAGCCCTTCCGTTATAGACAAAGCTGTCCAAAAGTTTAGAAAACCAAAGCCTGTCTGCACGCTCATGCCTATAGACCTCCCAATACAAAAGAATTGGGCAGTTATCCCATTTGCTCCTCATTTTTGCTTCACGATTTCAAAAATCCTTAAAAGTTTTAATTTCAAAGTTATTTTCAAACCCATAAACAAGATGAATTTTTACGGATCAAAAGACTACATCGAAGACTTAAACTCCTGGGGAATTTATCAGATACCTTGTGAATGTGGACTTTCATATATAGGACAGACCCGCAGGGCTTTAAGCTTCCGTGTGAAGGAACACAAGACATATGTACGGAACTATGAACTGAAGAAGTCGTCTATAGCTCAACATTGTCACGAAAATAACCATAACTTTTTGTTTTGAAACGCTACGCTTATTGATAAACCGGACTCGACTTTCAAGCTTAATATATTAGAAGCTTTCCACATATACCGGAACTCGTTTTGCTTGTCAACGACATGACGTCGACTCCATTTCTTTCAAGCGCGTGGAAACAACTCGCCAAAACCCGTGACCGTCAGAATTCTGATGATGTCACAATGATTTGAATCAAGGCTAACTAGAAAGACAGGCTCCGGTGCCGAGACGAGCTACGGAGGTCACGTGACCACGGTAGTGCTATTGTCGTCAGCCTCGGCGTTGGTTTTTGAGTCAACAAGCAAGGAGATTTGAAGCTGCGTTTTTGATGTTCAAAAACGAACTATAAGAGAATAAATTAAACGTTTAAAAAGACCTGAATTAAAATTAATCAGTCCAGTTTTTTACTGAAGTGAATTATTTAATACTTCCTATCTTGACAAACTTTCACTTTACTGAATTAATAATCCCGTATTTTTTTCGGTGAAAACAAATTTGATTTTTTTCGGTGCGTAAATACAGCTATAGCGCGCACTACACACACAACTACACAATTTATAAACGATTTTCCCTTAAAAATATATACGCTAAAAATTATTCGCCTTCCGACACTATAAAGTTGAAAATAAAAGTTTCCCATTTCGATCTAGAAGTTCGCCATAGGTATGCGGGAAAATTATGAGAATCATGGTTTTTAAGGACTTTTTATGACTAATATACATCATTTTCCAGGTTTGATTTTTTTTATTTTTACCATACGTAATATAAATATATGCGTTTATTGTAATAATTAATATAGAAAGAAAAAGTTACCTCAATAACTGTGAAACAGCTCAGATTGATTCTCCAGCACCCACTTATTTTTTCTCTGCACAGTGAGTTTATTATTGTTGCATTCTTATTTTACTTAGTAGATATTATAAACCAAAAAAACAAAACAAAAAAACATCAATTATGATTAATAACTTTTAGTAAACACTTTGGGATTTATTAAGCTTTCTTTATTAACTGAACCAGTTCATCCAATTTTGTTTTCTTTTTTTTTCTGTTCCTAAAACTGTTTGACTTTGTAATGAGCTATAAATTCCCTTCCCTGTATTTTCTTCTGAGCAGTCAGTATTTTCCATAAGGCTTGCTATAGTATTCCCTCCTGGCTGGGGAATCCTTGAAACGCCAATAGAGTGAAGAAAATAATTCGTTTAAATTCTATTCAAAAACCTTTACACAGTCTTGAAATGCACCACTGACAATATGTAGTCCGCAACTTCGAATGTCAATGTATCCATTGAATCCTCACGCAGCTGATTTTGCAGCATGTCGTAGAACTTCGAGTTGACAGCTGGACCATCCATAGACACCTGGATTAGTTTTCTCATGCTTTAGCTTTTCAACACAAAAATTAAAGTTTTCCAAACCGATGTCAGCTGGTGCACGCCTTAAAAATTTTGATCCATAGTACCAAGTAATAACTTTATCATAAACTATGAAAGAACAAGAATATCCATTTGTTTGCATTGAGTTTTCCTATTTAAACTCTTGTCAAATAACAGAACAAATTCATCATGATTTACATATTCTGTTAACAAAAACAGAAAATATGGTGAAATAGCATAACAACAAAGATGTGCATTTTTATTTTCACCATATGTCTTTTGCTATACGGCTGTCAGGAAATATGGCAAAAAAAGTTTGTCTTTTTGTTTGCACAAGTTATATGCAGAGTAGCAAAATGTAGATGTAAGAGCACATGCTCTACGCTGATAGTTTCCAAATGGTTAGCGGATTTTGCCGATAGTGTTTGCTGGTAGATTAAAAACAATGAAAATGTTATTTACAACATTTAAAACACTTACTCAAGAATTTACTGAGATTAATATACTTAATTTGATTTTAACTTGAAAAACTTTCAATTCTTTTGTTTATACAGACATTTCTGGCCTCTGGATTTCATTGAGACCTGTATCAAAAGTTTTGTTTACACAAAAACAGTTTCAATTTTATTGCCAGGTTCTTCTTAAAGTTGCCAGTTATTAAAATATTTTTCTTATGTATTTTGTAAGTCTACTAGTTTTTAATTAAGCTGGTGAAAATGATATTTATAATTTTTGAAGGTTCATTAATGGAAGTGTTTTTCTGGGTATAAAAACTTTCTTTAATTAGTCTCTTGTTTTTATGAGGTTTATAGTAAAATATTTTAATGTTTTGCCATAAAGGTCTATTTCACACATATTGCAGCACATTCAACTGTAATGTACTTATTTTGGCCCCATCGGAATCTGTAATGTTCTAGTAATTATTTAATGTTTTACTAATTTTTCTTTAAATTATGTAATTCTATTTTTATCATGGTTTGTGCTTCGCTGGTTTGCAGCAAGTTTTCTGTTTCAGGGGTTGTGTACGCAGATACATTTTATTTTTATACAACTCTGGTTATATGAATAGTTGCTATATATAAGTTTCATAGCCCACAGCACCTCTGATCTCAGATATTCCGTGTGGGGTCACAAAAGCTCCCACATTTGTATTGCTTCAGCTTGAAGCTTGCGTTTCTTTTCATGAGCTTACGGTGGGAGACAGCTTTTCCACGTGGCATTGCACTTTCATGTAATCACTAATGGTGGTACGTGTAGAAATAGCAGCATTTGCACATTTATCAAGTTCCAAATGTATTTTACCTTTCATACGGCTTTTCAATCCAGATACACCCATGTTGGAAATGTCAAAGTTTCTCTAACCAAACTTCTTGGAATACACGTTTTCCAGTTATACTCCAAAAGAAGGAATAAAATAATCCATAACCAACGATCGAACAACAAACCACAACCTCGTTGTTTAATGAACAAAGTAACAAACGTGAGCGATAGAATGGAAAACACAAACAGGTGAACACGAACAAGCAATAAAATATGGAGCTCCAAGATTCAAGTACCTAACGAGCGTTTCTCAGGACACGTGTAACAGCGCGAGCTGTGCGGGCAGTGTTGGTTATTAAGCCCAGATGGCCACTGCTAGACGCTGAAGCTTCAGCGGTGGAGACGTACTTTTAACGGAGAGTGCTCCCGCATACACCCATAATACATTTTGCAAGTCTATGAAAGATGTTCCCATTGACTATTTCATCTCACTTCATAGTTGTACACATAATTCATGCTAATCAGTCACTGCTCACAGAATTTGTGCGTTTTAATTAGTTTTTGATAATAAAGAAAATGAACTTACCTTCTGGCGGCTGTCTTCCAATTTTCTGGGACATGAAGCAAGAAATACATACTATCAAAAAGAGACAGATGGGCACAATTTTTACATATGTGCCACAAATGCCTATTTCAAATAGTTTCAAAGAAGGCAGGTGCTGGTCATCACTAGCTGCAACTGTATTCAGCTTCAGAATATTTTCACCAACTTTATGTTTTTCCTTATCAGGTTGTAGGAACCTGCATCATCAAAATTTGCCACACACGCACACAGACACACACACACACACAGCAATTTTATTTTATAAAACACTAACCATGTGAAAAATCAAGGTTGGTAACAAAGACATTTGACAATGCATTCCCAAACACTCCAGCATCAAAATTACAATTTTACCACTAGCTAACACTTTAATACTAACCTGCAATTTCATTTACAATAAAAACACATACTAACTTTTAAATTTTTTTCTAGCAGTACATTTATCACTATCTCTAAAATCATTCCTAACTTTAATTAAATTATTAATCATAATTTTGCTCGAACGCAAACATATGCTTTCTAATACACTACGAAGGTTTTTTTTTTACAGATGCATTGTTCTGTTCATCGGCATAAAAAAATATCATGCTGTGAAAGTTTAATAGCACTCAGTTTGTACAACAGGGAGAGTTGATTTTGAACACTGTAAAACTTTTCAGCAAAGGACTCAATTTCTTTTAAAACATGTCAGACTACAGCAGTAGCATATAAAGCACACTCAGTAGGAACAATTAACTTACCTCTGTATAATTCTTTAATCAATTCACAAGGTACTGAGGAAACTTCAATATCAATTTCTTTATCAGACTGTAACCAAAATGTGCACTCAATGCATTTACCTAATTGTAACTGTTTTCTAACTGTAAAACCACAAATGTATGTTAAATTTATTAAAATATCATTGGGCACACTCTCTAATGTGAAATCTTCATCCAACACGTTAAGAAAGGGAGATACATCAACATTGTAAGTGCAGTCTTCTTTACAAGGAAGTAGAGTTTTCAAGTGTACATTACCCATGAGGGAACTTAAAAGTACCATACTTTTGAACCTTAGTTTCCGCTCACTTTCAAGACGCTGCACAAAGCTTATATAATAATTTGCTCCACTCAGCTGCCTGTAGTTTCCAAACCTACCTTCCAAATAGTCATTCTGGAACTTCCCAAGTAACAGATAATCAACTTTATACATTTTAAAAAGATAGGGTACAAGTTCTAAAAAAGTATCAGTAGTTGTAATTAATGACTGAAATGTTTGTGCAGTTAACGCATCGTCAATGGGGACCGTGGTCCTCCATTTTTTTAACAAAAAATTTAATTGAAAATCTTCATTCTCTCTAATTGGTTACCTATATTTATCATTAAATCGCTTACCTTCAAATGCACTCTGCACATTTGCTATTTTCCACCATGTAGAAAAAATCTCTATAAACTGACAAGTTGCCTCATAACCAGGGAAGATGGAATGCTTACTTGTTGCAATGCACTTTAGAGCAGCAATATTTTTTTCATTTATTATTCGCAGAGCAAATTTTACATTTTGCTTTTGTACACTTGAAGGATACAAAACTTTAGCAGACTAAAGATGACCATATTTAGCAAGAGAATTTTTTCTAATTCATATAATAATTCTAGATGTTTATATTGAGCTTTTAAAAGCAAATCATTATTGACCATATCCGGAAATATGATGCAACGATTCTTACCTTTTTTTGTTATCCAGTCATTCCTAATACACTTAATTATATGAACAGAATCAAATATAAAAAACAATAACCTGGAACTGTCAACAGGGTGAATAATACTTGGTTGCAGAATTTTGTTAGGGGTTAAAAGTTCAAATGCTTTCCTATTAATTGCATTATTATCAGAAATCAAAGAAAGAACTTGAAAGCCAACCTTTTCAATTTCAACAATTACATTCAAAATCATCAATTTTAACTGTTCAGATGTTAAACTGTGAACAGGTGTAATACTTACCACATCTTTATATTTTGAAAACAAAGCTGAAATCATAAAGACTTGTGCAGTTTTTGCAGTTTTGCTGACATCAAACTGACTACTACCAAATATTGATCCACCTTTGAAACTCATTTGCGGTTCAATGTATATTTCATCTAATAACAAGTTCGCAACAAGCTCGTGTTGTTTTAAGTGTTGAATTTTACTTTTCAAATATGTAACACTGCCTTGGAGAGTACTGCCTGAAATGGAAAATCTGTTAATTAGTTTTTGCAAGTTACGGGGTTGTGGAAGGTACAAACATTTACTTTTGTAGAGGGCATAGTACGTTGAAGAGTGGACATATATTGAAGATGCTAGAACCATGGTATTATTGCTATAATTTCTTCGGTTTTTTGGCATTTGGTGAATTTTTAACTGCTCACAAAAAAACTAATTGAGGTGAATCAGAAGACTGCAATGCGACAATAGCTGAATCTATATTTACTTCATCCTGCGTAACTGTTTGTTTTTCAACAAATGCTACCAATTCATCAAAATCATTTAGAGAATTCAAAACCTTCAAACTCTTAGGCAACCTGTTTTTACTAATCTTAATCTTACCTGCATAAATTTCAAATTCAAGATCATTAAATACAACAATGGATCCTGCAAGACAAGGTAAAGAACATGTAAAATCAACATAACAAAAAATAGTTTTACAATCATTACTTACAACTGTCCATTCCCTTTTGAATTTGTCTTTGATTTCAAGATAATGCGTAATCAGATCCTGAGAGCAATTAATTTTTCCTTTCTCCAAATACTTGTTGTGATCTAAAAGACTTTGCTTTATAGCATTCTCAAAGTGAGATTCTTCCACATCTGCAAGCCTTCGAGTTGTACTAGGTGTAGCAGTTAAATAATGTGGTGCATTAGGGAATATTGTGGGCACAGACCCATCCCGCAGTGCTGGCACCTGTCGCTCAAATTCTTTTAACTCTCCATTGACAACCAGTTTGTCGACACGAATTACACATGATTCATGAAAATGCTTGATACAAACAAATGGATTTTTCTTACCTGTAAGGTCTGTGGGAATCTTTCTAAGCCACTGACTCCTTAGGGGTTCTTTCTTTGGCAACTGAAACGTAGAGACATTTTCATTCTGGCTTCTATAGTTTGATTTGCAACCAAATACACTACAAGTTCTGGGCATGATCTGTTCTTGTATTTGGGCTTCAATTTATCAATCTGTTGTTTACAAAAAAAAAAGAAAAGAAAAAAAAAAGAGCATTCAGGAATGTTGTTTTAACTTGTTAAAGGCCTTAGGAGAAACATGAACCCCAGGAGGCCAAATATTACTTCATCTCTGTACACATTAAATACAGTCTATAAAGAAATTAGGGTTTATTTTTTCATTATAACCAGAACCAAATGTTTTTAAATTCTCTGATGTGAGAACACATTCTGTTGCCTTATTTCATGTTTGTCACACAAAATGGAAAATCAAAGTAACAAACAGGCGATACTGGTGTTTCTGCCAAACAAAAAAGATTTCCAAAAATGAAGCCAAAATTTTAAGTGTAGATAATATAGCACGAAAATCACTAGAGTACTACTTGTTAACTGTCTTGCAAGTTAAGGAAAATAGTAAAAATTAATCCTAAATCGAGTCTTTCTATGCTAAACGAATGTTAAATTTGTATAACCACAGTTAATGGTATAAAACATTTGTTCAAACGGAAGGCAATCGTTGAACTCTATTCAGTTATATGTATGTTGCTTACGGTATGTCTAACAAGTCAGCATTTCGTGAAAAAAGAAACTGCACAAGATATAAAAAGTGTCGCTTTGGTTCGAAATATTGTGAATTTAATTAAAATCTAACTATCCCGTAAATCCATTGAGTCAAAGCAATACTAAAACGTATTACACTTTGAAAACTTCAAAACAATATGCAACAACGTGGTGTTAGACTGCCTGACTGAGGCACGTCGCTAGGGTAAATGAAAATAGTTTATTAGCTGCAATTAGAATAAAATAAGAACACCACAAGAGTCCAATCCACGGAAATAAAAAAAAAAAAAAGTTCCTTCCATTCTTTGTAACCAACAGTTTTTTATCAAATAACTGACAAGCACAGACAGTGAAGTAACGTTTAGGCCTAAATATGCTACAACTCTAAACCCATTTACAGACAAAAAAAAATCACTTTTCTACTTACCAAAATTATTTTGTGTAATCCTTATGAGTGAACATGCACTTTTAAGCACATGTGTGGGATGTTTAATAGATTTATATATTGCACACACTTCAAATGAAGAGAAAAACACCACCAGCCACAATGTCAAACGACAGCAAACGGACGATAGCGTCAGCCACTGACTCAGGTCACTCAGCCTCGCGACAGACAGCACTACCGTGATCACGTGATTTCTCTGTACCGGAGCCTGTCTTTCTAGTTAGCCTTGGATTTGAATGTTTACGCTCCATTCGTCCTGAGGAAGCCGAGCCAATCGCTCTGCGAAACTATAGTCGATGTATAATAAACATTTTATTGTGCGAAACGTTGTTATTATTATTCTATCTTAACACCGCAAGCTTCGTAGTCATAAATTATATGAAACTAATAGTATAAAGTTTTCTGGCGATTAAAATTTAAAGTTCTGCTAGCTACTATATGAAAAATAGGAATCTTCGGTCGTTCGGTGAAAACGGTAACGAGAGGCGATATAAACGAATTAACTTGATACACTTGGTGGAGTGGTGGTCTAAGCGATGGCTTCTGATCATTCGTCCGAGATGGGTCCGGGTTCGAATCTCGGCGAGGCATGTTGTGTTTGTCTTACGGCGCTGGATCTCTTCCTTCCCTGGAAACAGTGGCCCTAAATTAGGGACGGGCGACTGCTTATAGTCCACTGAGTTGCTCACGATGGTCGTTAAACCTCTAATAAAAAAAATACACTTGGGAAACAAAATGATAGACATTTTGTTACCTGGATATGATGCACATAATAATAATTCTCTCTCCCTCTCTCTCTCTCTCTCTTGGTGGTGGGGGAGGTCGAAATTAAAGAGAAGTTCGATCATTCTTATCTGATGAAAATACTGTATAAACAGGTGTAAAACAATATGCTTCATTTTTTTCCTTATTCACATAGGAAAAATTTCCACAAGTGTTCAAACCCGGGACAAACATAAATAAGGATATAACGGGCCCGGACTTGACCCGGCCTTAAAAAAGGAGCCCGTGCTCATCTCTACTCTGTTCAGCCAAGCGGATGTGACGGCGTCCTTTAATTTTCGAATGTTCGCTGGAGAGCGAACTCGGTTACGATTGGATCCCTCAATCTCATCCCACAGTTGTTCAGTTGGATTAATATCTGGGGATTGTGCGGTTCATTTTAGCATTTTGAAGTCACTGTCTTGCTCCTGGAACCACCGTAAGACGACTCGTGCCTTGGGGCATGGCGCACCATCCTCTTCATTAGAGAACACCATGCACTTGAACGGCAGTGATGTTAAGGTACCTCGTGTCATCTAAATGCTATTCCAGAGGCATTAAGGAACCTAATGCCCTCCAAGAAAACCGACATCACACTATTACACCGCCTTCACCAGTTCGTGCAGTTACCGCTGAGCATATGGGATCGATTGATTCCTGATGTTGACGCCATATTCTGGTCCACCGGCGTGCATTGACTGAAAACGTGATTGATTAGATCGGGCGACCTTTTTCCAGGCGACAAAGGTAGAGTTTTGGTGCTCCCGTGTTCACCGCAGACGAATTTCTCGGTTTTTAGTAGAGACAAGTGGTTCACGAAGAGAACGTCTGCTATTATAGGCCATTCACACCAATTTGTGGAGGGCTGTGTATGCTGAAATTCTTTCGATGCTGTTATGGTACCGAGCGTTTACTTGACGCATTGGAGTTCGTCTGTTACCTCGCACAATTCTCCACAGCCATCGCTGTCCTAGAACATCGATCAGTCGTTCCTACTCGCAGGAAGACCGCTGACTGCTCGTTTTGGTTTTGTGAATCACTCATTGTTCATTACACCTTCAATGCAGTTATTCTTGCATAGTCCAGAAGGTTTGCCGTTTCTGGGAAGCTTGAACCTGCCCTCCTAGCGTCCATTATCATGCCTGTTTCCAACAGGTTTGCCATATTGGCTTTTTTTTTACGCTAAATTTCCGAAATTTGGCTTCTTTTCAGTTTAGTTGGCGTTAGAGAATTGATTTGGCTTGTCTGGATTTTTAAACTAGTTGCAAAAACATACCATCCTCTTGTAAAATAAGTTTCCTCTTAAAAAAGGCATTACTGCTCCAAAATGACAAAACCTTAACAACAGACCAGCCAGAAATCGGAATCTACGCAGATTAAACTTTTATTGACAATTGACTAAAAGTTCCAAGTTATGTTTAATATTTTGATGAATTGGGAAGAGCTAAGGACTTATTTCAGTAGTGCTAAATTAGCCAAGCAAAGTTTTTCTCAAAATTTGTCTGACATCATCATCTGTTGAAGAAAATGATGTTATACGACAAAAATTACTTATTCTTTTGGTTTGTGACACCTGTTGTATAGGAATTTGAAAAACTGAATAGCCTTTTAATAGCACCGAGAATTATTCTTTAACCAGAAAAGTCTTCAGAGCAGACTGTATGATGTCAATGGGCAGAAAAAAAAATATTGATCAAGTTGATTTTGGTATCAAATGTTTAAAAGAATGTCATATGTTCCTACAGAAGAACAACCGTACTGAGGCTCATCTAGAAATAAATGTCAAAAAAAACATGTATGTCTATGCTAGAAGAAGCTCTCAGTCAAGTTACATGTAGACTTCCCTCGGCGAGAGATATATTTCAAAATCTATCAAAATTGAGCCCTATGGTCATTTTAAATCAAGTTTCAAGGACTGTATTTTCAGTGTTAACTTTTGTACACCTTGCAGAAAACAATATCAGCACTATTGAAGAAAAATACAGAAAAATGTTTTTTGACAATTCGAAAGTAGAAGTTCCATTTTAGAAAAATGGACTCCTTACAGACAGTGAGCAGTTTTGGATTGGCGTGCTTCAACATCAGGCATTTAAAGATCTCGTCACTTTTGCCCTTACTTGTCTAATAAACCCAGTAAGTGATGCCGTAGTTGAAAGGATATTCTCTTTTGTAATCTCAGTTGAAACAAAAGCAAGAAACAAAATGCAACTGAAGTTTCTTGATGCTATTGTGAAATCAGAGAACTCTTGCTTTCACGCAAATGCTGTAAGAACTTTGCTCCATCTGCCAAAATACTAAAAGACTTTACATCTGACAAGGTTTATGCTGTAGGTTCTATTTGTTCCTGTGCGGATGATAGTAATAAACTGGATCTAGATATTTTCATGTGATGTGAGTATGAAAAATATGTTTTAATAATGGTTGTCTTTTTTTTCTGGCTTTTTCTAGTGTTGCTTGGCTTTAAACCAAAATTTTTATTTGACAATCATGGTTTCATAGTCGCTTAAATCTCGAGTCTTTCCCATATTTCCACTATATACGCATCGTGCACGTCTGAATCCTTCGCAGTGACATATTTATAGATCATTTCACTATTATCGCTGCGTACATAAGTGAGTATGGCACGTGTTTCATTGCTGTTGGATGTTCCTCATAATGTTCTTTACTGTACATATGCATAAAATTCAAATATTTTACATATTGAATTTTACATTAGTTGGAATTTCACACACATATAGATATCATTATCATTATGAAACATTATTAATCCACTGCTGGATGAAGATCTCCAAAAGTTTCTTCCACAACGGTCTCTGTTGGCCCGACCTCCTCCATGTCACTCCGGCATGCTTTCGAATTTCAACCTCCCATTTCCCCCGTGATCTTCTTCTGGGTCTTTTCTTCTGGGTCTCAGGTCACGTGTCGACTGCGTCTGTTGCCGGAATTTCCCGCATCCCTCTGGATATCTCCATGCAGTTCAAGCTCAATGTGGGTGCCGATTTTTTTCTTACACACGAGCTTTCGAATGGAACAAATCATCTCGTACCTTCTCCTCTTTCCAAGCGTCCGGTGAACATCACGTTCTATTCTGTTCCACAGGAAGTGCCTTCTCCTCTTTCCAAGCGTCCGGTGAACATCACGTTCTATTCTGTTCCACAGGAAGTGCCTTCTCCTCTTTCCAAGCGTCCGGTGAACATCACGTTCTATTCTGTTCCACAGGAAGTGCCTTCTCCTCTTTACAAGCGTCCGGTGAACATCACGTTCTATTCTGTTCCACAGGAAGTGCCTTCTCCTCTTTCCAAGCGTCCGGTGAACATCACGTTCTATTCTGTTCCACAGGAAGTGCCTTCTACTCTTTCCAAGCGTCCGGTGAACATCACGTTCTATTCTGTTCCACAGGAAGTGCCTTCTCCTCTTTCCAAGCGTCCGGTGAACATCACGTTCTATCCTGTTCCACAGGAAGTGCCTCACAATAATAATAATTCTCACTCTTGGAGGAGGAGAGGGGGGGTGTCGACATTAAAAAGAAATCCGAACATTCTTGTCTGATGAAAATATAAGCAGGAGTAAAACAATATGCTTCATTTTTTCGTTATTCACATAGGAAAAATTTCCACAAGTGTTCAAACCCGGGCCAGACATAAATAATGATATAACGGGCCCGGGCTTGACCCGGCCTTAAAAAAGGAGCCCGTGCTCATCTCTACTCTGTTCAGCCAAGCGGATGTGATGGCGTCCTTTAATTTTCGAATGTTCGCTGGAGAGCGAACTCGGTTACGATTGGATCCCTCAATCTCATCCCACAGTTGTTCAGTTGAGTTAATATCTGGGGATTGTGCGGTTCATTTTAGCATTTTGAAGTCACTGTCCTGCTCCTGGAACCACCGTGAGAGGACTCGAGCCTAGGGGCATGGCGCAATATCCTCTTCATTGGAGAACACCATGCACTTGAACGGCAGTGATGTTAAGATACCTCGTGACATCTTTTTTTTTTTTTTTATAATGTGTGCACAGTGAAATTGTTACTACTAACTGAGTTAGCTTTGCATTTGGAACACCTACCTAATAACGCATTGATCTACCTTTCTGAACAATCATGGCTCGCAAACCCTCTAGGAACAGGATCAACAGTTCAAACACCCCGTTTTATCATATCCCACAAATGTTCAATTGGGTTACAGTCAGGAGAATTCGGGGGCAAAGACAATGTGGCAAATTGGTTGTCATGTTCCGCCAATCACTCAGTAATTATACGAGCCCGATAACACGGTGCGTTTTCTTGCTGAAAGATGGCGCTGTGGTCCGGATAAACCTCCTGTACATATGGATGGCGATGGTCGGTTAACAGGTCTCTGTAGAGTCCAACATTCAGTGTTTGTGGGGTAATAACCAACGGACCTAGAGCTTGTCAGGAAAAAGATCCCTAGACCAGAACGCCACGTCCACCGGTCTGTTTAACTCCAACTGTGGATCCAAGGGATGGTCTCCAGCTCTCGTACCATTTAGGCCATATGCGAACCCAGCCATCAGCATGGTGCAGTAGGAAACGGGACTCATCACTCCACACGAACTTCTTCCATCTGTCGAGGGTCCACTGCCGACGTTCCTTGACTCATGCGAGGCGTTGTTTGCGATGACTAGGCGTCATCATGGGTACTCTTGTTGGCCTTTGTTTATGGAACCCCAGGCCAAGGAAGGTACGTCGTATGGTGCCTGTGGAAATAGATCGAACTGCACTGGTGTTGTGCTGACTGCCGCACGTCGTTGCTGAGATACCAATCGTGACACCCGACGTTCACCTCAAGAATCAACTGCTCGTTGCTGACCGATGTGAGTCCTTTTACTCGATCTCCGTGCATGATTAATCCAGTCCTGGTACACCTTTGATAGAGTAGTACGGGAACAGCCAACAAGTGTATCTGTCCAATGTGAGCCCTTCTGCTGGATGTTTGTGCATGGTTAATCCAATCCTGGTACACTTTTGATAGAGCAGCACGGGAGCAGCAAACAAGTGTAGCTGACCAATGTTAGCCCTTCTGCTGGATGTCTGTGCATGGTTAATCCAGTCCTGGTGTATTCTTGATACAGTAGTACGGGAGCAGCCAACAAGTGTGGCTGGCCAATGTGAGCCGTTCTGCTGGATGTCTGTGCATGGTTAAACCAGTCTTGGTACACCTTTGATAGAGTAGTACGGGGGCAGCCCACAGTGTGGCTGACCAATGTGAGCCCTTCTGCTGCATGTATGTGCATGGTTAATCCAGTCCTGGTTCACTTTGATAGAGTAGTACGGGAGTAGCTAACAAGCACGGCTGTTTCCGAAATGCTGGCACCCTCCTCCGGGCCTCAAATATCTGATCGCGGTTAAATTGGCTTAAATCACCACGTTTCCCCATTACTGTCAAACGTTTACTGATTACGAACAGATCAGATCAGATCAGATCTTATGTAGAGGATTTTAGGAAGGGAGTGCCTGACCCCAGTTCTTGAATAACCCTTAGAAATAGGAAGCTAGGAGATTTGGGCTAGAGTGCCCGATAGGAAAGTGACACGTAAGCGAGGTACAAAGGGGGAGGAAGACGCCCTTATTTATTACCGGGGGACCAGTATCCGGTGTCCGATGGCTTAACGTGCCCATCCGACGCACGGCTGGTATTTAGTGGTTCGAACGTTCGTGCCTGCCCAGGATCGAACCTGAGGTTATCTCCATGTCAGTCACTAGGCCACCCGCGGCCCTGATTACGAACAGAGGACAGGTGTGCACAATTTATAGTAGCCGCACGTGACGATGATATCACGTGGTACTTCTTTATCGCTTTAAATATGTAAAACTGGGGGTGGTCCGAATACAAAGCTAACTCCGTGTACTGTATATGTATATACAGTATATAGTAAACATTTCAATGTGTACATATTATCCCACCCCCTCCCCCAAAAATGAGAAACTGATTGTTTTCTACAAGGCATTTCCAAACGAGCTTCCCATACAGATTAGGAGCACCAAGTTATTTTCATCATGGATTAATGTACAACAAACTATTATAGCAGCACATTTAAGAAATAACCTATATTTCCTACGAACATTTGTGAGTTACTGATTAATTATTATGCCACCGAAGCAATGGCAGGCGGACAAACCACATGGCGTGAATGAGTTGCTGGCCTAGCAACGAGTTCTTGACTAATGCAACAGGCGGGCAGATATCCGACATATATATGGGAGGAAAATGAACCATAGCTTTTCTCCAACGGAAGTGGTGATTGTCAATCACTGAAGATGTACTTCCTTTGCGTAATCAGGTCATTATTGCTTTATTGGAAGAGAGCAGCGACCTCTCAGGAATACTGTGGTTCTATCACGTATTTACATGGCTGCTAAAAACAAAAGCGTATAAAATACGAAACATTACAAATGGAATTCTTACATATGATAATACGATTTTTTTAATGTCTCAAATCTAAACAGTATTTTAAGCTTTATTTATTTTAAAGTCAGTGAAAACACAAATTTGTCCGTGACGGGGATCGAACCTGCGTTCCCTCGCTCTGGTGTAAGTTTCTCTCCCAACTAAGCTACACAGACGGAACGTACCGCTGCAGATTTGTCGTCTTGACACGGGATTCACCTCTGTAGTACGTCACAATTGTGTGAGAAGTAGTTTCCTATAACAGTAAAAAGGAATGTAACGCAACTAGCGGGAGATTTCATGAATGATGTCTGTAAAAACCATTTTTCTCCTTCCTTTTTCTGGCTGTTGTAATGAGCGTTGACTGTATATTGTGACTACCACCAATTGGGAAAATAATACATTTGGAGAATCAAAACGTTTTGTGGATAACATTAGCCGCAGTTAGATTTAACCAACACTAAGAGAATTTTTCCAATCCGACCTGTGGAAGCACAGGCGTTGTTAAGCGAAGAATCGAAATTTGCGTCACATAAGGGGAAAATTTGTCAACAAAAAAACTAGAAAAAGCACGGAAAATTCCGATGGCATATTCAGAAATAGGATGAAAGAAGAAAATTTATCTACGACTACGGTGGTTGAGTATGTCTGAATTGGGCCCGAGCTGTACTGGATGAAGCATGGGCGGTGCACCTGCCCTATGGCGCTGGGTCTGTTCTCTTCCGTGAAGCAGTGATCCTAAATCTAAGTAAAACACTCCTTATGTTTTAGATCCTCATGGGATTTGTTTTTAAGACACTTCTATTCCTTAGATCATCATGAGGTCGTTAAGGAAGATACTCCTTACGTCTTTAGATGCTCATGTGGTTCGATGAGGAAGACACACTTTACTTCCTTAGATGCTCATGGGGTGTCGTTAAGGAAGACACACCGTACGCCCTTAGATTTTCATGGGGTGTCGTTAAGGAAAACACTTCTTATGTCGTGAGATGTTCATAGGGTGTTAAAGAAGACACTTCTTACGATGTTAGATGCTCATGCGGTGACGTTAAAGGAAGCACTCTTATGTCAGATGCTCATCTGGGGTGTCGTTAAAGAAGACACTCATTCTGTGTTTACATGCTCATAAGGACCGATGGAAGACACTCCTTACGTCCTTAGATGCTCATGGGGTGTCATTAAAGAAGACCCACCTTATGCCTTCAGATTTCATGGGGTGTCGTTACGGAAGAAACTTATGTCACGAGATATTCATAGGGTGTAGAAGAAGACACTTTTTACGTTGTTAGATGCTCATGAGGTGACGTTAAGGAAGACACTCCTTTTCCTTCCTTAATCATGAGCAACTCTGGGAGCTATAAGCAATAGCCCGTCCCTAATTTGGCGCCACTGTTTTCAGAGGAAGGACAGTGCCATGGGACAAGCACAGCACTCATGCCCCATTCGGGAATCGAATTCGGGCCCTGTTGGACGAATGATTGGAAGCCATTGCCTCAGACCACTCGACTACAGGGGTGACGTTATGGGTTCCACATCTGTGGATCGCAAGGCGGAAAGCCCCCTTTTTCTTTTCCCGGGCTTTCTGCAATCTTTGCTTGCTTCTCCCTCCAGAATCCCTAACTCCACGCTCATGAGATATCTTTGGCTACTACTCGCTGCCTTCCCTTGCTGACCATACGTTGCCTGAAACCTCACTTTGCTCTTTAAAACAATGCCGCCCCCTACACAGAGCGATTGTTCCATCACAAATTTGAGAATCCTGTTCTTCCTTTTGAGCATTCCTATTTTTCTCTGGCGCAGACTACCCAAGTAAAATGCTACTAATACCCTTAAAAATTGATGCCGGGCATACTTAGGGAAAAAAAAGATAGAAAGAAACTCAGACAAGCAAAAAGGCGTTTAAACTCCAATTCCACACTACGAAACATACGAAACAAAGAAGTTTCTGCGTGTATCATTGACTACCAAATACAAGATAGCCTATCACTAAAATAATTAAAATTAAAAACCAGTTATTAAGTCACACCCTGACTGCATAATTACATAAATTCGAAATTCAAACTATCAGTGCCAAATGATATCATCTTATCTGGTCAGTGCGATAGTTCGTATTTTGTGTTGGATATACTGTATTAGTGTAATTATGCCCAATGTTTAAGCAGTTTATGTTTATAATAGATCTTTTTCTGATTTAATGAACGACCGCTGTAAAGACCGGTTTTCTTATTTCTCTGGTGAGCTGTTGTAATGAGCGTTGACTGTATACAAGTATTGTGACTACCAACATGTAAGAAAGTAATACATTTAGAGAATTAAAGCGTTTTGTGGATTACATTAGGCGCAGTTTAATATAACCAACACTAAAAGAGCTTTTCCAATCCAAGCTGTGGAAGCAGAGGCGTTGTTAAGCGAAGAATCGAAATTTTGCAACAAAAACCGCAGAAAAGACACGAAAAATTGCGATGGCCTCTTCAGAAATAGGATGAAAGAAAAAAATATCTGCCACCCCTTTGACTGAGTTGTCAGAGGTACGAGCTCCTGGCTAATCGTATGAATTGGATTTGAGCACTGGATGAGGTATGGGTGATGCATTTACCCTATGTCACTAGCTCTCTCCGCTTCCATGGAGCAGAGGCCCTAAATCTAAGAAAAACACTCCCTACGCCCTTAGATGTTCATCGGATTCGGTAATGAAGACACTCTTATGTCCTTATATGTTCATGCGGTACCGTTAAGAAAGACATTTCTTATTAATACGTCCTTAAATGTTCATGTGCAATTATTAAAAAAGAAACTTCTTGTGTTCTTAGATGCGCATGAGGTGTCGTTAAGAAAGATACTCCTTATGTCCTTAGATCCTCGTGGGATGGTTAAGGAACACACTTCTTATATCTTCAGATGCTCATGGGGTTCAATGAGAAAGACTCCTTACGTCCTTAGATGCTCATGGGATGTCATCAAGGAAGACATTTCTTATGTCCTTGGATGTTCATGGGGTATCGTTAAAGAAGACACTCTTACGTTCTTAGATGCTCATGGAATTTTAAGGAAGACACTCCTTATGTATATGTTATCGCTAAAGTGCAGAAATCAGTTATTCTACAGATTATCTAGGTAATGTGCAGATTAACTAGAGTGATCCGTTAAAGTGCCGAAAATTGTTTCATTTCTCAAATTACCTAGGTAATCTGCAAATTACCTAGATAATCTGCACATTACCTACTAGGCACTCGTTAAAGTGAAAAGAAGATCTTTGCTGGAACAACAGCAACGTTTCTGTACGCTTAAATTAACATAATGTTATTTATTTATTTTTCGATATATAAAGAATCAAGTTAATACAATCAAACAATCAACAAATTAGTTGATAGAATCAATCATCAATCAATTAAAAAACTATAATAGAAAGAATCAAACGGTTTAAAATATTATTATAATTAAGGAAATGAATTTGCAAAACATATGATAAAATTATGCTTACTTATTAGTGCAATCTAAAGATTGGTGACACTTTGAATTACATAGCAATTGTCATTAAAACACTATTATATTTTGAATCTTCGCTAAAGAGGTTTTCGAAGAATCTTTTCTTCATTTTACTCACCAATTCGGTGCTTGCTTGCATACTAGGAGTTAAATTTATCTGCTTTAAAAAAAATCACGACACAAATTCACGCGCTAACAGGCAGAAACGAATTTGAAAACAGAATTAGCTATGCTACGCACTGGCAGCCGACGCCAATTATGAGAAATAAAAACAACCGGCGACGACTGTACGCTGGCGAAACGAAACTAAAAGTGGAGGGAGAGGGGGAAGGTGTAGGGAAAGGAAATGAGAGAAACAGGCGAAACCAAACTAAAAGTGGAGGGAGAGGGGGAAGTTGTAGGGAAAGGAAATGAGAAAAACAGGCGAAACCAAACTAAAAGTGGAGGGAGAGTGGGAAGGTGTAAGGAAAGGAAATGAGAGAAACAAACTTTTGAACTTTAACGATATGGAAGCCGTTAATGTGCACATTACCTAGGTAAAATGCGTAAAACTCTTGATTCCGCACGTTAACGGAGCAAATCAGTTAATCTGCAGATTAGCTAGGTAATGTGCACAATAACGGCTTTCGAGCTTTAGCGGTAACATATATACTTAATTGCTCATGCAGGATCGTCGCCAAGGGGATGCGATGGTGGGCTTGAGCCCACACTGAAATTTGTTTTGCCCACACTGAAATTTGTTTTGCCCACCCTGCCGCCCACCCAGTTCAAAATGTTCCGTTTTTCAATATATTTAACTTTAAATTATGATGTAGACTCGCTAAGTAATAACTCTTGTGTCTTACTTCGTGTAGCCCCACGTATTTCCCCCGAGAAAGTGCGGTGTTTACGTCTCCGTAGAAAGGTTATCAAAATAGCATCTGCAGGGCCATGAAAATTCAATTGTTCTCCACTCTTCCAGTTCCTTAGTTTTAGTCTCTTTTTCATGTTTGTGTGGCCAGGAGGCAAATGAGGAGGGTGGATAGGAATTTACTGAGTGAGGTCATTGCTACCTCTGCTGTTCCCTTTCTTTATTAAATTGGGGATTCCAACACAGAAAGTGGAGTTTAAAGCTACAACAGCGCTCTTAGTGATAGTGCAGAACAGTGCAGAAAGTAGATGACGACTGCTGCTGAGTATAAAGCTACAACAGCTCTTAGTGACAGTGCAGAAAGTGGCTGACGATTGCTTTGTAGGCGAGGAGTGCAAGGCAAAGTCGTTGGCTTGAAGGAAGGAATCAAGGATAGGGGAGGATTGTGTCTGCTTGATACGACGTTGAAATGTGATTTAGATAAACAAAAACGACATTTTTTTTGTGATTGAAGGTTTAACGACCACCGTGAGCAACTCAATGGGCTATAAGCAGTCGCCCGTCCCTAATTTAGGCTCACTGGTTCCAGGGAAGGGAGAGAGCCAGTGCCGTAAGACAAACACAACATCCATGCCCTACGGGATTCGAACCCGGACCCCTTTCGGACGAATGATCAGAGGCCATCGCTTAGACCACTGCGCCACCGGGGCGGCCCCTTAATTGTCCAAGTACTTTCTTAAGCAAAAATGCAAAATTTTGAAAAGCAATTAAGAGCAAGCAAAACATTCTAGTAACACTTGTATCTTACATCAGTGGCGTGATTAGTCAGATCCGTGTACGTGTGTCCAGGTTAAAGGGTTGGGATTGCACGAATTCCTTTGTAGCCGGTAGGGAAAAGCATTACAATTGATTTCTTTCTGTGTTTCGTAAATATAGTTGCTATAAGACTTGCCCCACCAAAATTAATGCTCGCCCACCCGTCGCCTACCCTGGTTTCAAAGTCTGGCGAAGTCCCTGTGCTCATGGGGTATCGTTAAGGAAGACACTCATGCGTATCTTTACATGCTCATGAGGTTCGATGAGGAAGTCGCCCATGTGTATCTTTACATGCTCATGAGGTTGGATGAGGAAGACACTCCTTATACGTATCTTTACATGCTCATGGGGTTCGACGAGGAAGACACTCCTTATACGTATCTTTACATGCTCATGAGGTTCGATGAGGAAGACATTCCTTACGTTTTAAGATGTTCATGAGGTGTCCTTAAGGAAGACACTTCTTATGTACTTAGATGCTCAAGGAACAAAGGTTTCTGATATTTAAAAGCGCGTAATATTGTTTGAAACATGAAAATACCCCCATTCCTCCTCGATGCTAAATAGTGCATCAAGAAAAATATGTTATTATATTAGTCGCAGCTAGCACTAACGGAGTTGAAATCATTTTTCTGATTCCGTAGTCAAAGACGCCCTTAAACTAAATAGACCCAAATTTACGTAACCCTTCTGGAATATTTTATGCAAGGAAACTATTGCAAATACGAGAAATATTTTGCTTTTAATTACCGCTATAGATTGCAAAAATAATTTTTGCAGTCGCGCTTATATTGTTGGAAATAGAAATATGTTTTTATACTGCTAGCCGAAAAACTATGCATCATTGGTAGTAGAAAATGCATGTACATATTTGACCTCTGTGCAGGAAGCATGTTTCAATAGGCACTTCGAAGTGAAGAAATAAATATCTTCAAATAGGGCTAAAATATTCATTATAACTGAACTGTTATTTGGGGGATTTCATGTGACAATATCAGCTGGGCAACAATGATCGTTTTTGCGCGAAAAGATTTAAAAAGAAAACAAACTTTCGGCTTCTGGAAATTGAGATGTGAAACTTGCTTTAGTATTCTTTCATGGATGAACATTTTAAAGAGATCTAAAAGTTTCATATTTAACGTTTATGAATCAGCTGAGTTACTCTTTAATAAGTACCCAAAATCTTAAAGCTTGAGGACATTGTCGCACCCAAGAAGGGGGTGCTTTGGGGGCTTAAGTTCTGCCCCCAGTGAGGTTATAAGCGACGTACGTCTCAAATCAAACATTCGAAAATGTTATTTTATTTGTTCAAAAAATTACATAGTGTCTACTAATTATATCCCAAAGCCTCAAAAGAGATTAAGAGCGACACACGGCACGACTTAAACATTCAAAAATATCATGTTACATGTTCGAAGAATTTCATAGTGTGTACTAGTTATCTTGTCTTCCCTATATATGCGATTTTTCCTTCATTGTCGGGCCGAGAACTTTTCGGACACCCTACGCATTTATCAATCAATCAATCAATCAATAAATACTGCACGTAGTATGTGCGTATATAATATACTATACAGGGTGCATAGGAAAGTCCCTTTAGCCTGAAATAGCTTGCGAACGGAGAGAGGTACAGTTACGCAATGATATAACGGTATAGTAAAGTGACTACGCCAGATCGAATGCAAAAAATAGCAGCACCCCTAGTGGCGAAATGCGGAAGTTAGCCATTGCAAATCGAAAACGAAAAGAGATAGAGCAAAATTTCCAATTGCAAAGTTGTAGACTAGCATCAATTAATTAGTACAAAACGATATTTGTTTCCCACGGATAAGATAAATTGTCGCCTGAATACCCTAAAATGTCCGAAATCGATGAGCGACGATTCGAATCTGCATATTCACATTTCGCAAATGCAGCCGTATGCAAATGCAGATTGTGACGTTGTACCGTTCCTACGATATAAAAACCAGTAGCAGGATGTACCCTGATCAGAAGTTTAGGTCTACGTACGCTGTGTGAGAATAGCGAGCTTCACTCACTCCCAATATTGCGAGATGGTGCTAATTTACGGCGAATGCCAACGGACAGAGATACCTCCAACTCTTACAGGATATCATACCTAACTTTTTAGATGACGTTCCATGTGGTTCCAACATGAAGGTGAAGGTGCCCCTGCACACCAGCCAGCAGCAGTGCGACGCTTTGCCACAGATTATTTTGGGAAACGAACCATCGGGTATGGCGGTGCTCTTGAATGGCCTCCACGATCGCCGGACCTCACTCCGTTGGATTTCTTCCTTTGGGGTTACGTAAGAAATTCAAGTGTATGCAACAGCGCCTAAAAGTCTGCTGGATCTACGTCGTCGTGTTACAGATGCTTGCAATAGTGTGACACCTTCCATGCTGAGAAATGTGCATGCAAAGTTACTTTCACCAATACAAATGTGTATCGTAGGCAATGACAAACTCTCCGAACATACTCGACATTAACTTTTTATCACTGTGCGCCAGTTTGCCTTTTTTGTGTTTGTTTTGTCGGACGTCATCAAACTGTATTGACATAAGTACGCATTTATGCAATAAATTGTGTGTATTTGCTCATATCTATGCCTGTTCCCTTCAGACGTTCACACAAAAGGTCGAGCATCGATTTCGGACATTTTAGGGTATTCAGACGACAATTTATGTTATCCTTGTAAAACAAATATCGTTTTGTACTAATTAGTTGATGCTCTACAACTTTGTAGTTGGACATTTTGCTCTATCTCTTTTCGTTTTCGATTTGTAATGGCTAACTTCCGCATTTCGCCACTAGGGGCGCTGCTATTGGTTGCATTGGATCGGGCGTAGTCGCTTTATTATACCGTTATCTCACTTGTATAACTGTACCTCACTCCGTTAGCAAGTTATTCCAGGCTAAAGGGACTTTCCTATGCATCCTGTATATACACTGATGTGCATATACTGTATATGCATACGTATACATTGAGTGGCCACTTTATTATGCGCACCTGACAGTCTTAAGCAAGTCATCTGTGGCTGCACTCTGTTGTCACCAGAGGGCGAGGCTAGTATAAAAAGGGAAAGCTTAGTGCTTGCGACAGTAGTTGTAGTGATTTTTGCGTGACGAGATGGGTAAAAAATGCGGTTTAACGGACTTTCAACGTGAGATGATTGTAGGAGCTCGGAGCCATGGAGCGGGTATCACCGAAACCTCCGTATTCGTGAAATGTTCCAGAGCAGCTGTTCTTAAAGTGTTTAAAGACTGGACTGTCAGCCAAAAAACTGGGTCTCTACATGCAACGTGTGGTCGTCATCGATTAGTGACTGCTCGGGCGGAACGGAGAGTGTCCAGACTGGTAACAGACAACAGAAGGGAACAGTGCAGCAAATTACAGACCATCTAAATCAAGGATCCCCTCAAATGATTGCTGCACGCACTGTTCGCCGTACACTGCATCAGATGGGATATGGCAGCCGAAGGCCTGTTCGAACACCTTTGCTGTCTGCAGTTAACAAGAGAAAACCTCTCCAGTTCGCACAGCAGCACAAGGATTGGACAGTCGATAATTGGAAACAAGTTATGTGGTCCGATGAATCACGTTTCTAGTTGCACCATTCCGATGGCCGAGTGAGAATTTGGCGGAAACAGCACGAAAGCTTGGACCCCAAATGCATTGCTACAACCCTTCAAGCTGGTGGAGGCAACGTTATGGTTTGGGGAATGTTTTCCTGGCATACTTTGGGCCCTTTAATTCGTGTTGATCAACGTCTGACTGGCACATCATATCTAAACATCGTTGCGGACCAAGTGCATCCTGTCATGTGGATGGTTTATCCCAATGGCGATGGCTACTTTCAACAAGATAATGAGTCCTGCCATAGTGCTCGTATTGTACAGGACTGGTTTCAGGAACATGCCGGTAAGTTTACTTTGCTTAGGTGGTCCCCACAATCTACAGATCTCAACCCCATTGAGAATTTGTGGGATGAAGTTGAACGAGCCATCAGACAGCTGGATTCACAACCCTGCAATCTCACACTCCTTGGTAAGTGCTGTTCATCAAGCATGGTCTCAGATTCTACAAGCCACCTAACAACATCTCGTGGGGTCCATGCCACGACGACTCGACGCAGTATTAAAGGCAAAAGGTGGTCCAACGAAGTACTGAGGGGGTGGTCATAATAAAGTGGTCACTCAGTGTATACACACACTATGTACGCATACTGTATATACAGTACACCCTGTATGCGCACACTATATGTACTAGGGGTGTCCGATAAGTATTCGAATTTTTATTCCTACCGATACAAAACCGTGTGTATGATCGTATGTATGCGTGAAACTATTACGACTAGTTTCAGTGAAGCGCCGTAAAAGCGGAACGGTTTGATATTAATGTTAGGTGGCGCAGTCGATCAAGAACAATAACAGTTACATTAAGTGAGCAGTAGTGAAATTTTTAACGAAAGAAGGCGCAAGGGCAGTGGATATTACTGGAAGACTTCGAACGGGGTAGGGTGATGCGGACGTATCGTTTCCGTGTTTATGAATGAAAAAAGAAGTTCAAAGCTGGCCACCAGAGCCTTGAAGATGAGGCACGGTCAGGTAGGCCTAACACGGCGGTGATTGATGAAACGATTAAACGGGTTGACGAATCATTAAATGTGACAGACGCATTCTTGTTCAGGATATTGCCATGGAATTGTATATCAGTAAAGATTCTGTTGGACGAATTATTATTCATGAACATCGCAACTATAAGAAGAGATGGGTTCCCCGAAAGCTTGCAGCGGTGCATGAACGCCAAAGGCTAGACATTTGCAATGAACTGGTACAGCGCTCCGATGAGAAGGGTAACGCATTCCTTGGATGCATGATCACCGGCGATGAAACGTGGATTCATCTGTTTGAACTGGAGACAAAACGGCAAAGTATGCGATGGCGTCATCCGAATTCGCCCTTATCAAAGAAGTTCGAAGATCGTTCGTCGGCGTCCAAGGTCATGGTTACATTCTTCTGGGACAAACACGATATCTTTCTGTTTGAGCACTTGGCAAAAAATGAAACATTAAATGCGAATGCCTGTGTGAAGACTCTGAGAAAACTTGCGCAATGTTTCCGGACCAAGCGGCCGACGTTGAAAAGCAATTAAGTGTTGCAACAGCATGATAACTCTCGCCCGCATATTGCTAAAACATTTCAAAAAGAAATCGCAAAACAGAGGTGGACCGTTCTTCCACACCCTGCTTACAGTCCGGACATCGCACCTTCCGATTTTGATGTTTTAGGTCCTTTCAAGGGCAGTCTTCGGGGCTAGCACTGTGACAGCATGGATGATCTGCGAGCAACTGTCCGTCAATGGATTCGCAACACTCCTGCTGGTTTCCTCGCTACTGGATTGACTCGACTTGTTGATCGGTGGAGGAAATGCATTGTGCCGAAAGGAGAATACGTGAAAAAGTGACTTTGACTGATCGTACCACTGTATTACATACGTGAGTATAATATATATATATGCATCCTGTATTTTTTATTTCTCTCCTGTAATTGATAGGAATAAAAATCCGGATGCTTGTCGGACACCCTTCGTATACGCACACACACTATGTATACGTATACTATATAATCATCATCATCATTGTCAACCATTATCAATCCACTGCTGGACGAAGGTCTCCCCAAGTTTTCTCCACAACTGTCTGTCTTGTGCCAGTCTCCTCCATGTCACTCCCGCATACTTTCGAATTTCGTCCACCCATCTCCCATGTGGTCTTCTTCTGGGTCTTTTCCTGTCCCTTGGAATCCAATCTAAAATTTCGGCTGTCCAACGATGGTCTGTCCTTCTGGCAGTATGTCCAGCCCATTGCCATTTCAGGGATTTAACTCTGATCATGATGTCTTCCACTCTTGTCATTTTACGGATCCACGAGTTCCTCTTCTTATCTCTCATGGTTACACCAAGCATGCACCTCCCCATGCTTTTTTGAGTTGTCTGCAGCCTTTCTATGTCTCTGTTAATTAAGGTCCACGTCTCTGCACCATACGTAAGCACTGGAAGGATGCATTGATTAAACACTTTTCTTTTAAGACCTAATGGCATATTGCTCTTGAAAAATATGCTGTGTCTTCCAAAAGCTCTCCAGGCAAGTTTTGTACGCCGATTAATTTCTTCATCAATGTGACTCTCACTTGATATCTGCTGTCCAAGACAAACGTACGTGTCTGTTATCTCCAGCTTTTCTCCATCAATCGATAAATCTTCATTTCGTGTAAAAGCATTGAACATCACTTTTGTCTTCTGAAAGTTCATTTTTAATCCCACTTCTTTACTCTTTTCAGCAAGTTCCTGGATCGAACTCTGCTGCTCTAATAGAGTAGTTGCAAAAATGACTATGTCATCAGCAAAACGAAGGTGGGTTAGATAATCTCCATTAATCTTTATCCCTTTGTTTTCCCAGTTCAGTGATTGAAAGACATTTTCCAATGTGGCATTAAAGAGCTTCGGAGATATGGTGTCACCTTGTCTCACTGCCTTTCCAATTTTTATGTGTGTTGTATTTTCAAACAGCCGAACCTTTGCACTTGCATTTTCATAGATTTTATTAATAATATTAATGTATGCATCTTCAATACCGCAGGTTTTCAGAGCCATTGTAACTGCTGATGGTTTCACCGAATCAAAGGCTTTTTCATAATCGATAAAAGCCATGCACAATGTAAGTTCATATTCCCTCGCCCTTTCAATTAGTTCTCTCAGTACGTGGATATGATCTATTGTGCTGTAGCCACTCCTGAATCCAGCTTGTTCTCTCGGTTGAGCAATGTCCAGTGTTACCTTCAAACGGTGTGAAAGAACTTTAGTGAAGATTTTATAAACCACTGATAGGAAGCTGATAGGTCTGTAGTTCCTGAGATCCTCAATGTCACCTTTTTTATGTAGCAAGATCATTGTAGCGTTGTTCCAATCCTCAGGAATCTTCCCTTCATTAAGGCATCGAGTGAAAATTTGGGCGAGTACTGTTTCGATTTCTCCACTTGCTTCTTGTATGATGTCTACAGTAATTCCATCTTCTCCTGGAGCTTTTCCCCGCTTCATGTTCTTGATTGCATGTGCAACTTCTGCTGGGAGGACTGGAAGAAATCTGGTACTGATACCTTTTATGATGTCTGGAGTACATGTATCATCCCTTTCATATAATTTGGAAAAGAAATCTTTCACTCTTGTCAAAATTTCGCCTCTATTTCTTGTTACAGAACCATCTTCTTTTTTCAGTGCCATAATCTGTTTTCTTCCCGTACTGAGATGTCCCTTTGCTATCTTTAGGCTTTGGTTGTTTTCAATTGCTTTCCTCACTAGTTCACAGTTAAATTTCCTTACGTCTTCAATGATACTTTTTAGTAATGTCTTGCATAGCTCTATATATTCCACTTTGGAAGTCACATCTTCTTTAGTTGTCCTCATCTTTCTTCTTTTTTGCATCAACATGTTGGTTTTTCCTGATAATTTCTTCACATGCAACTTTTTCTTAGACCCAGCTAATTTTGTTGCTGTTTCCATAAGAGCTTTGGTTACTTTTCTGTTAACTTCAAAAATATCCACTTCTTCCGATGTTAGGCCTTCTAACGCAGAGAATCTGTTCTTCAGTTCCAACTTGAAGGTATGGTGTTTTTAAGGTTGGTTATGTCAACACATTTTGTTTGTCTTATGAGCTTGCCACGTTCGAGTTTAGTGTTGAGGTGCATCTTACATCTCACCAATCTATGGTCACTACCTGTGTTGAACTTGTTTAGCACACTGCAGTCTTCTATGACGAATTTTTTGCTACACATAATAAAATCAATTTCACTTGTCGTCCCATTTGGATGTCTCCATGTCCATTTCCTGTGTGGCTTTTTCTTGAAGAAGGAGTTCAAGATGAAAAACCCTTCTGCCTCTGCAAACTCAACGAGAGTATTTCCACGCTGGTTTCTGTTGCCGTGACCGAATTTACCTACTGAAGTTTCATTCTGTTGCTGTTGCTATATTTTTGCATTGAAATCTCCCATAATTATCTTCAAGTGCTGCTTACCTTTATTATTTAGATGACGAATTTCCTCATAAAATTCTTCAATTTCTTCTTCAGGATGACTTGTGGTGGGTGCATAAGTTTGAATAATCTGAGCCTTGTATCTTCTCGAGAGTTGGATAACGAGTCGTGCAGCTCTGTCAGAGGAACTTTCAACTTCTACAACTTTGTCCTTCAGTTTCTTGTTTATTATAAATCCAACACTACTAGTTCTGCCAGTATCTGTCCCACACTAGTAGAAGAGATGTCCGCTTTTCAGTTCAATGAGATCTTCTCCTTTTCTCCTTACCTCACTAAGCCCGACGATGTCCCACTTGATCCTTTGTATTTCCTCTTCCAATTCAAGAAGCCTTGAATCAGAAGATAGGGAGCGTCCATTATACGTAGCCAAGGTCAGCATCAGATGGCAGCCTAGTCCGGTCCTCCGGGGATTCTTAGCACCCTCTGCCTTCATGTCGCACTGGACATATACTATATCATCATCATCATTGTCAACCATTATCAATCCACTGCTGGACGAAGGTCTCCCCAAGTTTCCTCCACAACGGTCTGTCTTGTGCCAGTCTCCTCCATGTCACCCCTGCATACTTTCGAATTTCATCCACCCATCTCCCATGTGGTCTTCTTCTGGGTCTTTTCCTGTCCCTTGGAATCCAATCTAAAATTTCGGCTGTCCATCGATGATCTGTCCTTCTGGCAGTATGTCCAGCCCATTGCCATTTCAGGGATTTAACTCTGATCATGATGTCTTCCACTCATATATACATACTAATACTATATATATACATACGTATACTGTATACCCTATATGTGCACACTATATGTATGCTCGCACTGGCCATATACTATATATACATACATATACTATATATATACATACGTATACTGTATACCCTATATGTGCACACTATATGTATGCACACACTATACATATATAAAAAACTATGTGCATATATGTGTACACTCCCCACCCCCACCCAACAGGAATTCCTGGGTGCGCCATTGCTTGAGGATGATAATTTCGGTTTCACGAAGCATGATACACTGAACTATTTGATGCTTTGCAATTACAAGTGTATTGTGAGTGACAAGGTTCTACGATTTAAACTCAGTTGTAGACATTTGTGAATAACAAGTGTATTTTTTCCAGGCATTTGCTAATTTGACTTATCTTTTGTGCTTATTTTGTTATTAACAAGTGTGCTTTTCCGAGGCATTTGCTATGTGACTTATGTTTTGTGCTTATTTTTTGGCAATGAGTATGTTTTTCTTGGGTGTTCCTAACCTCTTCAGTCAAGTGTCTTTTTTTTTCTGTTCATTTCTAGGCACCATTCCTCTTTGGCTGTTCACTCTTGGCAAGAACATAGTTCGTGGAACGCCAATAAATATCCCGTTCTCGAATATTGCTCTTTCTCTGGTGGCCATGGCCGTTCCGGTGTGCGTGGGTTTGCTGATTCAGAGATATCTACCCCGAGTTGCCAAGCTGAGTCGTCGCATCTTAGCTCCAGTGTGCATTATCATGATAATTATCATTGTTGTTCTCGGATCTATAGCTTACTGGGAACTGCTTCTGGAACTCACCTGGCGTATCGTAATTGCGGCCAGCCTTAATGTGTGGCTGGGGTTTTTAGCCGGATTTTTGGCCTCCTTCATGTTCCGCTTCCCCAAAGAGGACGTTGTAGCAGTTACTGTGGAGACTGGCATACAAAACACTGGAATTGCCTATCTGTTGCTAAATTACTCTCTTAAACCGCCAGCATCTGAAATAGCATCAGTGGTCCCGGTGGCAGCTTCTATTATCACGCCTATTCCCCTCTTCGTAATTTACTGCGTTCAGAAGATTAGAGACCGTTGTTGCGCCAGTGAAAATTTCGAGCTTCAGTCTCTCACAAAGTCACAGAAAACCAACAGCGAAAACATCAATGGTGTCGATAATATAACTTTAGAAAGTGAGTGATGCTACGAAAAAGAAATATCTTTTTGGCATGAATCTTCGTGATCAGCAGTACGTAACACATTTTTCGGAAATATGTCTGAGTCTTAATGCCGTTGGTTTTGCTGCATAGTGTGATTTCAGGTTGAGCAGACAATATCGATCAGTCATGCTGCCGTTCCATGTGGAGATCAAAAAAACAATGTCACTTTATTCGTTACGCACAAAATACACAATCCTATGCAAATTAATAAACAAGGCACAAACTTCTGTTGTATATTTGCTTGAGGTCTACATTGACGGCGAAAGCCACTAAAACTTGTCAGATTTGTTATTAAAACTGCCGTTCCATAAAAACTGAGAGTAAAATCACACAAAATGAAAAACATATAGGAACAGCAAAATATATGTTATTCTTTCTCAAAGTATCTTCCCTCGGATGGTCAGATCGTTCAGTCCACTTTTCAAAGCATGTGGCGAAGGCATTTTGTGGAAGCTGCTTTAGCGACACCTGTACAGCTTGAATACCGTCAGTATTTGTGTTGAATGTTGCGCCATGGAGCTTCTCCTTCGTTTTTGGAAACAACCAGAAATCCCACGTGGCGAGGTAGGCAGGCTGTGGCATGATTTCAATACTGCATTTCGTAAGAAACTGTTGGAACACAAGCAGCCACATGATGTGGGCGGGTGTTATCATGCTGTAGGGTCCACTTGCCCATCAGTTCCAGTGGTTTAATCGATATGTGTCGTCGCAGACGCTTCAAGACTGAAACGTAATACTCAGCATTGACAGTAATTTGTGGAGAAACAGCATACTGGTAGGCTACACCTTTATTATCAAAGAAAATTATCATCATCCCCTTCCCAGCTGATATTGTTTGGCGGACTTTTTTCGGGGGAGGAGAGCCTCTGTATTTCCTGACACTCGTTGCGCGCTTCGTGAGGGGATCGAAATAGTAGACCCATGTTTCATCGGCAGTTCTTAGTGTGTTTAGAAAGTTTGGATCCTTTGCAATCATTTGTTTCTACTCATAAACTCTAACTCTGGCTAACAATTGTTCTCTTGTTAGATGATGAGGTACCCATCTGGAACACACACGATGCAGCAGCAATTTATCGCGTAGAATGCGGAATGCCGACGTTTCTGAAATATTAGTTGACGCCGCTATGTTTTCACACGTCATTCGCTGATCTTCAAACAGGCTTAACAATACGCTCCGTAACAGCACTTTCAAGTCGACTAGGCCTAGGAGCGAGTTCTGCCGATAAACTCCCTTTTTTGAAATCGTGGTGCCATCTAAAAATCGTTGACTCACCAAACACTTATCTTTGTAAGCTGTTTTTTCATTAAATCAACTGCTTTGGAGCCGTTTTACCCAAACGATAGCAAAATTTTATCGCACTAGGCATTTCACTTCTTAATTCCGAATCGCTCACCTCCATAGCTGTATGACGAAACGCAGACGTGCCTTAAACAACTGCGCAATAACAAAACCAGAATCGACTGCCACGGCTAATAACTGTTGCCATAGATACTTCCTTAATTCAGTTCTTCGTATGTGTGGTTGTTTTCCTCCTTCGCACTGTTGCCAACTCAAAAAAATTACTCACAGTTTTTATGGAACAGCTTTTATACTTACGTAATAAAGATGATGAGTACAAGCATAAATTTGAAAATGAAGCAATTTATTTTCTTATTAAATCTTAAAAGGTAAAACTCTACAGTCTTCCCCAGCTATTTTTGAGGTAATTCCGTGCTTTTGCAGACATATTGTGTCCACAAACCTCTTACTACGACTTAACTTTTTCTGTTGCACCTACAGACAGATATGAAGTGCTCCTTCGAATCCTGCATCTTCATAAATTAAAAACCTGATAATCGTTTGGAAAATAAGTTCCGGACATTAAAGTGGATGAAAAAGAATTCAGTCTGAAATTGTTCTATTGTTTGTAGCGAATAAACGGAGCCCAATATTGTCGCGGAGGTAAACTTGGGCGTAAACATGTTCAAAACGTTGAGAAAGACGTTTATTATGATTAAATGAAAATGTTTCAAGTAATATGTGTATGTATATATAATTATTTTTCATTAAAGAATTATTTTTATACCATATACATCTATAATTATTTTTCATCAAAGAATAAAAATGACCACTACGGTCTGCGGTCATTTTCACTGTGGCTAACGGTGGGAAGATCACAAAACGGAGGCGCTAATTGGGAGACATGCCGTTAAATAAGAGAGGGAACTGCATTTGCATATTGCTTAAGACATCCTGAGAAAGCAAGGGGGGGTTTACAAGGATGCAGAGTATCAGAGCTCGGGCCATACCCTGCCCACCCACGACATTCAGCAAATCCATTCCCGTGAGGTACGATTACATTACTCACATCGGTATGAAGATAAAAAATAACCTCACACCCATCCATTTTGTTTTAGAAAAATGTAGTACTCAGTTATTCTGAATTTTAATTTAAATTCCAGAAATAATGAGATTTTGAAATTGAAAACTTTAGTGAGGCATAATATCCCATCAGAGGTGCAGAGTATGATCCAGGAACTTGCTGACAAGAGTAAAGAAGTGGGATTAAAAATCAACTTTTAGAAGGCAAAAGTGATGTACAATGCTTTTACAAAAAATGAAGATTTATCGATTGATGGGGAAAAGCTGGAGATAACCAATACCTACATTTATCTTGGACAACAGATATCAAGCGAGGGTCACATTGATGAAGAAATTAATCGGCGTACAAAACTTGCCTGGAGAGCTTTTGGAAGAAACAGCATAATTTTGAAGAGCAATATGCCATTATGTCTTAAAAGAAAAGAGTTTGATCAATGCATCCTTCCAGTGCTTACGTATGGTGCAGAGACGTGGACCTTAACTATAAAAGAGACATACAAAGGCTGCAGACAACTCAAAGCTACATCGAGAGGTGCATGTTTGGTGTAACCAGGAGAGACAAGAAGAGGAACTCGTGGATCAGAAAAATGACAAAAGTGGAAGATATCACGATCAGAGTAAAATCCCTGAAATGGCAATGACCTGGATATATTGCCAGATGGACAGACCATCGATGGACAACCGAAATTTTAGACTGGATTCCAAGGGACAGGAAAAGACCCAGAAGAAGACCCCATGGGAGATGGGTGGATGAAATTCGAAAGGCCGCCCCGGTGGCGCAGTGGTCTAAGGCGTTGGCCTCTGATCATTCGTCCGTAAGGGGTCCGGGTTCGAATCCCGGTCAGGCATGGATGTTGTGTTTGTCTTACGGCACTGGCTCTCTCCCTTCCCTGGAACCAGTGACCCTAAATTAGGGACGGGCGACTGCTTATAGCCCATTGAGTTGCTCACGGTGGTCGTTAAACCTAATATAAAAAAAAAAAAAAAAAAAAAAAAAGAAATTCGAAAGTATGCGGGGGTAACATGGAGGAGACTGGCACAAGACAGACCGTTGTGGAATAAACTTGGAGAGACCTTCGTCCAGCAGTGGATTGATAATGGTTGACAATGATGATGATGATGATGATTAATATGTTCACCAACTGAAGCCAAAAGTTGAGGGGGCTTGTCTTCCCCATTCCCGCGGGATTACATGCCCGCGGCGCTAAAGAACTGTTTTTGACAACAATTTTATTCGCTTACTACGCATAGCAGATCTCCATTGCAAATATACTGATTTTCAAGAGTGCGTTTAGGCAAACTGTTTTGTATTTGCGATCCTGGAATGGTTCTAGGATTATACACTGCTGGACAATTGCTAAGGACGGATCATAAACGGCTATATAGCGCATAAAAAAGTAAGTGTGGTTGGATGCCAAGTGAAATAAAATAATGTCAGAATGCCAGGACATTACAAGAAAGGCAATTTATTGTGCTCTGAAATCCAGAAGGCTTTGGAACGTGTTCAAGGGACAAACAGGCCATTTTGTGCAGAATACGTAAACGTGAAAAAAATGCAATTACCGTCCGCAGGCGTTCCGGCGTAAGATGTCAATATGGGATATGGCCACCATGCAGGGCGATGCAAGATTCCACACGTCGTGTCATGCTTTGCACAATATTATCAAGCAGCTGTTGGGGTAATTAATCCCATTCCTCTGTCAGTGCACGGATGAGGGTGTCCTTGTTCATTGGAGGGCATTGGCGACCAGCAAGACTCCTCCCCAAAGCATTCCACACATTTTCAATTGGATTCAGATCTGGAGAACGTGCTGGCCATACGAGGCGTTGAATATTATCGCGCTCAAGACACTCCTGGACAGCGACTGTTCGATGACATGTTGCGTTGTCGTCCATGAAAATTAATCTATCACCGACAGCACCATGGAACATGCAAACATGAGGTAGCAGAACATCATTAATGTATCGTTGGCCAGTCATAGTCCCAGTTGGAAGCACATAGAGGGACGTACGGCCATTGATCATGATGCGAGCCCATACCATGACACTACATGTCGGATATCGGTCCCTTTCCTGTATGTTTGCTGGACAATATGCAGTACCACTATCACATCAGATCAGTTGTTGTCGACAATCAGACGATAGACTGTATCTACTCTCACCTGAGAAGAGGACAGCAGACCAGTCGTTATCAGTCCAATTGCGATGTTGATGGCACCATTGCAAACGGGTGGTACGGTGACGACTGGACAATGGGATGCACACAACAGGACGGCATGCGTATAGTCCTCCTTCATGCAAACGTCTGGCGACAGTTTTTCGGGAGATCCGTTTGCCAGTAGCAGCCATAAACTGATTTGCTACCTCACTAGCTGTGCTGCGCCGGTGCCTTCTTGTTGATAGCACTATGTACCGATCTTCCGCAGGCGTCGTACTGCGAACACGGCCTCCTCCGGGACGTTTTCTACGCTCTCCATTTGTTTGAAACGATTTCCAAAGCCTTGAAACAACACTGTGGCTGACGTCGAACTCCCTGTCAACATCTGTTATTTTTCGCCCTTCTTCAATCTTGCCAATAATACGGCCACGCGTAGAATCATCTAGGTGATGTCGGGAAGACATACTGAAAATTGCAAGTTCGTCAATTGATTCTTTCCCTTTCAACTTTGCGTTTGAACAACAACGGTCAATACGCGTCAAATCCTTTATATCTCTTATCAACGCTATGACGTCACGAACAAGTTCGGCAATCCAAAATTTGCATACGCACAACACGTCTTACTGTATCCCGCACTTATGCTAATTTCCACATTTTCCTGCCTTCCATTTTATGGTTTCTATCGTTGCTATTGTCATCCGTCCTTAGCAATTGTCCGGCAGTGTAGTAGTCACCAGGTGAAAGCCCGTCAACAAGCACTGGAAAAACAGGATATGTAGAATAATTTTTTGAATCATTTATTTATTGAGTATTTCTTTGATCACAACATTTATCGTGAACGTTAGTTCATCATCAAGAATCTTACCTTGGTATGGAGTGTCTGTTACAAACATACACGTGAAACAATGCTTCGTCAAAGTGAAACAGATGTGCTTAAATGTGAAAGTATATTTCATGAACATTACAACAATAAAAAAATAGTATATTGGTTGAGGCAAGAATTCGACTTCAAAAACATTCGACAATTAAAACAGGCAAGCACTCTTTCTACTGAGTCACCAAATTGGGATAAACGTTCAGACAAAGGAAATTATATTGTATTACATAGATGTTTTAGATCAGATATCTGGTAACGTCAAACATCCAGGTGCCATCCCAGCATTCCTTGCAACCTGCAGCTCGGTAACCATGGTAACAATAAATCAGGCAAGCGCTCTTTCCACTGTGCTACCAAAGTGGGATAAACGTTCAGGCACAGGAAATTACACTAATGAGCCATTACATTATGACCACCCCAAGCCTATAGAAATCAGCGCGCCTGGAGACCGAACGGTGGCACAGGTGAAGTTCACGGAGCAGTATATATACAACCCGAAGAATGGGTTTAGGTTAGTAGAGTGTTCGGAGTCAGAATGGGAAAAGCCGCCGATTTATCGGAGTTTGATAAAAGACAAATTGGGATGGCACGGCTCCTCGTAACTACGATATCGGAAACGGCGCGGCTGCTGTCGTGAGTTCGTATCAAAAGTTAGTGGTGCACAGATGGCCAAACGACGAACCGTAGTCCAGCCGTGTGTCGTCCGCTGCTCATTGATACCATAGGGGAGCGGAGACTGTCTCTCATTGTTCACAGAAACTACAGAGTCTCATTCCGACCAAATCACCCGCAGCTGCAACACTAGTGATCAGGGTAATGTGTTACAGCACACATTTCATCGCAGCCTTCTGCGTATGGGCTTGCATAGCCGAAGACCCAGCCGAGTCCCCATGATCACTGCACGTCATCGCCAACAACGCATAAATTGGGCCCAAGATCATCGAGATTGAACCTTTGGTAATTGGAAGAAAGTGGCCTGGTCTGACCAATCGAGATTCCTGGTGCATCACTTAGACGGCAGAGTCCGAATTCGCCGATTACCAACTGAGGCTATGGCATCTGGATGCACTGTTTGGCGGAAACAGGCCGGCGGTGTTATGCTGTGGGCGATGTTTTCTTGGGACACTTTAGTGCCCCATCATCCTAATAGCACAATCCCTGAAAGCTGTCAGGTATCTGAACGTCGTTGCGGACCGAGTCCACCTATTCATGGAAACTGTGTTCCCTGCTGGTGATGGCCATTACCAACAGGATAATGTGCCATGCCACACTGTAATAATCGTCAAGGAGTGGCTCGAGGAACATGCTGGTGACTTTGTGTTAATGCCCTGGCCTCCAAATTCACCTGACATGAGCCCAAGCGAATATTTGTGGTTCGATTTAGAAAAGCTCGTTCGCGCCAAATCACCACCACCCCGAAATGTACGGGAACTGGAGGACCTGCTGTTGACATTATGCAACCAGGTACCCCAGGATACTTATCGCCACCTCATCGAATCAATGCCTTGCCAAGTGGGCGCTGTTTTGCGGGCAAAAGGGGGTTCTACAGCTTATTGGCGAGGGGGGGGTCATAATGTTACGGTTTATCGGTGTATATTGTTTTAGATAGATAGATATCTGATGACTTCAGACATCCAGGTGTCGTCCCAGCATTCCTTGCAGCCGGCAGCTCGCTGATAATGGTAACAATAAAACAGGCAAGCGCTCTTTTCATTGCGCCACCAAAGTGGGACAAACATTCAAATAAAGGAAATTATATGGTTTTAGATTTCCGTTTACTGCAGTCCCCCTCTTCTAAGGTCACATGTCAATCCAATAGAGCAGTGTAATTGAGACGGAAAGAGCAATTTGAGTCACCAGCAAATTTATAGCAACTTCAGAAAGCATTGGGGTCGACGTGGACTTGTATTCCTTTCAACATCTTGTAGACTCCACGTTCTAACGAATTCATGGTGTTCGAAGGACGAAAGATGGAGATCTACTCGCAATGTAATAGGTGTGCCTAATCAAAATGTCTTTCAGTAGCGTATATTATATACGCGTTGAACATTGCTAGATAAGACCAGTTGCTAGCACCCGGCAAGATTTAAGTTTACGGATACCAACTGGAGTGTCCTGACCGCCTAGTACCAACAGTTAAGCACGGAGGTTCAGTCCTTCTTTAGACATCGATATCGTGGCATTCCTTAGAGGCTGCTATTACACTCCATGATAAAAACAACTGCCATCGGTTACGTCTACTATTTTTTGGTTAACCACATTCATTTCGTGGTTCAGATACTGTTTTCTGAATACGATGTCATGTTTTAACATGATAATGATCTCACTTACAGAGTCCGATGAGCCAGGTCATGTTTACAGAAGCATGAAAACGAACTTCAACACCTCCCATAGTATGCGCAACTTTCCGGTTTAAATCTGTATTCTGTATTAGTATCAAGTCAGTAAGATCAGTTCTTGAAGACAGAATGAGGAGCAGATTCCTTTCTTTTTCTTCATTTATGGTGCTTCAAACTTTTCTTCACGAAGAATTGTCCGATATCCCGTTGGTGGCTTTTCTGGATATTTTTTTCCATTCCATGCAGTGTTGCCAACATACTATAATTATCTTACAAATACTATAATTTAGCTCATTATATTATGAGTAATAACAAGTCTGTTATGTCACATAAATACCGTGTAATGTATTATTACTTTGTTATCTGTACTATTGAAAACTTAAGGTTCATTCCTACTTCTCTTTTTTTTTCTCTGTTGTTAAACTAACATGGATACCTACCTCAAATAGTGACTACGATGATCCAGGAACATCAAACCCAAAAAGAAACTAAATTTTACCAAGAAGAATAAGCATAGATTGTAGAAGTTGAGGAAAGAGTCGGAAATCCTACCCAAACTTCAAAGTCGGTTGTTTTCTGATAATGAAAGCAAATATAGGGCACGTGTTCGGTTTGTGATGTATCCATGACAGCAGAACTTGGTTTTTAAAGTCACCTGAAGAAGTCAGCAATCATAAAGTACAGCAAAGCAAGCTGCAAATATTAAAACATTACTAAATCGGAAACCTTAATTTTTTTTTGTTTTAAATCAAAAAGGATATTGCTTTGTTACCTTACCTTCCTATGTTTTTGACATACTATAATTTCTACAAAAATACTATAGTTATTTGAGAAGAATGGTACTATATTTCCAACTTCAGAGGTTGGCAACACTGATTCTATGCAACGTACAAACTGTATTACAATCAAGTGGTAATCTAACATATATTAATATATATCGTTTTTATCACTGATGTTTTCATTATTTCTGCCGATTCCTGTACGTTTACTAACCTTGTATATAAATTGGGATCACTGTAACTTTGAAACATCCAGAAGACCAGTTCCAAGCAATTACCAAAGTCTGCAAGGTAATCTTTCAATAAATACTGTTACAAAGTATTTAATGAAATAACAAAATAAATTTAAAGATATTTTAATATACCTATGATATTACGTAAGTAGTACACTTGTGAATGCATGGCACCAATCACTTTTCAAAATGGCATCCTTTTGCCTTCATACAATCCTTCAGTCACTGTGGCCACTCATCAATAGCTTTACGCAAGGTCTCCATAGAAAAAGCTGCTACTGCCCGCACCCAAGAGCGTTTGAGATTGTCAATACTGAGGTGTCTCTTTCTGCAGGCCATGTCCTTCAGTGTGACCCACAACTTTAAGTCCAATGGGTTGAGGTCTGGGCTGCTGGAAGGCTAATGAGAAATGAAGTCTGGTAAATTCGCCTGAAGCCACTCCTGGGTTGGCCTTGTGGGAAGGTGCGGAATCCTGCTGAAAGTTCCACTGTCGGTTGGTGTGACACATTTTTGACCACTGGCTAAGAAGTAAGAAACCCTGTCATGGTAGACTTTGTCGGATGTTTTCATTCCTTTCACACAGAAATGGAGCTCCGTGGTACCCTCGTAGGAGACTCTCCACCAAACCATGACAGAAGCTGGATGATGGCCCCTCATGATCCTTGGAGCTTTCTCCTGAGCTACTCGTGAGGTTGGCGCATACACCCTGTCATTAGGCGGTTGAAAGCCTCTTCAATAGTGAAAATGTTTTCATCAGAGAAAAGGACCTGTATGTGGCGATTGTCTGCGTAATGTTGCAGCAAGCATTTCGCTTTTAGCACCCTCTGCTGCTTCAGTTGTAGGATGAGGGAGTGTCCTGTACACCGCCGGTAAGCTCTCACCCTTAGGTCACTCCGCAGCACTCGTGACATCGATATTCTTGAAATGTTCAGCTCACGGACCATCACTGATTGTTTTCTGACAGGATTTCGTCGCATACTGGCTGCCACTGCTTTCACCTGGCGAAAAGTCCTCACGGTGCGTGGCCTACCCTTTCTGGGGCGGTCAGCGTCTGCCCTGGCCTCAAGGAACCTTTTTATGGGTAGACGAAAATTCAGCTGATTTTCAGCTTCTTCAGTATGCTGAAAATCTCGGAAGCTGATTTTTCAACTTTGTGCAGCGCTATTACAGCAACACGATTCTCATAATCGCCCCACTCCATGGCAAGTACTTCACGAGACACGTTATCTCGTCTGTGACTGAACGCACAATGATTCGCTAACCTCCCTGCTGCTCGGTGACGTTGCACACCGGTTGCGCCATCTGTCGAACGTTTGCAACAGTATTTATGCTAGGTACAGTATATTCAGTATATTCTGGCTAATTGGGATACATTGGAGCCTAATTAAGTGGCTGCCCCAGTTATGCGAAGCTTAATCCCAAAGAGCTAAAATTTTTTTATTGAAAGTTTAATGACCACCGTGAGCAACTCAATGGGCTATAAGCAGTCGCCCGTCCCTAATTTAGGGCCACTGGTTCCAGGGAAGGGAAAGGATCAGTACCGTAAAACGAACGCAACATCCATGCCTCACCGGGATTTGAATCCGGGCCCCTCCCGACGAATGGTCATAAGCCATCGCTGAGACCACTGCGCAACCGGGGCGGCAGAGCTATTTTGGGAGGTTCTTCAAGAATTGTCCCAAATAAACGGCTGCTTCTGTTAACCGATAGCCCAATTAACCGCAATCTACTATATAAGGTTCTCGTCACTGCGGACGCGATCCAAACTTTGAACTGCAGCTCCAGATTATCTTACTAACTCTTACATTTACCTGATATTGCTGTTAGGTAGATAACGTTCATCAGACATATACTACACTAAATTCGATCAGTTTCTCAGCTGTATCTTTTTCCAGTGAACAATAATCTAAGAATAATGGAGAGTATCGAGCTCCGCGGAGGCGTAACTAGGGCGGAGCAAGTAGGGCGGCTGTCCCAGGAGCAGCTAAAGGGAGGGCGCAAAAATCACCGCTTGCAATCTGGTTTAAATTGGAATTGAAAATTTTGCATCAGTTTCTAGTATGTATTTTTTTTTTCAGCGCCATACTCTGTCATTCGTCCGTTTACAGAATTTTCTTATAATATGTTTCTCCAGTTTAGGTAGTCTTGGTAGCTTAAACTTCGAATTTCTTCCTCAAAACAAAATGTTCAGGGGACGTTAGTTGCTTACATTCAGAAGTGAAGGCGCCGTTTAACCTACGTCCAATTAAAGAACAACAACGGCCTTCGCCGACAACAATGTGCCCCACGATTTTTCTTTAGTTGGGTGGCCTATATTCGTATGTTGCAAGACAGGAATATCATTCACATTGTTGAAGATTATCTGAGGGCTATTTGATCATTACTGTGACTGCAAACCACGACTGTCAGCTGATTCAGTCCGTTTGATGTGGTACCGAAGGCTCGAACTCCGAAGCAATTGGCGAAAACTGTACAAACAGTCACAGTTTGATATGACGTTAATCTTGTTTCGTAGAGCAGTGTATACTAATGTCTTATGATGGCGCAAATCTTTTTAGTTTGCCCCGGGCGCAGAAATGCCTAGTTACGACTTTGGCGATACGTATGGTTTCGATGATGTTTGTAGGCTCTGTGGATCGATCCCTTGCCATGAAAATTAAGTTGGATACAGGAATATGGGGGATTAGAACCTCACATGAGACTCAATTGAAGTATTTAATTCAAGTGCGCAGTGCCACGTGTACTGAAAACATGTTGAACCTTCACTAAATACCACCTCGTATATGATGGTTTTGCTTGCATCAGTGGGTCGACGCTTGAGTGACAAATGATCGAACCTGTTGTGTTCTGAATTTCCGCAGTAATGGTTTCTGTGTATTCATCTTATGTTGACTATGCGATTTTCTCCACGCATTTTCCGATCTTCTTGGTTCCATTTTCTTGGTCACCATACCATTTTCGTTTTCAGCTGTAGCAGTACCATCATTTCACTGTAGCCAATTTTCAATAATTGAATAACCATTGACTTTGGAACGTGTGCTGAAGAGTTTTATGTTTGGAGGTTTAACAACCACAGTGAGCAATTTAATTGCTATGAGTAGTCGCCGTGCCTAATTTAGAGCCACTGTTTCCAGGGAAGGGATATAGACAGTGCCGTGAGACAAACACACCATTTATGCCTCACGCTGAATTCGATTCAGACCATGACACATCTCGGAAGAATGATTAGAAGCCAACGTTTTGTACCACTCGACCACAGGGGCTACTTGCGAAAAAATACAGCGACAAACATGTTTCTAAAGTCTTTGAATCCGTAAGCTGCTTGCTGCGAGACATGGCAACGAGCGTCTGCCCTTTTCACACAGGTTCCCATACCTAGTATCGCGACCCATGCTTGGGACGTAAGAGTCTTCTGACGGATCATGAACTCACAGAACAATTAACCCAACTTCATAGGTACGAGTACAGTCATTTCAAGTATGCTAATACGAATTACACGCAGTAGTACTTCTTGTTAGCTAAGTTTACCAAAGCTAACTTCGTATTTACACGGCAGAATCCATTGTTGTCGATAGAATACAAATTATTTACTCAATACAATAACATCAAAAAAAAAATCTTCGCTCTTTCCACGTTTATAAGTGAGTCACGGAAAAATTCTCATTGGCCGCCACCCGGAGTCGAACCCAGGGTCTTCCAGTTACGCGCCGGATATGCTTCCGCTACACCACAGCGGCCTCGAATTCCTCCAGACTCACACTCGCTAACTGCCAAGCCAATTTGCAGGTTGCTTCTTGGAGCCCCGCACAATGCTGGGAATTCACCAAAGATGGTAAGCAGCAACTCAAGAAATAATTAGAAGGCGAATGAATAATTAATATAGACATTTAACGTGGACCAGGAACATCAAACAGAGATCTTCGCTCTTTCCACGTTTATAAGTGAGTCACGGAAAAATTCTCATTGGCCGCCACCGGGAGTCGATCCCAGGGTCTTCCAGTTACGCGCCGGATATGCTTCCGCTACACCACAGCGGCCTCGAATTCCTCCAGACTCACACACGCTAACTGCCAAGCCAATTTGGCAGGTAGCGTGTGTGAGTCTGGAGGAATTCGAGGGCAATGCTGGGAATTCACCAAAGATGGTAAGCAGCAACTGAAGAAATAATTAGATTAATCAATACAATAAAGTTTGCTTTCGAATGAAGATCTCACATTTAAAACAGCACGCGGTTCTGCAGAAATGCAGCAGTTTCGTCTAAGATTTTCTACCCAAAATATTTTCTTTCATATTAGGTTACAAGGGTACGGCGATACATTCAGTTGTCAAGTATGTACTATTTGGATCACAAGTCTGAGATTATTCCGAGTTTTCGTCGTGAGCGATGCAAGTTTGGAAAAAGCTGTTGTAATAAGTCAATTTTACTTCTTATCAATGTATTAGAGCTCGAATGGAGTATTGTTTACCTGATGATAAGAGCCTAAGTACTGTTGATATGGAAGAGACTTGCGCCATTCTTAAAAATGCAAACAAACGTGTCTAATGTCTGTAATTTTAGAAAATAATTTTTAGTGCTGCCATACAAAACATTTTATGAAGAAGGCAGGAGGAATGGCAGGAATTCATTCTTTCCCCATATCTGTTACCAATGCTACTCCCACAGTTGTTTTCCTCTGTCAACTTGGTTGACGTGGTGAAAACATTTCCATTCAAATTTATTTTTTCGGAAATTTCTTCAGAAATGCGTCTAGAAATTTATAATCAATACTTCCCTTTCTGCAGATGATCAGAAAGCAGGAAAACTTCCAAGCACCATACAAGATATGTTTTTCCTACCATTGATCCTTCTTTAGATTGCACCTAACAAGAAAAGTTTTCCTTTGTATTGCGGAAGTTAGTACATTAATTTCGTTCAACAGTAAAGATAACACATGCTTTAATTTTAAAGTTTTCATAGTTATGTACGTATTTATGTGCCATACAGTACACGTTAGTATATAGCACCAAATTACTTTTGGCCGCTCTGGTGACGCAGTCATCTAAGCGATGGCTTATAATCCCGGTGAGGCATGGTTGTTGTGTTTGTCTAACGGCACCGGCTCTCTCCCTTCCCTGGAGTCAGTAACCCTAAATTAGGGACGAGCGACTGTTTATAGCCCATTGAGTTACTCACGGTGGTCGTTAAACCTCCAATCAAAAAAAAAAAAAAAAAATACTTTCGTTTCTACATTATTACGCACTTGCTCATTTCACGTCGTCTACAATTAAAGCAAATCAAGCAAAGAAATGGTGAATATTTTTTTTTATTGAATTTGAGCTAAAGTGTACAAGCAAGCTGGCATTCAATAACCAATAAAATGTACATGTACCATTGACTGGTATTCATCGTATATACAGAAATTTGCAGTAAATTACAGATTACTCATAAAATTATATGACTACAAAATTGTGCTGAAATCAGAATAAAGCATACAACGCTTGAAACGCAATACACATTTTTAAAATATATATCCTCTGCACTTTTGCCGTCTACATGGCCGTGCTTTCCTTTTGAGATGCGAAATTAACTGGCATACTCAACTCAGTCATGGAAATGTTTTTTGTAAGACCTTCGTATATATGCGTTAAGATGCCAATTTATTTGGTACGCCTGCCCTCGTCACGTAAACGGCTCCCTCCAACATGCAAGAGCTCATGCGCAGAGATCGAAACGGGTCCACAATTTCTTGCGGGCCAAACGAGTCGGGTCAAGTGGGCCACGGGTTGCCTAGTGGTCAGCGTTCGTGACTACCACAGAGAATACCTGGTTCGATCATAGGCAGGAACGAAAACTCGAACCACTAAATATCCGCCGTGCGTCGGATGGGCACGTTAAGCCGTCGGTCCCCGGTTACTGGCCCCCCGGTAATAAATAAGGGCGTCTTCCTCCCTCTTCCCACCTCGCTTCCGTGTCACTTTCCTATCGGGCACTCTAGCCCAAATCTCTTAGCTTCTTATTTCTAAGGGTTGTTTAAGACCTGGGGTCAGACACTCCCTTCCTAAAATCATCTACATATGATTTCATCTGAGTCGGGTCAAGGTGTCCCTGACCCGTTTTCGACCCGAGTTTATTTCCATTTTATTTTTGAAAAGCAAACCAATTTTTATTTTTCAAAGAAAAATGCGCACTGTGGAATTTTGTGCTCCATACGCGGAGAGAAAAAGGATTTGTCATGCAATATGAAAGAAGAGTGTCCCTTCCTTCTGAGGGGCAATGATGAAAACAACATCCTTATTTTGGAAACTTTCAACTCGTCATAAGCTTGTAAAAATTGGTGTTGGTGTGAAACATATTCTGAAGCTTGATATGTTATCAAGAAAACAGCAGAAACTGAAATTAAACACACGAGTTAATTCAAAAATTTTGACTGCAGCACCATCAAAATTAGGTTGAACAGCCTTAACATTAAATGTGGAGGGTCTTTTTGACTCTCGCAGATGTGTTTGAAAACATGGGTAAAACAGTTAGGTTATGTCTTGAAAATGAAGGACAATTTTAATACTTCCTGTAAGTGGGTAAATTGTACATTCCCATAACACTCGTACATTTGTTTGATTTCCATATAACCTAGGATAGCCCCTGTGGAGAGACTTTTGGAACGCTTTGTATATATATATAGAATGTATAGTTCAAAGCAGATTTGTCCGGGTCGGGTCCGGGCCCAAAATTTTTGACCAGTTTCCAACTCTGGTCATGTGAGCTTGGTGTGAAGCATAAATAAGGCATACCAGCTCGTCGAGTATTATTTAGCGCTCTCTGAGGGTGGGAATGGATAAAACAAGTGATCCAAGCGACTTTTAAGGTGGTATGATACTTGGCGCCCACCAGGTAAGCTGGTCCAAGCATCTCCCGAACGGCTGCTCTCCTAAGCTTTTCACGTAGAACCGTTGCAAAGGCTTGACACGCAAAAAACTTCCAGCAGGCAGCCATCCAGCGGATAATGGATCAAAGGCGTCAAAGGTGACTAGTGAAATCATGTAAGGGAACAGACAGGCCACAATCCAGCGAATCACTGCAGAATTCACCACTGGTGTGACTAGCGTCATCGCCGAGCATACCACGTATAGGACCATGTTGCGAACAGGCCACAACAGCCGACGACCACGTCGTCAGTCTGCTTTGATCCCACAGATATTTTCGTGAATAGGATCGCCAATTGTTTTAGGTTTTTTGCGTATACAACCATTCACGGGAAACTCTTGTTCTATGATTGTCCGTGAAAAGCCCAGGAATACGGCCGTTTGGAAATACTCGAACCAGCACGCGTAGCGCCAATCATCATGTCACATTCAAAATCGTTCAGATCACTCGTTTTGCCCATTCTTAACCTCAATCAAATGCTGACTTATGATCGATGAGATGATCTGTCTGATTTATACTTTACACTACTACTCTCTCATGCTGTCCTACATTGAGTGAGTCATTTTTGTAACGAGGGTAGGTATACCTAATAAACTGGTATCTAAGTGTGTGTATGTATGTGTGCGCGCGCACATGTATCGGCATTTCTTAAATTAGAATAGTACTGCTCCTATTTTGTATTTTTCAAACGCACGGGAACAACGAAATTCCGTTACAACCAGCATTGCTCATGATACCATAACTGAGAAGAATACTACGTAGTTGCGGGTACATCAGACTATGCAAAATCAAAAACGCTTTTAGCGTAGCAAAAATACTTTTATTTACTGGCATAAAAAGTATATGGAATCGCCAAGCTTCCGCTCTCCACTGGGATACTTTTTCAAGACAGTAGACAGACATTTTATGTCTATCTACTGCCATGTAAAAGCCTCCTATATTCAATATATTTTTTACACTTGTAAATAAACGGATTTTTTCATGCTATAAGCGTTTTTAACTGAGAAGAATGCGAAACACCGTTTGCACTTTATTAAAGATCCTGGTCCCTAAGCAAATGCATGGGAGCAGAGTAGCCATTCAACGCTGACAGGTGCAGGTTCGATGAGCCATTTTTTTTTTTTTTTTTTTTAATTTGCAGCTATCGGATGCCAGACCAATTCAGGTAAAGCTCCGAGCAGCTATTATTCCGAGTGTTGCGCAGATTTTGAACTTGCGGAGCTGTCTTTTTCTTAAATTTAATATTGGACGCACAAATGTATATGTGCGCTATCAAACAATATTTAGTGGCCGTCCATAAAGTACGTCCGATATTACAGGGGGACAAAATGAGATTACAAGATTACAACCGGACCAAATGTGACGCATGGGAGGGGGGAGGTTCAGTGATTCGGACGTCCAGCGGCAAAAATATAGTGGATGGTATTTCTTCGTTTTGTTTTCTCTTTTTTCTTCTTCTTTTAATAGTTAAAAACAGGTATGAAATATTTCAGATTTCTGATGATATTTAGCTAAATCAGAACATAAAGTTCTCGTATTTGTACCACCAAATCTATCGTGTTTTGTAGATGGTATATTCGGGAGTGTTGCAACCTTGAAGGCGTGCGTTCATTTGTATAATAGATCTTTATTTCAGGATGATAAAGTTCGCGTAGCATTAGGGAATAAATTAATGACTAAATAATAAATATTTTCTGTAGCAAACGTGTAAATATATGGAAGATTCCTTTAAATAATTACATGTTTTTTATCTGTTTCTCAACGGACTTCTAAAAGCAGTCGACAAAAATAAAGGGTGGGGGAATTAGGACGTACTTTTTAGGAGGGTGGTGTCAGCAATCGGACAAAATGTGTCATGGGGAGGGGGGAGGGAGTCTAAAAATAGTAAAGAATCACGGACGTACTTTATGGACGGCCCCTTAAACGTAATTCTCGATGACCAGGAAGTGCTTATGAGATTTATTTTTCAGATCATTTTGCCAACCATCCGCATGAGGGTGCGTCGTTCACTGTACAACCAGCCCCGCATATTGGTGGCTACACTTATATTAACTCTTCCCTTTATTAAGGCATATATGTACAGAGAAATGACAGTAAAACATTAAAAAAATCGTATAATGCTTTTAAACGCTGTATGTTTTACCTAAAATTGCAGTTTGTTGTTTTGCTTTGGAAATATTCCACACTTTGGCTTGAAACGTCAGCCAGTTTCTTTCTCGATAAAAACCCTTTTCAACAAGCATTTTGTATTTCCTTGTACCGTAAAGCTATCCGTCACAAAGACGATTTTTTGTGAGCTCAAATACCGCGCATTTTTGGTTCGTTGAAATTTCTTGCATCCTGACTATTGGTTTCCATGTCTTAGCACGCGCAGTCGCATGCACACATTTTCTCCGGGGATCTTCGGGGGCGTGCTACTGGACCTCCTGCAACAGAGAGCAAAGTAACAAAATTAAAAACGCATTTTATTTGGAAAGGAAATTTCAGATTTCTATATAACAACCAATAAATGTAAGTTACAAACTAATGCAGTTTTTACTTTACAACTGTGAGCCCTAAAAACTCCCATTCATAGAACCAGAGCAGTAGCTGTAATTTGATATTAAGAATAAAAAAGAAAAGAAGGAAATACAAATTAGTAAAATCATGCAATGCATTGATTATGATACGCTTTCCAACATACCAGAAATCATTACTCAAGTTATGAGGATAATGGCTGTGGAATAAATTTCGCCCCTGTACGCCGACCTTTGACTCCATTTCGAAGATATTAAAGAGAATTGGTTTGGTATAGCTCTGGAACAACATACTAAAGTTTTGTCGCAATCGAAGCACTTTTAGTCTAGTTATACGGATAATGGCTGTGGAATAAATCTCGCTCCTGTGCCCTAACCTTTGACCCCATTTCGATGATATGAAACAGAATTGGTTCAGTGTACCTCCGAAACAACATGATAAAGTTTTGTTGCAATCGAACATTTTTACGCAAGTTATGATGCATAAGGGCGATGGAATAGATCCCGCTCCTATGCCCTGAACTTTGATCCGATTTCGTCCATTTTCAATAGGGTTTGTCCCCAGGTTGTCCCCTACCACATACTAAAATTTCATCGAAATCGAACCATTTTTACGCGAGTTATCGTGCCGATAATAGACGGACGGACAAAGCTGGAGTATATACGCTTCTTCAACCTACGGTTGGAAACCGTAAGAAAGAAGAAAACAGTTGGGAACTACGCACCCCGGCCACTGAATTATAAACTTTTATCCAATACCGGGTTAGACCTCCTTTAGCTCGAACTGCAGTACGTATGCGGTTTGGCATAGATTCCTCAAGGTGTTGGAGTGGATTTACGTCTACAGCATAGCAAGCGCTCTCCAAACTGTCTTTTAACTGGCTCAGATTTGACGAAAGAAGACTTTGTTCCAGGATATGTTTTTCTAACATGTTCCATACATCCCCAATAGTGTTTCAGTTTCGAGCTCTGGGGTGAACAGGGAAGATGGTGGAAGTTGCTATCATGCATGTTGAACCACTGCTCTTGCACGACGGATAGTAGCATTGTTGTCCTCCATAAAACTGCCCTCACCTGCTGAATAAAAATCAACATTACAGGATAGACTTGATAGGCAATAATGCTCAGATAACCCTTAGAGGACACCTGAACTTCCAGCAATATCAGGGGACCCGTTCCGTGCCAACAGAACGTGCCCATGACAACAACTTCAGGGCAATCTGGGTCCATTGCTTCATGGGGTCGCCCGCCGAACTATCTGCTTACCGTCGATACAGAACAGAGTGGACCGCGACTCGTCGGACCACATGTATTTTTCCCAGTCTTCCCGTTTCCAGCCACGGTGTTCCTAACCAGAGACATTTTATCGCATGTGCGTACCCGGCGTTCGCCGAGGACCTCCGTCAAACAGCGTTTTGACTGAGTCGCCCAAGATCTCTGTGTCACGTCATTTTCCCACTCCGACTTACACTGTAGAGAGCGTGTTTTCTATTTCGCTTTTAAGATTTGCCGAATTTAAAAGAGGGAGAAAGAAAGGAAATACGGAAAGGAAATAATAATAATAATAATAAACACTTGCAGTTTAAAGCAAATTTAAACAGGGTGCTCTGGTTTTTTGTAGGCTTACTGGGCATCTCATTCCGGTAAAATAAAAAAATTAAAAGATTCAACGCAACCTTAATGCCCCATGGGCGGTTGGGGAAAATGAACAAACCCGCATGGGGTCAGCTGGAGCTCTACCAGATTGTGGGATGGCGTCTCCATGGCTCTAGCCATGCCCTAACTGACCTTGTAATTGTTTTTTGACTGACCTGGCGCTATTTAGCCAATCCTGGCTCTTGTGTGATTAATCCTAATGAAACAAACAAACAAACAAACAAACAAAATGAGCAAAATTGGTGAGTTTAAAGCCATTCTTGAACCTTGCATTACTCTCTTACCTCGAAACATTGTGGCTTCAATCTAGGTCACTAAATTAATCATACCACCAATGTGCCACACACTTAAAGACATTCAGATGCTTTTTTGTTGAGAACAATTTTTTTCAATATATTTTTAGTAATTCACTTACTTATTTCTTTATTTGATTTATTTACAGTAAACTAGAGGCTGCGCCTCCAGGCTCGCTACGCTCGTTTCCAGAGTAGCGCTCGGGCCCTGCAGCCCGATCTTCAAGTATCTCACATTAAAAAAAAACTGGAAAACACCACCTAGTGACAGAACTGTGAACTATCAAACTCCTCATATACTAACCTAAAGTGTTCTACAATGTAAATGGCATCCAGTGTGGAAAGAATTTTTTAAATCGCATTTGTAGAAGCAGAGATATCGAGAAAAACAGATTAAACATTGGCGTCCCCTAGCGGCAAAATTGTGCATTATTTTGGGAAGAAAATACACGCAGAGTTTTCACAGAAAATTTAATTTTAGTGGCTCAAATCATTGTAAACATTCCAGACTATCATATGGTTAGACTCAAATGCTGATTCCGTTCCCAAAATTAATAAAATTATTGAGAAAAAAATGCGACATGATTACAATTAGTAAGCGATGTGTATAGGTGGGCGCAATCTATTAGCAGATCTCAAACACTGCCAAGTAAAAGTCATTGATTTTTAATATAATTATGGTTAAGTTTTAGCAAACATTAAGTATACTAGGCTATAATTTAAAGTATTTTTTATCGATGTGCAAATTTTCATCCTTGGGAATACACCAATTAGGAATAAAATGTCTACAGAAGCTTTTATAATTGGAAACATGGAGCAGAGATTTTAGTTGGATCCACCTTAACTACTTAATGAATTCCTTGCAACAGTAATGCGCCTGCTGAATATAACTTCATAGTCAACCTGTAAAAAGGTTCTCTTATCGGAACGTGAAATACTGACCTTTAGGTTTTTTGTTCTTTTTCGAACCCTTTTTCCCTTTGACAGCAGAGATACAGGAGAAAGTCATTTTCTCTCCGGTGAAGTGAAGGAGCCTTGGATCAGTAGTTAAATTACCGAACGGTGTCATTAACTGCAAAAGAAAGACATTCATAGCTTTAGATCTATTGACTAAAATGTAGAAGACAGATCTGAATAACACATCACAAAAATTAACAGATGCTTTAAAATACTAAGAGAGTTAACAAAGGGTAAATCTTTTCGAAAACCATTTTCATTTGTTCCCTAATTTGTACGCGTATCAACTTCTCAAAACTCTACATCAAGTGCTTCCAGCTTTCCGTACTTCATTTTCTCTTCGAAAATGCCTCAGTTCTTTGTAAAAATGACTTAAGCAGATTTTTGAGTTTTGTGCTACATTAGAGCTTTGTTAAAAGTCTGATGCTCTGTGAGCTGGTTTGACTAAGCGTGCCTGTTTCACCGAACATTAAAAAGTCTGATTCTTTTCACAACCAGCACGTTTTTTGTCAACTTTCACAAAGAAAACGATATTAAAGAAAATAATTACTTATTCACAATCACTCTGTTCGTCTACTACTTTTAATGTACAGTCGTTTGTCTTCAGACTCTTGATATCTGTTTTGCTCTTCAAACTGACATCAATATCCCATTGGCGCACCCACGGAGGGGCTTCGGGGGCTTAAGCCCACGCCAAGGACATTAAGAGCGACGTACCTCACAAATTAAATATTCAAAAATATTATTTTACATGTTCAAAAAATTACATATAGTGTCGTCTATTACATGGGAAAAGACCCAGAAGAAGACCACATGGGAGATGGGTGGATGAAATTCGAAAGTATGCAGGGGTGACATGGAGGAGACTGGCACAAGACAGACCGTTGTGGAGGAAACTTGGGGAGACCTTCGTCCAGCAGTGGATTGATAATGGTTGACAATGATGATGATGATATATATATATCAGCAGTTACAATGGCTTTGAAATCCTGCGGTATTGAAGATGCATACATTAATCTTATTAATAACATCTATGAAAATGCAAGCGCAAAGATTCGGCTATTTGAGAATAAATACCAATAAAAATTGGAACGGGAGTGAGACAAGGTGACACTATATCTCCCAAACTCTTTAATGCCACATTGCAAAATGTCTTTCAATCACTGAACTGGGAAAACAAAGGGATAAAGATTAATGGAAATTATCTAACTCACCTTCGTTTTAATGATGGCGTAGTCATTTTTGCAGCAACCCCGTCAGAGCTGCAGAGTATGATCCTCCTGGATTTTTTACCAGCATGCCGTTCCTCCACAATTAAAGTAAAGAAGTGGGATTAAAAATGAACTCTCAGAAGACAAAAATGATGTACAATGCTTTTACAAGAAATGAAGATTTATTGATTGATGGGGAAAGCTCGAGGTAACCGATACCTGCATTTATCTTGGACAGCAGATATCAAGTAAGGGTCACATTCATGAAGATACAGTATTAATCGCCGTATAAAACTTTCCTGGAGAGCTTTTGGAAGAAACAATACAATTTTCAAGAGCAATATGCCATTATGTCTTTCAAAAAAATGTTTGATCTATGCATCTTTCCAGTGCTTACGTATGGAGCAGAGACATGGAGCTTAACTAAAAAAGGCAGACCAAGACTGCAGACAAGTCAAAGCTGCATCGAGAGGTGCGTGTTTGGTGTAACCAGGAGAGATAAGAAGAGGAACTCGTGGAACAGAAAAATGACATGAATGGAAGACATCACGATCAGAGTAAAATCCCTGAAATAGCAATGACCTGGATATATTGTCAGATGGACAGACCATCGATGGACAACAGAAATTTTAGACTGAATTCCAAGGGATAGGAAAAGATACAGAAGAAGACCACGTGGGAGATGGGTGGGTGAAATTCGAAAGCATGCGGGAGTATCAACGATTTTTAGATGGCACCATGATTTCAAAAAGACGTTTGTCGGCAGAACTCGCTCCTAGGTCTGGTAGACCTGAATGTGTTGTTACGAAGTGTATTGTTAATTACGAAGTGTATTGTATTGTTAACACTGTTTAAAATCGACGAATGGCGTGTGAAGACATAGCGGCGTCAACTAATATTTCAAAAACGTCGGCATTTCGCATTCTACGAGACAAATTACTGCTGCATCGTGTGTGTTCCATATGGGTGTGTTCCACCTGACGAAAGAACAAATGTTATCCAGGGTTCGGGTGCGTCATTAGTGGAAATAAATGATTGCAAAGAAGAACTTTCTAAATACAGTAATAACTGCCGATGAAAGATGGGTCCACTATTTCGACCCCCTCATGACGCGCGCAACGAGTGTCTGGAAACAAACAGGCTCGCCTCCTCCAAAAAAGTCCGCCAAACCAAATCAGCTGGGAAGGTGATGATGACAACTTTCTTTGATCACAAAAGTGTATTTTACCAGCATGCCGTTCCTCCACAAATTACTGTCAATGCTGAGTATTACATTTCAGTCCTGAAGCGTCTGCGACGACACATATCGATTAAGCGACCGGAACTGGTGGGCAAGTGGACCCTACACCATGATAACGCCCCCCCCTACATGTAGGTGCTTGTGTTTAACAGTTTCTTACGAAATGCAGTATTGAAATCATGCCACAGCTTGCCTACCGTCCTGACCTCGCCCCGTGCGATTTCTGGTTGTTTCCAACAATGCAGGAGAAGTTCCGTGGTGCAACATTTTAACACAGATGCTGACGTTATTCAAACTGCACAGGGGTCGCTAAAGCAGCTTCCATAAAGTGTCTTCACCACATGCTTTGAAAAGTGGACTGAACGATGGGACCATTGCAAATCATCCGAGGGAAGATTGAGAAAGAATAACATATATTTTGCTGTACCTATATTTCTTCATTTTGTGTGATTCTACGCAGTTTTTATGGAACGGTCGTTGTATATATATATATATATATATATATATATATATACACTATCTACCAACAAGTAATTGGACAGCTGTGATAGCCAAGGAAAACGAAGTTTATTCACCTTCAATAGTTGGTGGAGCCTCCACGAGTGGCGATTACAGCTGCGACCCTCCGGGGCATACTCTCAACCAGGCGTTGTACGACGGCTAGCGGTATTTTCTTCCACTCATCTTGGAGAAGACAGGTCAGTTCCTTCACCGATTTCGGACGGTGGGGACACCCCTTAAGTCGACGCTCCAACTCGTCCCAGAGGTGCTTGTTAGGGTTAAGGTCCGGGCTCTGCGCAGGCCAGTCCATTCGATTAACCCCATTGTCACCATACCAAGCCATGGTGGACCTCGCAACATGACAGGTGGCAATGTCATCCTGAAAGTAACATGGGCCCACCCCGTAAAACTGCCACAACGTAGGAAGCGCATGGTCATCCAAAATCGGGTATTAGGTCTCGGCGTTGAGTCTACCTGGAATTGCTACCAAGGGTCCCGTGCCATACTAGGAGAAACACCGCCATAGCATAATTCCACCGCCACCGAACTTCACAGTTGGCACAGTACATTCCGGCAGGATGCGTTCTCCAGGCAGACGCCAAACCCAGACCCTGCCATCCGAACGGTAGAGGGTGAACCTTGATTCGTCGCTCCAGAGAACCTGTTTCCAATGTTCAACGGTCCACTGGCGACGTTCTTTGCACCACGTTAGCTGAGCAGCGCTATTGGACTTGGTGATCAAAGGCTTGTGAGCGGCAGGCAGCACATCCATGATAACCAAGCAGATGGGCTTCCTTACGGATGGTATTCATCGAAAGAACACCCCCGAATGCCTTTTGAAACTCCTCGAGGATGTGGCTCATCGATTTCGGGCGGTTCTTCCGAATTTCTCTGGCCAGCACCCGTCGGTCTCTAACTCCCAGTTTTGTGGGTCTGCCGAGTCGGGGCACATTCCGACAGTCACCTCTCATCTTCCACTTGCCAATCACGTTGGCCACTGTCGATTTTGGGTACTTCAACTCGTTGGATATGTCACGTATGGATCGGCCATTTCTGTGATACCCGACGATTACACCTTTCTCGAAATGAGAGAGCTCCGAACTGTGTGGCATCTTGCATGCGAATGGTTGCGTTGTTGTTTCCTACACGATATTTAACGGCGGCGGCCGTGACGTGTATCAGGACCGCAGATACCGTTGATTGCAGATGTGTCCAATTACTGGTTGGTAGATAGTGTATATATATATATATATTTGCTATAAGCAGTTCCGGTCGCTTAATCAATCACTGAACTGGGAAAACAAAGGGATAAAGATTAATGAAGATTATCTAACCCACCTTCGTTTTGCTGATGACGTAGTCATTTTTGCAACTACCACATCAGAGCTGCAGAGTATGATCCGGGAACTTGCTGACAAGAGTAAAGAAGTGGGATTAAAAATGAACTTTCAGAAGACAAAAGTGATGTTCAATGCTTTTACAAGAAATGAAGATTTATCGATTGATGGAGAAAAGCTGGAGATAACAGACACGTACGTTTATCTTGGACAGCAGATATCAAGTGAGGGTCACATTGATGAAGAAATTAATCAGCGTACAAAACTTGCCTGGAGAGCCTTTGGAAGAAACAGCATAATTTTCAAAAGCAATATGCCATTATGTTTTAAAAGAAAAGTGTTTGATCAATGCATCCTTCCAGTGCTTACGTATGGTGCAGAGACGTGGACCTTAACTAAAAGAGACATACAAAGGCTGCAGACAACTCAAAGCTGCATCGAGAGGTGCATGCTTGGTGTAACCATGAGAGATAAGAAGAGGAATTCGTGGATCCGAAAAATGACAAGAGTGGAAGACATCATGATCAGGGTTAAATCCCTGAAATGGCAATGGGCTGGACATACTGCCAGAAGGACAGACCATCGATGGACAGCCGAAATTTTAGATTGGATTCCAAGGGACAGGAAAAGACCCAGAAGAAGACCACATGGGAGATGGGTGGATGAAATTCGAAAGTATGCGGGAGTGACATGGAGGAGACTGGTACAAGACAGACCGTTGTGGAGGAAACTTGGGGAGACCTTCGTCCAGCAGTGGATTGATAATGGTTGACAATGATGATGATGATGATATATCTGTGTGTGTGTGTGTGTGTGTAACATATTGTTTTTCTAATTTCATGAACACATAGAGAGAAAAAGAGCTATTTCTTCACGCATTTTAAGAGTTATTTAGCGTCTTACAAAACAACTTCTTGCTTTTAATAGTAGCCAATCATTACGTATAAATTTTCTGCACCGCTTATCTACTTACAGGTAATTTCCTTCCACTAATGTTATTAACTTCGTACAAGGCTATTTTAAACTACTTTTAATCTTTAAATGACTAAACTACTTTTCATCTTCCCCCGCTGTTAACTTTCTTTTTACCCGAACCCAGCGCGATCAGTGCAGACCTCTACATCAAACCATAAATATTTACATCAGTTTAACATTTTTTTTTGTTAGAGGTTTAACGACCACCGTGAGCAATTCAATGGGCTATAAGCAATCTCCCGTCCCTAATTTAGGGTCACTGGTTCCAGTGAATGGAGAGAGCTAGTGCCGTAAGACAAACACAACATCCATGCCTCACCGGGATTCGAACCCGGACCCCTTTCGGACGAATGATCAGAGGTCACCGCTTAGACCACTACGCCCTATACAATCAGCGTGGAACCCGAACTGAGAGGTTCTTTATTCCCTGGCGAAACAGTCGGCATGCATTACCTGTGAATAAAATGTCTCCCCTGCAGTTGAGTGGCGCCGCACTGACGTGTCATCCGTCTAGCAGTGGTGGGGGAATAGTGTGTGGCCGCAGACAATTTAAGCAAAAAGGTTGAATGACGATGATGTACTCAATTGAAGATCATGTGTTCATTGAGCGTCAATACTGGGTAACCGGTTCCTTCAAACATTGTAAGGAGGAGTTTCTGAAGAAATTAGGTGGGCATAACCCACCCACCAGAGCCCCCATTTGGAAATTGGCGAAGACGTTGGAGAGAACTGGAACCTTGGTGGATCGACATACGGGCAAATGACTCCAGATGGCGGAGGACACAATAGAGGATGTGAAGCAGCGATTATTGGCATCCCCACGAAAGTCTATTCGACGGCTATCCCAAGAGACTGAACGATCGTATTCGACATGTCAAAGAGCAGCGAAACAGGCGAAAATCAAGCTGCACCGCACCACGGCTGTGAACGAGTTACAGCCACCGGAATTTGCAAAGCGAATGACATATTGTCAATGGTTTGCCAAATTTTTCGCCGAAAACTCCGCCCTGTTGGACATAACATGGCTTACTGACGAAGCATGGTTCCATTTATCCGGCCATGTAAGCTCACAAAATACAGGGGTTTCAGCCAGTGATAATCCCCACACCATCCATGAAGATCCATTGCATCCAGTAAAAATCGGTGTCTGGTGTGCTGGGCCCCCACGCCGTATCATTGGGACTCTCTTTTAAAGAATCAATGTGTGTTTTACGTCCCGGCTAACCCGTGGGCCATGCCACCGGCCCTCTTTCGGGGGGGAGATGTGACACCGCAGGACGCACATGAGATAAAGGCAGATAGCAGCGGGAGCATACGTCCGCGTAGCTCAGTTGGGAGAGCGACTTATTCCGGAATTAGGGGAGCCGGTTTCGATGCCCGGACAAAAATGACGGAGAAATTTACTTCGTCATAGAGGGTATTATCATAGTTTCTCCAATATTATGGCTTTTACCACTTTTTGCAATTAAGTGTCATATACGATAAGCTGCAGTTAATCCATCTTCGTTGTTTGCATGTTGTTTCTTAAATGATGCAGTTATGGTTGAACGATTTTGAAATATTTTATACATTTCTCAAAAATGGGGTTATCTATATCTTTTGAATGCTTTGTAGCAAGATGTTCTCGCAATCGACTTGGCTTCATTGCTTCATTGGATAATGTCTTGTGGCACAGTATACACATTGTAAGCTGTTTATTTGTAACAGATTCGATAAAACCCGTCTTCAGATACTCTGGTAATTAGCCAAGAGCGTATTTCTTTTTTTGAGGCATAGGTTCACAATTTCTTGCACAATTTATCAACTCGTTCCAAGCCGTGGGCGTGTGCTTACTCTCACAAATCTAACCACGAACCGGCCGGCCGGGTGGCGCAGTGGTCTAAGCAATGGCTTCTGATCATTCTTCCGAGATAGGTCCGGGTTCGAATCCCGGTAAGGCATGGATGTTGTGTTTGTCTTACGGCGCTGGCTTTCTCCCTTCCCTGGAGCCAGTGACTCTAAATTAGGTACGGGCGACTGCTTATAGCCCATTGATCAGATCAGATCATATGTAGAGGATTTTGGGAAGGGACTGTCTGACCCCAGGTCTTGAACAACCCTTAGAAAGAGGAAGCTAGGAGATTTGGGCTAGAGTGCCCGATTGGAAAGTGACACGGAAGCGAGGTAGAAAGGGGGAGGAAGACACCCTTATTTATTACCGTTGGCCCAGTGCCCGGGATCCGACAGCTTAACGTACCCATCCGACGCACGGCGGGTATTTAGTGGTTCGAACGTTCGTACCTGCCCAGGATCGAACCTGAGGTCACCCCTATGGCAGTCAAGAACGCTGACCACTAGGCCACCCGCGGCTTATAGCCCATTGAGTTGCTCATGGTGGTCGTTAAATCTTCAATCCAAAAAAAAAAAAAAAAAAGCACGTACTGCCCCCTACCATGAAAGAGCTCGAAGATTGAGTGATGGTCGATGGTAAGCCCCGCCCTCGTTATGGGCACTAAGTGTTGGAAAAATGTCGATATGTGGCGGAAGAACAAAAATTGTAACAACGGACATCCCCGCCCACCATGAAAGCTTGAATCGCCCACTAGTGGGCGGTAGGGACCAGGTTGACGAACACTGTTTTACATGGATCAAGGTATGTTTTACATTCATTTCGTTCAAATGTGCCTTTGCAATCATGAGTTAATTAAAAAACAAAAAAGTGTTCAGTCTTGAGTGAATCACCCTGTATAAGATACATATTTAAGCCTTTCGGGAGGCGGGGGTCCAGAACCCCAGATCTTTCCCCCTGGATACGTGCCTGGTAATGTATAAAATGCTGGACCTTTCCTATTATCTTTCCGCCACTACTAGACTTCCGAATAACAACGCTTTCAAGTAGTTCCCGATTTCGAAAGTAGCACACAGAGCCCTCGGCAGCAGATGCGCAGTGATCACGTCCTTTTGATAGTTTGTCTGCGCTTTGGAATATTATTATGCGTGGTCATTCGGAAGGAATGCTCTTTTAACCGTTTTCGCTAAATTTAAAATTAAAACTCGTTGGGGCACTCATAGGAGCATGTTGGATTCGTACCTATGAGAATTTATGTGGCGAAAAAACTGAAAACTAATGACTATCCATTTTTAGAAATTATGAAAGATATCGTAGTGTATTGGCCCCCAGAGTGATATTGGAACCTAATTTGTAGCTATTAGTTTTCTCATGCTGTATATTTTTTTTCTTTTATACAGTATATTTTTTAAGCAGCTTAAATTTTGTTAAAAAGTGAATAAGTAGGTTTTTGCTGTTCTTGGTATCACTTCATATACCAATAAAAAGAAAAATTCCCGTAACATTTATCGTGAACTACTACTTTATCTCATGTTGGGTGTGATCAGGTTTCATGCAAACAAAGCGGAACGATACACTCAAAATCTGGAACTGCTTGAAAGCGTTCTTATTCGGAAGTCAAATAATGTCATTTTATGTGACAACGAAGAAAAGCAAACAGTTACGGGCAGATAACAGGAAAGGTCCAAAATGCGTTCTAATAAGCTTTATTACGTTCTGTTTTGTGTAAATAACAGAAGTGCCACATGTACTTTGGTTTCAGGTAGCGTGTAGCATCGCTTGGCTGAGGCTATTTGTTGACTTCACACAATGCCATTATTGTTACATGATGTGAAGATAAGCATTGTTGTTGCTTCATATCACTCTTACGATCTGTTTCCCCCATTAAAAACAGTCTTGCACCTTGTGTACGTTTTGATTTCTATGGCTTCCACTCCCATTACACAACAAATTACCCACTTTTTATTCAAGCACTACTGCACCTTTCTGCATTGCATTTAGGGATTTTCCGTTGGTGTTCTTTTACCTACAGACTTCAGAAAGAAAGCTTTAAAGAAAAAACAACTTTGTTTTTTCTTTAACACTTTGTTTCCAGTCTGTGGTGTGGAAACAGAATATATTGTTGACTCCTAATTTCAAGATTGTTTCTGCAACAAAGGAAGTACTTTTGTCGAAACAAAATGCGGTAATCTAAAACTGGGTCAGAGCTTTGACCTGCGAAAGCATCTTTAGCCAGACATTTCTTAGGATATGTATGTAGTCCTTTATCGTGCGCGTACGTTACTGAGGTCTACGGTGATTCCATTTTGTAGATTAAAAATTAAAATAAAAAGAAGTTGTGCTAGACTATTGCTTAACATCCTCAAGACCAAGACTGGGTGAGAAACAATGAGATATCGCTCTTTGTTTCAAGTACATTTCGTCAAGTTCCGCGATTAACAGGCAACAGCATTTATTATATGATATGAAAGTTGAAGATAAGAAATAAAAAAAAATCTGCTTCCGGATAAACTCTGATAAGCACAAAGACATCTTTTGCAGTGACTGATGAAATTTGAAAAAGAAATTGTTAAAGACGGTTTTGATTAATCATACTGGTTTGTCATTGGCTACGAAGGTTTTTTTCGGGTTTGTTTGTTGTTGTTGTTGTTTCGGAGTTTAACGATTATCTACCATGAGCAACTGAGACGGCTATAAGCAGTCGATCGTCCCCAATTTGGGGCCACTAGTTCCGCGAAAGGGCGATCAAACCTTTGGCGTAGACTTCCCCAAACTTTGGGAGGGGTGGAGTTGTGCTTAAAAGAATTTTTTCAAGTAAGGCAGATAGATAGATTGATACTCGTAGATAGATCAGAGACATAACTTTAACTATGAAAAACATCCAGAGGCTGCAGGAACTGAAAGCAGCAGGGTGAGCTGCACGGTTGGTATAGTATAACCAAAAAAGATAGGAAGAGGAACACACCCACACCCTCTTATATATACACTGAAGAGCAATTGAATTAGAGACAGCTGGCGTTATGCAAATGTGGCGCTGTGGGCGGCCCTGTAAACGGAAACGACATGACGTATGCAGCGATCCGACAATATAAGGAGTGATGCGGCGGGAATCAGTAAGAGTCGGACGCAGCATGGGTAAGACGAAGAATCTAAGCGTATTTGATCGTGGGAAAACTGTCGGGGCCCGACGAATGGGCCACTCCATCTCGGAAGTCGTGCAGGCACTGGGATTTTCACGAGCCACTGTGTCACGGGTGCACCGTGAGTACATCGAATCCGGTAAAACCATCCCTGCAAGGGCCAACTGCCGTGGACAACATTGTGTGGATGAGCGGGGTCATCGTTGGCTAGCTCGTATTGTAACAGCGGATAGACGGGCCACAGTGCAAGAAATCACTCGGCAATTTAACGCTGGTGCACAAAAACGTGTAAGCAGCCACACCATCCAGAACCATCTCCTCGCTATGGGGTACAGAAGCCATCGTCCCATGAGGGTACCGCTGCTGACCGCACATCACAGGGTGCAAAGATTAGCATGGGCGCGGGAGCATCGCCACTGGACCCTAGACATGTGGAAAAATGTTGCCTAGACTGATGAGTCGAGATTCACGTTGGTACATGCGGGTGGCAGGATACGAGTACGACGCAAACCACATGAAGCGATGGATCCTTCTTGCCAGCATGGTACTCTTCAAGCTGGTGGGGGAGACATTCTCGTCTGGGGACTGTTTACGTGGACTGAAATGGGAACCCTGGTACGTGTGACATCGTCCCTCACAGGTCAACGTTACCGGGATATCCTGGACGACCATTTGCTCCCGTTTGTGCGTTTTCAAAATCCACTGGGGACCTCATCCTGCAACAAGACAATGCACCGTGCCATCGCTCCCGAATTGTATCTGAATGGCTGGATGAACACTACACCGACGTGACCTCGCTTCCTTGGCCAGCTAGGTCACCTGACCTCAATCCCATCTAGCACATCTCAGATGCCATCGAGAGAGATGTTCGAGGCTCTGACCGCCCTCCATCAAATCTTTGTGAACTGTGGGAGCTTGTTCAGGGGTCGTGGATCCGTATGACTTCCCAACGCTTCCGGTGTCTTGTCGAGTCCATGCCGAGACGAATCGCCGCCGTCATCCGGTCGAAAGGTGGTGCTACACGTTACTAGACAGGTATCTCTAATTGAATTGCTCTTCAGTGTATATATATAAGATAAAAAAATTTACTACTAAGTTAGGCAATCATCTTGTAGTTTTGGGGTAAATCTTCCACTGCAGCATGTTGCTCGTTCAGGTTTCCCCAATCACGTTTTTTTGTTTTCCGTTTCTCTTTTTTCCTACTTTATCCTTTTCTCTTAACAGTGTTTGTGTGTACATAAAACACTGAAGTGCCAGAAAAACTGGTACACCAGTCTAATACTTGGTAGGTCCCCCACGGAAGCGCAGGACTGCAGAAATACGACGGGGACTGCAGAAATACTCCACTAGCTTCTGGAAATATGCTGTAGCCTTTCATACTTTCTGCAGAACCTTCCACAATTCGGATGTATTCCGAAGTCTCGGATTCCTGTGCCCGATAGCGCGTTGCATGGCATCCCAAATGTGTTCTGTCACGTTCAGATCTGGGGATTTGGGTGGGAATAGCAACACCCCAAACTCAGCTGAATGCTCCTCTAACCATAATGTGGCGTCCCGACACTTGTGTGGAGGTGCATTGTCCTGTTGGAACAGGCTCAACCCATGAGCATGAATGCAGGACATGGACGGGTGTGCCTCGTCAGAAAGGATGCGCACATAGCATTGGCCGGTCACAGACGTTTGTAGACGTACCAGGGGTCCCAGTGAAGTCCAGCTAAACACACCCCATACCATTACGGAACCCTCCACCAACCGGCACAGTTCCCTGTTGACAGGCGGGATCCATGGCTTCATGGGGTCTGCGCCACACACGAATCCTTCTATCTGTCCGATACAGTTGGAAACGCGACTCGTCAGACCAGGCTACTTGTTTCCAGTCATTAAGTGTCCAGTGGTGGTGTTGCCGTGCCCAAGCGAGGCGCATAGCCCTGTGTTGTGCACCCATCAACGAGACTAGAGTTGAACGTCGGCTCCCAAAGCCCATATCATGCAGGGTACGTTGCACAGTCCGGACGCTGATGCTTGTTGAGGCTCCAGCATTGAATTCCGATTATACCTGCGAGAGTTTTGCAGGCAGAAACGATTCTTGGCAGCCGACGATGGTCACGTTCATCCAATGTCTTTTTACGGCCACACTGGTATCGTAGGTTGGAGGTTTTGCCGGAATTCTTGTAGTCACTGTACACCCATGCAATGGTCGTCCGCGAAAATCCGAATTTTTTTTTCTACCTCCGAAATACTATGGCCCATCTCACGAGCGCCAACTATGACACCGCGTTGAAAATCGCTTAAATTGTTATTACTTGTCATTCTCATTCCGAAAACAGCTCTGACAGCTGGCAAGGATGTCTATCGCTTTATATACGCACTGGCGGACGCAACCGAGTACGAGCATAGATGACGTTGCTATGTATTTTGCATAAGCTCGTCTGTATCAGTTTTTTTGGCACTTCAGTGTATATATACACACAGTCATTTGCAAAAGTTTAAAACCACTTGTTGGTTTTAGATTTCTGCCGATTGTGTCAACTACTGTCTGTAATACTCAACCTCCTGTCGGTGTTGTATCATCCTACAGCTGCAGCTGTTGATGATAGAGTTGGGGGAAACTTGCGAGCGTCAGTTTGCTTCTGGTTTTCGTGCTGAGATGTTTCGTACTTATGTTGTATATAGCGAAAATGGGCACAAAAGCGTCATTAAGTGTTACTCAGAGGGCACACATAGTGACTTTATTTCATGAAAGATACTTTGAATGTGATATAAGCAGAAAGATGAATGTATGTGAGCAAGACTGCTATTCATAATACGATCATGAAATATCGAGATACAGGTGAATTTATCGACCGAAAGAGAAGTGGACCTTCAAGGAAAACTACCCCACGTGGTGACAATACCATAAGGCAAATGCCTTATGATATTATACGAATTTTTCGAGGTGTTCGTGCAAGAAACTCAAGGTCTTTCTACATTCAAAAGGGTCTGATATTAGTATCATCACTGTTTCCCGACGTCTTAGCAAAGATTTTGGATTAAAGTCTTATAAACCTGCACATAAACCTAGAGTTAACCTCTGTCATGAAAAATAAGAGATTCCAGTTTGAAGAGCGTCATCAATCGTGGACTGCTAAAAACTGGAGCCAATTTCTTTTCCCAATGAATCAACTGTGCGTCAATTTGAATCATGTGAAGCACATGTTCGACGACCAAAAGGCAAAACGTTTGATGAAAAATACACCGTTAGCACCATGAGACATCCGCCTATAGTCACATGATATAGGGTGCTATGTCAGCATCCGGTACTGCTTCATTATCCTTTTTGCCGACAGGCACTACCATGACTGGTCCTTTTTATGTGGTAATGTTACGTTAGAAGCTGTTAACTCATATGCAAGTGCACAGATGCACAAATTTCATACATGATGGAGCTCCATGCCACAGATCAAAGAGAGTAAATGACTACCTACAAAAGAAAAACATAACTGTGTTTGACTGGCCCGGCAATAGTCCCGACCTTAACCCCATCGAAAATTTGTGGACCATTTTAAAAGACAAGGTAGCAGAAAAATAGCCATCAAATTTCCAAGCTTTGATTGATGCAATAAAGTATGTGTGGTACAAAGACATTTCAAGCGACTACTGCAAATCCTTCATTGAGAGTATGCCACATCGTATTCTGTCCGTTATAAAAAACAAAGGTGGCCACACAAAGTACTGATTTCGGCCTTTTTGTGTTTTAAAGAATGTAAGTATTCATCTGTGGTGTCATTTTTTCAAATACCTCTGACTAGTAATTAGTTGTTTCTTTGAAAATCTAAATTTTCAATAAATTGACAGGTGATCTTAAACTTTTGCAAATGACTTTATATAAAAATGAACATTGCTATATTTGCCAGAAGAATAGACCCTCGATGGACAACCGAAATTAAATTATAAAACATTTTTGTTAGCATTAAGGCTGTTGTTTGCACTCTAACCGAAAATTCAAGTCTATTGACTACACGTATGACCTCAAACTCCACAAAGCCCTGAATGTTTGCAAAGCTTCCTTTAAAATCTATCAGTGCAATATTCTTTCCACACCTTCATTTGGCCGATGACATAGTCATTTTTAGAACCATTTGAAAGGTGTTTTTCCACTGCAAAACATGCGAATCTCCCGTATCTAACAGGCATAAATGCAGCTAGAAAACGGGAAGACATGCGGATCTCCCGTATCCAATAGTCATAAATGCGGCCAGAAAACTGGACTTAAGGAGCGTGAGAGTCGTGCTGTGGAGAGGACTGTACTGAACAACAGATCTTCCAGTGTGCAGCAAATGACTGATAAATTCAACTGCAACCCATTTCGCTCCGAGCCATGCGTAGTGAGTTAAAGAACTTGGGTCTTGCAAGTCTTCTGTCCATTCTAAAGCCACTATCTCAGCTAAAAAAAAACCAGAAAAATCCTCTTACTCTGGTGCGAGAACTTCGTGAATGGAAGGCAGAGCAATTAAAAAAAGCAATGTGGTCAAATGAATCACGCTACACGTACTTATGGTCGGTAGAGAATGTGGCGAGACGATGGACCCAGTGTGCCTAATGAACACAACCCATGTTTCTGGTGGAGGCAGCATGCTATGGGGATGTTCTGCTAGTACGGATTGGATCCGCTGATAGCAATGAAAGGTAAGATGACATTCAGGGCACACCTAAGTGTGCTAGTGAGCCCAGTGAAGCCTGCAGTGCCAGAGTCGTCCAAGGATGGTTTGATGTGCACAAGGACTTCCATCATCTCCCTGGCCTCCACAGTCCCCTGATCTCAATCTTATTGAAAATATGTAGCACATGAAGAAGTTCGGTGTTTATGTCCCCTTCGGTCGACACTGACTGAATATATGATATTTGCTATTTAAGATATCCATTTATGCAGCAAAATATTACGATATTTTGCTGCATAAATGAATACCTTTAAACCAGGACCGGATGGAACTTTTGCGGAGACCGCGACGAAATTTCACTGCGGGTAGACAATAGATCTCATATTTATTTGAAACAAGCTGTTACGCGAAAAATGTCGTCCGTGAAGAACGCACACGAAAATTATCACAAAGAAATAATTATTATCTCAGAGAAGTATTTGCTTTAAGCTTAAGAAAAAGAACATAATATGGATTGAAAGTTCAGAGAGAGTGAGAACAAAAAGTGTTAAAATCTACGATTTTCTTTCCGAGGAGATTGTATTGTGATTCATATAAAAAAACTTCCTCATGAAATGATAAAAAGACAACTTCAACTAAACTGATTAGCGAATATTTTTGCATAGCGAATATTTTTGAGTAGTGATAAGAATCCCTAAAATTAATTCATATAAATAGTTTTCTTCCAGGTACATGTTTAGTGATTAATTTTTGATTCAAGGTGACAAATTTGCAGGTGTATCTCCCAAATTTGTGACTTTTCAACTTTCATATGACCTCATATGTGAAAATTGCTTTTTATTTGATTTCCAGTTCTGTTTTTAAATTCGCTGAACAATTGGCCTTCATGTAAGGGCCCCAAAAAAACTTCGATATTATTCTTTTTATTTTATTATTTTTAATTTAAACATCTGAGTCACGCACAAATTGATGAATATACACTGGTGTGCAAAAATTAAGGACAAAGAGGAGAAATTAGCATAACAGTGGAACGAGCAGGCAGAACGGACCGAAAGACCACTCTGGAGATAGACTAGGGTCCGGTACGGTAGGACATGCGCATATATGCAGCATGATGTAGGGAGGGGGTAGGATGAGTGTCGGAAGGGTATAAAGCACACGGGCGGTGTACGCTCAGCAATTCGGTGAAAGCTATTGCACGGTGTACATCGGTTTGAACGACGTCGAGTTGCTGCCACCGTGTGATATGGCCAACAGGCAATCCAGTACACGACGTCTCGGTGACTTTACCCGAGGTCGCGTCATTGGGAAGTTGGAAGAAGGTCGAAGTGTGACTAGTGTGGCCGAGGGGTTCGGGATCGCTCACAGCATCGTTTCACGAGCTTGGAGAGCATTTCAAATGACAGGAACAGCTGTTCGAAAGTTTAGCAGTGGTCGTCCACAAGCAACCACGGCTGCGGACGACCGGTATATTGTCCTGCAGGCGAGAAGAGACAGACGGCAGACAGCGGGAAAAATCGCAAGGCACATGCAACAGACAACTGGACGTCCGTTATCGCGTTTTACCGTGGCCAGGAGGCTGCACAAAGGTGGTCTATTTGCACGACGACCAGTACGGTGTGTGCGATTAGCGCCTGCTCATCGGAGACGGCGGTTTCTAGGGTGCCAGGAACACAAGAACTGGACACATCAGCAATGGGGTCGAGTTCTCTTTACGGATGAGAGCCGATTTAGTCTGACGAGTGATTCTGGACGTATACACATCTGGAGAGAGCAGGGAACACGCAATCACACCTCCAACATCATCGAAAGGGACCGGTTTGGAGGTGGCAGAGTTCTCGTTTGGGGCGGTATCATGCTTGGTAGCCGTACTGACCTCCACATCTTCCAAGGAGGTTCAGTCACTGGTGTCCGCTATTGTACCGAGGTTCTCCTGCTTCACGTGCGTCTGTTTAGAGGTGCTGTGGGTCCTGAGTTCCTCTTCATGGACGACAACGCTACACCTCATCGTACAGTGGCTGTCGCAGAGCTGTTGGAGAGTGAAGATATTCAACACATGGATTGGCCGCAAGGTCCCCTGACCTAAATACAATCGAACACGTGTGGGACCTTCTCGGGAGACGCTTGGCAGCACGTCACCAGCCGCTAACAACGGGATGGGCCGTTGTTAGCTAAATACAATCGAACACGTGTAGGGCCGCTATGCCTCAACTGCTCCTTGACAACCTCGTTCTCAGGATGGACAGACGTTGTAAATCCTGCAACGCCGTCAGGGGTGATCATATCCCCTACTAAAGACTGGATTTTTCTTGGCAGCCACATGTCACATGGACGTTTCTGTCTTCTGTCCAGTTGTGCTCGAAGCTACCTTTTCAATAAAGTGCCTTTGTATCCTTTGGATTTCTTGTTTGGACGGTTTGGCTCACTTGTCCCATTTTTTTACATCTTGGGGATCTTATGGTATGATTTGAGTCGTGTGACGTACCTGCCAGCAGGACGCACACGACATAAAGGCAGATAGTAGTCAGAACAAACGTCCGCGTAGCTCAATTGGTAGAGTGACTTATTCCGGAATGAAGGGATCCGGGTTAGAATCCCGGCGTAGACCAAAAATGACGGGGAAATTTACTTCGTTATAGTCGATGTGGAGCACTTCTGCACGACGTTACATTCAAAAACCGTCTCGTCCTTAATTTTTGCACGCCAGTGTATATAAGTACAAAATGATGAAGTTTAATTTGCTATATCATGAATGCAGAAAAGATTAAGTTGGTCATAATAACCACTTAAAATGTTCAAATCTCGGTTTCTGTTTGATGATAACCTAATGGAAAGAGGGGTGGAGATTAGAAACTAAAAAAAAAAAAAACATTATAAAAAAATATCTTTTTAAGGGCCTCGTGCTCCAAAACTAAAAAATAATAATAAATATAGAAAATTCTACTGAAAACGGTTTTGATTTTATTTCCTAGACTGCGGGGACACATGAAGGTGGTGGTACCGGGACGACCGTTCCAGTTGTCCCGATGCTCCATCCGGCCCTGCTTTGAACCAGTACGAACTCAAGCACTTAATGGAATTAGTCCATGCTGCGATTCTTACTGTCATTTGGCCCTACTCGATGCTAAATCAAATTTCGTACATTTTTTTTTCGCCAGTGTGTGTGTGTTTTGTACTTTTGTTTTAAGATGTGCTAAAAATGGCATGGTGAATTTTTAATAAGGTACCCTGAACATCGAATATTTTTCACTGGACACTGACTTCCAATAACTTCGAAGTTTTTTTTTCTTTCTTTTTTTTTTTTCTCTCTCTCCAGCATAGCATTATTCACTCCTGATTCAGAAAGGTATTTCTGTTGTTCGCTTACCTTACTCTCCAAACTCCCACTTATCTACGTGTGATCTCTACAACGGGTCATTGCCTCGCTAATGGCTTAGCACACATGAAAGGACAATGAGCATTGTAACTGAACGTTGATATTTTCCTGTTTACATTTGCTTCTAAATCTGGAGAGATATCATTGTGGTCGCAGATCTCAGCATCCTCTTCTTGTCATTACAGCTTGGATATGCATTAATATTTGGAAATTAAGCATAAATCTTTTTTCCGTGTCTGCGTGGAGGTACATTCAAAAACCTAAGCGCTTTTATCACACTTTGTGAAACAACTGTTAGGAAAAAAAAATTGGAGAAATCTCTCAGGAATATCAAAAAATTAGGGTAACGTATTTCTCAAACAGCACGTGTGAAGAGAGATGTGAGATTCGTTCAGTAATTTTCCAAACCTAGAGTTAAAGCAGAGGCGAGGGGTGACCTTTGCGATTGTGTAACCAGAATCTGTTATCTTTTTATATCTTTTTATTTCCTGGGCTGCGTTGCTCACGGTGATCGTTAATCCTCCTTTTCGCCAGATTCATTGGAAACTTTTCCTTTTGTTACGTGTCATTCACTATGGTAGAGATTGCCAATATTATTTCCTTGAAATGGCCAGTTCTTCCACATAGGACGTATTCGTTAGAACTTTTTTTCTGCTATCTTTTCTCATCGCATAACTGCCCTACGAAGAATATTTTGAGCATTTTTTTCCCACGTATATTTATATTTTTGGAAGACCATTTGCGATTCTAAAAATCTTTTGTCGGTTGGATATCCTTCTCACTATGAAGAATATTTTATATTCATCTTTTACAAACAACGCTAAAATTTGCTGTGGTGCGTAACGTTATATCACGTTTTCCTCCATATCTTCTTCTAATTGTTCGATTTGAAAAAAGTTCCTTTTGCTTCCGATTTCTCTCTCTCTCTCTCTCTCTCTCTCTCTCTCTCTCTCTAAGGAGCATTTTCTGTACATTTTTATTTTATTTATTTATTTATTTATTTATTTTTTGTAACGCACATTTCTGCCGCGTGTGAGTATAGTAGCGATTTTACCTCGTAGATGTTTTACCAATTACAGAAAACTCGCAATTTTTTTTTATTTTTTGTGACTAGTATCAGCATTCACTACAAAGAACAGTGCACATTGTTAATTTTAAATAATGCGCAATTTTTCCATTAGGGGGCGTAAATACATACTCTTTTTCGCCGATTATTATTATTATTACTATTATTATTATTGTTATTATTGCAAAAGTCTGCCTTTAAAAATTATTTTTAAGTCCAAAAGGATTCGGAACACGGGCTCATTACACTCGAGAATTCGAAATCATCTTTCTTGTTTATTCACTTATTCAAATGTACTGAAATCGTTATAATTGGAAATAAAATATGCACTTGCTGTAATTTGAATTTAAATATTATAAATTGGAATGTAGAAGTACGAAGTACAAGCGCTTAGCCTAGTGACAACTGAATAGATAAATTAAGGAAAGACATCAATCGATAGAGGAAACACTTTAAGAGATGTGAACTTTAAATTCAGTCAGAGTTCTTATTATAAGCACCACTGTCCAGAGAGAACATTATGATAAACTAGGTTAAAGCCCGTCAATAATGACGGGGAAAAATCAGATATGTAAAGTTGTTTTTTAATTACCAAGTATTCTTTTTGCTTTTGATGTCCAAATGTTAAAGTATGTTTCATGAACATTACAACAATAAAAAGAAATATACGGTTCGGGCAGGGATTTGACAATTGAAGCAGGTAAGCGCTCTTTTCACTGCGCCACCAAAGTGGGGACAAACGTTCAGACAAAGGAAATTATATTGTTTCTGGTGATATCTAATAGACGCATATCACGCTTCGAGTCCATTCTCCAAATTTCTAGTTCAGGCTTTTCCATTGCACCAGATCCATGCGTTGTCAATGTTCCATCTGCATGCAATGTTTTCTTCTGCTTCAAACGTTTCACGTTATGGTTTTCTGCCTAGGAGGATGATATTTCGTCACGTGCTCAAGGATGTTTAAATGGCGTCTGGATATTGCTGCAAGGCAATTTTACGCACGGAAAGCTACAGGATATTTGCATAATATCCCGTTTATTGAGCAGGTGAAGTCAATCCGAACATTGCTTTCAAAATATGTCTGATTTTGGGGACATTATTCGCGCAAGTTAAAAGCTGAATCAGCAGAGAGCAGTCAAAGTCAGTCGATTTACTGATTTCGACTGTTGTCTACTGATACATCACAAAAATCTAGTAGCAGTTTATTTTATCGAATGTCTTTCTGAAGACAAAAATTATACTCAGAGTCAGTTTTCCAGAATACTGATTTTTGTAGAAGTTGTTTAACAATTTTAAAATAGCTTATTACCTAAATTTAGTTTCAGGTACGCCATGTGTCTTCCACTTATTCAGTACATCCAAAACAGTTGACTTTGGTATATTTAAACGCCACCCAGTTTCTCTTATGGACAACCCACTAATTTAACACCCAACAATCTTTCATTTCTCCCAGCCGCGTCATTTTCATTCAACCTCACAGTGCGATATGATCGCGGTCAGCTGCACGCTTGTTTTTATACCATTTGCAGCTGTTCCGCGATTCTTAACAACGCAGCGGATCCGTTCGTTTGCATTTGAAAGGGTGCCCGGTGACTTTTGTCAATATAGTGTATATCCCTGTCTTTGAGAAAGGGGTTGGGACGGAATCGTTAGTTTCCGGGTCAGCCGGCAAACCATGCTTAAAGGAATTCTGACTAATTTCAGACGATATGTGGAATGAACATCACACATTTTTCGATGAGCCCACCGGCCAGGAGATTCATTTTTCGTTCATGCGCCAATATAAAAACACGACTTTGCCGGTGACGGAACTCGAATCCACATTTTTCTGCCCCGGAGCCGAATGCTTTCCCAATTAAGCTACACCGACAAATACTTATCACTGCTACCTAACGTCTGAGGTAGGTACGTCACAGCGTTTAGAATAACAAGGGAGAATATTACGAAGTTAAAGGGATCTATAAAAACTTTGGTCTATGAGGAACTTCATATTATGCGAACTCCTTATGTGTGGATTCGGCTGTAGTTAAATATTTTTGTCGGTGATCTCTTCTTGAGTGTACGAGTTTTTTCACTTAAGTCGAGAAAGTTTGAGGGTTGTTCAGTATGGTGAAAGTCGGTCCATATAAATGCATTTGTTAAGGTGACTTTTGTCAATATATGAGTACGTCTAATACAAATTTGACAGTTTAGGTCTAATATTCTCATGATCTGGGAAACATTAAATTCAGTGGTGTTTATTGTTTTATTAAAGCTCGTCATTAGTAATGTATTTTGTAAAACAAATTGAACTACATTTGCATTAATTATAAAAGTTTAAGGTAGCAATCTTAAAAGCACGATAATTAAAACACTACGCAGGCTTCCGATGAAGTGAAGAACTTGTTTAATGTATAAATTAAAAGGTTAAAAATAAAGCCATAAGAACTTTCGGTCTTCCTAAAGACCATCATTAGATGGAAGTACGACCATCATCAGATGGACCTTCAATACTTCCATCTGCTGATGGTCTTTAGGAAGACCGAAAGTTCTTATAGCTTTATTTTTAATCTTTTAACTTATACATTAAACAAGTTCTTCACTTCATCGGAAGCCTCCGTAGTGTTTTAATTATCGTGCTTTTAAGATTGCTACCTTAAGCTTTTATGATTGACTCATTCCGCACGAGAACCTGATATCTTGTACATTTGCATTGTTTTGAATTTCTGTTTGTTTTTTGACTTAGGATTTAATTATTACTCCCATGGGTGTTTAAAACTGAAATGAGAAATCTTCATCCTTAAATTAGCGTGATTGGTTAGAGGTAAGGAACAACTTCAGCCGAACAAAACCCTTGTTTTCATCTTCTCATCCCTAAATTAGCGTGATTGGTTAGAGGTAAGGAACCATTTCAGCCGAACAAAACCCTTGTTTTTATATTCTCAAACAAACAACCCATGCTTTTTTATACTCTCGAACCAGCTTTGAATGATAATTTGTGTTTAGCAGTTGGAGGGTATAGTGCACATACAAAGTACTGTTACTGCATTAAGCATCAGCAAATTTAGATGTTCTTTTTGAATGAGATAACATGCAATGCTACATTAATTTTGTCAGAAAGTACTTACATATTTCAAGCAAAAAGCCTGATTTCCACTGATTCTTTTCTGTTTCTTTCTACTGATTTCAGCCAGACGTTTCTGGTAATATATTAGCTGGCTCCCACGAGCATCTTAAATACGTATAATGATAATTCCCATTGCTTTTTTATATGACTGCCACCTTCACCCTATCCTACGCAGCTGGAAGAATATATAACAAAAACTCAGAATTGGAGAATTTTTATTGTACTTTAATTTTTCTGTTATTATATAAACATTTTTTCTTGGAGAATTTTTGTTGTACTTTAATTTTTCTGTAATTATATAAAAAAAATCATCAATAACACCGAGACCGAGGGTTTTTTCACCTTGAGAACCTTGATTGTTTACAGCTCTACAAAGAAAAGAATATCTTGTTTCCTTTTTCATATAGTAAGAAATAGAATTTTTGCTTCGTACGGCAGAACTTCTTGTATCACTTTCCCTTACCAGGAACCTGAATTTACAGCTGCCTGCGAGAGTACATCTTGCTACACAGCCTTTTACTTACGAAAACCTCATGTTTAAAGTTGCGGTAGAAGAACTCTGCGTTTCGTACAAAGAACTCTCTGTTCCAAACGTATGACTGAAGTTCCCTTTCATAACAAAGGAAAAGGTTAGTCAATTTAAGCATATGAAGTAATATGAACAACAATGCGTTGAAAATATCACGCAAAACCAGGTGGCACTTATAATGGCAAGGGTACAGATAATAATCAATAATTCTTCAATTAAAAATGGAGGGAAGAAAATGAAAAAGAAACTACAAGAGTGTTCATTTAGATCCAGTGGATGGAGCTCTGTGCAATATCCTCACCGAATCATGCTGTGCCCTGATTACAGAGAGTTAATGCAGAAAGTGAGAAGGGCCGCCCCGGTGGCCGAGTGGTCAGAGGAGTAGTTTTTGGAAAGTCGACCAAGCCAGGACTTGGTTCAAGCCCCGGTGGCCGACAGTGATTAGAGGCGTAGTTTTCTGGATAGTTGGCCGAGCCTGGCGCTGGCACAAGCCCCGGATGAGATATGGATAGTATTACGGCACTGAATGGTCCCCCTTCCTTAAATCACTGGCCCTAAATTAGGGACGGGCGACTGTTTATAGGGTAGAGTTGCTTTTGGTGGCCGTTAAACATTGAAAAAAACAAACGAAAGTGGAAAGAGAGATACATTTTCTAGATTTTCCCCTCCAAAGCCTGAAAACCTTCGAAACACGAATATAGAACAATGCGACTCTTATACAACATTGACAAGAACTCGCATTTTGTCCTTGGGAAAACTTCTCTAATATTCCATTAATGCGAAATCACCATAGGCAGAATATCAGCTAAAGGTGCAACGGAACGGTCATTATTATTCAGAACTTGGGTTGTAGTGAACATAGTTAATTTTGAGGACGATTTTTTAAGGTTGATTTTTTGACATCGAATGTTATTAATCCGAGGTGTTGATAAAAAATAAGATAACTGTTTTGCGTTTAAAAGCTGGCTTCTTTTGTGTGTGTGTGCAATTTAATAAGAAATGTTTCTATGCAGTTATTTTGGAAATGCATAATACAAGAAAGACACCCAAAATATTGTCTTGTTGTACTTACGGTTTTAGGATCCTGAGAAATTATTTGTGAAGCTTTTCTTGTTTCTACAACACAGTTGACTTCGGCTTTCTTATTTGATGAATTCTTTAAAATATTCTGTAGAAAGAAAATTACAAAAAGTATTTAAAACAGTTTGTATTGTTCTTGACATTTTTTAATGGAATTCACTCAAAATCCAAAAATAAATTTGTACCAATTTGAATGAACAAATCATTTGAACAGAAATTTACACAAAAGCAGTACATTTCCCAAGTCATATGTAACATTAATTCAAAGTACTTGAGTTGAAGGCAATGATGAAAACATTTGGACTGATATTAAGTGTCGCAGGAATTCGGCGCTTTAACTGTTGAGTTCTGCATTCTCTTAAAATGGGCGTTATCGAATGATAAGGGGGAAATATTATGAGGTACGTATGCTCTGCTACTAAAAAGTGTATACATCTCAGAAACCAAACGCAAAATTATTAAAGCAAAATTATTAAAACAAAATTCGTCTTAAAGCTACTCCTAACAGCCATTTTTTTTCAAATTCTTCCCTCTTTTTTCATGCCTTTTATTGAGCGGAGCTCTCTTTACGAGACTCGAGACAATTAGTTGTTCGGGCATAGGTACGAGATGACACATCCGATCACCGTGATTTTTTGCATGCGCTTGGACATCGTCCATAGTCAGGTTTTGACGCCTTCCGATTCCCGAAATCCCGTATCATTGAGGAATAATCGTCCAAAAACTTGCATTTTTAGGGGGTTTGCGGGTTTTGAGAAGGGGGCGTTTGTTACCTATCTCCTCCAAAGATCTTCAGCCGATCGCGGTCACACTTGCCACAGAGAAAGAGAAGGACAAGATGAGTGACATGGGGTTAGTATCACGGTGATTGGTCGTGTCGTATAAAAATAATAACCATTAAAAAACTGACCAATTTTAATAATTGAAAAACTCCGCTCTCTACACGAGACTCGGGACAATTAGTTGTTCGGGCATAGCTACGACATGACACATCCGATCACCGTGATTTTTGGCATACGATTGGACATCGTCCATGGTCAGGTTTTAACGCCTTCCGATTCCCGAAATTCCGTGTCATTGAGGAATTTCAATTAAAAATAGATGACCTATTACTTCAACTGTTTTACGAAAGTGGGCTCACTAGCATTAATTTAAAAAATCGTTTGAATTGAAAAACGAAGAAATGGGAAGACTCCGTCTCTTAGCTCAACACTTGCTTAATCTATAATAACAAAAGCAAGTTTGTATGTGTATGTGTGTGTCTTTCGCGGTACAAAATGAAAAGTGTGGTTCCCGATCTGAGTGTGTCTTTTCGCTTTGTTTACATGCAACCTGGTCACAACCAACGTGAAGGCGTGAAGGAAAGTAGTTCATGATAAATTTTAGGCATTTCGTTTTTAGAATGTTTCGCACTTTTGTTCTGAAAGTCATACATTTTACGCGTTCGTTTTTTAGAATTTGTTATAATAGACGCCTTAATGAGCTCGGCTTTTTGCAATAGCTTTGCTCAAAATTTGCCAACTGTACCCGAGTTATCGGATACCGTTGGCCGCTTGTCCTAACTGATTTTCTTATATTGGTAGTAAGAAATACTTCTTACTCGTTTTTCAGATCTTACCGGACACCAGAATGTTAGGTTTCCACTGGGATCGTACAGATGATATTGATGAGAAATTGCTTCCTAGTGATACAAGAAGTTCCTTCATAAATTTGAACAACAAACCAGATTGTGTTACTTATGACAGTATCAGTAAAACACCTGATGTGCTAGTTATATCGTAGAGAATAATCTCCTAATTGTGTATTATTTACAGATTTTTTAAGCTACCAGATTACTCTTATATGGGCAACAGTCACACACGAAATGTGGACGAACCTAAAACTATGATACCTAAACGCATTGCCAATGTACCACCTAAATACAATACGGCGGGCCACGGTGGCGGATCCAGGAATTTTTGACAGGATTTGGACAATTTTGTTTGCGGGCGTGGGTACCAAGGAGAGCCCGGGGACCTTACACCCGTCTGCTTCCCTGCGATGGTAAGTGTACAGTAACAGCAGATTAAAAAATAAAGTTTAATGTTATTCTGGTATATAACATTTATTCGGTTAAAGGCTTGGTTTGTATTGTTTCCTTCTAGCCGACTACCTCAAAGATTGAACGGATATGTACACATACGCCAATGAGCCATTCCATTACGACCACCCCCATCCTAGAGAAATGAGCTCGCCTGTAGACCAAACGGTGGTACAAGTGAAGTTCACAGAGCAGTATATACACAACCTGAGCATCAGCTTTCAGTTAGTAGAGTGTTCGGAGTCAGAATGAGAAAAGCTGCCGATTTATCGGAGTTTGATAAAGGACAAATTGTAATATCACGGTGCCTCGGAACTACGATCTCGGAAACGGCGCGGCTTGTGTGTTGTTCACAAGGTAGTTAGAATAAGGATTAGATGGCAACAGCCACTCTTCCTGTGCTTCTGGCGTGATGCCACTTTTTATCAGCTGACTGCGCCAATGCGCCCAACCCGAGAATCTCGTATATATCTCTATGGGGAAATCGCGATTTCGAACGGGTAACTCGGACCCTTACTCTACCCATACAGTCAAGAAAAAAATTGAGGCTGAAGTATTCATTCTCATAATTTAAAAAATCCAGAAAAAATAGGAAAATATGTGTTGGTATTTCTTTAAAAAATTGAACAAAATAATGATTTTTTGAGCGGAAGTGCATACCGCACATGGTTACTTGCATACTGCGCATGTGCAATGAACTATGTTTAAAATATAACCAAAACCCAAATGTTGAGAAATACGAAGTCCGAAATATTCTTTGTTTGCGTCCTTGGTTTGCATAGTTTGCATGCGCTAAGCGAAACTGCTTTTGGCACAAGAAGTGGCGTCACGTCTCCGAACTCCCTCAGACTTCCACCACCACAGAGAGAGGATCGTAACAGCTGATCTGTTTTGGCTTCACACAAAACGGGTCATTTCACCTCCTCTTCTTCTAACCTCCTTGGTTGTTCATGTACAGCTGTAGTGAGTACGTATCAAAAGTGGTGCACAGATGGCCAAACGACGAACCGTCGTCCAGCCGTTTGTCGTCCGCAGCTCGCTGATGCCAGAGGGGAGCGGAGATTGTCGCGCCTTGCTCACAACGACCGCAGGACCAGAGTGCGATAAACCACCCGCAGCTACAACAGTGGTGATCAGGGAAATGTGTCACAGCACACAATTCATCGCAGCCTTCTGCGCATGGGCCTGCGTAGCCGGAGACCCAGCCGGGTCCCCATGCTCACCGTACGTCATCGCCAACAACGCATGAAATGGGCCCAAGATCATCGAGATTGGACCGTGGATGATTGGAAGAAAGTGGCCTGGTCTGACGAATCAGAATCCCTGGTGCGTCACGTAGACGACCGAGCGCGGATACGTCGATTACCAACGGAGGCTATGGCATCTGGATGCACTGTTGGGCGGAAACAGGCCGGCGGTGTTATGCTGTGGGAAATGTTTTCTTGGGACACTTTAGGCCCCATTATCCCAATAGCACAATCCTTCACACCTGTAAGGTATCTGAACATCGTTGCGAACCAAGTTCACACATTTATGGCATCTGTGTTCCCTGCTGGTGATGGCCATTACCAACAGCGTAATGAGCCATGCCGGAACGCAACGGAACCCCGTTCCGGGAGCGAAAAAAATACCCACGTTCCGAGAGCAGTGCGACACCAAAAAGGAAGGGAGCATTTCATTTAATTTGAATAAAACATTTCACAATGCATTATACATTTCAATTAATGACGCCATCTTTTATAAAATGTTCGTCGTTTAAAAAAAAAATTTATGCTCTAATAAAGCTCTAATAAGGTGCTTGGTGTGAGCGAAGTTCACGAGAGGAGCTGATCGCCGACCGTCTGGCGGACATCCTCCGCAGTCCGCCATACGGTCTGGGGACTTTCGAAATTATTTTAGGAGATAATTTTTATGTTTCCAAATCGAAGTTATAATAGATATTTCAGACAGAACCGAGTTTCTTTATTTTGTTGTCTAAGACAATTGCATATCTCCACCTCAAATACGACCTGACTTTTTTCTGCGATGTTTGTTTAGTAGCGGACCCATTTAATTGCACCGGTATTCGAATGGCCTTTTCAATGAGAAACGTACTTCTTAGTAAAGAAAACAGTTCTGACTTCAACTAAATGTGAGTATTTTATTTTGAAATTTAATAACAAAATTTGCTGATATGGTTTTATATCTACTAGGAATTGGTTTGTGTATATTAAAATTTTAAGGCATTCACTTGTACGTTGGGTTCCTGCAGCGAATAATTCCCATTTCCACCAATGGTTATATAAGTGTTTCAGAGACCCTAAGTTGCTATTGTTACGTTTAGCAACATTTTTGGCTTTTGCATATAATAGAATACGAACAAAAAATAAAATAAAAAAATAACTCGAATAAGAAAAAACAATTAAATTTACGCAGATAAAATGATTCTTTTTTTAAATCTATTCATTATTATCGCACGAATAAAAATACACTTGATTCTTTAAATTTTGATTAAAATGAAACAAAACATTGTAAATACCTTGCAGTTCTTAAGTAAACCGTAGGATTTATAAAAAAAATCATCTTCTTCTTCTAGCTTTAGAAAATAATGCATCCTGTGTTTAAAACGCCTTGTAGTTTGTTTGTCTTGTTTTTTTTTTTTGTTTTTTTTTTCACAATAAAAATTGTTTTCTTTTTGTGGCTTTCGTTTACGATAAACGTCTTCAAATTTTTCATGTTTCTTAATCAGTTTGGTGTCAAGACCATGCAAACTCCTCATACACAAGGTCAACTATATACACTGGCGTGCAAAAATTAAGGGCGAGACGGTTTTTTGAATGTAACGTCGTGCAGAAGTGCTCCACATCGACTCAAATCATGCCATAAGATCCCCAAGATGTAACAATATGGGACAAGTGAGCAAAACTGTCCAAACAAGGAATCCAAAGGATACAAAGGCACTTTATTGAAAAGGTAGCTTCGAGCACAACTGGACAGAAGACAGAAACGTCCATGTGACAGGCGGCTGCCAAGAAAAATCCAGTCTTTAGTAGGAGATATGATCACCCCTGACTGCGTTGCAGGATTTACAACGTCTGTCCATGCTGAGGACGAGGTTGTCAAGGAGCTGTTGAGTCATCGCGGCCCATTCCTCTTGTAGCGCCAATCGCAGCTGCGGAATCGTTGCTGGCGGCTGGTGACTTGCTGCCAAGCGTCTCCCGAGAAGGTCCCACACGTGTTCGACTGGATTTAGCTCCGGGGATCTTGCGGGCCAATCAATGCGTTGAATATATTCACTCTTCAACAGCTCTGCGACAGCCACTGTACGATGAGGTGTAGCGTTGTCGTCCATGAACAGGAACTCAGGACCCACAGCACCTATAAGCAGACGCACGTGAGGCTGGAGAACCTCGGTACAATAGCGGACACCAGTGACTGAACCTCCTTGGAAATGTGGAAGTCAGTACGGCTACCAAGCATGATACCGCCCCAAACGAGAACTCTGCCACCTCCAAACCGGTCCCTTTCGATGATGTTGGAGGTGTGATTGCGTGTTCCCTGCTCTCTCCAGATGTGTATACGTCCAGAATCGCTCGTCAAACTAAATCGGCTCTCATGCGTAAAGAGAACTCGACCCCATTGCTTATATGTCCAGTTCTTGTGCTCCTGGCACCACAGAAACCGCCGTCTCTGATGAGCAGGCGTTAATGGCACACACCGTACTGGTCGTCGTGCAAATAGACCACCTTTGTGCAGCCTCCTGGCCACGGTAAAACGCGATAACGGACGTCCAGTTGTCTGTTGCATGTGCCTTGCAATTTCTCCCGCTGTCTGCCGTCTGTCTCTTCTCGCCTGTAGGACAATACACCGGTCGTCTGCCGCCGTGGTTGCTCGTGGAAGACCACTGCTAAACTCTCGGACAGCTGTTACTGTCATTTGAAATGCTCTCCAAGCTCGTGAAACGATGCTGTGAGCGATACCGAACTGCTCGGTCACACTAGTCACACTTCGACCTTCTTCCAATTTCTTAATGACGCGACCTCGGGTAAAGTCATCCAGATGTCGTCGTCGTCTACTAGATTGCCTGTTGGCCATATCACACGACGTCGTTCAAACCGATGTACACCGTGCAATAGCTTTCACCGAATTGCTGAGCGTACACCGCCCGTGTGCTTTACACCCTTCCGAAACTCCCCCCCCCTCCCCCACGTCATGCTGCATATATGCGCATGCTTTACCGTACCGGGCTCTAGTCTATCTCCTGATTGGTCTTTCGGTCCGTTCTGCCTGCTGTTCCGCTGTTATGCTAATTTCTCCTCGTCGTTCTTAATTTTTGCGCAGCAGTGTATATACAGTATATAATTATACGTATATATGTCTTTGGAATCTAATGATCTTAACGCAACTCGAATTGTTTTCTTAAAAAACACTAAGCTGTTGATGGATTTATCTCGACCCTTGCTGAGATAAGGCTGAAAATGTGCAAACGAAAACCATATTTTGTGTTTCTTTGTTTTCGATCATGTGTTCAGAACTCGGATGGATGTTTTCAAGATATTAGATGACGATAATAATAAAAAATATTGGATAGCAGGGGACGCTACTTCGATATTTCGCGTTGCTCTGTGGCAAATTTCTGTAGCAAGGGCTTCTTGCTACAGAAATCATGGTACACAGAAATCGAAGGAGAACATACCTGCATATAGTCAAAGTACAAGGCCATGACATTAGAGAGATGAGTTCTCTCCGTTTGTGACTTCACTCTCATGTTACATGGTCTTATACTTTATATTCTTTGCTTATACGTCGGTGTTGTATTGACGTCATACACGACAGCGTTGGAAACCAATCGGAAGCCTTGATTTTCGCGTGACGTCATACACGACAGCGTTGGAAACCAAACGGAAGCCTTGATTTTCGAGTGACGTCACTGAAAGAGGGAACTCATCTCTCTAACGTCATGACCTTGCATTTTTCCAGATGACTGATTTAGCCCACATAAATCCGTTGAAGGTAAAATAAATTTAGAAACCTTTGATAAAAAAATATGCTTCGCAATTCTTTCTTTTACAGCAATTTCTTTATTTTTTACTTTTTTTTTTAGTAACAGGTTTTCTCTTTCTCTCTTCTTACAAATTTCACATTCACATTGTTTCTGGTCATAATGAAAAAATTAGAGTGTCCCTGGGTATTAAAAAACTTGCTCTGAATGTTTTAAAAGTAAAAGAAAGTGTAACGCATCCCTCTAAGTAACATTCCTTTTTGGTTTCTGTTTCCTTATGTAAATTTAGTTATTTCTTGGTTAAACGATTTCTCACAGAACGACACGTTACGATTCTTATCTCTGGCTGCGTGGTTATTTCTTTTGCAAAGTGTAATTTAAGTGCAATGCAGCTATTCAAGAACGTTAGGTGAAACATCAGCTAGCCAATTACATCTAAAACTGTAGTTATAAAAGAATTAAAACGCCAAAAAAGCTAAAGTAAAAAAAAAATTGCCGCGGTGGATTTTTTCCTACTTTAGCCATTTTTAATTAATTGTAACCACTTTATATCTTATATAGCTGACACTGTTTACCAACAGAAAAAAAAATCGTTAACTCATAATTTTTCATTTCAACTGGCAATATGGGTCATCGATAGCGCGCCCCTCGAAAAAATTTTAGAAACAGTGCCAGCAGATACTCGTATTATTCTTTGGACATATTTTCTAACGTAAAAACCCAAATTCCCGCTGTTTTTATTTTTTTTTCGATTTCCAGAGCGTTCGTATTTCTCTGTAATGGAACTTTTAAAAGGGCCAAAGACTTTACGCATTGCAAAAGTCCAAATCGAAAAAGTGAATAACAATTAAAAAAGACTTCGGAAATGAAAATGTAATTTATCGGAGACTCATAGAAAAGAAATCATACGGTTACAAAGAAAACAAAACGGCTAAAAAAAAAGTAGACTTTAGTGTTGGGGTGACAGGTGCTGTCATTCAAAATGGCTATCTGATTCACATTGAATTTTTATTTTTTACGCTCGAGAGCCTCCGTTTTTGGTTGAAAAATATTAATCACGTCAACTGACTATAAGTCATATTGTTGTTCCTTTTTTTGTAGTTTTACTTAATCATTCCTTCTACGCCACGTCAGAACGGCATGTCACAAAATTATGCTGCACAAATAAAAAATCTGCGACAATTCAGCGTGAAATGGAGAGCAAAATGCGATTCGAAGACTCCTAAATTACACCGTGAGTCCATCGATAAAAGTCCAAGGTTATAGAAGTGAAAAACAGAGTCAGAAAAATGATGTATCAGGAAATTGCAGACTGTAACCGAACTCTTAACAAAAATTGACAGACGAGCAATGGATTTTTCTTTTTATATTTTGCTGAACTAGGGAACACTAAAAGATGACATTTCAGTAAATTTGACCTTGAAAACAGTGCTACATCAGTTGTAAAGTGCTTTAATAAAAAAGGAAGAAAGGTAAAAAGACAAACATTTATTACCCCTAACGTGGCATCTAGTTCCAGTTTCACGGGCAGAGGAATGGCCTTGTCAGCGTTTTCGCTCGCAAAAGGTTCCCGATCCATTCGGTCGATCCGTGCGGCCGTCATTGGTGCTGAGTCGCTTCCTGCAGTCTAAAAGAGTACATGCACATTAATATATAAGACAGCCAGCGTAGTCTGAGAGAGTACATGCACATTAATATATAAGCCAGCCAGCGTAGTCTGAAAGAGTACATGCACATTAATATATAAGACAGCCAGCGTAGTCTGAGAGAGTACATGCACATTAATATATAAGCCAGCCAGCGTAGTCTGAAAGAGTACATGCACATTAATATACACTGACGGTAAAAAAATTCCAACACCACGAAAAAATAGTTGTAGAGGAATGAAATGGCGGCAATACATTTGTATATGTAACATATTTAATCGATTAAGGTTTCAAGATCACGGCTTATTGTAAGCGCGAGAAGAGCCATTTTAAATATGAAATGCTGGTACATTAATAACCGCCAGAATGTTGAATGCAAGCACTCAAACGTTCATGCATTGTGTCGTACAGGTGCTGGATGTCAGTTTGTGGGATGGAGTTCCATGCCTTATAATGAATAATAAAGCTTCTTCCAATGGTTGTTGTGTTGTTAATTATATCATGAATAAAGTTTCCTGCTAGTAGTGTAGTAATAATAATAAACAAGCTTTTAACTGTTAGTAATGTTGTAGTAGTAATTAAGATTAATAAAGTCTTAATGCTGGTTGTTAATAATAACAACTAATGAAATAAACCTAACAGCCAGACAGAGGTCTGACAAAATTATGAACTGAGAAAAACGTACTTACTAAAGAAAAATCTTTTATTAGAGAAAACTCCTGGTAGTATCCAACATACACTTCACGGGTCACACAGCTACTCAATAAAACGTAGCTCCTTGCACATGAACGAAGCTCTACTCACATAAACGAAGCTCTCTTTACACATAAAACGAAGATCTCTTTACACATAAAACAAAGCTCTCCCTACGCACATCAACAAAAAGCTCTCTTAGGTAACACAAAAAGCTCTCTCTTGTATCGTTGAACGCGCCTATTTATACTGGCTACCGCCACGTCATGACTTACACTCATTGCCAGATCTCATTCAGCAGGAGAAATAACATCTCGTTCAGTAAGAAGATAATTTACATAGGAAAATAAAATAACCAGAGATAGTAAAATCAAAAAGAAAGTGAATCTAGAGTATACGTTACAGCCTGTTGCACTTGGTCGGTCAATACAGGGACGGTTAATGCTGGTTGGGGGTGACGCTGGAGTTGTAGTTCAATGATGTCCCATACGTTCTCGATTGGTGAAAGATCTGGTGATCTAGCAGGCCACTGCAACATGTCGACACTCTGTAGAGCATGTTGGGTTACAACAGCGGTATGCGGGCGAGCGTTATCCTGTTGGAAAACACCCCTGGAATGCTGTTCATGAATGGCAGCACAACAGGTTGAATCACCAGACTGACGTACAGCTGTGCCGTCAGGGTGCGTGGGATAACCACGAGAGTGCTCCTGCTGTCATAGGAAATTGCTCCCCAGACCATAACTCCAGGTGTAGGTCCAGTGTGTCTCGGCCGCTGACAGGTTGGTTGCAGGCGCTCACCTGGCCTCCTTCTAACCAACACACGGCACACGGTCATCACTGGCACCCAGGCAGAACCGGCTTTCATCAGAAAACACAACAGATCTCCACTCCGTCATCCAATGAGCTCTAGCTTGACACCACTGACGTCGCAAACGGCAGTGGTTTGGAGTAAGTTGAATGCACGCTACAGGGCGTCTGGCTCGGAGCTATCCTTCAAGTAACCGATTTGTAACAGTTCGTTGTGTCACTGTGGTGGTAACTGCAACTCGAATTGCTGCCGCAGACGCGGTACGATGCGCCACGGCCATACACCCGGTCTTCTTGAGGCAGTACCTTCCCTTGACCACCGCTGCCAGCAATCATGCACAGTGGCTACATTCCTGCCAAGTCGTTCTGCAATATTGCGGAAAGAAAATCCACCTTCTCGTAGCCCTATTACACGACCTCGTTCAAACTCCGTGAGCTGTTGATAATGGCTTCTTCGTCTTCTTAAAGGCATTCTTGACTAACATCAACACGTCGAATCTCAACGATAACTAACGCTCACGAACGTTACAGCGCTTATTTACAGCAAACCTGCTTTGCATGTTCTGAGGGGCGCTACTAGCGCCACACGTAGGCGCCGAGCGCGAAATTTGCATAGACGTCATCTTACAGATGTACTCTCACCGCCTACCAACTGTCGTTTATCTAACACAACCCCTTCTTGGTGTTAAGATTTTTTCCGTCAGTGTATAAGCCAGCCAGCGTACTCTGAAAGAGTACATGCACATTAATATATAAGCCAGCCAGCTTAGTCTGAAAGAGTACATGCACATTAATATATCAGCGGTAAGCCAGCCGGCGTAGTCCACTTGGGAGAACAGCCTCTCCGAAGAAAGAAGACGTTGGTTCGATCGAGTGGAAGTGAACTTTTAAAACCATCCCCAAAATTTTGCCTCACACACACACACACACACAACTAATATAATATTTTTAATAGTTAGACCAATCCCACTGTTAGATTTATCCCTCCTCTAAATCGTTTTCTGGGAGAACAAATGATGCCGGTAGTGCCGATTAGTTTTATAAAAAGCAAATTTGTATCAATAAGAAGCTTCCGATGACATTTGGCAGGGATTTGGGATATCAAAAATGGGGGGGGGGGGTTTCCCAACGTCACAAGTGATAACGTATTTGTATCGGAATTTCGTTTAAAACGAGTTTTAGCAAAAAATATGTTTCATACGGAGTAAATAGGTTTTTCCTATTTGTTTGTCTCTAGTGGGATATTTTCCCATGCAACGTAACACACGAAAACTAAGAACGGGTTAGGGTTTTATTTAATGGGGTAATTCTTACTTGGCCCATATGCAAATATGTTATAGCAGAAACCCACGTTTTGCGGGGTCTATGTAGAAATGAGATAGTACTATTTATGCTGGTCCTTGTAAAAACCATGTATAACCTCTCTCGAAATTTCGGAATTCCTTCCTATTTGTTCCAGTATGGATTTGCTGCGTAAATCGGTGGTCTTTTAAAAAAATTTATCATTGTCATAAATGTTTTTAAATTGAATATTTACTTTAGCTTTCTTGTTGTTCTTGGAAATTATTTTTAGAAGCTCCTACACGGTTAGTTTTTAATGGTTTTGCTGTTTCGGTGCTATATAGATAGATAGATAGATCATCATCGCCATTGTCAACCATTATCATTCCACTGCTAGATGAAGGTCTCCCCAAGTTTCTTCCACAACGGTCTGTCTTGAGCCTGTCTCCTCCATGTCACTACCGCATGCTTTCGACTTTCATCCACCCATCTCCCATGTGTTCTTCCTTTTGGGTCTTTTTCTGTCCCTTGCAATCCAGTCTAAAATTTGGCTTGTCCATCAAAAGTCCGTTCGCCTGGCAATATGTCCAGCCCATTGCCATTTCAGGTATTTTACTCTGATCATGATGTCTTCCACTGTTGTCGCTTCTCATATCTTTTCAAGCATCTCTCCACGTGTTTCTTTCAGTTGTCTGCAGTCTTTGTATGTCTTTTTTAGTTAAGTTCCACGTTTCTACTCCGTAAGTAAGCACTGGAGGGATGCATTGATTAAACACTTTTCTTTTAAGATATAATGGCATATTGCTCTTAAAAATTGTACAGTTTCTTCCAAAAGCTCTCCAACTAAGTTTTATACGTTGATTAATTTCTTCATCAATGTGACCCTCGCTTGGTATATGCTGCCCAATGTAAATGTAGGCATTGGTTATCTCCAGCTTTTCCCCATCAATTGATAAATCTTCATTCCTCGTAAAAGCATTGTACATCAGTTTATCTTCTGAAAGCTCATTTTTATTTTTAATCCCAGTTCTTTACTCTTGTCAGCAAGTTCAAGTTCCTGGATCGTACTCTGCAGCTTTGAAGGGGTCTATATATATATATATATACTGGGTGAATCAAAAGTTGCAGGACTCCCTTGTATATCAGAAACGGGGGGGGGGATTTAAATATCTGAATACTCCAGCAAAGAATCGGTGAGGAGGCATACCTTTTAGGCTATTTCCGGAACATAACTTGTGAACCACATCATCTTGAAATTAGCCACATTGGATCAAGGTCAAATTTTTCAGATGGTAAGGGGTTCATGTTGCATACCAAACAAGACCAGAATTTTCTCAGAAACTGACTGCCGTAATCAGATTTGACATGTGTTGTGGGTCACTGGCATAGCCAAGTGATGGTTAGCACGCCTAGTTCCTAAACTAAAGGTCTCTGGTTCGAATCCGCTCAGTGAGAGATTTTTCGCTGGTTCTGAAAAAAAATTCTTCGTGACGTAACACCGTCCCAATTCATTTAAACACCACTAGAAAGTTTATACGGTGGGAGAAAAAAAGATGGCGGGGAAAAAATGAAAAACACCCCTGAATAAGAAATGGTGGGCACCGCCTAAAATTATTGCACCGGCAAAGTGTTGCCATCGGAAAAAAGTTTTTCTTGAGGCAAGAAATTACTGTGTCACGATGACAATATGTTTGGTTGCAGCAACAAACGTTTTATCACGATAACAATACATATTTTTGGATCAAAGGAAATCCCAAGAATCAACAAAATTATTTTGTTAAATGAACAAAACGTTTTGTCATGATAATAATGAATTTTGTAGAATTAACAATAATCTTCAACAAAGTAAATTTGCAAGTTCAACAAACGTTTTTGTTGACTGTATATCGACAAAATGTTTTGGTTGATTCAACAATTATTTTACTGAATTAACAAAACGTTTTTCTCGGTGTACGGGAGTCCATGGCCTACTCGTGCGTCACTGATGACTGCTCGTCATCCGACATTACTCCTCGCCTGTTGCTGGGAAGATCAAAACTGGACCTATGTAGCGGCGCAATGCGTCGTGTGGTCAGATGAATACTATTTTTCAGCTGTACATAGCCGACGGGAGGGTGTGGCTGTGGCGTCGACAGCATGACGACATGGCTCCACTGTTCATGGCGGTGTTGGCTCTGTAATGGTTTGGGGAGCCTTCTCATGGGACACATTAGGTCTCTTAGTGTGTCTTTGGAGAGGTCTTTAACCGCTACGCGGTACTAGCATGTGCTAGCTGATCACCTACAAGCTTTCATGGTTTCCGCGTATCCTGCGGCCGATGGTCTATTTCATCAGGAAAATGTGCCGCCCCACCGGGTCACAACCACCTAGGCATGGCTTGAGGAACACTCGTCTGAGTTTGGAACCATCCAGTGACCCCCAAGGTCCCCTGATTTAAACTAACTCTGTGGAAGCTCTCTGGAATGCTGTGGAGCAGAACATCAGATCTATGGATCCTGGACCGACGTCTCGGACAGAGTTGTGGACAATGGTGCAACAAGCATGGCTAGCATTACCTCCGCAAACCCTCCGGCATCTAGTGTAGTCAATGCTCTGGTGTATGCAAGCTGCTATTCTAGCTAGAGGAGGAGCAACACACTATTAGGTAGGTATCTCTAATGTTTTGTGCATTGAGTACATACACTATATTAACAAAAGTCACCGGACACCTAGAAGAGAAAGACAACAGAGCATTTATTGACATAATTAGTACGATTTCGGTCCACCTTCGGCCTTAATGCATGCACTGACCCTTCGAGACATGCTTTCGACAAGGTTTTGGAACACAGCGATAGGTATGCGCTTCCATTCAGAACATAATGCTGCCGCTAACTGTAGTAGTAGGCCTTGTTTCCAAACTTCTTATGCGGCTCTCTAATTCATCCAATAGGTGCTCTATGGGATTAAAATCAGGGCTATGTGATGGCCAGTCCACACACGATACGGAATTATCTTCAAATCACGCCGTAACAGTCCTTCCTTTATGGCTCGGTGCATTATTCTGCTGGTAACAACAAGGCTCGGATCCATAATATTGCCACAGAGTTGTTACGGCATAATTGTCCAGAATATCGAGATAAACGTGCTGGTTAACAGGTTTGTCCACGATAACCGATGGGCCGGGACCATACCACGAAAAACACCCCCACACGAGTACACTGCCAGCTCCAAACTTGACCGCAGGAACAGTACACAGTGGTAAATAGCGTTCCCCCGGCTGCCGCCATACCCACACACAGCCATCAGACTGATGGATCGTGTATCTGGATTTATCAGTCCATATGACCCGTTCCCACTGATCTACGATCCACGATAAATGTTCTTTACCCCATGCTAAACGACAAGTAGCTTTCCGAGTGGAGATGAAAGGCTTTTGAGCAACCACACAACCACAATAACCCATCGAATGAAGTTCTCTGCGAATGGTACGTATACATACCGAGGTTCCAAAAGTTTTACTTACTTGTACACTGAGGTCTTGTGCAGTACTCCGTCGCTTAGCTGTAACGACTCTCCTGAGGCTTCGACGTCATCTATCACTGATTTTCTTTGATCTGCCGGTACGTTTTGCTGCTTCAGGAACTCCATGTGTCTTCCACTTATTCAGTACATCCAAAACAGTTGACTTGGGTATGTTTAAAAGACTCCCGGTTTCTCTTATGGACAACCCACTGATATAACATCCAACAATCTTTCCTTTCTCAAAGTCAGTTCTCTCCCGCCGCGACATTTTCACTCAACCTCCCAGTGCGATATGAACGCGGTCCTACAGGCTTGTTTTTATACCGTTTGCAGCTGTACCGGGTATCTTAACAACGCAGCTGATCCGTTCATTTGCTTTTGAAGGAGTGTCCGGTGTTTTTTGTCAATATAGTGTATTTTCTCACCCTGTCTGAAGGGCATTGTTCTAGATTACATGTGATTACACTTACGAAATATTTGCGAACCGTTTAAAACATGTGCATATTCTCTCTTAACAAGTGCTCGTTGCACCTGTTAATTGGGTGGTACTCTTGATTGTTTCCGTGACTGACAAGAATAATTTCAGGTTTTTCATTCGTGCAAGTTCCCACGCAATTACATCGAAAGTGATCTAAGTATTGCAGTGATTATATTTAAATCGTCACAGATCCAGAGGACACACCCTTTGAGTTTTATTTAGTTGTTTGTTTTTGAACGCCTACAATATTTCGAGCTCTGATTCTCCAAAATTGCATCTTTATTTTTTTTTCTTTAGGCCAGCCCATATTGCGACTACAAGTCATTCCAAACCACACAACACTCATTACTAGTTTATTCACCCTCTACGTGTGTTTGGTTACTGAGGTTCTACCTGATTTCACAGACGACGAATGCAGGGAGACATAGATAGCTTTTCCCTTTGTGACACAGCGAACGCAATCCCCGTTCGTTGACCCACATGCCAAATGGCTGATACTGCGTGGTTCGCTGAATAACGGAGCCAAATTCAGCCGACACGTTTCGAGCCCGCGTGTTGGAGTTTGTTTTTTAAGGAAGCTTGCTACGAAAGCTTGCCTGCCCCCCCCCTCCTCTTTTGCCTTCAGGGAGCGCGACTTCAGAATTTCTTATCAACTAAGCGGGATGGGTGTAAAAAGGTCTTCCAACAAAGGAAGTTTTACGTATTAACATACGCACTACAAACTTTCTCCGTCAATCTCAAGCTATATATGGATTCCTTTTCCTAAAACTGGGTCATTTATTATGCAAGATGATTTCCTTCACGACACCCCAAAAGAGAACGGATGCCTCGTTATTTTATCAATGCCTTCAGAAGGCTAAATGTGGGATTTTCTGATTAGGCATAACTTAAAATAGCAGTTCTGAACCTTCTTGGGTTGTAGGTTTATTGGCAAAGATATTCGTTGCACTGGGTATGATTTTCTTTAAGATTTTGCTAGTTCCCGATAAGAGAATGAACTAACTTTATTTAGTGAATGCTTTCGAAAAGAGAATTGTTAGAAATATATTGAGATTCTTCTTCGTTTTAAACAGTGGTCCAGAGTCAAAGGCGTACTTAGAGGGGTAAGATGGCGTTTTTTTTTTTTTTTTATTGTTAAAATGCTACTTACATTAGAAAAAAAATACTTTAATTTAATAAAAATACACCAACTTACATTTAAAAAAATGCTGTATATTATTATTTTTTCTTTGACCGCCCCCGAAAAAGATTTCTATATATGCCTCTGTCCGGAGCGATTGATTGGTTCTTCAGCATTAGAGGTTTTCATGGCTTAATTGGCAAAGTTTTGCAGCTGTGCCCCAGGATCAAGTTCAGCCAAGAATTTCTCGTAAGGTTTACTCCCACATCAGAGAGAGTTTGGACGCAATTGCCGATATCCCTTGGGATTTTTTGTGCTGCGTATCCAAGGAGGTTAGAATAATATCTCTGGAGATGCCCTCAATCTCTTAATTGTGAAGCCGCAAGGTGTGGTAATTTGACGTTGTTTACACGATACCTATGTAGTTTCAACTGTGTGCAATTTGGAATTACGTGGTTTTGGATTGCAGAAATCGTGTTAACATCAAACCGGAATGAATTATATTTCTTACGCGAGTGTCGTTTTCAATTTAAACGCTATGTTTTTTTTTTTTTTGTTTTTTTTTAGAAATTGCACTAACGCCCGTGTATTTCAATTTGAAATAAAAACGGGAAGGAGCCTCAAAACCATTAAGAATTTTACAAATCCAGCATTTTCTCACACATTGGCAGCAAGTTACGATTCGAAATTGGAAACATTTGCGACGAAAGAAGGCGATTCGGCCAACACAAAATGTATTTCAATAGCCTTGAACACCATCATTTTTCCTACATTTGGACGGCCGTCGCTCGCGGTTATAGGCTTCACGCAAAGTGTGCTGCTCCATTAATAAGGGCATCTCCAGATATCTTATTCTAACCTCCTTGTGCGTATCAGAAACGAAGTTACATTAGATTGAACCTGGAGGCTCAGGTACGAGGGAGGGCAGATGGGTCAGGGACTTAGAGATGTCAACTGAGGGTGCGCGGGGGAGGGGCTGAACGGGTTGAGACAAAGAGTCCAATACCTCGGGACAGACGGCTTGGCGTGTCCATCCGACGTACGGCGAATGTTCAGTGATTCAGAGTAGCTCGACCTACTAGTATCAATCCCTCGACCATCTAATCGGGAGGCGATTGCTTTAACCCTTAGGCCACTCGCGGCCGCGCCCGGATCAAGAATCTGAAGAGCTTATAAGTCGAGCTGCAGGAAACGCTAATCTCCAATCATTTAAAAAGACCAACTGATCCCGTACTGAAGCATAACCCACAGCGTTATACAGGGTGATTCGAAATGACGTGAGGGATTTGAAACATTTATTGAGAAAAAGTATTAAGCACAAAATGGAGCACAAATTTGCACTGTTCTGAACAGCACCTGAAACTTTTTTTTACCATGCTTATTAAAGTGTAATGTGCGCATAGTGTGTCGCCCTACACACATCGAAAGGATATGCCAAACAGATAACAACATCTGGCGCTCAATAGTTGTAAAAGCACTGAGTATGGGATACTTGAGGCAATCTTAATTCTGTGGTAATGGTGGTATATACAGCTTCGTTTAAGTAACTCCAGAAGGGGAAAAATCAAGTGTAGTGAGCTTCGGTGACGGTGCAGGCCAGACTGTAGGCTCCATTTGTCCAATCCATCGGACTGCATGTTCAAAAGGGTTGTCACATTATGATGGATGAGAAGGAGTGAACAGAGATACCAGACTATGTGGAAATCAAACTAAAAGACTCAAAAAGGACCTTCCTGTCCACAAGTGATGGACCATTCGTTCACAACAAATAACTCTTCGCCGTGAATGGTGGATGGTTTGTTCTCACAGCTGTAAATAATCATTAACCCGGCCATTCCTGCGACACATATTGAAGTCGCAGCGCGTTTAAAATTATTCCGCCTGCGTGAGTTCGGAAATGAATTCCCATTAAGAAAAGGGATGTCGGGAATGAATAAATGTCAACCGTTATGTGAGTGAGCAATCAGCAGGCAGCTATGAAGTAATGGTGGAACTTAAGAATGGGAATGATACGTGAATGTCACTCACTTGAATGGTGCACCCTAATCGCTCGCCACGAGCGCATCACTCATTGTGAATGGCAAATGACAGAGAGCTCACGCTCTTTTGAGCACTTTCCCCAAAACAGCTGTATGTGGCATTGAAAGCGTTTCGGTCGTAAACACGAGATGTCTGGAATGAATGAGGGTAGTGACAACTTAACGAATGATCATTCATGAATGGCTCTTTTGAGTTCTTCAGTCATCAGTATTGTTCGTCGACTCCTGCGGACTTTGTCTAGTGCTGGATTCCTGGTTCGATTCTGTTGGGTTCCTGGCCATGTTGGGATTCAGGGCAACAAGCTGGCTGATGCCTCTGCCAGATGCATCGCCTCCATGCTGATCACTCGACTGCCTCTATTATTTAGAGATTTTTGTCGTGGCATCCGTCAAGTCATCATGGCTGAGTTGCAGTCCCTCTGGTCTCAACAGGGCAGGAACAAACTTCTCTCTATCAAACCACAGAACTGTCTTGGCCATCTAGTTTGCGGACAAACCGTCGTGAGCAAGTTGTGCTTGCGCGTCTCAGTATTGGGCATTGTCGTTTCACCCACCGCACCTTGCTGTGTGGCGACACTACCCAGATGTGTGTGACGTGGAATTGCCGACACACTGTCACTCATGTTCTATGTTGTTGTTTTCGTTTTCGTGACCATCGCTTTCATCATTTCCGTTCCTATTTGTTAGACGACAGCGCAGCCACGCTGCAGAGGGCAAACCGTCGTGAGGAAGTTGTCCTTGCGCGTCTCCGCATTGGGCGTTGTCGTTTCACCCACCGCGCCTTACTGTGTGGCGACACTGCACAGATGTGTGTGACGTGCATTTGCCGACTCATTGTTACTCATGTTCTATGTTGTTGTTTTCGTTTTCGTGACCATCGCTTTCATCATTTCCGTCCCCATTTGTTAGACGACAGCACAGCCACGCTGCAGAGGATCTTGGGTGACAAATGTGATACATCCTCCCTCCGTCTTTTCGTTTTTAAAACATATAACGAAGTGAATTTCTCCGTCATTTCTGTCCACGCCAGGATTCGAACCCGGATCCCCTCATTCCGGAATAAGTCACTCTACCAATTGAGCTACGCGGACGTTTTATTCTGATTCCTATCTGCTTTTATGTCGTGTGCGTCCTTCTGGCAAGTACGTCACATCTCCTGGTACGTTACATCATCTCCCCCTTATTTTTTTTTTTTCGAAGTGCTGGAGGAGGGATTCTCTTATTTTTCCTATCTCGCGGTGTGGAAATAACATCACACCATTGCGAGATTTTGAACGGTCGGGTCATCCGGATAGTTCGGGCGCCATTATAACGAAGTGAATTTCTCCGTCATTTCTGTCCACGCCAGGATTCGAACCCGGATCCCCTCATTCCGGAATAAGTCACTCTACCAATTGAGCTACGCGGACGTTTTATTCTGATTCCTATCTGCCTTTATGTCGTGTGCTTCCTTCTGGCAGGTACGTCACATCTCCTGGTACGTTACAAACACATTGACTTTTTTAAACTTATGTAGTTTCTAAACTTTTCCTCATTCTCATTTTTCACTTTTACGACATCAGCCTGCTTTTAAATTTTATCCCACGTTTTTAAATATCTTTCTTTGATGGTCTTGCGTCTGGAGCTCTTTGGCCAAACATGTCCCTTGCGCTATAAAAATCAACCAACCAACCCACCAACCAACCATCGAATGAACTCCCAAGAAGGAAAAATTATACCATTACTACTACTGCACACTTTTGAAACACCTAAATATTCATGCTTTATTTTTATCTCCTTTGACAAAATTGCAAGGAATGTAAAAGCTGTAAAATGGAAATAGGAGTCTTAACTCCTACACATTACTATCTGAGGACCACAAAGAGTCAGTTGTCTCCTCTTTGATTTCAACTCCTTGAATGAAAAACCTGCTCCCCCTCTCCCTTTTCCCCCAGAGGGAACGTAGACATTGGAAAAGCTAATTCCGCTTATGTCAATATGTTATCAGTGTCTCCATACGGAACTCACTGCGCCTTCCACGAAAGCAGCTCCGACATCTTCTGGAGGGGGCATAACGATCCCTATCATCATCTAATGCTGTGGGGGAGTTGCTCGTCTCTAATACGGTGTCACTGGCTCAGAAAGAAGTGGCAGGGCAAGCTGGCCCGTAGCCAGACAAACAAGTTGGCAGGGGCGGCTGATGATTGAGATCGGGCAAAGTATATAAAGTGGTAGGGCAAAAGGTGTAAAAGAGGTAGGGTACTATACTGTTGTGTGAGTCGCTAGGATGGACAAAATGAAACACACGTCGGGCTCAGCCCGGTCTGGCCATACCCAGGCTACAGCCCTGCGGGCAAGCACCATAGAAAAAATACATCATCCATGCTTCACCCACCTCTGATGATTTGACAGAAGCCCGCGCCTCTGATTGCTCAAGCACCGGGACCACCCTAGTGTTGCACGTGTATTAATTGTAGAGTTCAGGACACGCGGACGTTATAATTCTGATCGAGGGAAACTTTAGTACTGAAACGCATATTCATCCCAGAACCTTGAAATTTTCCAATATTTAACTATAGTTGAATGAAAAAACTTCGTCAACGACTTCAGTAACTATAGTTGTTCAAAAACTTCGTCAACGACTTCAGTAACTATAGTTGTTCATTCAAGAATTGGATGCCGCCCGGGTTCTGGGTGTAATGAGCACTTTTTTTTTTTTTTTGATTGAAATTTTAACGACCACCGTGAGCAGCTCAATGGGCTGTAAGCAGTCGCTCGTCCTTAACTTAGGGCCACTGGTTCCAGGGAAGGGAGACTGCCAGTGTCGTAAGACAAACACAACATCCATGCTTCAGCGGGATTCGAACCCGGACCCCGTTCGGACGAATGATCCGAGGCCATCGCTCAGACCACTGTGCCACATTTTGACCAATAATAATATTAACAAATCATGCACCATCGTTCGATTACATAAAACTTACTAAAAAAATTCAGCGCTGCGGAGAATTCGTGACTGCGATGGGTAATGTCGTACCTCTCATGAGTTTCCTTTCCTTCTACTTATTTTTTTTTTTTTATTTTTGTCATGGTAGCATAATTTTTGTCACTCAAAGAGAAAATGATGAATAAGGAAATCTTGGTCAAAGTTACGTTAATGTTGTACAAAACAAACACTTTTGTTTAGATTTCTTGAAACAGAAATATCACGAGAAATGCAAATATCTACGCATTCTACTCAGCAAGATCATTCTAACATCCATGGTTGCCGAATGGTACAAGTCCATGGTTTCTAGTCATTTGTCCGATATAGGTTTAAATCCCGGGTGAGGCATGGATGATCTTCGTCTTACGACATCTCCCCCACATCTCTCGAAACGAGTGTACCCAAATTTGGGATGGGCTATACTAGCGTCTGACGGCAGGCTCAGGATTCACCCAAGCTTTCCACCAGACGCTGGCTGGTACCGTCGCTTATGTAGTACCTACGAGCGCGCGCGAGTTGTTCACGGCCACTGATAAAAAAAATAAAGAAGAAGAAGAAAGAAAATCGGCTTAAGAAAAGCTGCGAATACATACAAAATGTTGGTCACACCAAGATACAAAGACAAGTTTGTTGTTGTTTTAAACACCTAAGGCTATTTAGAGTCACCGTACCTAATTTAGGGTCACTGGCTTCAGGAAAGGTGCCAAACTACCATCATAGGGCAAACTTATCCGAAACTCGAACTCTGGCCAACTCGGACGATTAGCCAATACTCCACAAACCAAGAATTTTTCGAATAGGACTCTAGAAGAATGTATTGTGTACACAAAGTGCCAAAACAGGATAGAAAATCTTTGTCGTACTTGCTTTTATTCAGCACAAGAATGTTCTTTCAATCCAACTTCTAGAACAGTCTAAAGAGAGACGGACGGAACGTCAAGTGCTCCTTCCGATCGGTCTAGGCCAGGGATGGCGAACCTATGACACGCGTGCTACTGGGTGGCACATGAACACTATTTGGGTGGCACACCGATATAAAAAAAAAAAACATTAAATAAAAATTGTTTTTTGAAAACAATAATTTTATATTTAGGTATTTTTGGGTGGATATTTTGATTTTATAGGTTAGATATTTTCGTTAGATTTCCTTGTGCAAATGTAATGAAAGAGGGATTTAAATTGCTGAGTTTGCCAACTATGATCACAGGGAAATATGTAATGTGTGAAGTGAAGCAGGAATTTGTAGTAAAACAGGGGACTGACTTAAATAAAATAGTGTCTGTGACTGCTGATGGTGCCCATAACCTTGAAGACAATAGGCTATGAACCGAACATAAATGCCTTGGCTAGTAGCATTCAGACTAATGTAAGTATGACTTTTTTTAATTATCTTCTTACAAATGAAATCAGGTTCAAATTGAAATTGCCTTAGTTTTAAAACTCGCCTACTTGCCTATTCTTTTAATGTCATTTTTATGTTATTCTCAAAAAAGTTTCATGACGAAATGTTAATTTAAAAAAACGCAAACGAGAGGTGGCACACTAAACACTTGAAAGCAGTAAAGTAAACTTTAAGTGGCACACTAAACACTTGAAAGCAGTAAAGTAAACTTTAAGTGGCAGACTAAACACTTGAAAGCAGTAAAGTAAACTTTAAGTGGCACACTAAGCACTTGAAAGCAGTAAAGTAAACTTTAAGTGGCAGACTAAGCACTTGAAAGCAGTAAAGTAAACTTTAAGTGGCACACTAAGCACTTGAAAGCAGTAAAGTAAACTTTAAGTGGCACACTAAACACTTGAAAGCAGTAAAGTAAACTTTAAGTGGCACACTGAACACTTGAAAGCAGTAAAGTAAACTTTAAGTGGCACACTAGTCAGAAAAGGTTTGCCGTCCCTGGTCTAGGTGCTGGCCTCTGAGCATTCTCCTGAGATATGCCCCCCCCCCCCCCCCCACCAAGAAAAAGGTCAAATCGTGACAGAAGTAAATGTGCCTAAAAAAACATGTTGATATAAGCAAACATTTTTTCAATAACCTCGCTAAAAAAGTATGTCCATACCAATAAGCAGAAGTTATAAAAGCATTTTTACGATTTTTATTTTAAAAAAAGCTCATCATAAGAGACATTATTTCCCAAAACAAAAAAATTGGGATCCACTTAACTGAAAAATTTTAATTGCCTAAGTATTAGATGCTTCACGATTTTTAGCTTTTCTTTTTCTTTGCATTTTATGGTATCTGTAATCAGGAAGAGATAAGGTTTAGTCACATTTCAGTGCACCCTGTAATACGGTAAACAAATAGATTTTACTTTAATACGACTTCACTGAGATAACGCTGTTTCCCCGCGGCGGCACGCAATTTAGAGTACGTTTTCAGTGATTAGTGTTCGCATTAGCTAAGCTGGTGTCTCATAACCAAACGCTTGCAATAAAGATATACAGAAAGAGCACTCTGCAAATCACTAAACAAAACAATAGAAAGGTATACTATATGCCTCAGTTACTTCGCTTCAACCCGGAACTACTTATTCTCAAGACTGGGTCAAACACACAATTCTTACTTCTTATTTCATCTCCATTTAGTTCGAGAAATTTCTGACACAGCAGGAAGTTCCGAAACTTGGGGGAAATTCTCAGGGAAGAAAGAGCAAAGATTTTACTTTCAAATCGCTCAGGTGAAACATTTTCTTTGCAAACGTTTTGTTCTAATACGTCGTACAATTTATTTCTAATCAGAACTATCTCATCATTTATTCAGATCAGTCTCTGAGTTGAGAATATTCGTTATAAATTGTCCTGTTCCCTGTGAGCTCTAAATGTATTCGTTCTAATGAGAGAAATGCGTAATCACAAAAGGATCGGATGTAAAGAGTACATTTTTGGGTGTACAGAAGAACAAAAATCATGTTTTACAAGTATCACATGTTATTTTTTGGAAGACGGTGTTATTCTCTTCACACACAAACTACATCGTGAGGTCTTATAGTGTTACTTATCTAAAAGTTCTACATTAGTAAAAAGTGAAAAAATCTTAATCATGCTTACGTAAAAACATCCCCAAAATAGTGTTTTTTTTCAAATTCAACCTTAACAAGAAGAGAAATATTGCTAATATTGGACACATCTGCTCACATACAGGGGAAGAAAATACCACAGAAAACTCGTAGAAGAACCTGTTTATTCTGACCTCTGTCAGATCCGAAAAATAATTCCCTTTTTGCGGTGTATTAAGCAAATTGTGAACAAGGAAAAACAGAAAATATATGAATGATATCGGTTATGCTCTGCTATATGCGGTGCAATAACGGAAAAATAATATTTTCCATTCCGAAATGTAGATGAGATATAGTATCCGTAAGGGAATCGATAAAATAACAAAAAGAATCAGCACATCATTTTTTGGCAAATATGTGAGTGTCAAAATCAATGCTAAAAATCGCTGCTCATGTCAAGAGAAAAGAATCTGAAATGTTTATGCAGTTGCTAGAAAGACAAAACTTATCTCACATTTTCCTTACTTTAAATTGTAACCTGCATCCCCGGTGGCCGAGTGGTAAGAAGCGCTGGCTTCCAATTATTCGTCCGAGATGGATCAAATTCAGGGTCAGGCAAGGATGGTGTGTTTACCTTATGGCACTGGCTCTCTCCCATCCCTTAGTGTCCTCAAATTGCACTCCGAGTCAACCTAGAATGTACCATAATGTAGGGTACGAAACAGCTACCTCCGCTACGAAAAATAGTCCCTAGCGTTTAGTGTGAAAAGTAGCAGAATTATTGCTCAGAATCCATTTTTGTTCGCTCAGAAGTTTATCGTACAAAATTGCTATCTAAAGCAAATTTTCCAAAAGTTAGAGCGCGTTTAGAAATAAATTTGATATGAGAAGTTTCTCAATCAAGAGCCTCACACTTTTTGTACTGTATTTTAGAGTTCAAGACTGAAAAACTAAATCGATGAGTTACAATTTCTATTCTTTTACAAACATATTTTTTAACCTGCACGCCAAGCTTCTCCCAAGCTGACTGTTATCTCCTGTGGTGCCATCTTCAGCGTCTAACTCTGTGGTCAATGCTTTCATTACGTAGGTAAGCACAGCCGTGGCAGATTGATATCGGGGGAGGGGAGGGCGCGTGACCTCGACACCTGGTGGATGCAGCTCTGAAGTCCAAAGAAGATAGTGAAGTGAAGGGCATGTTGAAATCCAAACATTTAGATGAAGTCTGGGTGGATCTCTTAAAAAATGTGGAAGGAAAACTATCAAATTTAAAGGAAGTAGCGGAGTTCGTTATGTGTATCCCTGAAACAAATGCGTGTGTTGGAAGATTATTTTCTCGCATGAACGCACTGTGAACTGATGAGAAAAACAAATTGTCTGTAAAAACTGTAAAATCAATGCTGATTGTAAAACCATTCTTCAGTGAGGATTGTGTAGCTTTTCATGAAATATTTCTTGAAAACAAACAATAGTTAAGTGAAATTCACTCTTCAGAAAAATATTGCAAGAGTGAGCAAGACTGATTGATTAATAAGAATATTGATTAATAAGAAAAGTTTGAATCATTTTGTAAGACTGGCATATGTGATGGATGCGCATCTAAACTTTCACCCTCAGTCGTAAGTGTCCCGTATTTTTTTTCAATGTATCTGGGATCCCTACACAGAGAAAATAAATTGACAATTGAAAAAACTCGAGGGGAAGACAAGTGGGGAAGAAGTTTATTCCCCATCACACCCCCAATCACAATCCCGACTGTTTGCCTGATATGTGAATGGGTGGGGGTCAGTGCTAGAGTAATTGCTTGACAGAAAGGAAACAGCAGGGGTGCATTGTAACGCGGAAGGATACCGTTTTTTCGCTACCCGGAGAGTCGTGATAATGCTCCCCCACCTTTAACAACAGTACTCTGTTAGGGTGACTTGGAAGAGAAGGGAGACTGCTTGTAGTTCACTGAGTTTGTCACGGTAGACGTTACCTCCCCCACCCCCAAGTCTACCACTGATATCCGAACACCCCTCTGTTGGAAGTGAATTCGGTCCTGTGCGAGCACCATGTTACAGATCCAATTATCGGTATTATATGTTCGTAGTGCTATGATCGGACAATAGCACGACTGTGAACAACAGAGTTAACCAGTTACTAACGCAGATTGATAATATGGGCCCATATAAGCAGAAGACAGGTGGAGAAGAAATTTCGCTCCGGAAGTGACATTTCAGCAGCATTGAAGATCCCTAGGTCGACTTTGGGGAAATGGACTGAAACTGAATCTGCCAAGAAACGACCCGATAAGCCTCCGAAGCTAACATAACATAACAGAAGAGCTGTACAAAAGACTGTCAGAGCAAATCAATATTGTCTCAAATCAAACAAACCGTACGTGAGGCTATTGGAACTGATATTAGCACAAGTACAGAGTGCAGAAAGCTGCACGATATGGGTTACCACGGTCCCACAATCAACCGTGAGTCGCTAATCACTTCAACTGACGCCACATACCAACTGTAACGAACCTCGATCTTAGACTGTTGAACTAATTAGTTACGGTACACAGTCTGCCAGTCTGACAGTAGTTCCTGGGTGTGGCGTATGCTAGAAGAAAGGTACCTTACGGACTGTATCATCTAGTGAATAAACTTTGGGGGACGTAGTGTGATAGCATGGAACAGTTTTTCTTGGTTTGTAGAAGACCATTAGTCATCGTGAACAAAACTATGAATGCTGAGTCCTACCTAGACGCCCTGGACAATTACGCTCTACCAACATTGTGGCAGTACTTTAGAGAAGGCCCATACCTCTATCAGCAGCACAACGCACCATGTCACACTATAAGGACAAACCATGAATGCTGAGCTCTACCTGTAGATGTCCTAGACAATTACGCACTAATAAACATTGCGGCCGGCCCATGCCTCTGTGAACAGTACAACGCACGTGTTATACAGTTCGCGTTGTTACAGATTGTTTTAAGGGCATAAGCGTCGAAAAGTTGGACTGGCTAGCTCAGAGTCCTGATTTGAACTCTATAGTGAATCTCTGAGACGAATTGGATCGTCGGGTGTGTGGAAGAAGATATCTTACAAAACATAAAGCTGACTGGTCACTGCTTGGCGGAACATATCGGACGACATTTATAAAAAAACTGTTGGAGAATATTCCACGAAGACAAGAGGGCATTAGCAGGGCCAAAGGTTTCAGCACACTATATTAAATTTTCTCCAAATGAAGATTAGATGTAGACATTAAGAGCACGGGTATTAATGGTACGGAAGTGTAGTTCTCAAGTGAATGGAGTCTGCTTGCAGCATCGAATCACCTCCGAACTCACAAGTTGAACTATACACAGTAGTACTGTAGCACATCTACTTTTACTGACTAGGTTTGGATATGGAAAACCACTTGTGAGCAGAGAACCAAATTCCCCCCCCCCCGCCTTCGGTAGTACAGTGGCTTAAGCGCTGCCTTCTAACCATTCGTCCGAGATGGGACTGGGTTCTAATCCTGGAAAAGCATGGATATTGTGTTCTTCTTGCGGCACTGGCTATCTCCCTTGCTTAGAACCAGTGGCCGTAAATTAGGGACGAGCGACTGCTTATAGCCGATCGAGTTGCTTAGGGTGGTCGTGAAACCTCAATACAAAGAAATAAGAGAACCGAAACCGTACTCTGACAGCATTAAGTAACGCAAACACATGATCAGTACCACAGGCGACTTTATATCTTTTGGAGCCCTAGGTGCTAAAAGATTCAGGAGCCCCTCCCCTCCTTACCGCCTCAGAATTTTCATCCGTCAGATTAACTATAAAAAAAAAAAGTAAAGCCAAGAAAGACATTTTTACGCTTTTTAAAATGCCATTCTATCTTCCTATTATTAGAACGTTTTATATGAAACAGTGCTAGTGTAATCACTTTGTCTGTCCGTGCACATCGAACTTTTTTGTTTCAGAGATATTTAAAAAATTATTTTTGCGGCTAATAGGAAATCAAGGCATATATAGTCTGGCACTTTAAATATCCCCTATCTAGTTCGTTAATTTACCGCTAAGGTCTGTCAAAGTCGAAAATTTAAAAAATTAAAGTTTTATTGTAGAGAAACTATTCAATTTAGAGGGGGGATGTTATGCCTCGCACCGTAGACCTAACTGTTCCTTCTCAAATATTTAAATTTTCCAGTTAGTTCGTTAATTTCCTGCTAATGGCGCTAAGTCCAAATAATTTGGTTTTCACAGATTTTTCAAAAGTTAGTTTTACGGATGAGAGGGCACAAGCATTGATTAGCCGCCCCAGTGATCATTCGTCCACGATGGGTCCGTGTTCGAATCCCAGTGAGGCATGGATATTGTGTTTATCTTACGGCACTGGCTCTCTCCCTTCCCTGGAACTAGTGACCCTAAATTAGGGACGGGTAATTGCCTATAGCCCATTGAGTTGCTCACGGTTGTCGTTAAAACCCCAAACAAACAAACAAACAAACAAAAACATTCATTAAATTTTGCCCATTTTAAATTTCACTACCAGTTCATAAATTTCCCGCTAGGAGTTCTCAAAGTGGAAATTCAGTAAATTTTAGCTTTACCTACGAAGGACCATTTCAATTGCAGCAAAATTTCTTTTTGAGTTTGATACGTTGGGTAAAACTAATTACTTTAGCACCTTTTCAGTTGCAAGTTACTTGGCAAATTTAAAGATAAGGCCCTGAAAATGGATTTTCTCTAAATTTATCAGTACATTGCGTATAAATTGCCATAAAATTGGAATGCGTTTCAATTTCATCTCTTTCCATTGCTTTAACTTTAGAAAATCATCTTGTTTTTACGTTATGGGCAAATTAGTAGACAACGAGCATTGTATTAAGCAAAAATAAAATACTTGAAGACATTGGCAACCGGAAAAGCCCTCCACATTAGAAAATTCGGGTAAAATGCAATTTGTGCGCAGTACTTCACTTGAAAAAGGTGGATGACTTTTCGTGGAGGAGTTTTTCTGTGGTGAACAGTTCCCTAAATCGAAGTAATTCAGCAGTTCATGGATGGCATATACGAATTCCATGGAACAAGAAAATTGGAAAGTATGAATTTAATCAGTCAGTGCAGGAAAGCAAAAATGTGTTTCTTGAAAGCATTTTTTTATTATTATTTCCATCGAAAAATTGAGGTGCATTTTTTTTATTCTGTCAAAAAGATGCGTGATATTTTTTTGTATACTTGCACTGCAGTAATCAGAAACAGTAGCATAGGAATTAAATGCAGAAGATCCGGTTTGAAAATCGAAAAGTAGGAACTGCAGCTTTATCAGTATTAAACCAGGGGAGCGGAAAGTAATAAGAAAATATTGTTGCACAGTAGGAATTTCTTTTAACACTATTAAATAAGGAAAATATAAATAGTGTGATATTCTCAAATTTCTTTATTTTTTTTTTTTTTTCAGCCTAAATATTAACTCTTTAGGTTTAGGCCGGTTTATAGAGGTGTGGGCTGAGAAGAACTCGATTACCCTACCCCCAAAGGGAAAAAATGATTTACAGCGAACACTCCCGATCATCAGGACAGTATCAACAAGCAGTCCTCGTCGCAACTCGGGAGGTTCCAACACAGGTGTTTTCCTTGGGCTGGAAGTAGCACTAGCATGAAAGTAATCTATATAACAACAGGCCGGTCAAGTATTCGCCTTAAACAATGAAAAGTGTGGGACGCGTGAATCCTTTTTTCACCTACCACTAAAGGAAGGCAAAATTATTTTAACTGTTCCTTTCAAAACAAGTACATTGAAAAGGACTCGAAAATTTGAAGTATCAACAAAGCAAGAAAAGATATATTATTAATATCAGAAAGTGAAATATCAATTGACAATACAAAGTGGTCGCTTTAAGGATTGATTTGTTTCGGTCCGGAAAACCTAAACAAAACTGGTAATCCATTTATACCTTTTCGGAGGCGCTGAAATTCTGAGGCCCTACGCGCCCGCTTAGTGCGTCTAGTTAGAAATCCGCCCCTGCTCAGTACCGGTATAATACAGCTATTACTAGCCCGCTATATAAGTTACAAAAAGGGTACGTAGTATATATAGGCTGCGATTTAATTAGAAGTAATCCAGTCTGAATGGCAGTTACACAAACAAAATTTTCAAATGACATCTTCATAGAAGTCAAAGTAAACAGCGCACCAAGAACCGCTGCTCTGTATTCTCTATACCGCAAATTCGCGGAAAAGTTTTGATAATGCACGTGTAACCCCCAGGAGAGAAGAATCTCATCTTTAACGTTCCTGTGGCCGAGTGGTCAGAGGGGCAGGCTTTTAGTTAATCGTTCTTGCTTGTGACGCGGATTCGAGTCACTGATAAGGCATTGCTGGTGCACTTGTCGGATATTGCGTTAATTCTGTCCCCTTCCTGGAACCAGTAGCCCAAAATATGGAAAGGACGACTCGATAACCTTAGATGCTCATGAGATTCTTTATTACCTGAAAAACAAAACAAAAAAAACAGACCTATATTCCCAGCACCAGCAGTCACTCTTCTTGGCAGTCTTAGAAACTTGAAAAAATGGGTCTACTTTCTCAGCGCCAAGAGTCACTTCTGTTAGAAAGTCTTAGAAATCTAAAATAATGGACCTACTTTCCCAGCACTAGCAGTCGCTTCTGTTAAAAGTCCTAGAAACTTAAAAAATGAACCTACTTTCCCAGCGCCAATGGTATCTTGTTACAAGTCCTAGAAACATTGAAAAAAATGTCTTACTTTCCCAGTACCAACAATCGCTCTTGTTGAAGGGTCTTAGAAACTTGAAAAAATGGATCTGCTGTCTCGCCAAATGCAGTCACTCGTGTTAGAAAGTTTTAAAAACTGCATTTCTTGCTAATCTTGATTTCTAGGGGTTGTAGTCATTCATGATGAAGCATTAAATGAATGTTTAAGTCTTTGGAATCTATTCACAGTATCAGCGCATGATAAATGCGCTTGTTGTGAAATAATTTTTGTGGAAGTTCGTACACCTGTTTTTTTCAGGGCTTCCAGCCTAGAGTGTACAAACTGAATCGCATGAATTGATATTTTGGCAGAGACAGTTCTTCCTCTGACGAGATTTTCTTTGGTTCAGATGTGTGCATTATTCTAAGATATTTGTATTTTAAATAACTGAGCATACACATACTGTATCTTGGGAATCAGTGTTCATGACTTCGGTTTATATGTTGACGATTATTCTTTTAAGTGACCAACAGGATTTGATTTTTTTCTCCTTTTTTTCTTTCATGGCCATAGCTTGGGGATACATCGATTTTCAATCATCAGTTCTGTATTTGCGTTTCAATTTCAACAGTCTAACTAACATCACCGTATCGGAAGTTTCGGCATCCCAAAATTTGCTGCCAGAGTGACGCGTGTAGTGCAGAACGCAGGTAGCACTATGGCGCCAACTGTTTTTCTCGCTTTTAGTCACCGTACCAAAGTTTAGTTTAATTAAGAAAATGCTTTCCAAACTAGTGGAAGCGGCGGCTCTCTTTTTTCAGATTAAAAAAGAGGGAAACACAGAGAGAGACAGAGAGAGAGAGAGAGAGAGAAATAGAGACATAGAGAGGAAGAGAGAGAGAGAGAAACATAGAGAGGAAGAGAGAGAGAGAGAAACATAGAGAGGAAGAGAGAGAGAGAGAGAGAGAGAGTACTTCGACGTTTTAAAATACATATTCGCATAACTTTTTTTACATATTAATAACAGCCAGGGGGCGGTCCGTCATTAGAGGCCAGAGGGGCCGGACCCCACCTAAAAATTTCTATTTCTAGATTTTTTTCCCCCTGATTCTTATTCTCTCTTTTAACTACACGGTGATAAATTTTTCCCTTCAAAAACTATTATTTAAGGGAAAAGTTTCCTTCAAAAACGAAAAACTATTCCCTTAGGAAAGAGATCACGTTCAGAGTGTGAGGTTATTGGGGCCAGCTCCAACAGGCCCCAGTAACATCACTATGCAAGCGAAGAGGAGACGATTTCCTCCCCTTCTCATTCAGTATGATGACCTACATACAACACTGCCTTAACCGCGTGTGCAAAAAGATCTGGCCCAGCGCTAATTTGATAAGCCGGGAGAGTATCTATTTCCTTAACGCCGTGGGTTGACAGAGGAGCTTACCCCTACCAAGCTCAACGGTGGCGGGAGGGTTTTAAATGTCGTAGCAAAGTTCAGTTAGTTGTTTTTTCTGTGTGTGTCTCTCTCAGTGATGTATTGTTCCTTTGTGTCGTGACTTTTTTGCTTGTCGAGTACAATAAACGGAGTGGATATTTTGTTAAAATCTTCGTTCTTTGCTTTAAATCTGGAAGAAAAGCTTCACTTAAAAACTCAGTGCTTATCACCCCAAGAATTTTTAGTTTGAGCTTCACTTAAAAAAACACAGTGCTCATCAGCCCAAGAATTTGAGTCGAAAAGCTTCACTTAAAAAAAACTCGGTGCTTATCAGCCCAAGAATTTGAGTTTCCAAGAGTATGAAGTTTACAAAGCGCTTTGCAGAACTAATTTCAGTTTTAACTAAGATGATTTTCTATGTTAAAAATAAATAAATAAATGAGAAAACCTGTAAGTATAATTTGCACATGAGTACATATGTTTTTAGATTTCACAAGTTCTTTTAAAAAAAATATTAAACCTTTCAAATAATGAAAATGGTAGTATGGAACTCATTCCATATGGGACGAAATTCAAGAAACATTCCCTCCCTGCATATATTTGGAGTTATTATTTTTTCACTACATTTTTTTTATCCTGTGAATCCTGTGATTATTCCTCAGTTGAGAAATCTGAAGAAACACAAAACACAACTAACGTAAATTAACGCTCATATGTTTTAAGGTAAAAATTTTATTTAAGGAGTTTTAACATTTTTCTGTTAATAGTTATGCATTCAATTCTGATGAAAGTTTTTTCGTGTGCAATACAATAGTTGACACATCCCTGCCTGATTTGGGCATTATTGAGTCAAGGGGGTAAACAGAGGCAGAGTAAAAGAATCGGGGGGGGGGTCTGAATAGTTGGCCGAATAATGACAGTTTTTTTATTTCATTGTTTGACTTCGGCTACTGGTCCCACCTGTTTCAGTTGCCACGAGCCGCCACATTAACAGCGAATGTTTATAAGTGGCCAAAAGAAAATTCCTTTTCGTTTTGATTTTGAGACACCTTGATTGAGAACATGTGCTGTGATTGTGCCAGTTACAGGGGATGTTCACATTTTTTAGAACGATTTTCCAGCAACATAATTAATGTTTAAAATAAAATTATATCTTTCTTAAATGTTCTATCTAATAGCCCCTTCTCTGGACTGTGAACCTATATCTAGATTTCCAAGATAACAGGGCATTTCTTAAAATTGGTAGAGGTATCTTATTTCACTCCTCTTCCACTGCTTTCCTTAGTCCAATCACTGTTTTAGGTCTGCGTTTAGAAAACTCTCTTTTTAGCAGTCCGGAGGCACAATACTCTATCATAGGGGACTCACATCAGAGAAGCGGACTTATTCACATCAGGGGACTTTGAAGGAATATCAGCAAAAGGTATAGACTTAATACCTGTCCCTTTTTTCATTTTTTCAAGAAGTGGAAGATTTGGATGTATGACTGGTAGCCTTATACTGATGGAGTTCTACTCTTTGAAAGTTTTGTGGGTAAAAGAATGGTATTTCCTGTTTAAATGTAGGAGTTATAATATTATTTTCGTAATATGTCGAATTTATTTTAGCATTCTTTTTAGCTTTTCTTATTTTAATATCCCTTTGTATAGGAGAATCAGCAATAATCATAAATCCTTCATTGAAACTTTCTTTGGATTCTTGGAATCAAGTTTGTAAGTCTTTTTCTGCTCTTTTGTGATAATAAATCGACTTTTTTTTTTGTTACAGTCGTTTAGGTAGATCCATGCTTCATCAGCAGTCACAATAAATTTCCATCTGTCTCCGTTTTCATAGTCGACACCGTTTTCTGCACTCAGCCACGTGACTAGGCAAAAGGGGGTGAACATTATGTATTTTTGGGTCGTTTTTTTTCAGATTCAAATATTTGTTTATTACCTTGTTGCAGTTGATACAGATATTTTTAACTACATAGTGGTTGCTCTTTGGGTCGGTGAGTTTTCTTTTAAGACGAGAGACCTTACTTTTGAAATAGTCGTAAAAATGCGTACCTTCTTTGGATATTCGTTTGGTGTTCTTTTTCCTGTTGAAAGCAATACTTGACGTTTTTTTCGTCTATTATTATTAATAATATTGTTTATTTTACATTTAGAAATGTTAGTTCCATGATTTTCACAGCGGTTTTTAATTACAGAATACGAATATATCTCTTCGTAAAGAGCAAAAACATCACCTCCTATCCACAACTTGTTTACGGGCGCCATTTTCTTAGCAAACGATATTTAACTTCAGCAGATGTTTCCTTCGTGTTCATCTAATACGCTGTTGCCTGTTCCAATTCTTTGAACTGCTTTTATTTTCTGTCATTTCTCATCAAACACGTTCTAAAAATGTATCAACATTCTCTGTATTATTATAATACTAGGGGTCACGCTGCCGATTGCATTCTTCGCAATTTGCGAAAAAAAAATCGTTTCGGCGATGGAAAAGAAAAAAACGATTTGGCGATTATCTTTTCATACTGTTATAATACAGTGGCGAAAAGAAATCTGAATTTGGCCAATAAGTTGACGAAAACTAAAAAAACCCAGCGCAACCCCTGTAATACTATGGATTAGGGAAGTCTATCTCGCAATGCGCTTACGAGTTATCATGAACTTTTACTTTAAAAATTACATAATTCTTTCTACCTGAAATTACAGTTACATTTTTCATACAACTGCATTTGAGGTAACGTCATAAAAACGTAGACAATGTATGTACATTCTGAGAAAGTATGGAAAATAAAAATGTGAGTAAAGAGTTCTGACGGGAAAATTTTATTTTTGTCGAATACTACATGGAGTTCTTAACTTTTGCACAGAAATTTGAGCTTGTTCTTCATCACAGGAAGTACGCATTAAGGGTGAAAAGGACTGGCAGCTCTTGTTTAGTATTCTTTCGAGACTGGTATATCATCGCATTCGTCGAAACGGATTAAAACTCATTTTCGTGGAAACAAAGGGTGGAACCAAGATGTGGGGGAATTTTTCCCTGAAGGAAATAATGGAAGGAATCAGGACAGTTGCGATTTCTCTTTGAAGAAAAGGAAAATTAGAAGAAAAGCAAAACATTTAAGACATTTCCTCAAAAAAAAAAAAAAAACCCAGGAAAGTGTTGATTTAATCAGCAGGAAACTGACGATTATTTCTTTAAAGAAAAGGAGCTGTTAAACTGAATTATCAGATATCGAATCAATCAACTGCTGTTGTAGGAGAGTAAGTGGTTACTGATTAAGTCAAACTGTGCAAAATCTGTGCTGTGGAAATAATAAGAAAATTGCTCATGCGGGGAAGATAGGTATTCAGTGTACGGATATTATTAAATGTTTTTTTTTTTTTAACTAGTGAGAAGGAAATACTCGGATCCTGGAAACCAACCAGAACATCTCTGTTCTATGTTAGAAATGTGCAATTCTAATTTTCGAACAAAGGTCGTCAAAATTCCTTCAACTGAATTAAAGTCTACATACTCGAGCTTATATTCATGTTGATGAAACATAAATCGCCAAAAAATATTAATTTAAGTGATTTATAAAACATTTTTCTCTTTTCGGAAGAAAGTACCCGAATTACTAAAGCATTGCTTCTGCCCTACTGCCTTCGTGCTAAGACGCAATCCACAAACCCACAACTTAGAAATCGTAATTCTAACTTTGTCATTGCCGCTTTGCACGCTTATATGATATTAAATTTAGATATAAATGGCACTATACATAGCATCCTGATATCTGCTTCACTCTGTTCATTTTCCTCAGCAGTTGCTTGAGATGTTAGACCTATTTCGCTACTAGCACTGTGTATAGGTTTCAAATCATCCGGATTTTCCTACCGATAATTTTTCATCGACGCGCATCAGAAAAGGTTAAAACAAAAAGTCGCTCGGTTTTCCTGCACAAGGTGTCACTAGCTTCCCGACACATGAGGTTCCAGTGATACCTCATATAATATCACTGTAATCCAACTACAGCATTTTTCTTTAATTTTTGATGCTACGAGTGGTCATCAACTATACTCGGGGCAAAACTAACCTGACTACACTGTTAATGCCGTGAAACTGATTTACCGACAAGATATCTCTGGTGTTTCAGTATTTCTCCGCGCACTAATGGGTTGCCATGTGTCACGGACCCTTCTCCCTGAGGGTGACCTAATTCAAGACAAAATAAAACTTCCAGCGTTCCATCACGATGTCCCCCTTCAAATCCCACACCTGCTCAACCCCTGCCGACCACCAGACAAACAATTTCTGAATGAGTATTTTAAAACAGTAACCACGAAGAAAAGATCAAGCCATTATCTTCCCCTTAATCTAGTACAATTATCCTCTACCGCTCGCAGTAAATATCCCCAGTGTATACTGCATAGCCTCTCTGAAGAAAAACAGAAGTGGCGATGACGTCGCCAAAATGCGAATATTTGTATTTTTTAGAAACGCAACCGAAACTGGGATCTTCGTTTTTTTATGTACGTACATACGACATTTAAAACATCTATATATCCATGCGCTTTTTTAGGTCTCAGTTCAAGCTTGAACAAGAGTTTTTAAACTGGAACTATATTATGCAATGAAAGTAGCTTTAATTGCTTAGTCAGGTAAGCTTTGCCCCGAGTATAGAGAAAATATAAATGTTGAGGGAGGGGCGCTATTGACTGACCTAGAAAGACACTTACCACTCGATTACGTTCAAGCTATAAAAGGACTCAAATCGCTCGATGATGAAATGTTTTTCGCCATCAGTGCGGGTGAATTTGTCATTTTTTTTTCTGAAGGGAGAGAGTTTATTATTTTTCTGAATAGGTTTAAAATAATTTTATTTTTTCTATTGGGGAACTTATCGCAGATTACATTTGTTTCTCATTATGATTTTTCAAAGCAACTGAATGTTTTGGAAATAGAGATTTTTTAAAGCACTGATGTTTAAGGAAAGCGAAATTTACTGCTTCATGGCATTATTTCAAAACACCCCAAAATATAAAATTTATTCTTGATATCTATAAAGAGGTATTGCGTTAAGGGGTCTACGGACTCATACGCAGACATCGTACAATCATCCGTATGATACTTTAAGTACCCGATTTCTTACGGTAACACAATATATAATAGCTGATGCACTAGATGGAGGCGGAGAAAATATCCGTTGCCATAGTAACCTAAATGTCATGCGCTATACTACTCACAATATCCAATCTTGCTACAGAACTTCAAAATCAGGTCCTCCGACAGACGATTGAAATTTAATAGTTAGTCAAACCTCAAGTATTCCTGCGAACAGATCCAATTGCCGGAAACTTTCTGTCCTATGCATACAAAAAAGTGAGAACATAATTTTTTCGTTAATATACAAAAGGAATTGAGGAAAGGTTTCTGAAAATTCAGAATTTTCCGTTAATACCTCTTAAAAACGGCAATTTCCCGTTATTAACTAGAGAAAGATGAAAAGGAGTATTTCTGTCAAGATCCGGGAAAATTGTGGGGGTTTCCGTCATTTCACGGAAAAGGTTGAATCAGGAATTGCTTCGTTAATTCTCGACAGGAATCACGGAAAATGGCTTGTATTTCAGGAATGTTTTTTACAGTGCACTGTTCCTCCGACGAAAGTGGGGATAGTGCGTTTGTCAAACGTGAAGAGAACTGCATAAGGCTGCTGGAGGAGACTTCCTTTTTGGCTTGTAAACAATGTTAAAATGAAGTCTCCTCGTTGGCTTGTAAACAATATGCCGCCCCGGTGTCGCAGTGGTCTAAGCGACGGCCTCTGATCATTCGCCTGAGATGGGTCCGGGTTCGAATCCCGGTGAGGCATGGATGTTGTGTTTGTCTTACGGCTCTGGCTCTCTCCCTTCCCAGGAGACAGTGGCCCTAAATTAGGGACAGGCGATTGCTTATAGCCCACTGAGTTGCTCACGGTGGTCGTTAAACCTCCAATAAAAAAAAAAAGAGTGAACAATGTCTTTTACAGACCAAGGGCAACTTTTACGAGACCCTTCTCCTTCCAAAGACTTGAATGCAGCACGACTCTCGCTCTGCCTGCGAGGTACTATCTTAAATCACATAAATTTTGGTTCATTCGTTTTTGAGTTGAGTAAAACTTCCCTTTTAGGGGCCTCCTCCTCCTCTTTCCCACAGGGTGAAAAAATATGTCAAAAGTAAATCATACAAAATGATTATTAATAATAAATTATACAAATGAGGTACCTAAGTGATGATTTTTGTGCTACTCTCCCCAGTTATCAGATAAGGCTGTAAACAAAAATAGCACCTGCACTCACACAGGTCTAACTAAGCACCAAGTTTGGACCTGGTCTAATAAGTGGTAAAAGAGTGAATCGCCGAACAAACAGACATACAAAGAGTGCAAAAGTTAATAAGCCTCACCTCGGGAAAAAAATCGTACGTTCTTTCATCGAGCCACTTTTTTGAAGACCATTTCATTTAAACAGAAATTACAACTTAGTGCAAATAGTTATTACAATCTCCTGCCTCGCACCTGTGTGACAGACGAAAGCTGTTTGTACGATCCCCAGACAACCCGGATGTTATAAGTCCCCAAAAATCGACCCCAGCCACCTCAGACGGACTACCCCGAGACGCCCCACCCCAGCAACTGGTCGGTCACCCAAGATGGTATGCACTTCCTTCTGAGAAGCCTACTGCTGCTCTGACGAGCGATCTAGACGAACTGTAATGCTGTATAAGATAGAAGCCGGCACGGGCCATAATTTGGAAAGTCTGGCCCGGCTCAGAATTTCTAATTTAAATCTCAGCCCGACCCGTTTTATATTTTCATCAAGCGTTATCTGCTATTTATTGCAAATAACGCAATTCTTCCTTTAGGTCGGGAAGTCTTCAGCCATGGAGCACTTTTAAAAGACCTGGGTGACGTTGTCCACAGAGGAAATTCTAAAATGAAAGAAAGTACATTTTCGAAATGGAGAAATTAATATCCACACACACAAACACACACAAAGAGAAATTTTTAAAGAGTATCGAAAATTGTAGGCCTATCAGGTACCTATTCCGGAATTCTTTGTAACATATTAACTGCATCTTTTCTTTTTCCAAAAATTAAATTTTAGGATTCAAAACCTGTCTGAAATAACCGATATTCATAATAAACATATGCATTTTTTTACTTTTTTTTTTTCATGTGGCCCTCGAGTCATGTTCCGTTTTGCCATGTTGTCCGCGATTCAGAAAAGTTTGAAAGCCCCTAGCTATAGATAAACAAATGTGCTGTACTGAACAAAACTGTGTTAGTTGTAGAGGGAATGTCACACAGAGAGGCGTGCCATTTCTCGTTGGAATTCCCCACATGGCTGAGGTTTCGACATAAATACGTATTTTGATACAAATGTAAATGCTTTTTCTATTCTACACTTAAATACAAACAAGGTAGGCCTCGATTTTCAAATATATTTAAAGAAATACTTCTAACTTCGTATCTCCACTGCAACAACGAATGGCGTAAGAAGTTCGTTTTGGTTTTGGTTTCGAGAAGCTGTTAACTCTGCTCATATAAACATTTCTCTGAAAAGAAAAACAAAGCCGCGTGTTTTAGTCGCTAAAGCCAATGACCTGAAAACGGAATTTCATTTCAGCCTTAAGGTGGTTCCACCTAAAATCTCTACCTTGTGTTTCCAATGGTAAAACTTCTGTACACATTTTCTTCGCAATTAATGTATTCCCAAGGATGAAAATTCGCTCATCGATAAAACTAACTGTAAGTTATAGCATGGGATACTTAATACTTGCTAAAACATAACCATAATTATATTAAAAATCAATAATTTTTCTTTCAGTAATGTTCAAACATGTTAATAGATAGCAACCTGTACATTGAAGACGTCAGTAGACAGACAAATGTTGGTCTGCTTAATTACGGTTTTTTTACCAATCATTAAGTATCCCATGTTATAACTTAAAGTTAGTTTTATTGATATGCAAATTTTCATCTTTGGGAATACACTAATTGAGAAGAAAATATATACAGAAGTTTTACCATTGGAAACATAAGGCAGAGATTTTAGGTGGAACCACCTTAAAAGAAATATACCGGGCCGTTTCAGATTCTCATTTTACAGCCCGACTTATCGATTTAAGCTGTAGTTAACCAGTGAATCCGGTAGCAGATTCGTTTCACTAAGTGAACTTCGCCTCTTGATTATTCAGTAAGTCTGTTTTCGTTTTGTGAGACGAAAAGATTTTTTTAGTGCAACAGCAGAATGCTAAATCTTTCAGTACATGACCAGCTCGCTCTTTTTACATAACAGTAAAAAAAAAAAAAAAAAAAAAAAGGAAGCCTAGCCGGGCTCGGGCTTTCCAGGCCCGCGTATGTCTTTAATATAAGATCTATTACGGAAATTGAACTTTTAAAATGGATGTATATATGTACTTATATGCTTTTTGTGTTTTTTCTTTCAATTTGTAAGGAGGAGTTTCCACTCATATTGAAGAACATTTAGGTATGAGAAGACATGCCCCGAAAAATTATTTCAACTGAATAGCTCATAAGAGAGAGAGAGAGAGAGAGAGAGAGAGAGAGAGAGAGAGGGAAAGGCAAAATTACTTACCTTTTCATTATCGCATTGACACTGATATCCGTTATGAATGTATATTCCTAGTACCACCATGACTCCTACTATTGCAGTAAGTGCTATCAGTGTAACCGACATGATACGCGCCACTTTGAGCGTTGTGGGCAGTGGCTTGTCATACGCCTGCAAAATTAAAAATAAATAAATAAATGAACTCTACCTGAAGTTTAGTTTATTTAATAATTTTTTTTCGTCTTGCGAAAGAAAAAAAAAGGAATTAGTATTGTTACGTTCGCAACTCACAACTAAAACTTCTTTAATAATGAAACGCATACAGCGTATTAAATACGTTTATTTCTACGGATTTAATACGCTATATGCGTTTCATTATTATTCATATCTGGTGTATTTAAAATAAAGTTAAAACTTTATTCTGTTAAGTTGCGTATCAAGCGAAATGAAATCTATAACACTTGGGAAATATTAAATTCTTGTGACCGTCATGTGTTAAGGTGGACGTCTAGTGATTTTGCTTCCTATACGTCCAATGGGCCAACTTCTGTACACATTTTCTTCACAATCAATGCGTTCCCAAGGATGAAAGTTTGAACATCGATTGAAATAACTTTATATTATAACTTGGAATACTTAATATTTTCTAAAACGTAACCATAATTAAGCAATCCAACATTTGTTTGTCTACTGACGTCATCAATGTATACAGGTCGCGCCATCTTTTTTTCTGGTCTCAATACCACCAAAGGAAAAGTTATTGATTTTTAATCTAATTATGGTTATGTTTTAGAAAACATTAAATATTCCAAGTTATAATATGAAGCTATTTTAATTGTCGTTAAAATTTTCATTCTAGGAAACGCATTAATTGTGAAGAAAATATGTACAGAAGTTTGCCCATTAGAATTATAGGAAGCAAAATCACTAGACGTCCACCTTTAATGATTATAAGAAATACATGAACAGAGCTTTCGCCTTCTACGAGAGCATCTGCCGTTTTAACATTGGAACAATATCGCTCAAAATTTGGTGTTATTTTTTTAGAAACACAAATAAAGAATGCCGAACTGATGCTTTCCAACCAAGTTTCACACGCCTATCAATTTTTTCTTCGATGAGGCCCTCGTTTGATATCTGCTGCCCAAGGTAAACATAGGCATCGGTTACTTCTTTCTTTGCCCCATCGACCTCTAAATCTTTTGTTCTTCTACAAAATTGCATTGTACATCACTTTTGTTTTCCGTAAATTAGTTTCTAAGCCCACTACTTCTTTACTCGAGTCGTCAAGTTTCTGGAGCTCTGAGGGGGCACTTGCAAAAATTGTTATGCCACCAACAAAACGCGAAAGTGTGTTAATTTATCTCCATTAATCTTATTCCCTTGTCTTACCAGTTCTATGATTAAAAAACTGTAATGGAGCACTAAAGAGCTTGGGTGACATGGTGCCACCTTGTTTGTCTCACTCTCTTTCCAGTTGTTATACGTGCTTTTTCCTCGAACATTCGAACCTTTGCACTTGCATTTTCATAGATGTTATTAATATCGTTAATATACGTATTCATCTGTAATACAGCTGGATTTCAAAGGCATTATAACTTCTGATGGTTTCACCGAATCAAAAGCCTTTTCTTATGAATAAAAGCCATACATAATGGAATTTCAAATATATAGTTTTTGGTGCTCCGTGTCTAAAAAAAAGTTTAAGAAACAATAAAACAGAGTATAGCAGTAAGCCTTCTGAGCCCAATTGGGCTCATATTACAAAGAAATTCATATTAAATACGTACGACCAATATATAATTTAAATGATGTTTTTGATTAAATGTTTTATTCTTTTTCTATTGTTTTATAGTGAAAACAATACAAAACGTTTGGATGCATATTTACATGAAAATACTGCGTGCACAGTATTTTCATGTAAATATAAGGTACATACAATGTACGTATTTCGATGGATGTTTAAACATATGCACGTAGCAATAAAATATGTTTGTTACATTATGAACTTTACCGCGCACTATTTAATTAAATCGGGTAGCAATTTTTGGCTGCAAAAAGTGTTTGATAAAAGCGTTTTTTTTTTTTTTGCAATTCAAAGCATAAGTCTATTTAATGTATTTTTAAATTCTTCAATAGTGCTAATCCCCCCGTATCACCTTTTTTTTTTACAAAAAACTTTTGAGACTCTACACTACATTTTACAGCGTCTTTAAAAAAAATCTCACATCTCTTCTATAACAGCATCAGATGCATCACCAAACAAATAATTTTCTTACAATGTTTTCAAAGCAACAAACTCGAGCACATCGTTCGTTGTCTATTCAACACACAGGTCTTTATCGGTCGTAATGAAATCTTTTTAATTTCCTTCACTCGTTTAAACATGTAATTAGTACGAAAATGGTGTTTAAATCTAAGGTCTTAGAGAGTCGAGATGTACAGTATATAGAGAAAGAGACTAATGTTAGCTGTTCTGCGTGGAAGGAAAGTTAATTCAGGCTAGACACAAAGAAGTGGAAGGAAAGTTAATTCAGGCTAGACTCCGACATCTCAAAGAATGTCGGAGTCTAGCCTAAATTAACTTTCCTGCTCTGATATCAATCTCGATACCAAAATGTTGCTTGCAGCAGCATATTGGGGGAAAAGAGGGAAGAAGCAGATAAGCAACGATACTTATCATAATTTCCGTCTGTTAATCAAGACAGACTTCAAAAGTTGGAAAAGTAATAAGGAATAGCCTTCATTCCCTAAGGAAATACAGATGTAAACATTCTCATAATGAACTTTGCACGACTGTGTCACACAAGGAGTTGAAGGGGAAGCATGTATGTGCTCTTAGGAATTATGAACTGCAGCAAAAAGCACTCAGAAGAAGCGTTGAAATAAAGTAAATACACGAGAAGAACAGAAAGCTGATATTTTTTCATATCGTTATTATGTTATACTTAAATTTCTTTCATTAAAGTTCACTTCATGAGGTAAATTTAACAACATCTTTGCCGCTCGGTGGCGCCGTGGTCCAAACGATGGCTTCTGACTACTCGTCCATGATGGGTCCGGGTTCGAATCCCTGTGAGGCACGGATGTTGTGTTTGTCTTACGGCACTGGCTCCGTCCCTTACCTGGAACCAGTGCCCCTAAATTAGGGACGGGCGACTTCTATAACCGCAGTTGCTGGCTCAAGATTAACTAGACTAAGAGGTGGCTTGGCTCTAAAGAAGAAAACAAATTTCACAAAGTCCTAAAGAAAAAGGATCATCCATCTCCCTTGAATTTAATTTTGAGCTGTTCTGTTCTCGTGACGTGATTTAATCTATCAAATTAACCCTTTCCTCAGGCTTTTTTTTTTTTTTCTTTTCTTTTTCTTTTTTTTTTTTTTCTGGCCAGAGAATAGACGGTTTCCCATCATTTCAGGACTCAAAATCTTGCTGCGTGACTCACCTTATTGAATGGGAAATTTCTGCTTTTTTTCCTGTTTTTTTCTCACTATGTCAAAAAATTTTCAAGTTTTGAGTAAGGGATTTACTTAGATGATAAAGAGATGTTGGTCAAGGTGGTCGTTAAACCTTCAGTCAAAAAACAAATAAATAAGTAAATAAGTAAATAAATAACACCTTTGTTGGTGCTTTGAAACAGCAATTTTTTGTTAATTCTTCTCTGTGATTGAAAACCCTTGAATTACGCCCAGTGGCGAAGTGGTCTAGGCACTGGCTTCTCACTAATCGTCCGAGATTGGTACGAGTTCGAATTTCGCTGTCATGGATGTCGGGTTTTTCTTACGGCAGTGGCTCTCTTCTCCTCTCCGGCGCCAGTGATCCTAAATTTGGGACGGGCGACTGCTTATATAGGCCTTCGAGTTACACACGGTGGTCGTTAAACCCGCAGTCAAAAAGAAAAAAAAAGCTCTAAGTTCAGTTACTGGTGAAATTTAGTAAAGAATGTTTCTATTTTTTATTTCTTGTTTCAAAAGAAGGAATTTTTAATTACCTGAAAAGCATATTTGACTATAATTTTAACCACTAAATTAAAACTTGTGTAGCTATGGAGAGGGACTATTCGTAACCCTGCAATAAATTTACGCAGAGGTGAAATACTTGAACTGGCATCTGAGAAACGTTAAAACAATTTCTTCCGCCTCAAGAAGCAGAAAAATAGTAATAGCAAAAATAAAAGATGGGCTTACCGGAGGCAGTACACCTGCATGAGCATCATTTCTGTAGTCCACTGTGGAGGATTCATCTACAGCAATTTTCGATTTCTCCATTGTGAGCAGCGGTTTGCGATTTTGGGAGATTCGTAGTCCGAATCAGGACGCAGACTGACTCAGCTTCCTCAAACGTACCCGTTTTCAAGCTAAACGTTTCTTGACTCCCTGTTTCTCTCCCCTCGACCGTGACAATCTCAAGACATGATTTCCTCCTTCACCAACCAGCAATCTGCAAGCTAAGACGGGGAAATCAAAACAATAATAGGCACAAAGCCCAATTTAGAAAACTGGGGCTCCATGCGTGTCTTTCTTTGAGAAAAGCGAACTCCACAGAGCGAATGAACGCTGGACAGCCGCCCTTCTTTATTTGACGACAAATGAAATGACCTAAAGAACTTTTAATCTCACCGCTGGTAAAAATAAAGAATGGAGAATGTATTCTGATAATCTCTATCCGGCGCACATATAAAAAAAAAAAAAAAAAAAGGGGCCGCCTCGGTGGCGCAGTGGTCTAAGGCGCTGGCCTCTGATCATTCGTCCGTAAAGGGTCCGGGTTCGATTCCCGGTCAGGCATGGATGTTGTGTGTGTCTTACGGCACTGGCTCTCTCCCTTCCCTGGAACCAGTGACCCTAAATTAGGGACGGGCGACTGCTTATAGCCCATTGAGTTGTTCACGGTGGTCGTTAAACCTTCAATAAAAAAAAAAAAAACATAAAAAAAGATGAACGCCCCAACAATATATTTCAAACGACTATGTAAACTGGGGCGTTGCTAAACTAAGAACATTGGAGTGGGGTGGGGCTGAACAGGGCTTTATTTCTTTGTATATATATCGTATTCACCACACCTACCCTCTTCCGTAATAAAAAAAAAAAAAAAAAGTAAAACTGCAGAGCCTGCAGTGGTCTAAGCGATGGTTTCTGATCATTCGTCCCAAAGGGGTTCGGGTTCGAATCCCGTGAGGCATGGATGTTGTATTTGTCTTACGGCACTGACTCTGCCCCTTCCCTGGAACCAGTGGCCCTAAATTAGGGACTGGTGACTGCATATAGCCCATTGAGTTGCTCACGATGGTCGTTAAACCTCCAATAAAAATAAATAAATAAATAAAACTGAAGAACTTTATAATTGATAGTTACCACTTTAAAAAATTTAATTCAATTTAAAATTGTAAGTGATTAATAATTTAATTTCGCTTGTAACCATGAAATATTTCTTTTTTAGGGTTTAACGATCATCGTGAGCAACTCGATTGACTGTAATCCGTCGCCTGTCCCAGGGAAGGTATAGAGACAGCGGTGTGAGATAGACACAACATCCATGCCTCAACTGGATTCGAACCCAGACCCTTCTTGGATGAATGGTCAGAAGCCATCACTCAAACCAATGCGCCACAGGGTCGGCCCCGAGATCGTGAGTTTTAGTGTTAATTTTAGCGCAACATAAATACTCGTATTATTAAAATGTTGAACTTTTCCCCATCTTCAGTGAGTTTTTGAGAATATGGAGATGCCCCCGTCCCCGCAATTGCTTTAGGTGAGGAGTATTGAGTAGAGCTGCAGTGAGCTCGCCTTTCTTAGGTTTAGGAGGATTTTTATGTGTGGCCTTCTTTTAGGATGAGCAACAGGTTCCGTATGCAGACAGTAAGAGCCAAACTTTTAGTTTTATACACTGTAAAACATTTTCTGAAATTAACGGGCAACTTTCCGTCATTTCTTTCATGCATTAACGAAGCATATTTCTGATACAACCTTTTCCGTGAAACGACGGAAAGAAACCTGAATAACACGGATTTTTCGTACCACGGGAAAATTCTGAATGTTCGGAAACCTTTCCGCAGTTTCTTTCTTATATTGACGGTATAAATTACCGTTTTAGAAATGTGTTAACGGAAAATTCTGAATCTTCAGAAACCTTTCCGCAATTCCTTTCGTATATTAACGGAAAATCTCCGTTCTCTCTTTTCCCGTATCCGTATGACGAGAAATTACCTGTAATAGGAGCAGTTCGTGAAAATACTTGAGCTTTGATTAACGTATAAATTTCAATCATCTGTCGAATTTTGAAGTTCCGTATAGCGAGATCGGATATTGTGGATAGCATATTGCATGGATTTTGTTTATTGTGGCACAGGATATTTCTTCTCCTTTCCCCTATTTCGTGCACTAGCTACTTATTATATACAGGGTGATTCATAAAGAAGTATACAGCTTCAACGCACTATAAAACAAGAACAATGAAAAATGTTGACGCGGTCGTCTAGGACTTTTAAGTTTGCACAAACAGCCCGTAGTTTCAAATTTTTTATGCCAATCGTAGATAGATTTTTTGGTTGGAGGTTCTTTTCCAAATCGTGATCGAAAATGCCGTTGCACAACAGTTACAGATTCCATTTTGCTCAATTCAAGAACACAAAACGCCTTCTCCACTTCAGACGCTGCCATTTTGACTTACTAGTCACGTGGCATGCACGCTGTCGCCTACGTCACTTCCCTCAGTAGCGAGACACAAACTTTATGCGTACATCTACCTAACGGTTCACAGTTGCGGTACGTGTCTTCAACTGTTACTGTTTTACTGTTTTACAGCATCTGGAAACTGTATACTTCTTTATGAATCACCCCGCATTATGTTACTGTAAGAAACCGGGTACTTATGAAACAGATAATTATACGATGTCTGCGTGTCAGTCGTTTGACAGGCAAAAGCTATTTATTATGCACTGACGGAAAAAAAAATCCCAACACCACGACAAAAGAGTTGTAGAGGAATGAAATGGCGGCAATACATTTGTATAGGTAACATATTTAATCGATTAAGGTTTCAAGATCACAGCTTAATGTAAGCGCAAGAAGAACCATTTTAAATGTGAATTGCTGGTACATTAATAACCGGTGTAACCGTCAGAATGTTGAATGCAAGCACGCAAACGTTCATGCATTGTGTCGTACAGGTGCTGGATGTCAGTTTGTGGGATGGAGTTCCATGCCTGTTGCACTTGGTCGGTCAATACAGGGACGGTTAATGCTGGTTGGGGGTGACGCTAGAGTTTTCGTCCAATGATGTCCCATACGTGCTCGATTGGTGAAAGATCTGGTGATCTAGCAGGCCACGGCAACAAGTCGACACTCTGTAGAGCATGTTGGGTTACAACAGCGGTATGCGGGCGAGCGTCATCCTGTTGGAAAACACCCCCTGGAATGCTGTTCATGAATGGCAGCACAACAGGTTGAATCACCAGACCGACGTACAACTGTGCCGTCAGGGTGCGTGGGATAACCACGAGAGTGCTCCTGCTGTCATAGGAAATTGCTCCCCAGACCATAACTCCAGGTGTAGGACAAGTGTGTCTCGGCCGCAGACAGGTTGGTTGCAGGCGCTCACCTGGCCTCCTTCTAAACAACACACGGTCATCACTGGCACCCAGGCAGAACCAGCTTTCATCAGAAAACACAACAGATCTCCACTCCGTCCTTCAATGAGCTCTAGCTTGACACCACTGACGTCGCAAACGGCAGTGGTTTGGAGTAAGTGGAATGCACGCTACAGGGCGTCTGTCTCGGAGCTGTCCTTCAGTTAACCGATTTGTAACAGTTCGTTGTGTCACTGTGGTGGCAACTGCAGCTCGAATTGCTGCCGCAGACGCGGTACGATGCGCCACGGCCATACGCCGTACACGGCGGTCTTACCTCTCAGTAGTGCCACATGGCCGGCCGGAACCCGGTCTTCTTGAGGCAGTATCTTTCCTTGACCACCGCTGCCAACAATCATGCACAGTGGCTACATTCCTGCCAAGTCGTTCTGCAATATTGCGGAAAGAAAATCCACCTTCTCGTAGCCCTATTACACGACCTCGTTCAAACTCCGTGAGCTGTTGATAATGGCTTCTTCGTCTTCTTAAAGGCATTCTTGACTAACATCAACACACTGCGTTGAATCTCAACGATAACTAATGCTCACGAACGTTACATCGCGTATTTACAGCAAATCTGCTTTGCATGTTCCTAGGGGTGCTACTAGCGCCTCACGTATGCGCCGAGCGCGAAATTTGCATAGACGTCATCTTACAGATGTACTCTCACCGCCTACCAACTGTCGTTTATCTAAAACAACCCCTTCTTGGTGTTGGGATTTTTTTCCGTCAGTGTAGTTATTCAAGAGTAAATTTTATATTTAATTTTTTTTTATGTGAAATAATACTATAAAAAAACATTTCACCTTTTTTTAAAGATAACTGAAAGTCATTGTCAGTTTAAAAAATCAAGTTGCAAAGCCTTTTGTTGCTTCGAAAAATCAGGATGGAAAATGCTTAATGTATGAAAAGTCCTCATAAAAAAAAATATTACAAAACCTATTCAGGAAAAAAATAATCTCCAACAGAAAATGAAATGACTAAATCAATAGTATTATGACAAAAAAAAATTCATCGTCGCGGGATTCGTTTTACGATGTACGTGATTCGGATTGCCGAGCGTTTGTGGATCAGTGGATAAAGGCGCAAGTTACCTGTTGAGCCAGCTCAAACGTCGAGGGTGCGATCCTGAACTCAGCGGAAGGATTATCTGTGGTTAGGGATGAAAAGCACAGGGTCGTCGACTTTGCGGAATTTCAGTTTGAATACGGAAAAACCTGAAATGGACTTTTCTGAAATAAACGGAATTTCTGTCTATGGAAAATCTGAGAAAATGCGGAATTTGAAACAAACGGTCACTTTTAAAAACGGAAATTTCTGAAAAAGATGGATACCTACCGGCAACTTTGCTGCACGTTATTTTCAGAAACTTTCCGTGAATTCACACCACTTATTTTTCACATTGTAGACCTTACAATTTAAACAAGGGATGGACTGCATAGTGGGTCCTATGGGTCCTCTGTGTGCTAATAGTTGGTTTGGTTTATTGGGGTGCAGGGACGTCGCCAAGGGGGTACGAATGTGGGCTTGAGCCCACCCTAAAATTTGTCTTGCCCACCCTGCCGCCCATCCAGTTCAAAGTGTGCCGTTTTTCAATATATTTAACTTTAAAATATAATCTGCACTTTGCCAAGTAATAAGTCTTGTGTTTTATTTCATTTAACGCTACGTATTTTCCCCTATAGGAAGTGTGTTGTTTACGTCTCCAAAAAAGGTTAACAAAATAGCACCGCAGGACCATGAAAATTCAGTTGTCCTCCACTCTTCCAATTCCTTAGTTTAAGCCTCTTTTTCATGTCTGTATGGCCAGAGGCTAATGAGGAGGGTGGATAGGAATTCACTGAGGGTGTCACTACTAATTGCTCTGTTTGTTTTCTTTACAAAATAGGGGATTCCAACGGAAAGCGGAGTCTAAAGCTACACTAGCGTCTTTAAGACTTTCAGTGAAAGTGCCTGATGACTGCTTTGTATGAGAGGAGTGCAAGGCCAAGTCGCTGGCTGAAAGGAAGAAAGTTAAAGAGGAGAGAGGTATTGTGTCTGCGGGGCACAACGTTAAAATTTGATTTAGATAAACGAAAACGACATTTTCTTTTAAATAAATTGTTCACGTACAGTACTATTTTAGTAAGCAAAAATGGAAAACTAATACATACAATTGACGTGGATTAGGAACATCAAACAGAAGTCATCGCTCTTTCCACGTTTATAAGTGAGTCACGGGAAAATTCTCATTGGCCGCCACCGGGAAGCGAACCCAGGATCTTCCAGTTACGCGCCGGACGTGCTACCACTGTACCACAGCGGCCTCGAATTCATCCAAGCTCACAAACACTAAATGCCAAACCACATGGCAGGTTACTTCTTGGAGCCCCGCACAATGTTGGGGATTCACCAAAGATGGTAAGCTGCACCTGAACAAATAACTAGGAGGCGAATGAATAATTTATACAGACAATTGACGTGAATTATGAACATGAACAGAAGTCATCGCTCTTTCCACGTTTATAAGTGAGTCAGCATGTCCGGCGCGTAACTGGAAGACCCTGGGTTCGATTCTCGGTGGCGGCCAATGATAATTTTCCCGTGACTCACTTATAAACGTGAAAAGAGGGATGACTTCTGTTCGACGAGCAAAAATGGAAAATGTTGAAAGGAAATTTAAGACAATGGATCCAGAGCAAGCAAAACGTTGAAGGCGACATTCCACCAACACTCGTATCTTACACCCGTGACGTAACTAGTCAGGTCCATGTATGAATGTATGTCCAGGTGGAGGGGATCGGAATTGCACGAATTCTTTTGTGGCCGGTAGTGAAAAGCTGTGAAACCGGTGGCGCAGTGGTCTAAGCGCTGGCTTATGACCATTCGTCAGAGAAGAGTCGGGATTCGAATCCTGGTGAGGCATGGATGTTGTGTTTGTCTTACGGCACGGGCTCTCTTCCTTCCCTGGAACCAGTGACCCTAAAGTAGGGACTGGCGACTGCTTATAGCCCATTGAGTTGCTCACAGCGGCAGTTTAACCTTCAATTAAAGGAAAAAAAACAATAAAAATTTGCTCCTTCCGTGTTTTGCAAAAAAAAAAAAAAAGTTGCTATCAAGCTTGCCCCGCCAAAAATACTGCTCGTCCACCCGTCGCCTTTTGATTTCGAAGTCTAGCGACGTCCCTTTTGGGGTGGCGACGCCATGTGGTGCCAGGGTTCGGAGACAGAGCATCCTAAGTTGAAGACAATTAGGAGTAATAAAGAAAGAGATTCACCGCAGGGCGCAAGAAAACTGGTCCTATAACACCAAATTCCGAGTACGAATTCTAAAATCTCAAATCAGGACGTCGTTTGTGGATTTTCATTATCACAGCGCGTACCTCCGATGGAAGGCACTTTTCTAAGTCGGTTGCTCCTCCACTACTGCTTCGCGTTTTTATTCAAACTCCAGCACCAAGAAATGCTCTAATGAACAAAAACTTTTAGCACTTGTGTTTATAAATTCCATTTACAGGCATGGGCACCCATTAACGGAGGCAAAAAGGAGCACCCCCCCCTTCCTGGGAATTGGAACATGCCGTTACTGTTTTTGTTTTTGGAAGGTACCATCGAGGTTTTCTCACTAACACTAATTCTGATTGCTCCTTTTTTTTTTTTTTTTTCTTTAATAGAAGTTCTAGATGCGTGTTTATCAGAGGCGTGACTACTCAAGAGAGTGCGCAAAAATCACTGCTTACAATCTGATTAAAATCGAAACCGAAACTTTTGCTCTAGTTACTGATATAATTTTTTCGTGCTATACTTTGACATTTCTCCACTGAAATCTTACAATATTTCGCCAGTTTCGGTAAACTCGGCAGCTTAAAATTCCCATTTCTTTCTCAAAATGTTCTGCGGATGTTAGCTGCTCACATTCTTTTTTTTTTTTTTTTTGAAGGTTTAACGACCACAGTGAGCAACTCAATGGGCTACAAGCAGTCGCCCGTCCCTAATTTAGGGTCACTGGTTCCAGGGAAGGGAGAGAGCCAGTGCCGTAAGACAAACACAACATCCATGCCTCACCGGGATTCGAACCCGTACCCCTTTCGGACGAATGATCAGAGGCCATCGCTTAGACCACTGCGCCACCGGGGCGGCGTTGCTCACATTCAGAAATGAACGCTCAATTATATGTACGTTGCAAGATAAGGATGTCGTTCTAATTGTTCAAAATTCTTTGGGGGCTATTGGGTCATTACTACTTCTACTACGAGGTACCACTGCCAGCTGCATTCGGTCCATTTGATGTGATACCGAATGTCCAAACTTTAAAGCAGTTGGGGAAAGCTCTAGAAACAGTCACAGTTTGCACAGCGTGATTGTGCCTCACACATAATGATAACATTGGCATGCTACTTTTTTTGGGGGGAAGGGGTGAGTTAACGACCACCGTGAGCAACTCGACGGGCTAATTTAGAGCCACTGGTTCCAGGAAGGGTGTGAATCAGTGCTGTAAAACAAACAACATCCATGCCTCCCGCGCAATTCGAACCCAGACCCATCTCGGATGGATGGTCAAGAACGTTTAGATCACTGTGCCACCGATGGAGCAACTTTGTTTTTCGAGAAGTAGCAGTGTATATTTAAAAAGAGGCATGGGGTGCAACATTTTGTGGTTTGTCCCGGGCGCAGAAATGCCTAGTTACGCCTCTGGTGTTGATGCAGCAAAAATACGGAAAATGTTGGGAATTTCCAGTAGAAAAAGCGAAAATTACAGTATACAAAGTAATAATGAAATTCCTCATTGCATATTGGAGAGCAACATACATACGCACAGTATAGAAAATTATGAAAGGCGAAGAGATGAGAAATACATCATCCTTTGCAGCAGCTATTCACTGCTGGATCTTTCGAAATTTTCCCCAAAAATCAGTCTTGGGCATGGGCTCCGACAAAAGCCTTTACCCCCTGTAGAAATATTTCCCCCTTTATTTTATTTTATTTATTACTTTTATTTTACACTCACAGAACTGGACCACAAGGAAAGATGGAGTTTAGGGCGTTTAATTTAATATTCCAATTTTATTGGAGATTTGGAATTGGAAAATGATAGCGTGAAAGCGGAAAACCTAGTAAAACCGTAAGGTACGTCCAAACAAGTTCCGCTCAGTGTGGTGTGTACTGAACTTAAAAGGCTTGGCGTAGCCCTGCTCAGCACTATTCGTTATTTTGAAAACAGTTACCAATGTACATGATAATACACTGGCGTGCAAAAATGAAGGACGAGACGATTTTTCGAATGTAACGTCGTGCAGAAGTGCTCCACATCGACTCAAATCATACCATAAGATCCCCAAGATGTAAGAATATGGGACAAATGAGCAAAACCGTCCAAACATGGAATCCGAAGGATACAAAGGCACTTTATTAAAAAAGGTAGCATCGAGCACAACTGGACAGAGGACAGAAACGTTCATGTGACAGGCGGCTGCCAAGAAAAATCCAGTCTTTATTAGAAGATATGATCACCGTTGACTGCGTTGCAGGATTTACAACGTCTGTCCAGGCTGAGGACGAGGTTGTCAAGGAGCTGTTGAGGCATCGCAACCCATTCCTCTTGTAGCGCCAATCGCAGCTGCGGAATCGTTGCTTGCGGCTAGTGACGTGCTGCCAAGTGTCTCCCGAGAAGGTCCCACACGTGTTCGATTGGATTTAGGTCCGGGGACCTTGCGGTCCAATCCATGCTTTGAATATCTTCCCTCTCCAACAGCTTTGCGACAGCCACTGTCCGATGAGGTGTAGCGTTGTCGTCCATGAACAGGAACTCAGGACCCACAGCACCTCTAGACAGACGCACGTGAGGCAGGATAACCTCGGTACAATAGCGGACACCAGTGGCTGAAATTCCTTGGAAGATGTGGAGGTCAGTACGGCTACCAAGCATGATACCGCCTCAAACGAAAACTTCGCCATCTCCAAACCGGTCCCTTTCGATGATGTTGGAGGTGTGATAGCGTGTTCCCTGCTCTCTCCAGATGTGTATACGTCCAGAATCGCTCGTCAGACTAAATCGGCTTTCATCCGTAAAGAGAACTCGACCCCATTGCTGATGTGTCCAGTTCTTGTGTTCCTAGCACCACAGAAACCGCCATCTCCGATGAGCAGGCGTTAATGGCACACACCGTACTGGTCGTCGTGCAAATAGACCACTTTTGTGCAGCCTCATGGCCACGGTAAAACGCGATAACGGACGACCAGTTGTCTGTTGCATATGCCTTGCGATTTCTCCCGCTGTCTGCCATCTGTCTGTTCTCGCCTGTAGGACAATATACCGGCCATCCGCCGCCGTGGTTGCTCGTGGACGATCACTGCTAAACTCTCGGACAGCTGTTTCTGTCGTTTGAAATGCTCTCCAAGCTCGTGAAACGATGCTGTGAGCGATCCCGAACTCCTCGGCCACACTAGTCACACTTCGACCTTTTTCCAACTTCCCAATGACGCGACCTCGGGTAAAGTCCTCCAAATGTCGTCTACTGGATTGCCTGTTGACCATATCACACGGTGGCAGCAACTCGACGTCGTTCAAACCGATGTACACCGTACAATAGCTTTCACCGAATTGCTGAGCGTACACCGCCAGTGTGCTTTATACCCCTCCGACACACACACCCCCTCCACCGCCCTCACGTCATGCTGCATATATGCGCATGCCCTACCGTAACGGACCCTAGTTTATCTCCTGAGTGGTCTTTCGGTCCGTTCTGCCTGCTCGTTCGGCTGTTATGCTAATTTCTCCTCTTCGTCCTTAATTTTTGCACACCAGTGTAGTAGTAGTGTTCTAGTGTAGTAAGTAAGTAGTTGTAGTATTGATCTTTCATTTTCCCGAAGTAAGTAAGTAGTAGTAATAGTATTGATCTTTCATTTTCACGAATTACTGTTTTCTACATATTGGCCAAACCTTAATTAATTACACTTGACCCCCCTTGAAAAATTTTCTGCCTGCGCTCATGGTCTTGAGGGTATTTTTTTCACTCTTGAAAAAATACCTCTGGGGTTTCGTCTCTCTCCGTGATTCTTCTAGGTCTCCCAGACCTTTCCTGTCGTTGCTGCGTGCCTTGTTCCATCTACTGCCGCCAACAGCGTGCTATGGTGACATCCGCACAACCGCTATGGTGCTCAACACGGCTATTAAACCATCCCGCTTCCCAGAGCCTGATGATTCGGCCCCTCTCGAACTCCTTCAACTGCTCGAATTGCTTCCGAACTTTTCTCCGAGGCATACTTCCCTTGCAAAGGATGCAACCAACATAACGGCACGAGTCTGAATGGCAAACACGCAAGTAAGTATGCGTCATTTTCTTGTAGGACTTCCGTCCACAGTGAATAGATTTCAGGTCTCAGCCACCTACAGCGAGTTCGCCTTTTGGGCAGGACACAGAAACGGAAGGAATGAGAGCAAGTCTAGCGACTTTGACAGAACAGTTTGTGGTGAGATTAGAGTACAGTAGATGGCGCCACCATACAAGTACGATGTTGCACATAGAGGGGTGAGAGAATTTCAGGGGGAGGGGCGTAGGAAAGAATACCCATTTAACCAGTGGGTCCAGCCGGGGGGCTGTCACTTAACGTGCTCGTTCGATGCACAGCAAATATTCAGTGATTGTTAGCCAATCACACCACCTCCGTAAGATCAGCCCAGGATCGAACCTGAGGACCTTGCATTCGTAGTCTGAATTGCTAACCACTCAGCCATTCGCGGCTGTAATGAATGGCAAGCATGCGCAACGAGACGACTTTATATAGCCGATTAGGCACAGTGCTACGACCCCTCCTTGCTTGCATCACATGCGCGGCCGAGCGTAATATTTGAATCATTTGCATGTCTCACGATGTCAAACCTACCCACCAAGTTTCAGTCCTGTCGGTTGCTTTCTTCTGGGTGAAACTATTTTTTTGACGATGAGTGTATTATAAGTTGCTTTTAAGTAAATAAAGTAAAACATTTCTTTCGTTTTATTTCTTAAACATTAAAAACCAAAGCGGCACAGTGACAACTGTGCCGCAACCTACAACGTAGGACTACGTTAACTGTCTTTCGCTGAATACTTTAATGGCGTAGAACTAGTGAGACAGTGACATCAAATAGTGACAGTTGACGTAGTTCTACGTTGTATGTTGCGACACAGTTGCTACTGTGCCGCTTTAATGTTTTCAGTCAGAAAAACCATGATTCGAAATTTCAGGAGTTCCTTAGTGAAGATTCTGTGAACAACTGATATGAAGCTGATGGGTCTGTAGTTACTTAGATCCTAAGTGTCCAGTTTACGTAGCAGGGTGACTGTAGAATTCTTCTACACTGCTGGCCACCCAAAATGCAACACCAAGAAGGACACGAGATATAGCAAAGCCAGATTTACCGGACACATAACAACAGATACAAAGATCAAACGATTGAGCTTACAGGCCGGTGCGACTTGCGGAACACGCAGACATCAATAGTTCGCGTGGCCCCCATGGTTTGCAATAACGGCCGCTACCCGCCGCGGCATCGAACGAAAGAGGCTTTGGATGTGGGCTTAAGGTATGTCGGTCCAGGCTGCTTCCACAGATTGCCACAGTTCATCAGGCGTAGCCGCGCGTGGTGCTTACCGGGCCACTCGGTTGCCGATCAGCGACCAGACGTGCTCGAGGGGCGACACATCGGGAGAACAGGCGGGCAACGGCAGCAGTGACACCTGATGGGCCGTGAAGAATTGCTGCACAATGCGTGCCACGTGCGGGCGCGCATTGTCCTGTTGAAACGTGGCCGCTGGCAGGTCCTGCAGGTAAGGGAGGACTACAGGCTCCAAAACGTCGGAGATGTAGCGGTGGCTGTTGAGTGTACCGGAGTTGCGCACCAGAGGGGTACGGGTGTAATATCCAATTGCGCCCCAAACCATAACGCCAGGCGACGGACCGGTATGGCGATGCATAATGCATGCGTTACACAGTCTCTCGCCGCGGTGCCGCCACACGCGGATCCGACCATTGTGGTGTTGCAGGCAGAAGTGGGATTCGTCGGAGAAGACAATGTCGTGCCATTCCGTAGTCCAGTTGCGGCGTTCAACGGTACTCTGCCGCCGCACTCGCCGGTTATGTAAGGTTAATGATAATCGGAGCAATAGGCGCCGTGTGACAAGTCCCCGCTTCTGCAGACGACGTCGAACGGTACATGCTGCACAGGTTGTTGCGCAACACACCCTAATTCCTGCGCTAACGTTCGTTATGTGGCGGTGCTAGCCGTCAATGCCCGCTGCACAACATGCCGGTCCTCTCGTTCGGTGATGTGCCACGACTGCGGCAATCACTCACGTCGGTCCGTCCGTCCCTCCTGCACCCACCGAATCCATACTCACCTCACTGTAGCTGGATGTCGTCACACACGGGCGCCGATGACTCGATACGATAAACCGCTGTCGCGATAAACCCCTATTCGTCCTCTGTCGAACTCCGAAACGTGCTGGAATGACTGCCGTATTCTGTGACGAAGCATCAAGAAGCGTCCCACGCACAGGTCCGCCAGCACAACACACTTCCACTACTTACACCCTGCCTTCTGTGCACCCTTCTTATAGTGCTTCTCGGTGGCGTGCCGGGCACACATGATTTGCATATGCCCTGCAATGCTAATCGTTTGCATGTCCTCTCGCGGGCGACGCATGCTGCGAATTTCAGGCCAATCGGATGCTTCCTTCTTGGTGTTGCATTTTGGGTGGCCAGCAGTGTAGTTATCAGCAATCTTCCATTTATTGAAGGATTGAGTAAAAACTTGGAAGACTGTAGTTATATTATTCCTCTACTGGATTCTTACCTAATTGTATACACTATATTGACAAAAGTCACCGGACACCCCTTCAAAAGCAAATGAACGGATCCGCTGTGTTGTTCAGATGCGCGGTACAGCTGCAAAAGTTATAAAAACAAGCCTACAGCTGACCGCGATCATATCGCACTGTGAGATTGAGTGGAAATGTCGCGGCGGGAGAGAACTCACCTTAAAAAAAGAAAGATTGTTGTGTGGTATATTAGTGTGTTGTCCATAAGAGAAACCGAGAGGCGTTTAAACATACCCAAGTCAACTGTTTTGGATGCACTCAATAAGTGGAAGACACATGGCGTGAAGCAGCAAAACGTACCGGCAGACCAAAGAAAATCAGTGATAGAGGACGTCGAAGCCTCAGGAGAGTCGTTACAGCTAATTGACGGAGTACTGCACAAGACCTCAGTGTACAGATGAGTAGAAATGCTGGAACCTCTGTGTGTACACGTACCATTGGCAGAGAACTTCATTCCATGGGTTTTCGTGGTCGTGCGGCTGCCATAAGCCTTTCATCAACACTTGGAACGCTACTCGTCGTTTAGTATGATGTAAAGAACATTTATATTGGACCGTAGATAAATGGAAACGGGTCCAATGGACTAATGAATCCAAATACACGATCACTCAGTCTGATGGCCATGTGTGGTCATGGCGGCAGCCGGGTAAACGATTTTCACACAAGTGTACTTTTCCTATAGTCAGATTTGGAGCTGGAAGTGTGCTCGTGTGGGGTTATTTTTCGTGGAATGGTCCTGGCCCATTGGTTATCGTGGACAAACCTGATAACCAGCACGTCTACCTCGATATTCTGGACAATTATGCCCTACCAACACTGTGGCAATACTATGGAACCGAGCATTGTTGGTACCAGCAGGATAATGCACTGAGCCATAAAGCAAGGACTGTTACGGCGTGGTTTGCTGATATTTCCGTATCGTGTGTGGACTGGCCAGCACAGAGCCCTGATCTTAATCCCATTGAACACCTATGGGATAAATTAGAGAGCCGCATAAGAAATTTGGAACCAAGGCCTACTACTAAGCAATAGTTAGCGACAGCATTATGTACTGAATGGAAGCGCATACCAATCGCTGTGTTCCAAAACCTTGTCGAAAGCATGTCTCGAAGGGTCAGTGCATGCATTAAGGCCAAAGGTGGTAATGTATGTCAATAAATGCTATGTTGTGTTTTTCTTCAAGGTGTCCTGTGACTTTTGCCAATATAGTGTATATTGTATAGATAGATAGACAGATAGATAGAGTAAGAGTGATGTCTTGTGTATCATTTGTCTGGCGACATGCCTTTTGGTAATGGTGGACCCCTAGGCTATAGTCTCGTTAGATTCATTCCCGTAATCTGGCCCTAGTGACTAGTTTGTTTTTGAATGTGAGATCGTCATGTCATCGCAATGCAAATTTATTGGGTTTTGTCTTTTGTTTCTTTACTACCAAAGAAATATTGGACAGTTTAGGATCTCTGAGCATGACAGTTCAGGAAGTGAAGTTAAAGGACGGTGCGCCGCCCCGGTGGCGCACTGGTCTAAGCGATAGCCTCTGATCATTCGTCCGAAAAAGGTCCGGGTTCGAATCCCATTAAGGCATGGATGTTGTGTTTGTCTTACTGCACTGGCTCTCTCCCTTCCCTGGAACCAGTGACCCTAAATTAGTGATGGCCGATTGCTTATAGCCCATTAAGTTGCTCACGGCGGTCGTTAAACCTCCAAACAAAAAAAAACAAAAAAAAGGACGGTGCTTAACTCAACTCAATACAAACACCCCGAATGAGTAACAAAACTTTCCCTGGTATGGTATATTTAGAAATTGTTTGAATATGTAAGAGAACCAGGGAAAAAAGCCTGCAACTATTAGTCCGATTTGAAAAATTATTTTTGCATTGCGAAGCTTGCAATATGTAAATGATGATCCTTCATTTCGGTTTTTTTTTTACGATGTACAATATCGCCGGTAGAGGGCGTAAATGCAGATGATGTCGAATTCAAAAATACGTTTTATTCCACATATTTGCTTCTAAACATCCGATTGAAATATTTTTTTATCTTTCGATTCCATTTATGTCGAAGAGTATTTTAGATATAGTTACTTTTTCAAATTACGCATAGATTTCCCGCTAGGAGGCGTAAAAGTAAATTACATTTTTCCCGATAACTCTTCTTCTAAAACTCCGATTTAAAAACTTTTTTCTTCAGCGGCTACATCTCCTGATGGAAAATCTTTTGCACATAATTTCAAAGTTTTGGTAAAGAATTCTTTGTCCACCAGGGGGCGTAAGTGTTCATTTTTGCTTCTGATGTATTTGCCATAAAATCGGAGCTTCTAAAATATCGATTGAAAAAAATCTTTCGTAGACTGATGACACTCACATCGATAAAACTTTTCGGAATATTTTCTTCTTTTATATTCCACAGTTTCTCCTCCAGGGGGCGTAGATGTACATCTTTGTTTTGTCAATATCTCTAATTCTGGGAGTCCGATTTAAAAATTCCTTCTTTGCTGTTGGATAGTGTTTTCAGTGTGACATGTTTTTCATATAATTTCAAAAATTTCAAGTAATTCATAAACTTTCCTCTAGGGGGCGTAAATGTAAATTGCGTTTCATCCTATATCTCTGCTTCTAAATCTCCGATTTCAAAAATTCTTTCTGCACCGCATACAGCTCCTGATGGGTAATCGTTTGCACATAATTTCTAATTTTTGTAAGAAATGGTTTGGCCACCAGTTGGGGTAAATCTTAATTTCCGCTTCTGTTGTATTTGCAGCAAAATATGAACTTCTAAATGGGGCTGGAAGGTGTTCACAAGTATGTGGAGCCAAGCTGACTGCAGTGCATCTGGCAGCTGCTGCAGGCTGCGTGGTGGAGAATGCATAGAGCGAACAACACGATCGAAGTGGTCCCACAAATGCTCAATTGGGTTTATGTCTCAGGAATTAGGGGGCCAGGGTAATACTTTGAAGTCTTCATCGTGCTCTTCCAACCACTCTCGGATATTTCTAGCTGTGTGACACGTCGCATTCTCGTGCTGGAAGATCCATTCCGCCCCAGGGAAGACACTCAGCGTGTATGGGTGTACGTAGTCTCCAAGATTCCTAACAAATTCGGTCCATAGTGCCGTCCACAGGAATGCGTGGACCCAAAGAATGTCACAAAAACATTCCCCAGACCGTAATGCTGATCCCACCGGTTTGTGTTCTTCCAGCAATGGTTGAAGAGTGTTTGTTCTTCGATATTTCTCACTTTATACGCCAACGTCCATCCATTCGATGAAGCAGCAAACGTGACTCATTGGAGAAGGCAATCCTTTGCCAATCAGCGGAGGTCCAATTCCGATACTACTATGCATGTGTAAGCTTTTTCTGCCGATGCACCTTCGGTAGCATAGCTGCAGTGTCCATGCGTCTGCATAGGAGCCCCGTACGCAGCACGGTTCGTTGAACTATCGTTTTAGGCACACTTTCCGTAGACCTCTGGTTCATTCGGCCAGTGAGTTGCTCCGCTGTAGCGTGTCGATCGGCCCTCACGCACCTTCGAAGCCAACGTTCACCTCTCGCATCAGTGGCACGTAGTGCTCCGCAGTTTAAAAATCGCTTATTCGCAATGGTTCTATTTTTCAATCTGTTAAAAATTTCAGTGCACCTAAAAGAAGCGTAACACCCATGTCAAAGTTTATAGATTGTAACTGCTTACTCATTGGGTATATGATGCTTAATATGTCACACCAGATGATAATGGAACATATAAATTTAGAATTGCAAATACTTCTCAAGAGAACACATGCATCAGATCTAAACTGTAAGCCATGTAGACTTTTAAATTCTGATCTTCTTTGATCGATAGTAATGCATCATAAAGCTGTCCTAGTTGATGCCGTGTAGGTTTAGTCGCATCAATTCGTGATTCCCAACTTGTATAGCATACTCTAGTGTGAAGTTTGGTAAAAACTTTAAAAGCATGTTTCATCTCAGATGGAACATTCGTTTGGATGGGAGTGAGAACATGGTTCTCCCTCTCCATTCTCCAGGTCCCCCTCGCCCAAACACAGAGGCCTCTATACCTTCTCGCATGAGATGGAGTTGAGTAGCCACTTGGCGGGTTCTGGCTGTAGACTGGATTATCTTAGCGCGTTATGGGTGCTAGTGCCACTGAGAAATATGGAGAGCCCATTCAAGGAGCGGGAGGGGGCTATGGGGATGTAGTCCCGGTATCCGCATTTTCAAGGAGCCCCAGAATTATGCACGATGCTTGAAGAATTGATAGAGTTCTACAATTTTTGTTGCAGATAGCACAGAGAAAACTATAAGAAACTGCCTTGTGCAATTTTTTTTCAAAATCTTTCCCCCTTTTTTAGAAGGAATCCGCAAAAAGAATAGTCGCACCCAGTCCATTCTCAAATATTTCGAAAGCATTGCAGATGACATATCTGTAATTGGGGGAAATTTTCATACATTAAGAATTCGTCAAGAATCATGATATTATTTTGTCCACTACTTTGATATAATTTCAACAAGCTGAGCCCTGGGGTGAAGGAGGGGGTTAGAGCAGAACTGGCCTGGTGCTCATTTTCAATCATGCATTTTTACATTTTCTTTCTATATCATCATCATCATCATCATCATTGTCAACCATTATCAATCCACTGCTGGACGAAGGTCTCCCCAAGTTTCCTCCACAACGGTCTGTCTTGTGCCAGTCTCCTCCATGTCACCCCTGCATACTTTCGAATTTCATCCACCCATCTCCTATGTGGTCTTCTTCTGGGTCTTTTCCTGTCCCTTGGAATCCAATCTAAAATTTCGGCTGTCCATCGATGATCTGTCCTTCTGGCAATATGTCCAGCCCATTGCCATTTCAGGGATTTAACTCTGATCATGATGTCTTCCACTCTTGTCATTTTTCGGATCCACGAGTTCCTCTTCTTATCTCTCCTGGTTACACCAAGCATGCACCTCTCGATGCAGCTTTGAGTTGTCTGCAGCCTTTGTATGTCTCTTTTAGTTAAGGTCCACGTCTCTGCACCATACGTAAGCACTGGAAGGATGCATTGATCAAACACTTTTCTTTTAAGACATAATGGCATATTGCTCTTGAAAATTATGCTATGAAGCCATAAAAATATCCTCACCATATTGAAGTGTGTATCTCATGATTCATGGAAGAATCAGTGCTATATATATATATATAGAGAAAGACCTGATTCCACAACTTAAGGTCTTTCTATATATATATATATAGCACTGATTCTTCCATGAATCATGAGATACACACTTCAATATGGTGAGGATATTTTTATGGCTTCCTCATCATATTTTGGGAATTTTTTCTCCTGGGTATTTTTATTCGGCCACCCACAGTGAAATCCTAGATGTGCCATCAGTACTGAGGCCCTAAAATATTGCCCAGCCCCCCTGTTTCCTTAAATGGGCTCTAGAAACACGGGAAGTAGTCTGAATGTGGCAGATGCTATTGCCAACCTTTAGGCGTTGGACGTTGAGCATTGGTTCCATTTGTGATAGAAGGTGAAGTGGAGAGTCTTGAGTCTTGATATTTTCATTGTGAGTCGAATACTACAGAACTAAATCCGACTGTTTTCTTTAAACATTTTGTGCTACCCTCAGATTTTTGCCGCCCTTAGATTTGTGTTGCCCTCGGGCGTCACCTTACTTGCCTAATGCCTAGGGACGGGCCTGGAGAGCAGTTTTTATCAATGGAAAACAACATATTCAAGACAAAGGCATTTGGGAAGAATAGACTGTCAGAGAGCATTCTACTTACGGCATAACGTGTTTGCGCGAGTATTCCAGTTCGAAATCTTACGATTTTAATATATCTTAAGATTTAAGTGTATGTGGCGCAACATTTTTCTGTTTACCAGTATTCTTTCTTTATTTTTTATTTCTCTGCTCTGTGTATATGGCTCGCCCGATATAGCCGTGTATTTTCCTGCACACTTGTCTTGTTTGTTTTACCTCGGATAAGAATACTTGCTAATTACAGTTTGATCTTGAAAGTTCTTGGGTCGTACGCGAACATTCTTGATACGTAATTAATGTAGTACATTATGATTGAATCAAACATTCTTGCTTTCCAGTAGGGTATCTGTTCACTGCCAATCCCCCTCCCCATTCATTGATGGTGCTGCACGTTCAATTGGTTTCCGTCGCTGCAGAACTGCTTGCGTTAACTGCGGTCAACCGGATCAGTACAATGGACTATAAGCAGTCGCCTGTCCCTAATTTAGGGCCACTGATTCCAGGAAAGGGAGAAAAACAGTGCCCTAAAAAAAAAAAAAAAAAAATCAATGTCTCACCGGGATTCGAACACGGACCCAACTCGGACGAATGATCAGAATCCAGGGCCTAGACCTAGGGCTCTCTCTGCGCCACAGGGAGCAGCTCTCTCCCCTTTCACTCTTGCTTTTTCACAGAGACGTTAGCGGCTTCTACAAAAGTTTTCGCTCTTTTTTCACTGCTGACTTTGACATATAAGGCCGTAACTGAACTTTTGTTTCTGGAAGGAATGGGGGGGGGTAAAAATATTCCACAGCAAAAATGTAATCTATCTATCAGGGCCGTAACTAGACTTTTGCTTCGTTATTTTTTTTTTGTTTTTTTTCAAAAATTTGTCTATCTATCTAATCACTTAACAAAAAATAAACTCTTTAGTTTTAGTACATTAGTATTAGTTAGTGAGTAACGACATATGAACTTACTCAGTATTAACTGAAAAACAAACTGAACAATATGAGACAGAGATCACATGAAAATAGCAATATTACACAGGAGACGGGATGAAAGCAAGTACAGTCTGAAAAATAAAAAAAAAATTATAAAAAAATAATAATTGGGAAGTGGATTTTAAAAATTCCGATAACGATAGATGAAGCCACCATACCAAGCAAATTTTACGTTGAATTGTCCGTCTAATAGTTGTTATAATAGCAACTAGTAATCCTCCGGCCCTCTCCGGCTATTTAGACCGAAAGCGAAACCACAGCAGCATTTACCTGAGCATTCAATCTCCGGCTCTCCTGGCGCCGCTTTGGACTCTGTGGCATGTGGAGTTTCAAATTCGAGATGCAATCATTCACTGCGCTCTAACATTTCTAAACACAACCCATCCCAGTCTGGCATCTTGATGTTATAAAGAAACAATAAACTACGAATCCAACCGCAATTTTTTCGTCTCTCTTAACACGATAAAGAAATAAATAAATAAGAGATCTCAAAAATACCTGATAATAAAACAATTCTTATTAATAAAGTGCCAGACCACACAGAGTTTTTGTACTTCTATGAATTTGTTACTGCTGACCAGCAGGGATGTCGCCAAAGGGGTGCGAGGTTGGGCGGGAGCAAACCCTAAAATTCTTCTTGCCCACCCTACCGCCGACCCAGTTTAACACGTGCCATTTTTTTTCAATTTATTTGACTTTAAAATATAATCTGGACTCTGTCAAGTAATAATGAGTCTCGTGGTTTTCGTCGGGTATCTCTACGTATTTTTCCCTAGGAAGTGCGTTGTTTACTTCTTCGTAGGAAGGTTGTCAAAATAGCATCGGCAGGGCCAGGACAAAGTAATTGTTCTCTGCTCTCCGTAATCTTTAGTTTAAGCCGTTTTTTCATGGTTGTATGGCCAGGGGCGAATGAGGAGGGTGGATAGGAATTCACTGAGAGGTGACCATTGCTCTGCTGTTTTTGTTCTGCTAAGTAGGAGATTAGGGGATTTCAGCACGGACAGGGGAGTCTAAAGCTAAACCAGCGTCTCGGGGCAGGGAGGGAGTGGGTCGTGGCTGACATCTGCTTTGGAGATGAGAAGTGCAAAGCAAGGTCGCTGGCTTGAAGGAAGGGAGTTAAAGGGGGGGAGATGTGTCACGATTTTGACATTTGATTTAAGTAAATAAACAGAACATTTTTCTTAAAATAAATTCAACTACAGTACTATTTTCATAAGAAAAATGCAAAATTCTGAAAAGCAATTAAGATAATGCATCCGAAGCAAGAAAAAGTTGGTGACATTCTGCTAACACTTATATCTTACATCACTAACCCACTAATTATTGTCATGTTATCTTGTTGGTTTACCAGTGGTATAACTTGTCAGATCTAGGTGTGTATGTGTGTGTGTATCTAGGGAGGGGGGGGGGGCGCCGAATTCTTTGTAGCCAGTAGTAAAAAGCATTAGAAATTATTTCTTGTAGTGTTTCGTAAATTAAATTGCTATCAAGCTTGCCCCAGAAAAAAATTGTACTCGCCCACCCGACACCTACCTTGATTTCGGAGTCTAGCGATGCCCTTGCTGACTAATGGGTGTAATAAGAAAAATATCACTCTGAAGTAAGATTTATCAAAAGAAATTACAATAAAAATTTGTAAAAAAAAAATAATTAAAAGCTAATGGCGACTCCTGTTGATCTAATAACTTACGATAAACAAGCAAACAAAATTTTGTCCAAAAGAATTTCGGCGGGGGGTTTTGACCCTAAAAACCATTCTCCCGGATACGGCCATGTTGACATCATACACTCATTGTCACAAAAATCCGCTCACCAAGAAGTAGGCGTCGGATTGAAATGAGATTTTAGAAGTGAGATGGTACATACCAAGGTGATGGTACATACACAGAAGTGATTACAATATCACAGCAGCAGGACAATTTCCTGCAGACATACGGTAGACATTCTGGTCAGCGTTAGTACCGCGTCGGACCACCTCGTGCTCGGATACATGCGGTCATACGGTCTGACATGTAGTCAAAGAGACGCCGTATGTTATCCTGGGACAGATCGGTCCACACTTCTTGCAACCTAACGCTCTAAATCACGAACACTGGGATATGGATAAAGCTGGCGTCCCATCTGGTCCCACACGTGCTCGATGGGCGAGAGATCAGGCGATCTGGCAGGCCACGGAAGTGTCAAAGCAGGACGTCGACAGTCCTGGTAAACCCGAGCCGTAGGCGTACAGGCGTTATCTTGTTGGCAAATGGCTCCGGGCAGCCCCGGCGGGAAAGGCTGCCCAAGAGGCCGCAGGATCCCCTGTCCGTAGCGCTGAGCTGTCAACGTCCCTCGGATCACTGCGAGGGAAGTCCGGCTGTCATACGCAATGGCTCCCCAGACCATTACGCCTGCAGTTCCGGACGTGTGCCGCTGTACAGTGAGGTTGGGATTGTAGCTCTCACCTGCGGTCCTCCACACTCTGACACGGTGGTCGTCCGTTCCTATACAGAAGCGGGATTCGTCGCTGAACACTATACGTCGTCAGTCCGTAGCATTCCACGTTTCTCGCTGCCGACACCATTGCAATCGACGCCGACGATGGTCAAGTGTTAATGGCAGAAAACGTAAGGGCCGTCGAGAGTGCAGATTCGCCCCTACCAGGCGTCTGGAAATGGTTCTGGCAGACACAGAAGTATCTTGTACAGCCGCTACATGTCTCTGGATATTGGACAAGGACGTCGTTGCATCCACATATTAGAGATATGTGGGGTTGCATCTGTGCATGCCGCTCTCACGATCCCACGGTCGTCTTTGCTGGTAGTGTGTCCGGGTTGTCCAAAGCCAGTCCGCCGTGTCTGGGTGCCTTCTCGTGTCCATTGCTCCCAACACGATCGCATCGTATTGTCCAAATGGCTGCCGATTCGGCGCACCGGCCACCCTGTCTCTTTTATCCCGACGATACTGCCTCGTTCACAATCCGTCAGTTGCCCGCACGCACATCTACGGCGACTCCTCGGCATGTCTATCGCTCAGGGATCTCACCTGACACTTACCGTGCACTTCGGCCAGCATGTGGAGTCCTCTGCGCGGCGACTTATAAGCCCCAAGGATTGCGATTGTAGCGCAGGTCTTGGACATGTGGAATCGCACGAAACTTTAATCATTTGCATGTTTGCCCTCCCGGCAGTTATTCTCCGAGTTTCGCGTTATCGCACGGTTTTTTCTTGGTGCGCAGATTTTTATGATAATGAGTGTATATAAATTTACCCGAAGAACGGCTTTCTCTAGAAGTTTTCGGTTTTTGGAAATGAAATCAAAGGACATTGAGCATTACGCATCATTGTAATCAGGGCAGGTTCCGGGGTGTTAGCCGCCTGCGTGCCACAGATATTTGGCCACCTATGCCAATGCGGATGGAGTGGAAGTAAATATGCTATTAGATTGCTAACCTCAACACGGCACGGGTGATGGTTTTTTTCACTGTTCTATATAGCCTGCAGGGGTACAAGCGCACAACGTACAAATATTCTGTACTAATAACACAACACCGTATACACTCTATAGGACGCAGTAAATATCTGTCTTAAGCACGATTAAAAAGATACTCTACAACCGCACATACCCGTCCTCAATGAACAAACATTTTTATTCGAAATTAAAAACATCTATGTACAGCTAAGAGCATATTAAAAAGCTAAAAGTTAAAAGGCGAGCACTTTCGGTCCACCCAAGTGGCCATTATCAAGCCACTTGGGTTGACCGAAAGTGCTCGCCTTTTAACTTTTAGCTTTTTAATATGCTCTTAGCTGTACATAGATGTTTTTAATTTCGAATAAAAATGTTTGTTCATTGAGGACGGGTATGTGCGGTTGTAGAGTATCTTTGTAATCGTGCTTAAGACAGATATTTACTGCATCCTAGATACATACTGTGCACGAGTAAAATAGTAAGTTCTAGTACCGTATACACTTATTTTTTTAATTTATATTCAAAACAAAACTGCTCAAAAATTTCACAATCACACAGACACTGACACTGTGACACATTACTCATACGTACCATAACTTAACAAAATGTATGCATGTATGCATTCATGGAGTTACACTCATCGTCAAAAAAAGTTGCACCCAGAAGGACTTGTCGGATTGCAATGCTTTTCGGGAGGAACGTGAAGGTTACCAGGAACAAGAAATTATTAAACATTGAGCCTGAAATGGGTAATATTTATTGAGCTACACGCCAATAAGTAGTGTCTCTCAGTACGGCGTCGGGCCGCCATGTTTTCTCACACAGCATGCCAGATGTCTCGGCATGGAGTTGTACAGGTTCTTAATGTTGTCATTCGATAAGCCATCCCATGCAGCTTGAATCTTCTCCCGCAGTTCCTGCAGATTGTGCGGTAGAGGTGGAGTGTGAATAGCGCGTCCAATTGCATCCCACACATTTTCAATTGGCGATAGGTCTGGCGATGCGGCTGGCCGTGGCAGAGTGTCACTGTCTTGAAGCAAGATCTCGGGACAGTAGCAGTATGCCGACGAGTGTTGTCCTGTTGGAAAATCGCACCAGTGTGAGCTTTCAGGAAAGGTTGGGCCACTGATTGCAGGACCTCATTAACGTAACGTTGGCCTGTCAAAGTTTCAGTAATGAACACCAAAGATGATCTGGCATGGTAGGCAATTGCACCCCAGACCATGACACCGGGCCTTCTGGACGTGTGACGCTCGACATCAAGCCGTTCGTCTTGGCGCTGACCACGGTGCCTCCACACACCACGGATTCGTTGGTCGTCTCCTCCAAGACAAAAGCGGGACTCGTCACTGAAGATCTCCCGCTGCCATTCTGAGTGGCTCCGTGACAGTCTGGCTCCATGACAGTCTGGCTCCACACCATTGAAGTCTTTGGCGACGATGCAATGGTGTTAAGGGCAGTCGTCGTAACGGTCTGCGTGCGTGTAGTCCTACGCCATGCAGCCGTCTGCCAATGGTGCTGGCACTAATCGGACGATGCATGGAAGGCACCACTGCTTGCTGAATATCCGCAATCCTGGTTGTTTGGTCACTCCGCGCAGGTCCGACAACCCGTCGGTCCTGTCTCTCTGTGATTCTTCTAGGTCTCCCAGACTATTCTTATCGCTGCTGCGTGACTTGTTCTATCCACTGCCGTCAGTGGCGTGCTATTGTGATACCCGCACGACCGGTATGGCGCGCAATACGGGGATGAGACCTTCTGCTTCACAGAGCCCGACGATGCGGCCACTCTCGAACGCCTCCAACTGCTCGAAGTGCTTCCGAACTTTTCTCCGAGGCATACTGAACTTGAAAAGTATACAACCAACACAACAACACGAGTCAGAATGACAAGCACGCGCAGCGGGACGACCTTGTGTAGCCGGTGAGGCACAGCGCTACGACCCCTCCTTGCTTGCGTCATATGCGCAGTCCAGCGTGATACTTGAATCATTTGCATGTCTCACGATGTCAAACCTACCCACCAAGTTTCACTTCTGTCGGTTGCTTTCTTCTGGGTGCAACTATTTTGTTGACGATGAGTGTAAAAGTGTAGTCTTCTTGCGTTCTTACTCACCAATTCGTCAATTACATTTCATCATTCCAATCTTTCACACAATTCCTTCTCCATAGCCAACAGTCCTAGATAACTAAACCTCTCTTAAGTCATTGACGTTCTTATATACACTATATTGACAAAAGTCACCGGACACCTAGAAGAGAAACACACCATAGCATTTACTGACATACATTATTAGTACGGTGTCGGTCCACCTTTGGCCTTAATGCATGCACTGACCCTTCGAGACGTGTTTTTTTTTTTTTTGATTGGAGGTTTAACGACCACCGTGAGCAACTCAATGGGCTATAAGCAGTCGCCCGTCTCTAATTTAGGGTCACTGGTTCCAGGGAAGGGAGAGAGCCAGTGCCGTAAGACAAACACAACATCCATGCCTCACCGGGATTCGAACCCTGACCCCTTACGGACGAATGATCAGAGGCCATCGCTTAGACCACTGCGCCACCGCGGCAGACGTGCCTTCTACAAGTTTTTTTTTATTGGAGGTTTAACGACTACCGTGAGCAACTCAATGGGCTATAAACAGTCACCCGTCCCTAATTTAGGGTCACTGGTTCCAGGGAAGGGAGAGAGCCAGTGCCGTAAGACAAACACAACATCCATGCCTCACCGGGATTCGAACCCGGACCCCTTTCGGACGAATGATCAGAGGCCATCGCTTAGACCGCTGCGGGGCGGCGACAAGGTTTTGGAACACAGCGATAGGTATGCACTTCCATTCAGTACATAACGCTGCCGCTAACTGTTGCTTAGTAGTAGGCCTTGGTTCCAAACTTCTTGTGCGGTGCTCTAATTCATCCCATAGGTTGTCTATGGGAATAATATCAGGGCTCTGTGCTGGTCTGTCCACACACGATACGGAATTATCGTCAAAGCACGCCGTAACAGTCCTTGCTTTATGGCTCGGTGCATTATCCTGCTGGTACCAACAATGCTCGGTTCCATAATATTGCCACAGGGTTGGTAGGGCATAAAATGTCCAGAATATCGAGGTAGACGTACTGGTTATCAGATTTGTCCACGATAACCAATGGGCCGGGACCATACCACGAAAAACACCTCCACACGAGCACACTGCCAGCTCCAAATCTGACTGTATGAAAAGTAAATTGTGGTAAAAATCGTTCCCCCGGCTGCCACCATACCCACACATGGCCATCAGACTGAGTGGTCGTGTATTTGGATTCATCAGTTCATAGGATCCGTTTCCATTAATCTACGGTCCACGATAAATGTTCTTTACACCATGCTAAACGACGAGTAGCACTCCAAGTGAAGATGAAAGGCTTATGAGCAGCCGCTCGACCACGAAAGCCCATCAAACGAAGTACTCTGCAAATGGTACGTATACATACAGAGGTTCCAGCATTTCTACTCATCTGTACACTGAGGTCTTGTGCAGGGTCCTCTATCACTGATTTTCTCTGTTGAGGTTTCGACGTCTTCTATCACTGATTTTCTTTGGTCTGCCGGTACGCTTTGCTGCTTCAGGCACGCCATGTGTCTTCCACTTGTTCAGTACATCCAAAACAGTTTACTTGGGTATGTTTAAACGCCTCTGAGTTTCTCTTACGGACAATCCACCAATATAACACCCAACAATCTTTCCTTTCTCAAAGTCAGTTCTCTCCCACCGCAACATTTTCAGTCAACCTCACAGTGCGATATGATCGCGGTGAGCTGCTGGCTTGTTTTTATACCGGTTGCAGCTGTACCGCGCATTTTAACAACGCAGCGTATCCGTTCATTTGCTTTTTAAGGGGTGTCCGGTGACTTTTGTCGATATAGTGTATGTCTTTACAAGTTCGACATTCGAAAAACTCCTTTCACCTGATGTTACACTAATTGGTAATGTCAGAAGAATTCTCAGAACTAGAAACAGATTAAAAAATGATGACATTAAGTTATTTTTTGTTATATTGTAATATAACAAAAAATAACTTAATGTCATCATATAAAACCAAAATGTTGATGCAAAAAAAGAAGAGAGATGAGGACAACTAAATAAGATGTGACTTCCAAAGTGGAATATATAGAGCTATGCAAGACAGCACGAAAAAGTATCACTGAAGACGTAAGGAAATTCAACTGTGAGCTAGTGAGGAAAGCAATTGAAAACAACCAAAGCCTTAAGATAGCAAAGGGACATCTCAGTAAGGGAAGAAAACAGATTATGGCTCTGAGAAAAGAAGATGGTTCTATAACAAGAAATAGAGGCGAAATTTTGACAAGAGTGAAAGATTTCTACTCCAAATTATATGAAAGGGATGATACATGTACTCCAGACATCATGAAAGGTACCAGAGTTCTTCCAGTCCTCCCAGCAGAAGTTGCTCATGCAATCAAGAACATGAAGCGGGGGAAAGCTCCAGGAGAAGATGGAATTACTATAGACATCATACAAGAAGCAAGTGGAGAAATTGAAACAGTACTCGCCCAAATTTTCACTCGATGCCTTAATGAAGGGAAGATTCCTGAGGATTGGAACAATGCTACAATGATCCTGCTACATAAAAAAGGTGACATTGAGGATCTCAGGAACTACAGACCTATCAGCCTCCTATCAGTGGTTTATAAAATCTTCACTAAAGTTCTTTCACACCGCTTGAAAGTAACACTGGACATGGCTCAACCGAGAGAACAAGCTGGATTCAGGAGTGGCTACAGCACAATAGATCATATCCACGTACTGAGAGAACTAATTGAAAGAGCGAGGGAATATGAACTTCCATTGTGCATGGCTTTTATCGATTATGAAAAAGCCTTTGATTCGGTGAAACCATCAGCAGTTACCACGGCTCTGAAATCCTGCGGTATTGAAGATGCATACATTAATATTATTAATAACATCTATGAAAATGCAAGTGCAAAGATTCGGCTGTTTGAAAGTACAACACACATAAAAATTGGAAAGGGAGTGAGACAAGGTGACACCATATCTCCGAAGCTCTTTAATGCCACATTGGAAAATGTCTTTCAATCACTGAACTGGGAAAACAAAGGGATAAAGATTAATGGAGATTATCTAACCCACCTTCGTTTTGCTGATGACGTAGTCATTTTTGCAACTACCCCATCAGAGCTGCAGAGTATGATCCAGGAACTTGCTGACAAGAGTAAAGAAGTGGGATTAAAAATGAACTTTCAGAAGACAAAAGTGATGTTCAATGCTTTTACAAGAAATGAAGATTTATCGATTGATGGAGAAAAACTGGAGATAACAGATACGTATGTTTATCTTGGACAGCAGATATCAAGTGAGGGTCACATTGATGAAGAAATTAATCGGCGTACAAAACTTGCCTGGAGAGCTTTTGGAAGAAACAGCATAATTTTCAAGAGCAATATGCCATTATGTCTTAAAAGAAAAGTGTTTGATCAATGCATCCTTCCAGTGCTTACGTATGGGGCAGAGACGTGGACCTTAACTAAAAGAGACATACAAAGGCTGCAGACAACTCAAAGAAGCATGGAGAGGTGCATGCTTGGTATAACCAGGAGAGATAAGAAGAGGAACTCGTGGATCCGAAAAATGACGAGAGTGGAAGACATCATGATCAGAGTTAAATCCCTGAAATGGCAATGGGCTGGACATACTGCCAGAAGGACAGACCATAGATGGACAGCCGAAATTTTAGATTGGATTCCAAGGGACAGGAAAAGACCCAGAAAAAGACCACATGGGAGATGGGTGGATGAAATTCGTAAATATGCGGGAGTGACATGGAGGAGACTGGCACAAGACAGACCGTTGTGGAGGAAACTTGGGGAGACCTTCGTCCAGCAGTGGATTGATAATGGTTGACAATGATGATGATGATGATACTCTAGATTCACTTTCCTTTTGATTTTACTATTTCTGGTTATTTTATTTTCCTATGTAAATTATCTTCTTACTGAACGAGATGTTATTTCTCCCGCTGAATGAGATCTGGCAATGAGTGTAAGTCATGACGTGTGGTAGCCAGTATAAATAGGCGCGTTCAACGATACCTAAGAGAGCTTTTGTGTTACGTGAGAGAGCTTTTTGTTGATGTGCGTAGGAAGAGCTTCGTTTATGTGAATAGAGCTTCGTTCATGTGCAAGGAGCTACGTTTTATTGAGTGGCTGTGTGTCCGGTGAAGTGTATGTTGGATCATATCAAGAGTTTCCCTAATAAAAAGTTGTTCTAGTAAGTACGTTTTTCTCAGTTCATAGTTTTGTCAGATCTCTGTCTGGCTGTTAGATTTATTTCATTAGTTGTTATTATTAACAACCAGCATTAAGACTTTATTCATCTTAATTACTACTACAACATTACTAGCAGTTAAAAGCTTGTTCATTATTATTCCTACACTACTAGCAGGAAAGTTTATTCATGATATAATAACACAACAACCATTAGAAGAAGCATTAGAAGAAGAAGCTGAATTCATTATAATATTTGTTAGGTTTTTTAATGGGTTTACCCTATCTGCAATTCCAATGCTCAAAACTATACGTTATCAGCTCGTTGAAGAGCTGAAGACCATCAATATCCTTAAAACCTTTGTTTCCTTTGTTAATTAGAAGGGAAACATTCAAATCAAAGCAATATTTTTTAATTTCCTCTTCAGTCATTTCTCCAAATTCAGAAAGAAATTTAAATACATTATGACATTCATGTAGATTTTGAAACCTTTCCTGAATGGAATTTAAGGCTGTATCAATAATCGTTAGATATAATTGTATTCTGAACAATTTCTTTTGGATTTGTAATAGGTTTACCAAGACTTTCATGATCAGAAAGGCGAACGTTAGTCCTACTCTTTACAACTGGAAATCCTGCCTCCACATTTACTTCTGCAGCTAAGGCTTCTGCATCCCTAATGTACTTACTTAACAAGCTCACTCAAAACATTAAGAGATTCATTGAGGGGACTGAAACATTTACATTCTGATTCTGGATTGAGAGGAACTGAAACAATTTACTTACACCATCAATTTTTGACAGAAAATCGTTCCATATTATGATTGAGGAGATGAACTTAAAAGACGCAGTCCTATCCAACAAACATTGAGCTGTATGTTTTGTTTTCATGTCTCTGGAATTGTCGTCTATATATAGCATTTAAACTTTTCATGACTTCACCTAATTGCAATCTCAGAGGTCGCACTGCTTTTATTCTACTTTTCCACCTTGTATCACTTACAGATTTCAGTGTTAATCTACTAATATTGCGCTTTAGTACATCCCACCTGTAAGAAGATGGAGAAAAAATGTGTACAATTATTTGATAATGTTAAAAAAATTAGCTGTTTCAAATGTTACTTTGGCAGCATCATTTACAACTAAATTAATGAATGGGATGCACAAGGTGTAAAAAAGGTTCTAGGATTTATACTCCTAATTTTCTTCTGCAAGCCATTGTGCTCATTACGCATATTTGTCCCATTAACGTACCCTTGTCCACGCATATCTTGAATATCTAGTTCATTATCTGTTAAGAGTTCACTTAAAAGATAATTACATAATCCTTCCCCCGTAGTGTCTGAAACTGGATAAAACTCAAGAAATAATTCTTTAACTGCAACATCAGAATTGTCAATACTTACGATTTCTAACTACAAACGCTATCTGTTCAATGTGACTGGCATCTGGCGTACAGTCGAGAATTACCGAAAAATATTTTGCTTTCTTTACAAATTCCTTGATTTTTGATTTTATCCCAATTGCTAAAATTGATATGATTTCATTTTGAAAAGCATGGCCTAAGTAATGAGGCATGTGACTTTTAGCTGGTTAAGTTTTGTTATGCTATTGACGTGCTGGGAGATAACGGGGGTCAAATTTTGCTAGCATTTCTATAGTCTTTAATAAATTCCTATTGTTTGCTTCATATAATTTATTATTTTCACTCCTGAAAGCTAAATATTGCTCTGCTAGAAACTGGACAATTGCAATGTTTCCCTCAATAATGGCTAGCTATCGTGTTTTTTCAGATTCAAAGTACCGTTGTTGCTCTTTATCAAATGTACAACTGTTGTTGAAGCGAGTTTTTAATTCATACTTCTTTTAACATTTTTGCATGTGTTCTACACTCGCTCCATGCCACGATTTTTTTTATTGGAGGTTTAAAGACCACCGCGAGCAACTCAATGGGCTATAAGGGGCCGCGGGTGGCCTAGTGGGCAACGTTCGTGACTACCACGGAAGAGATCTCAGATTCGATCCCAGGCAGGTACGAACGCTCGATCCACTAAATATCCGCCGTAAGTCAGATGGGCACGTTAAGCCGTCGGACTCCGGGTACTGCCCCCCCCGGTAATAAATAATGGCGTCTTCCTTCCCCTTTCTACCTCGCTTCTGTGGCACTTTCCTATCGGGCACTGTAGCCCAAATCTCCTAACTTCCTATTTCAAAGGGTTGTTTAAGACCTGGGGTCAGACACTCCCTTCCTAAAATCCTCTACATTTGATCAATGGGCTATAAGCAGTCGCAATTTAAGTCTACTGGTTCCATGGAAGGGAGAAATCCAGTCATAACATCCATGCCTCACCGAAAGGCAAACACAACATCCATGCCTCACCGAAAGGCAAACACAACATCCATGCCTCACCGAAAGGCAAACACAACATCCATGCCTCACCGAAAGGCAAACACAACATCCATGCCTCACCGGGATTCGAACACAGACCCTTTCGGACGAATAATTAGAAGCCATCGTTTAGACCATTGCACCACCGGAGTGGCCATGCCGTAATAAACGAGTAGTTAAATGTCGGCAATCTGAAAACCCCTGACAATCTGTTAGTTTGCTTAAAGCGAACAACTTGCAGCAAAAGCAAAACACATGATTGGATTTTGTATATACAGTAATAGATTAACCAAGCTATTTGAACCTTTTCACCGTTAAGTAAAACTCACGTTGCCAACTCGAATCTAGAGTAAAAATTCTGAAAATGGGGGTTCGGCAAATGTACCACCAAATTCTAGGCCGCTTCGGCCGTCCATAAAATTTGGCCGCCTGCGTGCATGCACGCACTGCACACCTGCCAGAACTGGCCCTGATTGTAATGAGTTTTAATAGTCAGGATTGATTCAAGTATAGTGACGGTTCTAGCTTCTCGGCCCAAGGCCCCCAAATACAGTATAACCGGCTTTTTTTTTTTTTTTTTTTTTTTTTTGATTGAATTTTTAACGACCACCGGGAGCATTTCAACATTTTATTGACAAAAGGCATGATACAGCTCGTCACACTGGACAAGGAAAAAAATACAGAGAAAAACATGAATGATACATGAAAATGATATATACATGAATAAGGGGCATAGCCACCCAAAAGGATAAATACAAAATGCTAAAAACCCACAATGGGGACAAACCTGTGACACTGAACACACGTAAAAGACCTTAGGTCAATGACCTGTGATACAATATATAGAGCTTGAGAATACATTAAAAATACAGGATGCACAAGAAATAAACAGTGAAGTTAAAGTTTCGAACTCAGCACTACATAGGAGCACAGTGCATATAACATGAGTGGTGCACATTGACATATCAGAAGATCACAAAACAGTTCAGAAACCACTTAATATACAATGCTAAGGAAAACAAGAAAAGTGAAGAGCAAGTAACATACTATACATATTTACATGCAGAAGCACAGCCTGCTGGAGCAGGACAAAAATAAGTAAAATAACTCAGTAAGCAAGGTACTAGCAAGGTGAAGAGAACAGCCAAACACCAAAACAATCCAAAAGAGGACACAATCAAGTCACCAGTAGGATGGCAGAACCATGAATAGAAAACCACCTGGTGCGCTGGGCCCAGGTGTTCTGAAAGGTGGCGATTGTGCGTGCGGAAGTTGCAGCTGTGAGTTCCAACCGGAGGCGCGCCACAAGCCGGCCCCGAAAGCTAGCCCGCAGCCGCCCACCGGCCGACAGAAAGGATGGAAGTTCAGGAGAATTCCTGAGAGATTGATGAAATGAGTGAATCACTTGCTTGGTAAGTACGAAAAGAAAGCAGCAGGCATCCGGAAGGCGGGTGGGCGGATGTTTTGTGAGCAACAGCCACGGATATGCTTGAAACGGCAAGGCAAGTCCTGGGAGCAAATTATGTCAGCTAACCGGAAAACAGTATGAAGAAGTGGCAGCAAGATAGGGCAGTGGCAGTACATATGAGCGACGTCTCCGTCAACGCCACAGAAAGGACAGAGAGGAGAAGAGATAAGAGACATGCGATAGAGAAGATGGGGGACAGGGAGCCGGCGATGAAGGAACCGCCAGTGGGTGTTACGTTCTAGCGGAGAAGAAAGGGGGGAAGAAGAAGCAGACCAAACGGCCAGGGAGGAGGAAGGAGAAACCCCGGAAATGGGATGGGGGGACTCAGAGGGAGCTCGAAGGAGACGGTACAGGGCAGCGGTAGTGAAAGAAAGGACAGGGGCGACAGAGTCACGAAAAGGAAGAAAGAAAGGGAGAAGGAGGCTGGGGCCGGGGACGACGAGGAGGCCGTTGTCAGAAACAAGAGAAGGATAGAGAAGCTGAAGAGAGAAACGGAGAAGGGCATAGTCGTCCTCAAGGGAAGGAGTTGGGGTGGAAAAGAGTAAGTCGAGGGGTTTCCAGAAAAAATCGGGATTAATGAGGGCCTGCACGGTTAGGATGCCGGCACGGAACCATGAGAAAAAAGAAAGAAAGGTTGATCGGGGGGGGGTGAACCAGGGTAGAGAAAAAGAGTGGTTCAGCAAGGAGATCCAGGGTGGTGGTAGGAGGAGAGCGAGAGAGAGGGAGGGAACGGAAAAGCGCTAGAGCCTCAGATAAAATAGTAGGAAAGTTTGACGAGGGAATAGTAAAGTAGTCCATCCTGAGGAAAAGAAGAAAAGTGAAGGATGGATCGCGAAGAGAAAGAATAACGTCAAGAGAAAGTGTAAGAGAAGGAGAAGGCTAAGTGACGAGACGAAGGAAGGAGGCGATGCGGTATGCACGATAGTAACAGTGAACATCTATGAGATTAATGCCCCCATGCTTGACAGGGAGATATAGCGTCGGAGCGGCTGACCAGTGCTTGGAGGCCCAGATTACTGAAGTAAAGATGCTGTTGAGTTCCGTCAGGCGGGTTGACAAGAAAACGGTGGATGTCCAGGAATAGGTGCAGAGGGAAAGTAAGTATCGTCGAACAATGTGAGCTCGCTGACAGTAAGAAGTAATGGGAATCGCAAATCTCCAAAACGCAGCTTGATGACGTAACCTAGACTGCAAACTGGTCCATGTCAAAAGGTCCGCAGTATAGGGGTGACCGATATGGGCTCCAAGGATCTTCTGAGTCGAGGAGGACCAGACCGCACCCCAGGGGGTATCGGTCCGGCCCATCTACGACCCACACCACAAACCAGTACTTTTGGAGACATTAAGCGAAGCGCCAGAAACAGTAGCGTAAAGATGGTAGGTGGAGAGAAGACTGTCGAACTAGACGTCCTGGCGGAGACAGAAGGTTGCGTCATCTGCAAACGCTGTAAGTACGCACTCATGGTGCCTAGTGCTGGCAACTGACGGAGGAAGAGTAGACAGGAGTGATCTTCGAGCAGCCAGGAGGAATGGTTCAAAGACAATGGCGAAGAGTTGCCCTGAGAGGGGGCAGCCCTGCCGGATTCCTCGAAGAAAAGGTACGGGCGCCGTTAAAAAGGAGGCCGTCCGGACGTGGAAGAAAGCGCCCCGATAGAGGTTGAGAAGGAGAGAAACGAAGGAGGAAGGAAGGCCAAAGCCGTGAAGAGTGGCAGAAAGAAAGTCGTGGGAGATGTTGTCGAATGCTGAACTCTGGTCAAGGTTAAACAGGGCGAGGGGTTCTGAGAGGGTGCGGGCGAGAAAAACTATGTTCTGGAGGAAAGAGATGTTGTTAGAAATGGACCGACCAGGCGCAGTGTAGGACTGGTCGGGGGAGATAAGAAAGGGAAGCACAGAGTTCAAGCGGCGAGAGAGAAGTTTTGTGAAAAGCTTATAGTCTAGATTGAGAATGGAAATGGGGCGCCAGTTTCGCAAGTCCAAAAGGTCTCCCTTTTTGGGCAGCAAGATGATATGCGCTACAGTAAACTCCGGCGGCAGTGCGAAAGAGGTTTGGGCGCAAGAAAAGCAAGCGAGAAGAAACGGTATCAAAGACGGAAGGGAGGCGCGGTAAAAGGAGAAGGGAAGGCCGTCAGGTCCCGGGGATGCGCGTGAATTAAGGGAGGCAAACGCCTCCCGAAATTCAGCAGGAGAGAAGGCGGAAAGAAGAGGATCACAGAGTCGGGGTGGGACCTGAGGCAGAGCTGAAAAAGAGGGGAGGAAGAGATAGCATCAGTAGGCACCACCGCACGAAATTTGTCCTGGAAAAAGCGCCGAACTTCCGTGCAGAGACGTGAAGGGTCAGATGAGATAGTACCATCACGCAGGCGAAGGTGGCGTAGCGTCTGCGACGTACGGTGTGTTCTTTCGGTACGTGAGAGCTCCTCGTAGGAAATCTCCGGTGAAGAAAGATGAAGCATCTTCAGCCTGCGAGTAGCCTCCACGGCGAGCGGATGGAGTTTCGCTCGTAAAGCATCCTGAACAACAAGGTAAGCGGGATCTTGTAAGGGGATTGCAGCCAAGGAGCAACGGAGATTACAAATATCCTTCGCACGTTCGTTACGAATAGCGAACGAAAGACGGCGTACGAGCAGACGAAGATCGTGTTTGATGTCTAACCATAGACGAAGGGTACTGGAAGCGGTACTGATGAGATGTTGTCTATCAGCAAGAAAACGGCGGACGTCGGCGCAAAACGCCACATCCAAGAGTAAAGAATCATCGAAGGTCCAGGAGCGTTGTCTGGAAGGCGGGAAAGAGGAAACGCAGATGGTAAGCGCCACAGCAGAATGGTCGGAAGAGGTAGATGGATGATGTCTCGCCGTAGTGATCGCTGGAAGCAGCGGTGGGATGACATATATGCGATCGAGACGTGCTGCCGCCGAACCTTGTGCTGGAGAATTCCGCCAAGTATAAGAAATGGTGTCCGGGTGAAGATGCCGGTACGAATCAACAAAATGGAAATCGGTAATAAGTTGAGTAAGCAGATCGACAAGAAGGGGAGCGGTGCTCCCCCTCCTGTAGACGTGCGGTCAAGCAACGGGTGTAGAGTGCAGTTGAAGTCACCCCCGAGGATGCAAAAGTCCCCGGGGGGACTGCCTCAAGCGCAGCCCGAAAGCAATGAAAAAGCGGAAGGAGTTGAGAGTCGTCAGTAGGAATATACACATTAAAGATATGATATGGTACACAATTGATGCAAAATGTAAAACATTGTAATTGATCGGTAAATAAGTTGGTAACAGCAACAGAAGTGATAGATGGGCGAAAACGGTGATGTATTCCGACAGCAATTCCGCCTGAACGCAGTACACAATGGGCATGATGGAACTTGTACTGCCATCGGCGCCACTGATGGAAAGGTGTTTTAGGCGAGCACCACGTTTCCTGGAGCAGGAGGACATCGGCACAAATTGCCGAGAGGTCCTCATGCACGGCGGAATTCACCTCGGGGGATCCAAACCCCCGACAGTTGAAGGAAACTACCGTGAAAGTGCCAGGTCACCCGGCGACGCGGTGAGCCTGGTGATAGAAATCTTGAGTCCGTGGATCTGTTTACGAATGAACTTGGCCGTCTTAGCGGAAGGACCAGATAAGTAAGAAGAATTGTCCACAAGCTTATCCAGATCGGAAAGCTGTTGCAGGATTGCAGGAAGTCCAGCTTCATGGGTCTTTGCATACTGGAGGAAGCCGTGCGCTTTTTGCGTGTAACAGGTGAGAGCATGTAACTCCTCATACGTAAGAGGCAAAGACGGGAACGATGTGTCGCGAAGATTCTGATCAAAGTCTTCATATGAAACCATTGGAGAGGAAGGGTCAGAAGTGGTATCAAAGTCTTGAAGATAAGATGGTTTCTGGCGGGTCCGGGACGAGGAGCGAGTGGAGCTCCCAGCAGCTCTCCCTCGCTTGGTGGTGTTGCGAGGAGATTTGGGCGCTGTCCTCTTATCTTGGCGAGCGCTGTGATCAGGCTCGGAGGTGTCACTCATGGTCTGTTCCGTACTGGTGGAAGCGCTGTCAGTATCTGCAATTGATACTTCAGTAGCTGACAAGACACGGTCGTCCGCGGAGGCAGCAGGTGGATCGGGGGCGCGGAATGTGGAGGACTCCGGCAGCACTGGAAAGTCAGTCGCGGAGAGAGATGGCTGCACACCAGTCGATGACGGAGCCCTTTCTCGTCTCAGAAGGGCTTCAGACGAAAGTCGTGGAGGCAAGGGCGAGTCAGGATTGAAGAGAAGTCACCTGCGGTGAATCTTGTGGGGCAGCATCAGCATTGCGACACTGCTTGTAAAAGTGCCCAAACTTCTTGCATTTGCTGCAGTGATGTTCAGTGAGCACATCAATATAGCGGATCTGGTTACCGCACTTGACCTTGAATTGAGTCGGGATGGTCTGGATGTCCTCCGGGGAAGAAAAAACAACTCTACCCACGCGCCGAGCGCCGAGCAGGGTGTTGTCGTTGGGGTCTTTAGGGGCAGCAGAATATGTCTGAATCGTTCCAACCACGCGGCCGAATGACGCAAGAACCGCAAATAAAACTGTATCGGTCACCTCCGGGGGAACCGGGTAGAAGGACACATTCAATGGGCGCTCGGCAACTGGGCTGGGAGGATGTTGATCACCAATGGTGAGACCGGCATTCGTCACAGCACGAGCAGAGTCGGCCTTGGAAAAGTAAACCACAATCGTTCGGCCTCGCCGAAACATGTGAGAAATGGCATGTTTTGGAAATTGCCGCTTTAAAGTAGTGGAATAATCTTTGAAGAAGGTGTTTGGCAAGGATTCAAAGACAACACCTCTGTCTAAGATCGTAGTGAAAGCAGTACCTGCTGGCGAGTCTTGGGGAATTTCCAAAGAAATGGTATTTCCGTCACGTTGTAGTTGTGATTGGAGAGCTTCGGCGCCGGCGTACATGCCTTGCGGGGGCGTTGCACACTGGAAGAGGCCATGGCATTGGCATACGTAAACGATGACGTCAGAGGTTTAGATGACATGGGGAAGGCTTCGTTGCACGAGACATCAATTACGTCATCGTCAGCAACGAAGGTGGTGGCAGCTTGAGATGAGTGAGAAGGCAACGGAACAGCCTGAGGAGAGGGGTTGTTCACGTCACGAGTTGAGGGCAGTGCAACGCCGCCACGTGGGGAGGGCAGCGAAACAGCACCCATGGAAGAAGAAGAGGTTGTCATCAACAGCGAAGGAACACCGGAAGTGAGATCCTGATCCGGGGCCTCACTGCCGGAAGACGCCATTTGCAATGGCGCCGACTATCGTAGCTTCGACCAGCTCGGCCGAGAGATAAACAAGTTGTAATAGCAAAAGAAAAAAGCAACTCACCAATCTGGGAGTAATCACAAACGATAGCGGAACCTTCCAAAGGGAAATGCTGCGAAACTTGGGATACACAACTCTCTAGAAACACACAAAATACGCACGAATTGACGGAGCTCAGAAGTCGCAACACCTACCACCGTGAGCAACTCAATGGGCTATAAGCAGTCGCCCGTCCCTAATTTAGGGTCACTGATTCCAGGGAGGGAGAGAGCCAGTGCCGTAAGACAAACACAACATCCATGCCTCAACGGGATACGAACCCGGACCCCTTTCGGACGAATGATCAGATGCCATCGCTTAGACCACTGCGCCACCGGAGCGGCCATCTTTTGGGGTGGGGGATTATATATAAATTTTGATCAATTACGAGCACATGCAGGAATTGTGTTCCCCTCCCCGCCCACTTTTCAGTCTAGAACCGCCACTGTTCAAGTATGTTCAGTTCAATCAATCTCCTTGAGCCAGTGCCTGATTTCTGCACGTGCACAGGGCCTCAGAATTTGGGGGCCTCCAAACTACCTCTAAAAACCAAATATATTTTTAAGTCTATTCATGCTAAATTAATGAAAGAAGAGAATGCTTTGTTAATGATTATCTGAGACAATATTGCAACGAATCAACAAAGTGAGCACTTCTTCCATGGGCAATTTGTTGTTAGTTTTACCATTGTACGAGTCAATTATTGACTTCATCCTGAATTTTGTGAAAAAAAATTTCTAACTGTTCGAGAAAGAATACAACCAGTTAGGGAGAGAAATGGATTAGGAATCCTCAAGAAGGAAGAAAATACCGAAGAACCGACTTCTAGATGATTCATCAACACCAGACGTTGTTTTTAATAATCGAAATTCCTTCATCACTCAAACTTTTTAGATAATGTGTGACAATCTTGTTTCACAGTTGCAAACCAGAAAGAAGTCATACGAGGAATGGGACTCAAGATTTGGATTTGTCTACAAGAATGACCTAAGTGGTGTGATGCAAGCAGCTGAATTGTTGCAAAAGCAGTTTTGAAATGAACTCGAAGAAGACTTTGCTGAAGAGTTCCTTCAGTTTCGAATCCTGATGAAACAATTCATTCAATGAGAGCACAGATCCCCACACTTGCCTTGGGAAGTTAAAGGACTTGAATTTAGTTCATATTTTTCCCATTGTTAACACACGTCTCAAGATTTTTTTACCAATACCAATTTCCAAATGTTCAAATGAACGTTCGTTTGCGGTTCTGAAAAGAACAAAGCATACAGTTTAAAAGAAGAATCAATTGATGCTCTTCCTATCATCATCATCATAATTGTCAACTATTATCAATCCACTGCTGGACGAAGGTCTCCCCAAGTTTCTTCCACAACGGTCTGTTTTGTACCAGTCTCCACCATGTTACTCCCGCATACTTTCGAATTTCATCCACACATCTCCCAGGTGGTCTTCTTCTGGGTCTTTTCCTGTCCCTTGGAATCCAATCTAAAATTTCGGCTGTCCAACGATGGTCTGTCCTTCTGGCAGTATGTTCAGCCCATTGCCATTTCAGGTATTTAACTCTGATCATGATGTCTTCTACTCTTGTCATTTTTCTGATCCACGAGTTCCTCTTCTTATCTCTCCTGGTTACACCAAGCATGTATCGCTCCATGCTTCTTTGAGTTATCTGCAGTCTTTGTATGCCTCTTTTAGTTAAGGTCCTCGTCTTTGCACCATACGTAAGCACTGGAAGGATGCATTGATCAAACACTTTTCTTTTAAGACATAATGGTATATTACTTTTGAAAATTATGCTGTTCCTTTCAAAAGCTCTCCAGGCAAGTTTTGTACGCCGATTAATTTCTTCATCAATGTGACCCTCACTTGATATCTGCTGTCCAAGAGAAACGTATGTATCTGTTATCTCCAGCTTTTCTCCATCAATCGATAAATCTTCATTTCTTGTAAAAGCATTGAACATCACTTTTGTCTTCTGAAAGTTCATTTTTAATCCCACTTCTTTACTCTTGTCAGCAAGTTCCTGGATCATACTCTGCAGCTCTGATGGGGTAGTTGCAAAAATGACTACATCATCAGCAAAACGAAGGTGGGTTAGATAATCTCCGTTAATCTTTATCCCTTTGTTTTCCCAGTTCAGTGATTGAAAGACATTTTCCAATGTGGCATTAAAGAGCTTCGGAAATATGGTGTCCCCTTGTCTCACTCCCTTTCCAATTTTTATGTGTGTTGTATTTTCAAACAGCCGAATCTTTGCACTTGCATTTATATAGATGTTATTAATAACATTAATGTATGCATCTTCAATACCGCAGGATTTCAAAGCCATTGTAACTGTTGATGGTTTCACCGAATCAAAGGTTTTTTCATAATCGATAAAAGCCATGCACAGTGGAAGTTCATATTCCCTCGCTCTTTCAATTAGTTCTCTCAGTACGTGGATATGATTTATAGTGCTGTAGCCAATCCTGAATCCAGCTTGTTCTTTCGGTTGAGCCATGCCCATTGTCACCCTCAAGCGGTGTGAAAGAACTTTAGTGAAGATTTTATAAACCACTGATAGGATGCTGATAGGTCTGTAGTTTCTGAGATCCTCAATGTCACCTTTTTTATGTAACAGGATCATTTTTTTTTTGGTTGGAGGTTTAACGACCACCGTGAGCAACTCAATGGGCTATAAGCAGTCGCCCGTCCCTAATTTAGGGTTACTGGTTCCAGGGAAGGGAGAGAGCCAGTGCCGTAAAACAAACACAACATCCATGCCTCACCGGGATTCGAACCCGGACCCCGTTCGGACGAATGATCAGAGGCCATCGCTTAGACCACTGCGCCACCGGGGCGGCTAACAGGATCATTGTAGCGTTGTTCCAATCCTCAGGAATCTTCCCTTCATTAAGGCATCGAGTGAAAATTTGGGCGAGTACTGTTTCGATTTCTCCACTTGCTTCTTGTATGATGTCTACAGTAATTCCATCTTCTCCTGGAGCTTTTCACCGCTTCATGTTCTTGATTGCATGTGCAACTTCTGCTGGGAGGACTGGAAGAACTCTGGTATTGATACCTTTCATGATGTCTGGTGTACATGTATCATCCCTTTCATATAATTTGGAGTAGAAATCTTTCACTCTTGTCAAAATTTCGCCTCTATTTCTCATTACAGAACCATCTTCTTTTCTCAGTGCCATAATCTGTTTTCTTCCCTTACTGAGATGTCCCTTTGCTATCTTTAGGCTTTGGTTGTTTTCAATTGCTTTCCTCACTAGTTCACAGTTGAATTTTCTTACGTCTTTTTTTTTTTTTTTGATGAGGTTTAACGACCACCGTGAGCAACTCAATGGGCTATAAGCAGTCGCCCGTCCCTAATTTAGGGTCACTGGTTCCAGGGAAGGGAGAGAGCCAGTGCCGTAAGACAAACACAACATCCATGCCTGACCGGGATTCGAACCCGGACCCCTTACGGACGAATGATCAGAGGCTTGCGCCTTAGACCACTGCGCCACCGGGGCGGCTTTACGTCTTCAGGGATACTTTTTCGTACTGTCTTGCATAGCTCTATATACTCCACTTTGGAAGTCACATCTTTTTTAGTTGTCCTCATCTCTCTTCTCTTTTGCATCAACATTTTGTTTTTTCCAGATAGTTTGTTCACGTGCAACTTGTTCTTAGATCCAGCTTATTTTGTGGCTGTTTCCATAAGCGCTTTGGTTACTTTTCTGTTAACTTCAGAAATATCCACTTTTTCCGATGTTTGGCCTTCTAAAGCCGAGAATCTGTTCTTCAGTTCGAACTTAAAGGTATTATGGTGTTTTTAAAGGTTGGTTATGTCAATACATTTTGTTTGTGTTATGAGCTTGCCACGTTCGATACTATATACTGTCTATTAAAAGTGATATAACAGAGTTGCTCACGGTGGTTGTTAAACCTTCAAGCAAAAAAAAAAAAGATTTAAGTTTTGACGATATACAGTAATTGATGATTTTGCAGCCACAAAAGATAGAAAAAAGCCATTTTTTAATGTCCTGCTGCCATTCAACAGTTAAAAATTATCAAGTATTTTTTTAATATTTTTATTCATACATTTTAATTGTTTAAAAATGGGGTGTGACTTATAATTATGCTCCTGTAATAACATATGTCGGTATGTTTTGTTTTTCTTTGAGGTCTCATATCATGGGTGAAGCCTATATTCGCAGCAATACGGTATATTATACATGAAAAGCATTTCAGCAAAACATGTAAAATTTTCTAAAAATATCTAAATTAATATTAGTTTTGTGAGAACAAAATTTGTGAATCAATATTCATAATTATGTTGAGTTTACCTTCACATAAATGAAAATACCGAAAAAGTTCAAACGACACTACTTTATTTAAAGACTTGTAATAATTTACATGGACTGTTGCAATAATTTATCCCACAATGTGTGTTGTCATCTGTCAGCTGTAACATTTTGTGAGGGATTACTTCTTACAGCTTAAACTACCGTCGGTTCATCATTTCCATTAAATTTATGGTAGACTAGAGGTTTTGAATTATATCTCTGGGAGGATAGTTATTTGCTTTGTAAATGATACCATAAAACAAAAAAAGAATTCCAGAGTAATTAATGTTACAGCTGTAAGATCTGCGGAAGCGGCGAAGTACAAGTGGTGTGAATGCTAGTCTATTACAATCCACATTGGCTGCAAAGATGACTAGCATGTGGGATATATTTTATTGTTTTACTACTAGAAAAATTGCTTGCAAAATAAATATTTACCAGCAAATATTCTTCTCAACTGTTAGCTGATAATTTAAATCAAGGGGTCCCCAAACGTGCGATGTGCACATGGCCTCCGCTGACCTAAATCGGGCCCTGCCTAGAGCCCAATACGTTTTCTCACACACACAAAAGTCCACACACGTAATTCATTAAAGACGCAATATGTTCTTATGAGGTCTTTGATTCCATCAAAATAAGACAAAAACTGACAAGTCGCTATTTTTCATGGTAGGCTCCGTCGTGCCAAAGCGTATTTTTAATTTATTGCGGAAATGTTCGCACTCGTATGCAATTTGATTTTGACTTGACTCTTATCATTCCCAAACACGTCCCGTTGGCAGTGAGGTAAGAACAAAAACTTTTAAGATCTTAAATTAAAGGTTTTTGGGTACGAATATTTCTTTCCTTTTTTTTTTTTTTTATTAACAACTTTCAAAACGCACCCACAGTCTTTTGATCATGCTCGATTGCTTTTAAAGTTTGCGTTTTGTTTTAAAGTTTATCGCGTGTGATGGCAACACATTGGTTTGTTGTTTTCTGCATGGAATTTGGGTAGTGTGGTCGCGGCCCGCGGTTGTGATCGCATCTGCCGCTGTTGCAATTGTAAATAGTATTACGTTTGCAATATTTTCAGCTGTTTATTCTAAGTCATTCGGACGGTGTCAATATATAAGTTATCAACAGGCACTAATGCATGTGTTTGTGTAAAAAAATAATCGCTGTGCAACGTCCCTACTTTCAAAATGGTAACGGAATATAACACTGTCATTCGTTTACTTAAAACAATTTTTTTGCCCAAAGTTGCTACTGACATTTGCTTTTTAGATATTAATCTTTTATTTAATTAGTTTTGAATGAGTTTGACTTACTCCTTTCCACGACGTATTATTCACTTATTTTGTTTTTATGATTTCAGGCATTTTGGTTAATTCAGATTTTGTTGTAAATATTTTGCAAAATGAAGCAAAGTTTGGAAGAGAAGGTAAGTTAAAGCTCATAGCAAGCATGACTAATAAATTAATGCGTCATCGTAATTAAGTTCGTGTGCCCATAACCCCACCCCCTCCCCCCAAAGCCCTGCTTTGTTTCCATTGCTGATAAGATGTAGTAGACCAGTTGGCTAGCTTTATTGTTAGGAAACTGGAGATGTTTGCCTATTTGCAAGTTAGAAAAGATCTAACAGCCTTTCTTCAGGTTTTAGCCACATACGGACTTATGTAAAATTTAATTTGGTGGGAACATCTATTAGTTATTTAGGAATTTTAAAAAAGAACTAGGGCGTCATTAAACAAAGAAAAATGTCCATTTTTATTTGAAATGGAAACGTTCATGTTTTGTAGTTTGTTTATCTTATACTTCGTTAGGTGCGAAATTGCCTTTTAATTCTGAAAATGTGTGCATGATTTAATGCTTGGCTAGAGCACACGGTCTTAAGTAGGTCTATTGTAAAAAAAAAAAAAGTAAAAGAAATATATTTAAAGCCTAGTAAACAGCAATAAGGGGGAAAAGTTAGGCCTAGTGCTTTCTTTTCATACACAAAATCGCCTTGCAGTAGCTGATATGTCTCTGAAGGATTTCAATGATGTAGAAAATAATGCACAATCAATTAACCAGACAAGTAGACAAAAAAAAAAAAAATGAATATATTTTGATCTGTTGAAATAGTGATTAAATAAAATAATGGTTAAGTGATTGTGGCATGTAACTATATTTTCATGTTAAAATATTTGTTCAGTTTAGCTATATGATGAAAATACCTCTTAATACATAGGTACGAATATTTACACAATACCTAGTGCATCTATTATGTCCTATGTAGCTTTGCATAAACACCAATAAGCAGGGTGTCTGGTGGTATTCTGATTAAGATCCCTCTTCAAGTAATTCCTGGCCGCCCCGGTGGCGCAGTGGTCTAAGCGATGGCCTCTGATCATTCGTCCGAAAGGGGTCCGGGTTCGAATCCCGGTGAGGCATGGATGTTGTGTTTGTCTTACGGCACTGGCTCTCTCTTTTCCCTGGAACCAGTGACCCTAAATTAGGGACGGTCGACTGCTTATAGCCCATTGAGTTGCTCACAGTGGTCGTTAAACCTTCAATCAAAAAAAAAAAAAAAAAGTAATTCCTGAGTTTGTGTGCATCATCTTTCTGCTTTTTTTTTACATAGAACCTGCTCACATCCAGCATAAAGTGGCATAGGAAGCATTGCATGATAAAGAAATTTTTATACTTTTATCACTGCTTATTCTATACTAATAAATCCATATGGAAAATTGTGTATTTATTTCATATACAAGATTTGTATGTCATAATCCAATACAGAATTTTAATGAAATGCACTTTTCATTGAATAACAGTTTTCTCATACATCCTCCCCTTCAGATGTGCTGGTAGGAATTTTGCAAATAGCAGAAAATTAATTTCTTTGATAGTTTTTTCATTCAGTAAAAGGAATCATTAACTCCTAAAAAGATCTGAATTTTGTCTTTTTTCACACTTGTCTAAACAAATTATTATATTAGTCTATCCAATTTTTCTTCGATTTGAAACTATGGCTTTCAGTTTTTTTCGTCAGAACCCTAACTTGATTCCGTAGTTTGGGTATGTGCACCACTGTCAAAATCAATAAAATTAGTTGATTGATTTACTGTACTGTGTGATGAGTGAACACAGAAATACCATACAAATAGCTTTGCATTAAAAAAAAAATGGGATCTCTGGACAAAAGAAAAAGTCATTATTAAAGCAACTAATGTAGTCAGATTCTAAGAAAAAGCTCCCATAAAATTTATCAGGAACTACTTCCTTTGCCATTTCATGCTGAGTGTGAGCAGCTTCTGTAGATGTAAACTAAGCAGAATGATACATGCGAAGTTGGGAATTACTTGAAAAGTGTTCCAAATTGGAAGACCACCTGAAGCACCTTAAATATATTTCATGACTAAAAACAATAGGTCAAAAAGGTAAGGAAAAGAAAATGATAATTGTTTGCAAATAGTTTTGTAACTATGTATCTTGCTGTAGAATTGACAAAAAAAAAAAGAATGCTAGTAGATAGGGAAAGGTTTTTCAGGAACTAAACAGAATTGGTTTTTACATTTCCAGATTGTTTTTATTGAGAAAAAGAAATTAGAAAAAAGTATGCATGCTGCAACCATCTTGTGTTCAGCTGCTTCAGACAAAAATCGTACATTAAAGCTTGCAGTATGAGATTCATACTGACCTTTTCTGTTCAACACATTTTTTATTAATGAGAGAAATGATGGAAATTATTAGTACAAAGCTATGTATTGGCCATATTCTTTTCACTCCATGTTAAGCTTTAATAAATTTGCATGAATAACTTTTGCTGTCATCCTTCTCCCTTAAATCTAAAACATGGTGAACAAAAAAGAAAGCCTAATAAATCATGCATGTGTTACTACAAATTAGGTTTAGGCCTAAAAGCAGTTCTACTAAAAAATCCTACAGTTATTGCATGCCTTCTGCATAGCTGTGGAATGGAATTTTAGGTAAGTCCAAAATAATTAGTGGCAAAACAAAAAAGCAACTGGCTGGTAAGTTAGCAAATCTTAATGGCCAAAAAGAAGTCCCCAACATAAAGAAAAAAAAAGAGGGGGAGGGGGCTTTAATGTTACTGCTATTATTTACATGGATTACTTTATCGGAACATAAAATAAGCCACTCACTGTGAAAAAATAAAAACCATTTTGCAAATCCCCCACCCCGGGGGTTACTCATTCCCAAAACGTCGATAGTATCGGTGGAAATTTTTGATGTATCGATGAAAACCTCGATGTTTCAGTATATTTGATAATATGCCAAAGACTTCGTACTTTTCCATCTGCAGCAGGAAATGGGTACATTGGTGGGTAAAATCTCTGCTCAATATAACGGCGATTACTCACCAATTTAAATCTAGTAACCAATAACATTTGTTAAAAATCACTCAATGGATCGGTGGAAACCTCGATGTTTTTTTTTATGTATTTGTTTCTTTGGTACCAAAGAAAAGAACTACTTTGTCAACGAAACTTCGACCAAAACATCCAATTCACGACATAAAAAGATTATATTCCCTTCCTCTATACAAGATTGCAACAAAAAGAAATTAATTTACTTTATGAACATACTTGACAGTTGCGGTTCTAGACTGAAAAGTGGGCGGGGAGGGGAACACAATTCCTGCGTGTGCTCGTAATTGATCAAAATTTATATATAATCCCCCACCCCAAAAGATGGCCGCTCCGGTGGCGCAGTGGTCTAAGCGATGGCATCTGATCATTCGTCCGAAAGGGGTCCGGGTTCGTATCCCGTTGAGGCGTGGATGTTGTGTTTGTCTTACGGACATGCCTCTCTCCCTTTTCTGGAACCAGTGACCCTAAATTAGGGACGGACAACTGCTTATAACCCACTGAGTTGTTCATGGTGGTCATTAAACCTCCAATAAAAAAAACCCTGCCTTGTTGGAGCAATTTTTTATAGATGCTTTATGTTCTATTATTCAAGCTTCTAGTCTGTGACTGTTTCTTTTATGTAAGGTAATCCACAACTGCATTTTACTTCATAGACTACTACTTGCATTTTTAAAATATCTTCTCTTTGAACTATGTTACGGATTCTCTGTAATTTTTACGGAAATTTTCAGTCAACCTACGGATTGCGGGAAGCATGGAATATACTACGGAAATTAAAATCTCAGTGAAATGTTTTTAAAAGCATCTGGGTGAGGTTTGTGTCAACATGTGGAGATTCTAACATTCATTAAATGTTAATTCAGTATTGTGACATTTCTTTCATTTTTTTTTTTTTTACGTTTTACAGACAAGGGCGCCCATAAAGGAGGGCAAGCTAGCAGTTGGTATAGCCAAATTTTTTATAAATTTAAGACGCTAAAATAGACGAAACCATTTTTTAAAGCATTTTAAAAATAATAGGATATTAATGAATGTATCAATTGTTTTTGTTGTATTTTAGTATCTTGTACATTTACTAAAATGTTTGACAACCTTGAAGGAGGTAAGAATTTTTCTTAGCCCCCCCCCCTAAAAGTACTCATATGGGCACCACTGTTTATAGACGCCTTAGAAGTTTCTGCTCACGTGTTTATAAGGAACTGAGTGGGATGCTGTTTTTGCTTTGTTTCATTTGTGCTAACCGATAACCGCGTGCTGCTGACTTCTTTTCTAGATGTCAACAGATATTTCTCATGCTTTCGGTTTCAGATCCAGTAGTAGCAGCTAGCAGGCTTCTTGTTTATTTAGTTTGGAGATTAATGTTATTCGTGCTTCAAACAATGAATTCTGGAAAACAAAATTAGTCTTTTCCCGTGGTGCAAGAGGTAAAAAAATGCAAAAGCAATCGAACATTTAAAGATTTATATGGTATTAAAATTCCATGTCTTTAACCATCAAAAATTTCAGCCAATATGGTGTTTTGTACTTACTATTAAAAAAATCTCGCCCATGGAGGGCAAGATGATTGTCGTCGTCATGTGTTTTCGAAAAAACACCTAGAATATGCCCAAGCAAAAGTAAGTCAAAAGATGTTGCATCACGTTTCATCACTAAAGGTGATGAAGCCTTAAGTATCATAAAGGCTGAAAGTTTATTTGTGCGTTTTTTGATTGAACACAATCTGGTGTTAGCTGCCGATCACACTAGACTAGTTAATGGCAATGTACCCCAATTCAAAGGAAGTGCGAAATTATAGTAGCGACCATACAGAAACCACAGCAGTCATCACAAGTATAGCTCAAACAACTATGGAAGAAATGATTTCTTCCTTAAATTCACCCTTTGCAGTTAGTACTGATGGAAGCAATGGCAGTGATGATATGAAACTGTATCCTCTGTTAATCACACTTTTTGAGAAGGTGAGTGGGAAAATAATTACTTTGCTTGATTCTCTGTTGGCATGCAATAATTGCACTGGTGAAGGAATTTTAAAAACTGTAAGCAGTGAATTTGCCCAAAGGGTTGCAGTGGCATAATTGTATTGCATTTGGATCTGATAATCCCAGCTCAATGTTTGGTAAATTCAAAGGTGTTTGAGGCATTTTGGAAAACAACCCCCCCCTCTCTCTCCAATATATATATATATATATATATGGGATGTAAGGTCAGGTGATGCGTAACATCACAGCCTCTCCTTGACAAATGTCAACCCCGCCTTCTCCTGGTACATCCTGTTCCCACTAAAGGGGCTCTGACGACCGCCAATAGCGGTATAACTATACCATCGGGATTAGAGGAAATGCTATCCCACACTCACCAACCCGCTTGGCCAGCGTGGTGAGTTATGGCCAAACCCCTCCAAAAGGACTCTACAACTTAAATCTTGGCCCTCAGTCTCCGGCAGCTGGAATGTACCTGGCCAAGGCAGCGGCCAGTGCGACATGAAGGCAGAGGGTGCTAAGAATCCCCGGAGGACCGGATTAGGCCGCCATCTGATGCTGACCTTGGCTACGTATAACGGACGCTCCCTATCTTCTGATTCAAGGCTTCTTGAATTGGAAAAGGAACTACAAAGGATCAAGTGGGACATGGTCGGGCTAAGTGAGGTAAGGAGAAAAGGAGAAAATCTCATTGAACTGAAAAGTGGACATCTCTTCTACTATCGTGGGACAGATACTGGCAGAACTAGTGGTGCTGGATTTATAATAAACAAGAAACTGAAGGATAAAGTTGTAGAAGTTGAAAGTTCCTCTGACAGAGCTGCACGACTCGTTATCCAACTCTCGAGAAGATACCAGGCTCAGATTATTCAAACTTATGCACCCACCACAAGTCATGCTGAAGAAGAAATTGAAGAATTTTATGAGGAAATTCGTGATCTAAATAATAAAGGTAAGCAGCACTTGAAGATAATTATGGGAGATTTCAATGCAAAAATAGGGCAACGGCAACAGAATGAAACTTCAGTAGGTAAATTCGGTCACGGCAACAGAAACCAGCGTGGAAATACTCTCGTAGAGTTTGCAGAGGCAGAAGGGTTTTTCATCTTGAACTCCTTTTTCAAGAAAAAGCCACACAGGAAATGGACATGGAGACATCCAAATGGGACGACAAGTGAAATTGATTTTATTATGTGTAACAAAAAATTCGTCATAGAAGACTGCAGTGTGCTAAACAAGTTCAACACAGGCAGTGACCATAGATTGGTGAGATGTAAGATGCACCTCAACACTAAACTCGAACGTAGCAAGCTCATAAGACAAACAAAATGTATTGACATAACCAACCTTAAAAAACACCATAATACCTTCAAATTGGAACTGAAGAACAGATTCTCTGCTTTAGAAGGCCTAACATCGGAAGAAGTGGATATTTCTGAAGTTAACAGAAAAGTAACCAACGCTCTTATGGAAACAGCAACAAAATTAGCTGGGTCTAAGAACAAATTGCATGTGAACAAATTATCAGGAAAAACCAAAATGTTGATGCAAAAAAGAAGAGTGATGAGGACAACTAAAGAAGATGTGACTTCCAAAGTGGAATATATAGAGCTATGCAAGACAGTACGAAAAAGTATCACTGAAGACGTAAGGAAATTCAACTGTGAACTAGTAAGGAAAGCAATTGAAAACAACCAAAGCCTAAAGATAGCAAAGGGACATCTCAGTAAGGGGAAAAAACAGATTATGGCACTGAGAAAAGAAGATGGTTCTGTAACAAGAAATAGAGGCGAAATTTTGACAAGAGTGAAAGATTTCTACTCCAAATTATATGAAAGGGATGATACATGTACTCCAGACATCATGAAAGGTACCAGTACCAGAGTTCTTCCAGTCCTTCTAGCAGAAGTTGTACATGCAATCAAGAACATGAAGCGGGGAAAAGCTCCAGGAGAAGATGGAATTACTGTAGACATCATACAAGAAGCAAGTGGAGAAATCGAAACAGTACTCGCCCAAATTTTCACTCGATGCCTTAATGAAGGGAAAATTCCTGAGGATTGGAACAACGCTACAATGATCTTGCTACATAAAAAAGGTGACATTGAGGATCTCAGGAACTACAGACCTATCAGCCTCCTATCAGTGGTTTATAAAATCTTCACTAAAGTTCTTTCACACCGCTTGAAGGGGACACTGGACATGGCTCAACCGAGAGAACAAGCTGGATTCAGGAGTGGCTACAGCACAATAGATCATATCCACGTACTGAGAGAACTAATTGAAAGAGCGAGGGAATATGAACTTTTATTGTGCATGGCTTTTATCGATTATGAAAAAGCCTTTGATTCGGTGAAACCATCAGCAGTTGCAATGGCTCTGAAATCCTGCGGTATTGAAGATGCATACATTAATATTATTAATAACATCTATGAAAATGCAAGTGCAAAGATTCTGCTGTTTGAAAATACAACACACATAAAAATTGGAAAAGGAGTGAGACAAGGTGACACCATATCTCCGAAGCTCTTTAATGCCACATTGGAAAATGTCGTTCAATCACTGAACTGGGAAAACAAAGGGATAAAGATTAATGGAGGTTATCTAACCCACCTTCGTTTTGCTGATGACATAGTCATTTTTGCAACTACCCCATCAGAGCTACAGAGTATGATCCAGGAACTTGCTGACAAGAGTAAAGAAGTGGGATTAGAAATGAACTTTCAGAAGACAAAAGTGATGTTCAATGCTTTTACAAGAAATGAAGATTTATCGATTGATGGAGAAAAGCTGGAGATAACAGACACGTACGTTTATCTTGGACAGCAGATATCAAGTGAGGGTCACATTGGTGAAGAAATTAATCGGCGTACAAAACTTGCCTGGAGAGCTTTTGGAAGAAACAGCATAATTTTCAAGAGCAATATGCCATTATGTCTTAAAAGAAAAGTGTTTGATCAATGCATCCTTCCAGTGCTTATGTATGGTGCAGAGACTTGGACCTTAGCTAAAAGAGACATACAAAGGCTGCAGACAACTCAAAGAAGCATGGAGAGGTGCATGCTTGGTATAACCAGGAGAGATAAGAAGAGGAACACGTGGATCCGAAAAATGACAAGAGTGGAAGACATGATGATCAGAGTTAAATCCCTGAAATGGCAATGGGCTGGACATACTGCCAGAAGAACAGACCATCGATGGACAGCCGAAATTTTAGATTGGATTCCAAGGGACAGGAAAAGACCCAGAAGAAGACCACATGGAAGATGGGTGGATGAAATTCGAAAGTATGCGGGAGTGACATGGAGGAGACTGGCAGAAGACAGACCGTTGTGGAGGAAGCTTGGGGAGACCTTCGTCCAGCAGTGGATTGATAATGGTTGACAATGATGATGATGATGATATATATATATCATCAACCATTATCAGTCCACTGCTGGACGAAGGTCTCCCCAAGTTTCTTCCACAATGGTCTGTCTTGTGCCAGTCTCTTCCATGTTACTCCCACATACTTTTGAATTTCATCCGCCCATCTCCCACATGGTCTTCTGGGTCTTTTCCTGTCCCTTGGAATCCAGTCTAAAATTTCAGCTGTCCATTGATGATCTGTCCTTCTGGCAATATGTCCAGTCCATTTCAGGGATTTTACTCTGGTCATGATGTCTTCCACTCTTGTCATTTTTCTGATCCACGAGTTCCTCTTATCTCTCCTGATTACAGCAAGCATGTATCGCTCCATACTTCTTTGAGTTATCTGCAGTCTTTGTATGTCTCTTTTAGTTAAGGTCAACGTCTCTGCACCATATGTAAGCTCTGGAAGGATGCATTGATCAAACACTATTCTTTTAAGACATAATGGTATATTGCTCTTGAAAATTATGCTGTTTCTTCCAAAAGCTCTCCAGGCAAGTTTTGTACGCCGATTAATTTCTTCATCAATGTGACCCTCACTTGATATCTGCTGTCCAAGATAAAGGTAGGTATTGGTTATCTCCAGCTTTTCCCCATCAATCGATAAATCTTCATTTCTTGTAAAAGCATTGTACATCACTTTTGTCTTCTGTAAGTTCATTTTTAATCCCACTTTTTTACTCTTGTCAGCAAGTTCCTGGATACTCTGTAGCTCTGATGGGGTAGTTGCAAAAATGACTGTCATCAGCAAAACGAAAGTGAGTTAGATAATCTCTATTTATTCATCTTTATCCCTTTGTTTTCCCAGTTCAGTGATTGAGACATTTTCCAATGTGGCATTAAAGAATTTGGGAGATACAGTGTCACCTTGTCTCACTCTCTTTCCAGTCTTTATGGGTGCAGTGTTCTCAAATAGCCGAATCTTTACCCTTGCATTTTCATAGATGTTATGAATAATATTAATGTATGCATCTCCAATACTGCAGGATTTCAAAGCCATTGTAACTGCTGATGGTTTCACCAAATCAAAGGCCTTTTCATAGTCAATAAAAGCCATACATAATGGAAGTTCATATTCCCTCGCTCTTTCAATTAGTTCTCTCAGTATGTGGATGTGATCTGTAGTGCTGTAGCCACTCCTGAATCCAGCTTGTTCTCTCGGTTGAGCCATGTCCATTGCCACCTTCAAGCGGTGTGAAAGAACTTTAATAGTGAAGATTTTATAAACCACTGATAGGATGCTGATAGGTCTGTAGTTCCTGAGATCCTCAATGCCACCTTTTTTATGTAGTAGGATCATTGTAGCATTGTTCCAATCTTCCGGAATCTTCCCTTCATTAATGGCGTCGAGTGAAAACATGGGCAAGTACTGTTTCAATTTCTCCACTTGCTTCTTGTATGATGTCTACTGTAATTCCATCTTCTCTTGGAGCTTTTTCCTGGTTCATGTTCTTGATTGCATGTGTAACTTCTGCTGGGAGGACTGGAAGAACTCTGGTACCTTTTGTTATGTCTGCAGTACATGTATCATCCCTTTCATATAGTTTTGAGTAGAAATCTTTCACTCTTGTCAAAGTTTCACCTCTATTTCTTTTTACAGAACCATCTTCTTTTCTCAGAGCCATAATCTGTTTTCTTCCCTTACTCAGATGTCCCTTTACTCTCTTTAGGCTTTGGTTGTTTTCAGTTGCTTTCCTCACTAGTTCACAGTTGAATTTCCTTACATCTTCAGTGATACTTTTTCATACCATCTTGCATAGCTCTATATATTCCACTTTGGAAGTCACATCTCCTTTAGTTGTCCTCATCTCTCTTCTTTTTTGCATCAGAATTTTGGTTTTTCCGGATAATTTGTTTGTATGCAACTTGTTCTTAGTACCAGCTATTTTTGTTGCTGTTTCCATAAGATCCTTGGTTAGTTTTCTGTTAACTTCAGATATGTCCACTTTTTCCGACGTTAGACCTTGTAGAGCAGAGAATCTGTTCCTCAGTTCCAATTTGAAGATATTATGCTTTTTAAGGTTGGTTGTGTCAATACACTTTGTTTTATGAGCTTGCCACACTAGAGTTTAGCATTGAGGTGCATCTTACATCTTACCATTCTATGGTCACTACCTTTGTTGAACTTGTTTAGCACACTGCAGTCTTCCATGACAAATTTCTTGTTACACATAATAAAATCAATTTCACTTGTCAATCCATTGGTATGCCTCCATGCCCATTTCCTTTGCAGCTTTTTCTTGAAAAAGGAGTTCATGACGAAAAACCCTTTTGCCTCTGCAAACTCTGAGAGTATTTCCACGCTGGTTTCTGTTGCCGTGATCGAATTTACCTAATGTAGTTTCATTCTGTTGTCGTTGCCCTATTTTTGCATTGAAATCTCCTATAATGATCTTCAAGTGCTGCTTGCCTTTATTATTTAGATGACTAATTTCCTCATAAAATTTTTCAATCTCTTCTTCAGGATGACTTGTAGTCGGTGCATACGCTTGAATAATCTGAGCCTGGTATCTTCTCGAAAGTTGGATAACAAGTCGTGGAGCTCTGTCAGAGGAACTTTCAACGTCTACAACTTTATCCTTCAGTTTCTTGTTTATTATAAATCCAGCACCACTAGTTCTGCCAGTATCTGTCCCATGATAATAGAAGAGATGTCCACTTTTCAGTTCAATGCGATCTCCTTTTCTCCTTACCTGACTTAGCCTGACGATGTCCCACTTGATCCTTTGTAGTTCTTCCAATTCAAGGAGCCTTGAAGCAGAAGATAGCATCCATTGTACGTAGCCAAGGTCAGCATCAGATGGCAGCCTAGTCTGGTCCTCCGGTGATTCTTAGCACTGTCTGCCTTCACGTCGCACTGGCCGCTACCTTGGCCAGGTACATTCCAGCTGCCGGAGATGACCATGATTTAAGTTGTGGAGTCATTTTGGAGGGGTTTGGCCATAGCTCATCTCGCTGGCCAAGATATATCTATATGTTCCGTAATCCTGCAGACAACATAGTGGCTTCACAGGTTGGAAGTAGTTCAAACAAGCTGAGGCGCTTACTGTGTTGCAAGATTCTCTTCGGAACATAGATTGTTTTTTGAGGAAAAACCAAAGCAAAACAAATGTTGGTGCCACTTGTTTTCCACAGAAAGTCTTGAATTTTTCAACAGTTTTTAAGGAAAAATTCACTGTTTTATCAATCTACACTTTTGTGCCTTTACTCACATTGTGTTTGTTACAGAGCATGTTATACAATTTTATTCATTACTACTGAAAAAACTTATTTTTCTTGCATTAACAACTGAAAAAAACAAGAGACTACTGATTTTTTTAGCTTTTACTACTGAAAATTTTCTGGAAAGTTTGAAGTCTCTGTATTATGCCATTTGGAGTTATACCTTTGGTGGACCTAAAAAAAAAAAAAGAGTAACTTTCTGACTTCTTTTGACTGTAAATTTTGTAAAAATAAGTAGAAACGCAAACTTTAATTAGGAAATTATATTTTAGTTCAAATAGTTTTTTCTAATTATGTATGGAAAATTACGTCCATTAAATGGCCGCCTTCCAACCGTTCACAAATTTGAGTGCTTTTTCACAGAATTTTTCATTGCATCGCTCAGAACTTCAAGTGAAAGATTGTTTGTTTCTTCAGTGATGTTTATTTTAACTCACTCAGGTCTTAAATCATTAGTTACTTCTGATTCTCTAAATCTAGCAGTTGCCGCCCTGGTGGCGCAGTGTCTAAACGATGGCTTCTGATCATTCGTCCGAGATGGGTCCTGGTTCGAATCTCGGTGAGGCATTGATGTTGTGTTTGTCTTATAATGCTGGCTTTCTCCCTTCCCTGTGGAACCAGTAGTCTTAAATTAGGGACAGGCAACAGCTTATTGCCCACTAAGTTGCTCATGGTGGTTGCTAAACCTCCAATAAAAAAATCTAGCAATTAATTGCAGATGGAGCGTTTGTAGTGTTAAAATCACACTGAAATTGTCTCTGACTTGAAATAGTTGAGCAATTGCTCCTGAAGTGCATTTCCAGAATTCTGACACACTGATAGGATGTATACTTATTCATTATAATCTTTTTGGATGAAACTTTATTTCTGAAAAAGAAAAAAATGCAAAAATTATGAAAAGCAAAATTACGATTTTGGGTCATTCCATTACAAATCAATAAAAAAATTTCAATATTCAACCTGGCCATCTCAGATTTCAATGAAACCTTCAGGGATCATTCTCCCTAATGATATAAATGAGAATATATTTTTAAAATTTTTTATCTGGTTAGGTTTTCATGTAATTAATTTTTAAAATTTTGAAAAATCGTCGTTTTTGGGCTTGCATAAACTTTAATCTTGAATTTCTCAAGTTCTATAAGGCCTAGAGAGTTGTTTGACCCCTTATTTTAAAGAGAATTTCATAAGTTTTAATTTGAAATGCGACTTGACTATGCTTGGTGAATTTTTTTTAAATTAAAAAAAAAGAAATTTATAAGATGGTGTTTTTTAAAAAAATTGAAAAAATATATGTTTTTTTGTAATTTTATAAGCTTTAAATCCTGAAACTTTTAGAGTGGGATCGGGAGCTATGGCAAAAAACTTAAAGTTACTGTACAAGTAATAATGGATTATAATTCTCGTTTTATTGTGTTTACATGATAACAGACACTGAGTTTTAAAATCTACATAATACATCGTACTAATACATAGTCAAACATAAAACAAGGGAAGGATAGTCCCAACAGGCTAAAAGTTTTACTTGGTGAAATTAAAAGTTTTTTTTTAGTTAGCACTCAAAGTTTTAGTTACGCCAAAATAGCGACCTCTTAGTTCTTCTTTAATTTAACAAATAATTTCTTGTTTGCCTTTTTGGTTTCTGATTCTGTAAGTCGATAAACTCTTCCTGTAGCTGTTGTAGGATCAACTTTTGTTAAAACCTCACTTTTATGCACAACTAGTATCAGCTTTTGGGAAGTGTAGTTAGAACCAGCATTCTAACACTTTTGTCTGTAGTAGCATTGAACTTTTCTTTCAATTGATTAATAATTTCATTGTCATAATTTTTTGCAGTGTCATATTCAGTTTTCCCTGGATTTAAACTAAGTACTTTCGTTCGAAAAGCTTCCGTTACTTTTTTAATCTTTGCTTCTGGGTATTTTTTTTCAATCAAACATCTTTTTTTTTTTTTAATAGGTGTTTCTTTGATAGCAGTCAGACTTTTGTTCAAAGCTTCAATTGCCTCTTTTTTCTCTGGAGTTGATAATGTATTTTGAACTGGTACTTCAGGAACATTCAAATGGTCTTGTGATTATGAGGTGTCTGAATGCAAGCCTTGCTCAGTTAAAATCTCTGGAAGCTTTAGTAAAGCTTTATGACATCCATCACATATCTTGTCACCTTCATGTAAATTGGCATTATGTCTCAAAATATTTTCATTTACAAATCTCAATTGTTTCTTATAATAATTATTACCAGGTTTCTTAAATGGGTTACAACAATATACCAAAAAATGCTTTGATGTACTGGGTGCACCCATATTGTCAGAGAGAACTGACTGTACTTTTGAACTGAAGAGAGGCCTAGTTGTTCCAAACAAAGATGTCAAAAATGGTTAAACTTATTACTTAACAAACACATAACACTTATTTCACTTCCACTGAAAAAAACTATTAACTTATAAAAATCATATTTTTATGTGAAACAATTTAAGTAACACTGCCAACAACTAACTGTTCACTCACTGAGATCTTAGAGGAAGCTAAGCAAAAGTTGAGCTAGAGTGGGCATGAGTCACACTCCTGAAAGAACATGAATCAGACAAGTCCGTACAGGCTTGTGCCAGAACACCTGTGATTAGCAGACTATTTACTCACATGCTATCCCTAATTTGTCTGTAGGTTTAGTAAATCATTATCTGTAATAGACCCTAATGTAAATTGGTTACCTTATAGCCAATGTATTTTTTTTATCTTACAAAAGTTAAAGGTAGCAATGTAGCCCTAACTGGTATTTAAAACAATACCATTGGTACCATAACTCCTGATCCCATTGAGATCTCACTCTAAAAGTTTCAGGATTTAAAGCTTATATTACAAGAAACATATATTTTTTTCAAAATTAAAAAAAAAAAAAAATTCACCAAGCATAGTCAAGTTGCATATCAAATTAAAACTTATGAAATTCTCTTTCAAATGAGGGGTCAAACATTTCTCTAGGCCTTATAGAACTTGAGAAATTCAAGATTGAAAAAGTTTATGCAAGCCCAAAAACGACGATATTTCAAAATTATAAAAATTAATTACATGAAAACCCAATGAGATAAAAACTTTTTAAAAATATATTCTCATTTATATCACGGGGGAGAATGATCCCTGAAGGTTTCATTGAAATCTGAAATGGTCAGGTTGAGTGACTGGTTGATTTGGCATGGAATTGCCCTTTTTCGAAATGAAAAAGCGACTTTCTGGCCCACCCTGTATAATATGTCAGCATTGTTTTTTAATATTATCAATATTGTACTCATCACTTTTACTTATCGTAATGCAAACAAATTGAATTTATATTTTTGATGGGGAAATATTCCTCGCTGTAAATTAAACTCTTTCAGCGTAAGGTAGATAGTTATAGGTGCTGTGATGTCATTTATTACTAGAATTCTTGTTTATTTTGAAATGCAATTGTATGATCTCACATTTTTGTTCAACATGAACTAATTAAGTCGCAAGATTAAATTATAGTGGTGCAATTTAAGTTTTCTTATTATTCAGAAATTTTATAGGTATGTTTTTTTTTATTTTTCAGTTAGATGGTGATTCTAATCACCAAATGACAAAATCCTACCAATCCTTTCACTGCCCTGTGTCTGGTTGTTTGTATTATAGTGGTTCGGAAAGACATTTTTCTTCAAAAGATTCCTTAATCAGGTAATTTTTTTTATAAAAATACATGCTTTTTTGTTTTTAATTTTTATAGATGAAAACAGTTTCTAGGAAGAGGAAGTGCCTTGAGCACATTTAGGACTTCTGGCTGGGCTTAAAAAATACCATGCCCATGATGCCTGGGACATGCAAATTATTGACCTTGGCATGTAAATAAGAAATCTAGTTGCCCAGTCTGGGCAAGTAAATTTAAAAATACAGTTTGAAATAGAATTTTCTATATAAGAAAAAAGCATGCCTCTGATGAAACTATCCTCCAGTGTTCAGTGACAAAGGGCAAAAACTTTAACGAAAGGAACATGGCAGATTCAACTAAATTTCTCAAATACCAATTTCATCATGCCTTTGAAACGGAAATGCAAAACATGTAAAAGAAGTTCATATTTTTTAACTTAAAAGAACGAAGCTTCTGATATCATAAAAGATAAATATTCTTGGGTATCCAGCTTTTACTACCTGGGCAGGTAAATAATTTCTGCACATACCCAGCCAGGTGTGTAACTTTTTAGATATTTTTCAAGCCCTGTTTTAGTGTTAATCTACACACATAGTGTTAATTTACAGGTGGGTTACCTAAAGGTGCTTTTTTTACAGGTATGTTACCTAAAAATACTTTATTTATTATTCTTGAAAAAATTTGGCAATTGAGAAATGGTAGATACAAGTTATTTTTACATTTTCAGTATAATTGTTTCAGAGAAGTGCAGTATAAACAAAATCATCAATAAAAACATTGTGTACATAATCTTTCAGTGTGAGAGACATCAGTATTAGGAAAACAAATACTGCTTACTCTACATGCTGGACAATAAATACCTGCGTGCTGGTGTCGTAGAGATGTTAAGGAAAATTTCATTGGGAGAAATTGAAGTTGTGAGCCTCATACAACCTGAGGTCCCGGAGTCCTCTGAATGGGACTCTGAGAGTTTGTCTGATTAATTCCTTCAATAGGGGAATAGGGGTTACAATTGAATGTTTGTAAAAAAATAGGAGTCCCATGTTTGGGAAACTGGTTGTTGTTTCTCTTGGATTGTAATTGAGGTAATAACTTTGTGGAGTTTGTCTATGAATTTAATTTGAAGTGTGTTCTGTCTGCTATTGTTTGGCTCCTCGAATAGTGTTCGGGAGAAATGTCTGGTGATTGGTGTTAAGTATTTATATATTGGATTGTAGAGTGTTGTATTATGGTAGGTTGTAAAGTGTATTTTGGTATTAGTTGTTTGAATTGAATTTGTGTCTGTGTTCAAAATTTAATTTTTTAAGTGATTTTCAATTGTGAATCGTGATAAAATAGTTTGGAAATTGCTTGGTTTTGCATTTTAGAATTTAATGAATGTTGCTTTGTATGATCTAGCACAAAATGTTTTGTAATGAATTTTAGAAAATGTGCAATGTATTATTATGAATTATTCACTTTTGCGAATGGAATGTAAAATCTACTACAGTTGTTCAGGAAGTAAATTGTTAGAGATTATTTCTCAAATATTTAATTCAGTGTGTATGTAACTTGAAAGATGTGTCTTTTGGCATTGTATTTTTTGTTTGAAAAATAAAGACCATGTTTGGTCAGCTGTTCGTGTGGCAACGATCTCTTGGTCAGATCAGATAAGTCTCCTATCCCCCCATGTTGAGTGGTGCCGAGGGTTCGGGCCTGCGGTTCATCTCGGGTGGGTAGGATTGCTATCGTTAACTCTTCATTTTTAAAGATGTGTACTTACCCTGCTGTGCCTTAAGTTAGGCGGTACAGGAAATTGTAGTCAGTCTTACTCTATCCTGATAACAAAACAGAATCAACATAGAAGGATAACTTATAATTTAGGTTGGCCTCACCTAGAAGTCACTAATGACTGGCAGCATCTTTTCCTTTGCTAAATTGGTCAGCTACATTAAACCAAAGGTGAGGACAGTTAATATTTATCAAAACCAAACATCTGCAAATATTGGGTTTCCAAATAAAGGTAACTTGATCACGCTAGTTACGTTACATGAAAAAAACTTTTAAAAGAAAGTTCGTAAGTTGGGAGCTTTTGACTTTATCTTAGGTCTTCATCATGCCAATGGAGGACTAAGATTGTTGCCAGATTCTACATTTGAATTTTGTTGTATTTTTTGTTTGAAAAATAAAGACCATGTTTGGTCAGTTGTTCGTGTGGCAACAATCTCTTGGTCAGATCAGATAAGTCTCCTATCCCCCCATGTTGAGTGGTGCCGAGGGTTCAGGCCTGCGGCTCATCTCGGGTGGGTAGGATTGCTATCGTTAACTCTTCATTTTTAAAGATGTGTATTTACCCTGCTGTGCCGTAAGTTAGGCGGTACAGGAAATTGTAGTCAGTCTTACTCTATCCTAATAACAAAACAGAATCAACATAGAAGGATAACTTATAATTTAGGTTGGCCTCACCTAGAAGTCACTAATGACTGGCAGCATCCTTTCCTTTGCTAAATTGGTCAGCTACATTGAACCAAAAATGAGGACAGTTAATATTTATCAAAACCAAACATCTGCAAATATTGGGTTTCCAAATAAAGGTAACTTGATCACGCTAGTTACGTTACATGAAAAAAACTTTTAAAAGAAAGTTCGTAAGTTGGGAGCTTTTGACTTTATCTTAGGTCTTCATCATGCCAATGGAGGACTAAGATTGTTGCCAGATTCTACATTTGAATTTTTTTCTATTTTTGTTGCCAAAACTTAGAATTCATCTCTAGATCATCGGAATGTAAGAATTGATCTCTAGATCATCGGAATGTAGAGAGGAGATTGGGAACTGCAAGTCATTGAGTTGAAAATAATTTCCAGGCTTTCACGGTAACAGAGGGCAAAACTATTGTCAAAAGAAGCAATTTGTTTGGCTTCGTTCCAGCGGGGAGCTGCAGATGTGTCTTCCATTGTCAAAATAGACAAAGCTGTATTAGGATTGGCTTTCAAAACATCTTTTTTATGTTCTAAAATTCTGTGGTTAATGCTCCTGTATGTGCTTCCAATGTATAAGTTATCACCTGTTGAAGAAGAGATAGGAATGCAGTAAACTCCTGGGAGGTCCAGATTTTCAACTTTGTCCCTATCCCTTTGTAGAAGTTTCAAGATGTTTGGGGTGGATTTAATGGCAAGATGGTAACCAAAACTTCTAAAAAGAATCTGCAACTTATAAGCATAGGAAGGATGGTAAGGAACAGAACCAGAGAATTTCAGGTTTTCTTTCTTTTGAGGAAGGAGGCATTCAATTTTCAAATTGTTTTCATATTTCTTTTAGAGGGAGTGACTGTAAGAGCAGGGAAACCATGAAAGAGGGCTATTGTAGAAATTTTGGAGAATTCTTCTTGAAGAGAAAGTTGGTTGTTGCGAATAATATGAGCTCTGTGCGTGTAAGACTTCAATGCTGCAAGCTTGTAGAGATGCAGAGTGAAAGATTTGTAGGGAATGATGTTAGTGGCCGCTGAAGGTTTACAATAGACAGAACGAGTGATGGAGAGATCAGCGTTTTTGCAGATGGATACATCCAGGAAATCAGTTTTGTTGTTTACTTCCTTAGATATAGCGAGATTAATAGAAAGGAATTTTTCCGTAATGGAGTTGATCAGTGTCTGTAGTTTAGACTCTGTATGTGGCCAGCTAATGAAAATGTCATCTACATATCTTAACCACAGGGAAGGTTGAATAGGGTGGTGAGGAATGATGGAAACTTCAATGTGTTGCATGTAGATTTCTGCAAGAAGAGAGGTGAAAAGGTGAGCCCTTGGGGAGACCAGATTGTTGCTTGTACACAGTTTTGTTGAAAACAAAACAACTGTGTTGATGAATAGTGTGGAAACAATCATAAAGATCTTTGATAAGAGTACCAGGTGGTTCAAAATGAAGAATCAATTTCTTCATGAGGAGCATGTAGGACTCAAAATATGGTACAGAGGGGAACAAAGATTCCACATCAAGAGTATATAGATTAACACTTGGAGAAAAGGAATTAGGAAGTTTGTGGATGAAGTCTGAAGTAGAGACAACAGTATGAGGATGGTTGGCTGCCAGGGATTTGCATTTGAGGGCCAATTTCTTTTCAAGGTTTACTGCTGGAGAAAAAGAATATTCAGCTAAAGGTTTAATGGGGTTACCAGCTTTATGCAGTTTAACTAGCAGGAAAAGCCTGGGAGTTCTAAAGTAAGGAGGGAGGGAGATATCTCCAAGGAAGGATTGAAGAGTTTCTTTCTTATATAATATGTCAACTGAGTTTTTGAGTGAATTGGTGGTGTCCGACTGCAGAGGGATGCAGTTAGCAGAAGTAAGAAATGAATACACTTTTTGGTTTAGTATTTCTTTACCAATGATGACTGGGCAACCAACTTTATCTGCTTTGCATACGGCAAGGTCATTTTCTTGAATAAATGACCTGAATTTTTTCAGACAAGAAGAAGAGTACTTGATTGGCACAGAATTTTACTTGGATAGGATAACAGCCACGTTGGCACGGAGGATGGGTTGGTGAACAGTCTCAGTTCTATGGATGGTTGATTCTATAAGAGAAACAGTTTGTGGAAGATTGATGGGAAGAGCTGGTGAAAATTTTGGGCCTAATAAGAATTTATCCAAGCTAGGAGGAATAGTAACAGAAGAAATATTTACTTTGGCTTGTCAGTAGAGGCTGAAGATGGAGTAGATGTTGCTTGGAAAGAAGAAAATTAAATTTCTTTGTAAGGCGAGCATATTCATTAACTTCTATTGTTGAAAGGGTTTGGTTGATATGAACTATAAAAATATCAAGCAAAGCAGGATGAGTGGTAGCAGCAAGTGATTGGTAGCTCATGTAGCAAGAAAGTTTGGTTTTAGCTATGGATGAACGGAGGTCACGGATAGCAGCAGATAGGAGGTTATGGCTGGTCTGCTGTAGTAAGCATGGCAACGTCCTTTGAAAATGGGTTTGCAGTTCTGAAAAGATTGGGGGAGAATGCCTGAAGACTTGCAGGAAACAAGAAAACGTAGACTACAAAGAGAATTAGTAACTTTGGTCCGAAGTTTCCGGAAAGAAATCCAATCTTTTATCCAGTCCAAAATAAAATGCCCGGAAGTTGCGTAGCTTTGAAACATGAATATGATGGGCAAAACACGTAACAATAATAACAAATAAAGGTAACTTGATCGCGCTAGTTACGTTACATGAAAATAACTTTTACAAGAAAGTTCGTGAGTTGCCACCTTATCTTAGGTCTTCATCATGCCAATGGAGGACTAAAATTGTTGCCAGATTCTGCATTTGAATTTTTTTCTATTTTTGTTGCCAAAACTTAGAATTCATCTCTAGATCATCGAAATGTAAGAATTGATCTCTAGATCATCGGAATGTAGAGAGGAGATTGGGAACTGCAACTCATTGAGTTGAAAATAATTTCCAGGCTTTCACGGTAACGGAGGGCAAAACTATTGTCAAAAGAAGCAATTTGTTTGGCTTCGTTCCAGCGGGGAGCTGCAGATGTGTCTTCCATTGTCAAAATAGACAAAGCTGTATTAGGATTGGCTTTCAAAACATCTTTTTTATGTTCTAAAATTCTGTTGTTAAACAATGCCCCGAAGACCTAAGATAAGGTCGAAAGCTCCCAACTTACAAACTTTCTTGTAAAAGTTTTTTTCATGTAACATAACTAGCGTGATCAAGTTACCTTTATTTGTTATTATTGTTACGTGTTTTGCTTATCATCGTCATATTGGGTTTCCAATTTGATTTTTGTCTAAACCATGGTTCAGTAGTCACTAAATATAATGGGGCATATTTTTTGAGACTTGATTTGTGTGTGCATGTGTATATACACTGTAGCATAGAAATATATGTACAAAATGTTGTTTGCAAAATTTTGAAATGAATTTATGCTGCTTATATAGTCTTAAGGTTTTTCAGGTATAAATGGTAAAGAAAAGTGTATAATACAATCGTGCAGCACAATGTTGAGTATTTCAACTTACTTTAGGCACAATCAGAGTATGATGAGTCATACTCTGATTGTGCCTCAGAGTATGATATTTCATTGCTAGCAGAAGGATAATTTTTTTGTAGAGAAAAGGAGTGCTGTGTCTCCCCTATTTATTGCATATGTGTATGTTTAACACTGTTTTGCATATGGATCTATATATTAAAGAGGGGATTTCTCTCTCTCTCTCTCTCTCATGTACAATGCTATGTACATTTCTTGTAAAAGCATATATGTACAATGCTTTTACAAGAAATGAAGATAAAACTGGAGATAACAGATACCTACATTTACCTTGGACAGCAGATATTAAGTGAGGGTCACATTGATGAAGAAATTAATCAGCGTATAAAACTTTGATGGAGAGCTTTTGGAAAAATAGTACAATTTTTAAGAGCAATATGCCATTATGTCTTAAAAGAAAAGTGTTTGATCAATGCATCCTTCCAGAGCTTATGTATGGTGCAGAGAGGTGGACCTTAACTAAAAAAGACATGCAGAGACTACAGGCAACTGAAAGAAGCATGGAAAGGTGCATGCTTGGTGTAACCAGGAGAGATAAGAAGAGGAACTTGTGGATCAGGAAAATGATAAGAGTGTAAGACATCATGACCAGAGTAAAATCCCTGAAATGGCAATGTGCTGGACATATTACCAGAAGGATGGACAACCAAAATTTTAGACTGGATTCCAAGGGACAGGAAAAGAATCAGAAGATCACATGAGAGATAGGTGGATGAAATTCGAAAGTATGCGGGAGTAACATGGAGACTGGCTCAAGACAGACCATTGTGGAAAAAACTTGGGGAGACCTTCATCCAACAGTGGATTGATAGTAGTTGACAATGATGAAAAATGATATATATATATAGAGAGAGAGAGAGTACACACACATACACACACACACACAGCTCTTTTGAAAATTGCTAATTGATCATGAAATTGCATTTCCAAAATCTGGTAGACACCCTGCAATTGTTGTCCTATGTGTTTTTAAGTAGTCATCACTTTTATTATAGCAAACACTCAGAAATTAGGGTAAAACAAAACACTGTCTGCATAAGTGCATGAACCTGACCTGGTCTGCATTGATGGACTGGTGTGTGATGGTATTCAGAGGGCCATGTAACACTCTCAGGGGACAGAAAGTGTTCCAAGACCCCCCCCCAGATCATTGCACCCCCACCATCAGGCTTTTACCCATGGAGTCACATCTTGTAATGTCTCTGCAGCTGTTTGCCTTATCTGCCACCATCCATCCACCCAATGCAATAGAAAACGTGACTCATCGGAGAAGACAGTTTTCTTCCACAGTTCACTTCCAATGTTTTTAGGCAAACTGTAGTGTTCATCACTGATGACATGCCGTGGTCATGCATTACACCATAGTTCCATATGCTTGATGGATCACTCATTGCACTGTAGCTGTAGATACTCTTCTGTGCTCCCTAGTTTCAGACCATAGTCAGCTGTGTCAAGGTAACACACACATTGTTTTGAACAATGCAGCCAAGCAGGGGTAGACAAATCCAAGGTGCCGAAAAATTTTCATCTGGCTCCTGAGTTTTCAAGTTCTGTTCTAAAACTTTTTTCAAAATCTGGATTTTGATCATGAAGCTTTGATCTCTTTAATAAAGCAACAAATACAGTGTATGTCTTTTTTTTTTTTTTTTTTTTTTTTTGTAGACTACTATACTGTAAGATCAGAATAGTGAAAATGCCAATATCTAGTTTTTGGCACTTTTGTCAGTGGAGCTATGAATTCTGAACCAATATTGACAGTAGTTATTCAAGCTGAAGTTCCATATGCAACTCAAGATAGATACATGCACTTGTGCAGAGTAAGTTTCAGAAATGTCCATAGCTATGGCATTGATTTTGCATGGGGTGCTCTGAGTATGTGTATTGAAAGTGGTTTTATTAAGTGTTGTACACCAGAAGATGGTGAACTTTCTGAAATGAAAACACATTTTGAAATGAAACTTTCAATACAAGTGTACAATAAAAACCCATTTTTGAAATGAAACTTTTAATGCAAGTTTATATGTTCTCTAATTTTAATTGTGAATATTGCATTGACTGTTGGTCGCAATTCTGTATGTATGATTTTTGTTTGGATCGAAAGTGGTTTTCTCCTTGTTCTGCATGAGAGAATGTGCTGCCTCCTGAAGAAAAGGAGCTGGTGCCTGAAAATTTTGGGGTTTTGTCTACCCTTGCAGCCAAGTTGACTACTCACCAAACATTATTCAGTCATGTCTGTCCAATACCCATGCATACATATCATTAAGTTGTTCTCTGAGATTCAGAAGTTAGCTCCTCAAAGAAAGATCATGTGCCAAGTACACATTTAACTGGCAGAACTAGAATTTGGGTCATTCCACGCCAAATCGTCAGATGCTATCCACCACACCATCTCCGTTTCTTACGAAAAAATTTTCATGAATAGATCACCCCAAGGTATGAAAATCCTGAAAGTTTCATTTTTTTATTTCTTGTAGATTAGAAGATATTAAGTTTCGAATTCTGGTGCATGGCGGGCCTTAAGCGTGTAAAAACACAAATATTTCCATTATTTGGATAAAAAAAAGTACCAAAATCACCACTCCTTCGTAATTTCCCCCAAGGAATCGATTAGTGCATTGCACGAATTTCTATCTTCTTTAGTTTTTGAGTTACGTGCAACGGGAGAGTCTTTTTTTTCAAAACGTAAAAAAGCAATTTAGTACAGCACTTAGAAGATCGCAATTGTTTTTCGTTTTTAAAGAAAAGTTTAGTCTAACAAATGAAGAAAAAAAACTTTTGGGCTTTCGCGTGCGCGCTGAGAAAAGAATTTTTAAATATGGTGCACGGCTCGTATTTTGCCACTGTGAAACAGCGCGCGGCGAATAGCGTTGGCAGCTAGCCAACGGCAGCGGGAGTGGATGTTTGCCTTCGGACGGGCTGGAGATCAAGATACTATTGCACATGTTGGTCAGATCCCACAATAATTTGATGTGATGCTTGAAGGAGGAAGGATAGTGAATTAATGTTATGTTTAAAGGAATTTCAAATAATACAACTGTAAAATATTACTAAAGGGTCATTTCACGCCAAATCGTCAGATTCTTAGCCATTCGACGACGAGGAAAACTAATAAAAACCATTTTCTCCGTACAGCTTACCAATATGAGCTATACCGTGAAAAGGGTTACATACAAATAACGCATAAAAATTATGCAACAGACGTCGGAAATATATTGGTGTTCTTACCAATCAAAGACGAGAAGAACAAATATAATTTTTTTCTCCCCGTATAGCTTAACGACATACAGTACTGACGCTTATAAATTATGCAATTGACGTTGAAAATAGTTTTTGGAATATTGATTAATGATTTCTACAGCTCACGCAATATCCGACAGAATTTTTTTAGACATGAAATAGTTCTATTTCAGGAATTAATAAATTGTCTAGTTTGTCCACGCCTGCCGTAAGAGAAAATGATCAAGGAATGACAACTTTAGAAATAAAGTAATCGGGGACATATAGCTCGGTGCCTATTCTTGCGAGGTAGAGGAGATATATACTGCGTTTTAGTTAATGTCAGATACTTGACTATCACAGATGATGACGTTAGCAAGGCTCACCTTCGGGTTAGAAAAAATGTTATAGATTATTTTCTGATAGATCTGGTATTTAAATGAATGAGTATATCTCACAGTTGTCATCTTGCCTGTCTTTTATTTATTTATTTTTTATTTCAGTTGCTTATTTAAAGATTACGCATCAGGTGAGAGCTCACGAAACTCTCAAAAGCTCATATGAAACAAAACGCACCACAGCACCCTTAAATAAAAAAAACACAGTTTAACTGTTCGTGGTGTAGCCCAAAAATAGGAAAATACAGTTGGACGGTTACACTAAACGAAAAATTTTATGCCTCCTATAATCACATCCTGGTGTCAGAGTGGTAGCAATTGGATTTATTTCCGTTATTATTATTTTTTTATTATTAATCATGCCAATAAATTTAGAAATAATGAGAAATATTAACAGACCTCGAACGTATGAGTACGTTTTCGTTAATGTAATACCCAATGTATCGCAATTATTGATTACGAATTTATGAAAAACAAGTATGCAACTCCTGTTACTATTTAGCGATCGTAATTTGTCCGCTCTGTTTTATGAGCTTCTGTTTCTCTTTATCAGTAGCAACGCAGTTATCGTCCCCATATTGACAAGTTACTTTAACTATCTCTTGAATTAAGAATTAGTTTTTTTTTTGTTTTTTTTTAGTTTAATGCATTACGCCACAATAACAATGCACAAAGACGCTGAAAAAATAGGCAGCAACTTTCAGATCGCAAGAGAATAAAAGAGATCTGAGAAAATACACTACGGAGCTTTTCAACGTGCGGTGCTCTCTTAGAAATTCGTTCTCTGTTTGCCAGAGGTCGTAAATTAGGATCTGAGGGATTCGAGGTCTGGGGCTATCCTGTCTTTAAAAGAGAGAAAAAAACAAAAACAAAAACTAGAAGCAAGCGTGTCGGCCATAGCACGGATAAAAAGAGTAAATCGTCTCTAAGAAAAATAAACAGTTCTACATCTGTGGCGAACAGAAAACGTCATACTATAATGGCAAATAAGTTAACAAACGCAGGGCAGTGGCGACGCTAGCTGCTCAGAACTGGGTGGGCCATTAAGGAAGGGGAGGGGGCTAAATATGATGGGAGAGGAGGCACACACTTTGAAGTGTTTGGCAGAAATTTTGGCAAAAATTCCGTTCATGTGCACTTTACTCGACGCTGATAATGTTATCCCTAGTCAAAAAAAGTTTTCAAGTGTACGTAGTATGGGAACCATGGATACGAATCTCTATGGCAAGTTACTATTCGCAATTTTAGCTTACTTAGGTCTTTCTCTCTCTCTTTCATAAAGCTATTTATGAAGTACAGTTTGTAACCTGACAAGGAATCTCCCTGATCGTTTTAAACTATAATTCCAAAACGCGTGTTTCTGCTGCTCTCTTAGAAATTCGTTCAGATCAGATGACTCCCCCCCCTCTTCTCTCCCATAAGTACAAAACCTAACAGCCATGTGGAATGCCATTTTTCTTTTTTTATTTAAAAGGCTACAATTCATAAACTTCAAAAAGCCGAAAGTTTAGAACTGATTCAGATTGGTTTACATCGGTGACACGAACATGAAATTTTCTCGCTGGTCATATTTAGTTTCCACGCTACAGAAAAAGTATATTACCTTCACAGAAAATAATCGGAGATTTTGCGTGCGCATATAAAATCTTCCTAACACCTTTTTGTCAACATTTTTCATCCTGCGGCGAACGGCAAGTTTATACTTTTTTTTTTTATTGGGGGTGATTTAACGACCACCGTGAGCAACTCAGTGGGCTATTAGCAGTCGCCCGTCCCTAATTTGGGGCCACTGGTTCCAGAGAACGGAGAGAGCCAGCGCCGTAAGACAAACACAACATCCATGTCTCACCGGGATTCGAATCCGGACCCAATTTGGACGAATGATCATATTCATAAGCCATCGCTTAGACCACTTTGCCACCGGGGCGGGAAGTTTATACTTAAGGATGTCTTTTACGAGGAGCAATAAATTTGTGGGATGTTGATCAGACAAAGTGCGCAAACGGTCTGGAACGTCAGGTCATTTGCAGTAACCCTCTACAAACAACATCTAAAAAGGAGAGAGGCTTAATTTCATCGCAGGCATGATAAATCTGAAAACTAAGCACGACGGAACTTTTTATCCATAAAAAAAAAAAGCTGATTAAAAAAAAAAAATACAAGACTATTCCCAAAATTAGCCGAAGAAATTTCACCACGATCTCTCGTCTAGAGCGAAAGCATTGGCACCCCCCCCCCCCATAATTTTGGTTTTGCATCAATTTCAAGAAATGATTCAGATGACACAAAACGCGGGAAAATCTCGCTAACACTGTAAAACCTGTAGATGTGAAATTTTATGATAATCACGAAATTCGTTATCGTAAAAAAAAAAAAAAAAAAAAAAAAAACTTTCCACGGAAGCTCAACTTCTCTTGTCTGATTTGATTAAATACACTGCTGGACAATTGCTAAGGACGGATCATGAACGGCTATATAGCGCATAAAAAAGTAAGTGTGGTTGGATGCCAAGTGAAATAAAATAATGTCAGAATGCCAGGACATTACAAAAAAGACAATTTATTGTGCTCTGAAATCCAGAAGGCTTTGGAACATGTTCAAGGGACAAACAGGCCATTTTTGTGCAGAATACGTAAACGTGAAAAAAATGAAATTGCCGTCCGCAGGCATTCCGGCGTAAGACGTCAATACGGGATATGGCCACCATGGAAAGCGATGCAAGATTCCACACGTCGTGTCATGCTTTGCACAACATTATCAAGCAGCTGTTGGGGTAATTTATCCCATTCCTCTGTCAGTGCACGGATGAGGGTGTCCTTGTTTATTGGAGGGCATTGGCGACCAGCAAGACTCCTCCCCAAAGCATCCCACACATTTTCAATGGGATTCAGATCTGGAGAACGTGCTGGCCATACGAGGCGTTGAATATCCTCGCTCTCAAGACAATCCTGGACAGCGACTGTTCGATGACATGTTGCGTTGTCCATGAAAATGAATCTATCACCGACAGCACCACGGAACATGCGAACATGAGGTAGCAGAACATCGTTAATGTATCGTTGGTTTGTCATAGTCCCAGTTGGAAGCACATAGAGGGACGTACGGCCATTGATCATGATGCCAGCCCATACCATGACACTACATGTCGGATATCGGTCCCTTTCCTGTATGTTTGCTGGACAATATGCAGTACCACTATCACGCCAGATCAGTTGTCGTCGACAATCAGACGATAGACTGTATCTACTCTCATCTGAGAAGAGGACAGCAGACCAGTTATCAGTCCAATTGCGATGTTGATGGCACCATTGCAAACGGGCGGTACGGTGACGTCTGGACAATGGGATGCACACAACAGGACGGCGGGCGTATAGTCCTCCTTCATGCAAACGTCTGGCAACAGTTTTTCGGGAGATCCGCTTGCCAGTAGCAGCCATAAAGTGATTTGCTACCTCACTAGCTGTGCTGCGCCGGTGTCTTTTTGTTGATAGCACTATGTACTGATCTTCTGCAGGTGTCGTACTGCAAACACGACCTCCCCCGTGACGTTTGCTACACTCTCCATTTGTTTGAAATGATTTCCAAAGCCTTGAAACAACACTGTGGCTGACGTCGAACTCCCTGGCAACATCTGTTATTTTTCGCCCTTCTTCAATCATGCCAATAATATGGCCACGCGTAAAATCATCTAGGTGATGTCGGGAAGACATACTGAAAATTGCAAGTTCGTCAATTGATTCTTTCCCTTTCAACTTTGCGTTTGAACAACAACGGTCAATACGCGTCAAATCCTTTATATCTCTTATCAGCGCTATGACGTCACGAACAAGTTTGGCAATCCAAAATTTGCATACGCACAACACATCTTACTGTATCCCGCACTTATGCCAATTTCCACATTTTCCTGCCTTCCATTTTATGGTTGCTATCGTTGCTATTGTCATCCGTCCTTAGCAATTGTCCGGCAGTGTATAATCAAAAACTGACATGGGAGTTGATCACAGCGTTGTGAGACATCAAAATATAAACATCGTTCATGAACTAATCATGCTTTTTTAAAATAAAGAATTCCTTTCCTTCAAAACGTGAGTTCAACAATACATGCGTCCGCACGATGGGTGGGATCGCTTCTTGCGTGCGGGAGGAATGCCGTTCTTCTTCCGGTTCCAAGTCTCCACGCAACCGTGGCCACGATGCTGATTGCGCTGTCACCGTGGCAATGCATTGGCCATGCACCATGTTTAAAAATTCTTTTCTCGGAGCTCATGCAAAAGCCCAAGGTTTTTTTCTTCATTTGATAGATTAAACCTTTCTTTGCAAAGAATAATAACTGCAGCTTTCTAAGTGCTGTACTACATTGCCTTTTAAAGCATTGAAGAAAGGCTCTCTCATTGCCCATAACTCAAAAACTAAAGCAGATAGAAACGCATGCATTGCACCAATGGATTCCTTGGTAAAAATTCAGAAAGAATGATGATTTATGTATTTCTTTTTATTCTAAATAACGGAGATATTTGCGGTTTTACGCAAAATCTGTCCTCCATGCACCAAAATTGAAACTTTCAGAGGTGTTATAAGTTGGGAGTAGCTACCCATTAAAAAAAATCGTAAGAATCAGAGATGGGTTGGTGGAAAATTAATTAAAAATCTGACGATTTCGTGTGGAATGACCCATTTACTTTGTATTAAATGTCTCTATTTGCAACGATCTCTGCACACCGCTCAAGCTTCATTAACATCCATCACATGCCGCACACAAGACCTTTTGTACTTAATACTCATAATCTTTTTCTCCAGCAGACATTCCTGAATCTGGTCCTCCCATGATTCCGTTGGCCTTCCTCTACCTTTCTTTCCTGCCACTTGGGCTGAAAAAATTATCTTAGCACCTCATCACTCATTCTTTCAACATGGCCAAACCACCTAAGAATATTAGTCTCCACCTTACTGACAACATTTGCCTGACATGTTACACATCTGCAACACATCTTCATTCCTCACATGATCAGCGCGTCTTACTGCAGACCCTGCATAAGTAATACATCTTCCCAGCACACAAACGACTCCTATTTCTTTTCTGCAGTGCCCAGGTTTCACTGCCGTACATGAGAGTAGGAGCAATTACACTTTCATACACAGCTATTCGGAACTTTCTGTTGGACTATACGAGTTAACACCTAATTGCCTGATAAGGCCTGAGATGTCATGGCAGTAAACAAACTGCTTGTCTTCTGAAAAAAAGTCCACAAAAATCTGGTCCAGCTTTCGGAAATAAACTTTTGCATAGCGGTCAAGTAGGTTTTTTTGTTGCAGCCTGGAGGCTAATACCTGAGCTGCTTTCTTGGAAAGCCCTAAATCACGCACTAAGTCATTCAATTCTGGTTGGCTAAACTGCTGAGGGGCTGATGACTGTTTGGTATCAGATGAGGAGTCTTCGGATTCTGAAAACATTTCTTGAAGCTCGTTATTACAACCCTCATGCTCTTTCTGATCATGTTCACTGCCTTCATCTTCAGATGAGGCAAAACCATTAAAAACTGGAACCGGGAGTTCCCCAGAGTGTGGAGTAGATCGAATTACTGAGGGAATACTGGGATAGATCTTGCACCAGTTTTTCCTGCCGATACCCTTCGTGTTGACCATGCAAAAATAGCAGCCGGTTATGTGGTCCTTGGGTTCTCGCCAAACCATGGGAACTCCAAAAGGCAGACCGTTTTATTTTATTTTTGTCCATTCACGCAGCATTTCCTCACAATTATGACACACAATATGAGGAGCCCATTTCTTGTCTTGGGCGCCAAGGGGAACTTCAAAATAGGCTTTATAGGTATGCCTCACAAACGAATTATATCGCGCCTTTGACAAAGAAGTGTGTAGCAGCCACATACATAACAGAATGCATCAGGATTATTCACACATTTATGTCCACTTGAAGAAGCCATGATCAGATCTGAAACAAAGAAAAAAACGGTGTTATTTTTGTGTAAATCAGATATAAATCTCTAGAATCCAAAACTAACAATAAAGATAAAGAATATTGATGTTTGTAAAAAAATTAGTCTAAGGTTAGGGGTAGATATAAGCCTAGTTTTCAAGCTATCCCTAGTGTAAATAGCGATCAATGTCTTTTTTTTTTTTTTTTTTTCAAAAATCACAAGTTTCAAATTGCATGAAAACTAGAGCATGTAGAGGAAAACCAATTTCAGATTTGAAATCAGCATTGAAAAAATACGTAGAATCAATTGAAAAATCTCATGCAACAGAAAAAAAAATAATTAGTGTTATTAATGATCAGTTTTTGCATCCAACAAACAGGTGTGAAGCACTTACAGGAAGTATGCCTTGTTCGTAATGTGCAGTAGCAGTGTTCACCCACTGCAAAAAATATTGAAAGGACCTTAATGATTCATCTTTCATTGACACTGTGAGCACATAGTGTTGGGTGCCCAAATTTCATATTCAAATCATTATTGGAACAATATGTGATTTCCAAATATTTATATTCTGGTAGTCTTCTAAAACATGAGATATTTTTTAAGTGTTATGGTCTTCTCTCTACTTTCAGCACATAGTAAAAGTTCATGCAGAGAAAAAGTACACTTGCTCAAAATGCCAGAAAGGGTTTGGAGATGATTGGTGGCGAAAATATCATGAGAAATCCTGTGGGCAGGTGTGGAAATGTTCTTGTGGAGTTCAGTATTTGTCTCGTGAGACTTTGATGACTCATGCTAGAAGAACAGGGCATCAGCTGCCTGCAAATGTCCAGTCTAATAAACAGTCTTCCAAACGGTAAGTTAATGGGTGAATGAAATCAATAAATTACTAAACAAACTACTTACAAAAAGATTTAATGAACTTTGTTTACCCCTATTTCTCTTTCTCTCTCTTTTTCTGTTTTGCTGTATGAGAATATGCCATAAATTTAATTTTAGTCAGTAAACTGTGTACAAATGTGTTATTTAAACAAGTTAGTAAAATCATGCAATGCATTGATTATGATACGCTTTCCAACATACCAGAAATCATTACTCAAGTTATGAGGATAATGGCTGTGGAATAAATCTCGCTCCTGTGCCCTGACCTTTGACCCCATTTCGATGTTATTCAACAGAACCGGTAAAGTATACTTCCGGAAACACGATAAAGTTTTGTCTCAATCGAAGCATTTTTATGTAAATTATAACGCATGAGGGCGATGGAATGGATCCGGCTCCTATGTCCTGACCTTTGACCCCATTTTGCCCATTTTCAATAGGGTATGTACCCAGGTTGTCCCCTACCACATACTAAAATTTCATTGAAATCAAACAATTTTTATGCGAGTTATCGTGCGGACAGACAGATGGACAAAGCTGGAGCATATACGTTTCTTGAACCTACAGTTGGAAAGCATAAAAAAGATGACGAAGAAGAGACTATAGACCAATTAGTATTCGCTCTAATCTATACAAAATCCTTTCAAAAGTAATAACAAATAGATTAACCCTTCTTTTGGACTCAATTCAGCCGGTAGAACAAGCAGGATTCCATAAGGGCTTTAGCACAATTGATCCCCATTCATGCAGTGAAACAATAAAAAACAACAGAAAACAAATTGCCTCTCTGTTTGCCTTTATTGATTATTAAAAGGCATTTGATTCCATCAAAACCAATGCAATAATCAAAGCAGTTCTAAACATAAGTGCTGACTAGGGGGGGGTTGAATCTTTCCCCCTCAATAATTTTATTGGAGGAGCAGTGCCCACCCAATATTTTTTATCCTGTTTAATTAAAGAACCGCTTTGGTATCATATGGTACACCAAGCTCCACCTTATGAGGCCAAAGGGATTTATTTCCAAAAAATTAATAAATAACAAATAAGTAAACTTTCCCATATTCAGCATTGCACATTTGATAAGAAACTTAATTTTGACATGTTCTCGTGATATATGTGGTAAATGTTTAAAACAATTATCATAAAATAAATAAAAATACAGAAACATATAATCTACCACCTTTATCTATTTATTTCTTGTGCTTCATGTTCTTTGTTTAAGTAACTGCACTAATTTCTCATATTTGTTATAAACATTTGGAAATAAAATATCTGGATATTTTATAAAATCACAGGCTGAATTTCATTTTTAAATAAAAGATTATTTCTGTTTCTTTGTTCATTTACTGAAGAACAATGAATTATAATCGTGTTTTAAAATATCCGCCGATTTCGTACTTGAATGGAAATAGTTAAAAAAAAAAAAAAAAAAAAAAAACTTTTATACAGTCAGTGCAATGTCCACAAATTGTAGTAGCTACTTATGCCTACCAGCAACAAAAAAGTGTAATACAAAAAATCACAAATTGTGCAAAAAATGCCTCTCGTTTGGTTAATATCCAAAGCAAAAGGAATTTTTAAATTGAACAAGTAGAAAAAGAGATATGGAAGAAAACATATAATGTTCCTCTAGTAGGAAAACTACGTAACATTTGAAGAAAATGGACACAAAAAACTTTTCATGGTAAAGGTTATCCGACTAAGGAAGTATTTTTTCAAGGCTTTTTTAATTTGATGCTCTCAGATGGCAAAATCATAAAAAAAATTCTTTGGTTCCAGTTGAAGAAATTTTGTTTAATCTTCCTTTCCTCTGAGTTCTTTTTGATTTTTACAGATGTTTCTGGCCTCTTTATGTAAAATATGTAACATATGAAAAACTATGCTATATTTATAAATATGTTTTACTGCAAAAGTTATGTGATAAAAACAATTTTTCAAACAAGAATTGTAGAGCCACAGACAATGAGAAAAACATTTTCAAATATGGAAGATTTTAGTTAATTGGGACACATCACGGCTAGAGCACTTTGGCCCAATTATGCGAAGTTTCATTTCCAAGAGTTAATTTGGGATGCCCTTCAAGAATTGTCCCAAATAAATGGCTGGCCCAATTAACTGGAATCTGCTGTATATATTCCCTTGTGTAGAAAACTGAAAAAAAAAAAAAAAAGAGTATGATGTTCGCACCTTTATTGTAGGGAATAGTATGCAGTTGAAAAAGAATGTTTTGAATGGAAATTTTAGAAATGCAGATACAATTGGAAATAAAAATACACACTGATGCCACCTGGTACCAGAACTATGCATTACAAAAAATTCAGGAGTATATCAAAATGCTCCATGATCTAAATGGTGTCTGATGTTAAAAGAATTTTTTAAATTATATGTTTAGGAACAGAAATATTGAGAAAAATAAATTCTAAATTTGTACTTCCTTGCTTGTAAAATTTGGGTTATTTGGGGCAGGAAATGTCCATAAAATGTTTTCTGTAGTGAGTGGTATGTGACTGAAAACGATTTTTTTAAATCATGTTTTTTGACATTCAGATACAGTTGTAAATAAATCACAAGCAGAAATGCACACTTAGAAAAAGAGTTAATTATGAACAATTAGAAATTATGTGCAAAACATTTCTAACCACGGACTCTGTCAAATGCAAAAAATAATTTTTGAAATAAGCCTTTTAGAAGCAGAGATATTAGAAGAAATCCAATAGATATTTATTTGCAACCCAACCCCCAGCAGAGATAAATGTATTATTTAAAGAAGTTGTACACAAAATGGTCTTCATTTTGAAAGGTATCAGCTGAAAGGAGAATTATATCAGTATGAATGAAGGATGGTTATATTCAAATTAATCGGAAACTTGAGACTTGGTCGTTCTGGATGGTGTAGTGGTTAGCATACCTGGCCGCTATCTGGGAGATGCAGGTTCGAGTCCCGCTCCAGACTTGGTCGTTCTGGATGGTGTAGTGGTTAGCATACCTGAGCGCTATCTGAGAGACGCAGGTTCGAGTCCCGCTCAAGGACGATGAGATTTTCAAGTTTTCGGATATTATCTGGCTCACCACCCTTGTCACATTTACACCAAAAATCAGATTGCCATCTTCAAAATTTGTATATCAATATGATTTTAAGAAACAGTGATATGAACAAAATATATTTTGAATTTGATAACATCTGCATTTGTTCTCCCTAGTGGTAAAGTTATGCATTAGGAAAAAGTGCAAAAGACATCATTCTCAGTTCTGGTTTCCCAATGCAGGGATCGGAGTTGTCCTGGAGTTCCTGATTTTTTTTTTTTTTTTTTGTCTTCAAATGTCCTTATTTTTGTTCTGTATCCAGAAAATTTGAGTGTAATCCTGAAATTTTAAGAATAAATGATAAACTATGTATAGTGATCCATCATCTAGAGTTTACAAGTACTGCATAAATTAAAAAAAATGGAACTCTCACCCTTTTAATTTGTGATGTACGCGAACACATTCCCGCATTTGTGAGATCGTTCGAGAATCGAAGCTGCCATGAAGCCACTTCCTACAGAGATGCCAACCATTACGGAATCTCCATAATTATTACAGATTTCCCCCGGGATTACAGATGACTAAAAAATTATGGATATTCAGATTTTTGCTGTTATTAAGAAAGTTTTACTGGTTTTGTAATTAATCAATGTAAAAACCTCTGAATAAAGTTCGTAACACAGCTCTTTGTTTCTTCTTTTTTTTTTTTTTTCTTAGAAGGAGAAATTTGTTTTGCTTGTTTGGAAGAGTGCAAAAAAAAAGCATGGTGCCGGGCCGGGATTACGTGGTCCCGGCATGCTTTTTTCTGAACCGTGGGCCGGTATTACATTATCCAGAAGCCTCTGAATAAAGTTCGTGACGCAGCTCTTTCTTTCTTTTATTTTCTTTCTTTTTTTATTTTTTCCCCCTAAGGAAAAAGAATTTGTTTTGCTTCTTTGAAAGCTAAGTGGAAATAAAGCACAGCTCCAGGCCGGGATTACGTAGGCCCGGACGTGCTTCTTTCGCTGTGGCCCGGGATTGCATAGGCCCAGGCATGCTTCTTTTGCTGTGACCCGTATTGCGTCAGCCCGATGCCTTTGAACCAAGTTCGTGGCGTACCTCTTTGTTTCTTTTTTTCTTTTCTGAGGGGAAGGAATGTGTTTTGCTTATTTGAAAACTAAGTGGAAAGAAAGTATGGCGCTGGGCCAGAATAATGTCGGCCCGAAACCTCTGAACAAAGTTTATGACAGCACTCTTTGGTTTTGGTTTTTTTCTGAGGAGGAAGAACATGTTTTGCTTGTTTGAAAGCTAAGTGGAAAGAAAGCTCTGCGCCAGACAGAGATTACGTGGGCTCGGCGTGCTTCTTTCGCCGTGACCCAGGATTGCATTGGCCTGAAAGTGTTTCTTTCGCTGTGACCTGGGATTGTGTCGGCCCGATGCATCTGAACCAAGTTCGTGACGCACATCTTTGTTTCTTTCCTTTTCCTTTTTTTCCCCTTCTCTGGGGAGGAGGAATGTGTTTTGCTTGTTTGAAAGCTAAGTGGAAAGAAAGCACGGCTTCGGGCCAGTATTACATCAGCCCGAAGCCTCTGAACAAAGTTCGTGACACAGCTTTCTGTTTCTTTCTTCTTATTATTATTTTTTTCTTTCTGAAGAAGAGGAATTTGTTTTGCTTGTTTGAAAGCTAAGTGAAAAGAATGCATGGCGCCGGGCCTCGGGATTATGTCAGTTGTTATTATTTGGAATTTGGGGCTTTCTCGTGATCAGTCTACAACAGCATAAATCTTGGGTGGGGTGGGGTGGGTGGCAGGCATTTGAGGACGGAATTCTATCTTCCGGAAATGGAAGTTAGTTGGAATGAAGATTTCTCCCGTAATCATAATATTTGCTCGCACCAGCAATTTTTTCAAGGAATGTGGGGTGTCAGGTGATAATATGGTTTAATAACTATAAGTGTACACAACAGTAGTCAAAGACATAAAGATTGCCTTTGTTTCTAAACAATTCTTGGGATATTTTATGATGCAAAATCACTTCTGTTTGCACAAGAGAAAAAGCTAAATAATTTTTACATTCAAAATTGTTGTTGAAAACTACTTTAACTGCTGTACAGTTAACAATGATTATTTAATTTTTTTGCAAAACACAGGATGTATATTAAAAATTCTTGAACATTGCATCATCACTAAATTTCTCAAATGCCATTGATTACCTTTCTTAAAACTTGAGACTTTGAATACAGACTTTTGTGCACTTTGAATACAGACACTTTAAAATGGTGATGCAAAAGATGTATAAAAAGTACATCATAATTTTTTACTGTAAAAAAAATGAGGCTTCTGTTTTGTTATCTTAAAAGATGAAATTTTTCTGGGCAAGTAAATATTTTCTGCACATGCCTAGCTGGGCATGTAACTTTTCAGATATTTTTCAAGCCCTGTTCATGCTTCACTATTTGGCAGTCTGACAGGTGAGTCTGAGTGTGGAGGATGCCAGTTGAACACTGCCTCCCAACTGTGTTGTGCGAGCTATGAAGTTTGGTGTAGATAGCATTATGCTCTGGGGCTGTTTTCCATGGTTTGGGCTGGGCCCCTTAGTGTCAGTGCCTGGAAATCTTAACGCTGTGGCCTCTAATGACATTTTTGACAATTCTTTGCTCCCAACATTATGGCAACAATTATGTGAAGTCCCTTTCCTTTACTAACAAGACAATGACCCTGTCCAAAAAGTGAGGTTTGTGCAGGAATGATGATGAGCTGGGTGTGGAAGAACTTGACTGTGCTGCACTGAACCTCGATCTCAGCCCAATGGAACATTTTTGGGATAAATAGGAGCACTTACTGTGGGCCAGGCCAAACTGCTTGACATAGGTGATTGATGCTCTTGTGGATGTATGGAAGGCAGTTTCCACAACAATGTACAAAAATCTAGTGGAAGCCTTCTCAACAGAGTGGAGGGTGTGATAGCAGCAAAAGGTAGACCAACTCAATAATTTCTTTCCTGTTTCTTGGAGTTTATGGATAGGCAAGTGTTTGAATACTTTTAATTGTATAGTGTACACTGATGCCCAGAATTAAAGCCTGAAAGGCATTTTTGAAAAGAAAAGAAAAACATGTAACAGAATGTAGAGAAATATGGTATGTAAATGTACATTACTACACTCTTTCATTAAGCATGAGCACAAGCATGTGGATCTCCAAAGTGGGATGTCAAGTTTCTTCTCAATAAGATGATTAATAGGGAATGTGATCTCTTGCAGCCAAACAAGTCTCACAATGATAATTCATGCTAATGACAACATTGCGGATGAGTTCTGGAGACGAAACTCATTCCTCAAAGAGGTAGGCACATAGCTCATGGAGGGTTCAGAGCGGGGGCTAATGAGCTGCAACTTGTCTCCATATAGTATTCCAGGCTTTCTGTGTAGTGTTTAATTCCAGAAACTGGCTGGCCAATCTGTCCTTCAAACATCCAGGCTCCCAATGAAATCATCCACGATCTCAGCACTATGTGGACGAGCATTATCATTGATAATAAGAACAGCATCGTGTGAAAGCCTGAGGTAGGGCTCAAGGATCTTATTCATGTAGTGCTGACCAGTGAGATTGCTGTATTCAACATTTGAAGTGGTGTATGACCATTCAGCATTGTGCCACCACAGAGTAGCATACCACCACCATCAAAAGAGTCTCATTCTACAATGTTTGAGGAATAACTTTGGGTTCCTAGTTCCCTCCTGATGAAATAACACAGATAATCAGTTTGCAAACTCAATCTTTATTCATTATTAAAAAGAACACTGGCCCATTGTTCCTGGACCCAGGAACAACAATGTTATCTGAATTAGTTCAAATGAGATATCGTGTGAGATGAGGTAAGAGGAACCCAAATCAAAAATGGGTCTTTTTGCATAAAGGCCACCCTCATTATGGTTTCCTTGACACTGTAGAAAATTGCCTATATGTTATGCCATAAGTACATGGTTTTGTTGACACAATTGTCCCTGTGGCTGCAGATGACTCTGCAAAAAATTGCCTAGATGTCTTACTGTTAAAGCAAGGTTATGGTCATCATGAGGTGTAATCTTTTGGCAGTGCTGACCAGCCCTTTGTGACTAATCACCAGTGTTGTTAGCAATAATCTTGAAACCATTCTTGAGTGGATATTAAAGTCTCTTGCCATGTGGGCCTGCAGCTGGCTTGCTGGCCATATGCCTCTCGTCCTTACAGAAGCAGATAAGCATGTACGAGACATTGGGACTGAATTTTTTAATCCAAAGACACACTGCTGATGAGAACTGATGGTTTTACTTCCTAGATGCGTTTAAGTAGATCACTTCATTTGCATATTGGATGGCTTTTTATGTTCCACAATATGCAAATTCACATGCTGAAATGGATTTCTCACATTCTATTTAACATGCTACGTAATTGTCATTATATTTCATTCAGTGAACTCATTTTCCCCAGAAATGCCTTTTGGACCTGAGATACCAGTATCAGACCTGCCAACTGTTACGATTTTATCGTATTTAGTACGATAAATCATGCTGCAGCACGCTAATATGATTTTGCAGCCAAAAATAAAAAAAATTTAAATAGTCATATTTTCCCCCATTTTTTTGCTTTTCAAACAGAAACCCTGTAGTAGAATCACGGCGATGGGCGACATACGTGGCAGATTTATTTTGGTCCTGCAGACAAATATGACATCCCCAGAAACCTATTAAACCATCTTGCAGACTCCCTATCATAGATGCAAGTTTTCCGCCTTTCAAAATTTCTGAAAACGGAAGTTAGGCGTAGTGAGAATTTCTTCTATAATCGTAATTTTTTTTCTCGCGAAGGACGATGTACATCGCAGAATTATTTTGTACTCATCCCTGTAGAAGAATCGCGACGACGTACATCGCAGGTTTATTTTGTACTCAACCCCGTAGAAGAATCGTGATGATGTACATCACAGGTTTATTTGTACTCATCCCGTAGAAAAATCCCAGTGATGTACATCACAGGTTTATTTGGTACTCATCCCGTAGAAAAATCCCAGTGATGTACATCGCAGGTTTATTTTGTACTCATCCCCCGTAGAAGAATCGGAGTGACGTACATATCAGGTTTATTTTGTACTTATCCCCGTAGAAGAATTGTGTGACGGCCGACGTACATTGCAGATTTATTTTGTGCACATCCCCATAGAAGAACTGCGGTGACGTACATTGCAGGTTTATTTTGTACTCGTCCCCGTAGCAGAATCGCGGCGACGTACATCACAGGTTTATTTTGTACTCGTCCCCGTAGAAGAATCGCGGCGACGTACATCACAGGTTTATTTTGTACTCATCCCCGTAGCAGAATCGCAGCGACGGCCGACGTACATTGCAGATTAATTTTCTTCTAATCCTCGTAGCTGAACCGCGGTGATGGCCGATGCACATCGCAGATTTATTTTGGTCCTGCAGACAAAAACAACATCCCCAGAACCCGATTAAACCATCTTGAAAACCTCCTGAGATGCAAGTTTTCCGCCACTCAAAATTTCCGAAAGCGGAAGTTAGGCGGAGTGAGAATTTCTTCCGTAATCATAATTTTTTTTCTAATATTTAACAACAGGAAAGTGTTTGCTGATTAGGTTTAATTAGTTTCTCAATAAAATTTTGCTGTAGAGAGAAAATCCCTACATTCTCATAATCAAGAATTTATATAGCTGAAATAGGCTTCAAAAATTATCAGCATGCGTCGTGTTAAGATTTTTCTATCTGAGTGTTATGTTTTTTGGTTCTGGGAGGTTGGCACGTCTGCAGTGTAGTTGGTACACCCGGAGCAGATTTTGAAGTGATTGATTTCAAATGGCATTTTATCAAGCAAAAGAGTGGTGTCAACTCAAGTAGCTGTCCTGAAGCAACAAATCTTAGCCTGGTAACAGTATTATATCAAGCTACACATGCATTTTTCTGGAGTGCTAGAATGATATGTTCTGTAGCACTACTTGGACTTCTAAGCAATAATGCTGGTTTTGGGAGTATTTGTAAAAATTGTCACAAAATTCTTGCAAAATGTTTTTTAAGGAAAATTTTTGAAACAAAAATGAAGTGAGAATTTCATTTTTATGTGGTAACCCACATCAATTGCTTTGATTAATTTCTGTAGTTAATTGGTTTTTATATAACATGGGTACATCAGTGACTAATATTTTGATTATGTTTTCCTGTTTCCCCATTTAGGAAAAAGAAAAATGCAGTAAGTGTTCAGCCTGTGATAGTTCCAATTGTTGTCATGATATCACCGCCAGTCTGCCATCCAGGGAACTGTACCTCTAGTCAGGTATTCGAAATAGGCAAGTCATCTTCCAGACTTCGTCCCATTCTTCCCAAAACGTCATCTTTGCCCATGGTCCTCACAGTGCCATCTGTTCCACAAGTAGATACAAACGAATCGTATTTGAATAATGTCAACCAGTCAAGGATGACAGATTCGGGTGATGAGAGTCTCATGATGTGTAATTCTGTCACACACAGTTCACCAACTAGCAGTTTTCCATGTGCAGATGGTTTTCCAGAGACACTGGACATGTTGAGCAACATATCCACTACACTGAGTGGGACACAAGCTTTATGTGACAGAACAGCCACTGAAACACAGACAAACGACGATTTTCCTCGTGGGAAGGCAATGGAAAGTATTGATGCTCTAAAGAATAAGGAATCACGTGGCTCTCAGTGTTCTGGAAGGATACGCAAAAGAAGTGTTCGAATTGAAAGCACAGAGACTCAGACCTTGGAAAGTGCACTGAACAAGATGAAGAGGAAGTCATCCGTTCACCGCTCACGTCGGAAATCAGTGGCCATCACTACTGAGCCGGAGATGGTCTTTGCTGGCTCCCAGTTAGAAAACATACTTTTTGGTGATAATTGGAACAGGCATAAATACTCAGCAAGCACTCAAACTGCTGATGAATTCAGCAGTTGTAAAGTATTCTGTGATATGGAAACAATTACTGATGATCTGTTTTCTTTTGACTGGCCTGTTAAGATCTCCAAGGAAACTGAATGCTCTCCTCTCGACGTGGTTACTAGTCTCTCTGGGAACTCTGTGGATAGTTTGCCACAGAGTAATGCAATTGATGAAATTCCCATTTTGGATATCTTTACTAATGCTGACAGTCTAACCTTCCATTCAGAGAGTATGCGTTCTAATAGCAGTGAAATCATAGCTGGACAGGAGTCTTGTGGTGATCTTCAAACCCAAAATGCACAAGTGACTTCTGAGCTGGCTTCTGTGTTCCCTACCTGCTTGGCATCAAATAAAGCACTGGCTAATAAGGTTGATGTTCCTCCTCTGTCCAACATTCAGACACAGACTGTTACACCCTCAGATTTTGACTACAGTAACATTCTTTCAAACATGGAGACACAAACAACAGATGATTTCCTGTTCTCAGATTTAGAGTTCTTGGATACTGAAACACAGACCCCTTGGGAGGACATTTCCAATATTGAAGATTCACTTCCAGTTGATCAGCTGTCCATAGAAATTCAAACTGATTTTTCATCATTTGGTAATGCTGTAAGGAATGATCCTTATGGTTTGATGATTGATATTCAAATGCAAAATATTCTTCAAAACTGTTCAGCAAAGTCCTCAGAAGGAATACATATGCAAACTCAGACTCAGGGTTGTGTTGAGTCACCTGAACTTACAAGTTCAGCAGCTCAGACTTTGGATGAAGTGACAGAATTTTTGTTTAATCAATGAATTCATCTTTACAGAGGTATCATTTAATGCAGACACTTCTCAAATTTTCTTTTTTTCACACTTATTTGTACATCACCCTTTTGTAATGTGTTGCTAAATGTTTTTCAGATAGTACACTTGTTTCACATGGTCTTTTTTTTTCATTAGATTGCTTTTTTTATTGTGGTAATCAGTGCTTTCTTTCTATTACAGACAGTGGAAATAATATTTCCTGGGGTTTTTTTTCCACTTGTACAGATTTTTTTCACTCATATGTTATACAAATGTCACTGAGTATGTAGCATGTAATACAGAAAGCGCACCAGTTTCTTTACTTTTGTATGATTACTGAAGGCACTAACTATGTGTGATAAGGATGCAAGTAGTACATAGTGTAACTCAAAACTATAACATGGTTTACAGAGCAAAACCAGAAAATAGCTGCTTTTTCTACCATGCATTATGACTTGCTAAGCCTAACATGGCTAGTGATGCAGTAATACATAATAGATCAAGTCTGGATTAGTCAAAATGCAAGCTATACCATAGCTTTGTGACCTTTTGCCAATTATATAACAGCTATATCCCCCCCTTTGGTGGGCACAATTATCGATAACTGTACTGTATGCCAGCTGATGATTACAAGTGTCATACATACATAAACGAAATGCTTTAATATTGTATTATGAACTGTTAAAACACAGTCATACAAGTTAAATGTGTAGCAATGAAGTTCTTAGATAAAATATGTTAGTGTATTGCTAGAAATTATTACTCTATACACATTGTGTATTTGGAGTTTTCTGTCTGCTCTTCACTGTGCTGCAAATTCATAGTCTCACATTTCCTCTCCCAGCTCATTGATTTAAACTATATGAATGAGTAGTTTGTTAGGGTTACATGAGATATTGTTGAAATACTAGGTTTATTGAAATTTAAAATAAGATCAGTAAGTTTGCAAACATTAAAAACATTTAAGACATGTTGATATTGTTTCACAGTTCTAATAAATACCATCATTTAGCGAAGAGGAAGAATGTGGTTATTTTGGTCTGTATTGAGTCTGTTGAGAATGAATGCAAAGTTTTTCACGTAGTTGAAGGCAGTGTTTCTTTCATTCAGGCATACATCCAGGGAGGCGAAGCCCTCCCGGAAACTACCCCCCCCCCTGAAACATTTTAGGTTACCGAGCCAAATTTTTAATAAATTATGGCTATGATGAAAAAGGAAGTTTCGTTTCTTTTTATGATGCAAATATTTCTTTAATTTTATTTTTTTCAATATTTGTTCAAATGGTACTAGTTATAGTTTATTTTATTAAAAAGATTACGACGTATGGTATTCTTCAAAATATAATAAGTAGGCTAATCATACCTAATTGTCTGGGAATCGTGATTAAGGAACAAGAGTGCATTGAATGCATTTTAAAAGATAAAAATTTCAAGCCTGCGGAACCTCCCCCTTCCCTTCTTTAGCTGAAAACAGTTTGTTATTCCTGAAATGTTTGAAAAAGTAATTACTATATCAGGTATGTATATAGAATTTTTCTTCGGGGGGGGGGGGCGGCGAAAAAGGAAGTTTTTGAAATCCACCATCTGGAACAAAATTAAAATTGAAGAAAAATTAGCATTTTTTTTCTAATGTAAGTTGATACATTTTTATTAAATTAAGGTGGGTTTTTTTTTCTAATGCAAGTCGCATTTTAACCAAAAACAAAAAGAATGAAGCATTTTCCGGGGGAGGCCCCCTCTAAATGCACTCCTGTGCTAGATATATAGTAATTACTTCTATATATATAAATATAGTAGTTAAAATTATGTATAAATATATAGCAAATGGGAAACTTGCCCCCCCCCTTCTAAGGTTCCATTTGCCCCCCCCCCCCCCCGGGCTAAAAAGTCCTGAAAGAAACACTGGTCGAAGGTGAGAATTTCCATGTCTTGGAGCACATCAACGTGTTGATTAGACAGTTGTATGCCACTTAACAACTCTTGAAACTGATAGAATAGGCAATGTTTACTCACATGTGGTCAGCTGAATTGTGTGTAATCAATCCCGTGGTGGAGATGACTATTTCAAAGTAAGTTCTCCGTTGCCAGCTTTAGTTAGGTGTGTCGGCTTAATCTGCAAGGTTAAGTCTTGTATTGTGTTGCTTGACCTTAGGGGAGTCTAAAGAAAGTGCTATTTCACAATTGGACAGTTACAAGGAGTGTGCAGTATTTGAAAAGTTTAAGTGAACCAAGAGTCAAAAGCACAAACTCAGAACACACGATGAAACAACTCCAACAAAAGGTCGGTTGTAAAAAAACCTGTAGTTAAGCCTTGGTCTTCATGACTGCAATGCATTTCAGTACTGCATGCACCATCTTCAGGCAGAACAATTCACGTGCCGTCGTGCCTGTGAACAGTGACGGAGTGTCCCTGCGATTGGCGATCTTGTTGTCTCTCGAGTTAAAAGGCAATCTCAATAAATGTTCAATGCTCCATCACAGTGGGATCGTAGTTCCCCATTCCTATATTTGTAGTATACTTGCGTCTATTAGTTGATTTCTTTCTATTTTTCTTTTCATTGTTTTTTAATAATTTCCACTGTTTATCAATATTTTTTTCTATTTTCATTGTTTATTAATAATTTCCATAAACAAAATGCATGACGATTTTCCTACACTGCTTGACATGTACAAAGTGAGAAAAAAAAAAAAAAAAAAAGAGGCATGTGAAATATTATTTCCACTACTGTAAAACGAAAAGTATAAATTGGCATAAATAATATTCTTGTGCAAAAAAAGTTACATAAAACTTGTCTGATTTGTGAATATTTACCATATAATGTCTATAGGCAGGTCATTTTGGTCTGTGACTTGTGAGATAATATATTTATGAGGAAATTGAACTGAAGAAAAAAAAAAATCCATCTGAAATATTCATATATATTGCCAAGCGTTTGCCATATTGTGCAAGAACACATTCACACAGTACCGTTCTGTTTATTGAATGGAAAACTAAATAAATGGATGGTGTGTGGGCAGAAAACTGATATACTTCAAAGCTGGTTAAAAAGGTTTGCCTTGTTCTAATATTTTTACTTCCTGTATCAATAATTATGAATCTTAATACAGGATTCTATGTATTTTGTTTTGGTCTACACAGGTTCATAAACTGAATGAGCAAATTATTTTATACACCAGGGGCATATGTAGAATTTTTTTTTTTTAGAGGAGGCCAACAAAAACTGGAAGTTTTTAAAATCCGCCAGAAGAAAATTAAAGTTAATGAAAAACAAAAGAAAAAATTAAAGCATTTTTTTCTAATGTAAGTTGATGCATTTTTATTGAATTAAGGACATTTTTTGTATTGTAAGTTACATTTGAACTAAAAATTAAAAAACAATGAAACACTTTTTTGGGGGAGGGGACCCCTGCTTCCCTCTAAATATGCCCTGATATACACCAACCTAATAACATGTTACTCCACCTTTTCCCCTCTCAGCAGCAGCCAAACGTCTTGGTAAGGACTCAGTGAGGTATTGAAAACACAGGTGGTATTGCCACTAAGCAAGTGAGGATTGCCTTTTTAAAGCATTCACTGTTGTTTGTGGGGGATGGTGGGCTTGAACAGATCTTTCCAATTAGTCTTACAAATTTTCAGTGGGGTTGAGGTCTAGCAATCAATTTGGGGGGGGGGAGATTTGAGGGTGGTAAACTCTTGAATGCTCCTGGAACCAATTGGTCATTGCTCAGGAACTGTTGTGGTGTGGCATATTTCCCTGTTGGAAGATGGCATCGTGGTGTGGAAAAAGAAGCATTACGAATAGGTGTAGATGATCAGCAAGGATGTTTGCATGTGTTGTGTCGGTGACAGAAGTCTTGAGAGGTACAAGGGGTCCCAAAGAAGCCTACGTAAATGCAACACAAACTGTTTCACAGTCTCCTCCACCTTCCCGTATGTCCCCAACTTGGCAAGCCAGGTCCATCACCTTGTGTAGTTTACAGCATGCATGCACCCTCCCATTGGTGTGATACAATTAAAACTGTGATTCATCAACGAGGGGACACAATGTGGATGTCAACTGCCATAGTCTTTTTGCATAAGCGTGTGGACACACCCTCATTAAATTTCGACGTCATCTCTTCCTTGGTGGCTATGTAATTTCTTGTAATGATTTCGGACACGCTCACCTCAAGATTCAATTCATATCTATGGCCACATTTTTCTCATTGGCTGGAGATTTTGCTATATTTCACATAGTCTTGTTATGTGCACATGAAATGGTGTGACATGAAAATCCCAATAGTTGCAGTGATTGAACAACTGGCCTTCCTTGCAGCTACATTGGCTACGGGTCACTTCCTTGACCCATCCTTACTTTTCTGACTCTTTTCCAGACCTACTGTATTTATAGGCACCACCAGTTTCAGCTTCCCATGTGATTGGGCACAGTACTTCAGTTTAGCATATTGTTTATAAAAATTTGCTCATTCAGTGTATTTTTTGAGAGCGTGAGTTGACTTGCTTGGTTCTATGAGACTCGGTTGTGCATTAACCTCCCTTCTTTATTACATAACAAGTACAGAATATTCGAAGCAAACATATTATAAATTCTGCTTGTAACATTTACTGGTCATCCATGTAACACCTCTCAGAAAACTAAAAAATTTCATCGCTCTGGAGCTGGAATTGAACCCGCATCTCCCAATTTCAGTTCGAGTATGCTAATCATTACACCACCCAGCACAGTGAAGTTCCAAGCAACTGAGACTAAGCAAACTTAGCTTAGGAATCTGAACATCCTCAGATTTTCGGTAGTCTAAGCATTGTTGCTTCCTCGTAGCATTTTGACCCAACTCCCAGCCGGAAACGGATGTATGTCGGAAATCACCAGTACCACAGATGATAAGTCAATGAAGGAAGAAATATTCTTCATAATACATGAGAAATCAATTGAATATTCAAATCAACAGATTATAAATTCTGAATGTGCTTGTAACACTTACTGGTTGGGTCGAAATAACGCTGTGAAAGGACGCAACGATGCTTCGACTAGCACAAATCTTAAGGATTTCAGATTCTTAAGCTAAGGTTGCTTTGTTTTAGTTGCTTGGAACTTTCCTGTGCTGGGTGGTGTAATGTTTAGCATATTCAAACTGAAATCGGGAGATGCGGGTTCAATACTCGCTCCAGGGCGGGCGATGAAATTTTCAAGTTTTCTGAGAGGTGTTACTTAGATGACCTTGTAAGTGTTACAAGCAAATTCAGAATTCATATTCTGTTTGCTTTGAATATTCTATCAATTTCCCATGTATTATGAAAAATATTTCTTACTTCATTGACAGAACGAATATGTTATTATTTAATCATCTGATATAAAGAAAAGTAAAAAAAAAATACTGTGGTAATGATACAGCGGATTCTTTTTTTATTTACCTGGTATTGTTTGTTGCTGGTCTAGAACATTAGCAGGAGCATTTATTTTTAATTAGCACAGGGCCTGGCATTGTGTGGGTTTAAATAAAATTATACTTTTTTTTTTACCTGAACATTTAATCATAATGCCTTCCAGTATGAAAAAACATGTGAAAAATGTAATTTTTTTTTCTGGCACATTTACCTAGTACCGTAATTTCAGGTAAATAAGCCGCACTGCCGTATACGCCACAGCGATAAAAAAAAAAAAAAAAAAAATGGCGGAATAAAAAAAAACCCCCACTAGAAACGCCGCACCTTAACAGTGAGGTGGAGTAGTACCATGGCGGAGTTTTGAAAACATTACGTAGATAAAAATATAGTACCTGATCTTTCAAATAATAAATAAAAATATCAATTAAACAAGATTCAATCTTAAGGATAACACTTACCCTACTACCTATTTTATAAAAATTAACTCGAAGAATTCATAAGGCGCTTAAACCAATTATAAAACATTTACACCTCAAGAATTTAAAAAAGTACACGCACAACATTCTGAAAATATCTGGTATACATAGTTTTTCAATAAAATCCATCAAAATCGGAAACTTCTTTGTCTGAATTAAGAAGTTTTAAAAGCTCATCATCTAAAAAAACTTCGGGGTCGTCCGTATCACTTTTGCTGTTTTCTGGCGTTTTACCACAGTTTTTAGAAATGCTTGCTTCAGTGAAGCCCAAAATAATCGTCAAAGTTTTGATGTTTTTCAGGATTCAGAAAAACATTTATTTACCATTAGCTTTAAAAAACTAGAAGTATAACTTCTGTGTTTCGTCATTTTACTTTCATTATAATGTAGAACTACGCGTAGTGTACTCGAGAAAATGTGATTTGGCGAACTGAATGCAACGAACGCCCACGTCACTGACAAAATTTGCACGTGCTGTCATTGACCCATGACAATCGATCTTGGATGGTAGTGGGACATCCCGTTTTAAGAGGGTGGAGAGAGAGCGTTGGCGTTAGCCTCGAAGCACAGTTGAAGACGTCATGAGTTCAAAGAGGGTTAGTTGCTCGGAGCATCAAACAAAGGCGATCCTTGCTAACAAGATCGATTCTCTGCAGTTTTCCTCAGCCACGCATTTTTTCCGAGTTTTATCCGTGACATCTCTCTCTTGCCTGTCCCACGTCAATCTTATAACCTATTATTTTCATGTCTTCTTTTAAGAGGCGGTGGGTGGAATTTATTGCACGTGGCTGTAACATCATTATTCCATTCCCTCTCTATTGAGATATCTTCCCGCGGGAAAAAGAATGGAACAAGCCAAAACGTTTTTGTTACATAATTTCACTCCGCCAACAACAACAACAAAAAAACATGTATAAGCCGCAATGTGGGCCGAAATTTTTATTTTGAACTTGTATACGCCGCGGCTTATCTACTTGAAATTATGGTACCAAGAGTTTCATGTGTAGCGTCATTATTGGATTTATTTATTTTTAAACCTGGGTGTCAGCCTCTTCCCTTACTCCTACTGTGTAGAAAAAAAAATATATATTGGTCACACAGTATGTAATATTGTGATGTGTTACTCAGTGAACTCTTTGAAATTGTGGAATTTAATGGCTGGGAAATAAAGATTTGAGCAACTTGTGCAGACCAATATGAAGGCAAAGGATTCTGCCATGCGGTGTTAAAATGGACACACAAAGGCAAGCAAAAATATAAGAAGTTAACTGTGTTCATATTGAATTTTACAGATACCCTACCCATTGGTTTTGTATGTGGGTGTAATAATTTTCTCTGGGCAAGAAAGACCCTGTGAAAGAAAATAATTTCGCATATGCAAAGTTGTGTATTATTTGAATCTTTTCAGTAATTAAATTTTCTGGTGATCCTAAAGTATTTGCACACAAATATTGTCCTTATGATGGTTTCAAAAATAATTTTGAATGTGTCTTTCTATAGTCACAAACATTAAGGTACTTATTTGTAACATTGTGAATGCACATATATTGTGAAGTGAGATACTTATTTAGTTGGTGATGCAAATCTAGTGGTAAAATCAACTTGAGAAAAGCTGTTTTAATTTCAGTCATAGAAGTCTGAGTGTTGAACATCTGTGTGAGTCAGTAAGATGGTTGAAGGCTGCAGGACTGATTTCATAAAGAGATAAAGACCACAGATGTTTCACTTATGCTGTAGCAAATCTTGCAACTCATATGTACAATGTAATGCTAAAACTGTTTTGCTGTTAGACATATCACTGACTTTTATCAGTATCCATTAAGTGGATATGTCTTTGAGACATTTCATACAGGCTACAAAACATCACACAAACAATTCTGTTGCTTATTGAAACTTTTGGACATTCCATGCATAATTATTCTGAGCTGTGTCACAAGCATATGTCATTTTAATGAGCAGTTATTGCACAATTGTGGTATGCATGGGGTTGATGCATGCAGTTCTGTTTGACATGTTTCCCAAAATTTTGTTGGACTTAATTTATAGAAGGTCAAAAATGTTTTAATCTACATTTTTTTCTTGACAAAAAGCTTCTGAAAAGAGTTGAAGTTTGGTTTGAAGATACGTACAAACCTTATTTGCTAAATTATTTTTCTACATAACATCTATCATTTCCTGTGGCTGTGTGCCACCTAGTAACAAAAGCTTTCGTTCCTTGACAGTAGAATTTCTCAGGCTGATCAAAACCACTTTTTCACCATCCCAATAACTTCTTTACCATCCCAATAACTTCTTTACCATCCTTAAATTTTTACCAATATGTGGCAGTCTTCAATAAACCAAGAAGTTGGAAGTCTGTGAGGACCAAGTCCAGTTGTTATAGTAGGTGGAACAACATGGATTATTCCAGTTTTGTGATAGCTTCCCTTCTCACTAATTAGTGTGTGCCCTTGCATTGTCATGCAAGAGGAGGGCATCTTCAATTTCCATTTCTAATCAAATTTACTGTATTTGGCATCTGCAAAAACAGCAATATGCACCTCAGAATTTACTTACCCTTTCTTTGTAGTCCTGTATGCAAAAGGTCTGAGCTGTTTTTCATTGCTTATTTGTAAAAATTTGAAAGTTCTAAATCAATCATTAAGCTAACTATATATATAGCTGTTGGTATAATTTTTCATGTTTCTCTAGAATTGTCCTTCATCCCTCTGCAAACATTTTTAGTTGAGATTCTAAGTAAAACTTATTATCTGATATTTCTTTCAGTGTTGGCACATCAGGAGTAAAATTTGCTACCAATGTCTGTGTACTAAATTTATGCTGGAGTTGCAATTAACATGAAACTTGTTTTAAGCTTTACTTAAATAAAACTTAACATATTGTTATACACTAAGTTTGTGAAAATTGCAACATGAAGAAGGAACCATGCGATTCAAACGAAATTTATACCACATATTACTGATATGACTACGTAAGTGATTTAATTTTCAGAACAATGCAACAATTTTTATCTGCAAAAATCAGTATCTTGTGAAGCCTCTGCAAGCTAAAACAATAGCTTCTAGATGGTATGGCATTGAATCGAAAAGGTGTTGGATGGTGTCCTGGGTAATTGCTTGCCAGGTGGCATGTATGTGAGTCCGCAGATCATTGGTACTGACCACTGGAGGCCTTTGATGGGCCAGTTGCTGAGTGACCATATCCCAGACATGTTCAATAGGCGACATGTCTGGCAAACGTGCAGGCCAGGGAAGAAGCGGTATCTGCTGTGCTGTGAAGAGGGCTTGAACATTGCTGGCAACATGTCGTCGGGCATTGTCCTGCTGGAATATAGTGCCAGGAGTGCTCTGAAGGAAGGGTATGACTTCTGCCTGTACAACTTCCCTGATATAGTGGTCACTGTTGAGATTGCCCTCAAGTCGTAGCAGCCAAGATCGCAAGTGGTACCGAATGGCACTCCACACCATCACACTTGGCGTTTGATCCGTATGATGCTAGACATTGCATGTTGGAAGAAGGCATTCACCACAATACCGTCGAATGTGTATGCTGCCATCATGGTAGTCCTAGATGAATCAGAACTCGTCTGAAAATACGACATGTTACCAATCAGCACCCCATTGTCTGTATTGAAAACCCCATTCCAGCCTAAAGGCATCCATGGTTCAGGGTCAAAGGAATCTGCCACAAAGGGATGTGTGCAACCAGTCCTCTGTGCAGCAGACAGCGTCGAACTGTAGAGGCAGACAATGCCACACCTGTTGCAGTGCTCCACTGTTGTACTGACACTTGTGAAGATGTGGAATGGGTCATCCCCCGGTGTCATCACATTTCTCGGTCCACTGCCAGATTGTCAATGCACCTGGTTCTCCTCGGTTCAGTGCCGCCACGCATGCATCATTGTTGTGGTGATATGTCCCGTCCAAGCTGCAATGTCGCGGTACGAAAATGCACCTTCACGCAGACCAATCATTCGTCTCTGTTCAAACTCTGTCATATGGTGATATTGTACCCTTTGTCACCGCTGAGGCACAGAATTTAAGCTGGCTCAAAAAATTCTAAAATGGGGGAAAAAGGTTGTATTAAAATGCTAAAGGTAGTTAGCTAGTTTTGTCGCTCGAAGAATCGTAACCTCAGTTGAATCGTTCACACCAACAATGCTTTGGTCTTCAGCGGAAAACTTATGTTTTATGGCCTTGGGGGGGGAATGCCATAGATGTCACAGCTGACTCTGGTTTGAATGGGGAAGGGGTCTAATCCCTGTAGCCTCTATAATCTTACCTCTTCCCACCTTTATGGAGTGATCTAGAGTGTATGGATGGGTAGAGGGTGATTAGGCCAACAGGTGCTGTAGCAACATACCTTAAGGAATAAGAAAATAACATTAATGGAGTGTGAATTGCTTCCAGAATTTCAGGAACTTTAGTTTTCACAGAAATAGAAAAGCCAGAGCAAAAACTGCTGATGGGTTGATATTTAAATGGCTGGTGCCATTTTGCTACTTACACAAATTTTTCTCTCACATTTTGGATTAGCTCGTGGCATTTTGCGAAAACAGCGACTGTAGCTTAACCTCTGTCGAGACATTATTGAATCCTGGAAACCCGTTTACATCTTGCTGTCCGCGATGCAGTACTGGTGTGTATCCTAAACAGCCCTCTCTTTATACCCCTCACTCGACTGTCCAGAGGGCCTGGCCTGGCCCAGACATGCTTGTAATGACTCCACACTTCTAATAATTTGTATGTCCTATCCTGCTCTGTATATCCTGTAAGTTTCACGTGATTACCACCATTCCTTCATAGTGTTGCAATTTTCACAAACAGTAGTTTATATTGCAAAACAGCTCATATTTTTGTACCTTGAATTTTATGAATTTTGATTTATTTTCAGTTTTATGAATGGCATTGAGTCTATTACTTCAGTAGGAGTTCAAATTGTTTTTCGTATTTAGTGATTCAGAAAGTTGTATTACTAAAAGCATTACTTTTGAGGTTGTGTTAACAGTGATGGTATCCAGTTTCAAATTAAAAATTTCAGTGTTTATAAAATTTTATTTCTGTTGAACAGTAGAATTGTCAAATTTTTATATCAATTTAATTATTTGAAAGCAGTGAATTCTGTAAAGATTAATTTTAATTGTGGTAGTCATTCCAAGGGATTAAGTAAGAAACATGGTGTTTCATGATTTTTTTATCTCAACTTCTAATATTTATTCTATCATTTTCCAGTTTTTCATAAATTTTTAGGTATTTTGTATAATATCAGTGAAATCAAAATACGATGATTTGCACAAATTTAGGATGATATAAAGTGTCAGTATCATTTAAGAAGTTGTATTGTGCAATTATATTGGGAATATTTTTGATAAGAGTTAGCTTTAATATAACTGTATAACAATACAATCAAATTGTTAAAAACAGAAAGAAAAGTGCATGTGCCAACTCAGTGGTTACTGTATAGTCATTTGTATTGTCATGTGAATGTAATGCTGGAATTTTTACTAAACCAGTAAATATGTAGCACGCTTCTCAAATGATACATTTATTTTATAAACACTTGACTATGAAGCCAGTTTTCAACATGAGCTTTGAGGCATGTTTGTGTTGCTTTTGAATGTTTTCAGTCATCAAATTGAATATTTTTGAACTTGATTGCTGTCATGGTACAACCATGTGTAGTCTGTTAGTAGAACTACCGTAATAGCCAAGAATAATGCTGCACCCAGTTTGAAGCCACAGGTAAACTTAAATGCTGAGTTTGGGCTCAGTTTTAGGAGCCTGAGCCTGAAATATGTCAGCCCAAACCCAAAATTTATATTGCGAGATATAGCCAAGGCCCAAACAAGCCTGAAAATTTTGACTAACCTGTTTAGGCATTAATAAAAAAAAACACCTCTTCTTCCACTCTCTCCTCACTTTGCAATTAACTAATGTCTGCTTCAACTGGGAAATGGAGAAGAGAACTTTTATCTGTTTATATAGTATAGCCCAGGGGTGGGGAGCCTGCATCCTTTTGAGTGAATCCAAATTTTGCAGAACAAATCCTTTCATTTTTATTAATATGTTTTTGTTCCTCTTTTATTATTTTTATTTTAATCTTAAAATGATCGTATTTAAAATACCAAAGAGTAAAAGAAGATTCAACGAAATAATGCTCCCCGACTGTCGGCCACAATTAAAACATTAATAAGTCATAAGGGCTATTTTGACACCTGCAATGCTCATGATTTCTTTCTATGGCTCCTAAAGAACTACAGATGGAATTGATTGAGCTCTCAGAGGATGACATTTTGAAATCCTTACTTGATGCTAGAAACATCCGGTTAAAATATGGAAAAATGCTATAGAATATCATGCCTTCGGCAACATGCACGAAAAAAGGCTTTGTTGCTTTTTCAACCATTTATTGCTGCAAATCTACATTCTCTTACCTAACCCAAATCAAGGAGCCCTTAAGGTCACAAATGATGATACCGAGTTAGAGGGTCAGCTAAAAGTGCAGACCTCCATGTTGCAACCAAATATTCAAACGCTTTTCTACAACAAAGTCATTAAAAGGCTAGTTAACCTTAGAATTAACATTTTTTTTTTCATTTTTTGAAGTTAGTACATAGTAAGAATTTTACAAAATAATGTATATTTCAAAGTACATTTAATTGAAGTTTTTTTAATGTGGCCTTGTTAGATTATAGCTGACTTAACGTGGTCTTCCAACATGTAAAAGTTCCACACCTCTGGTATAGCCACACAATTTTCTTTTTACCATTCGCTTCCTGTTGAAATGCTTTGGGTAGGCATTCCGAAAGATCAAGCAGCACTTTAATCTATGTACATTGCTCAATAGAATTAGCATGGAGGTAGAGAGCAAGATTTTATGGGTAGGCTATCTACTATCCAGTAGAGTGAAACCTGTGTTGGCAGTACTTCACATTTTGTGATCACCTGCCGAAGTGGGCTTTTGTTTGGCATGGATGTTATCACCAATAGAAACAATGCATATGAGATTCTTATTTGGCAGTCAGCTGCAGGATGCAAACACAGCCATTTTTGAAACTCTATAAGAGACAAACTTAAAATGAAGTTACTGTCTAGGCCTAATTCATTAGCCTAACAACAATAACATTATACATTTATCACATGCCTTATTTCAATACTTATCGGAAATATTTGCAGACAATGCTTACCTTTTTAGGGCTGCTTCTGAAAAAAAAACATATCACATTTCCAACACTTTGCTTTTAGGTTCCAGCCACTGCCCTTGCCTTTTTAAAAAACAGTGTTCAACTATTGCGGTCTTCGTTGTGATTTCTTTAATAACAACATTTTTGCACAATTATTCAAAATATTTACAAAACTCTTGACAAAAGACTAAAAAGCACAATGAACATCCAAGTAGTTCAAAAAGAATTCCGGCACAAGATATTGTTCAACAGGATGACTGAAAAATTTTCAATACATGCAACTTCCTCTGCACTTTATGCTATCTCAATATTCCAACATGTTATTGTGTTGTTTGTTAGCGTAACAAAATACAAGGAGTACACGAACTAGTGAGGGAGGGGTTTGAAAACTCGGAAAAAACACCGACTGGGACTCTTCATAAGATTGCTCAAAATTTTTCGCCCCACACTCTGGGCATTTTCCGGAGTTTGCTGATATTTCGTTAGAGGCTGTCTGAGATACGTCACTCCTGCTGGCACCATCTGTTGGCCAATCTGTCGTAAATTCTTTGATCTTAGGAAATGTTATTTCTTTTATCTTTTTTCCTTTCCTATTATTTCTTCGTGTTTTTATGTTGAATTTTTAACTGTTGTTTAGTTTCTTGTTAAATGAAATTTTTCCAGTTATTGGATAAAATATTGGGATCATTATGATTACATATCCTCTTCCTATTTTTATAAATTAGAATTAATTCTCCCATTCTCAGATGTCTGATCTATTTTTTTTTTTTATTTTAACATCTTAATTTCTTCGAATTTTGGGTATGTTTGGTTATCCATTCAAAACTGGACTAAAGCTGTTTTGGCTTCTTTTTTGTGCCAATTTGATGTATGTTGTTTGTCTTTTTTTTTTTAATTTATTCATTGTACTTCCTATATAGGAAACTGGTGGTATATGATTTATTGGTATTTCATATGTTCCAGATGACTTAAGATTTTATTTCCAGTTTTGTTACAAAAAAATATTCTTTATAAGAGAATGTACCTGCATTTCACAATCTCCAACATGTGGAACATATAAAAAAAATATTTAGGAAGTTTTAGAAAGCTAACGACAACGCCGTTAATTTAAAAATATCGAACTTCTTTTTCCTTTTTCTCTCTCTGTTGCCACGCGTCATGAGATTGTAAATGTTGGGTGTCTGTCAAGTTCTTACAATTTTGTTTGCAAACAGTATGGTTTTCTGTTAACTAGGTAGAGAGTACACATGTTTGATCTTTAATTGTCCTAAATAAGATCATGAAGTCCACGTAAGAGTTCATCTCCATCATCTGAACGAACCTAGTCTTCTCACGTAGCGATCATATTATGTGATCAGGCTTGGTGGCCTGATCCAGATGGCAAAAGAATTCTCCCTTATTTCTCTTTGTGGAAGAGAATTGAGGTTAATATGTGTCTTCCATTTCCTCAGGCGGAACGTGTGGTAGGAGCTCCCGATTTGCAGCAACCTAGGTAGATATGTACCTTACCCCATTCCTTGGTTTTACTTCTGGCTCTTAGTGGGAGATTTAGCGAGTAACATTCTTAAATTACAAAATGACAAGAAAGAAAGAAAGCAAACATTTTGTAGCAGGCTGCGTTAAAAGTGTTGCCCCCCCCCAGTGTGGAGGGGGGAGATGTTTTGGCAAATTGAATCACTACTTGGCAGTCACCTGTCAAGACTGAGATGGTGATTTTTTTCTTTTTACGGAACCATGGTTGACTTAGACAGGTTTTACTGTATCTGTAGTTCTTGAAAAAGTGTATCCTTTTCTTCAGCAATCCACTAATGCATGGCATTTGCTACTCAAGCTTGGAACAAATAGTCCTTCCTATTAAGTCCCACCTAGATCCAGTTGCCAAAGAACTCTACCAATAAGAAAGTGTCAGAAATGTCCTGTATGCTAAATCATAAAAAAATCACATTTAAAAGAAAAAAGGGAAGAAAATTTCCCTTTCTCAGAGCTCAAACCCTAGCTGCAGTCAATTATGTAGCCCAAGCCTGTGTTTGGGCTCAGTAATGATAAATTTACCACCAAGGGATTTTCATCTGACTACCATTCTGACTCCACTTCCTGCCAATGTGGTAGCAGAGTGCAATTGTATAACATTTATCAAAGATAAATGATGCATTGGTGTTAGGAAAACTTTTATTTATTTTTAATACACTTTGAATTGCTTTCACAACTCACATTTAATAACATCAGAGGTGAAAGCATAGAAAGATATGCACTGAATCAGGAGTCACCAAACTTTTGGAAAGAAGGGCCAAATGAGAAATTGTCTGAAGCTCTGGGTAACCAGATTAAAAAAAAAAAAAAGTGGTGAACCAAAGATCAACCGATGCAGATATTGTACATTTTCAACAAACTAATATTTGTCAAAGTCTAACAAATTTTATATGGTTTGTAATTTAACATGAAAGTTTTCAAATAAATATTTAAAGATATTTATATGCATCTAAAACAAAACAAAATTTACCAAAGATTAAAGTTTAGTCTTTTAGTATGTTGATTCATGACATCTAAAACTGGAAAAAAAAATCAATGAAAGAATGGTATTGTTTCTGGAATGATGATTTAACCACGTTTTTGATATTTGGTTTCTGGTTGGACAATTCAGTTTCTAAAAAGTCTGACAAGTGGTTGTTGGTCAACATTGAACAATGCTTTGATTTCACATATTTAATTTTGGAGAGAGCTTGTTCACAAACATGTGCTATCAAACACAAAGCATTTTCCTGGCAAAACTTTTTAGATTTATAAAACTGTTTCTAAGCAAAAAAGAATAAATGGTTATCAAGCTTTCACTCTTAAACAAAGTTATCATCTTGTGTGTCCAGAAAGACACCACTCTAATTTCACATGTGGAGGAAGTGTGCTATAGTGGAAGTTCATATAATTTGGTATGTCTCCCTCCTGTTGTGAGATCACCAACTGTACTACTATTGAGGCCAAAAATGAATCCACATTTTCCCTTCCCTAGCATGAGATAAGCAAAGAAAAATATGACAATGAAAAAAAAGCTGCAAAAGCATAATTTATTAATTCTAAATAAAGATTTTCAACAGTGAAGGGCTGGATTGAACTTTACCATTTTCCAAATTACCTATTTACATATGTAAGTTTCAAGACTTCCTTTGCATGACCGCTACACTCCCATATGGGCAAATAACATATGTGAGATTCTTCCGCGAATTCATGGAATTCAACTTTTTTGTCATCATTTGGGTCGTTTTTTCATCTGTGGACCGTATTTAGTCTTTGGTAACGGAAGTTAAGCAGAGTGAAGATGTTTTTTGGTAATCATCATTTCTTTTTCTTGTGATGTTCCTTCTGCCCAGTATTGTTGCTAAATATAATTTCATTCCATAAATATTTATATTTCAGCTATAAAATGGAAGTTGGATGGAGTGAAGATTTTGCCAGAAGTTGTAATCCTCCCTCTGATGTTCCCCTATTCTGTATTGTGTTAACTGTCAGTAATTGTATATTTTGAATAAAGTGATGTGCTTCAGTTTAGCATTTAACCCTTTGAACCCTAAGACCCCCCCTATCCCTACCACCTAGCTATTCCCCTACCCTTCCATGGCAGTAGATGCAGAGGCTGGTAAACGTGGCTTCTTCAGGCCTACAGGGTTCAAAGGATCCATCTTGCTCATGCTGCATTATATTCATACTGTTTCACAGCATTTTCTGATTTTTTACCCAGTTAAAAGTTTTTTTTTTTGTTTCATCAGTCTCACGTATGTAATAATCAATGAAGACATGGCCCTTTAAATTCTTTATAGCGTAGCATCTGCCATAAACAATTCACGAAATTATCTGTTTTAATATTGTGCATGACAGTAAATATTTATTAGCCACACCTAGTTAAAATGCTACATTTCAGAGCTGCATGTTTGTAAAATTGAGTTTAGTGCATGCAACAGCTTTATAGTAGGAAAACATAGTATTTCTAATAAAACTTGCCTTAAATTTTATTTTGGATGAGTAGATCCATCCTTCAATGAAATTTGTGTTGCAAAATAAATGAAAAACTTTCCTTTTATTGTTTTGTTCCAGTAGCTACTGAAAGAAGTGTAGACATAAATGTTTTATTATGGCATGACCAATTCTGTTATCTCAATTAAATTCCTCAGATTTTAACAGTACAATAAAAAAATGCAAATGTAGTGCATGTAAAAATTGCATCACAAATGCAATTTTCTTAGTTTAACAGAAGATTTAATGTATTTTGTTTTGAATACTGTTAAGCACTTGGCAGAATTTCTGCATTTCATAATTGTTTTGCTTGTTCAATCCAGAAAACATTGCACATTTGAAGAACAATATATTATATTGTTACACCCCGGGAGTGGCCTAATCAAACGAAAATAACATCGAAAGAATTTAGAGTGGTAGCTTGCCGTACGATGCCCAGAAAGGTAAACATTAGAATTCAAAAAAATGAGAATAAATTATTCTGGGTTTCTTTATTGCCGAAGTCTTATTGGAGCTAGGGAATTGTTAACTGAAACTTTTTAACCTGTCCAGAACAAATTTAACTGACACTCAGAATAACACTATCGGATTCGGGGTTTGGCACAAGACGACAGACATATTTAATCAATTAAACACACAATAAAAGATAAAATAAAATAAAGAAGACGTCACTGCAGAATATTCTATGTAAACATAACCAGCAGCTTTGATTTTAGCTACTAATTTGAAGACATGGTCTATTGTATTGTAGTTCATGAATGCCAACTACTAACTGATTAATGACCGGCTGCATTAGGTAATTCTAACTATACCTAGTATGGTCAGCCACATAGGTTTGAGTCCTACAGCATGCATTCCGAGCTATTATTTCCTAACCCGTGAAGTAGATAAATCAAGTGTATCTTGTACTTATGTCTTTGGATGATCTGATTAAATCCAGTCTTAAGTTGTCACACTGTATTGCACTGACACTAATTTGGAATTGATTTTTGTCGAAGGGCTCGAACCACAACACACACACAATACGCACTTGTTGTTTGCTGGCTGTTGACCACTCCTTGCCGAAGTTCCTTTCCGCTCTCTACACGAAGTGGGGGAGGGGATGCCGGGTCCCTCCTCGTTCTTTTCTGGGCGAAAACCACTCTAAAGGTTCAGAATATTTCTTGGTCAGGCGGTCCATTAGCTCTCTCGAACGCAGCCGCCTCTAACGAGTCTGACTTCAGCATGGCGTCTCGCTGCTTGGGATAGTATGTTCTTCCGTTCAGGACTTCCCACAGCACCATCCCTTTTCAGGGTTATTTACGCACAGGCTTCGGCATGGACGCTTTTACTTGCCACAGGTGAATCTTCTCACCTTGCTCGGTAGCAAATTGCTAGCTACCAACGAGTCCTCCTCCACGTTGCTCCAAGCTTTGTTTCTATATCGGGACTCTCCGTCTATCCTTCCGTAGACGCAGACCAACTTCACATTTGATCTAATCACAGTGGCTCATTTGTATACTACCAGCCACTTTCAGGCCATATACTTTGGCCTCTGGGATACATTTCCCGCAGTCGGTGTTTCTTCTCTGCCGACTTCATGCAGTCCCCTGGACCAGCGAAAACCTGAGTCTTCTCCTTCTTTCAGAGTGTTTCAAGACATTGTTTTTTCGGTGCATTCTTTCTTTGCTCTCCACTACAATTTACACATGTCTATATAGTGTATAGTGCAGACTGGAATTTTAGCTAAGTGGCCAGTAAGTCCAAAAAGAAGCCTCAGCATAAAAAAAGGGGTGAAGGGGGATTAATGGGAACTTTAATGAAACTGCTATTGTTTACATGGATGGCTTTATCTGAACATAAAAGAAGCCACCCACTGTCCAAAATAAAAACCATTTTGTAACCCCCCCCCGGGATTACTCATTCCCAAAATATCCATAGTAGTGGGGGAAATAAGCCGAAGAATTCGTACCTTTCCATCTGCAGCAGTAAATGGGCACATCGGTGCAAAATCTCTACTCAATATAACGGTAATTACTCACCAATCTAAATCGAGTAACCAATAATATTTGTTAAAACGCTCAATGGATAGGTGGAAACCAATGTTTTTTCGATGTATTGGTTCCTGTAGTACCGAGGAAAAGAACTCTATTTTGAAGATGACAATGTTTGTTTATTTTTTGGTGTAAATATGACAAGGATGGTAAGTCAGATAATATCCGAAAACTTGAAAATTTCGTCTTCTTGGAGCAGGAATTGAACCTGCGTCTTCCAGATAGCGCTCGGCTATGCTAACTACTACACCACCCAGAATGACCAAGTCTCAAGTTTCCGATTAATTTGAATATAAGCATCACAGGATTCGCATGTTGTAGCAACTGACATTCATTCATGCGACCAAACATCCAATTCACGACATAAAGATTATATTCCCTTCCTCTATACAAGAATGCAACTAAAGGAAATTCATTTACTTTACGTAGAAAATATTCTTTACCAGTTTCAAACATCGGTCATGAAACCTCGATTAATCGGCTTCTGCAATACCGAGGTTTAAACGCCGATTATTGGTGGCAAAACTTCAATGTTCAAAAACATAGAGGATTTTTGCCCATCCTTAGTTAGGACTGGTTTCACGTGCTTTTACTTCTGAATTATTATAATTTGTAAATTGGTACTAAAAATGGCAAATGGCCAAACTGGCGACCACTGAAATAAATTTATTCGCCAAAGTTGTCAGTTAATCGCCATCTGGCGAGTGCAAATTTGCACCTATACATGTCTAATTTATTGTAAAAGAATTTCACTGCCATGTGCAAGCCATTAGCGTGCCTTTGCCGCTTTTAGTATTTTGAGTGCTTGAACCTTTTAAGTGAAATATCAGTGAATTCTGCCCTAACCTTTTCATTTCGACATACACAAGTATTTTATTGCCACGACTAATGTCTTCTTGGAATGGTCTTGTTTATATCAGAGCTATGTTTCTTATTCCTTCACCAAAGAGAGAAACACATTTCAGGACAGAGTGTGTCAGCGCCCATTCCTGACCTTAGTAGAGTTCAAAAGCGTCTACCGGTCCCTTCCTCTCTTTTTTTTCTTTTTCTCCCGACTACACTGCACTTTTGCGGATAGGCTTTAACAGTCCCCTTTCTCTTTCAAGAGCTTAGTTTATTGCCCTGGAATGTTGGCTGCGTTTACCACCTATTGTGCTGACATTTTTCTCCCTCTTCTTGTTCCCTGGCTATCAGCAAACATTTGATTCTGATTTCCGAAATGTTCTAATAATTATCCTAATTAATTTAACACAGTTTACACATAGCCAATTTACATAATTAATTCGCTTCTATCAACTTGATCTATTTACACATTTTTAAACACCTGATTTCAAAGCTCCACCTTCGTGGCTAATTAATTTAACAACCCCCCAAATTATGCATCAATATCAAGAGTGAATTTTTGTTTAGTGAGCTTTTGCTGCTCATAAACTTCGTGCTATAAAATCAGTTTTATAGAATTAGTATGTTCTTTAGTTTTTTCATGGTAGTAAGTTTTTCGTACATGTGTTGTAAGCAGGTGGATTCATAGTCACTATGTTAACATGGTTGGCAACATCACTTTGCTGTGTGCTAATTTTTTTTTTTTTTGTACAATTTGGTGTAATGGTATGCTGTTGAATTGGAGGTCAAGCATTGGCTTTGTTGTAGTAAATTTTAAGTTATGCACTAGCTTCAGCACTGTTGCAATTGTGGTTCAGAGCATAATGATGAAAGGGGGGGGGTGTAGATGAAATGTGAGTATCTTTTGAGATTGGAGTATAAAAAATAATTCAGGCTCATTTTCTAGAGCAGTCTGAATATTAATTTTCAACTTGCTAGCATTACAGTACCCTCAAAAATAACTGAAAACAACTGCTTTTCACAGTATAGAGTGCTATCCATGTCCAAATATTTAAGAACTGGAGTACTACAAGTGAAAGGGTGAGGCTGTATGAGAAAAAGAATTTGGCCCATTCATTAAACCAGACAGCGACATTTTTAGTGGCTTATTCAGAATAATTCCAGACAGTTGCAGTCCTATAGAGAGCTTTTTTTTTTTTGCATACAAAATTTTAGTCTTTATAATTATTGAAATTTTTTCTAAAGTTATGTGTTTTTAGAAAGATCTTGTATTGAAGGTGATTTCTTTTGGCAGTTTTGCTTTTTGTCACTGGTCATTTTCATGTGGTGAGATTTCATTGTCTAAATCATTTATTTTTCTTGGTTGGTTTCTGGTAAAGTCAGATTTAAGTTGATCTGTTTGGGGAATAGTAAATGATGATTGGTGGTGTAACAATTGAAAAAAACGTTGAATACCCCATCAAATAGATTTTTTAGCTCACACACATGGACACAGTTGGAGCAAAACATGACGACACCTACTCCCTGTCTGACTTGGAATTGTTTCCGGCACGATGATGCACATGTGTGAAGGTCAGGTATATGCAGCGCTATCCGTAACCCAAGCAGCATCAGCTGGAGCTTAAACGGTGGCTGTAATGAGTAAGGGACAAGATTTGACACACCTGGAAAAGGGTATGATCAACAGATACAGAACAGAGAGTGGAAGTATCTCGGAAAAAATAAACATTGTAGGCTGCTGGCACTCTTTGGCCAAATATGGCCCTTGCACCATAAAAATCTAACAACCAACTATTGTCTGCTGTTCATGGATTGCTATAATAACTGAAGGGTACTCAAAGTGGATGGAAAGAGATGCACTGCATAACGGTGGGTGGGTGTTGGGTTGGCATAGCTGCTTGATGAATGCTCTGGGAGAGAGGTGGCTTGGCCTTATTGTTTGAAACAATAGGTGTGCTACCTTGGCACAGCTTACCATGGTCTGCAATTAGGGAACACAGAGGAGTGTATACACACCTAGAGTGCAACAATCCCTGTATGTTATGGGCCTATGCATGGCCACAGCATGTTATCTGTGACAGTGACTGGAGTTTACCAGCGAACATCGGGAATGGATTGTGGAAGAAAGTTTCCTTATCTGATAATAAAACATGTTTCCTAGTGATTGAGTGGATGGATGGTGGCAGGTAAGGTAAGCAGCTGCAGAGAAGATGGTACAAGATGCATTCAGTCCTTTGAGTGCTACTGCATATCTGTCTGTCATTGCAGACCAGGTTCATCTGTTTGTGCTGATAGTGTTTCCTGACTAAGATAGGATGTTCCAACAGAACAACACACCATACCATAAGGTCTGTGTCGTCCAGGACTGGTTCAAGGTACACGAGGGACGACTTGCATGTTCTCCCATGTCACCTGGACATGAACCTAATTAAACACATTTGGGACCTATATATAGACCAGCAGCTGCAGCATTGTACCCTCCACTGTGGACATGGGACAAACTACAGGTATCACACAAACAAATATGGTAATACCGTAAAATTTTCACAGGCACGTTTCCGACTAATAATTTCACAAGTCTACCATTTTTTTCGGATATGATCTACTAAATATTTAGTGATAATGAAAACAACAGCTGTGTTTCCTAAAACTGTGTGGAAAGTCAAGGCCAGTAATGTATTCATGAACTCTTTCCATCATAGAAGTTGCAGTTCTAAGATAACTATGTGATTGAAATGTGTCCATTTTCTGATTGCTTATAAGTTTGCACTAAGTCTAAGTTAATAAGTTTTGGTCATATGAATAAGTTCACCAGAAATGTTTCTCAAACAAGATAAATAATTATTTTTATTTCTAGCTGAAACAGTAGTTACTTAAAGTGAGATCCAAGCAACAAATAAGCTTTTTTTTTTTAATACCTCATAGTTGTGCAACTTTTTTTACAAAATGCATAAACTAGAATGTGCCATTATTTGAACAGTAATAATAATAATACTTGCTGCTTTTAAGTCCATAAAATATCAGTTTCAGAATTTATTTATGCTAGACATTCTCATAAAAAAATGTTTTAAGAAGTGTAGAGGCAGTTGTGTATCACTGCTCTTGGTTTGATCTGTAGCTTATCAGTAGTTATAGGATATTTTAATTTTATGTGTGTTTGTATATTATGCTTTTCTTTCCTTGCATGTAATTGACTGAAGCAGACTTTGGAATGCTGCAGTATTCACTATAAATACTAATGATTTTATAGTATATCCCATTTTTTGTGGTGTGTAATTCTTCTGTCAAAATTTGTAGGTTACATACATACTTTTTAAGTAGCTAGTGTCACCCAGACTTCCCTGCACAGCAACAAATTGACTTAATCCTAACCAAGAATAAAAATTTTCTAGACACGTGTAAACCAAGAATAAAAATCTTTACCACCTCCATAAAGAGATCCTGGGTGCGCCACTGCATTTTGTGGTGTGCACAGCAGCTCTGCCATGGAAATGAAAGTTCTCTTTGAATGATTGACATGTTTACCTTGTGTTGTGGAGTCTTTTGTGGCTCTATGGAATATGTAGCTGCATTTAGCAATAGTTTTGCCACTATAGATGAACTCATGAAAGGTGTAGAACCCTTTGATCTGCAACTCAGTCTTTTGGAAGTGGGAAGAACGAGAAGGAATAAGCATGGAAACAGGTTCAGGTTGTCCTGTTAGGCAAGATCGTGAAGAAAAAGCAATGAAACTGAGTTTAAGGAGTAAGTGCTTTTCCATTAAGTGCTGAAGTTATAAGCTGCTGTAACATACTTTTTATGATAACTAAAACTAAAAGGCTGGCTTACCTAGAGTAAACAAAATGTAATTCACACAGAAATACAGTAGACTCTTGCTAATCCAGCCATTCCTTGCACAGAGGGATGCCGGATTAGCGAGAGTGCATAAAAATTCAGTTTAATTCTTCATTAAATTTAGTGTTACAATTACAAGTTTACTATGTGTAGTATATATGTATTAAAAAAACATAAATAAGAGGTAAGCGTATGATAATGGTAAAAGAACACGATCAGTCTCATTTATAGCAATGAAATGATCTTTTCATATTATCAGTACCGTAAAGCACAATATGTGCATGTATGTGCTATACACAGTAAAAACATACAATTGCAATACAACACAGATGAAATTTTGCATTTTCTACTCAGTGTGGCCACTTTGAAACATGTTGGAGATTTTTTTGTCTGCTTTAATGAAGATGCTTGTAGATGGCACGCTTTGTCACGCAATCGCTTTACTAGCATTACGTCGGTACTGCACGTGTCTGGTTGTTGCATTATGTAGTGCGGGAAGATGTCAGCAGCTTCAGTGCCAGTAGTGCGAGAAATCTTCGTACTATCTGCCTCTGCGGTGCCCTCTTCCTCATCACTTTTATCTCTTTTTTTTCCTGCGCATTTCTGATGATTTCTTCATCTGTTAAAGCCTGGTCTACTCCACAATTTTCCTCATTCAGCCACTTAGTAACGTCCTCTTCATCAACTTCCCCTCCTGAAAGCTTGTGGAGAGCATGTCAACGAACACTTCACCTGGAATTGATGATTCTGAATTGAGTGGCTCGTCACTGCCACTCAAAGCTGACTCCAACTCAGTGTCAATCGATGGCCACACTTTTTTCCAACACTTCCGTATGGTAGTGCTATTCGCAATGTCCCATGCTTCTGCTGTTTGGAAAACAACACGCATGTTGATCACTTTCCACACTTTCAGCATAGCCTTGGTGGAAACATTTTCACATTCATCCAATAGGGAGGTAAGAAGCGCATGTCGGTAGCGGTGCTTAATTGATTCCGAAATTCCCTGGTCCATGGGTTGGATCAGAGCTGTCACGTTGGGTGGAAGAAAGACAGCTCATGTATCACATGACTTCAGAGACAAGTTAGAGGGATGACTGGGAGTGTTATCAATTAGGATAATGGCTTTTAACGAAAGTTTCTTTTCCTTCAGTTCTTTCTTCACAGCTTGTATGAATTTATCGTGGAACCACAGAGAGAAATTTTTAGTCCATCCACGCCTTCTTTTGAGCACGATAATCTACTGGTAGTGTACTGATCTTGCTGTGTTGAAAACAGCATGGCTGTTGGGCTTTTGCAATCACCAGGAGGAAGTTTGTGACTCCCATCGGCATTATAACATGCCATCAATGTGACACGATGCTTTTGTTGTTTATACCCACGAGTTTCCTTTTCATTCTTGGCAGCAAGGGTTTTTTGAAGGGAGCATTTTTAGAAAGGAGGCCGGTCTTACCAGCATTGTACACTGCAGCAGGAGTTCTTTTATCATCTTTTCCAACTTTTTAGCATATTTTTCGTTTGCTGATCGACTTTCCTTGGTGACTCAGCTGCCGGACACCATATCTTTTCTTCCACTTTGATATCCAGCCCTCGCTTGCTACAAACCGTTCACTGCCGCAAAGTTTTTTTGTTAAATGCCAGTGCTTTTTCTTTGCTTATTGGGCCACTGAGAGGTAGTCCTTTACTGTGTTGCTATATGAACCATCTGTAAGTTGATTGTTTTCATCCTTTTGCATAACCTTTCTTTCTCACAACTCACTGTCCATTTGGCTCACGTACTGTCAAAGTTCATTCTCTTTCATTTTTATGTCATAAACAGTGGCACGTTCACCGTTATATTCAGTAGCGATGGTTTTTTGGGAACAACCTCCCTTTAACTTCACTAAAATTTCCAATTTCTGCGCCAGCTCTAACGTAACATGTTTACTGTTTGAAGCCATAATTGATGGCCACCACCTGTCCTGCTCTCCTAAATGTAAACTAAAACTTTTCACACGTGCCGTCACAGCCCCACCAGGGTAGCAACAGATGGTATAAAAATAACCCGCACTCGTGACTTCACAAGGACGCATAAACCGAGGGAAAGTTGGTGGTTTTCAATACTATCGCAATGCATTTTGTGTTGGTTACAAATGTTTCTAATTTTGCATCACAACTTGCTGCCGATGTGTGAGAAAATGCTAGATTTGTAATATTCTTAATTATTTTGAGGATCCTTCCTACTTTTATTTTAAATTGAATTTAATAAACATTAGTGTCAATTCATAATGTTAAAATTGAAAACTTCACTCGTGTATGAAGTATAATTCATTCTGGTCTGATATTAACACGATTTCTGCAACCAAAAACCACAAAAGGAAAAGGAAGGCCAGATTAGCTAGAGTCTACTGTAATACAACCATAATTATTCCTTATCTGTGGGCTGTTTAAATTATCTGCAGACATTTTGCCCCTGAATGTCCACCAGGTCACATCTAAAGACATTGGAGTAGCATAGACTGGCAAATACAATGTTAGCAGTTCTGAAATGACCGAGACCAATTGAATGTTTGCAGCACTATCTATGAATGGGAGTGAGTCGGTACTGAACAGATGCCTATTGGAAAGCAAGAATGTTTGATTCAATTCATAATATACTGCAGTAATTACATAGAAATAATGTTTGCACATGACCCAAGAACTTTCTAGATCAAATTGTAATTAGCAAGTGCTTATATCCAAGAAAAAACAGACAAGACTAGTGAGCTGGAAAGTACGAGGTTTTATCGCAGCTGGCCATGTACACAAAGCAGAAGAATAAAACTACTGAACATGAAACTTTCGCTTTAGATACACTAAAAACTGAAATGCTCATGCAAACATGTCAACACATTAGTTATTCCCTACAATGGTTGCTTTCTATGTATATCAGAAGTAGCATTCTCTTTGCTAGTCTATCTCTTCCTGTGTCTCTGGTCATGTCTGCTGATAATTTAAACAGCCCAGAGATAAGGAATAATTATGGTTGTATAATATCTGTGTGAATTAGTAACATACTTACCTGCCTGCACATTGGTGCCACAGCTGTACCACATCAGGATATGGAAAAGAGAAACTAAAACACCACAAAATGACTACATGAAAAACACCAAGTTTTCAGCATTTAAACGAGCCTTTTCATTTTTTTACCAGATTTGTTTGCCATGTGTGAAAATACTGTTCTGTGTGCATTGGCTAGTCACATTGAATCTTTTTTTCTGATTCCTTGGCTGTTCGCAATGTGCGAAATTGCAGTTGCAGATATAGTGGCACCAGAAAGTTCCAAATATTGAATTTAGAAATTTTTTCAGCATTTTCTTGGCTCTCAAAGCACCCTTCCCAAACAAACAAAAACCCTTTATCTTTATAAAAAGCAGATGGAATTACTGAGTAAGTTGATCCCAGTTAGCTGCTGCATTTCTAAGTCAAGTTCTAAAACATTTGTTTTACATCAAGACCTTCACTTTGTTGTAAAACAGCAGTTTTATTTTACTAATACTAAACTACTATGTGACAGTTAAAAAATGGTATCTCCTTGTACAATTTGGTCTGGTCCGAAAAATACTTTTTCTTTTTTTAGCTCAGTTTTACAGAGCTTTTGGACATTATAATGATTGACTTTTTAACTTATAAGCGAACTGTTTGTGGGCTACAGTGATAGAGGCAAGTGTTTATTGTACATCTTTTAAAGTGTGAGTTGACAATTCAGACATGCATCATTTATATATGTGCCTTTTCTGGACTCTTTAAACTAAATAGTATTCTGTAGCTCACTCTGTTACAAAATGGTGTCCAAATCTTTTGGTAACATCTTAAGAATCAATGTAATTAAAACAGTTCATTTTCAGATGAACATAACATAGCTATTTGCACTTTTTTGTTACTGTAAGCCATGGGTATTGTACAGGGTGTCCGAGAATTATTGGACACATTAGAAAATTATATAAAACAAAACATTAAACAGATTGAAATAAACTGACTGTACTAACTTACTATGCAACTACACAAGTTAATAAATTTCAATGTGAGATCCCTTGGTTGCTTGTAGTACATCCAAGCTATTCTCAATTTCATGCCATATATTGGCTAGCATCTGAGGAGTTATGGAATTAATAGCAGCTGTGATACGCTGCTTCAGTTCTTGCAAATCAGTAGAAGGCGTCTGATAGACACGATCCTTCACATAACCCCACATGAAATAATCCAATGAAGTTAGATCTGGAGAGCGTGGAGGCCATGGAATGGGACCACCATGCCCAATCCATCTGTTGGGGAAATGCTCATTTAGGCACTTACGTACACACGTTGACCAATGCGGAAGCGCACTGTCTTGTTGGAAAACGACGTCATATCTTTTGATCTGGGGTATAGTGAAATTTTCTAGCTAACCAAGTAAATGTCACCATTTATGGTTTTTTCGCAGAAGAAAGGGCCAATCACTTATCTTTTTGATAGGGTACACCACACATTAACTTTTGGAGACTTGTGTTCCACTTCAATAGCAGCATGAGGACTGGTTCACTACCCCACATCCTACAGTTGTGACGATTCACAATACCTGATACATGAAATGTGGATTCATCACTAAAAATTACAGTACCGAGAAAGTTTTCGTCGTTTTCTACTCGACTCAGCATACCCACAGCGAAATCGTATCGCAGAGTGTGATCATTTACATGCATTTTTTGCACTATTTGAATTTTATAAGTATGAAACTTTAATTTCTTGTGCAAGATATCGTGAACTGTCTATTTCAGAATGCACAGTTCTCTGCTTGCTTCACAAACGGATTTCCTGGGGCTTCGTTGTAAACTTGAATGAACTTGGTCAACCGTCTCACCGCTGAAGCTAGGCCTACTGGCTCCTCCACATTGCCAGTTTCTTTAAACTGTTTCATCCACCGCTTAATTGAATTTGTTGACGAAAGATTACAACCATACTCCAAACGGTACCGTCTTTTAACTTTAATGATAGACTTTAATTCCACAAGCCATAACACACACATCACTTTCTGCTGTACGGATGACATGACTAGTGATTGCGCATTTCTCGTACATTCCTCGTCAGGCCACACCTAGCGCCATCTTTCGGATTCTGGGAATAACAATTCTGCAAAACAAAAAATAGAAACTGGGAATAACAATTCTGCACGACATAGAATGCACGACATAGTAATGCACGACATAGAAAAACAGACAATGCTCGTAGTTTTTTTGTACATAATTTTGTAATGTGTCCAATAATTCTCGAACACTCTGTATTATGGTGTACCCATTTATTTATTTTTTTAATTTCCAAACATGAATTCTGTGATAAATTTTCTTTCTTGTGCCACAACTTTTTTTATTCAGTTTTTAACTTCTTGAATTCCAGTTCATTTCACAACAGTCAGCTAAAAAGGAACTTGTCTGGACATATTGAGTCTACATCACCTTCATACTATTTTTCTTTTTTTTTAGTGCAATAAGTATATGGTATGTATATGGCAGACTGAACAATGAATGGTACACTCATGACATCACTACACATGTCACATGTCATGCCTTGAATTTGGCAAAAATATGTCAAATTCAAAGCTTTTTTTTTTTTTTTTTTTTTTTATCATGACCTAGTGTCACCTTGAATGAATGTGTGACTGTAGTGGTGCTTTGCAAAAAAGCTTATAGAAATCATTTTAAGACTGTAATGGTTACCTATCTTAAAATAAGAAAATCATACTGATGTTTCTGTAACTTTGTGATTTTTTATAATTTGTCAGTTGCAGTGGATTGTCCTTCAGAACATTTTTGAAGTTTCTGTTTTGCTTTTCAATTTCCTTATATTTTTCAAAGTTAAGCTTTCAGCAGTTCAAAAAAAAAAAAAAAAGTAAGCATTGATACTGCAATATAAAATACAGCATAACTTCGGCTCTTTCCCCTGTTATAATTTTTTTTTTCATGTATGTGTTAAGCAGTTATGCATAAAAAACAAAATGTTTCGTGAGCAAAATTTAACTGCATGAAAAACATGTGTTTCATGAGCAAAATTTAACTGCTTAACAGTTAAATTTTGCTAATGAAATATTAGGGAGATTATACTCTTAGCATAGGATAGGTTGTAAAGATTGTCCAACTCCATTATTCAGCTTGTGCGGTGGAGTTATGTTATAAGGTTTAAGTGAGCTAACACTTTGTACATCACATAACAGATAGCTATGCCTGGTTTAACCACAAACTTGACTATTTATAATTTTGCTGCTGAACTTATCCTTTGAAATCTTCCATGTAAACTACTGTATTTACATATGGCTATGCTGCCCCATCCATTAAAACTTTTATAACAAATTTTGCATTTGTAACTTCTTTATATATTTTTATGATTGGTGCATGTTTTCATACCCAAATGAACATCCTGTTTTCTTTGTGATATGTCTGAAAAATGTTTTTTTTGTCGATTGTTAATGTATGAATTTTTTGCTATTAAATTTTATTCCACTTTTGTTCTGCAGTATATTTACTTGTGTTTTGAATTTATTACTGTGGGGAAAGGAATTTTACTTGATCAGAATATATTAAAAGCTGTGCTATTATGTTGAGTTTTTAGCTATAATTTTTATCTATCATCCCTGAAAAATGTTTTTTTGCAAATAAGTTGTAAGACTTATTATTTTAGTGTTTTCAGGGGCACAATAATAGTTATTTTAATTTGTAATAACTTGCAGTAGTTATTTCATTCCTTTACATATGCATGTTGATGTACCATTTTTTTTTTCAGGACATGATCATGCATGAACCTAAAAAATCCATTCATGCCACCAACTTTTTTTACTTTTCATAATTGAAAGAAATATGCATTAATACAAAATTTGTCTGGAGTAATTATTTGAATAGATCTTAATTTGAAGAGGATAGATCACTTTGAAAAGCCTTATAGGGATTTTCTTAATGCACAAATATCTGGATAATACACTGATTTCCATAAATTCAGGAAAGAAAAAAAAAATTGCGATAACTCAGCAAAAAATAATCAGAATTGCACCAAATTCGCATATGTGACATAAAACCCACTGCTGGTTCAGAATATCATATGTAAAGTAGCGGCGCTGTAATCGTACGACGTCAGCAGGCACCGGTATAAAAACGCGTATTTCACAAGGTGCTAGGATTTCGTGTTTAAAATTGCTATAGGGAAAATCGGAGATAGCCATTGTGAAGGAATGAGTTTAAAACATCATTTCCCAGAAGAGTTGCGATGGCGAGCTATTGGATGCCTGGAGGCAGGCCAGAGTGAAACAGATATGGCCAGATGGCTGAATGTAAGTCTTTCTGGAATGCATTTCTAAAAACAGATTCAGCGTCTAGAAGGTACAGCCAAGGAAGGCCTAGAGCGACAACTGCCGTTGACGACCGTTATTGGCAGTTAACCGCACGAAGTAAAGGACACCAACACAGCTTAGATCTGCCCTTGCTGCAGGTATTGGAAGGTTGATATCGGCTTCATGAAGGAGGTCTGTATGCTCGACAACCAGCAATTTGTGTGCCCCTCACCGCACGGCACAGGAGGGAGCCACCGAGTTGGACATGCATACATATGAGCTGGAGTGAAAGGCAATCGAGGTCTGTACTCTTCACTGACAAATTGAGATACAGTTTAGACAGCAATTTCAGACGTTTTTTGATCTGGAGGGAGCCAGGAACCCGCTATCATCCGTGAAAGATATTGTTATGGTGGAAGTAGTGTGTGTTTGGGCTGGCATCTCTTTAGGTGGTCGAACAAATCTCTATGTCCTGCCACATGGTAACCGGACTGCACAGAGATATAGAGATCATATCCTGCATCCATATGTACGTCTATGCAGGTGCAATTGGCGAAATGTTTCTCCTACAGGACAATAATGCGAGACCACACCGAGCGCGCCTCGTAGATCAATACCTTGAGGAGGAAACCATTGTTCTTAGGGCATGGCCAGCTTGATCTCCGGATCTAAATCCCATTGAACGTGTTTGAGATGCTTTGGGGAGACATGTTGCTACCTTCAATCAGCCTCCTGATACTCTACAGGAGCCTGTTGCTGCTTTGCAGGGAAAATAAGAATTACTGCCTACTGAGTTAATTGACACTATCATAATAAGCATGGAACATCGCTGTTGGGCCTGTATTGCTGTTAGAGGTGGCCACACATCATATTGAAGCAACTTCCCCATTGAGTTCCTGTACCCTATTTTCTGACATGCTCCTGTATAGTCCATTTTTCTGATATTAAGTAATGTTTACGTGATTTGTTTTTACCTAACCTATAAGTTATAATTTAATGCATCTTCTCACCGATTTTCATGAAATTTCACCAAGTAGTTTTTTAATTATCCTTATTTTTCCTTAATTTATGGAAACCAGTGTATTATCAGTTACATTTAACAAAAAAGTAATGTTAATGTGACCTATATAGTTTTGGAACTTTAATGCTAAATTGTAATTGCATTGTTATTTATTTAAAAAAACTAATATATGCATTCTTTGGTTACCTTTCCCTATGAAATGCACTGTAACTTTTTCTGTTGTTGGAATTCCTATTTCATCAAAGAAAACATCATTTTGCAGCATCCCCCCCCCAGTTGTATGAATGAGCAGTGTAAAGCTGAACCAGAATGTTCCGCATGTATTTATTTATGAACATAGGGGTGATCAAAAGTTTATTAGTGTTGCTAGTGGAAAAAAGTTGCGTTAGGCGATCCTTATAGTGTGAAAAAAAAAAAACTGGGTCCTGCTTGTCTTCCAGTGGCCTAAGAGTTCATGACTTCCAATATTATCCTTCCTGTTGTCAAGACCCCTTAACTGGTTTAAAACTGATAAAGGGTGACCTTCTGGGCAACTTTTTTTGCTGTATCTTGCACAGTTTATAAACTAAACAGGTACTCTAAAAAACTTCAGACTATATTGATAGTATATCACCTGCTGCATTGGTAGTCTTGAATGCCTACTCTCTGAGCTCTGGTAAGCTGGGATGGAATGGGTCACAGACAGTGGTGTGCCGTGAACATTATGTGTAGGCATGCAAAAATAAAAAACATACTGGTACGTCATTTATAGCGAAATTCCATCCTGTGACTTTTTTTCACTCTTCTGTTACTTTGGCTTTAACATCAAAATCTTCAGAAGAACTTTTTCAATTGTTATTAAATTTTTTTAGAAAATATATCTTTCCTTTGCGTATATGCGTGAACAGGATTTTATTCACACAATTTAATGACAAGGTACTATTATTTCCTCGTACATTTGTACAAACTGAGTTCATGCAAAGCTTTGAACAATTTGTAGATTGTTTTAGTGCTTAATCTAGGGGGAAGAGTAAAACACACTTCACTTTTTAACCAACAAAATCAAAAACATTTAATTGTGAGAAACGTTGCTATTTTTATTCTATCTCAACATCACAAGCTTTCCATTGATTGACGCAACTCTGCTTCGTATTTCGATTCGACCAGGCAAATAACGAAGGCCCCAACCCAAGTTGGAATAAACATTGAGGACAGAGCGAACGGACCCCAGTTCTCTGATTGGTTGACTGCCCAAGCCCTGAATGCAACTGAAATTTCACATGCAGTGGATTTCTTCATTTACTTACCTGGCAAGGATACGCTCAGTCTAACGGCACTATCTCACATGAGTATGTGAAGTTAGGTTTGCATTCATTTCTGACTAAAATGCACACAAATATGTGAATTTGATTTTAAATAAAACTCTTCTAAAACAGTTAAAATTTTCCTTTAAAAAAAAAACTGCAGCACAAAGCTTTTCTTTGATATTTTTTTTTCTCTCTCAGAGTTCTGTGCGTAATTAGGGCATGCATTGCATACAGCAACTGCACACCACTGGTAACAGAGCTGTTTATATTTTGGCTGACGTGGAATGAGCTACTGCTTCACTCCCACCCTCTTGCGTTTTACTCAAACAATACCCCTACAGCTCTGTTGGCTTCCGAAATGGCTGCTTCCTATTTAGCAGCCGAAGTTATGAGATATATCTGCTAATGTATCAAAATCCTAAAATATGAAAACAATAATATTGACCCTACTGTCAGGGACATTGCTAATGTTGTAGCTCCTAATGTAGAGAAAGTGTGGCAATGTGTGTCATTACCAACACTGGCACACTAGTGCATTCTGAAGATGATCATAGTATACACAGACATATTTCTTGCTGTGGAAAAGGCTTTATGAAAACATACTGAACCAGAGAAATTTACAGATCATGTGATAAGAACACTCTTTGGCATCTGCAGTTGTAAGTGCAAGACCAGGGAGAACTATCGGTGCGTGAAATTGAGAGGCCCTTCCTACATGATAAATGGACAGATTGAAAGATGGTAATTGGAAGTGCTTATATCCAGACTATATGAAGATGCTGCAGAAAAGGAAGGAAAGAAAAGATGCTGAAAATCTGAGGAAGACTCGGTGCCCTGCCCTGGAAGAAAGAATACTGTCAGTCAAGTGGAATTTTCAAGTTCTTTTTGCTAACAGTTCATATGGAACAGCAAACAGTGATTTAAAGCTTGAAAGGTTTTCCTGGGTTAAATGCTCCTTTGAAGGTCTGCATATGCACAGGTATGTCAGGTTGTGCTGCATCCATGATTGCTACTGCTACCATGGAAGATGTGCCTACTGAATAAAGCAGGTAGTCAATAGGAATTAATTAGAAAAACAAAAAGGAGCTGATAGAAACAGAAAGGCAGACCCACTGCATGCATTATATTTTGATGGACATAAAGATGACACCTTGATGTATGACAACAAACACATTAACACAACGAAAGAGCATATTGCCATCCAGGTGGCACAGTGGTCTAAGCGATGGGTCCAGGTTCGAATCTGGGTGAGACATGGATGTTGTGTTTATCTTACGGTGTTGGCTCTCTTCCTTCCCTGGAATCAGTGGCCCTAAATTAGGGACGGCGACTGCTTATAGCCCATTCAGTTGCTCATGGTGGTCGTTAAACCTCCAATCAAAAAAAAAAAAAAAGGAACATATTAGTTTGGTGGAGGAACCTTTATCCAAATATTTAGCACATCTGATACCTGTGGGCTCAACAGCAGAAAATATACGGGGTGTCCGAGAATTATTGGACACATTACAAAATTTTATAAAACAAAACATTAAACAGAAAGAAACTGACTTACAATGTAACTACACAAGTTAATAAATTTCGATGCAAGATCCCATGGTTGCTCCTAGTACGTCCAAGCGATACTCAATTTCATGCCATGTATTGGCAAGCATCTGAGGAGTTATGGAATTAATACAGGCATGCGATTGTCTAAGCATCCAATTAACTGAAAACGCCAAAAGCTGTTCTGAGATACACATGAATGTGAAAAACGCAAAAATTATCGCGTGTGTGTGTGTGTTTAAGCAAGTAAAATTAAACGCAAAAATAGCAATACTGAACTATTAAAGTGTTTTTACTTACCTGCCCACATTTTTAAGTGGTAATTTACTTACTAACATTAAGATTTAATAAAACTATATATCATTTCCTATTTTTTCCTGCACAGTATCCCATTTATTAAATCAACTTTTAAATTAATTGATAATGTTTAGTAGTGACAAATGTACTTACTCTTTCAAGAATGTGGATGGGAGGAGGGGGTCATCTTGTGCTGTGCCTAGGGCCCCATTCTGTGTAAATCGGGCCCTGATCCCGGCCTAGCGCTATGCATTCTTCCTTCCACTTAGCTTTCAAACAAGCAAAACACATTCCTCCTCTGGGGGAAAAAAGAAATTAGGAAAGAAACAAAGAGCCGCGTTACGAACTTTGTTCAGAGGATTCCGGCCAACGTAATCCCGGGGCCCGGCGCAGTGGTTTCTTTCCACTTAGCTTTAAAACAAGCAAAACAAATTTCTCCTCGGAAAACAAAAAAAGGGGGGGGGGGAAGAAACGAAGAGCTGTGTCACGAACTTTGTTCAGAGGCTTCGGGCAGATGTAATCCCGGGCCACAGCGAAAGAAGCACGCCGGGCCGACATAATCCCGGTGCCAAGCTTTCTTTCCACTTATATTTCAAACAAGCAAAACAAATTCCTCTTCCTCAGAAAAAAAAAAAAAGGAAGAAAGAAAGAAAAGAAACGAAGGGCTGCGTCACGAACTGTGTTCAGAGGCTTCCGGCTGACATAATCCCGGCCCGGCGCATGCGTTCCAAAGTTATTCTTGGTGCATTCTTTCCACTTAGCTTTAAAACAAGCAAAACAAATTTCTCCTCCTCAGAAAACAAAAAAGGGGGGGGGGGGAGAAACAAAGAGCTGTATCACGAACTTTGTTCAGAGGCTTCGGGCAGATGTAATCCCGGGCCACAGCGAAAGAAGCACGCCGGGCCGACGTAATCCCGGTGCCAAGCTTTCTTTCCACTTAGATTTCAAACAAGCAAAACAAATTCCTCCTCCTCAGAAAAAAAAAAAAGGAAGAAAGAAAGAAAAGAAACGAAGGGCTGCGTCACGAACTGTGTTCAGAGGCTTCCGGCTGACATAATCCCGGCCCGGCGCATGCGTTCCAAAGTTATTCTTGGTGCATTCTTTCCACTTAGCTTTAAAACAAGCAAAACAAATTTCTCCTCCTCAGAAAACAAAAAAAGGGGGGGGGAGAAACAAAGAGCTGTGTCACGAACTTTGTTCAGAGGCTTCGGGCAGATGTAATCCCGGGCCACAGCGAAAGAAGCACGCCGGGCCGACGTAATCCCGGTGCCAAGCTTTCTTTCCACTTAGATTTCAAACAAGCAAAACAAATTCCTCCTCCTCAGAAAAAAAAAAGGAAGAAAGAAAGAAAAGAAACGAAGGGCTGCGTCACGAACTGTGTTCAGAGGCTTCCGGCTGACATAATCCCGGCCCGGCGCATGCGTTCCAAAGTTATTCTTGGTGCATTCTTTCCACTTAGCTTTAAAACAAGCAAAACAAATTTCTCCTCCTCAGAAAACAAAAAAGGGGGGGGGGGAGAAACAAAGAGCTGTGTCACGAACTTTGTTCAGAGGCTTCGGGCAGATGTAATCCCGGGCCACAGCGAAAGAAGCACGCCGGGCCGACGTAATCCCGGTGCCAAGCTTTCTTTCCACTTAGATTTCAAACAAGCAAAACAAATTCCTCCTCCTCAGAAAAAAAAAAAAAAAGGAAGAAAGAAAGAAAAGAAACGAAGGGCTGCGTCACGAGCTGTGTTCAGAGGCTTCCGGCTGACATAATCCCGGCCCGGCGCATGCGTTCCAAAGTTATTCTTGGTGCATTCTTTCCACTTAGCTTTAAAACAAGCAAAACAAATTTCTCCTCCTCAGAAAACAAAAAAGGGGGGGGGGAGAAACAAAGAGCTGTGTCACGAACTTTGTTCAGAGGCTTCGGGCAGATGTAATCCCGGGCCACAGCGAAAGAAGCACGCCGGGCCGACGTAATCCCGGTGCCAAGCTTTCTTTCCACTTAGATTTCAAACAAGCAAAACAAATTCCTCCTCCTCAGAAAAAAAAAAAAGGAAGAAAGAAAGAAAAGAAACGAAGGGCTGCGTCACGAACTGTGTTCAGAGGCTTCCGGCTGACATAATCCCGGCCCGGCGCATGCGTTCCAAAGTTATTCTTGGTGCATTCTTTCCACTTAGCTTTAAAACAAGCAAAACAAATTTCTCCTCCTCAGAAAACAAAAAAAGGGGGGGAGAAACAAAGAGCTGTGTCACGAACTTTGTTCAGAGGCTTCGGGCAGATGTAATCCCGGGCCACAGCGAAAGAAGCACGCCGGGCCGACGTAATCCCGGTGCCAAGCTTTCTTTCCACTTAGATTTCAAACAAGCAAAACAAATTCCTCCTCCTCAGAAAAAAAAAAAGGAAGAAAGAAAGAAAAGAAACGAAGGGCTGCGTCACGAACTGTGTTCAGAGGCTTCCGGCTGACATAATCCCGGCCCGGCGCATGCGTTCCAAAGTTATTCTTGGTGCATTCTTTCCACTTAGCTTTCAAACAAGCAAAACAAATTTCTCCTCCTCGGAAAAAAAGAAATAAGCAGCCGCGTTACGAACTTTGTTCAGAGGCTTTTTTACGTTGATTAGTTTACAAAACCAGTAAAACATTCCTTAATAACAGCGAAAATCTGAATTTCTGTAATTTTTCGTTAGTCACCCGTAATTCCGGGGAGAAATCCGCAATGGTTTGCATCTCTGGACGCCTATGCCAGTCAGAGAGAAGGTTCGTAACGTAAATGTCCAATAACATATGAACAGAACTTTTCTTTCTTTTCGTACGATGGCTCAGGGCTCCATCCAATCTCTCAACTGATTTTGCCACCCAGCAAATATAACAAATAGCAATGGAAAGGACAGAAGTGAACTGAAACAACGAAGTGTTCCCGTAAAAAAAAAAAAAATTGGTTTCGAGCAAACCGAGACGAAGGGACATCACCCAAGATATCTCGTTGGCTGAGCAGCAGAAGAAGCGTCAGCCCAGAGCTGCCGGTCATCCACGCAGCAGCAGAAAAATTACGCCTTACGACTGAAACATCGCCACCTAACCAACGAATATTTCTCTCTCTTTTGCCCCGATTTGTTTTCCAACATATCGACAATCACAAACTTTTGTCAAAAGCCTGAGATCGCAAATGACAAGCTTAGTGGATTTCCGTTTTTTCTAAAAAGTGAATCGCATGCCTGTATTAAGCAGCTGTGATACGCTGCCACAGTTCCTGCAAATCGGTACAAGGCGTCTGATAGACACGATCCTTCACATAACCCCACATAAAATAATCCAATGGAGTTAGATCTGGAGAGCGAGGAGGCCACGGAATGGGATCACCACGCCCAATCCATCTGTTGAGGAAATGCTCATTTAGGCACTTGCGTACACACGTTGACCAATGCGCAAGCATGCCGTCTTGTTAGAAAATGATGTCATATCTTTTGATCTGGGGTATAGCGAAATTTTCTAGCATATCCAAGTAAATGTCACCATTTATGGTTTTTTCGCAGGAAAAGAAAGGGCCAATCACTTCTCTTTTTGATAGGGTGCACCACACATTAACTTTTGGAGAATCCTGTTCCAGTTCAATAGCAGCATGAGGCGGTTCACTGCCCCATATCCTACAGTTGTGACAATTCACAATACCTGATACATGAAATGTGGATTCATCACTAAAAATTACAGTACTGAGAAAGTTTTCGTCGTTTTCCACTTGATTCAGCATATCCACAGCGAAATTGTATCATAGAGTGTGATCATTTACATGCGTCTTTTGCACTATTTGAATTTTATAAGCATGAAACTTTAATTTCTTGTGCAAGATATCGTGAACTGTCGATTTCGAAATGCACAGTTCTCTGCTTGCTTTACGAACGGATTTGCTGGGGCTTCGTCGGAAACTTTCATTTATTTGGTCAACCGTCTCACCGCTGAAGCTAGGCCTACCGGCTCCTCCACTATGTTTCGCACATATTGCCAGTTCCTTTAAACTGTTTCATCCACACTGCTTAATTGAATTCGTTAACGGAGGATTACAACCATACTCTAAACGATATCATCAATTTTAACTTTAATTCCGCAATAACACACTCATCGCCTTCTGCTGTATGGATGACATGACTACTGATAGCGCATTTCTCTTACATTCCTCATCAGGCCACACCTAGGGCCATCTATCGGATTCAGGGAATAACAATTCTGCAAAACAAAAATATAGAAACCGTGTTAGTAATATGTGACAGAAAAACAGACAATGTTCATAGTTTTTTTTTGTACATAATTTTGTAATTAGTCCAATAATTCTCGGACACCCTGTATATCGAACCATTCTACAGGTTTTGCAACTAGATGTAATGGTACACCTAGAAACTTGGCACTGGTGAAAGTCATCATGTGGTGTGCATGCTACACAACAACAAACTGCCGCTTCGCCACTTGATTCAGCACATTGATGGATCTACCAGCTGCCTAAAAGAGTGCTCATATCATTAGCAATTGTAAAAGCTTTCCAGGGGTGAAATTCAAGAGAATACAGAGGGCTTCCTACCTGTTCAGCATATGTACCATCTTCACATTCCGTAGTGCCACACAAAATTGCGGGACATAGGTATGTTGTACAACCTTGGGAAATGGCTCATTTTACAAATCCTGATCCCAAGGAAAAATAAGTTTCCTAAATTTAATCAGCTGACTGCTGTAGGCCAAGCACTCACTTCATCTCGAGCAATGCGGGTCACACGGGTACATCGTACCAGCCAGAGCAAGGAGCAATCACGATCAACAGCTGCACGTATTTCCACTGCCATAGAACTGTGTTACAGTGAGGACGGAAACAGGGTTATGTTATGAGTAGCGATCGAGAGTGTCCACCCAAATGAGAGCAGCATGTTTTTTGTAATGTATGCAAGCAAAGGAATTTTGACAGCACGTGTTATCACAGTAATACACGTGGCAACCTATCCTTCCGAAAAGCTCTACTGGATGAAACTGCCATACGGCACAGCTTGGGAGTAGTGAATAGTAAGTATGTGCACTGCCACACTTTGCAAATGAGGAAATTGATGGTAATTTTAATTCCTGTTGTCAATTCTGGCATCCTGCGCACAGGGGTCTGATTTTGGCCCCTGCGCGAACGTCTAATTTTAGTACCATGCCCACGCATGTCTGATTTTCACACCCTGTGCACGCAGGGTCTGATTTTGGTACCCCCCCCCCAATATAATTGAACAGATAATACATGCTCCATTTTGTGTTTAAAATAGAGCTAGACTTGGAGAGGTCCTCCACGCGGCCTTGTCGTCCCTGTGCTCCGACATTATTTCATGTACAAAAGGGGAGTTCTGTTACTGTATGGTTTCAAAAGAGGAGTGTTGTTAATTTTGTTTTCAGAAAAGAGCCTGAAAGGGCCCATGTGATCATGACCCAGCATCCAACCTGCCTTGACTACCTAGGGACTCCTTTCCATTAGCCTTTAAAGGACCAGCAGTCATGTGACTTGAATGGGAAAAGCTAGTTTTCTTAGGCTCATTTCATTTCAGATCACCCAAAATATAAAAATCTCATTGCCCTCATGTCACAGATTTTTGTAAAAAATTTGGCGGCAACTACATTATGAAAAATAGTTAAATTATTTTTTTCAAAATTTTTGGGTTAAAACTGGGGCTAGGGGTCATTTTGAAATTTGACTCAATTTAACAAAATGGCGTCAATGGACAAGGTGGTTTTGAAGTTTGTAACAACTATAACTTTTCTATTTATGTACCGATTTTGTTCATTTCAGCGCCATCAGAAAAACAAAAGTGTAAGCTATGAAATAGAGTTCTTAAAATGCTGGAAAGTTACATTTTAACCTTTACAAATGTGCAGTAAAATAATTTTTTGGTGCAGCAATTTATGCAAATTTCAGGAAATTTCAGCAAAACCACAAGTTTCACCAACTTGAATTTTTTTTTACATAATGCTGATAATCAATTCTTTTCACCATAAAAAAAATCAGGGTGTTTTTTGTGTTTGGACAACTAAAAAAAAAACAACAAAAAAACAAGGAACATGTGAAAAATTACTATTGTTCTCATAATACACTTACAAACATGCAATATTTACCTATTGTTTACCAGATGAAAATGTTTTAATTAATAACTAATTAATAAATAATTATTATAATTGTGACATTTGAGCCTATACTAAATGCAACAGTTTACATCCTCAACACCTTATTCAAGATACCTTAGTCTTTGAAAGTAACAGTCATTGTAGTTTGGTATCTGACAGAAGTGTAACTAGGATCTGGCAACAGGATGTAGTAGTTGTTTTAATTCTCAGCAAGGTATCCAGAGTTCTTACTGCTAATTAATCTTTGCATATATTTCTTTCCTAACAAGTGTTTTTGCTCATTGAAAGTCACTAATAGTATAACACATTCTTGTCTAATCCTGCCAAGTTTATGAGATCATAGACCATTACTGTGATTTTGTCATCAACTTGATTTGACAGCTTTGGTAAGTTGCAGAGTGTAAGGTAGTTTACTGTCACTGCCAGTCTTTTTCTCCTTGGATACATAACTCATCATGGAAAACAAGTGTTCTATGGTTTTGCATCAACAGAAGTGTGTAAAAGAAAACATAACAGCAATGAAGAGATTGATATGATAGACATATCAGATCTGAGTAAAACTGATATTGAATTGTTGCTGCTAAGAAGTAACTGTGAAAAGATTGGCAGTGTTTGTTCACATCATTTGAAGCTCTACTTGGCAACATTTGAAGACAGACAAAGAGTTTGCTGTCGACCTTTTAAGAAGCATGGAAAATGGAGCATTAAAAAATCTTTGAAAGCTGTTTCTTCAACCATGTCAACGAACCATAAAGCGCTTAATCTTATTCCAGGAACGAAGCTTTGCATAACATGCCATAAGGCAGTTTTATCTGCAGTGTTGGATAACTCGTCAGATGAAACTATGGACCCTGAGTTTGAAGATCCAGAATATACACCAGATTCCTCTTCAACTGTGAAAAAACTTAATGAAATTTGTGAATTACTTGATCTTTCACCCTTAAAGGTTACTAAAAGAACGCAAGACAGGCACCCAGAATACATTCAGCCAAAGTCTCGTAGGTTAGCATTGAGTTTCCAAGAAACAGCAGCAGAAGCTCTGAACGTTCCATTGGGATATGTTTCTGAAGCACGTGGTGGTGATAAATGCACTGGTTGTAACATTTTAATGCAAAAACTTCAAAAGAAATTTAACACATGCTCTATTAAAGAAAAATTTGCAAATACTTACCTTAACACCTGCATCATGGAGCAAAGAAAAACCCCCAACACTACTGAATATCTGGTCAAAAAAGCAAGAAAATTACTGAAACAAGATGGTATTTTGTCAAAAGGAAGTAACGAAGTAGGAAACAGATTAGGTAAAGATGTGGAAACCCATGTTCAGGCCTTTTACTATGACGATGATATAAGTCGGATTTCAGCTAATACAAGAGATTGTCTATCTGTCCCATCAGAAAATGGCAAAAGAGTGTACAAAACAAAAAGACTCATTTTGCATAATCTGAATGATGTATACTTAGCATTTAAAGAAAAATATCCTGATGACAAAATTGGTTTGACCAAGTTTTGCAAACTTCGCCCTAAAGAATGTGTTACTGTAAGCAGTCGTGGAATGCATTCCATATGTGTATGCACTTATTAAAATGTGTAACTGATTATGCATGCTGTAAATATAAAAGAACCCCACACTGAACTGTTACAAAAGCTTGTTTGCAATATGGAAAATGAAGAGTGCATGCTGCATCGTTGTTCCCAGTGTTCTGAAGAATATGAACTGCACAATTATTTACTGGAACTGGAATGCTTACGAGATGCTGAAAATGTTGTTTTCAAGCAATGGGTACTGGAACAAATACCACAAATCCAACACATCATGTACTTTAGTGATGGTAGTGCCGTACAATATAAAAACTTTAAAAAATTTGTGCCATCATATGAAACAGGATCACGGACTAACAGCAGAATGGAATTTTTTTGCCACTGGTCACGGCAAAAATGCATGTGACGGAATTGGAGGAACCATAAAACGTTTAGCCACAAGAGCAAGTCTACAACGACCATATGAGAATCAGATATTAAGTCCCAAAGATGTTTTTACATTTGCCAAAACTCATGTTCCTGGAATAAACACGTTTTATGTTACAACAGAAGATATAACAAAATGCTAAAAAATGTTGGAAAAATGGTATCACTGCTTCTGCAATACCTGAGACAAGAGATAATCACTTATTTCAACCACTAGATGAAAGCAGCTTGCTTATAAAGCGTGTTTCAGCTTCTGAGAAATCTTTTCAAGTTTATCTTAGACAGCGAAACAAGCAAAGAAATTATCACCATTAAGGAAGAACGATTTGTTGCAGATCTATCTATCAGAATCAGTGGTGGATTGGAAAATTAATGGAACTCAGTGAAGAACAGCAAGATGCAAAAATTCAATTCATGCCACCAAATGGACCTTCCTCATCTTATTCGTGGCCTAATCATACTGATGTCTGCTGGGTTCATTACAAAAATATCTTAATGAGTGTACCTACCCCAAGCACAAGTACCAGCACTGGTCGCTTATATACCTTAGGTTCAGATATTGTCCAATCCATTCAAAAATTGTTTATAAATTGAAAAAATTGCTAGAATGTTAAGCATGGTATAGAAAAAATATAAATCATTATTTGTTGTATACTAGTTAAGAATTAGCCTATGTAAGACCAATCATTATGGAACAATAACACTTTTTTGCATTTTCCTTGTTTATTTTTTTATTCTCCAAACACAAAAAACACCCTCCCGATTTTTTTTTATGGTGAAAAGAATTGATTATCAGCATTATGTAAAAAAAAAATTCAAAGTGGTGAAACTTGTGGTTTTGCTGTAATAAATTCCTGAAATTTGCATAAATCGCTGCACCAAAAAAATCTTTTACTGCACATTTGTGAAGGTTAACATGTAACTTTCCAGCATTTTAAGGACTCTACTTCATAGCTTACACTTTTGTCTTTCCAATGACACCAAAATTAACAAAATTGGTTCATAAATAGGAAAGTTATAGTTGTTACAAACTTCAAAGCCACCTTGTCCATTGGCGCCATTTTGTTAAATCGCGTCAAATTTCAAAATAAGCCCCTGACCGCAGTTTCAATCCAAAAATTCTGAAAAAAATAATTTAACCATTTTTCATAATGTACTTACTGGCAAAAAAATTTCACAAAAATCTGGGACACGAGGGCAACAGCCATTGGGTGATTTCACATGAAGCCCTTATATAAATATGACTCACTTGCTCATAGAGTGCCAAAATGGAAATCTTTCAACTAATACTATTTGAAAGAGCTAATAATTATCCCCGCAGAGCTGGTTCGTTTCGTGGGGAACACATTTCTACACGAAAAAGAAATTTTTTTATGACCTGTACATGTGTTTATACACTGACATGAATAAGATAAATTTTGCAAAGTTCAAGAATGTCGTGATGTCAGGAATTCGATAAAATGACAAGAGATTAGTAAAACTGTGTGTTCATACAGTACCTGCACATTTACAAACTATACATAATGGCAAGATATTGAAGCAGAGATTAAAAGACCTGTTCTTCAAACAGATGAATGCAGAGAAAATTGTTTATGTGCTTCAATAACTACCCTTGTGGCAGCCATCTAAACTGTGGTTTCCTCGGGTTTCCCACAGAAAAACAAACAAACACGAATGCGTAGATGGTTCCCTTATAGAAGTCAGCCCGGGACGCACATTCCCCATAGAATGGTTGGAGAAAATGGAGAAAAATCAATGGACCCTGTCTGAAAAAAAAGGCTAGTAAAAACATTTCATATACACATTTAAATAACAATGGTTCCAAGTGAGCTCGGGCCGTGGGGGCGCTACTCCCCAAAATAACATCCCCGTGTGGGGGCTTTGATGGAAGTAGTTCCCAGTGAAGAACCAAAGGCATAGAATGAAGTTTGGTTGGTTGGTTGTTGGATTTTATTGGCGCAAGGGCCAGGTTTGGCCAAAGAGCGCCAGACAAAGAACTATCAGCCACAGATTTTTAAAAACGTGGAAAATGATTCAGAGCAGACAGGCTTGGTAAAAGTTGAAAAAGAGTATGAAGAAAGCAGTGAAGAAAAGGTAGTTAATGAAGTTTATTAAAAGTTATAAATTTACTAATGGAAAAGGAGGAACCGTCACTCTCCTCCCCCCCCCACACTCCTCTGCAATGCTGGCAGAGGGCGGGGATGAACTGTCACTCTCCTCCCCCCATGTTCCTCTGCAATGCTGGTTGAGGCTGGGGACGAACTGTCACTCTCCTCCCCCCCCCCCCCCCCGTGTTCTTCTATAATGTCGGGTGAGGGTGGGGACCTCGCTGAGGCCGAGACAGTTTGATGGACACTGCACACCTTTGCGGATTGAGGGCCGGGTCTTCCGCACGTGCAGGCTGTCTGCTGGAAACCAGAAGAGGCGGGCGTCTTCAAAAGAGAAGGCGCAGACTCAGCTGGTCGGAATAAGCTGGAGCTCGGTGAAATCCACCTGTGTCGCCTGTTCAACTGTAGATCGCTTGGCAAGTGCGGCGAGAGCTACAGGGCGCGGAACAAAGGGCTGCACGGGTTGCGGCAGAGACTGAACTACTGCAGCAAAAAAGTACGCTGTCGGGTGGTTGGTATACCCAACTTGGCCTTGGCAGCAGGGTACGAGAGGCCTTCCAGGGTCTTGAGGCGCTGGATCGCCATCTCGTCCTTCCATTTCATACAGTTGCGGGAGTAAGCAGCATGGGCCTCACCACAGTTAACACAGGAGGCCGCAGAAGTGCAACCTTCCCCGTCATGTTCACCGGAGCCACAATTAGCGCAACGGCGGAACTCTTACAGAATCGTTGTGAATGCCCGTACCTCTGGCACTTGAAACATCGCAGAGGACTGGGAATGTACGGGCGAACTCCACAGACCAAGTAGCCAGCCTTGATTTCGGTCGGAACTTTCGGGGAGTTAAAAGTCAAGATCACATTTTTAGACTTAATTAAAGAACCATCACGCCGGAACATCATACGACGTGCAGCAATAACACCTTGGTCTGCAAGTTCAGTCACTAATTCTTCTTCACTGCATGGCAAGAGATCAAACTCCGAAATAACACCCCGAGAGGTGTTAAGAAACGGGTGAGGTGTCACTTTGACAGGAATGCCTTGAAGACTAGAGAGGTGCAGAAAAGCGTTACTCTGAGAAACACTGCAAGTTTGAACAAGCAGGTCCCCAGAGCGAAGCTTCCTCACAGACTTCAAGGGGCCAACCGCAGCGTCCAAAGCTTTAGAAATAAAAAATGGAGATCTGGTGGACAGGCTCTCATTCGGATCGATGGATTCTACAAGTAAGTGTGTAGCATGCGTAGTCACAGCAATCGAGGAGACGACGCTTCGGAGCGACTGGTACAGCTACCGAAGAAGAGGTTCCACATTCTTGGTCCAGGTCAAGGTCTAAAGGCCGTTTAAGGGTATGAGACTTGGTAGGTTGAGAAGACGAAGGAGAGTCGTTGTCAACAAACATTTCCTCAGGTGACTTAAATTTGGAGTTTTTCTTTTTGTTTTTGCCCATGGAAAAAAGGAGGAAGATTCGTCTGCAAACTACTCCACCCACCACCGAGTCCTACAAGGGAGAACTGGAGGTCCGCAAGCCAAGAAAATGACGCTAGACACAGTTCTGGAGCTTATACGTTGCAGATATAGTCCGTTGGCTGTGATCACACGCACTCGGCGGACACTTCGGCCTCCTGGTACCGTCATGCCAACGCCTTTGGCATGATCCCACAGCCCCCGGGCTCACCCTGCCGTGCCATACGACAAAAAAGCCGCTAAAGCCCTGTACACAACTTGGTACAAGACTTCTGACTAGAGGTGGGTTAGTCTCTAGCCTCCCGTTTACAGCGAAGCCGGGGTCGAAGAGGAGTGTTGGTACACAGGAGGCACTTAACCGGTCTCCTGCGACCTCAGCCGCCAGACATCCCATTTCCGCCTCACGGGTCTCCCGCACGCGGCAAACATGCAGGTAGGTCTAGCACCCGAACCAGCTAAAAGGAAAAAAAGAAATCTAAAGAAGACAAATCCTGGAAGGGAACCTAAACGGAATCTCAGCAACCTACGAACTGAGCGGTTAATATAAAACAGTTAGTGGTGGAGGGTAACAAAACCACAAGACCGGGGTGTTAGTACATAACGTGGTAGCGATTAGGTAGAATACAACACGGGCAACTAGCCAGTGGAGAAAATAAGGAAAAACGAAAAAGCGAGACACAAGACCAGCTCGGGATCGTGGGGCCGCGACTCCCCAACAGCTGGATGAACAGCCGTCCCTGCAAACACCAAAATAAAAAACAAGCGGTGGCATGACATAAGATGTTGACCAGTCACAAGGTCAGCTCGGGCAGTGGGGGCGCCGCTCCCCAAATAACTGGAAAACCAGTTATCCCCGTGCGGGGAAGTTTGGTTGTAAGCGACAGATGGATATTTGTAAAATCATAGTGAAATTCAGTTTTCGAACTGCAAACATTTTTTTAGGATTTTTTAAAATTCCAAAGTTCATGCATTTTTCGGCTTGAATGAGCCAAAGTTAGCTCGGGCCGTGGGGGCGCTACTCTCCAAAATAACATCCCCGTGTGGGGGCCTTGATGCACTGAATTAACTTGACGTGGGAGATCTGTCGCAAAGTCAGCTCGGGTCTGGGATGTACCTTAATGGAAACGCTGCACATGTTCTACATTTTTTTTTTTTTTTTTTTTTTTTTTTCCATTCTTGGCCTTTGTTGTTACCTGATAGTACACTTGTGAACCTTGCCTTAAAATCACATCTTAATTTATTAAAAACCAAAATGAAATACATTTTTTTAATAAATGAATAGAAAAGAGGTCTTTTGCAATATAAAGTGATTTAATTATATGTTTAAAAAACAAATTAGAAATTTTTTTTTGGAATTTAATTTATTTTAAAATAACAACTATTTTTGGGTGTTTGCAAATGTAATTCCAAAAAAGTTTCATTAAATACTCTGGTTTGTTTTTGAAGCATATTTCCATGAAAAAAATTATTGAAATTATTCCTCCAACAGCTTAGAAATTTTGAGTTTAATTTGGTGTACCATTCCTACTTTTCGAATTTGAGCTTAGAAAGAATTCTTTAAAATTTTGATTAGGTTTCGATAAACATTTAAATTCAAGTTTCAATGCTTTAATAATAATAAAATCTTGGGGTTAAAATGGGGGTTCTACATTATTATTTTTATATAATAAATAAATTAAATTTGGAAATAATTGACTTTTATAAAATTATAACGATCAGTTGTTGGAGGTTCATCGAAAATGTTCATAATTTGATCAGATTCAAATGTTCTGCAATATTTGTTTTTTTTTTTTTCACCTTGTAATATTTTGCTTATTAGCATTTCTTTTTCTACTTCCCAAGAAACAGGTAGCAGATTCTTGGGAAGTGGTGCAACAGCCACGAAATTGGAAGCCGAGGGAAGGTTGCGCTAAAAACATGAAAGTTTCTTTAGTCCAATGGATGCCTGTCCAAGAGGTGATCCATGTTTCTTTGGCCCTTCGTTCAGTTCCTGGTCAGTTTTTGGAGATTTCAGGACCTGGTCCATCCCTTTATGAATGGAATAATTAAGTTAATTTTATTTTTATTTATTATTATTATTTTTTTTTACATGAAATATTGTGGAATATGGGCAGGGGCGGATTTTGCTGTAGGGGCCCCGTCATTTTGAGACACATCTGGGTTCCAGGTACATTTACTAAAAAATTTTAAATGGACTATAGTCAATTTCATCATCATCAAATAATTATATTATTATTCTATATTGCAACAAAGAGAAACACTTTTATTTACTTACAAACACAGCATCATGCTTATAATAAATTCCTCTTGGCTTCAATTGCAGCAAAAGTGTCTATGACTTCATAATTGACATGATTCAGCACTCTTGAGAAAGTGTTGATCAATTATAGTTTTTAATTCTTTTAAGAGCACTAAATGATCTTTCACCACTTGCATTAGATATTGGTAAAGTAAGGAAATTTTTAAGAACGGTTTCCATATTTGGAAATGTTTCTTACAAACCATCACTGTCCACAAGCATTTTGCAGCAATCTTCTGGCCAGACTGAGAATTGATCTTGATCCATGAGATTCACAAAATGACAGAAGTGCTGCAGTTCATCACAAAACAGTTTTCCTTCTTTGTCATTTCAACATACCTTGGAAATATTGCTTAGGTTACATTTCATAGAATGGTCATGTTCATCAGCAAAAACTCCTTTGAATAGGTCGAATATATATCCTAACTTTGCTCTTCTTTTCTCTAGCTCAACTACCAGGTTGTCGCAGATAATACTCAGTATCTCCACCCGAATAATTTCTTTTCCCTTCAGATCAACTTCATTGACTGTACTTTCATGAGCAAAGCTCTGTCTTTTTATTTTCCTTTTGTAATTCTCACCATTGTCTGGTTGCTCCATAGATGTAGACAAAGTCGAGGATTCCATGTCAATGCCAAAATAGTCGTTACATACGTCATCAAAGAAGAGTTTCAGTGACTGAAATAGATCTACTGCTGCCATCATGTTTCCATCTTCTTTCTGCAAGGATTTTCTAACTTCGTCGATTCATTGCAATAGCCAGTCCCGCAAGACAGTCATGAAGGCAATTTCATATTTGTCAAAGTTTTCTGCCAATGATTTTACCTCTGTTTTGGCTAAAGGCTTTTCAGTTTCACACTCAGAAAGGTTAATTAATGCTTTTCTAATCTCACTAATAAGCTCCTCGTAAGGCTGATAAAGCATCAGCTCTTGCTGACCATCGAGTTATTACTCAACTGTTTCACAATGTGTTGATGTGGTTGAAGGTGGGATTTAAGTGTTTCTCAACGATGAATGGAGGCCGGAAAAAAAAAGTACTATCCTTTTTTAACAAAATCAAATTAAGCTTCAATATATCTGCAGCATTCAGCAGCATTATTGCATACTACATTCAAAGAATGGCTTGAGCACGGCACATAAAATGCTGTGGGATTTCTTTCAGTTGTTTTTGTTTGAAGGCCAGCATATATGCCTGACATGTTCAAGGCATTGTCATAGCATTGGCATCTACAGTTTTTTATATCTAGCCCTAGATCTGAAATCTTTTTCAAGACAGTGTCTTTCAAATGCTCTGCTTTGTGAGATTTTATGGGCAAGAAACCAAAGAATCGCTCAACTGTTTTTCCATCAGCTTTTACATAACTCAAAACAAAAGTTAGTTGGTCTACATCACTTATGTCAGTAGAATCAGCAATAATTGAAAAGTACTGTGAATTTTTAACCTCCTCACAAAAAACCTTCTCAAGTTCTTCCGTCATTACAGTTAATATCTCATCATATGTTTGGTAAGACAAATAGTTTGTTCTGCCTGAACCACAGTGCTCATACTTTTCAAAATGATCTTTCAGAAAGTCATCAAACTCTGCAAGATACTCCATACAAGTTTAAAAAATTACCCTTATTTACATTTTCAGAGCATTCAGTTTCTCTGTGAACTCTGAGTGGATGTCCGAGTCTTGCAAGTAGTGTCACAGTGGCCACTACTCGATACAGTACTTGCCTCCAATAGCTCTTCTCTTTTTCAATCTGAGTCATTAGTTGAGAACCAACTTTCCCGGATAATTTACTCCTTGTAGGCATATATTGACCATGGCTGTCAAGTGAGACTTCGAGATTTCATGATTTCTTAAAACTTTTTCTGTATGGGACTAATAAAAAAATCTATCAACAAGAACACTATGTGATTATTTATGGTCGGGAAAAAGTTTACACACGTAGCAGTAAACAGACTTAACAGTTTCAGAAAAATTAACCAGTTTATTTTTCTTTTGTTCCAGTTGTCTTTAACTTATAAAAGTGATTTTTCATTTCTGAACCAGAAATATGTTTTCCCAGAATCAGAAAATACTTTCCTCAGATTTTTTAAATCTCCTTTATTTTCTGGTTTGTTTCTAATAAAGTAATCTATCATATCAGATGTGGTGTTAGAAGGCCAAAAAGTTATATCAGTAGCCGATAGTATGAATTCTTTGAACAGGTAGGCCAATGCTCTTTCTCTTGATTTGTTGGCTCATGCTCTTGGTTGATTATTTGGTCTGGCTGAGGGCTGACAATTAAAATCATTCAGTGGCAAATGGGATGGTTTCTCACATGAATCTAAGTAGCTGGAGTCAAGATTTGAATTTATTAAACTAGCCTTACAATCGTTGTTGTCTAAACTTGAATAGTGTGGGTCCTGTGTAGGTTCCAGCTGCACACGTTTTCTTTTGAAACACGTGAATCCGGAGGCTTTTGCTCAATTCACTCATCACAGATATGACTCTGCACAGGCTTCTGTAGGAATACTAATAAACTATCCTTTTGCTTTTGAAGACGCTTGTCTTTCTCTTTTTTCTTCTTCCACTTTTCATAACCTGACCCATAACTTCATTTCACTGGCTTCATTTTCAGGAGAATTAGTCACATAAACTGTATGTGAACGAAACAGAAACAACAGCTGTAATGATATCGATTTCAAGGGCATGGTTAGGTGCTAATAATTACAATATTAAGTAAGTAACACTGTATAATACCACAAAGTGGAGATCGAATGGCAACACAGAAATACCAATTACAGACGATATTTTAGGTTATGTTGCGATGCGACGTTACCAATGGTCAGTGTCGCCACTATGCACAAATGAAATTACAGTTAGCAAAATTTTACCCACTTGTCACTACTGCTTTTTTATGAATTCGCAAAATATTATATTCGTCAACCTTACTTCTCTTTTCACAGTGAATAGGGGGCCCTTTGCGATTGTGTGCCCCATAAATCCACCCCTGATAGTGGAAGAGTGGGAAAAGGTTACCTTCTCTGACAAATCGAGGTTTCTACTCTACAGAAGCGATGGGCAGTGGCAGATACGGTGTCAGGCACATGAAAACTATCACCTGGACAGACTTGTCGGTCAAGTACAGGGCGGTGGTGGCTGTGTGCATGTCTGGGGAATGGGTCCCTGAATGCCAATGGCTATATGTCCATCTGTGTTGACTACACGCATCCCTTCATGTTGGACATTTACTCTGGTGGTTATAGTGTCTATCAACAGGACAGTGCACCCCTGCCATGTCGCTAAGGGGCTGCGTAACTGATTCCAAGAACACTACGGCAATGTTTCCGTTCTCCCTTGGCCAGCCAAATCACCTGACCACAATCACAGAGCACATGTGCCGACCCACAACCATGTCATTTCTGGGACCTCTGTGCTCTGCTGCAGTCCAAATGGGCACATGTGTCTTGGGCAACCTTCCAGGGACTCATTGCGTCTATGCCATGCCTTCTTGCCACTGTCATCCGGACGAAGGTGGTTATTCCCATTATTAGGTAGGTGGTCATATTATTCTGGTACGACTGTGTGTATATATATATATATAATGAAGTGGTGTAAGGTCAGGTGATGCGTAACATCACAGCCTCTCCTTGACAAATGTCAACCCCGCCTTCTCGTGGTACATCCTGTTCCCACTAAAGGGGCTCTGACGACCGCCAATAGCGGTATAACTATACCATCGGGATTAGAGGAAATGCTATCCCACACTCACCAACCCGCTTGGCCAGTGTGGTGAGTTATGGCCAAACCCCTCCAAAATGACTCCACAACTTAAATCTTGGCCCTCAGTCTCCGGCAGCTGGAATGTACCTGGCCAAGTCAGCGGCCAGTGCGACATGAAGGCAGAGGGTGCTAAGAATCCCCGGAGGACCGGACTAGGCTGCCATCTGATGCTGACCTTGGCTACGTACAACGGACGCTCCCTATCTTCTGATTCAAGGCTTCTTGAATTGGAAGAGGAACTACAAAGGATCAAGTGGGACATCGTCGGGCTAAGTGAGGTAAGGAGAAAAGGAGAAGATCTCATTGAACTGAAAAGTGGACATCTCTTCTACTATCATGGGACAGATACTGGCAGAACTAGTGGTGTTGGATTTATAATAAACAAGAAACTGAAGGGTAAAGTTGTAGAAGTTGAAAGTTCCTCTGACAGAGCTGCACGACTCGTTATCCAACTCTCCAGAAGATACCAGGCTCAGATTATTCAAACTTACGCACCCACCACAAGTCATGCTGAAGAGGAAATTGAAGAATTTTATGAGGAAATTCGTGATCTAAATAATAAAGGTAAGCAGCACTTGAAGATAATTATGGGAGATTTCAATGCAAAAATAGGGCAACGGCAACAGAATGAAACTTCAGTAGGTAAATTCGGTCACGGCAACAGAAACCAGCGTGGAAATACTCTCATAGAGTTTGCAGAGGCAGAAGGGTTTTTCATCTTGAACTCCTTTTTCAAGAAAAAGCCACACAGGAAATGGACATGGAGACATCCAAATGGGACGACAAGTGAAATTGATTTTATTATGTGTAACAAAAAATTCGTCATAGAAGACTGCAGTGTGCTAAACAAGTTCAACACAGGCAGTGACCATAGATTGGTGAGATGTAAGATGCACCTCAACACTAAACTGGAACGTAGCAAGCTCATAAGACAAACAAAATGTATTGACATAAACAACCTTAAAAAACACCATAATACCTTCAAATTGGAACTGAAGAACAGATTCTGTGCTTTAGAAGGCCTAACATCGGAAGAAGTGGATATTTCTGAAATTAACAGAAAAGTAACCAAAGCTCTTATGGAAACAGCAACAAAATTAGCTGGGTCTAAGAACAAATTGCATGTGAACAAATTATCAGGAAAAACCAAAATGTTGATGCAAAAAAGAAGAGTGATGAGGACAACTAAAGAAGATGTGACTTCCAAAGTGGAATATATAGAGCTATGCAAGACAGTACGAAAAAGTATCACAGAAGACGTAAGGAAATTCAACTGTGAACTAGTAAGGAAAGCAATTGAAAACAACCAAAGCCTAAAGATAGCAAAGGGACATCTCAGTAAGGGGAAAAAACAGATTATGGCACTGAGAAAAGAAGATGGTTCTGTAACAAGAAATAGAGGCGAAATTTTGACAAGAGTGAAATATTTCTACTCCAAATTATATGAAAGGGATGATACATGTACTCCAGACATCATGAAAGGTACCAGTACCAGAGTTCTTCCAGTCCTTCCAGCAGAAGTTGCACATGCAATCAAGAACATGAAGCGGGGAAAAGCTCCAGGAGAAGATGGAATTACTGTAGACATCATACAAGAAGCAAGTGGAGAAATTGAAACAGTACTCGCCCAAATTTTCACTCGATGCCTTAATGAAGGGAAAATTCCTGAGGATTGGAACAACGCTACAATGATCCTGCTACATAAAAAAGGTGACATTGAGGATCTCAGGAACTACGGACCTATCAGCCTCCTATCAGTGGTTTATAAAATCTTCACTAAAGTTCTTTCACACCGCTTGAAGGTGACACTGGACATGGCTCAACCGAGAGAACAAGCTGGATTCAGGAGTGGCTACAGCACAATAGATCATATCCACGTACTGAGAGAACTAATTGAAAGAGCGAGGGAATATGAGCTTCCATTGTGCATGGCTTTTATCGATTATGAAAAAGCCTTTGATTCGGTGAAACCATCAGCAGTTGCAATGGCTCTGAAATCCTGCGGTATTGAAGATGCGTACATTAATATTATTAATAACATCTATGAAAATGCAAGTGCAAAGATTCGGCTGTTTGAAAATACAACACACATAAAAATTGGAAAAGGAGTGAGACAAGGTGACACCATATCTCCGAAGCTCTTTAATGCCACATTGGAAAATGCCTTTCAATCACTGAACTGGGAAAACAAAGGGATAAAGATTAATGGAGATTATCTAACCCACCTTCGTTTTGCTGATGACATAGTCATTTTTGCAACTACCCCATCAGAGCTACAGAGTATGATCCAGGAACTTGCTGACAAGAGTAAAGAAGTGGGATTAAAAATGAACTTTCAGAAGACAAAAGTGATGTACAATGCTTTTACAAGAAATGAAGATTTATCGATTGATGGAGAAAAGCTGGAGATAACAGACACGTACGTTTATCTTGGACAGCAGATATCAAGTGAGGGTCACATTGGTGAAGAAATTAATCGGCGTACAAAACTTGCCTGGAGAGCTTTTGGAAGAAACAGCATAATTTTCAAGAGCAATATGCCATTATGTCTTAAAAGAAAAGTGTTTGATCAATGCATCCTTCCAGTGCTTACGTATGGTGCAGAGACGTGGACCTTAGCTAAAAGAGACATACAAAGGCTGCAGACAACTCAAAGCAGCATGGAGAGGTGCATGCTTGGTGTAACCAGGAGAGATAAGAAGAGGAACACGTGGATCCGAAAAATGACAAGAGTGGAAGACATCGTGATCAGAGTTAAATCCCTGAAATGGCAATGGGCTGGACATACTGCTAGAAAAACAGACCATCGATGGACAGCCGAAATTTTAGATTGGATTCCAAGGGACAGGAAAAGACCCAGAAGAAGACCACATGGAAGATGGGTGGATGAAATTCGAAAGTATGCGGGAGTGACATGGAGGAGACTGGCACAAGACAGACCGTTGTGGAGGAAACTTGGGGAGACCTTCGTCTAGCAGTGGATTGATAATGGTTGACAATGATGATGATGATGATGATGATAATGAAGTGGTTTATAAAATCTTCACTAAAGTTCTTTCACACCGCTTGAAGGTGACACTGGACATGGCTCAACCGAGAGAACAAACTGGATTCAGGAGTGGCTACAGCACAATAGATCATATCCAGGTACTGAGAGAACTAATTGAAAGAGCGAGGGAATATGAACTTCCATTGTGCATGGCTTTTATCGATTATGAAAAAGCCTTTGATTCGGTGAAACCATCAGCAGTTACAATGGTTCTGAAATCCTGCGGTATTGAAGATGCGTACATTAATATTATTAATAACATCTATGAAAATGCAAGTGCAAAGATTCGGCTGTTTGAAAATACAACACACATAAAAATTGGAAAGGGAGTGAGACAAGGTGACACCATATCTCTGAAGCTCTTTAATGCCACATTGGAAAATGTCTTTCAATCACTGAACTGGGAAAACAAAGGGATAAAGATTAATGGAGATTATCTAACCCACCTTCGTTTTGCTGATGACATAGTCATTTTTGCAACTACTCTATTAGAGCAGCAGAGTTCGATCCAGGAACTTGCTGACAAGAGTAAAGAAGTGGGATTAAAAATGAACTTTCAGAAGACAAAAGTGATGTTCAATGCTTTTACAAGAAATGAAGATTTATCGATTGATGGAGAAAAGCTGGAGATAACAGACACGTACGTTTATCTTGGACAGCAGATATCAAGTGAGGGTCACATTGATGAAGAAATTAATCGGCGTATAAAACTTGCCTGGAGAGCTTTTGGAAGAAACAGCATAATTTTCAAGAGCAATATGCCATTATGTCTTAAAAGAAAAGTGTTTGATCAATGCATCCTTCCAGTGCTTACGTATGGTGCAGAGACGTGGACCTTGACTAAAAGAGACGTACAAAGGCTGGAGACTACTCAAAGTAGCCTGGAGAGGTGCATGCTTGGTGTAACCAGGAGAGATAAGAAGAGGAACTCGTGGATCCGAAAAATGACAAGAGTGGAAGACATCATGATCAGAGTTAAATCCCTGAAATGGCAATGGGCTGGACATACTGCCAGAAGAACAGACCATCGATGGACAGCCGAAATTTTAGATTTGATTCCAAGGGACAGGAAAAGACCCAGAAGAAGACCACATGGAAGATGGGTGGATGAAATTCGAAAATATGCGGGAGTGACATGGAGAAGAATGGCACAAGACAGACCGTTGTAGAGGAAACTTAGGGAGACCTTCGTCCAGCAGTGGATTGATAATGGTTGACAATGATGATGATATATATATATATATATATATATATATATATATATATATAAAGCACACAAACTGTTTCAATGTTATATAACTTCAGCTCTTCTCCCCAGTTCAACTTAAAATTTTGCTCTCCAAACTAACAGTGTTCGTTACTTACAAATACTGCATTTTTACAAAGCTTCCAATTTCCAGAGTTCATACATTCTAAGCTTACAGAAGAAATCAAGCTTTTCCAAGTTTAACAATGGCAATTATGCAGTTTGTTTTAGCAAACTAAAGCTGCATTTTTTGAACAATAACACTGAAATAATTTCCAATCTTAATTACAGTCATATATCACACAGAACGTTCTCCACTAGCACCAAAAAGTGCCATGAGATGCAAAGTAAATAACTCCACAAGAGTTGTTTGTGGGATAACAGTAGATCATAACTGGTGAAGTATGAAAGCTTCTGCTGTAATTAATGTAAAAACTTGGGCATTTTTTTTTTCTGTGAGTATGCCACATATTTGTACACAGACAACTGCAGAGGATATTTAAGAATATGTTTTGGACAACTTATAATCTTTAAAGTATCAATATATCCATATCAAGTAGAACACAATTCTATGTAATTTATTTTTTATAGTAGCCCAAACTTCTCATTGCAAAAAAATCTGGTTACATTTTTCTATGCTGACAGAAGCTAAAAGTGATGTGTATTACAGGAAGTAATAAAAGTATGTGTAAAACAAAATCTTGTATTTTTATTTTTTCACTTTAATGCTTTGTGATTGAATCTTGCTTAAACAGAACAAGGATTTTTTACTATGATTGAGATTTATTCTAATGTACAAAAACACATTTGCAATTTTATAAGCCAAATATATCAAATATTTATGAAAAATTACTGATTAAACAACAAAGCACTGTACACCTTGGTCTGAATATAATGATTGTCAAGTTAAACCTTGTCAGTCTTACATACTGGCATGAAATGAAATTTCTTGCAACAGTTCTAAAAACATTTAGCTCACAGTTTTGTTGCTGTGGCTCATTACTTTTAGAACACCATTACCTAACTTTAAGAAATGTCTAATCGAATCACTCTTGTTCTCATCCTCATTAGAATCACCAATAAATTGACCTACATTTCAAAATTAATTTTTCATGCTTTGGTACCCATATTCTTTTTTTTTTTATTAATATGGGTTATCAAGATATTGCACATTTCCTTGTCTTGTTTACAACAATTTTCATTCTTCACACTGAACAAAACTAAAAGTGTACTGCTATTCATTAATGAGATTTTTTTTTATACACACACCAACCACTGAATTAGAAACCTTTATGCAGATGCATGCAAATGTTACTTATGCAGCGTACAAACAAAATACATGATCATGTGTCACCATGTAATCTAGGCAACTATTTAAGACTGCTGCTCATCAGTAGTGTTGATCACAATGGGAAAAACAGAGTATCTTTTGGAGTTCAAGAAAGGGCTTATTGCAGGTGCCTGTCTGGCTGGAGCAAAGATTTTGAAAACAGCAGAGCTGACTGGTTTCTCGAAAGGTCAGATATCTCGGGTCTTTAATCAGTGGAAAAATAACCCACATTGCTTGTCTTACAGGCATAACTGTGGCTCAACAACAATCTGTCAGGAATGAGATTGCCATTGTCTAAGAAGGCTTGTTCAGAGAAACAGAACTTCCTGTGTGCAGCAATTAACTAGAGCCAGTGGCTAACTACCACTCCCGCAGCTGGGTGGGTGGAGAGGGGGAGGGGGTTGCAGGTAACCAAGGGGCGTACTGCAGCTTCCAGTTACAGCTTTTCGAAAAAATTCGAACATGCGCAAAGACAAACAAACAAATAACCCAAGGGTTCATATTTTCTTTTAAGGTACATTTAGCTTTGCCTAAATAAATATGAAGTTTCACTTTTAACACTGGATGTCCTACAGATTGAAGCTATTCGGCCCTTTGGCTCCGGGTTGTCACAGCATTGCTCTCCAACCGCCCTCTCTCTGCACTGCTCAGGAAAAGTGCATGGTCATATGTGGAGGAACAGTCAGTCAGTAGTCGCCTAGGATTACGTACATGACAGGCACCAACATTTATTCACAGTAGGCCGTGGATTTGCAATGTACAAGAGGGTGATTTCTCCAAGTGATTTATTTTAGTTTTTTACAAAACTATTACATGTATTGTTAAATTTATTACTTAAAAAGTTAAAACTACAGAGCTCTAGGTACCAACATTACTTTTCCAGACACTCTCCCCCTGACCCCCCCCAATCCATCACACATGCCCGCGAAAAACGCATCCTCCCTCAAGCTGGAAATCCTGGGAAAATTACTGTGCTTAGGGGCGCTGAAGTAAATATTGCGGAGGGGTTGCTAGTTACTCTACTTACCAAAGCATTTAATGAAGGCTGTTCCCGACCCATATTTTAGCAAACTATGTACAAGGAATTGAAGAGGATCGGTACTGGATGTGCCATGCCTATATGGAAACGCTGACTTCTGTGAAAAATTGGAAAGTTCATCTACAGTGGTGTCAGAAACATAACAACTGAAAAAAACTCTTGGTCCGACAAGTTGAGGTACACCTTGTTCTGCACTGGCAGAGAGTTTGGTGGGAGCTCCATGAAGCAATGAACACAGCTTGCCTTGTAAACACAGGTTCTGGAGGTGATGTCATGGTGTGGAGCACTTTCTGCTGCTGCAGAACAGGTCCCCTGATGTTCTATTTCCTCATGTTCCTTACACTGTTCTTTTCCTGATGTTCCTTACTTGTTATTTCCTGATGTTCCTTTCTGTTGGTGCTGAACAGGTCCCCTGATTGCTGGAAGGCCCCCCTGATGTTCTATTTCCTCATACTGTTGTTTTCCTGGTGTTCCTTTTTGTTGCTGCTGAACAGGTCCTCTGATATTGCTGGAAGGTTGGGCATCCTCCAAGGTTATCTGAACATTGTTCATGATCAAGTCCATCCTGCAATGTCGACTTTTTATCCATAAGATGGCGTCTGTTTCATGGACAACAGTGCAACTGTCCATTGGACAAGATGTATTCAACAGAGGTAAAGTGAGCTCAAGAGCAACTTCCACCATCTTCCACGGCCACCGCAAAGCCCAGATCTGAACCCCATTGAGAATGTATGGGACATGTTAGGAAAACAGATCCGGGAACAAAACCCTGTTCAATCAAATACGAGCAAGTTAAAAGACTGTCCAGTAAACACCTAGTATTATGTAGACATAGATACACTTCAACACCTTGTGCAACCTATGCTAAACCACGTATGTGCTGTAATTCAGGTTAAAGACCAGTCAGTACTGAATAAAAGTTTCTAATTCAGTGGCTGGTATGTGTATATAACCTTTTTATACAGGGTCACTTTAAAAACTTGAAGTTTTATTTAACAACAAACAAACATACACAGAAGAGAATCTTTTATTACATTACTTTTGTTTTGTAAATTAATATACATGCAAATCACAAAATAAAAATTAATTAAACTAAGGGCGATGTACATTTCTTAACATTATTGATGCATAAGAGCATGCTGTTATTTGTTCGTGATATGTAATAAATAATAAAAGTATTCCAAAATATAAGGGAATGCATACATTTATACATGCATTAATTAATTTATACAAAATGGAAGTGTTTTTATTATAAAAAAATATTTGCACCACAGAATGAAATAAACAAATAAAGCATTTAAAGTATGCTGTTTGGAATTTTATTACAAATGAGAATTAAAAATTTTACAATTACTTTAGAATTTTTAATAACAATTATTTTGAGTTGGATAATGGTGTCCAGAATGCACAACAAATTGTGTTTTTAAAATTACTACAAGAACTACTTTATTTCTTGTGAGTAAGCGATTACAGATAATGTGTTCAAGCATATAATACAAATCTGAAAGTCTTCAAATATACAAATATTTTTCTCTCTAGTTTTGTTGTCATTCCAAAGAATGACACTTTCATTGTTTGTACATTTTCTTACATGGATATTACAAATTATACAATCACATAAAAGTAATGTCATCCAGGAAATACTAACAAGTTACATAAGACAGTGGCGATCCAATTGAATGAAAATCAATAACAGCTTTCAAAAAGAATGAACATGAATAAATTTACAAATAAAATGAAAGTGAAATTATTTTATGTTTCTCCTAACAAACATGGCCAAATACCCATATAATTCATGTTGAACATCATCCTTTAAAGTGAACTAAAACAAAACTATTTGTGCATTATCATTGAATTACTAACTTTGATCATGATAATGCATAACATACCAGATCTCAGATCTTATGCAGAACAAAGAAATATATTAGTTAAGACACTAAAATCTAAACTAATGCAGATCATAAAAGATATGCGTTTTCAAATGCTAAAAGCATAAATAAATTAATCACCGGGCAGATCTTTTGTGTGTGGGGGTGGGGGGAAAGTTTTGTTGTCAACAAGTTTCATTTTCCCACTATTGTACAGAAATCAGCACAAGTTATGAATCAAATTTGCTTATAGCCACTACAACAGCAGTAAAAAATTACCAAATATAGAAATTGCTCCATAATCTGTTTTATTTTATATGCAATTCCCTGAACAGCTTTGTGTTCTACACTGAAGATGGTAAAGGTATAGTGTCTTCAAAACCTGAATCAGAATTTTTTTTTTTTAATTATATTTTTAAGGTGACAGCTATGTGATTTTTCTGCTAGTCAAAATGAGAAATTTGATCAGGAAGTAACATACTGATGGGATCACTCCACAATTAAATAGTTTTTAAGTTAGTGTTAAGAACATTCTGGTGGTTGAGCATTGGCACAGGTGCAGACTTTCCAGAAATCTAATTGGTACTTGAGCTTTGCACATGAAGATCAATGGGCAGTGGTAGTCTGAACAGGAAGTCCAGTGGGTACTCAAATTCTTTACGTATTCACACAAATATACATAAATGTAAAGTGAAACTTCAATTATACTCCAGTTAGTGATAATATTTGATCAGTGTTAGGTTTTTAAAATTGAAGCAGATATATTGTTATATATTCTCTTAATTTTTCTTAGGTACAATTTATAATATGCACTTTTGTAGTTATATTTTTCTTGGAAGGTGGAACATTTATTGTTGACAATGACTTAATGGCTGCCTGAGCTCTGGAGCACCCATGTAGTCAGTGTTTATGAAAGACAGGTTCACAGCATTTTTCTGAATGGATGTGCTACTTCTGCCAAAAGTTTAATTAATATCAGGAGATTTCTTGGAATTTTTTTATTACACAAACCTAAATTGGTGAAGTAAAGAGCTATTGTTTTCGAAATATTTTATTACTAAGCTTTAAGTTTTCTCACACAATTTTTCAATGAGTACTTGGGCCCAAGAGTACTCATGTAGTTGGTGTATATGAGCATTGGGGTTGTTAAGATTCAGGCATTCCTAATTTAGAGCTACAAGTTCCAGAAATACGAGAGAACTACAGCAGGAGAATAAACATAATAGCTATGTTGCCTGTGCGACTCAAATCAATGCACCCAGTGTAACAAGCTAGTAATTTAACTGCTCGTTCTGAATACACTTATTAGAAAAGTAAACATCAAAAAACTGAAAACAAATTCATGGAATAAAAAGAATGAACAACAAATTTTGAAATGATGTGGATCAAAAATATTTTTAATTTTTACTTCACAGAAAAACACCCACTGCTATCATTTTTCTATATAGTCTATATAAATTTCCATTAAATGGAAAATAAAAATACCAATAAGAAACTAGCAATGATAAGACTAATCTACACAGTAAACAATAATTCATTATCCCAATTAACTTGATATGGTATATATATAACTATCAGTTACTGTAAACATATAAAACAAGCAAAACACCCAGTCACGTACGGTTACCGTACGTGACTCTGTATGTTTTGCTCGTTTATGTATGTTTATGTGTTATTGTCACGTGATGCCTGAGTTTTAAACCATCAGTTACTGGTCAGAATTTTCAATATTAAGGTCAAACATGCAAAAGAATCAACAATTTATCATTGGTTTTGTTTGACCATGGAGCAAAAACCTGGTCTACAACTTTCATTTCATTTCTTGCACTGATTCAATCCCTTGGTTAAAATTATTAACAGTAATATTCAATTCCAAGGTTCAAACATTATATTAAGATGATTCTTCATTTTATTTTTTCCATCAAAAATGATAAACTGACAAGCGTGGAACCAATTTCCAAAAACATCTATTCTTCATGCATATTTAAAAAAATAAAATACCTTAGTGAGGCCCCTAATATGGTACTTTGTTCTTATTTAACATTCTTCCAAAAGTTCTTTTTGTTCCTTCTTTAAAAATGTTCTAAGCAAAACCTGTGACTTTATAAAGTTTATTTAATAAACTTTATAAAGTCACACATACAATTTATTACATCAATTCTGGTAAATGTTCATCCCAAAGTTTTGACATAATTTTTTTTTTTTTTTTTACATTTAGCCTGACAAATGTTTTAAAAGAACTTATGTGAAAACTGTATAAGTGCAAATGCACAAAAAATAACATATCACACTGAAAGAAATTTAGTCTTCATATGTGCAATCAAGAAACCAGGAAAAGTACAGAACATCAAGCCTGATGAGAATAACAAAGAAATTACTCACCAAAACATGTACAAATGCCCAAAAGATTTATATAATTGTATAAGTTCACTTAATAGTATTAAGACAACAGTGAATGCTTTTTTAAACTGCTGTCAGAAACCAAACCAGACACATTTTATCTTCTCTTTTATGTTTCAAATTACAGTATATTTATTGGAAATTTTTCAGAGAAAGAGAGAGATTGATCATTTTCATCACTACAAATTTACTAAGATCCTTAAGTTTGTTTAAAACATGAAAACAATCCAGATTTTCGTTCAATTCCCATTCCAGGGTGATGCAATTTTCTAGTTTTCTGATGTTACGTGAAGAACAGTAAATACAGGCAAATCAGAGATGTCTGATTGCTGTATTGACAGTTAAGAACACAACATTTTTTTATAGTCTTTAATTTCATTAAATGAACTTTTTAATGAGAAGAAAAATAAATTTAATGTTAAACATTTTAAAAGAAGAAACAAAAGAAACTTGTAACAATAAAAAAACATTTATTTATTTTTACATAAATAACTAGGAATTTGGAAGGATTCTACCGCATCAAAGAAGTAAAATGTTTAGGAAATGAAAGATAATGAAGTGGTGAGCAGAATGTAGAATGAGGCATCTTTACAGTTGAAGCTTGGTGCCAGAGGTTAAGGTGCAAGTATGCCTTACTGTTAGAGCAGGCCCATATGGCATGAGATGCAGCCAGCTAGTCAGTCACCTCATAAATCACAGCAAAAGAAGTGAACTGAATGAATTTTGTTGTCAGACATGTATAAAAATCAAAGGGTAATAGCTTATAATGGGTGAGCATTCATTTAGTTTCTTCTTGTGTGAAAGAAGCATGGAATGCATTTCCACAAGAAATAGTGATAAAATCTCTCAATAAATTCTGCATTAGTAATGGTACAGAAGACGAGTTAATTTGTGGCTCTTTTCGGGGGGTGGGGGAGGGTAATGACCACTATCAGCAACTCAGTGGGCTAAAAGCAGTCACCCGTCCCAAATTTAGGGCCACTGGTTTTAGGAAAAGGAGAGTGCCAGTGTGCTGTAAGAAAAGAACAACATTCATACCTCACCAGGATTTGAATCCAGACTCATCTCGGATGAATGATCAGAATCCAGCACTTTGACCACTGCACCCCCAGGGTAGCCATTTGTGGTTCAGACGAAGAAGAAAATAGACATGATGGCTTGCATGATGATGATGTTTATATTTATGATGTAATGATCATGACGAAAATCTCAAAAAGTTCAGAGCTCTTCTAGCTGCAACTTGAGGAGTCTCTTGAAAGAGCTGAAAAAGTAGACAACTAGTAGCGGAAACAGAGTGCCTTGATAAGATAGATTCTGAAAAAAAAAAAAAATAGTGCAGAAAAAATCAGAGTTTTAGAAATACATGGTTTCTCATTACAAATGTCAAGTTGTAAGCTGCCCTGCATACTATACCTGTTATCTCACACTGAAGAGCACCCAGGCACCGGAAGCAGGAAAGGGGGAAAGGGAAGGAAAAGGAGGAGACTGAAAAAATAAAAGCACATTGAAAAGAAATCCCATTTATGATGCAACTGCAGTTGGACTTATATATAGGTACTCTTTGTAAATTCCTATATTAAGTTGCACTATAAAGGTTTTCAAAGAACGAATTTTAAGAATTCATATAATTTTATTTCAATAAACAGATTTGTGTGTGTGTGTGTGTGTGTGTGTGTGTGTGTGTGTGTGTGTGTGTGTGTGTTCACATAATCTGGCTATTTATGAAATTGTTTGATTGAATTCTGTTCTTCATGAGCTTCATCTTCTTATCATGAGTTGCCTTAGTCTGTGAAAATGAAGAGAATGAAAGAGTCCACCTTTCATTCTCTTCATTCCTATAAACTAAGGAACCAAGTGACAACTCAATTTGTAAATATAATTCTCAGCATATACTATGGGCCCTCCTGAAATGAAATATCAATTGTATCTCCACTCATTTATCAAAACCACAGGCTTAATTTATAATAATTTATCTGTCCTTGAAAATTTCAACTGTGAGATCATTTTTCTTATTATAGACTTCCTCATACTTTGCCTATTTAAAAAGCTGAATAACATATTTAATAGTGCACCGGAAAATTTTCATAATGCGGTTAGTAAGATGTTATATTTTTTTGTGTACACTTTTTGACTTATATCTTCATAAAATTACTAATGGTTTATAATTTAATCTTTTGTTCATTCAAATATTATACTTCAATTTACAACACAATGCCACTGTTTGTTTCTGTTTTAGCTGATTATCCAGTTAATCATTTTCAACTGTTTGTGAAATAAATAATCTCGATCATGATAATGATCAGTTAGTTAATCTACATATTCAATATTTATATGTTTGCAATAGAAAATTCTCAAAATAAATGTTTATGATATAATCTGCTATAGTAATTTGCAGATGTATGCTCAAATTTTTTTTTCATCCCTCCTGAGGAGTATGTTGTTAATACATTAGTAATATATTTAAAAAATATTTATATTAAAAAAATAAACTATGTTCCATTTTTTAGTTAGGAGCATCACAGTTAGAATATAAGTGGAAAATTCGGTGTTAAATATGCATAAGTAGTGAAAATTTGTCAATCATGCTCTACTGAAATCTGAATTTCAAATAATTCACTCTTAAAAATTCTTTCTCATGGATGCAGGTCTCCAAAACAAAACAACAACAAACAAACTAACAAAAAAAGGGGGGGGAGTGAATGTACAAACTACAGCTCTGCTTTTATTTACAAATCTGAATTTCTGAATTTGAGAGGCATTTGCAAAATTGCATCTGAATGTTTTCACCAATTTATTCTTATTCTGCATGTGGTTGAATTATTTGTTTTTAACATGAGAGTGCTATCAAACAAATTGGCTAACACCTGAAAATCATGCAGTCATCAAGAAAAATTCCATCCATACTGCATTTCTAATCTTCGGTTAAATCTTTCTGTAAGAACTGTGTTCCCTTGTTCTTGTGAAACTGTGTTGCAACAAATAAAATAATGCAGATTTCCAAAGCTCAATTCTTGTGCAAATAATTGAAAAAGAAGTTTTTCAATAAAAAAAATAATTGAAAAATATACTGAAAAAAAAAGTTTTTTCAATAAACAGAAGTAGCAAAACAAATACTCATGAATTTTGAACCAAATGCATATGATGAAAATTGGCAAATTTTACTATGTTGTACTATGACATGGGGAGTACAAATTTCATAAACAAAGACACAACTGGCTCACTGACATTTTCTTTTATGATGACATGATATTATGGGATTACTTTCTATAAAAACTGTGGACATTTCATATTCAAAATAATAAACCTGAAACAACCAAGAAAGGCTCTGGGAAGAAAAGAAAACACAAGCAAATTATACACAGAAATATTCTTTGTCTACAAAAAATATTCTTACTGAAAAAGGACAGAATTTTCTGCTGACTATCTGAATTGTAGGAATATTTGCTATTTTAGTTTGAGATTGCAATGAAGTTTGATGAAACATTTGACTAAACCATGTAATACCATGAATAAGAGAACACACAAAAGTACACTTGACGTTAGCAAAAAAAAAAAAAAAAAAAAAATTAGCAAAACGTCAGAGCTTTCAAGCATTTTTTTGGTCTTCTTCAACCAAATGAAAACTTATTGTGATTGATAAAAAAGACTTAAGCCATATTCAAAAGCTATCTGCATTTCTTTTGTTTAATTTTTTTTTACATAACTTATCCTGTTTTTTTCTATCTTTATGCTCAGATACATTGTGCTGCTATTAATATACAACTTTTTTTTTTTTTTTTTTTTTTTTTTGCATGCGAAATATGGGGCTGAAAATGAGTGCTTCTCTTACAGTCACAGCAAATCATACAAATCACAAGTCAGTTAAATGCCTTGTGCTGTGGATGGTATTTTAATCCAGCACTTGATTACAGATGATTTCTTGCATTGGGTTATGTGATATGAGCTGACGTTCAAGTGTTTGTAACCTATTTGTGTTTGTTTGGAGTTTAATGACCACCATGAGTAACTAACTCTATGAGATATAAGAAGTTGCTGGTCCCTAATTTGGGGACATTGGTTCCAAGGAGAGCTCTGAGCTAGTACCAAAAGACAAACACATCATTTATGCTTCACCTGGCTTCCTACAATTCTGACAGCTGGATGGTGCAATTTTTATGATACTAAATAATATTCAGTAATTTCACTTGATGTCATTTCACATACAGACTGGTCCAAAAGTCATGCCCTATTTAAAAAAATAAATAAATAATAATATATATTTGTTGTTTAACATTGTGTGTAGATGGCGCCAGTTGTTCTTATTCTTAGCTATAATGGCAAATGTGTAGAAAAATATATTTGTGTGGCATGTTTGTTTTTGTTTTTGTCAATCAGTTATTTCAGGTGCAAAGAAATCCTTCTGAAGCTAAAGAATTAAGCATTGGAAAAATAAATTTCTAGAAACTTGGGGAACAAGTGCTTGTGAGTTCTTGGATACTGTGTTTCCAGGACACTGGATTAGCTGAGATGGCTTAATTCCATGGCCAGCGCATTCACCTGATATAAACCCATAGGATTTTTTATGTGGATTTGTCAGGGTATGCAGAACAAAGGTGAATGATTTAAAGGAACTGAAGAAATGAAATATGAGCACCATTGCTGCTGTTCATATTGATTTATTACAACAGACATGGTGAGAAATGAGTACAGGTTGGGGGTCTGTGCAGTTAAGGCACATATACAAGTACTTTTATTTGTATCATAAAAAAACTTTAGATGCTTATGTTCTGTAAGTATTTTTTTTTTCTTTCCAGTCTTCACTCTGCTTCATGGCATGAGAAATTTCAGAGGTGTAGTTATTTTTCAATAATTTTCCAAAAATAGGGCAAGACTTTTTGACCACCCTACACATTTAGTTATTTATTTATTTTGCTTATTTAATCAATGGAAGCAAAATACACAGTCGAGTCACATTATTGTGACCACCTCCTACTTTTGACGTCAACAGCGCATAGCCAATGAAAGAAGGCATGTGTCAAGAGCTGGCTTGGAGGGTATATAAGGTGTGCTGTAGGCATTCTGAAAACATATCATTCGTTGCTGTCATGGATAAAAGGAGCGATTTATCAGATTTGCAAAAAGGGATGATATCGGCATTCAGGCCAAGGGTGGCAGTATTTCTGAAACAGTGCAGTTTGTGAACTGTTCGTGTGCTGCTGTGGTTAAAGTGTATCCTGATTGGAGAAATGGCACCATTGCAAATATGCGATGAGGAAGCTGCAGAGCACCACGTGCCATTGATGTGAAAGGTGAATGTCGTCTTCGAAGGTGCATGAGGGCCGTCAACACGCTACAGTGGAGCAACTCACTGGCCGAATGAACCAGGGGGCTACCAGAAGTGTGTCTAAAACGACAGTTCAGTGAACCCTGCTGCGTATGGGGCTCCGATGCAGACGGATGGTCATTGCACCTATGCTAAAGAAGGTGCATCGGCAGAAAAGGCTTACTTTTGCACTTTTGGACCTCCGCTGATTGGCAAAGGATTGCCTTCTCAGATGAGTCACGTTTTCTGCTTCATTGAACAGATGGACATAGGCATGTAAGGCGAGAAACATCGGAGAAGAAACACTCTTCAACCATTGCTGGAAGAACATAAGTTGGTGGGGGTAGTGCTATGGTCTGGGTAATGTTTTCGTGGAATTCTCTGGGTCCACTCATACCTGTAGAAGGCACTGCGGCCCGAATTCATTATGAATCCATCCTTGCAGACCATGTGCACCCATACATGCTGATTGTCTTCCCTGGGGCGGATGGGATCTTCCAGCATGACAATGCAACGTGTCACACAGCTAGAAATGTCCAAGAGTGGTTGGAAGAGCACGATGAATACTTCAATGTACTTCCCTGGCCCCCTAATTCCCCAGACTTAAACCCAATTGAGCATCTGTGAGACCATCTCAATCATGTTGTTTGCTCTATGGATCCTCCACCATGCACCCTCCAGCAGCTGTCAGTTGCACTGCAGTCAGCATGGCTTCACATACCTGTGAACACCTTTCAGCACCTTATTGAGTCACTCCCAGCCCTTCTAGCTGCTGTCCATGCTGCACACGGCAGTTACTCTGGATATCAGCTGGTGGTCACAATAATGTGACTCGACCGTGTATAAGCAGCACAATTGTCTCACTGTTAATCTATTTGTTGATAATTTAAACCTAAAATATACCTATCAAGAATACATGAGCTTTTTTACCCCCCCTCCCCCTCTCCCTATCTCTCTCTCTCTCTCTCTCTCTCATTTTTGCTATTTACTAGTGTTAATCAGCATGTTTACGATCTACATAAGCCATTCCTCTCTCATACACACATGAAGAAAGAATTAATTTTTTAGGGGACGTTATATATTATTTTTCTATAAGCTGTTTCATTGTCCAGCCTAGTTGACTGATACCAGGTTTACCAATGAGCAACATCTAATGGAAAGTGAATATATAGTGTAACATTAGTGCTTATGAATGCATCTACAACAGAAAAAAAGCTTTAACACACATATCCCCCAGTTTTAAACAGAACAAGTTTTTAAGAGTCCTCATTCTGCTTCAGGGCATCAGAAATTTCATTTTATGCAGATAGAGACCCTTGCGTCTATGTAAGAATTCAGGTATTCTTATTCTGTAAGAATTCACCTCAGTCACTGGTATCCCTCTTCTATTCATACAACACACAGGGGTTTATCAAACTAATAAAAACACTGACTGAGACTGGGGTGCACACAATGAACCATACACAAACCACAAGGATGAAGTCACTGCAATGTCAGGTGTAGTATGTTATTGACTATCACATAGCAGTCGCAATGTCAGATCTCAGTGACCTCAAAAAAAGGCACGAATGATTATATTTATTGGTGTGCATCTTGCAAGAGCTACAGTAACTAGAGGTAGAAATAGCCGATGTAACATCAGGAACTGTATAGGAGATTATGACTACCTATCTAAAAGGACATGACATTGCCTCTAAAGATGCAAACTATGGATGCCAAGAAGATGTCAGATGGGGATAGGCAAATGTTGGCATGGATTGCACAATTAAAGCAGTAGACCATAGCACTGCAAATAGCAGCAGAGTTGAATACCAGTCAGAATGATCATGTTCCCGTCACAACAGTTCGTCTGGAACTCCATCATGCTGGTATTTACAGGTATGGCCATGCTGCAATCCACAAATCTTTTATTACTAACATTAACGTAATAACAAAATGTTTAAGGTGGTGCAAAGCACATAAAAACTGGGATGCTAAAGACTGGTGATGTGTGACTGGGTCTGATGAATCGATGATCATTACATCTGGCGAAACTGTGATGATCACTACGTCTGGTGAAAACCTGCAGAAGTGTACCACTCTGTGAAGCATGGAGGTGGATTCCTCATGCTGTAGGGTGTCATATCACTGCATTCCTTAGGACCATTGGTTATTCTGCAGAGTCGTGTTATGTCTGTAATGTACAATTCCAATCTTAGTGACCACCTGCACTAAATGTTGGAGGCATTGTTCCCTAATGACCATCCCTAGTTTCAAGCAGATAATGCACCTGTGCATTGTGCAAAACATGTAAAGTTGTGATTTACCAAACATGAGGATGAGGTACAGTAGCTACGGCCACCCCAATCTCCAGACCTCAATCTTACTGAACTTTTGTGGGTATCTCTGAAGCGAAAGATCAGATCACACTTTCCACGTCCAACATTACTGGCAAAAGTTGGTGCTTATTTTACGAGAATGGTCCCAAATTCCATTATTGTATGTGCAGTACTTGTATAAGTCTATTCCAAGTTGAATTGCTCCCGTTCTGGAAGTCTCAGTTGGGCTTACAGCTAATTAATAAAAAAAGTTATCCACAAACAGTAAATGTTTCTATCATTTTGACAAAGCCTTGTAACTCAGAAGGGTCCTCGAGTATGTAATAGTGGAAATGACACAACTGCTGTTAAATGCAGATGATAATTTCAGTACATATCTACTGGTCTTGTTTTCATATTTTTATTTTGCATCATTTCTATAGAAATATTCAATGTTTCAAATTTAGCAATATAACTTCAGTTTATTATTTCAATATTCCAAAAAAAAAAAAATGTCTAAAATTTAAATCACTGATAGTGATTTACTGAGAAAAGACAAATACAGTACATTGAACATGGATGGAAAGGCACATTAAAAGGCACAATGTAGGATTCACATGATTCACTTTGCTACATATTATGCTTGATGTAAATCAAGCTTCGTAGTCCTGACTTGTGACGCAAAAATTGCACAAATTATAAAACTACCAAAAATCTATGTACACTGAGTAAAATATCATGACACACTAATCTGCTGCAAAATAATTTGTTAAAACTCATTAACAAATAATCTGTTGAGAAAACAGATGTCTTAGGAAAACTATTCACAAAGAATACGTTATATAGTAAATTACATAAAATAAGCTACAATTTCATCACTATATTAGTTCACATGAACATAACATATAATTTTAAAAAATGCTGAAAGATATAAAAAACTTTGCACGTATATGTATGTACAATACATGTGTATGCATAATTATGAAACAATTGGCTACAGGAAAGGTTATTTCTAGCAAGAAAACATGCTTGCCTCTCTAGTCTAAAGAACTAGAATCTTCTCCATTCTGTCTCTGTTTGGTCATCACTAGAAATGAATTACAAGCTGAACTAGGCACTTTGCTCAAAATATCAGGAAGTGGACAACCAGCCTCTCTCATTTGGACCATTTTATGCAAACCTTCTAAGACATGTTTTCCTTTAAAAAAAACTGAACACACTGATTTTTCAATTATTTCTTCCTCATCAGACAGGCCAAAATATTCTGTTTTTGTCTGAAAAACAACAGGAGGGGGGGGAGAAAGATTCAATTAGATATGCATCAAGAAAGAAAATACACTGTTCAACATGGAAATTGCAACATCAAGAAAGATCTGACATATAGTCAGCAAAATCGTGGGACACAAAGATCTGTGAAGACTGTAAATGATTGAAAAAATGAAATATGATAATGTAGTATACTCGCTTTTATTTAGGCTTATTATAAATACAGGGGGTGCAGCACAGAAACACAATATTTTAGGTAGGGATTTAGGGCATTCAGTTAAAAATTTTAGGGATATTTCCCCCCCCCCTCCTTAAAACAGATTAATTTAACAGAACAATTGAACACATGCCTAAATAAAGACATACACAAACACTTTCAAATTTATGTAGCTTAAAAGTGTTGGCATATATGTCGCATAAGATTACATAAAAACATGACAACACTTAAATTCACACAATTTAAAAGAGTTGGCATATATGTCTATTAAGTGGTTTTATTACTCTGTTAGTTTATTAATTATATTTTTGATACTTATAACCATCTTGCACATTTTTCTAATAAACCTTAAAATTAACAATTACATAGGTTAGCAGCTCATTCATTGCTCTCAGCGAAGTGGGGCCACATAAATATTGGCATTTTTTGAGCAAAAACATTTAGATATGAATGGTACAACACTAATATTAAAATGTATCAATAACTGCACAAATATAAATTTCAAAACTCACCTGGGCATATATGATTAGGAAGCAATTCACCATAATTAAATTGTGCACACTTTAAAAATGCAAAAACATTTTTTTTAATCTACTTAGTTTAAGGACGACACAATTGTGAATGAACTCCAACTATTTAATGCCTTTGTATTTTGTAAAGGTGTAACATACCATATGAATTGAAAAAATAAATTGGGAACTTCTTTCCCGTTCTTTCACTGCATGATGTGCGAAGGAAAACTGACACATCCTGTTCTTTTGTCACTACATTAAAATTGTCACAAACAAAATTCATTTAGCACATCCTGTTTTGTTGTCACTTAGTTAAGAGTTTCACAAAAAATTATTATTAGGCCCATTCTGTTCTGATGTTACTTAAGATTATCACAAAAAATCATTTGGCCATTTTTAAGCGTTTCTTTATAAGGGAATCTTTTTTATCTTCCAACACTTTTATTTTATTTTCCAACTGAGATAGAGAATCTGTTCCTTCAGTTATTAACTTTTGGGCAATTATCATTTCAGTTGCATTGTTTTTGAGTTTGCTTTGCTTTGGTCACTCGTTCAGTTCCTTCTTTTATCATAGACAGGGAAGCCTCTTTTTCATTTCGTAACTCCTTTATTTCAACATCACATGTTGAAATGCTGTCATCACACTCTAATTTGTGCTTTTTCAATTCCTCCTGTTCATGTCTTTCTTTCTCAATTTCTAATTTTTGTTTCTGAAATTTTTGTCCATCCTGCTTTCTCCTTTCAGTTTCTTCTTTAAAATGCTTATGAGCATTTGAAACTGTCTTTAAATGAGGTAGAGTGATTGGCACATACAGAACATTTCCACCATAATAATGAATTGCTGATTTGACAGTGCAGATGGCTCTTATTTTTGACTCACTCAAACTGAACCTGTCTTTGGTTACCAAAGAATTGTTTAAAGAAAAGCCACGCTCAGGATCTGCATTTCCATGGGGCAGAGCTAATGCAGACTTTATGACTTTGGCTAAATTAGCAAATTTAAGCTTTCCATCAACATCAGTTAGCCTCAGTATCTTTGCCCATTACTCATCAATAGGAGTAAGCGTTCCCTTATCATTCCAAATATTTTCAGGTAAGGTCTGTAGTTGGTAAATTTTTCATTTATCTCTTACCAAATCAGTCACTTCATCGAGAAAATGTAGATATTGACACACACGTGTTATTGCATGCAAACCAGGGTTAGCATCACGTTCAACCTGTGTGGCTTTTGGCATGTTCTGGCGAAGAACTTGAAGATCTTTCAATTTTTGGCTACAGAACGGAAGATTTTCTTTCAGATATTCAACATTTTCAACCAAAGCAGCTCTTATATCAAGAAGGAATTTTCTTCTTTCATTTGCTTCTAGTGCCCTCACTAGGCGATTAGTTGCCATACCGATTTCTATTTCGTTCAAAGCTTTGAAGAGAGTCATTTTTTTTAAATCAATTTTTTTCAACTCTTCCACCTCTTTAAGTGAAAGGATGTTATCATAAATGAATTTTGACATAAGGTTACACAAAAAGGAATTCATCTCAGAATATATAATGTGAATTAGAGGTTCTTCACGCTGAAATAGGGTTAGAAATTTCTCAAATACTGGATAAATGTGTATTACAAAAGTCAAATAGCAAAGCATTATTTGACTTGTCAAGGAATTTCTGATTCTTCTATATCTCTCAGTATTGTTGATGCTTTTGTCAAAAGACTTTTGCTTTGGCAAAAAATGCAAAAAATATTCTTTCAAATTTGGCAGCTGTTCTAAAATTCTCTCTGCGACAGGTCCTATAGTAAGCCACCTGCTTGTAACATGCTTTATCATAAACTGTGTTAAACTGCCAGTAATCTTATCCACTTCCTTAAAGTCCTCCTGTCGTGCAGCACTATTTTTCAAAAATGCATACAGATCTGTAGCAAACTCATCAAGATTGAAATCAAAATTTTTCAGCATCTTGTTGAAGCTATTGTGCACAATGTGTAAACAGCAGAAACTAACATCCAGCATTTTATGCCCAGTTTCAATTTTCATCAATTCATTCAGTTTACGCACTATACTTTTATTTACATTTGGGCCATCTGTGGAGATGGTCAATAAAGTACATAAATTGATCTCATATGAGGCCAATTGATCAAGGAGCTCATGTACCACCTTATCTCCTGACGCATGACCCAAAAATATGCTTGTAGCATACCGACAGACAATCTTGTTTTTTTCTTCGGACCATATCTAACATAGATATCTAGCTGTTTCTTTACTTGGCTATTTGTAGTCTCATCAAATGAAAGTGTGAGAGGGTTGTTGCTTTCCCTAATGTCTCTTCTCATTTCATTATCAAAATGTACAGCCAACCCATGGGATATGGTGTAGGCTATTTTTTTTCTTTTAGTTGCATCTCAGCAGCTATTTTTGAATTGCTGAACATAACCTTAAAAATATTTAGGGTCTCATTACAAGATTTAAAAGAAAAATTTGTGTGTGCTATGTTTAATGCCCATATAGCTTCTGCTTTAACTGTTTCCATCTCAATACCTAAGGAGGGTAAACTGGTTCCACTTGTTTTACCTCTCTGAATGTCAAACAACTTAACAAGTGAAGAGTTAGAATACCTTGCAAGGAAACATTCTTTGTGCTTTTTCCCATTATGATGGGATTTAAGCTGAGAAAACCCACTGTTGGATACAGCAAAACTATCACTGCCCAATTCACACTTAGCTGAATATATGTCTGGCATCGCAGAACACCATTCAGCAATGGGAACTTCATCCAACTCTCGCATTAGCCATGATGTCTGAAATTTTGTTTTTCCATGAGGCATTTTAATTGCCAAGTTTCTTAATCAGCTCAAGAATGAAAGCAGAACAAAAAACTTACGAAAATGTCAATGACTTGGTTATTGAACATCCTATGCCAACCAGCACAATAACACAAAAAGGATGTTTTTACTCAAGGATACCTTTCACAACTGAACTTGCATTGCACATTTTCTTTGTTATATCAATATTGCGTACCACAAGCAACGATGTTTTCATCCAATCAGTAACTTTAGGTTTCTCACTAATTCTCCTTCTACTGATCATGAACAATTTGTTCACAGTTGGCAAAAAAATCTGTGCTCGTAACAGTCTATCAGCTCTGCTGTTTTTCCCGCGTAACTGAAAAGGTGCCAGCTTTTCTGTCAATCAAGCCGTACTCATTTTATTTCCAGGGAAAGAAAGTCAAAGGAGGCAAATCAAGACGTAATTGGAGTCAATTTCAACCAAACCATGGTGGTAACATGTTTTCCCAAGAAACGGCTAGCCCTGGCTACACTGACTTATTTTTATAGCTTCAGCGCTGCATGGCACAAACATTAAAAATTTTCATGGCTAGTTTAAAAAGTATTTAGCCAATTCAGGCGAAACTTTGGGGACCACTTTCTATTAGTGATTTATGGAGTTCGCAAAAATTTCAGCCAGTTTCGTGAAAAATTCACAAAGATTTATTTTTGTATTTTTTTATCCTAGTGCGCCTCAAATCAAGGAAGTCAGTCAGCAGGGTGGGATCCATCTATCCTTATCACAAGAGGAATCTCCAGCACCACACACAAAACCAACTCCACCAGAGTTGCTCCTTTCTTCCCCACTATAGCCCCACCTACATGTATTCCAAGTGGCTGCAGTCACTCCTCCCCTGTGAATGTTATCAAAGTCCATCAGCGTCTTCGTCCTGACCCCAATGCTTCCTTCCGTAAATAAACACTCTGGGAAACAGTTGCGCTCTCTTGGGGGAGGGGCATCTGATGAAAGAACACTTTAATGGCGCACCTGCCTTCTTTGGAAAAACAAACTTTTAAAACCACAAGCTGCAGCTTTTATTTAGCCTGAAAATTACTGTACATAACAAAATGTAGAAACCACTTTTCACATATAAAACCAAAAAAATCAATGCTAGACAAATTTTAGGATCTTTTACATTTTCTTAGGGATATTTTAGGAATTTTAGGACACTAGTAAATGTTTAGGGATTTTAGGAAGACTGAGCCCCCTGTAGTCCAAGGTCGCCCACGTCAGACAGTTATACAACTCTGCAGACAACAAGCCATCAATGAATGCATATCATTTCAAGCAACAAACTAAAACCCACAGCAGGGTTTTAGTTTTTAGATAGTGTGTGGGGAGGGGGTATGCCCACCACAAGCAACTCGACGAGCTACAAGCATAAATACTGGGTTAAAAGCCTGTCTTTAATTTGGGGCCACTAATTCCAGGAAGAGAAAGAGCCAGTGCTGTTAAGACAAACACACAATCCATGGGTCACTTGGGATTCAAACCTGGACACATCTCGGACGACTTATGAGAAGCCCGTGCCTCATGCCACTTGGCCATGACATAGCTGTTGCAGATCTGCTGCCAAAGATGGTGGCCCATATGGCACCACATATGATTGGAAAGCAACAAGTACGGTGAGTTTAGTAGCCATGGAAGAATGTGCCCTGAAAACTGTCCCTTGTGACACGAAACAGTGTGTGGATGAGCATTGTTTTGCTGTAGTTAATGACATGCCTGCAAAAGAAAAATTGTATCATGGGATTGACATCAAAGTACCATGGATTGCATCAAAGTACAACTTTGATGCAGTATATGGATTGCATCAAAGTACTAACTTGCCATATGGACCAGAGATGTCATGTCATCACATTGGACTCCACTCCATATCAATGTACCACACACTAGGGTGCTGCATGGCAGCTTATTGTAAACACCTTTGCATGTTTTTAATAATGATGGTGACATATGGATGTACAGCCATCTCACACACTGAAACAGAACCTGGACTTGCACTTGTTATAGAATGCTTCCGAAGGACAAGCATTGTGATATGGCAGAAATGAGAGGCTCCAGGATGAGCATTTTGTTTGTAGTCTCACATCAAGTAAATGACATTGTAGAATTTGGGTTGACATCTCTGTACCTCCAGCAGCTTGCAGATCATGCTGCAGCATGGTCATTCTGGCCATAACAATCTTCACATGCTGTGCCCAGCATCTTGGCCTCCATTTCCTTTCCACTATATTATTTGGTGTTATATGACATAGTGTAACACACAATGTTGCACCATGTTTCATATTAACATCCATGAGAGTTCATGGGTGTAGTTCAATGTGACATGGGGCAAGAGGAGGGATTTGCCTTCCCCTGGAAACTTGACCCTGGGCTTTCTGTTATCGGAAGGCACTACAGTGATTTTTGCTATTGCTATGACACTAATTCTCATTACTAATTTTTCTGTAGAACTTTGGGATGAGTGTACATGCAATAAAAATAGCAATCATGTTGGGAATTTCCAGTAGAAAAAATGGAAATTTACAAAAGAAAGTAATAATGAAATTTCCCATTGCATGTTGGTGAACAGTGTATATACTTACAGTATGGAAAAGTATGAAAGGTATATAGTCAGACCTCTATATATCGAAGTTGATAGTTCCATAAAAAAATTTTGATATATAGAAACTTCAATATATAGAAACAATCATTTTTTTATACATATGTATTGTGGAGTATATTGTATTTAGAAACAGATTTCCTAATCAATGCACTCTTTCTTATAAATAGCTTAAGTGAATATGAATCACATTATGTAGAAGTTATGTTCATATAGATAATTAAAAACAAGAATTAACAAGAAAAAATGTGTTGAACGTACCTTGAAAAAACATTACATGTATTTATGTAGTATTCATATGGATTTACATTTGTGTAAAAAGTTTTCTAATATCTTGCTGCACAACAAATTTCGATGATGATTCATCATAAAAGTGTTAACACTTATCAAGTCCGTGAAATACATTGTCAGGAACTTCTTCGGCGAACTGCAGATCACGACATGTTGTATCAAATGCAACCAACATTTCTTTTTTAGAAGTCTTAGGGGGCTCTTCTGAATTTCTCTTCAGCCACTTCAATGTTAGTCTATTTTGTCTGAAGTGAGCTTACTACGTCATCGTCTGCATCAGATATTCTGAAACAATTGCGTCTTCATTGATGTAAAGAAACTCATGAAGGGAAATTTCTTCCTTTATAAGACCTTTTGTTTACAAGTTCTTCCAACATTGTTCGGCATGTGGGAAGACATTTTGCTCCTCAATTTGAGGCAATTCCATGAAGCCAGCTTTTGTAAATCAATTCTTTACCATTGATTCTATAACACTGTTGAGCTATACAAATTCCAGATCAATCACTTTACCTGTAGAATGCTCATTTTCTAAAGTCCAGGTAAGTCTTCTGAAAATGTGTTTTCAATAATGAATTTTCAAATTTCTTAGAACTCCCTGGTCCATTGTCTGCAATTTTGAAGTTGTGTTTGGAGGAAAAAAATCAAATTCACGTTTGATAGTTTTGATGCTACATTACGATGAGTTGGGCAATTGTCTACAAAAAGAACAATTTTTCTTTTCTGCCTAATTATATTTTTATTGAAATTTAAAATCCACTCCTCAAAAATATTATTTGTCGTCCATGCCTTTCTATCATAACGGAGGCCAACTTCTAAAAACTTCACGCCTTTGAAGCATCTGGGTTGCTTACTTTTCCTATCACCAGTAATCTTAGTTTTTCTTAACCATTAATGTTAGCACCCACTAAGACTGTTATCCTTCCTTTGCTGTTTTTACCTCCATGACTGTTGTCATTTTTAAAAGCAAGTCTTCTCTGGCAAACATTTAAAGAAAAGTCCCATATTGTCGACATTAAAAAAGTTATCTCGGGAGCGTACTCTTCCAAAATCTTCTTCAAAACCGTGTTTTTCCATTGGTCACAGTCGGCATCACACATGCTTCCACTCTCCCCCAAAACAATTTTTTTCTTTTATGCCATGCCACTTCTTAAATTTATCCAACCAACCAGAACCAGCTTGGAAATCCACTTGCCCCAAATGATTGGCAAACTCTGATGCCTTTTCGTTTAAAAGAGGACCTGAGATTGGCAAGTATTTGGCACTAAAAATTTTGATCCATTTTAAAACAGCGTTATCCACTTTTCCAAAATGACACAATTTAGAACGTTTCCTGTCAGGTCCGACATGTTCAAAGAATTTTCATAACAAACTCTTGGTTTTTTATAACTGTTGACACTGTACTTGGGAGAATGCCAATTTTAACTTCAATGTCTTTTTTGCACATTCCACTGACCACGTTCTTCAACAATTCCACTTTTTCCACAACACCGAGAGATTTCCTTTCTGACATCATGAACATGCACCATTGGTTAGAAAGGCTGAAACAAACTGAATAATGCTTTACAGGGGAGGAAGGTTACTTGAGGAAAAGGGTGAGGGAGGGAGTGTAGAGACAATACCTCCTAGGCAATCTGTCGGCGTCACAAAAACCTTGACCACCCTTTCCTTCTTTCTCTTGCGACATCTCCATGAATTTTTTCTCGCTTCCTTTTCTTATAACATTGTCATTACGGGGCAGAAAATTGCAATTTGTCTTGAAAAAAATTTGATATATAGAAACAGTCTTTCAATGTAATGATCACAGGGATTCACAAAAAAATTTATATAGAGAATTCCGATATACAGAAGTTTGGTATATGGAGGTCCGACTGTGTATGAAAAATATAATTTTAAGTTTTCTGATGTGACTGACGTAATGTGATAAACAGCACATCAGTCACATCAGAAACATCATTTCAGAATTCATCTACAGGCAATTCAGGGATGTTTAACTGCTGAGTTAATAATTTCAAAATATTTTTGTGCCAATGCTCAAAATCTTTCCATGACTTTGGTTTTAGCACCACTTTTTTTTAATGAAATTTTTAAAAAGTGATGCAGTGAGCTTTATTTTAGTAAAGTAAGCTATATTAAGCTCCAGTTTAGACTTTAACCAGCACAAGGAACTTAATAAGCTTTTTTCTTTTAACAGTTTTACTCATTTCTGCTATCCACCAAGAGGTTTTAGCCTCCATACTGTTACATACTGCCACAACATAACTCCATAATCCTGAACTGCATAGTTTTTTAACCACTGTAGATCAACTCTAAAATAATGTTTAGTACTTATAAAATATCAGTCCATTGCCAAGGAATAAGTTTGATATGCTTTTCCATTGATATTTTGCAAGCAGTTTTTCTGAAGCCTATACATTACAAAACAATGCTCTTGTCATCATTTGCAGCTCTACAAATCATGTCCCTTATAATAGAACCACCCTTCTGTTTGGCTTCAGCTATCAATGCCTCCCTTACCCCTTACTCCCATAAGTAGGGGTCTCAGATGACCCACAGATGGTAACAACTTATTATTCCAGGCTACCCAGTTTACACACGAGACTGACGAAGAAAAAAAAAAAAAAAAAAGCTGAACTTTTTAACTGGGTGAAAAATCAGAACATGCAGTGAAACAGTGTGAATAAAATGCAGCATGAGCAAGATTGAATTGTTCATGTTAATTTATGTATGTAAATTTTAAACTGGAGCACATTAGTTCTTTAAAATATAAAATTACTGACATTTAACAACAACACAGAATAGAGAGAACATTGTGCGGTGGAGATAAATTAAAATCTTCGCTCAGCCTGACTTCCCTTTTCAGAAATTTTCCCTGCATTTTCAAGCTGAAACCCAAATGTGAAAGAAACAACATTATATTTAACAACAATACTGAGCAGAAGAAACAGCATGGAAAAAAACTTTACTATGACGGGGGAAATCTTTACTTCATCTAACTTCCCTTTTCGAAAGTCATTATTCCGTCCTCTGACGGAAAACAACCCCACTCACATTTTTGTTCAGTTATGCATCGATCTCAGAAACCACCCAAATGATGATGGAAAAAGCAGAATTCCTCGAATCCGCGGAAGAATCTCGTGCTACAAAGTTAAAGGAAAATTACCGCGCCATCTAACTTCTGTTTTCGAAAACTGTCCCACCATTTTCAAGGTGAAATACTACTTACTATTTATGGAATAAAGTTATATTTAACAGCTACTGGGCAGAAGGAACATCGTGAGAAAAACAATTGATTACTGGAAAAATCTTCACCCAGTTTAACTTACATTTCCGAAAGTTTTGAAAGACAAAATGCCATTTAAGACGAAAAAACGCCCCCCCCCCCCCCCCCAATTTCCAATTTTCTTCCGTTTTGCATCAATCTCAAGAATGACCCAAATGATGGGGGGGATTTTGCGAATATGCGGAAGATTCTCATGTATGAGTTTAACAAGGGAGCTTCCTAATCAAAGCGAGAATGTCCTTTGACAAAGGCCTCAATTCCCAGTTTTTAAGAAAAAAATACCAAACTTATATGAAAATTAATTAATTAAGGTGACTGATTACTTTATTTTTAAACCAAAGATTTTCTAGACAGCATGTGGACAAATTTAGTGATTACTAAGTCAGAATTTTTTTGTTTTTTTTGTTTTACATGTCAGAAATGCCTTTAAAATGCTCCCTAATATCCAATGGAACCTGTTTCCAATCTACTTTCAATCTCACTTTGAACAGATGTCACGCTAAATGCAAACATAAAAGTACATCACCAAGAGTAAATACAGTCAACCCTCAATGTACCGCCTCTCGATTTAACACCACCCTTGGGTCTGAATAAAGGTACTCCATGTAAAACATCCCTTGATAAACTGCCACACCCTTGGCATCCATCAACCCTAACAACATATTAATGCACCAACTTGCCTTTTCCAACACAAAACATACTTGATGTACTACAACTTGCAAGCTATGCGTGAATTGCTTTCCCATTTTTTAGAACCACGATTCAATTGTAGCAAATTTTTTGGCAGAGAAATGGAAGACGTTGCCTGGGGCAGAAGTCAGCTGCTCCTTCCAAAAACATGCCAGAATGAGGGAGTCCATCTGGACTGGTCCCACTTTTGTAAAGTGGCACAAGAGTCAAAAGAAGAGAAATAAGTCACAGAGCTTTATCAGTTTGGGATATCGTTACGGCCTGAATTTATTGCGATTTTGGGGGGTTAATCTATTTCTATTTGTTAGGACTTAACAGATGCCTCACAACTCTTTACCCTTTAACCATGTTCTCGATTTGCATCTAGAGAAGCATCAGCAAAGAGTGCCTGCAGTGGAACCTGGTTACCTTTGACTCAAGTGGCTGTCTTGTGAGTTGAGGTGTTCTTTTCATTCCTGTCCTGCCTTGTTTGGTGGAATGAAAGTGCTTGTGCTCTTTACCCTCTACCAACTGTCAATTAAGATGGCAAATGAGTCAACACCTTTTCCCAGGGACATAACACTTCTTTTATCCCACATTATGCTTGCTGTCTTTAGTTTATCTTCTTGGTTCTGCAAATCAGTCTGTAACTGTTTACCAACAACAAAATCATAAACAAAACAAAAAAAAGTATTAATAATCTAAAGCAACTTATGGGAATTTACTAGGAAATGTTTTCATTTATAGCAAATTTTCGGAGAAAACTCTTCTCCTTCTTCAGGCTCTCTAGTTGTTGTCACTTTTTGCTTGTCACTATCATGGTTACGGTTTACCTTGACGGTTACGGTTAACCTTGACGGTTTAGGTTATTTTTCACCAAATCCTGCCAGATGTTAGGCAGGGAAAATCCTTTGCAGTCATTGATGATGGAATTTTGTTTTTTCTCAATCTCTATTCCTTCTTTCAGTTTTCTTTTTTGGAAATTGCTTTGGAAACTGATTACTTTAAGGGAATTCCAATCCATGCTGTGCCCAGTTTCTCTAACATGCCTATCTAATCCAGTCTTGTTTGAGCAATTTTTTATAGCTGCTTTATGCTCAGCTATACGAGTTTCTAGTCTGCGACCTGTTTCACCTATGTAAGATAGTCCACAACTACAATTTACTTCATAAACTACTCCTTGCATTTTTAAAATATCTTCTTCTCTTTGAACTATTTTAGGGAAAAAATTTTTAACTTTGTTCTCTAAACTTGGAGCTAGCCTAATATTGTATTTTTTACTAATTCTCTTTAAAGCCTCAAATAAACCTTTGTGATAAGAAAATTTTCTAGTGAATTTTACTTCTTGCTTTTGTGGGTTCTTCTTACCATTAAAATTCAGAAGCTTCTCAATTTCTTCTTTAGGATAGTTATTTTCTGCAAGTATGACTTTAAGCTCTTCTTTATGGGCTTCTTTTTTATCTGCAGTAGAAACTATTTTATTAATTTTTTCTAAAAACTGACTTGCTACATTTTTCTTAATAGAAACTGGATGATACGAATTGAAATCCAGTAGTCTTTTAGTATTCATTGGTTTTTTATACCAACTAGTGAGGAATTTTTCATCTTCATAATAGATAGTAATATCTAAGAAGTTTATTCTTCTTTCTTTTTGAAGTTCAATAGTGAACTTAAGGGAATCATCTAATTCATTGAATGAGTCTAGAATTCTTTCTGGAACAATTTCTGAGCTATCTATTATAAATAAGATGTCATCCATGTATCTGCTATATAAGCAGAAGTATGTGGGTTGTACTAGTATCTTTTCTTCTAGTTTTCCCACATAATAGTTAGCTAAGAGTAGGGAGAGTGGGGAGCCCATAGCTAGCCCCGATTTTTGAATGAAAAAAAGTTTTCCCAAATTGAAAGTAGTTGTTCTGCAAAGAGAAAGTAAGCATTTCAAAAATTCCTACTAATATGTTTTTTTCCTTGTTGTGAAAAACTATTAGGTCTGCCAAGTCTTCCGCTATAAAGTCTATAAGTTGATCTATATTAATGTGAGTATACATAGACACTATATCTAAACTACCCATAATAGGAGAATCTAATTTAGGAAGAAGTTCTAGTTTTCTTTTAGCTGCATTGAGTTTTTAATCAAGTTAGGTGGCTCTTTTAAAAGATTCTGAAGGTGTGACTTTAAAAAATAGTTTAGATTTGAAAGAATAGAGTTTTTTGAGTCTATTATTGGTCTAATTGGTTGGTGTTCTTTATGCAGTTTGACTATTCCATATATTTGAGGTAATCTGAACTGTAATTTTGAGAATTGTTTATAGTTTTCTGGAAGCTGGTTTTTCTTTTTTTGAAGTGAAATAAGCTTAGAGACTTTTTTAATCAAATCTGGTAGTGGGTTTTCTTTTACTTCTTCATACATAGGTTTTTTAGTTCTTCTTCCATCTTTTCTAGATAATCTTTCTTATCCATAATAGTAATCAACTTACTTTTGTCTGTTTTCACAGCAACTATACTTTCATTTTTTCTGAAATCTTTAAGAGCTTGTAATTGACTATTATCAAAATTTTTTTGAGGTTTCCTTACTTGCTTCTGGAATTTTGTAAGGCTATTGTAGTAATCTTTTCTGAGGAGGTCTGCTTTAATTTGGTCCCCTTTTTCTAAAGTGCTGCAGATGCTTTCCAATTCAATTACCAATTTTTCTGGATTTATTTTTTCTTTGGATAGATTGAAATTACTTCCTTTATTTATCACTTGTAATAATTCTTGGCTAACTCCAGTAGCAGTGTTGTCCTTCACATGACTAAGAACTGCAGTTTTTTTGTTTTTACTAGAATAGTTATTCTTCAAAAATTTTTCTTCTTTAAGGTTCAGCTTTTTAACAAATTTCTTATTTTTGTTTCTTACTCCAATTTTTAGCCAGTCATCCAATTCTGCTTTTACTGCATCCCTTAAGATTCCAGAAATTTTCTTTTCATTTTCTACTTTTACTTTTTTATAATAAGCAACATTTTTATATTTTGCTTCAATACTTCTTTTTAACGTTTTTTGCTCTATTTTTCTTATGAAGTTGGCTGAAAGTAAATCTTTAAATGGTTTTCTAAGTCTAAATGAATTTGGAATAAAGTTATTTACCTTGCAATTTTTCAGGAACTTGATTTGAGCTATGGATCTTTCCATCTTCAATGTAGCATGTTGAACTTTCTTTATTGTTTGCCAAGTATCTGACCCATACTCTGTTCTAATTCTTTGAATAAAGCTCATATTGAGAAATGGCTTCCTAGTTTAATTGAATTAATAATCTAAAGCAACTTATGGGAATTTACTAGGAAATGTTTTCATTTATAGCAAATTTATTTTTGTTGTATTAAAGTATTTTTGTTGTTTGCTCTTTGGAGAGAAAAAAAATGTCAAAAAGAAGTCAGTCAGTCCCTATCATAAAGCAGAAGATTGAAATTTGTAAATATTGCAATGAAAATATTGAAATCCAAAACAGAAATGAAAACAGATGATTTTTTAAAAGAGACTAAGGTATGCAAATCGATTTTGTGTAATGCTATTAACATTTACTTGATAAAGTTTTAGTAACATAGCAAGATTTTCTATTCATTTCCTTATAATTAAAATGTTAATTATGTCTTTCTGCTATGCAAAGCAAATTTCAGCATTTAATGCATACTACAGTAGACGCTTCCGAGATCGAAATGGACACTCTGAACTACAGGGCACACTAGGTACGCAGCACAAAACTGCATTTTTTTCTAATTAACATGTTTGTAATTTAATGTTAATTATAATTTTTGAGGAATCATAATTAATAAAATTCCGGTACTTAAAAATAATTGGTAAACTTCATACACCGGCGTGCAAAAATTAAGGACGAGACGGTTTTTCGAATGTAACATCGTGCAGGAGTGCTCCACATCGACTCAAATCATACCATAAGATCCCCAAGATGTAAGAATATGGGACAAGTCGTCAACAAAACCGTCCAAACAAGGAATTCAAAGGATACAAAGGCACTTTATTGAAAAGGTAGCTTCAAGCACAACTGGACAGAAGACAGAAACGTCCATGTGACAGGCCACTGCCAAGAAAAATCCAGTCTTTAGTAGGAGATATGATCACCCCTGACTGGGTTGCAGGATTTACAACGTCTGTCCATGCTGAGGACGAGGTTGTCAAGGAGCTGTTGAGGCATCACGGTCCATTCCTCTTGTAGCGCTAATCGCAGCTGCGGAATCGTTGCTGGCAGCTGGTGATGTGCTGCCAAGCGTCTCCCGAGAAGGTCCCACACGTGTTCGATTGGATTTAGGTCCGGGGACCTTGCGGGCCAATCCATGCGTTGAATATCCTCACTCTCCAACAGCTCTGCGACAGCCACTGTACGATGAGCTGTAGCGTTGTCATCCATGAACAGGAACTCAGAACCCACAGCACCTCTAAACAGATGCACGTGAGGCAGGAGAACCTCGGTACAATAGCGGACACCAGTGACTGAACCTCCTTGGAAGATGTGGAAGTCAGTACGGCTACCAAGCATGACACTGCCCCAAACGAGAACTCTGCCACCTCCAAACCGGTCCCCTTCGATGATGTTGGAGGTGTGATTGCGTGTTCCCTGCTCTCTCCAGATGTGTATACGTCCAGAATCGCTCGTCAGACTAAATTGGCTCTCATCCGTAAAGAGAACTTGACTCCATTGCTGATGTGTCCAGTTATTGTGTTCCTGGCACCACAGAAACCGCTGTCTCCGATGGGAAGGCGTTAATGGCACACGCCGTACTGGTCGTCGTGCCAATACACCACCTTTGTGCAGCCTCCTGGCCATGGTAAAACGCGATAAAGGACGTTCAGTTGTCGGTTGCATGTGCCTTGCGATTTCTCCCGCTGTCTGCCGTCTGTCTCTTCTCGCCTGTAGGACAATATACTGGTTGTCCGCCGCCGTAGTTGCTCGTGGACGACCACTGCTAAACTCTCGGACAGCTGTTTCTGTCGTTTGAAATGCTCTCCAAGCTCGTGAAACGATGCTGTGAGCGATCCCGAACTCCTCGGCCACACTAGTCACACTTCGACCTTCTTCCAACTTCCCAATGACGCGACCTCGGGTAAAGTCCTCCAGATGTCGTCCACTGGATTGCCTGTTGGCCATATCACACGGTGGCAGCAACTCGACGTCGTTCAAACCGATGTACACCGTGCAATAGCTTTCACCAAATTGCTGAGCATACACCGCCTGTGTGCTTTATACCCTTCCGACCCCCCCGTCATGCTGCAAATATGCGCATGCCCTACCATACCGGACCCTAGTCTATCTCCTGAGTGGTCTTTCGGTCCGTTCTGCCTGCTCATTCTGCTGTTATGCTAATTTCTCCTCTTCATCCTTAATTTTTGCACACCAGTGTATAATGACACAATGTAATGAAACAAACGGTGGTGGTACATCGAGGGTTGACTGTATTTTCTTACAAACTGGAAATGCGTGAAAAATAATGATGTTTACAGCTGTCTGGCAGAGAAAATAATTTTTTAAATCCAATAACTACAATCTGAGAGACACTATGCCTAAAAACAAGCATACATTTATTTCACTTAGCAGGGCAATTCTTCTTCAAGAACAGATGGGAAATTTATTAATCATCTTGGCTATGGTATCAGTTGTTCATTTTAAAAAGAAATCTGCTATCTTACTTCAAGTGGAGACATGATGCTAAATGCAACAAAAATATTGTTGTGTCATGTAGCACAAAAACTTAGCATCTGTCCAACAAGAAACTTTTATGTGAAAAGAGTATCTTGCAATTATCTCAGTATCATCTTGGAAATTATCTTAGTTATGTTTTAGCTTTCAATTATAAAATGTAATTTTTAAAATAATACTTGTTTATACAAGCACAAATGTAAAAAAAAGTTTTACTATGTCACCATGGTAAAAGTTTACCAATTAAAAGGGAATTTTTGATACTCAAATAAGAGAAACTCAGATAAAGACATTATTTTTGAGACAGGAAGCTTGTTATTTCACTGTTCTGTATGTAGCCATCTCCTCAGAAAACTTATAAACTGCCTTGGAGTAGTAGAGCTGAGTTCGGTCTCAATTTTCAAAGCCCGAGCCTGAATTTTATATTGCAAGATAGAGACCGGAACCGAATGAGCCCAAAAATTGGCTAACCCGTTCAATCATTAACCAAAAAAAAAAAAAAAAATTCCACACTTCCAACTCTCTCCTCTTCCTCCTGCAATTTATACAGTGTAACTGTACGATTTTCTTTGACTGTTCATTTCCACCTGAAGTGCATCGGGCAGCCGGACATCCAAAATGAGCAATTGTATGTTGCTCGAATAATGCCAATAGTATCATGCCATAATGCACTGCAATATGTACTTTGCTAAATAGAATTAGCAGGGAGCTACTGCGTGGAGATAATGGGAAAATTATAGTTGGCATACTATCAACTATGCAATATCTATAGTTCTTTAGTTCTTGAAAAAGCTTTTTCTTCTGTGCAGAAACACACTAATGCCTATGGCATTTTCTACCCAAGCCCAGAAAAAATAGCCATCTCCAATGCCCACTCCCTAACCAGAACCAGTTGCTGAAGAATTCCCTTTACCAATTATAAAGTGCCTCATTTGCTAAATCATACAAAATCCCATTTATATATAAAAACATTTCTTTTGCTCTCCCTCTCTCTAAGAGCCCAAGCCCAAACCGCAGTAAATATTCTACAGCCCGTCTCAGCTCTGTGGAGCAGGAATTGGACTACCTACTTCCGATTTTTATTTTAAGATGCTACCAGTAAATAGTGAAAAACAGTGCTTCTAAATAGTGAAAACAGTGCTTGCCATTGGCACAGCAATTTCCCAACTTTTTTTTATGTCACCCCCTTCTTTGATTCTTAAAGTAATTTAAAATTAAAAATAAACACAAACTTTTCAAAGTGAAAACAAGAACAAATAATTCATCACAAAAAGCTAATGAAATAATGCAATCTACCTTAAGAAATGTAGGAACAAAGTGAATTTAATGGGAAGGATGTTACCGCATTTTCTTCACGAGTTGGTAAATCCTAGGCTTGAAAGAGCACAATGTAAATTGTTTTGGGCATCCAGTAGAAAATGATTATATTTTGCAAAACAATTTGTCTCATTTTAACTGAGATTAAACTTGGAAATCTTTTGACACAGGGGTATCAACAAAAACAAAATAAGTCTCATTTCTCCAACCAGAGATCATGTTCACACATGTTCAGGTGTATTTCACGCATCAAAAATGAAAATTACTTCCTGAAAAAAATATCAGGGCATATTTTTACTGCTCCAAAAATTATCCTACCTGATTTAAAAATCATTCCCCTAGAAGTTTTTTAATTATCATTACTATTAATGTTTTCCTCAACTGTTCAATACAGCAGTTGTTCTATCAATAACATAATTCCTCCTCGTTATACACCCCCGCTTTGTCTCTCCCCTGGGTTTCGAATGTCTCAGGCTGCGTGAAAACACAAGGCCAAAGGAATGCGTGGAAAAAATGTGTTATCCATGTCACAACTTGGGAGGAGAAATTCCAGCAACCTTGAGCTCTGCTGTCGTGCCAGCAAACGACAGAGCTACAAAAGGGGCTGCTGAGTATGTGTGCATGCAAGCCTGAATAAAATGGAAGAAGGCAACATTTTTTTAAAGTCCCGAAGTTTTGTATACAAACTGCAAGGAAATTTGAATGACTGATATAACTTGTCCTGATGACGAACTAGGCATTAGTTCGAAAATTGGACCACCAACTTTTTGAATAATAACCTCTATAAGACCCGTAAAAAGTTAATTTCACAGTAAAAAGTCATTTGTTTCCATTCGTCACCGACTCCCACAACCAGCGTTGACGCTGGAGAAAAATGATCACTGATATCATTAATGAGAGGGAAAAAAATTCCATGCATAACAAATAAATGAAAGAAAAGAAAACCACAAAACTGGAATTTTGGTAGAAAAATTGGATTTCCAGAAAATATTTTCGAAATCGGATGGAATTCGAGTAAACCAGGACACTTGGCAGCTCTGCCACAGTGCCATCGCATTTTGTACCACCTTCTCCACAGCTGTTCACCTTACCCACTATTGTCAATCCACTCGACCCACTAGGAAACATGATTCATCAGAGAAGGCAACTTTCTTCCAACATTCCACAATTCACTACTGATGTTCATTTGTTGCTGATGACATGCTGGGTGACGGGTGCTGTCATCATACATTTACACTGTAGGACCATATGATGGAGGTACTGCTGCACTGTAGCAGTCGATACACTCCTCTGTGCTTCCTTTTTGCAAATCATGGTCAGCTGTGTTATAGATCTGCACAGGACTGAGCTTTTTTTCTTTTTTCCATCAGTGATAAGAAAAATTCCAGACTCGGGCCAGACTGGTCGTATACTGGAAGGTTTGGCATTTTGCTTCTGGATTAAAATACATTTTTGTCTCACAGAATGAAGACTGACTTGTTAAACAATCAGATATCAAAGTACACTGAGTGAAATGAAAGACTCCATCCACCACCAGATGCATTAATTAATTACAGATGAAACAAACAAGTTAGGTTGTAAGATGAGTCTGAAATGGAAAGGTTTATTTCTTTAAAGATTGAAATCAAATTCTGTTTTCTCTTTGTTGGCTTTTGCAACTAAAACACATGTTTTTTTTTGTTTTTTTTTTAATTTTTTGAGAAATGTTTGCATAAACAAAGTTTTCAGCTTCTGGCACAATTCACTGCTACAACAGAGATGAGGAAGTTCCAAATATTTGTTTACATACCTGAGGATAGATCGGGCAACCTAGTCAATGCCTAAGCACAGAAGAGAGTGGGGGGGGGGGGATAGGAACAGAAGTAACTAGTCAGGTCTAAACCTGATCTGTGGAAGGATATCTTATGAGAAACAACACATCTCTTGGCAACACATTCCTTTTACTGCTAACATTGTTCAGTCCCAGTAGAGCACCTTTGTTTTTCTACAAGAGGGTGTTGTCTTCAACTTTTTCTAAATTACAGATATCATAGCAAAATGGTGTAGGACTCGCGGGACACATGAAAGAGTAAAAAGAATGTGTTTATTATGAATTTAGATTATTTCAGAGAGGTTTTGAGTCCTGAAACTTAACTTTTTGAAAAAGAAACAATCCAGTTAGCATGGTATCTATGTTACAAAGAAGTCCGAAGTAGGTACCTGATACGCCTTTATTTTTTAGTACTTTTTAAACATTTCAATTATGTATAATTTATCACAGCATAGCTCATAGCAGATCTGGAAATTCGAGGAACATGTACCCAAGGTACTTGGATATTCATTTTTCTATTTCGAAAATGTATTTTTCCCTTTTTCGGGACTACCTTTGGGGACAACAACTTGTGGTCATTAAAAAGTGCCCTGCTGGCCATGGGTTGAAGACCCCTGCTTTATTTGCCATAAGTGACGGAGAACACTTAAAGAAGTCTGAAATCAGTTGGCCTGAGCCATACACTGGAAATTCCGAGCTCGACCAGGTTTTTTTAAAGTAATGCTCGTGTAGACCTATAAAACTGCATCAAGGTAGTACACGTATTGTTCCTGACAATATGTCTGAACCATCTTTCTCCCTGAGCATTAAGCAGCAGTGGCAGTTCAACAACCACCTTATGTGCTACTCCTCTTTCCATCCACTCTCCACACACTTTAACTACGGCAGCCGCCCATGAACAACTAGCAATATTTGCCATTTCCTTGATAATACCACCCTTTTCTTTGTATCCAGCGATCACACCTATTTCAAAGGTCAGATCTTGTCCCTAACACATTACAACCACAGTTTCGGCTCTGACTGATATAGCACATATGTGTCACAGGTGGTACTGCATTTGCCCTTGACATTCACATGTATGCTGCACTGCCACACTGGAAACAATCAAAACATCAAATGAAGGGGGAGGGGGTATTTAAAGATTAAAATTGGTGATTTTTCAAGTGGCCATTGGCCAGTGGTTGGACAAAATGTAGTGACCACTTTACTTACAGCTATTTCATGTTGTATACACATTTCAGCACTGCACTGTATACCTTTCATTTATTTAGACATAGTTAAATTTAAGCTTAGTAGTTACAAGGGCCCACTGTCTATTGTCCAGTGCAATTAAATGAATAAACATAATATTTTGTTATATTTTTCTTCAACCACATCAACCAAATTTTCTAGACAATTTTTATTGGTAAGGTAATTTAATCATTTTTATTTGGTCTCTCGCTATGCTCACAAATAAAATCTTTCCACCACAAATTGATAGCAGTGGATGGGTCAAAATTTTCAAGCAATACTTACTTTGGCTTACTTTATTTGCTGTCTAATTTCTGAAGTCATTTTTTTCATGAACATTGTCTTGTCATCAAGAAAATTGCCCACATGCTCTCATTCTCTTAATTTCTACCTTGTTTGGCATAACGGTCAGCAGTATTTTAGCAATTTATGCTATGACCTTCTTCATGTACTAAAAATGGCTTGTTTTTAGTTTCTCTAGCAGTTTTCGGTAAGTTATTGATGATCAAAAATGTTCAGACATTATGTTTTGAAGCTGCTTCCATTCTGCTAAATTTTTCTTTTCATTCCATTTATTTTTGGTTAGGTTCTTCCTGGTGTCAAAATGAAAACTGGCTGTATAGCTTTCAAAAATGAATTTCATAGCTTATAGCAGAATCATTTTGTGGTACTATGTGGTTGCCAGTACTGAATCATAGCCATACATTTACCAAAGCTGAGGAGATTGGGAGAAATGGGATACCAATCTGGGCACCTTATTTTACAGACTCGCAATAATTCCTAACCACTAACAGAAAATAAAAGTTCAGTAATTTCCTGGGTTGTTCTAATACATATTACATAAAAACATTGATAAATCTTTACAGGTGTTGAAAAATAGTCACGACGAAATAAGAACACATGCAGAGTATCCTGATTCCATCGGATTCTGTCCGGTTTTCAAACCCAGTGCCAGTTTTATTTTTTTATTTTTATTTTTTCAGAAAATGTTCAGTTTTTGTAGAATGTTCATGATTTGTCATTTTCTTCTGTTTGCCCACCACAGACCTTTCAAATGCTACGAATTCTCCACAGTCACTACGGAAATCGTTGATCGCTATGGAGTACGGGAAACATCGAATATACTACGGAAACAAAAAATCTCTATGAAATAATATTATTCAACATTTGTTCAACGTTTATTTTCATGTTTTAAAAATTCTAACATTCATTAAACATTTTTGGGACTGTTTATTGGATATAATTTGGGCATCTTCATACTGTCCGTCGCCTGAAAACGATTGTTTTAGCACGGATGAAAATGTTCCGTAGTTTTCTAAACATCGAATTTTTCTTACTCCAAGATGCATTATTTTTTTCACTTTCTGGTTATATTCTTATTTGTTATATTTTTTCTGATTATGTTTCTTATTTTTAATATCTTAAATAATAGCAAAAAAGAACAACTTCGAATTTTAAAAGTTTTTCTAGTGAAGCGCAGTTTCTGTTATTCCTAACAGCCTGTTCTTCAAAACCAATCAATATGGAAAGTATTTTTCCTTTTCCGCTTTTTTAAAGCTAAATGAAATTTTAAAATCGGTACTTATTCCGCGCGTGATGGAATTGGCCTTTTCCGTGACCCGTAAAATTACTATCGCGGCAGAGTGAAAAATACAGTACTGATTTTCGATATTTAATTTCGCTGAAACACTCGTGCTTACCCATTACTTAGTAACATTTTTGTGTATTATGAGGCAGAGCAAGCGTTTTTTTTATTTTGTTTAAAGCGAAATTCACACGTGCAAAGGAAATGTGACTCTGCATGGAATGAAAGATGGCGGCAGAAGTTAAGTCGCGATTTTCAACTTTTGATTTCTTTTTGTAAACAAAAGGGAAAATGCGTGCCCAATTTTGTTTGCTAATAAATAAGCAAGAAGTGCTAAGCAATGAAAAATCATGCAATTTCAGAGGAACTAAACTTTAAAAAATGAGCAGCTGAAGACGGGTTGTGATGTCACACACAGTTCCATCTAAAGCCACAGGTGTTTATTCCTGATATGGTTACTTTGTGCCCCAACTTAAGTGGGAAAACAAAAATAGCCTCCCCAGTTCCTGAAGAATGAAATCTATAAATAGATCGTGCCCACTTATTTGCGGAGGAAAAGGCTGTTTCTCATAGCGCGTTGAGTTGGATGATTTGAACATGCATTTCCTATAACAGGATTGTTTTTAAAAATGCACATAAATTCTTTAGCAATGAAAAAATCTGGTTGCCCACCAGTCCGTAGGCAAATTTTCAAGCGTGGCGACTGAAGTACCTTTTTCAACGGGACATTTTATTTTATCCAGTCACTATGTGGCGACCGCTAATTTTAACCTTTAAGGGTATTGGTTTGCTCCTACTGTGTATTCTTCATTAATTTCTATGATGATATCTGACAAAACTCAGATTTTCTCATATCAAAAATCCATGTCACCATCATGATTTTGTATCAAAGAACTAGGAAATGTTCGGCTAATTTTGGCTGCATTTTCAGTATCGCCAGTAACGAAATGCCAAAAGAAATTTTCAAATCAAATTTTTCAAAATGCAGCTACAGGGTGTTTCACTAAGTAGTCCTCCCAAAGAATCAGTCATATTTTGCAACACAGTCTACTTAGAAACATCACATGTGGTATACAACATACCTTAGTTCATGGGAATGTAGCACCATTCACAATAAATGCTGGAAATGTCCTCCACTGACATCTAAGCACACTGGAATGCAATGCTGCATATTATTGATGGGCTCCGCAGCTTATGTTTTGCTGTATTACTTCAGAAAAAGGAAAGACGCTATGCCAGCTCATTAAAAGTTATGAGATGTGTATGGTGAAGATGCCTTAAACCTACGGCAGTGTCTGAATTTGTTTGCGAAATTTCGGTCTGGAGATTTTGATGTGAAAGATGCACCATGCTCAAGAAGGCCAATCAAAGTTAATGATGACAAAATAAAAGCATCGATTGAATCCAATCGGCATTTAATGATACGAGAGATTGCTGACAATCTGAACATATCGAAATTTAGCATTGAAAGCCATTTAAAAAGCAACTGGAATACTTTAGTAAGCTTGATATGTGGGTACCACATGAGCTCAAAGAAATTCATCTCACTAAGCACGTTGACAACTGCGATTTGTTCTTGAAACGTGATGAAAATGATCCGTTTTTGAAACATATGATAACAGATGATGAAAAATGGATCGTCTACAACAATGTTGAACGAAAAAGATTGTGGAGCAAGCGTGATGAACCTGTTCAAAGCACTTCAAAAGCAGATATGCGCCAAAGGAAGATTATGCTGTCAGTCTGGTGGGATTTCAAAGGTATTGTGCATTTTGAATTGCTTCCGAGGAACCAAATCCTTAATTCGGACGTGTACTGTCATCAGCTGGATAAATTAAGTGATGCAGTCAAACAGAAGCATCCAGAATTGGTGAATCATAAAGGTGTTGTGTTTCACCATGATAATGTAAGACCATATACAAGTTTGGTCACTCATCAAAAATTGTTGCAGCTTGGATGGGATGTGTTACCACATCCACCATATTCGCCAGACATGGCACCATCAGACTACCATTTGTTCCGTTCGTTGCAAAATGCCTTGAATGGTAAAATATTCACTGCTGATGAGGCTATCAAATTGTTCTTGGAACTGTTTTTTGCCAAAAAAAAAAAAAAAAAAAAAACTTTTTTGAGTGTGGAATCATGAACTTGCCTGCAAGATGGCAAAAGGTCATCAAACAAAATGGACAATATGTTGCTGATTAAAGTTTTTGTTTCCCATTCAAAATTTGGCTTTCATTTATACAGCGAAAAAAAACACAATTACTGTGATTGGTTATAATATTATATTCGATGTTTGTAGCATGGCGTCCGTCCAGCACCAAAGGACATTATCGCATACAACGTGGGAAACAGTAGTGTTAGTAACAATAACTATTGTTCGAATAAAATTAGAGTAACCACATAACGCTTATGGTTGTTGGTCTAATAATAACCATGAGATTAAAAAAATGCAATTACTTTTTGGGCAACTCAATACAATACAATAATGTAGTGGGAAAGGATTGTATTTGGAAAAGTAAAACAAAAGTATGTGTATAATATTAATCTTGGTTGCAGCTAGCGAATGTTGAAATGATTGTATCTAAACCTAAGCACAGAGATTCTGTTAAACTAGAATTCCAAATTTATGCAACAAACGAGTCAAAAATTTGGTAGTCTGACACTCAGGACTATTGGCCTTTGTGTTCAGACAAGAGCCAAACAATTTCTATTAGCCCAAGACTACCATTTAAAAATTGGTTTTTCCAAAGCTGTGGTGCTTTAAAACATATGGCTCATAAGCAGGTGCATTTTCTCAGATATTTTATGGTTTTTTTTTTAAAGTATGCAGCTGTGAAATCTTGTGCATTTTGATATGTAACACTTGGTTTTAGAAACTTCATCTGCTGTGGTGTGTAGTATGTAATAAGTCAGAAGAAAGATATTGATCAAAGCAGACCATTTGTTTCAGTGTTGGTGAATTGGCGGACGAGAAAAAAAAACTGACAATGTGGGTGAAAATTAATGGGAGGGCAGATAAAGAATGTTTTGTCTGCATGTCATAATTTGTTTAATCGACATTTCTGAAATTAGAGTTTTACTTTATTCTAATTTGTTTGGGACTTGATCAAAGTAAGTTGGGACAAGTGAATTCTCATCCCAGTTAGTCTGCAACTAAATGTGAAAAAAAAAAAAAAAAATTGACCCCTGAACATAGCACAAAATTTTTAGCATCACAAAGGATGAAAAGCACAGCAAAAAGTTTTGGTTATAGTTATTGCACATGATGCAAGTGAATTTTTCTTTGAAAGTCATAGCTGCTCAAGGAGAATGTTAATCATTTAATACATATTGCCTCTACGTATTGGAGGACTTTGACAACTTATGATGCATATGACTGCACATATAAAAACATTTTTTCATATAAATTTGTAATCTTCATAATAAAATTCTAAACTATTATAAGGAACATCAAAAAGGAATATTAGTGACAAGTTGAAATAAAATTTTTTTATTATATGGACGTTTTTCCCGTGCTCGAATTTCTAGTAACGTGCGAAACAGTAGATGATATGGAAACTATTTTGTTGACATATAGTTAATAATGCTCAAGGAGAATTTCACAGGAATGATGGGTTCTTAAGAAAGTCCCGAATAGCTGTATGATGATGATGTTATCCATTCAGTCGTGTTCGACTCTTGGCAATTCTATAGGCTGTGGCCCTCCATGCCTCCCAATCTTGGACTCTCCCCAAGATCAGAAGGAATGGCTGCATAAGAAAGTGTAATTGTTCCTACTCTGATGTACGGCAGTGAAACCTGGGTACTGCAGAAAAGATATAGGAATCATTCATATGTGCTTGGGAGATGTGTTACCGTATTTTTCCATGTATAAGACAATATTTTTTCCAAAAATTTTCGACCAAAAATTGGGGGTCGTCTTATACACAGGGGGGGGTAAGCGGTTGAGAGAACCCTGCAGTTACTGCGGTGAAACTGCCAGTACCTCTTATCCCCTCTCTCCACTATGACTTACAAGCAGTTATTCCTGGTGGACTTACAGGTCAGCTACAGCCTCTAGATGTTTTCATCAACAAGCAATTCAAAGCACTCATGAAAGAAGAATAGAATGGATGTAAAAAGCAGGTAATAACTTGACACCAACAGGGAGAGTGAAAAAAAACAACCATTCCTGAGGTCTGCAACTGGATCCCAAACTCATGGAATGGAGTCAAACAAGAGGTGGTTGTGAAATGAATGCCATGGATGGAAGTGAGGATGATCTAATATATATAGACAGTGACTCAGACGACAGCAGTGATGCAGTGGCGTAACTACCAACCCCGCAGCTAACGAAGGGGTGTACTGCAGCTGCCAATTATAGTTTTATGAAAAAATTCTAACACGCATAAGGGTCATTCATTCCATACCAAATCAACACAGAAAAGTAACATTTTCAACCTGACCTCTTTCAATTCTTAGGAAAACTTGGCAGTTCATAGATTACCTAACAGTAAATAATTCTGTATATTTTCAATTTTCTACTAGCATTATTTATTTATTGGCAAGGTATTGAAATAAGGCTTAGTTTATATATAATTGTGTCCTCTTTGTTTGGATATGCAACTTGACCATGAAAAGTATCAACAAAGTTTCAAGGTCATTAAAATTGACCTTTAACCTTGAATTTAAGAAAATGCATCCTTCTGATTTTATTAAGAAAAAAGTATTTTGGAGATACATTATTTATTTTCACTTATAGTAAATTTATTATGGGGCAACAATGGGTTCATGAATTACAAAAATACAAGTTAATGTACATTTTAAAATTTAACATTAAAATTACTTTTGGAAACAGTTAATGGATGATAATATACAGTTTCAATTACTGAAATTGTAATTGCATTTTATTTTTAACAAATTATTATTAAATGTTTGATATAATAATTTTGTTCCATTCTTAATTTCATTTTTCATGTGCTTCTTTTGTCATCTCTTTCCTGTGTATCTCAATTTTGAAACAAAACAAAAAAGAGGGAGTAGGGGAAGGGCAGTCACTGCCTTTTGTCTTCTTTAATATTCTATTTGTGTATTATTCAGTAAAAAACACATATTGTGTTGTTGTTTTTTCATACTTTAGTTAATTTTATTTTTATTTAAATTATTTCCTTCCTTAGTTTTATTTTTATCTAAATTACTTTGTTTCATAGCTGTTACACTTTGCATTTGATTTTCTTGCAATGTAGTTTTGTGTTTGCCTTTTGTTTTGGTTTGTGTTTGCTTTGATTTGTGTTGGTTTGTGTTACACTCTAGTTTTAGTTTTTGTTACACTTTAGTTTTGTTTGTGTTAGCAGTGAGCCACTGCTTGCATTTTCAGCAACACAGGCAGTATTTAGTTCAGTCTGTTGCTCAATCAGGAGCATGCTCTTACTTTTTCTTCCAATTGTTCAGAGATCTGTGTGTAAGCTATACTTTTTAGTCATTTAATTTTATTTTGTAAAAAAATTTGGAATGTGTATCAGAAAAAAGTTAAGTGTCACTTAAGCAATTATATTAATAATGGAATTAAGATTTAAAACAGCATCATGCTGCAACCCTTTTAATGAAGAAAGGCATGGGAAATATAGAAAAAAATTTAAGAAATATAGCTCCTTAGATGATATGCAAATCTCCTTTCCAGTTAAATACAAAAATTTGTGATAAATGCAGAAAAAGGCTTTTGAATTTAGAGTATGAAAAAAAAAGGGGGGGGGGGGGGAAGGCTTCCAAATTTAGAGTATCAGAAAAAAAGACAACTTCTGATGTAGATGATGATGGAATTCAGTCTGTTGCTCAGTTGTCATTACTGAACTCACTAAATGAAAGTCTTCAAAGTATTGGAAAATCACCAGTTAAAATGAAAAGACTTTCAGAATCGAAGTACCCAAAAGTGAAAATGGCAAAGATAGAAAAAGTTATTAAGGAAAAGATTCTTAATATTCCTAAAGAAACTAATGATGCTGTTAAATCAACTGCAGCAAGTGAAATAATACAGCAGCTAAAAGCTAAATTTCTGGAAACAAAGGATAGAAGTACTAAAGTTACTATTTTAACATTGTTACCTCAAAGCTGAAGCATTAGAAAAATTCAGTTTGAATAAGGAATCCCACAGCAACAAATAACATGGTTTGAAAAGCAAAGACACTTGTTAAAGATCATGGAATCTTAACTTCACCGAATCCAAAACCTGGCAGACTGCTGAGCTTCACTACAGAAGTAGCTGTTGTTACATTTTATAATTCTGATGATGTCAGCAGAATTATGGCTGGTAAAAATGATTATGTTTCAATTCAATTAAAGTTGGAATGCATGCTCAAAAGAGATTAATTTTAAGCAACTTGAAAGAAGTGTATTACCTGAATTGGCTAAAAATAAATTAGGTTACAAATTAACTTATCAGCACTGCCTAAGTGCAATGATATGCAATCCTCCTCACATATGTTGCTTCTTTAACGAATGTTCAGAATGTCCTGGCTCTTTAAATATAAGAAAAATAACTGAAAATGTATTTGAAGAAAACAGTATTTCTCATGTCACATTCAAACAGTGGATTTCTACTGACAGATCCATGCTAGAAACTTTGGTGAAAAATTCTGAAGATTTTATAGATGCTTTCATTGAGAAATTGATAACTTTGATTCGTCATTCATTTATCGCCACTCAACAAGCTAATTTTCTTCATGATCTAAAAGTGAATTTACAAGCTGGTGAATTTATTGTACTGTGTGATTTGCAGAAAATTGTTCATTTATTTTACAAGATGAAGCTCAAGGGTTTCATTGGAACAATGCTCAAGCCACTATTCACCCATTTACCTTTTACTTTCGTGAACATGGTTCTAATGTTTTACAGACTGGAAACTTAATTATTTCCGACTGTATGAAACATGATACAGTAGCAATTTACACATTTCAAAAGTGCTTAATTAATTTTATAGGAGAAAAACAAAATCAGTTCAAAAAAATATTCTACTTTTCTGATGGATCTGCAGCTCAGTATAAAAACAGAAAAAGCTTTTTGAACTTAACATATTATGAGTATGACTTTCAGCTGACTGCAGAGTGGCATTTCTTTGCCACATCACATGGTAGGAGCATATGTGATGGACTGGGTGGTACATTAAAGAGGTTAGCTGCTAGGGCAAGTGTACAGAGGCCTTATCAAGACTAGATAATGACACCCAGGCAGTTATATGACTGGGCTGTGTCAAGTATAAGAGGAATGAATTTTGCTTTTGTTTCCAATGAAGAATGCTATAAACAAGAAATGCACTTGATTGACAGGTTTTCTGCTTCACTTCCAATAGCAGGTATGCAAAAACTTCATGCTTACATTCCTATCAAGATGGGAATATTAAAGGCAAAGTGCTATTCCACATCCCAGAATTCATATAATTACTATGTCAGCAGTGATGTGGGAAATTCTTTACCACTGTCACAAATCAAAGGTTCTGTTACTTGTATGTATAATAATTTCTGGTGGGTGGCTTGTGTTTTGTCTGTGAATGAAGACAAGGATGAAGTTAAACTTAGCTTTCTCCATCCTCATGGATCTTACAAATACCCAGCTCACTTGGATATCTTGATTGTGCATCGATCAGCAATGCTTACCACAGTAGATTGTGTTACCGCAACTGGATGTACATATACACTAACAGCAGCAGAAAACAAATATGCTTCTGAAAAACTGCAGAAAAAGAAGTGAAACAGATACTGGTAAGATGTTTTCTGAGGTATGAAAATTTGCCTCAAATAGAAGACTAATTACCATATGTAACTGTTATGAAACAATAAAATATTTTAGAACTCATTTGTTTTCAATATTTACAATATGTTCTAATAAACCCTGTTAATAGCATATCATATCCTTATTTGGTTGCATTAAGAAAACATATATATTCTCAACTTAGACTATTTTATGGGTGTTGTTAGCAATTTCCTTTTTAAACCAGTGGACCCCTAAGAAATCACTTCTTCAGGGCTGTATTTGGAAACATGTCACTGAGAGACATGTTTGAAACTAAACATGTCTTCAGTGAAAAAAAAAAAAAAACATTTTGTCACATCAGTTCTGTTCTTCATTATTCACTGAGAGCATTGACCTAATTTTTTATCCCTTGAACACTTAGCTGTCCCACCATGAAATTGAGAAGCATGAAAGATTAATATTTCATTTACTGAAAAAAAAAAAAAAAATCAGTAAAATTGAAGGGGCACATTTTTTTAAAATTCAAGGACAAAGGTCAAATTGGATGACCTTGAAAAGTTAGTTATTCATTGCATGATCAAGCAATATATCATTAGAAAGAGCATACAATAATCTATAAAATAAGCCTTATTTGAACACTCTGAGTCAATCAGGTCAAAGGTTAAAGCATTTTAAAGTACGATACTCGGTCACAAAAATGCCAAGTTTTTAAAATTTCAAAATTTCATAAAATTTTTAAATATGCAAGTAGGGAACTAAAAATGTACAGATCTTTTAACCTTTGGGTATACTACAAGTTCACAAATTTTTGCAAAAATCGGAAGGGGTTGGGTAGTGGGCTGTGCTGATTTGGCATGGAATGAATGACCCACAATAATTAACTCAAAGATTCATATTTTGCTTTAAGATATATTTAGCTTTGCCTGAAAAAATGCCTAGTTTTACTTTTAAAACACTGAATGTCTTACAGATTGAAAATGTTCGGCTTTTTAACTTCGGGTTGTAATACGATTTCTCTGCAGTGGGTTGTAAATAATACTGTACGATCGTTCTCCAATCGCCCTCTCTCTGCGCTGCTGAGGAAAAGCGCGAGGCCACAGTGGCATCCCCTGTGGAGGATGTGGGGAAAACAGTCAGTTGCCTAGAATTATGTGCACAACAGGCATCAACATTTATTCACAGCAGACGCAGATTGGCCAGGTGTAAGAGGGTGATTTCTTCAAGGGGATTATTTTAGTTTTGGACAAAGCAATTACACATATTGTCAAATCTACTACTTAAAAAGTTAAAACTCCAGGGCTCTAGGTACCACCATCACTTTTGCAGAAACTCACTCTGACTTCCTAATGCCCCCCCCCCCCCCACACACACACACACCGCGAAAAACGCATCCTCTCTCGTGTTAGAAATCCTGGGAAAATTACTGTGCACAGGGGTGCTAAGTTATGCTGCTAAAGTGATGCAGTAGAGGTTGAAAAAATTGATGTCTGGAACTAATAGTGCTGAAGAAAGTGATGCATAATTTCACAGTTTGTATCTTAAAAATATCACCTAATTTTTAAATAATATAAATTTCCAAACTCCTTTTTTTATATATTATCACAGACTTTGTATGTGATATTACCTAATTTCTAAAAAATATAAAATGTGTCTTTTTTGTAAAAAAAAATACTGATTTCTTAATTTTCAGTTTGAAAAAGTAGGTCTCGTCTTATACATGGGGGTGTCTTATACACAGAAAAATACGGTACTTACTAGGGGTTTGTGGCAAGACAAGTTCCGATCATGTGAGGAATGAAGAGGTGCAACATATGTGTAATGTGAGGTAAAATGTTGTTAGTAAGGTGCAGACTAGTATTCTTAGGTTGTCTGGCCATGTTGAATGAATGAGTGATGAGGTGTTGACAAAGAGAATTTTTTCAGCCCAAGTGGCAGCAAAGAAAGGTAGAGGAAGGCCAAGGAAATCATGGCAGGACCAAATTCGGGAATGTCTGCTTGAGAAAAAGATCATGAGTGTGAAGCACTAAAGGTCTTGTGTGCGATGTGTAATGGATGTCAGTGAATCTCGAGCTGTGTGCAGAGATTGCTGTAAATGGAGACGTTTGATACACTAACAGTAATTAAAATCTCAGTTAAACGTTTACTTGGCAGGCAGTCTTTCTTTCAGAAGCTAGCCTTTGAATCTCAGAGAACAGCTTAATGATATGTATGTATGTATGCAAAAGATTTTTAGGAGCAAACAGAAATAGTCAAATATGAATATACTCTTGTGCAACTTATTAGGGGAAACTGCATATCTGAAGAAGAAAAAAAAAAAAACGCAAGCCAAAGTCGATAAAATCCCACCACTCTCCTCTGTAGAAGATAAGAAGATGTCTAACTAAAAACCTAAAAACTTATGCCACCTGGCAGGAAAATGCTGAAGCATGTAAGGAAGATTTTAGCCAAAATCACAACAAAATAACTGAAATCTAACTTTGGAAAAATGTTGTAAAACAGTTTTAAAAACACATTTCGGGATCACTTTTCAAACACTTTAAAAAGTTATTTTTCAACTTTTTAACATACATGTTTATGATCTTTGTGTTGGAGCCATATAGATCCTTACTTATTATAAAGCAACTAACTTTCATCATTGGCACCAACATGCCATTAGCTAATCTCTGGCAGCAGTGGATGGTACCAGGAAGGAAAGGAAAGAAAGAAAGAAAGAAAGAAAGAAAGAAAGAAAAAAATGAAAAGAAAAACAAGTTAGTAAAATCATGCAATGCATTGATTATGATACGCTTTCCAACATACCAGAAATTATTACTCAAGTTATGAGGATAATGGCTGTGGAATAAATCTCGCTCCTGTGTCCTGACCTTTGACCCCATTTCGATGATATTCAACAGAACCGGTTCCGTATACCTCAGGAATAACATACTCAAGTTTTGTCGCAATAGAAGCAGTTTTACGAAAGTTATGAGAATAATGGCTGTGGAATAAATCTTGCTTTTGTGCAATGACCTTTGACTTTGACCCCATTTCGCTGATATTAAACAGAACCGGTTCACTATGCCTCCGGAACAACATGCTAACGTTTTGTCGCAATCGAAACATTTTTAGGTAAGTTATGATGCACAAGGGCAATGGAATGGATCCCACTCCAGTATTTTGACTTTTGACCCCATTTCGCCCATTTTCAATAGGGTTCGTCCCCAGTGGCTCCCTACCACATACTAAAATTTCATCGAAATCGAACCATTTTTACGCAAGTTATGACGCATAAGGGCAATGGAACAAATCCCACTCTTATCTCCTGCCTGACCTTTGACCCCATTTCGCCCGTTTTCAATAGGGTTCGTGCCCAGGTGGTTCCCTACCACATACTAAAATTTCATCGAAATCGAAATATATTTACGCATGTTATGATGCATAAAGGCAATGGAATGGATCCCGCTATTGAAAATGGGCGAAATGGGACCTTTGACCCCATTTCGCCCATTTTCAATAGGGTTCATCTCTAGTGGCTCCCTACCACATACTAAAATTTCATCGAAATCGAACCATATTTACGCATGTTATGACGCATAAAGGCAATGAAATGGATCCCGCTTTTATGTCCTGACCTTTGACCCCATTCCGCCCATTTTCAATAGGGTTCGTCCCCAGGTGGTTCCTTACCAAATACTAAAATTTCATCGAAATCAATCATTTTTACGCAAGTTATGACACATAAGGGCAATGGAATAAATCCCGCTCTTATGCCCTGCCTGACCTTTGACCCCATTTCACCAATTTTCAATTGGGTTCGTGCCCAGTGGTTCCCTACCACATACTAAAATTTCATCGAAATCGAACCATATTTACGCATGTTATGACGCATAAAGGCAATGAAATGGATCCCGCTTTTATGTCCTGACCTTTGACCCCATTTCGCCCATTTTCAACAGGGATTGTCCCCAGGTGGTTCTTTACCACATACTAAAATTCCATCGAAATCGAACAATTTTTACGCAAGTTATGACGCATAAGAGCAATGGAATGGATCCCGCTTCTATGTCCTGACCTTTGACCCTGTTTCGCCCATTTTCAATAGGGTTCGTCCCCAGGTGGTCCCCTACCACATACTAAAATTTCGTCGAAATCAAACCATTTTCACGTGAGTTATCGTGCGGACAGACGGACGGACAAAGCTGGAGCATATACGCTTCTTCAACCTACGGTTGGAAAGCGTAAAAAAAGAACATTTCTTTTCAACAGGAATTAAAAACATGTACTCTCAAACTTTGCTCTGTGAGTAAGAATACGTGAAAGCACTTCAAATAGAATTTAAATATTTCTTTTTCTTAAGAAAAAGTAGTCATTTTTGAAAAATGTTTTTAAAAAGTTTTTTTCTTAGTCAAATTTCAATGATTGGTGTAATAATGGCTAAAATTTTCTTTGTGTATTTCAACATTTTCTAATGAATGATATTTGCCATGAATACCATCACCAAAGATCAGTAACTACATTTTGTCACCAATGATGAAAATAAGTTGTTTATGACATTTATGCGAAGACTTGAACCTCACTATATGCTATGTCAAAATGTCCTTATCTTTTAAAACAATACAATTGCCAGCTGAAATTCCCTGGGGTATGTTTCTTTTTTTGTATAGTTGTAGTGGTTTTTAGGTGTGAGTTTTCTAAACACTGGGTTGTTTACTATCAACAACATCCGGGATGTCTGAACCTACTCTAGTGCATGGCCTAAATCCAAACTGAAATTTAAACTGACATGTTTATTATTCCGTGAAACTCCTGTAAGAAGCATTTGTTTCAAAAAAGTGTTTTTCACTTTTTTTAATGTTTTTTTAGTTTTAATATGTTGCAAAATGAAAAAAAAATTGGTCACAAGAAACAGCTGAAATAACACACCACACAAAACAAAATATTTCCATCATGCTCAGTCCTTCATCGAGAAACTCACTAATAAATGTCTTTAATATGGATGATATAGCTAATTTAACTTTGGACGTGTCAATTTACTTAACAACTTGAAGAGGAAAAACAAACTTCTAACAATGATGTGAATGAAAGTATTTAGAAAGAAACTGGACACAAAACTAAGCATTAAATGACAAATGACTCAGTCTGCTTTTCACATCTCTCATCTGAGATGAGGAGGCTGACTAGTGCCAGTATGGTGCTGCAATCTCTTAACTTTGATATTTTGCAAAACTCGCCAGCTGCAGACTCACAGGTTGCTACAACAGAAAATATTGGGTAGTTTTGCATAAAAACTTGATTTATGTAAAAATATTTGTAAATAACGTGAAAATATGTAATATATGTAGTAAAACGTTAAATATGTGCAATAATGGCAAAAAACGTTAAATATGTAAAAATACTTAATTACATATCATATTAATCCTAGCCCTACTGATGACTTTTAGTGAAGTCCAGTCCATGTTGTGACTGGTTTCTGTAACATGTCTATCTAATCCTGTATTGTTGGAGCAATTTTTTATAGCTGCTTTATGTTCTGCTATTCGAGTTTCTAGTATATGACCTGTCTCACCTATGTAGAATAGTCCACAACTACATTTTACCTCATAGACCACTTCTCGCATTTTGAAAATATCTTTTTCTCTTTGAACTATCTTTGCAAAACACTTTTTAACGTTGTTCTCTAAACTTAGAGCTAGTCTTAGGAGGGAGGGGGCAGGGAGCACTGGAAGAAAATGTATAAAATGTAAAAAGCAATTATTTGATCTTTTTTTTTTTTTTTTTTTGGTTTTAATAACCACCATGAGCTACTCTTAGGGCAATAAGCATTCACCCACCCCTAATTTAGGGCCACTGACTCTGGGGGAAGGGACAGAGCCCCAGTGCCAACAGACATTCCTTGTTCAGAATTTGAACCCAAGCCCATCTCAGATGAATCATCAGAGACCAGCACCTCAGACCACTCAGCCACTTGGGCAGCCAAGTTTTTGAATCCAACCAACAGATACAGAAACATAATATTTGCACCCTTAAGGTATTAAACACCAGCAAAGTGCGCATATTAATGTGCAATTCATTAATGACATATCATTAAATAGCCAATCACTTACCCGAAAGTTCTTCGTCACTTTTTTCCTTTACACTTCAAGCACGTCAATTATCACCATGTAATGTAGTTGGCCTTCAAAGGTTGAAAGACTCCTTGCTTATGAGATTCGTTCTTCCCGGCATGAAACATCGTATTTTCCTTTTTTTTTTTTTTTTTTAAATTGTTTTATTCACTGGACAAAAAATGCAGGTTTCCTTCTGCCATATGAGACGTAAACATAGTTCGTCATCTCCATAAAAACCACACAAATTTACACACCATACAACTCATTCATACATTCAGTTAAAAGCACTATGTACATAATTACACTATTTACATTCCCAGGCAGTTAAACCCTTGTCAACTGTGACTACAAAAGTGCTCCATCCGCTTCAAACCCTGAACTAACCCTACTGCAAGTGCCAACCTCATTCAGCCTGTCATACACAATCCTCTAGCGCTTTCAACAGGGCTACCGTCGTAATCAGGAGGCCAATGTGTCTCTCTGCCCACCACAGCTCAACTGAGCAAAGTTATTGAGGTTCTGGCTTCAGTCACAATCTCTTGTCAGTGCTGCTCTCTTTTCTATTTTTTCCTCTTAGCTGTTGTTCAATTTTTATTAAGGCCTTCCATTGTTCGTTTAAGTTGCTTGGCTCATTAATATTACACAATCTTGATCTGTTTTTTTTTCAATTAATACTGATTCTGCATTCTCAACTGCCTTTTGTTTTTACAGCTCTTAATAATTTTAATATCTTCAAACTTCTGACATTGGTGATTTTCCAGACAATATTGGGTTAATGCAGTCTTAGCTTCTTTTTATTCCAATTACTTATATGCTGGTTCAATCTATACTTTAATTTGTTCTTGGTGCTGCCTATATATGACAAAGGTGGTTGCTGGTTTATAGGAATTTCATATACACCTACTATATCCAATTGGCTGATTTTTTTCATTTTTTATTACTAAATTTTTTATAGTATGTACCTGAATTCCTACTTGTATGTCATATTTGCCACAAACCTTATTAATTTCAGCTGAAACACCTTCAACATATAGGATTGCTCCTACATATTTTAATAGTTTTTTATCATTCTTGCCCTTATTATTTGCTTGAGTTACTTCATAAATCCATTTCTTTAATACCTGTTTAGGGTAACCAAAATCATGTGCAATTTTTTTAATATATTCAATTTCTTCTTTTTTATATTGTTCCATTGATGAGTGTGTTAAACTTCTTTTAATTAGTATTTTAACACTATTTCTTTTATGTGTTAATGGGTGCAAAGACTGAAAAGGTATTAATACAGGAATATATGATTTTCTATGCACTCTGTATTGCATATTATCATTTGTTTTGATTATCATAATATCCAAAAATGCTAATGTATTATGTTCTTGTTCTACTGTCAATTCAATAGATGGATAAATATCATTATACTTCTTTGTCAAGTCTTCAAGTTCATCATTTTTTAGCCTGGACATACCTGCAGTATATCACATACATGATATACCTGCAGTATATCACATACATGAGACTGCCGAAGGAAAACAAAAAGGTGAACTTTTTTAACCCCACGGGTGAAAAATAAGAACGAACTGTGAAACAGCATGAATATAATGCGGCGTGAGCAAGATCAAATTGTGCACTGAAATTTATTATGCAAATATTAAGCTAGAGCACATCACTGTATTCAAAATATATAATTCTTTTATTTTTTTCCCCCATTTAACAGCAACACAAGATAAATGTAACATCGCGGAGAGAAAAAATTACGATTACTAGCGAAATCTACACTTTATCCAACTTCCATTTTAAGAAAGTTTTCCCCCATTTTGAACCTGCAAAACAAGTATTTATGGAATAAAATTATACTTAACAACACTACTGGGTAGAAGAAACATCGCCATGAAAAAAGGATTACAATTACGGGAGAAACCTTTACTCCGTCTAACTTCCGTTTCCAAAAGCTCTGAAAGTCGGAATTTCGCCCACTGACGGCAAACGACCCCACCACCATCACCACAAATCACTCCCAAATTTCTGTTCAGTTCTGCATCGATCTCGAGGACCATCGAAATGACGATGGAAAATGCGGAATTATTCGAATTTACTGATCTCGTGCCTGAAGATCACAGAAAATTTTTCGCCCCAACTTCTGTTTTCGGAATTTTTCTTCCATTTTCAAGCTGAAATGCAAATATTTATAGAATAAAATTATATTTAACAATAATACTGCGCAGAAGAAACCTCGCGAGAAAAAGAAATCAAGATTACGGGGGAAATGTTAACTTCTTTAACTTCCGTTTTTGTAAGTTTTGAAAAATTAAATACCATCTCTAGACCCCCCCTCCAACTAATCCTAAAAAAATTCTCTTCAGACTTGCATTGATCTCGAGAATACCCTAATTGATGACAAAAAAAGCGGATGAATCTCATGTATGATATCAGTGGTGGATCTTCTAGTTTACTTATTATTTTTGTTTCTATGTCACTCATTATAATTTCAGCAAATAAGGTTGGCAATGGTGACCCCATAGGCCCACCATCACTTTGTTTGTACACCTTGTTATTAAACATAAAAATGTTATTTTCATTTTTATGTTTAATAACAAGGTGTACAAACAAAATGGCTAGAATAAGAAATCACAGCACCTTGCCTGAAGAAACAAAGAAAGCGTACCCACCAATGGGTACAGGAATACCAAAAATGTTTGCAAAAATAAAAACTCATAAGCCTGATACACCTATGAGAGTGATAGTATCAAAAAGGAATTCCCCATTAATAAAGCTCTAAAAAATATCTACAAATATTTGGCACCATTGTTCATGAAGATAGGGTTCACTGTGAGGAATACTTATGAATTCATTGAAAAAAATAAAGTAATTAAACAAGATTTAAGTGAATATCATATGGCTAGTATGGACGTTTGTGCTCTGTTTCCTAGCACACCAGTACCTCAGGCAATTGACGTAATTGTCGAAAAATTATATATGTTACAAACAATGAATGCAGTACAAATTGAGGAATTAAAATAAATTTTATTGTACATATATGAAAATAAAAGTGTTATGTTTAATGACAAGGTGTACAAACAAAATTATGGTGGACCTATGGGGTCACCATTGTCAACCTTATTTGCTGAAATTATAATGAGTGACATAGAAACAAAAATAATAGGTAAACTAGAAGATCCACCACTGATATACTGCAGGTATGTTGATGACATTTTTCTGTTGTCCAGGCTAAAAAATGATGAACTTGAAGACTTGACAAAAAAGTATAATGATATTTATCCATCTATTGAATTGACAGTAGAACAAGAACATAACAATACATTAGCATTTTTGGATATTATGATAATCAAAACAAATGATAATATGCAATACAGAGTGCATAGAAAATCATATATTCCTGTATTAATACCTTTTCAGTCATCGCACCCATTAACACATAAAAGAAATAGAGTTAAAACACTTATTAAAAAAAGTTTTACACACTCATCAATAGAACAATATAACAAGTTAGTAAAATCATGCAATGCATTGATTATAATACGCTTTCCAACATACTAGAAATCATTACTCAAGTTAATTACTCAAGTTATGAGGAAAATGGCGGTGGAAAAAATCTCACTCCTGTGCCCTGACCTTTGATCCCATTTCGATGATATTCAACAGAACTGGTTCAGTATACCTCCAAAGTAACATGATAAAGTTTTGTCGCAATCGAAGCAATTTTACGTAAGTTATGATGAATAAGGGCTATGGAATAGATCCCGCTTCTGTGTCCTAACCTTTGAGCCATTTCGCCCATTTTCAATAGGATTCGTCCCCAGGCAGGTCCTTACAACATACTAACATTTCATCCAAATCGAAACATTTTTACGTAAGTTATGATGCATAATGGCGATGGAAGTGGTTCCGCTTCTAAGTCTTGACCTTTGACCCCCATTTCGCCAATTTTCAATAGGGTTTGTCCCCAGGTGATCCCCTGCCACATACTAAAATTTAATCAAAATCGAACCTTTTGTACGTTAGTTATGACGCATAAGAGCAGTGGAATGGATCCCGCTCCTATGTCCTGACCTTTGACCCCATTTCGTTCACTTTCAATAGGGTTCCTTCATAGGTGGTCATCTACCACATACCAAAATCATCGAAATCGAAAGATTTTTACGCGAGTTATCGTGCGGACGAACACACGCACACAAAGCGTGACGTAATGAGGCAGATGGGAATCGCGACCATCTGCTCAAAAGACTGTGACGTCATAAAACTTTAATAGGATCCGCACACAACGCGTGACGTAAGGAGACAGATGGCGTGACCGCACGCCAATGTCTAATCGGACGACGCCATGACATTACACAAAAAACGTGGTAATTCGGGGTGGTTATTAACCCACTAAACGAATTTTCCTAAAGTCGAGATCAAGCTAAATCGATTTCTAGTACCAGAAAACAGTAGGTTAACGACTTTCATCAAAATCCTTAGAGCCGTTTTCAAAATAAAATTTACATACATACAAGAATTGCTCCTTTAAGGTGAACGTCAAGTAATTTTGCTTCCTGTAGTTCAAATGGAAACATTTCTGTACACATTTTCTTCCCAATTAATGCGTTCCCAAGGATGAAAATTTGAACATCGATTAAAATATCTTCATTTTATAGCTTGTAATACTTAATTTTTTTCTATAACATAACCATAATTATGCAATCCAACATTTGTTTGTCTACTGACGTCATGAAAATACAGGTCATGCCATCTTTTTTCTGGACAATTAATGCGTCGTTCACAAGGATGAAAATTTGAACATCGATAAAAATAGCTTCATTTTATAACTTGGAATACCAAATATTTTCTAAAACATAACCATAATTATGCAATCCAACATTTGTTTGTCTACTGACGTCATCAAAGTACAGGTCGCGCCATCCTTTTTCTGGTTTCAACACCACCAAATGAAAAGTTATTAATTGTTAATATATTTTTTGGTTATGTTTTAGAAAATATTAAGTACTCCAAGTGATAATAAGAAGTTATTTTAATCGATGTTCAAATTTCAGCAATGGAAACCAAACCTAAGACTAAAATTACTGACCATTTTGATTATAAAAACTGACTTTACTGATTTGGGCATATAAAAAAAAAAAAAAAAAGACTAAATACTGACTCAAATTTCTCATTAGGAAAGAAGGGACAAAAGCATTTTTTTTTTTTTTTTTAATCTGGCCTCCACCATCCCCATAGCCAGCCAACTCACACCTATTTATTGCTTTAATTGTAATCAACATATAAAACTACTACAAAATTACATATAATAATAATAATAAATAATCAGGAAAATCATTGCACTTTATTATAATAATACTGACATGCTCCTATTCAGCACAAATATACCTAAAACTAGAAAAAGCTTTAAAGGGCAGCTGTACAGAACTATTTTCAGAATAATACAAACAAAATGTTTACAACTTTGAATTTTTAAATGTAATGTGGAAAATCATCTAGCTTTCTTTACAAAATTAGATCATTAAGTCTCACTTTGTTTTTGCTTCTTTGAAAAAAATGTTGTTATAACACTGCTTTTTCGTTTATCAACTGCTTTCTGTACCTTTTCTATATCTTTAATTTTCTTCACTTCTTGCTCCCTAACTTTCGTAGCACTCTGCAACATTGCTTGGGCCACACTAATTCCCACCAAGTCCCTTTTATTTATTGCTTCTTTTAAGCATCTGTTTGCATCATCCAGTAATCTATCAGCAGTCAATCTTTTCTCCTTTTCTTCCTGTTTCATTTTCTTCAGTGCCTGTTCACCGTGTTCAATATTTACTTTTTCTTTTTCAAACTTACTCTTCATACTTGCAACAATTTTTATTTTTCCTGTTCTTCTTGTTTCCTCAGTTTTTCCTCAGCCACTCTTTTCTCATCTTCACAGTACTACTTGTATCTGACATGAGCTGTGCGTGCCAATTGAAGAAGTTCCTGAGTGATAATTACAAAGTGAGCCTTCCCCTCAAACACATTCACCACAGCATCTCTTACAGTCAAATAAGCATCCAATGTTCTTTCACACATATTTGCGGTCTTCATTCAAGATGTTCCCCGACAATGAGAATCCCCTTTATACATCCGCATTGCCATGCGAAAGTGCAAGTGCAGCCTTCACAATTTTCGTAACAGTAGGGTAATTCTTTTCTCCAGAAGTATATGTCTTCTCAAAAAACTGACTCCAGTAAACGTCCACTGGGTTCTTGTCACTACCTGATTTTTCTTCTTCTAACGTCAATAGTTTCTATTCATCAACTAGTGCATGTTCACTGTACTCAATTGGAAGAACTGCAGCTAATTTCACAATGTTTTTGTATGATCCTTCTTTCACCCTCTTTGCAGGATGCAAACATCAAAGACACCATAACACAGGTTTATCCAAAGAAGACTTTTCCAAAATATGTGTACAAGCAGACACATAGTGCTTTCTAGCTTTCATGGAAATATAGCATCTTTCTTGTGCGCTTAGCTTCTTGAGATATTCACTTTCTCTAGTGTCGAGCACTATGTTTTTCAATGGCAAGTAATACTTATCACAAAATGCTTCCAGACTCAATGGAGCAGCACTAACACAAAATCGATTCATGAGTGTTCTGACGAGGTTTGTGAGCTCATTATAGATTAGATGCATTAAAGGATCTCTCTTCTGAAGGAAACCAGTGAATCTTGAACATGTATGAGCACTTGCACAAGCAAACATAATTTCTGCTTTGGTAGTTTTGTCTTTTAATAGTTTAACAATATTCTTGTATTTCAAAGAACTCATCAACTTGCTTTTGTGCTGGGATATGAACTGAAGAAAGTATTTTTTAACAGCTGACCATCATTCTAAAAGTCTCTCTCCAGCTGGTTCTAATGTCAGCCATCTAGAGGAAACATGTTTCATAAACCGATGACCCGGAAGTTTCATATCTGATTGTATTTTTTCCAAAATCTTCCCAACGAGATGTTTGGCCATCACAAAAATTATAGAGAAACAAGATCATGTCCGAAGCATTTTCACCAAAGTCTTGTAATCAATTTTGGAATGCATTATGGATAATGTGTATGTTACATGTGCCAACATCAATCAACTGTTTTCTTCCTAACAGGATCAGAGAATCATTCATAAGACGATTCACAGTTTTGTTAACATTGGGTCCATCACAACCTAGCATCAATAGCTTTGAACGAGAATCAGGAACTTGAGTTCCTAGACTTAAGCATTAAGCTCAACAAAGGTAACCCATCTATTAGCCTCTTTGATAAAAGAGTTAATTTTCCTTTCAAAGTAATTAAATATCTACACTGGAATAATAACATTTCAACCAAAGTAATTGAGAATGTACTAATTTCTCAGGTCCTAAGAATTTCAAGAATTTGCAGCAACAATTTGGACTTCAATTACCACATTAATATACTATTAGATAGTTTTCTAGAGAACGAAATTCCTTCTTCTTTCATCAAAAGAACTTTAAGAAAAATTATTCTGAATAATAGAGTAAGGTTGGCAGATCTGCTTTAATTTTCTACACAGTTAATAATATGATTCTGACCAATCAAAGCCGTAAGGAAGTTGGCTAGAGGATGCCTATTAACTACCTAAAGGAACCTTAGTGCTATGGATATGAAGGTCCTATTAAAACAAAAAAATTAAATAATATAAACAAAATCACAAAAAAAGCTTAAAAATCTGTTTATAAAAGAAAATAAAAACAAATAAAAAAGAAAACTAGTTATTCATCACTAGGATAGCTATACTAAAAATAGTAAAACCAACATTAAAATTAATAAGATTCTGATTAATCTATAGAAGCTCACTAAGGTGATTCAATACATGCAAAGATTATTAAATACACTACTCGTGTATTTTATAATATTTCTCATGTATTCTGGAGAGTTAATTCTGCTCTTTCTGATCATACAGATCCACAGTCTTAAGTTTATATATTTTTTTCTCTGGTTAAAATCTCCGCGTGTTGGTTTCTTGCTGTATGAGGAGGCCATCAGCCCCACCCTCACTGCCCCCCAGCGACTAGGGAGTGGCGGAAGAGGTCAGCCATGTTTTACTCTTGTGAGGAGAAAGTTTTTGTCACACAAGAGGTAAGCTCTCTTCCTTGTTTTTGGGTTCTAGGTTTTATAAGTTCAATGTTTGTACTTCATGTACTTTTTCTCTGTTGATTTTTAGCTTTTCAGCTTTTAGGCACTGGCTTGTCTGTTAACATTTTTGCGGGTTTTAACTCTTTCTTTTCTTTGTAACTTTGCGCGTCTTTTGGGGTACTTAGGAACAGAAGATGGCTAAGCTTGTTCCTTTTCTATGCGCTGTATTTTCAAAGTAGTTAAGTTCTTAATAACTAATTAATTATGCACTTAAAGCACTGCTGAAATACTTTGTACATATTGCAACTAACTGTTTAAGGCATATAACTTTCACAAAATTTTCTTTAGTTAATTATTGTCTTTAACTTATTCTCGTTTTCGTGCTGTCATAAGTTGTAGAGTAGGGGTTTTAGACTCAAGTTTTCTTTCAAAAATCTGTTTTTTAAAAATTAATATTTCCTTTTTTAATTGCAATGTAAAAGTTTGGATTTCTTTTGCATTGATTTTCAGGTTTAAATTCTCTCTCAAACGAACTTGGCATTTCGTTATGGCTGAAAATTACTTCTAATTACTATGTCACTCTCACAGCTTGAGTTCTCTTTAATCTTCTTCTCTCTGTTTAATAGTAACAGATGAAGAGCATGGGTCGGGCCAGGAAGGTTAATGGATGCAAGCGAAATTGTTAACTAGTGCTAGGTCATGCAACTCTGCGGAGGACATGACATATATATATTATATATTTTTTAAAACTATTTTAGGTGGGAATGTTACTTGCATCTATGGCCTTGCAGAAACCCATTTCCAACTAGGTCTTTGTGGAAGTGAGAAAATGCAGAGTTTTTGCTGGTTCTTGATAAAGCCAAGGCTCAGTATTCTCGACACCTTCTACATTCAGTTGTTTTATTTTATATTTTTTTTATCTTTTCTCCTTTTACTCACACAGGTAGATACATAACCTTTTCTATGTTGTACTTGGTGTGAGTCATCATTATATATGTATTTTTTTGCTTAGGTATCTTCTTAATAGAATGTGAATTCTGAATTTTCAAAACTGCTGTGTTGCGCGTTTTGATCGTGTGTGTGTGTGTGTGTGTGTGTGTGTGTGTGTGAGAGAGAGAGAGAGAGAGAGAGAGAGAGAGAGAGAGAGAGAGAGAGAGAGAGAGAGAGAGAGAGAGAGAGAGAGAGAGAGAGAGAGAGAGAGAGAGAGAGAGAGAGAGAGAGAGAGAGAGAGAGAGAGAGAGAGAGAGAGAGAGAGAGAGAGAGAGAGAGAGAGAGAGAGAGAGAGAGAGAGAGAGAGAGAGAGAGAGAGAGAGAGAGAGAGAGAGAGAGAGAGAGAGAGAGAGAGAGAGAGAGAGAGAGAGAGAGAGAGAGAGAGAGAGAGAGAGAGAGAGAGAGAGAGAGAGAGAGAGAGAGAGATTTTTTTAAGCAGGGTTTACTGAGTATTCCCAGGTTAAGATCTTCGTGCCGGTATAGGACCCCGCCCCGCCCTACACAGTGGTGAACTACCAGGACACGACAATGTCCAAATTTCACCTCTGCATTATTATTTTCAGAGAAATTAAAAAAAAAATCAGCACTGGTTAGTTACAAAAAACTTCACAATTAACCAGATAATTATGAAGTTATGGTGGACACAAACTACAAACAGACTGACACACAGAAACCACTTCGAAAATAGTGAAATCGTATTCGGGGGACCCAAAAACATGTATTTCCGTTGAAATCTCAAATTTGAATTTTTGCACGATTACAATTTTTTTCCCCTATAATTTTTCTTATTACTTCCTCATACATTAGTATGAGGAAGTATAATGTATGAGGAAGTAATAAGAAAAATTATATGAAATACAGTACAAAGGCTCAAAATATAGGAAATATAAGATGGGTAGGAGCATTGTTTGCGTATATGCGCACACACAACTCTTCCCCAAACCAAAATAATACATCTGGCGAGGAAAGTTAACCGAAATTTACTTTTTTGGCCTTAGATAACATTCCCAATATAGAGATCAAAAATCACTCTCTGGTGCACAAGGTTGTTAACAAAGTTATAACTCAGAGCCTTTTCAGCGGCATTTTCTAATTTTTCAATCCATCTGCCACATAAAACATTGCTTTACCGACCACAAACTTTTTTTCATATCACGTAAATCTTTTTTTAAAAAAAGCCATGGTATAAAACTGACTTTACAGACCAAAATTGAAATACACAGACTAAAACTGACTAATCTGAAAAATACTGACTTTTACTGATCATTTTCCATCCCTGAAATTTTCATCCTTGGAGAAACATTAATTGTGGAGGAAATGCGTACAAAAGTTTTTCCATTGGAAGTATAGGAAGCAAAATTACTTGACATCCACCTTAAATAATATGGGATAAGGGCGATGGAATGGATCGCGATCCTATGTCCTGACCTTTGACCCCATTTCGTCCATTTTCAATAGGGTTCATCCCCAGGTGGTCCCCTACCACATACTGAAATTTCATCGAAATTGAACCATTTTTACGCACGTTATGACGCATAAAGGCAATGCAATGCATCCCGCTCTTATGTCCTGCCCTTTGACCCCAACTCACCCATTTTTAATAGGGTTCCTCTTCAGGCGGTCCCTTACCACAATGTCAAATTTCATTGAAATCAAACCATATTTATGAAAGTTATGACGTATAAGTGCAATGGAATGGATCACGCTCCTACGTCGTGACCTTTGACCCCATTTGCAATAGGGTTCGTCCCCAGGTGGTCCCCTACCTCATACTACAATTTCATCGAAATTGAACCATTTTTACGCCAGTTATCGTGCTGACAAACGGATGGACAAAGCTGGACCATATACGCTTTTTCAACCTACGGTATGAAAGCGTAAAAAAAGAAGAAATTGAATATATTGAAAAAATTGCACATGATTTTGGTTACACTAAACAGGAATTCAAGAAATGGATTTATGAAGTAACTCAAGCAAATAATAAGGGCAAGAATGATAAAAAAACTATTAAAATATGTAGGAGCAATCCCATATGTTGAAGGTGTTTCAGCTGAAATTAATAAGGTTTGTGGCAAATATGACATACAAGTAGGAATTCAGGTACATACTATAAAAAATTTAGTAATAAAAAATGAAAAAATCAGCCAATTGGATAGAGCAGGTGTATATGAAATTCCTATAAACCAGCAACCACCTTTGTCATATATAGGCAGCACCAAGAACAAATTAAAGTATAGATTGAACCAGCATATAAGTAATTGGAATAAAAAGAAGCTAAGACTGCATTTACCCAATATTGTCTGGAAAATCACCAATGTCAGAAGTTTGAAGATATTAAAATTATTAAGAGCTGTAAAAACGAAAGGCAGTTGAGAATTGCAGAATCAGTATTAATTGAAAAAAACAGATCAAGATTGTGTAACATTAATGAGCCAAGCAACTTAAACGAACAATGGAAGGCCTTAATAAAAATTGAACAACAGCTAAGAGGGAAAAAAAGAAGAGAGCAGCACTGACAATAGATGGCGCCAGAGACACAAAGATGCAGAGATTGCGACTGAAGCCGGAACCTCAATAACTTTGCTCACTTGAGCTGTGGTGGGTAGAGATACACATTGGCCTCCTGATGACGACGGTAGCCCTGTTGAAAGCGCTAGAGGATTGTGTATGACAGGCTGAATGAGGTTGGCACTTGCAGTAAGGTTAGTTCAGGGTTTGAAGCAGATGGAGCACTTTTTTTAGTCACAGTTGACAAGGGTTTAACTACCTGGGAATGTAAATAGTGTAATTATGTACATAGTGTTTTTAACTGAATGTATGAATGAGTTGTATGGTGTGTATATTTGTGTGGTTTTTATGGAGATGACGAGCTATGTTTACGTCTCATACGGCAGAAGGTAACCTGCGTTTTTTGTCCAGTGAATAAAAGAAGAAAAAAAAAGAAAAAAGAAAAAAAAAGAAGGAAAATACGATGTTTCATGCCCGGTAGAACGAATCTCATAAGCAAGGAGTTTTTCAACCTTTGAAGGCCAACTACATTACATGATGATAATTGGCGTGCTTGAAGTGTAAAGGGAAAAAGTGACCAAGAACTTTCAGGTAAGTGATTGGCTATTTAATGATATGTCAGATACAGAAACATCATATCGAATGATGGACAGAGTGAAACCATATGTATCTGTATCTCATAAGATGTACTACATCAAAATTACACACAGAATACACTCCTGTACAAGTTCTTCACTCTATCTAGCTATCACTGTATGATCAAAGACCAAGGGCATGTGATTAGCCTGTGTCTGATCATTCTTTGCACTTGAATCAGTTACAGAAAATATGCAATTTTGATCCCACTACCTTGAAATAAGTTTTTTAATCTTTCTTCATTAAGCAACATTTTCTGTTGTGTGATTTCTTTGAAAATAAATGCCATGTTATTTTTTCTTTGTAACTGCTGATTCTTGGGGATAGGGGTTAAAAACAATAACACCACAATGCAGTTTTGACTATCATACATGCGAGCATGTAATTTTGTAGTTAAAAATAATTGGAATGAGATTTTCATTTTTTTTTTTTATTTATTTATTTATTTATTTATTTTATTGGAGGTTTAACGACCACTGTGAGCAACTCAAAGGGCTATAAGCAGTCGCCCTTCCCTAATTCAGGGCAACTGGTTCCAGGGAAAGGAGAGAACTAGTGCCGTAAGACAAACACAACATCCATGCCTCACTGGGATTCGAACCCTGAACCATCTCGGACGATTGATCAGAAGCCATCGCTTAGACCACTGTGCCACCGGGGCAGCTGGAATGAGTTTACTTCTAAAGAGTTACACCATTAAATCATTTTACTTATGTAATACTAAACATGCATACAATGAGATTTTGGCAATCTTATATTGTGCAAGTTAGATATTATTTAGTACTACACATTCATACAAACATTTTTCCACACTAATACTATAAGTCATAATTTACAAAAGCTTTAATTGGTCATCCAACCTCAGGACTTCGAAACACAAATTCACCAGGTCATTTTTTTTTAATTGTGTTATCCACAACGTGTAGGCTATCATTTGAACTAACATGTTTCTGAATCTTATTTTGGAGCAGCTTATTAGAATGACAGAAGTCAGAAAGGCCATCATACATGTTAACTATTATATGAGAAGATAAGTGATTAACCTGAAATTCAATTAAACATGCACTACTTATTATTTCAAAATCAGATAGAAAATTAAAAATAAACTCACTGTATATGTTAATGTTTCTAAACGAGGAAGTTCATAGGAATTAAATTGTTTTTTCAGGTACTTTCTCCTAAACGTTAAATCCCTATGGTCCTCATCCTTTACATTTGAGGGAAGTTTCTCAATTGGTTCGTCTGTAAAATGCAAACCAAAAAAATTGTCAGACAGTAAAACAGTCCATGCATTTTATACATAGATGTGAAATAAAATCAGATCAACATAATATTAAGGAACAAAAGAAAAAACATAACTCAATACATAGTCTTAGCACATTACTTTTATAGCACTACATATTGCTAAAAGTTTTTTAATATGTCATTAAGCTGTTCTCTGAAATTCAGAGGTTAGCTCCTTAAAACAAGATCATAAATCATATCAAAGTTACTAATGGTGTTAGATTTTATTTAATGTTGATGTATCAAACGTTTCCATTTACAGCCACCTTGGCATACAACTCAAGCTTTGCTGACATCCATTACACATCTCACACAAGACCTTTTATGCTTTACACTTATTATCATTTTCTCTTGCAGACATTCCTAAATCTAGTTTTCCCATGATTTAGTTAGCCTTTCTCTACCTTTCTTTCCTGCCACTTAAGCTGAATAAATTCTCTAAGTGCCACATTCACTCATTCTTTGAACATGGCTAAACCACTTCAAATTATTTGAAATCACCTGAAGGAAACACTAAAAATGGCTCAACCAAGAGAACAAGCTGGATTCAGAAATGGCTACAGCATTATATGTCATATCCATGTACTAAGAGAACTAACTGTTGAAAGAACAAATTAACTCTCACTATGTATGGTTTTCCTAGATTGGGAAAAGATTTTTGATTCAGTGAATCCATCAGCAATAATGTCTGCGAAATCCTGCGGTATTGAAGATGCATACATCAATATTATTCATAACATCTACAAAAATGCAAGTGCAAAGGTTCCGCTGTTCAAAGAAACTGCATGCATAAAAATTGGAAAGGGTGTGAGACAAGCAAAAAGTGTGTATAGCATAGTAAAATCTGTTTATTTACTGGTGTAAGATGCATATAGATTTGCCATGCTTTCACACTCCACTGGCAGGCTTTTTCAAGGCAAAAGGTAGGTACAAAAAAAAAAAAAAAGCATATTATGTCTACTTATTTCCTTGAAAAAGTTGAGTTTGGTATCAGCAAAAACCTGCGATATTTGGCAGCCAACAAAATAGCTCAGAGTCTTGGATCATCAAAGGCATGTGCCCTTCCTATGTTTCATGCACTAACCGGATGCAGCAGTATGGTGTTTAGCTTTGCTGGCCATGGTAAGAAGGCCTGGGCCACATGGAAGGTTCTGTCTGAACTGACTGATGCTCTTCTAGCAATTTCTCATGCTCCTAAAGATATCCCAGAAGATTTATTGAAAACCATTAAGAGATTCGAAATTTTGTTGTACGACAGAACCAGTACCAACGATGACATCAACAAAGTAAGGAAGAAGCTGTTCACAAGAAACTGTAATGTACAAAACATTCCTCCTTCAAAAGCAGCTCTTACACAGCACAGAAAAAGAGCAGCGTATCAGGAAGGCCATGTGTGGGACCAGAGTGGCATTGCAGATCCTGAGCTACCTTCACCAACAAGCTGGGGATGGAAGAAAATGGATGAAGGGATGTATGAACCCCATTGGACAGATCTACCAGATGCACTTTCATCATGCTTTGAGCTCATATCATGCAAATGTACCAAGAACTATGAGAAACATAGATGTAAATGTAAGAAAGCCAAACTTCCATCCACTGTGTGGGTGTGGCGGGGACTGTTAAAAATTACTTGTAAAACGTTGAAGTCAATTATTTTAAAACTAGTGTGTTAATGAAGTGTAGTTTTATTTGTATTAGGCATGGCTGTAATTGACAATTAAATAAACTCATTGAAAAAGCAATGATTTTTTGTAAAACCCTTTAAAACAAAGTTATAAAAGGTGTAAAACCTTTTAATACACTTAATATAAGTGCATAAAAAAATCAATCGAATCTGACTAAAAATAAAAAAATTATATTTTTGGCCGCCGTCTCGGAATTTTATGGGCTTTTATTGAAAAATGTCAAGTGTAACTTTGAATTCGTATTCAACACCAGAAAATACATGTCTAAACTGAAAATCAATCAAATCAGACGATAATTATAGAAAATTGAAATTTTGGCCGCCATCTTGGAATTTTATGGGCTTTCGATTGAAAAATGTCAAGGTAACTTCGAATTCGTATTCAGCACCTGAAAATACATGTCTAAACTGAAAATCAATCAAATCAGACGATAATTAAAGAAAATTGAAATTTTGGCCGCCGTCTTGTAATTTAGGGGCTTCTGGGTAAATTTTGAAGTGGCCCAATATCTTAAAATGACCTTTAGGATATGCCTATTCATCATGCCAAAGTTCATGCTTTTATACAAAAGTGCACAATTCTTTTACTATGCTGCTGGACTATTTATTGGAATTCTGATTGCATGCAGTTTTAATACATAGTTAGCCATTTTCTAGTGCTGCACTTTTGGTGAGAGGGATAATATAAGAAAATACTTTGTCTGGAACCTGTTCCTTCAACATTCAACACCATGCATGCTTATTTAGCATTTCTGCATTCCATACACCAATTGTGAGAATGATAACATCAGGCAAAGCTAATTTTGTTTCCTGTGCTGAATGAGTTCAATTTTGTTTCCTGTGCTGAATGGATGCTGAATTAACATTAATCATTATAATGTAATTTCTGCCATATAGTCTATGGAATATCTGCAAAAAAAAAGTCATAAATTTAGGTTTTGCAAATAAAGCTCTCCTTTGAAAAAAGTTTACATGGCACTTTGATTTTTAAAAATCTGTGAGATAGTTGTGTAGGGAAAGTGGTATAATTGAAAAAAAATATATATATGCAAAAATAGTTTTTTGTCTTTTCTCCCCTTACAAGCATTTTGACAGAAAATATTATGCAACAAAGGCAGTACTATTTTCTCTTTCAGAAGATTACATACTGTGGGAAGCTCAGCATCACTCAAGTTAAAGGGTGCCACTGAGCTATTCCATAGCACAGAATAATTGTATTCAGTAACCACTTAGCAAATCTCATTTGTCACTTTTTGCTGCACAAATCACATTAATTAAGGTTCTTGTTCACTCTTTAGTTGAAATAATTTCACAGATGCAAACTGTTAAGTTGGCCTCTACAGATTTTAAAGTCTAACTATGGAAATATGGTAATGCTGGGGGAGAGGGAGGGGACTATATATATTTTTTTCTTTATTCACTTAAAAATACACTGATTTTTTTTTGCCTAGAGTTTCTTTGTCTAATAAGATAGCTTTTTCTTACTTCTTTCAACTTCTGAGCCATCCTGGAAATCATGACTTTTTTTTATTAGAAATAGTCCAAGATCAACAATATACAAGTGCAAATCAATCAATCAATAACAACTAACTAACTAACTAACTAACTCACTCACTCACTCACTCACTCACTCACTCACTCACTCTCTCACACACACACTCACTCACACACTCTCTCTCTCTCTCTCTCTCTCACACACACACACACACACACACACACACACACACACACACACACACACCTACTTTGAATTTCACAGCCTGTGGATTATATATCATTATGGATTGTACAAAGAAAAATACAGTAATTCATACTGAGTATAAAACATTCTATTGGAATTTCATAAAATTTAAATTTATCATTATTTCTTAATTTAAAAAACATGCCTTTTCTTTTTGCAAGATGATTTTGCACAACTGAAGGGAAAGCTGCTGGATTAAACTTCTTCATGGAGGTCTGAATACACATACGTAATAAAGAGTGAAAATCATGGGCTTTAATACTGAAATTACGCATTCCGGTTCCCTTGTACAACTGAATCAGTGCCTGGAAAAGAACATCTTGTTATTGTTGGTGTATTCACTTTTACAGGAAACACAAAGACACTCAAAACCTGTAAATACAGTATGAAAACAGAATTATGGTAAATCTACATTGTAAACAGTGATAAAATATTGTGGTTACAAGAAGGCATTAAACAACATGTTCACAAAATTTCCCATTAAAGTCTGCATATAACTAGAGCATTAGTGGGTAAGCATTACATTCTTACATGTCACCACAAAAGAAAAATATGAATTCCAAGGTGGGGGGCGGGGAGAAAGGAAAACATGAAAAGTATACTGAATTTGATTCACAATAACTCCAATTTGTATTACCTGCAAATTGCAATTTAGGATAAACATTGGAATTTTCAAAATAACACTCAGTAGGTCAAAAGTATGAAGTTCCCACTGGATTCTAACAACCAGTGCTATGACAATTTTTAAGCTTTCATGCACAAAGCCAATTTAGCCATATGGTGATAAAAAAAAAAAAAAAATTTTAAGTTTTCAAGTGATCAGTCTAGAGTTATTTTGTTTTGAAAAGGAGGGGGGGGAAGGAAGAAAAGAACAGGGTTTTAGGGTTTTCCAGCATCATGCTGTGAGATTCAAAGTACCAAAACAACTAAAAAGAAAAAGGCAAAATCAAAATCAGCAATAAACAGTAAAGTGCAGCAACATTGCCCCTAATTAAGAAGAAGGTAGTGTAGAACACACTAAGTTACATACATTTTTTTTTTATTCGTAACTTAGCGTGTTCTACACTACCTTCTTAATTTGTTTGTTAGTTACGTGCATTGCCTACCACTCATTTATGAACATTGCCCCTGTGGCATTGTGGTTAAAGAACTGGCTTCTGATCATTCGTCTGTGATGGATCCTGATGAGGCATTGATGTTGTGTTTGTCTTTTGGCAGAGGCTCTTTCCCTTCCCTGGAACCAGTGGCCCTAAATTAGGGATGGACGACTGCTTGTAACTCAATAAGTTGCTCATGATGTCGTTAAATCCCCAAACAAACAAAACGAAAAGTGTAAGAACAGTTCTTCCAAGACATCACTGATCTCAATATCAATGCTACAGTACCTTTCTATGTAACTTGAAGGTCTTTAATTGAACAGTAAATGAACTTTCCCTTGCAAAATAGTTAATGCCAGATTCATACCTGCCAGCTTTCATAACTGAAATCCGTAAAAAAAAAAAAATCATCGATATATTCGACGAAAAATTTAATCGATATATTCAATCAAATTACTTATGTAGCATATTGATTAGAGCGAACATGATTAAAAGTCGATATTTCACACAAATCAAGTATTAAATTTTAATCGTTGCATTGCTACATATTATAATTTTTGCGTGTTAATTTCTAAAATAAAAAGCTATCACACATGCACAGTTTTATAATTAAGAATTCTATCTAAATCAGTCAATTTTCATGGAAGTTATTTGTGCAAAAATTCTGAGGAACAAATCTTGCGCATGTGCGCACTATCCCCACGAGTGCTGATAACCATTTTCAATAGGATTGGTGCACTACACATCCTGTACAGCATACCGAAATTTCATCATATTGCGGTATCAATTTGATTTGTGCTGAAAAATTCCGCAGATTTAACAATCGGTTGAATTATTTTTCTACAATAACTACCTTATGAGATAACTTTTCGAACTGGGGGTAATAAAGACTGATGCTCCAATGCCGGACACACCACGCCAGACTACTAAGATGTTGCTACTTGAGGGAATAATTTGATTGATTTGATTGGATTGGAGGTTTAACGACCACCGTGAGCAACTCAATGGGCTATAAGCAGTCGCCCGTCCCTAATTTTGGGTCACTGGTTCCAGGGAAGGGAGAGAGCCAGTGCCGTAAGACAAACACAACATCCATGCCTCACCGGGATTCGAACCCGGACCCCTTTCGGACGAATGATCAGAGGCCATCGCTTAGACCACTGCGCCACCGGGGCGGCGTTTGAGGAATAACAATGCATTATCTGAAAAAAGGGAGAAGGTAAACATAGCGAGAGATAGACAAGTCCAAAGCATGCTTCATACACTTTTTCAATCACAAAATTCCAGGACTTTTGGATTTTTTTCCAGGACATACGATCCAAACACTCTTACTTAAAATATAGTGAAACCATCGATCTGTTCAACCTGTAACCTACAACAAACAACTTCCTACATGCTTGGGCAAACTCAATACAGAAAGCAGAATGTTAAAAATGTTGTCTGCTGCAGCTCATCAGAAACTTAGAATCACAGATAAATACTGAAATACCAAAACTGTCACTGAAAATGTGACCAGGTTTAATATCTACTAATCTTTTATATACAGTACACTACACTGATTTTGAGAAAAATTTATTTTTCTACTTTGGCTTTAGTTCAATTATTAAAACAAATTACAGAATAAAAAAAAACATAAAACTCAAAAATTCATAATTATGTGGCATTACTCTTGAAATGCTTTCAAATACCACACAATCAATACATAAAATATTATTTATATTTAATTATTTTGAAATAATGCTTACATTGGAAATCTAAGGGTACAGAAAGGTGAAATATTTGGAACTTTTACAAAGGACCAAAGGGATTGTTATTTCTTAAACACATAATCATGGGAGAAAGTATTTGTGTTACATTTTACTTAGGGAAGGAATTTTCAACATAATATTGATGCTGTAGCTATTTTATAAATTCGTACTCACCAGCAAACAAAGTATACACAAAAATTTCCAACATGAAATGCAAGCGAATAACGGGAAAACCTTAAGTCCAAGAGATGTGTACAACTGCTATGATATAATTCTATGCCTTTTAGCGAAAGAATTTTGTATAATGGAAAAGTTTAAAACAGGCAAAAAGCATTCTTTCTTCATAGCAAAAGCTATGCTAAAGAAAAATAACTTTTCAAATATGTGTCCTGGAAGCAGAGAAAAAAAAAAAATAAAAATAAAAAAAAATAAAAAAAAAAAAAGAAGGAAATGTTTTGACCTTTACAATCCCCAGGGGAAAAGTTCTACATTACTTGAAGAGGATCTTCTTATTGTAGCAAAAATCTTATTCACTCTCTATCTTTAGTACAGCAAATGGCATACAGTAAAAAAAAATTTTTCAGTAAGGTTTTTTAGAGGCAGAGAGAGAGGCTGCAAACGGAAGTACACAAACACAACCTAGAGTAGATGCAGCATTGTGAACCACAAACCTCCTAAAATACAAACCTAAAGTGTTACATAAGGTAAATGGTATCTGGTGTTAAAGAATTTTTTAAATCAGAAATTTATAAGTACAGATATTGAGAAAAATAGATTAAATATTTGCATCTCCTAGCAGCAAAATTGTGCATTATTTTGGGATGAAAATACACATAAGGAGTTTTCATAGTTAGTAGTATCTGATTGAAAGAGAATATTTTTCAATTGGGGTTTTAGTCCTGCAGATATTAAACAGAAACATGAAGTTACACCCTCTAGTGGCACACTTGTGCGTTAAGAGATATTCGAAATTATATGAGAAACATTTTGCACCTAAAATGTTCTCCAACAAGGAAAGAATTTTTCAAATTGGACTCCTAGAAATAGATATGGACAAAAATAAGATACATGTGTATGCCCCCTGGTGGAAAAATTATTCACTATTTTAAGCAGGAGGTGTTCTCAAAAAGTTTTCAGAGGTGAGATGTATCAGTTCACGGAAGAAATTTTTCAATCGAGTTTCCAGCTCAGATTTTGTTGCAAATACAACAGAAGCAAAAATGAACACTTACACCCCCTGGTGGCCAAACCATTCTTTACCAAAAATGAGAATTTATATGCAAAACATTCCCCCTCAAGAGCTGTATTCAATGCAGGAAGATTTTTTCAAATCAGACTTTTACAAGCGGAGATATTGGGAAAATCATGATTTACCTTTACGCCCCTAGCGGAAAATTTATGCATTATTTGAAAAAGGGACTGTAACTAAAATAGTCTTCGATATAAATGTCATCGAATGGAAGAATATTTTTTTCAATTTCGATATTAAGAAGCAAATATAGGAAATAAAATGCACTTTAAATTCAATATGATCTCCATTTGCGCCCTTTAGCGGTGAAGTTGTGCTTCGGGAAAACAACGGAACGAATGGATCATCATTCTCACATTTTAAGCTTCCCAATACAAAAAGAATTTTACAAATCGAACAAATAATTGCAGAGATGTGGTCTCCCCAGCTGGACAGACAAAGTGATAACATAAGCACGACGCAAGATGCTAATAACGCAGCTTCAGTCTTCCTAACAGACAAGAAAACCAACAGCCCTGCCCCCCGCATTTTGCAGGGGGTGGGGAAGGAAATTTATCAGACATAAGTTATGTCAGTAGAAAAATCCTCAACTACAAAACATCTCACAAGGACAAAAAAGGCAGGAATGAATAAAATTCCAGGACAGGTAACAGAATTTTAGGACATTTCCAGGACGCGTACGAACCGTGCCAAAACTGGGACAGTTCAGTTGACCATGTGGGAAAACCACAATGGAAGTTTTCCCACATAAGCACATGTAGCTGAAGAGAAGTTTATTCTGAACTTACATCTGCACTTTATTTTAAATATATTAAGTCAAATGAAAAAAGTTCTAATGGTGGGGGTTTAAAATCATCATGAGAAAAAAATCTGGGCGAAACACTAAATCCGTAAAATTAACATCTTGCCGTGAAACCATAAAACAAGTGGCATTTCCGTAAATTCTGTGGGTAAATCGTAAAACCTGGCAGGTCTGCAGATTGATTAAAGAGACTGGGGCAACTCACACATCAAAACTTCACAAAGAATTAAAAATTAAGACAAGAATTTTCACAAGCAATTGTAATTCAGAAATTTATGGATCTGTGCTTTGACAATCAAAAGGACAAAACCAAAGTATTATATCATTGCACATGAAATGCTTGGTTTTACAGACTTGGGAAGTTGGCAGGTTATTTAGGAATTAACACATTGTGCAATGTGACTTGTACTAAGCTAATTTAAAGTGTCAAGGCTGCTACCCATAAAGCACTGATCATTTCATCAGTGGCATCAGAAAGGGATTGTGCTACAGTGAAAAGGACAATGGATCAGAGCCAAATTCATGTTGTTTTCTCATATGAGTTTAAACTTGGAGACACTGTGCATCAGAGGCAGCTCATAACATCAATACAGTATTCAGCAAAGACACTGTTAGTGAATGTATGGTACAACATTGGTTTGCTAAATTCCGGTCTGGTGACATAAGCCTCAAAAATGTACTACGCAATATACCCATACACGAGACCAATAATAATAATAAAAAGAAGCTGAGCTTTTTGGAACACATGGCGAAAAAGTGTAATATAATGCAGTATGAGTGAAACAGAAGTGTTCACTGTAAGTTGTTTTAAATATTAAACTGAAGCACAATCACAGTAAAAATTCCTGAATTCAAAACAAAATAAAATGTTTCAAAAGACTGTTTCAAACAGTTTCCTCTTGCTTTGTTTTGCACTTGCACCTCAGCTCAGGTTTCCTTGAGCAATCTTTGATTTCTTCTCAGCAAGTTTAACAGCCATGTTTGTCTTTCAATGACAGTATCCATTGCTAAATTTTTCTTTCTGCTGAAATCTTTCCATTCTCATTTCTTTAATGTTGCTTGTCTTTACACTTTTTCTTTTATTCCCTCAGATTTTGGTAAAAGTTGGGATTATGTGCTTCTTCCAAATAACCCATTTTTACTAAAGAACTGAAATACATACAGACTTAGCCTGTGCGTTAAGTTTGTAATTCACAGTTTGTGCAGCCAAATTAGCTTCAATGTTCATTCTTTCTCACTTTCTCACTATAATTTAATCCATCATGCTGAAAGACCTTTGAGCCTGAGGACCATGAATGCATGATATCAAAGCTTTCACTATTTTAAATGAATGGTGCAAATTTGCAGATGAATACTTTTGAACAACATGCTTTAATTCTTACAAATTTAGCAACTCAGTCATTGCTGTTATTAGAAATTTCCTCCTCTGAAATGCAAACATTTATGGGGGAAAATAACATTTAACAACAACACAGGATAGTGTAAGCATTAAAAAAAAAAAAAAATCCCTCTCGAACATGAGAAGTCTTTACTTTACCTCCTCTGTTTATGAAAAAATTTCTTCCATTTTCAAGCTGAAATACAGATATTTATGGAATAAAATTATATTTAATAATAATTCTAGGCAGAAGGAACATAATGAGAAACAGTATTCAAGATTACAGGGAAATTTCTGCTGTCCAATTTTTATTTTCAGAATTGTTGCTCACAGTTTTAAGCAACATTTATGCAGTAAAATGATATTTAACAATACTGTACATAGGGAACATTGCAAGAAAGAAATATATATATATATATATATATGATAATGGAAAAAAATCTCCACTCTGTCTAACTTTCATTTTCCTAAGTTTTTAAGTAAAGAAGGAATTCCATCCCCAGATGGAAAATGACCCCACCACTACCAATCCCCCAAAAATGTTGCTTCAGTTTTGCATTGATCACAAGAATGGCCCAAAAAGCTTAATTGCAGGAATATGCAGAAGAATATGATTCCCGATTTCCAGGTGCTAATCACTATCCTGGTGTCAGGATGTTCTTAACTCTGAATGCTGACTGAATGGCAGTGTGAAGCACATCTGCACATGGAAGAAACAGAAAACACCAGAACATTCATAACACACTAGTGTGCAAAACTTGAGCCTGAAAAGGACTAACCAGTATTTGACCTTGTAGCATTGCACAGGAGTGTCCTGGATATATGAAATTCAAACCACGGGAACCCCATTACTTACCGAAATGATAATGGAAAATACACCGACACAACTGCAGATACTATAGGATATAGTTCAGGGTGTCCACAGAATTATCAAACCTGATTTCCCTGACCAAATATATTAGAAATCCTTGACCTTACACAAATAGGTTTATTTGAGTTTTTCAATATATGTGCCATGATAATAAATAAAATTGAATTGGATAATTGAGAAACTTATATTATTTAAAAGTGTTTCCGTTTGACGTATAAAGTTTCCCAAATAACTGATTCATTTTTATTTTTTTTTTAAATCGGCCTTCACCTTCCTCATAGCCATCCAACTACTCACACCTTTTTAATTTTAAGTTTACTCTTTTTTTTATGGTTTTACATTTATTGAAGAAACACTCAAACAAACTCATACACAATATTCAGAACAGTTACTATAAAAATATTACAGTAGGAACACAGTCACTGTTTTTATATTACACACCACTTTTCTTCTTTTCCCAACCTGAAATCTTCACCTGCAATGCTGCTTCTTCCAACTCTAGTTCCTTCTGTACTCTTTGTCTTTTTTCCTTCAATTCCTTTATTTCATAATCAATTTTTCTTTTTCCCTTCAGTTTTCTTTCTTTGTTTTGAAGAACACTTTTTTTCTCAAGATAATCCTGATATCTTCGTCTGAAGGTTCTTACAGAAAGAAGAAGCCTTCTATTGATGGCAATGTGGTCTACTCCTCCCACATTTTTAATGGCATCAAAAACTGTTCTCTGACAAATCAGGGATTCTTCCAGGAGATTTTCCACAAGAAGAGACTTATTGACAGAAAATCCACCTTCCACTGAAGCATTTCCATGAGACAAATTTTTATTACATCCCAGAGTTCACCGAATTGCTTTTGGTTGTCAAGTAAAGCACTGTAAAATTTGTCTAATCTAATGGAATCATCATGACTGTCTAAAAATTCATCAAACTGAGACTTTAAAGCAGATTGAGCTTCTACACACAATGAAGTGTACTGTTTATTAGCTTTTTCAGCACAGTCATCTTAAATCCTGTTTGCACTAAGTAAAACTTTGAGCACAATTTCCACTTTCTTCTTGCCTAGACTCAGCTGCTGCACTATAATATTTGGGTCCAAACAAGTTACCTCACGGACAAGCTTAAAGTTTAGTGGGCTTTTCTCACGAAGTTTTTCAATCATACTGGTCACAAGTTTCATAAATTCAAGCTTAAACTCTAATTTCTCCCTTTCTGAGCACTTCACTTCCTTTAATAGCTTTTTAGCACTAAATCCAATATCAACTTTCTCAATTGAGAGAAGATTTTCACTTTTTGATACATCTAAAGTTAACAGTTTTGATACACTATCAGCTTCACTTAATTTGTCAGGCTTCAAGCTTCGTGCCATCAAATTTTTCATCAGATCCAGCAAATCAGTGCGTAAAAAAGGAATTAAAGGCTTTGGGCTCTGGAACTTTCTCAAAAAAGATTCACACTCTGAAGCTATAGTCCTAAATGCAGCCAATTTGCATTTCAACAGTGGACTTTCCATGAATTCTGTAAGAAACATGTGCTGTTTGCTGGAAACCGATGATTCTTAAACATATTTCTTGATATGATCATAGACAAGCAATGCCCTAGTCAAACAATTAATGTTTTCCAAACACCTTACAGTGCAAAATTTCAAAGGGAAATCTTTACATCTAGTAATCTTAGTATAATTTGCACGGCGAGCAGGACTATCTTTTAAAAGGTAGTACAAAGTTACGCAGAAAGTGATGTATATCCCATTTCACTGCTTCAAGTCCAGTTTTCATAGCTCCTGACCACGTGAAGACCACATACTCCAATGTCAACTAATAATTTACCATCTGGATTTTCAGTTCTAAGTTTATCTTTCAGCTTTTGAAGAAAGCTGAGATTAACGTTAGGTCCATCCATTGACACTTGTAGCATGTTATCCAAGGGAAGAGGTGCACCTTTAATGAATTTCTCTAAAAGGTCATTAGTTGTTGCCCATCCTAAAAACACACTACTTAAGTATCTAGTCGAAACTTTTTGCAGATTGACATCCCAATAACGAACAAACTGATCCATTTGCCCACGCTGAGCAATTTTGTTTAGTGATTCATCAAAACAAATTACAAAGTCAGTGCACTGCTTCAGATCATCCATTAAACACTCTTTGAAATGTGGTGCCAATCCATGATTTATCACATAAGATGCCTTGCTTTTGCCTAAAGTAAATTTTGAAGCTATCGCACTGTCAGGAAACATTAACTGAAATGTTTTGTTAATCTGTGTACAAGAGTTCAGAGACATTAGCTTGGACAACACTTTCATGGCCCATATTATTTCCGACTTTATTACATCATCTTTCACTACATAAGCATTAAGGTCACTGGGCTTCACATCATCTATCACAACATAAGTATTTGAGTCATTAGACTTAATATTTTCTAGAAGTACTGATTCCACGTTTCCTGAGCTTGTTGATGGCAAGAGTTCATTATTACAAAGAGAGTTCTTTTTCACAGAGGAAGTGAAAGAAGCAAGACTGGGCTGAGACATTTTAGTACAGATGTTTTTCAAATGATTAGGGCCATTTCCGTGGCTGGAGACTGCACAACGCCCCATGTTACTAAGCTTGAAAGTTTTAGAGCACACTTTACAAAATGCTGATTCATTGTCGCCGTTCACAGCAGCTATCCAACCAGAAAACTCAGGATTTAATTGTTCGTCCAACCATTGTTCATTAAACACACAACGCTTTGACATTGCTGCAGTATTAATTGTCTTTTAACAAGGTATAATTTATATCACAAATTTTCTTCTACTCCTTTGACCTAAAACAAAAAGAGAAATGTTAACAAGTAATGTAAACCAACTTACAATAATAGGTAAGAAATACAAGGTTACATTAGTAGGAAGGGGAAGTTAGTGACTGTCTGCAACACTAAGTGCAAGTGTGTTGGGCGATGAGGGCGTCACTCCCCGACGCCGGGTTAAAACTAGTTGTAGTCTAACTGTGATTGATATTTCCCTGACTTTTTTTTAAATATCACTGATTTTCCTTGACTTTTACCAACATTTCAGGCATTTCCCTGACTTTCCCTGACCCATTTTCATTTCCCTGACTTTCCAGAATGTGGATACTCTGTAGTAGAACTTTATTCAGAACTGGCTACATAAACAGCGCGAGTCGAAAGTTTTGCAATATTTGCATAAATGCATGTGCTGCGGCGGGTATGTCACATGTTTAAATAGTTCAAGTCGCGCACTGCAATCAGTCGAAAGGGATATAAAGTGGTAGTCGTTGCTGTGAACAGCATTGCATGTCGCCGTTCTGTCTGTAGTTGGGACGCCTAAAAGATGATCAGCCAGAACCGGCTAATTAGGGAATTAAGTTCATTAGCAGAAATTCATAGAAGTCCTGTCATTTTTTCTGTTCTTCACGTTTTTACTCAAGTTCGCTGAAAATCACGATATCCGGACTCCCTAACCTCTTATTCGTTCAGGTGGTATCGTATTGAGGTTGAATGGCTCATTTTTTTAAAATATGAAATAAACAACACATAACTTATTTCTTAATAGAAGATGAACGATAGGGTTAAAATAATACCATTGTTACCTCATTGGTTTGCAGTCTCCTTTTGACTAGTTGCTCCCGGTATACACTCAAGCAACAACAAACTGCGTAGTCGAAGTTCCATAAAATGTACGTTCTCCGTAGGCAACAATGAAATATTTACGATAGCTAAAACCTCTAAAAATCTTCTATCGAACACATAAAAACCCTGTTCTTAATAGAACTTGAAAGAAAATTAATCCAAAGAATAAATAAAATCCAAATAAAAAACCATAATTCAAACCTCAAATTCGACTGATAACGATAAATAAAACAGTCATCATCGAAGGAATCCAGATCTCGAAATTTCCGACGCGCGTTTCAGCACAATCATTCGTGGCCATTTTCAAGGAGATCATGTGTTGTACTGTTCCTTGCGTGTTAACTATAACCTAAGTCGACAGTGCTGATGTTGCCAGCGATGTTCTAACCTAAGTCGACGGTGCTAGATGGTGCCAGCGATGTTCTACGTGATGAGCATGATGATGACGCAGACGATGGAGATGGAAGTGGTTGAGCCCGGGACAGCTTCCAGAACCTGCTGCCAAATGTGGGCGCTTTGAGCACAAGGCCATGCTCTGCATCTGGTGGAATTTTGAGGGGATAATCCATTACGAATTTGTTCCAGATGGCCGGACCATCAGTGCCAACCTCTACTCTGTATAGCTGGAGCAGATGTATGCCGTTTTGGAGAAGTACCCGGCACTGGTGAACAGAAAGCACACTCTCTTACAGCAGGATAACACTCAGCTTATAGTCTGGACCTTGCCCCCATCAGATTATTATTTGTTTTGGTCCATGGCCCACTTCCTTCATGGGCGACACTTCAACACCCAACAGGAGGTGGCAGCTGAGGTGAAGGAATTCTTCACCTTAAAGGACAAGAACTGGTACTGCCGTGGAATCGAAGAACTGGCAGACAGATGGCTAAAGACGGTGCAACATGATGGCCTATACTTTGAATGCCCGTCAGCTTTTGTTGTAAAGGTACGTATGAAGACATCAAGTAATCCAAATATTGCAAAACTTTCGACTCACCCTCGGTAGCACTGGGTGCTATGATACAGATGTGTCACTGCTAAAAATGGTATGAAAGGAAGAGGAGATCCTCAGTAGGGGATATGATCACTCCTAACATTGATGCATGATTTGCACCATCTGTCCATACATCACATTAGATTGTTGACAAGTTCTTGTGGTAACATTGCCCATTCTTCCATCAGCACTGTCTTCAACTGTTGGACAGTTTTTGGTGTGTGTTTACTTGCTGCAACACATCTTTCCAAAGCGTTCCACATGTGTTCTATGGGATTTAGGTTGGGGGAAATGTGCTAGCCAATCCATCCGCTGAATGTCTTCGGTTTCCAATAGCTCATCAACAGCCACTGTATAATGGGGTATGACATTATTGTCCATTAACACAAACTGGGGACCAATGGCACCTTGGAACAGACAAACATGGGGAATAATTATCTCATTACAGTAGCGCACAGTAGAGCTGAAATGGGCTGAGCCCGAGCCCGAAAGCCCGAAGCAGAGCTCGGGCCCGAATCGGGCTTGGGCTCTTAGAGAGAGAGCAAAAGAATTTGTTTTATGTATAAATGTGATTTTATATGATTTAGCAAATGAGACACTTTATAGTTGGTAAAGGGAATTCTTCGGCAACTGGTTCTGATTGGGGAGCACGCATTCGAGATGGCTATTTATTCCGGGCTTGGGTAGAAAATGCCATAGGCTGTGCTTTAGGGTGTTTCTGCAGAGAAGAAGCTTTTTCAAGATAAACAGATATTGGGTAGTTGATAGCTTGCCGACGATAATTTACCCCCTATCTCCCTGCTAATTCTATTTAGCAACGTATATATTTCAACGCATTGTGGCACGATAATATTAGCATTATTTGAGCAACATATAATTGCAGCATCGCATAATCATTTTGGATGGCTGGCCGCCCGAAGCACTCAGATGAAAACAAACGGTCAAAGAAAATCGTACAGTTACACTGTTAAAATGGATAGAGGTCCCTTCCCCACTCCCTATTTGAGAAATACATTGGTTAATTGCAGGAGGAGGAGAGAATGCAAGTGTGGAAAAGAAGATGTATTTTATTAATGGTTGAACAGGTTAGACAGTTTTCGGGCTCATTCGAGCCCAGGCTTTATCTTTCAATATAAAATTCGGGCTCGGGTGGACTCGGACTGATATGCCACAGGCTCTGAAAATTGAGCCCGAACTCAGCTCTAGTGCACAGTACCTCCTTCCAGTACTTAGAGCTCAATACATCCATTGATCATAATACCTTCCCATAAGAGAATACCATGGCTGCCATGTCTATCCCTTTCACTGATGTTTTTGGGATGATACCAAGTGCCTACTAATGCCAGATTAGCTGACGTCCAGAATTGCTGGAAAGACTATAAATCTGCTCTCATCAGCAAAGAGTACCGCAACCCACTGTTCTGCTGTCTAGTCCTTATGTTCTCTGAACCACTGGAAATGGTGTCCTGGAGAGCAGTTGTTAATGGAACACACTGTACTGGTGGTCGGGCAAACAGTCCACCTCTGTGTAGTTGCCTGGCAACTGTAAAATGTGATATTGTGTTCTGCACTCAAGTTCAGTGTTTTTTTGTTTTTTTTTCAAGGTTACTTGCTGTCTGGTGTTGATCCCTCTTGATCTCTGAGAGCAGATAGCAGTCCTCACTGGGGGTAGGGGGTGGGGAGGAGTTGATGGAAGACCACCATCGGCTTTTCGCACAGCTGTACCTGCAATGCTGAAGGCCAACCACGCATGCAATACAATGCTATGGGTGATACCAAATTCATAAGCCACACTCATCACAGTTTTCCCTTCCTCGAGCCTACCAATTATATTCAACAATGAGTAAAAGTCATCAAGATGTTCTCAATGGGCCATTTCATCATCTCTAGCACATGACAGACACAATCAAATGCCTATAACACTTATGCACACCATCCAGTGACTTTCACTCAACTGATGCCATTGGCTTGCATGAGCATACGTCATGCTCCATTATTACACATGTACTCTTGCTCCAGTTCCCAGACATGGTCTTCAGTTAATTTGTGTTTGGGTGCTGCAGCTATTTATGGCGTTATATTACTTTTTCTACTTTGTCCTTAAATTTTGCACACCAATGTACTATAAGTAAATGAGATTTTGTTTGCGACTTCAAACTAAGATGCAAAAGATGAAAAGGCCATTGCAGAGGTGAGCACAAGTAAAAACTCAGTTAAGGGATGGCAATTTCTGCCTCCAAAAGGGATGCAAATGTGTGGAACACAAGGTAGCATTCTGTGCAACAGGCATGTAATACCATCAGGTATGACAAGAACTACACTGTCAAACACTTCCATGTAACTATGATTTTTCTTGGCAATCCTTGATTACTGTTTCTCTGATCAAACACGCACTTTACACATGACATAAAATAACACTACAACAGCATAGTTTAAAACACTTAGAAAAGAGTTTTTTTGTTGTTTTTTTATTGTATGGCCTTACCCTGAATAAAACATCTTTCTGAGAAGCTCTAACAGCACAATACATGACTAAGGGTGAAGTAAAACAATGTATCAGATACACATCGTTAACCACATCTGGCTGTTCGAAAATGACAATTGTCCATAACACATCTTGCCTAAGACTGCAAACTACTTTCTGGAATCAAAAGAATGAAAAATGTAACTAAGTGGCACTAATATATATCATATGAAAGTGTGTATACACATATTTCCACATACAAATAAATAATTACATAATCTGTATATTCCCACAAGGAAACTGATGGTTAGCAATTAAGTTACACATTTCTATCATCATTCACAGTAAAACTATGGCAATATCAAAAGTTTCTATTCATAAAGATTGCAAACATCCATTCTTATCAACAGCATGAAATATTAACTTAGATCCTTCTTATGAGAATTAATTAAAAACATTTTGAAGACAGAACAATTCACTGATGTTTTAAGTTTTCTACTTTTCTAAAAAGTTAAAATTAAAGTTAGCATAAAAAAAAAATCTTCAGTTATGCACAGTGGTTTAGTCCCAAAAAGTTTAAAGGTACAGAACTACATATTTTTAGATGTAAATTAGCAACTCTTATAAAACTTCAAGAAAATTCACCAGTCTGAAAAACAAATTAATTACAATTCTAAACTTAATCAGATATACAGAAAACATAATGTACCATGAAAGCTAGAAGAGAACTCACAGCATATCCCCATTTAATTGCATTTCATTTCTATTACTGTCATTTTATAAAATTAACTATGAGTACTTTAGTCCAGAGGGACTTTACTCAATCAAATAACAAAATTTGCAAGAAGGAATGATAAAAAAAACAAAAAAAAAAAAAAACGTATAACAATATTATTAATGAATACGGTGCACACAGAATTTTATTACTATTGTGATATAATAACATATTTTATATTCAGTCTTAAAACTTTCTGAAATATACTGTGTGTTGGGTGAGAGAATATATAATGGAAATGAAAAAAGAAAAGAAAAAGAGTCACTTCTATGATTCTATACTGCATGCAGAGTACCATATTTTTCTTTGTATAATCTGCAGATCATAAAAAGAAAATTCTTTATATAAGCAGCAAACCAAGAAATTCAGGCAAAAATTGCTGTATAATCTGCACCTACAATGTTGATCACAAACCATAATTTCTTACAGACATATTGTGATCACAGGGTGTGGCCCAGCAGTCCAAAAGAAATGGGTGAGAGGGGGAGTGATCTTATTGAAAATGATAACTGCTATTTTTATTTTTAAGTGATTTTGTGCTATTTTCAAGTGAATCAAGAGCAGAAAAAAAATCACAAGCTTTTTCAATATTACTGCAGTTCTGTATTAAGAATCAGTAGTGTGCAGATCCATTGTTAGACCTGCGGCACCTATGAACATGAATGACACTGAGCTTCCCACAGCATCTAATCATCCGAGAGAGTAAATAATTCCGCCTCCATTGCATTGAATTGTTAAATTGTTCCTCAGTTTCCAAAAAAAAAAAAAAAAATCTTTCACGGTTTGTGGATCACCATCTTTGTGTTGCATTATTTTCTTCTGTTATTAACAAATTCTTGGCAATTTTTCAAATCTATGACCTCTCCTGACAATTAAGACGTGGATTTTTAAAAATCAATAGCTGCAAAAACCTTTTTTCTTAAGTGGCATGCAATCCACAGTACCAAATTTATAACATTTTTAACAGATAATTTACAGATTACAGGCTAAAAATTATGGTAATTACCATCTAGATTTTAATAGCAAACACATCTCTGTTCATAGCAATGTTGGACAATAGCAATTCATCACAGAAATACTGAAGTTCTATTCCATGAACAAATAATAGTTGAAAAATAAAGAAAAATAACTGCAATAATTAAGAGTGGAATCAAACTGCTATATTCATAGAAACTACAGATTCAGAGAAAACTAGCAGAAGAAAAATTAATAATGACTAACAGAAGGGGAAAAGATGAAAAGGAGAAATAATATTAGCAATCAACTGTCATTAACAGGGTTCCCACTCAAAAGTAATAAAACAATTCCCTGACTGTTCCAGGTTCTCCAGGTGGTTTTTAAAATTTTCCGGAGTGGCATGTTGCAAAGAAGTGTTACATTTCATTCCATTCCATTCATTTTTTTCACCAAAGCACACACTTGTAAATTCTTTACGTAATTTGTCTTTATAAAATTACCTGTTTTTCATTAATAACAACTAACTGTGCACATTATTTTCTGTACCAGAGTTCCGTGAACTTTTGTGAATACTACCCACATTGAATTTGTAAATACATTCCCATGAAACAGGTCATATATAAGAAAAAATCTGTCAGTTGAATAGTTTCAGTTTTTCTATAACACAATGCAGCTAAGCTTAATGATGGAATGGCTCTGTTCAAAGAAACATGTTTCAAGAGAATCAACAGAGGAAGGACTTTGATCCATCATTTGGTTGGTTCTCTTGTGAAGTGTTTCTTCAAGCAGGAGCCAATTGTTCCATTTTATAACAACTGCTTGCAGAAATTGAACAAAAGCTTAATAACTGGCAATTTTTAAAATTCAATTTTGCATCTTTTTTAGAGAATAAAGGAAATACTTAATATAACTGAAATCTGTCAGTTGAATAGTTTCAGTTTCTAGTTTTCTCTGATCTACCAAATTCTAGGCAAGCAGTAATTGCAAGCAAAAGTTTGAAATCTTGAAAAAATAAGTTTTTTTGGCAAAATAAAGTACCCATTGATTTTTACAGAAGAAAAAAAAAAAAGGATAATTTTCCCTGAGTTTTCCCTGATTTTTGGAACCATTTTCAAATTCCCTGAGAATTCCAGGTTGAGTGGGAACCCTGATTAATGTGGCATTATAAATAATATTAGCAATCAACTGTCATTAATGTGACATTATCACAGATTTTTTAAAACTATCATCCTGGGGGAACTAAGGATCAAACCCACATTTGATTTCTGTTCCAAGTATGTTACCACTACACTGCCCATAACAGTGCATTTCCAAGTGGCTGAATGGAGAGATGTAAGTAAAATTCCCACTGCAACAGGATACAAGTTTCAGGTTTAGACAGTTTATAACAAAACTCATATGATAAAAATATAATGACATCCTTTTAGGATTCACTGAATGACACTAACATTTTGGTCGGAATGACAGGAGTGTCATTCTCCTTGATTTTCTGGAAAGTGGGCGTACCGTGATCAGCGAGCGGTACATTAAGACACTGAAGAAGCTTAGAGAAGCCATAAATAAGGAGGAACAAATCAAACAAAAATCTGAAAAGGATACACATTAATCATGACAATGTGCGACCACACACATCTTTGGTAACAAATCAGGTGATCAGAAAATTAGCCTGGTCAGTGGTCCCCCTTTTACCATACAGCCCAGACCTGGCACCCTCCAACTTTTACCTGTTTGGTCCAATGAAGGACAGTCTCCCAAGACAACAATTTGATGACACAGATGAGGTGAAAGTGGCTGTGAAGAAGTGGGTACAACAGTCCACACCTGAATTTTTTCAAAGAGGATTCAAGAGTTGGGTTCAACAATGGCACAAATGCATCTCTTGTGATGGAGACTATGTTGAGCAGTATCTTTTTACAGAGAAAGAGTTACTCTACCAACATGTGCAATTTGAATAACCTCTGTCAGTTAATAAAAAACTTATGCACACTTTTGCATTACTTTTAGTACAACCCTTGTATGTCAAAATTGTTAAAACAGCAATCAAATGTCTCTGAATTGCCTGTATTTACTTGAACAGAATTCGGGAGATGCAGGTTCGATTCCTGCTTCAGAGCAATGTTATGTAATTTTCAAGTTTTCTGATGAGACTGATGTCATGTGATGAATAGTCAATACATGCAATTGAAATGTCTGATTGTTGGGTTAATAATCCTGATGTATTTCCATGTATTATGAGAATATTTCTTCCATAGAATTTAACACTTGATGCTTCCTATAAATGGAGCTACACTAGAACGCCCAGATGTTTTGCTACATTAAATTTTGATAAGCAATAAATCTGTACTAAATGATATGGGATAGTTTTTGAGTCTCAGTTTAAGAATTTGCAGCCTACCAGTTTACTATTATTGTTGGGGCTGACATTTATGGAGACCATCTTATTGAATCATGCCAGTTATGCACAAGGTGTGATCAAAAAGCTCAAATATAAGAATAAAATATTTTTAAACAATCAAAATAATGAGTACAAGCACTTACCGCAAGTAAAGTCTATGAAAAATGGCTCTCACTCCTATGAATATGGAGAGCACAATCAAAATAAGCAATTAGAAAAATGAAGTAAATGATTTCAGAGTAGATCAGTGGAAATGGTTAAATATGTGCAAGCTGCAGTATACTACTAGAGAAACCAGTAATGAAAAATAATTTGTATAGCAAATACTGACTTTAAATACTTACGCAAAAGAAATGGCTCCTATTAAGAAAATTTTCAAGTGTTTCTGCAAACTTCTGGAGTTCAACTTTTTCAGAAAATAGCCCTGAAATATTTTAATTTTTTTTAATACAGTCAAAAATGTTTGTGACAATAAATGGAATTACCAGTCATTTCCAAATGAGGCAGCATGATACTCTATCAAAATATGCAGAAGAAATTTTTTTATCAGTCTCTACATTCAACATATATTGTAAAGAAAATTATACCAATGTGCCCCATACAGACAAACGAAAATCATAATTTAATTACACCAACAAGAAAGATCTAAACATTTTATTTTAAAAAATCATGTTTCTCAAGACATGACTACTTTTTTCATTTCCATAGCCAGCGCCGTTGTCAGATGTGATGAAATTACTCAACAGAGTCAAAATGTGCTACATATGCGAAGTAGAAGACCACAGCACATACTTTAAATCTAACGTGGCGTGGAACACCAGTTTTCTGAGTCTCAGTTTCATTTTTGGAAATGATAGGGGGAATCTCCAGCTGAACAATAGTGTCATAGTTGATGTAAACTTAAAGAGGACATTTTCCATCACTTGCAGTTACCACACCTGCATATACAATGTAGTGTTCCCCCTTAGAAAATTGTTTTAGCGGAGTTTCGAGAAATGTGAGCTGTGCAGTGCTTTCATTTTGTCCTGCCAACAGCTTCCCTCCAGGAAGTACAACAAACAGTTTTTACTTTATTTCTAGTAATATTGGAGTCCAGTCTAATCAGGCTTGTGCACATGTACATATTATACATATGTTTTATACATTTATATGCATATAAAACTATTTATCAAGAATGTAAAATAAACTTTAAAAAAATTGGTTCATCAGAACACTGTCCAGTATCACTGAACAATAAGCTTTTATTAATTTCACAGTAATAGGCAGAGTTGTATAAAAATAAAATGTATCTGCATACACAACCATTGAAATAAAAAACTTGCTGCAAACCCGCAAATCACGATAACAATAGAATAGAATAAGATAATTTAAAGAAAAATTAATATAACAATAAATAATTATTAGAACATTACATATTCCAGAGAGGACAAAAGTACATTATGACTGAATGCGCAGAAATGTGTGTAAAATGGACCTTAAAGCCAAAACTTAAAATATTGGACTATGTACCTCATAAAAACATGAGACAAATTAAAGAAAGTTTTTATGTATAGAAAAGCAGTTCCGTTAATGAACCTTCAAAAATTATAAATAGCATTTTCAATAACTTAATTCAAAAATAGACTTATAAAATACACAAGGAAAAGGTTTTAATTTAATAACTGGCAACCACAAGAGGAACCTGGCATAAAATTTAAGTCTTTCTGTATAAACAAAACTTTTGTTACAGTTCTTATACATTGAGAACAAGCCTTGATAAAATCAAGAGGCCAGAAACGTCTGTAAAAACAAAAGAACTCACTATCGCAAGATGGGAAAAATAGTTGAACATTCCCACATTGAGATAGAATTAAATATATTAATCTGAGTAAAGTCTTAAGTAAGTGTTTTAATTGCTGTAAATAGCATTTTTATTTTTTAATCTACAAGTAAAAACTATCTGCAAAATCTGCTAATAATTTGGAAACTATCCGCGTATGCGTGTACGCCTCTATATTCTGAGACTCTGGTAATAGGAAGTACACAATACCCAGGTAAAAGATAAATGAAGGTGTACGAAAAGCATGCTAATTACATTAAGAAATATTGGAAACACAGAAACCTTTCAACCCTGCTTGGATCTTGATCGCCTGTAAACATTTGGAGCAAGACTGTTTGCCAGATTTGGAATTTCAATTTTTTCAATTACGGTTGTTGCCAAATGATAGTTTGAATATCCAAATGATGGGGATAAAATAAGGACTATTGGTATTACAGTTTGAAGAGGTGGAAATTTCAATGCTCTCACAAAAATGTAGAGACCTTTTGCTGATGAAAGGAGCAATTGTTTCAGTATTGTTCCATGAAATCTCTCCTATCATTTGGCAACAACCGTAATGAAGAACTTACAATTCTAAATTTGGAAACCACTCTCACTCCAAATGTTTACATGTGATCAAGATCCAAGTTTGGTCAAAAGGCATCTGTGTTTCCAAAATTTCTTAACATAACTAGCATTTTTACTACAATTTTCATTTGTAGTAATATTTCTATATAAAAAAACTCTTCCACAAATTACTTTTAAATAATATACAATTAGGAACATCTAAGTACTTGATCATATGAATTTACTATTAAAACATTAGATTTATTACTGTCACTATAATTGAAATCAATCAAGGAAATGAATTGTTAAAGGAAAATCTTTTTTTCAGATATGTCTCTTGGAAGCAGAAATAATGAGACAAAAGTTTTTGACATTTATGCCTCTAGTGGGGAAAATGCATTATTTAAAGAGAATAATGTTCCACATCTTTTACTGTAGCAAATGGCATACAGTAAAAAAAAAAAAAAAGTCAACGTGATTTTTAGAAGTGGAGATATGTTTGCAAACATAAATACACATTAATACCACCTAGCGCCAGTACTGCAAACTAAAAATTCCATAAGTATATGCTAAGTATTAAAAAAAGATTTGGATTGGTGTCCAGCGTGAAAAGAATTTCTAAAACTGCTTTTTAGAAGTAGAGATATTGAAAAAACAAACAGATTAAACATTTGTGCCCTGAGTGGGAAAATTGTGCATTAAGAAAATATTGAAATTATATGCCAAGCATTTCGTATAAATAAAGCTCTCTGGCAAAGCAAGAACTTTTCAAATCAGACTATTAGAAGCAGAAATATTGAGAAAGCTAAGTTATGCAACTATGCATTTTAAGCGTGCGTGCGTGCGTGCGTGCGTGTGTGTGTGTGTGTTGCCTGTCCACCAAAGAACTTTTTTAACCAACAGGGTTCACACTCAAAAGTAATAAAACAATTCCCTGATTTACCAGGTTCTCTAGATGGTTTTTAGTTTTTCCAGTGGCAACCCCTATCATGTTGCAATGAATTGCTACATTTCATTCCATTCATGCATTTTTTTTCACCAAAGCACACATTTGTCAATTCTTTAAGCAACTTGTCTTTATAAAACTACCTGCTTTTCATTTATAACAACTAAATGTGCACATTATTTTCTGTACCATAATTCCATGAACTATTGTGAATACTACCCACATAGAATTTGTAAATACATTCCCATAGAAACATGCCATATGTAAGAACAAATATGTCAGATGATTAGTTTCAGTTTTTCTATATAACACAATGCAGCTAAGCTTAATGATGAAATGGCTCCTATTCAGAGAAACAACAGATCCATTGATCCATTATTTGGTTGGTTCTATTGTGGTGTTTTTTCAAAGCAGGATTGCCTAATTGTTCCATGTTACAACTGTCTTCAGAAATTGAACAAAAACTTAATTTAATAAGAGGCAATTTTTAAAATTCGATTTTGCATCTTTTTTAGGGAATAACAGAAAAATGTAATGTAACTGAAAGTAAGATCTACCAAATTATAAAGAGGCAGTAATTAAAAATAAAAGTTTGAAATCTGAAAAAAAAAGGTTTTTTTTTTTGGCAAAAAAAAAGTATCCATTGATTAAAAAAAAACCCGGGAGAGGGTAATTTCCCCTGAGTTCTACCTGATTTTTACAAAAAAAAAAAAAAAAAGCGTAATTTTTCCTGAGTTTTCCCGGATTTTTGGAACCATTTTTAAATTCCCTGAGAATTCCAGGTCTTCCCCATTTTCCAGGTTACATGGAACCCTGATCGAGTTCTCAGACATGGAAATATTGCTTAAAATACACCAGAAATAGAAACACACACTTACGCCTTTAAGAAACAAGAATTTTCCTGTTTTGGAAAATTGACATATATATATATATATATATATATATATTTTTTTTTTAAGGAAAAACTGTACACTGCTTGAAAAGGAAACTGTGCACAGAACAGTTTTAATTATAAATGATACTGAAGCAAAGAAAGAATTTTTTCAATCATATATATTTAAAAGTGTAAAGACATGGAATAAAATATATTTTAAATTTGATAGCATCTGCATTTATGTCCTCCAGTGGCAAAGTTACAGTATGCATCAGAAAAAAAAAAAAAAGGGGGGGGGGACTTAATGCAAGGGTCGTATTGAAGCTTTCCAAAGCAAGATGATAGCATGAGTACATGCTATCATCTGGGTTTTAAATTTTAAACTCTAAATGGATTGTTCGTCTAGTGTAAGTTGCCTTGGCAAAGCCTCCCATTAACGGGCTAAAGCTCGGTAGGTTAAAACACTTTGTCGAAATACACCAATTCATGGATTTATGTGACTTTATTAACTCCTTAGTTATTAGTGATGTACTTTGTATCTTTTGGATATTTCCTTAAGATTACTTATGTTATCACTTTGTCAGTCTGTCTGTGGACATAACGTCTGCCTGCAACTATTTGACTGATTTGATCTTTTTCTTTTTTTTTTTTCTCATGCATACTGTAACTTTGCCACTGGAGGACATAAATGCAGATGCTATCAAATTTAAAATATATTTTATTCCATACCTTTGCACTTTTAAATATACATGATTGAAAAAATTCTTTCTTTGCTTCAGTATCATTTATAATTAAAACTGTTCTGTGCACAGTTTCCTTTTCAAGCAGTGTACAGTTTTTCCTTAAAAAAAAAAAATAAAAAAAAATATCAATTTTCCAAAACAGGAAAATTCTTGTTTCTTAAAGGTGTAAGTGTGTATTTCTATTTTTGGTGTATTTTAAGCAATATTTCCATGTCTGAGAACTCGATCAGGGTTCACTAAAAGTGACGTATGCACTAAAAGGTGATGTTGAGGATCTCAGGAACTACAGGCCTATCAGCCTCCTATCAGTGGTTTATAAAGTCTTCACTACAGTTCTTTCACATCTCTTGAAGGTAACACTAGACATGGCTCAACCAAGAGAACAAGCTGGATTCAGGAGTGGCTACAGCACTGTGGATCATATCCATGTACTGAGAGAACTAACTGAAAGAACAAGAGAATATGAACTCACATTATGCATGGCTTTTAGTGATTGTGAAAAGGCCTTCGATTCTGTGAAACCACCAGCAAGTTACAATGGCTTTGAAATCCTGCAGTATTAAAGATGTGTACATTAACATTACTAATAACATCTATGAAAATGCAAGTGCAAAGGTTCGGATATTTCAGGATACAGCACTAATAAAAATTGGAAAGGGAGTGAGACAAGGTGACACCATATCTCCCAAACTCTTTAATGCCACATTGCAAAATGTCTTTCAATCATTGAACTGGGAAAAAGAAATGAATAAAGGAGATTATTTAACTCACCTTGGTTTTGCTGATGACGTCATTTTTGCAACTACTTCTTCGAAGCTGCACAGTATGATCCAAGAACATACTGACAAGAGTAAAGAAGTGGGATTAAAAATGAACTTTCAGAAGACAAAAGTGATGTACAATGCTTTTACAAGAAAAGAAGATTCATTGATTGATGGAGAAAAGCTTGAAACAACCAATACCTACATTTATCTTGGGCAGCAGATATCAAGTGAGGGTCACATTGATGAAGAAATTAATCAGCGTATAAAACTTGGATGGAGAGCTTTTGGAAAAACAGCACAATTTTTAAGAGCAGTATGCCATTATGTCTTAAAAGGAAAGTGTTTAATCAATGCATCCTGCCAGTGCTTATGTATGGAGCAGAGACATGGATCTTAACTAAAAAAGGTATACAAAGACTGTAGACAACTCAAAGCAGCATGGAGAGATGCATGCTTGGTGTAATCAGGAAAGATAAGTTACGAGAAACTTGTGGAAAAGGAAAATGACAAGAGTGGACGACATCGTGACCAGAGTGTAATCACTGAAATGGAAATAGGCTGGATATGTTGCCAGAAGAACAGACCACTGATGGACAACTGAAATTTTAGACTGGATTCCAAGGGACAAAAAACAACTCAGAAGAAGACCCCATGGGAGATGGATGAATGAAATTCGAAAGCATGCCAGAGTGACATGGGGGAGACAGGCTCAAGACAGATAATTGTGGAAGAAACGTGGGGAGACCTTCATCCAGCAGTGGATTGATAATGGTTGACAATGATGATGATATATAACACTACAAATATGCGAACTTGCATTAGTCATTACTTTGTCCAATGTTCACGTAGTATAATCTAGGCAAGATATCAAGTCATAGTTTATGTGTGTCTCGAGCTCAGAACCTGCGGAAGATGGAGGTCCACGGTGATGGCAGTTTAACGGATACACAATCATTGCATACATCATCATTTGTGATAATCTCATTAGACTCCCTGATCATAGTTCTCCTATAAGCAATGAATGGAGCTACCAGTTTCCTTTCATTCCATAGGGGAATTGCTGAGTTATAAAATACTTTCTTCGCTACATAAAGCTGTTGCTCCTCTTCCTTCCCATATGTCCCTCATATGCTCCTTATGTCGCACATATAAAGATTTTTGTGTCATGCTGACATAAGACTTTATTGAGGAAGCCGTGAATTTTAGTGGAATAGTATATATACCCATGCAGTAGTCTTCATCTGTTTTATTTTTTTATTTTTTATGATTTGTAGTTAATATTTTACCAATAGCTTTGGTAGCTTCAGCACTACTTCAATACCATGTTTTCTTTGTAAATTCCTAACATTCTCTATGTTATATATCACTTAATTTCTTAAATGATATATAACATAGAATGAGAATTGGGGAATATACGAAATACTATCTATAAATTTCATATTTGTTTTCTAGTTTTCTTTGTGTTGTCATTAAGCATGCTTCTTTTCAATTTTTTGGAAAATATATCATGTAGTTTTCATTCTTGAAAACCTGGTAAAATTCCTTTCTTTATTATGTTGGAGATTTCTCGATTCTTTAAATCATCAGACGATCATACCGTTAGAGTCCTACACATCCATGATCCGAAGATAGCAGTTTTGCAATATCTTGGACATGAGGAATTTAGCAGAATGTTGGGAATCACTGTTGGTTTATAGTATACTTGAATATCCAATAAATGGCTACAATTTCTGGATAGTAAGACATCCACGAAAGGTAATTTCCTATTCCCTTCTATATCCATTGTGAAAGTGATATTATGGTGTGCACTGTTGATAATACTGAAAAAAATTATTAAGCTCATGCCTCCCATTGTCCAGACATAGAAAATGGCATCAACACATCTGAGCCAAATTTCAGGTTTATTCTTCGAATTATGAAATATTTCGTTTCTAATGGGTGTAATAGTGCTTGTGCTAAAATACTTGAAAGAGAAAGATTGGCAGATTAAAATACTTTTTCAAAATACACCAATTCACGGATTTATGTGACTTGATTGTCTCATTAGTTAAGAATATACTGTTTTACGAAAAATGTATTAAAAAGTTTTCAAAGACTACATACGCTCGAGAACTTTAAAACTGATGACAACCAGTCTTGCTCAAGCTGATGAAACTGATTCTTAACCAAACATAAGTCAGAGTGGCAGCAATGAGTTAAGTAAGGACATTTGTGAAAGTGCATTAGAAATTTTGAATGCATCTTTGCAATCAGTTGGTGAAACTCCTGTAAAAAAGAAAAGACTGCACGAACAAATCATTCTCGTGCAAATTTGATGAAAAAAATTATACGCTTTCTACAGAAGAAAATTATGCTCATCTTTTCCTGATACTGAACTCCCAATGTCTGATCTAGAAATGGAAATTATTGCTCAGCTTAAAGAAATGTTCAATAATACAAAGTGATGAGTTTAAAAGCTACAAATCTGTGGTGTACTACCAAAAAGTTAGGAGTTAACAGATACCAAAAAGTTGGGAGTTTGAGGAATGAATTCAGGATTACAAATTACATGGCAAGAAAAAACAAAATTGCTTGTAAAGAAAATGGGAATTTTACTAACTCCAAACTTAAAGCAAGGCAAGATACACTGCTGGCCACCCAAAATGCAACACCAAGAAGGACTTGAGATAGCAAAGCCAGATTTACTGGACACATAACAACAGATACAAAGATGAAACGATTGAGCTTACAGGCCCGTGCGACTTGCGGAACACGCAGACATCAATAGTTCGTGTGGCCCCCATAATTTGCAATAAGGGCCGCTACACGCCGCAGCATCGAACGAAAGAGGCTTTGGATGTGGGCTTGGGGTATGTCGGTCCAGGCTGCTTCCACACATTGCCACAGTTCATCAGGCGCAGCCGCGGGTGGTGCTTGCCGGGCCACTCGGTTGCCGATCAGCGACCAGACGTGTTCGATGGGCAACATATCGGGAGAACAGGCAGGCCACGACAGCGGTGACACCAGGTGGGCCGTGAAGAATTGTTGCACGATGCGTGCCACGTGCGGGCACGCATTGTCCTGTTGAAGCGTGGCCGCTGGCAGGTCCTGCAGGTAAGGGAGGACTACAGGCTCCAAAACGTCGGAGATGTACCAGTGGCTGTTGAGTGTACCGGCAATGCGTACCAGAGGGGTGCTGGTGTCATATCCAATTGCACCCCAAACCATAACGCCAGGCAACGGACCAGTATGGTGATGCATAATGCAGGCATCATACAGTCTCTCGCTGCGGTGCCGCCACACGCGGATCCAACCATTGTGGTGTTGCAGGCAGAAGCAGGATTCGTCGGAGAAGACAATGTCGTGCCATTCCATAGTCCAGGTGCGGCTTTCAACGTCCCACTGTCGCCGCACTCCCCGGTGGTGCAGCGTCAATGGTAATCGGAGCAATGGGCGCCGTGCGACAAGTCCCCACTCCCGCAGACGACGGCGAACGGTACGTGCTGACACAGGTTGTCGCGCAACACACCCTAATTCCTGCGCTAACATTCATGATGTGGCGGTACGAGCCGTCAATGCCCGCTGCACAACATGCCAGTCCTCTCGTTCAGTGGTGTGCCGCGACAATCGCTCACTTCAGTCCGTCCGTCCCTCCTGCACCCACCGAATCCATACTCGCCTCACTGTGGCTGGATGTCGTCCCACATGGGCGCCGATGTCTCAGAACGGTAAACCGCTGTCGCAATAAGCCACTATTCGTCCTCTGTTGAACTCTGAAACGTGCTGGAAATACAGCCGTATTCTGCGACGAGGCATCAGGAAGCTTCCCACGCATAGGTCCGGCAGCACAACACACTTCTACTACTTACACCCCGTCTTCTGTGCACCCTTGTTATAGTGCTTCTCGGTGGCCTGCCGGGTGCACATGATTTGCATATGCCCTTCATTTACATGTCCTCTCACAGGCGACGCATGCTGCGAATTTCAGGCCAATCGGATGCTACCTTCTTGGTGTTGCATTTTCGGTGGCCAGCAGTGTATTAAAACAGGAGAGAGCTGATCTGCTGCATCTTTATTGCCATGATTACGTAGGCAGGCCAATTCCTGGAAAAAAAGATTGTTTCAGTAAGAGTACTAGCCGCAAAAAAAAAAAAAAAAAAAAAGCTTCTGTTAAACAATTTCAGAGAGATTTATGAAGAGCTAAGACTGTATCCTCAGAAGTAAGAATTGGCTTCTCAAACTTTAGCACTATGCCCACAAAATTTTATTCTTGTCAAAGCAAGTGAAACATGTAGTATATGTGAAGCACAATTCGTCAAAACCTTGAAGTCATGTTTTTAGGGTATCAGATGGCAAAATTAACTACTGAAGACAAACTTTCCATTAAGAGCTATAAAGAAAGTATTACGAGAATTACACGCAATCCTTTACTTCCTGTTGTAACCTCAGTAAATGTTAGTACTTCCCAGGATCAGATTTACAGAAAAATTGTATTATTGATCTTGTGGAAAAGAACAATATTAACTACGGAAATCTAAGCAGTGGGCATCTGTCAAACAAATATCTCTTGAAACTATAATAAAATAACTGATTAACTGATTTTAACTGATTAACTGATTTTTTTTTTAAACTGAAAGAACTATTATCATTATTTCCATTATATATCGTTTTTAGTTCAATAAATGATAGTTATTAAAGGTTTGCTGCTTAGAATATGATGGAAATACTTTTTGACTGATGAATCCTCCCAAATTAAATTTACTAATTAACCCTAAACACTTTCACTTTTTATTAAGTCACTTTGAGACCATTTTGGTGAGGGTGTATTTAATTTCAATATTTTATAAATTATTATCTCATTGCGGTCCCAACTTGAAAGTTAGCATACTAGTACTGAAAACCTTAAATATGCCACGTAGTTTGTTTTTGTTTTGTTTTTTAAATTTTAAAATGAGCTTTCAATGCTATGCATCTTTTCCAACAGCAGTAAAGTAAATTCCATGCATAGAATTTTGATGTAACAGAAATAAATAGGTAACCGATGTAGTCAAAACCATTGTTTTCTACTGTCTTCATGTGACGTCATACTTAACGACCATGTGAACCTAGAAATGCTCATAGCAACAAAACAATAAACAAGACATGTGCCCCAGTGAAGCTGTGGTTGCAATTGCATTACTGTAAACAGAAACCGAACTTGCAAGAAAAAGATTTTGAAACAAATATCTCATTTGCTCACTTCACCATTAGATTGCCAACTGCAGTGCTGCAGTCAAGATGGAATGTTCATTCAATATGCAAAAGCCAGTGGTGGCTCATGGCTGAGATACTGTGGAGTTCACTACATTTTCATACTCACCTACGTACATGAGAGTCTGTGTGGTGTTGTGTATGTTTCATGGCTCGTGTAAACTAGTTTGGCAACAATAAAATAAGAAATCAATTTGTGCTCCGAATATGCAAATGAAAAAGTTACTGGTATGGTTAACCTTAATTGAAAATACAAAGTAGTTTCAGTATTATAGTGAATTAAAAAAATAATACAATAATACAAAATGAAAATTTGCTTGGATAAACAGTATAATATTGGCACCCACCTGGAATTAATATTGCATCTGATTCCCACCAGCTACAGAAGCACTGCCACTTCCATGGCCAGTAGATGCTACTGCAACCATTACTTCTGCTGAAGTTGTGGCTGTGTGTTTGAATAAAAAAACCATCCTTTGTTCCTTTTTCGCCGCAAATCAGTCAAAAACACATTCATTAAAATTCTCAAGCTTTTTGATGACATTTTTTTTTTTGATGGACAGTATTGCTAGTGCAGTCAGTCTGTCTTTCCTCCATTGTGCTCATTGTACTCTTTTTAATTCTTTTTAAGTAAGAACAAGATTTTTCTGTTTCTGATGTTGTCACTGGAATTGGAATTATTATTTTCAGTTTTATTACCTCCCTGAAGCACTCTTTTAAGTTATTCTCTAGCAAAAATCCTAACAGGTCAGTTGCTTTCTTTACATTCTGAAAATCATCTCTTCCGTAGATGGTCTGCAGTTCTGTTTTCAACTTGTTCTTGTTAAGAAATGGATACAACTCCACTATGCATTCTAAGTTTTCTCTGGGTATACTTTGTGAAACTATGATGATCAAATAAATAAAAATATTTTGTGACAAATGTTTGAAGCTGACAAATGTCCAGAAAACTCAAATATTTCTTCAGCTTGATTTATAATTAAGTCGCAGACTTCTTTTGCAGCAGCATTTCGTAAAATTTTCGTTTCTTCATGTCTTCTCTTCACACTGACTTCTTCCACAGTAATGTTGTCAACATCCTCTCTGATCTTAACAATTTCATTAACAAAGGCCGATATTGCAGTTTTCACTGATAGGGAGCTTACGGCTTGTTTCTGTAAAGTATTGTACAAGATATCAACATGAGGCATTACCCTGTAAAAAGATTTAATCCAGAAGTTGAATGCAGGTTGCAGCATTTTCAGTTGGAATCGCGTCCTTGAGTTTGATTTATCCTTGTCATTTGTTTACTAGTTTCTAGAACTTTCTGAAAACACTCAATTAAAGCGTCTTTATTTTCGCAAATTGTTACGATTGTCCTTGAACAGAAATTCCATAAAAACTTTGTAAACGAGCTGTGTTGTTTAATTTGAGCTGTAGATTTAACACTGAGAAGAAAAGAAAATGAAGCGCAATTTGGCAAATTCCAGAGGTTCAGGAATGGGTACGTCCCATGTGTGTCCCCTGACTTCACAGAATGCTACTATTATTCTGTCAGTAGCTGAAAACAAGAATCCCTAAGGTACCCTAACTTTCCTCCCCCACATCGCCTTTCTTTTTCCTGCTTCTCACTCATGCAAGAAAATGTTACGCTGCTTTGGAACTTATTGGTCATTTGCTTCTAGCTGTAAGAAACTTACGCTTGGTAGTTGGAGGGAAAATGAACTGATTTATGATTCCATCAAGCTAAAGATTAAAATTAGCAGTCACCACTCACCATATGGCGACTGCATAAAAGAAAGTGGACAGTAGGAAAAGTTATTTTAGTCGCCATGCTTGAAAATTTGCCTGTCCACAGGGACTGAAGACTGGCCAAATTATTTTTTACATCGCTAAAGAATTTATTTGCATTTTTTAAAATACCCCTGTTAATTAGGAAACGCATTTTCAAATTGTGGTGAGAAACACTCCTTTCCTCCACAAATAAGTGGGTGTGATCTATTTATAGATTCACTCCTCAAGAAAGGGGACAGCTATTTTTGTTTTCCCACTTAAGTTCGGGCACGAAGTAATCAAATCAAGAAGGGACACCCAGAATGGCTTTAGATAGAATTGCGACTTTACAAGCCACCTTCAGCAGGTCATTTTTTGAACTTTAGTTTCTCTGAAAATGCATGGTTTCCCTATTACTTAGGCACTTCTTGCTTATCAACAAACAAAAAGGATGAAGTACTTTTCTTTTTGTTTACAAAAAGAAATTAGAAGTTCAAAATCAGGACTTGTCTTTCTGTCGCCATCTTTCACTCCACGTAGCGTCGCGTTTCCTCTGCACATGTGCACGCAGTAGCTTTATGGAACTTAATTTCGCTTTAAACAAAATAAAAAAAAATCTTGCTCTGCCCCTTAATATAGCAAAATGTTACTAAGCAATATGAAAACATAAGTTTGTTACCGAAATTAAACATAAAAAATCAGCACTGCATTGTTCACTCTGCCATGATAATTTTACAGGTCACAGAAATGGCCGATTCCATTACGGGCAGATGTACCAATTTTGAAATTTAATTTAGCTTTAAAAATGCGAAAGGGGGAAAAACACTTTTTGCACTGATTGATTTTGAAGAACAGACTGTTAGAAATAGCAAAACCTGCCCTTCTAGAGGAAATTCTTAAAATACAAAGTCGTTCTTTTTCACTATTACCGAAGATATAAGAAAAAGGAACACAATCAGAAAATTATAAGGAATTAAAATATTACCAAAAAGAAAAAAAAAAGGGGAGGGGCTTCTTGGGGTAAGAAAAATTAGAAATGTAAAAAATTACGGAACACATTCATCCATGCTAAAATAATCATTTTCGGACTGCCGACGGCATGAAGACATCCAAATTATATCGAACAAACGTCACAGTGTTAAAAACATCCAATAAACAATCCCAAAACTGTTTAATTAATGTTAAAATCTTATAAACATGAAAATAAGCTTTGCACAAATGTTGAATAGCATTATTTCACATATAGTTTCTATTTCCGTTGTATATTTGATGTTTACTGCACTCTTTAGCGGATCGACGATTTCAGTAGTGACTACAGAGAAATTGTAGCACTTGGAATGTCTGGTGGTAACAAACAGAAAAACATGACACATCATAAAAATTCTACGAAAACTGGACGTTTTCTGGGGGGATGTCCCGAGACTGGGTTAAAAAACAAGACTTAATCCTTTTGAATCAGGACATTTGGCAACTCTGCATGTGTTCTTATTGTCACTCTCCTATATTTTCAATACCTGTGAAGGTTTATCACTGTTTTTAACATAATATTTCTTAGAACACAGGAAATTACTTAACTTTTTTCCCTCCTGCCTAGTGGTTAGGAATCGTTGCGAGTCTGTAAAACAAAATGACCAGGTTGGTAACTCATTTTCTCCCAGTTTGAGTTATGGTAGATATATGGCTATGATTCAATACTGGTACCAAGCAATGCACAAGTTAAGATAATACAAGTATCATGGGCAATATTCTTGATGACAAGACAATGCTCGTGCAAAAAACGACTTTAGAAAGTAGGCAGCAAATAAAGTAAGCCAAAGTACTGCTTGGAAATTTTGACCCATTTAGTGCCATCAATTTATGGTGGACAGATTTTATTCAAGAACATAGAGAGTAAATAAAAATGATTAAATAACTTTTTTCAATAAATATTGTCTAGGTAATTTGATTAATGTTTCATTAAAGAAAAATTTAACTTTTAAGATTATATTTATGCATGTAATTGACTGGGCAATACAGTGGGCCTTTGTAACTACTAAGCTTAAATTTACCTATGTCTAAATACACGAAAGGTGCAGTGAAAAAATGTGTGTACAACACGAAATAGCTATCAGTAAAGTGGCCACTAGATTCTGACCATCCACTGGCCACTCGAAAAAATCACCAATTTTAATCTTTACGTCAAGCTGTGTCACAGATGATGTTTTTTGAAACACTGGTTAACTGCATGCATAAAATTTCCCTGTACAGTGCAGTGAAAAAATGTGTGTACAACACGAAATAGCTATCAGTAAAGTGGCCACTAGATTCTGACCATCCACTGGCCACTCGAAAAAATCACCAATTTTAATCTTTACGTCAAGCTGTGTCACAGATGATGTTTTTTGAAACACTGGTTAACTGCATGCATAAAATTTCCCTGTTAAGCTCTGTTTCCTGCTAACTTTTAACATGAAAATGCTGGTTAACATAGTTTGGTGGGTTTTTTTAAAAAAAAGTTTGCTAAATTGAGGAAATTTGTTTGTGAAATTGGGAAATGCCAAGCACTAATTTCAACGGGGTTCCATCTGGACCATAAAAAATGTATGTAAAATCACTGAATTCGTTAAATCACAGTCCGTTAAATAGGGGTTTGGCTGAATTCCCGTTTAGTAATAAAGAATCAAATAATAAACACATTTGGAGAACATATTTAGCAAAAAATTCTAGCAAAGGTAAAGTAATAAAAAAAAATCAGTATTGGCAGATGAAACAACTGACGTTAGTTAAATAGAACAATTATGACTGTGTGTAAAGTATTTCGATGAAGAACTGAGAGATTTTCTGGATTTTACACCAGTGAGAAATTGGAATTGCTCTGCTCTTGCAACCACAAGTATGGAAAATTTAGTGATGTTAGGTTTTGATCTGAACATGACAGGGAAGGAGTAGCGAGTGAAACTTAATGTTGGTTGGAGGAAAAGGAATAGGAAAAGGCTCAGGATAGAAAGAATAAAGGTTGAAAGGCTCCTTGAAGATCATCAGCATTATTCTGACTTACTCAGAGAATGACTGAAGAAGCTGAAGTCTTGTGAGAGGGATGTAGAAAAGAAGTGGGAATATTTTAAGAACTGTGTTGTCACTGCTGCTAAAGAGGTCTGTGGCACCACAATAGTGGGTAACAATAGAGGTGATCTTGGTGGAATGGTGAGATTGAAGAGGCAATAAAGAGAAAGAAAGAAGCTTATTTGGGGATGTTGCAAGGTAGAGTCTCTGTGGATGAATATCGCTGTAAGAAGCGTGAAACTGCTAAGCTGGTTCGCCAGAGTAAGGCAAAAGATAGGAAGGAGAAAGTGGAAAGGCATGAATTGGCTTTTTGGAAAGATAGGAAGTCCTTCTGGAAGTACATGAGACTCAGGAAAAATAGGGGAAACAAAGTTGTAAGTTGTGTGAAGAATGAGATTGGGGAAATGATATGAGAGCCCAATGAGTTAGGTGACAGATGGGGTGAATACTTCTGTAAGTTATTAGATCAGGAAAGCAAAGATGATTCTGAGACAGACGCAGAAGATGTCACAATGAGGGATGAAAGCACAGGAGGGATCTCAAGAGAAGAAATGTGTAAAGCTCTAAAATCTCTTCAGAATGGTAAGGCTCCAGGAGTTGATGGCATAACTGCAGAGATGTTGAAGTATGGTGGTGACTCTATAATTGACTGGTTAACTGAAATTTGCCAGATGTGCTGGGAGTTAGGAATGGTCCCTCAGGATTGGAATGATGCTATTATTGTTCCCTTGTATAAGGAAAAACGTGATCAGACTGAATGCAAGAACAATCATTCGAGTTCCTCAGCAGAAAATATTTTTTCATAACACACTTGCCCACAGGAGAACATATTCATATTTGCAATAAGAAGTACGTCTACAATTTCTGAACCTAAATTAGGTTGGAAACGGGCTTGATTTTTTCGTACTAAACTAAAACCTCTCTCACTCGCAGCATTCAAGTGTGGAACTACAAGTATTGCAAACATTACTTTTGAGAGAATAGTATACTTAACAGCTCCATTACAGCCTCTTAATTTTGAGATTCTGACCAAGTGACATCTATTCTACCTGTTTCTGCTATGAACTCTAATTTGTCAGCTTGATAACAAGCAATTCTGTTTCCAGTATATCAAGTTCATTTTCAGTTATTATAAATGAAAAGCACTTGACTATGTATAATACAGAAGTAAATTTGTTCTGGCTCTAAGTGAAGGATAATTCATCATAGATCAGTATCTTTCCTTGAATACAAGAACATTCTTCAATGTAAAATTTTCTGACAGATGTATAGAACTTAGAAAGTTCAATTTCGTTTAAAATGATTTCACTTAAATACATTCTTGTTTTTACTCCAATTACCAGTTGTGTCCTTTCTAATTTTTCTTTTTTGAAAAACTGTTATTTGAAAAATTAAGCCCAACATCACCATCAGCTACGACAGCAGCATGGCTCATACACTTTTTCAATCACAAAATTCCAGGACTTCAGGATTTTTTTCCAGGACATACGATCCAAACGCTCTTACTTAAAATATAATGAAACCATAGGTATGTTCAACTTGTAACCTACAACAAACAACTTCTTACATCCTTTGGCAAACTTAATGCAGAATGTTAAAAATGTCGGCTGCAGCTAATCAGAAACTTAGAATCGCAGATAAATACTGAAATACCAAAACTGCCACTGAAAATGTGACCAGGTTTAATATCTACTAAACTTTTGTATACTATACCACACTGATTTTGAGAAACTTTTATTTTTCTACTTTGGCTTTAGTTAATTATTGAAGCAAATTACAGAAATAAAAAAACATATAACTCAAAAATACATAGGTATGTGGCATTACTCTTAAAATGCTTTCATACACCACACAATCAATACATAAAATACCATTTATTTTTAATTATTTTGAAATAATGCTTATATTGGAAATTTAAGGGTAAGAAAAGATGAAATATTTGGAACTTTTTCAAAGGACCAAAGGGGTTGTTATTTCTTAAACATATAATCATGGGAGCAAGTATTTGTGTTACATTTTATTTAGAGAAGGAATTTTCAACATAATATTGAAGATGTAGCTAAATTTTAAATGTGTACTACCAGCAAACAAAGTATGCACAAAAATTTCCAACATGAAATGAAAGAGAATAACGAGAAAACCTTAAATCCAAGGGCTGTGTACAACTGCATTAATAAGTGATCAAGGCGATTTAACTGGGCATGATTAGGAAACTAATTATAGAAGATGCAAAGTGATTAATTTGCTCAGAAAATACTAAGAAACAACTAGATTTAAGTTTCTGATATTAGAAAGCAATCTAATTTTGTGGCAACTTTTTATATAAAGCATTCATCAGGAAATTTCAGTAAAGGTCAAAATGTTGCACACAAAAAAAAAAAAAAAAAAAAATCAGCTACTTATAAAACCCCAGCTACTTAATTCCACCAGTGGCACAAAAAACGTTTCCCATAGCAGAAGGAAGGAATTGGAGACAAAAAAGATTTTCGAATCAAACAGTTGAAAAAAAGAGATAGAGAAGGAAACATGATATAACTGTATGCATTTTAACGGAAGAATTTTGCACAATGGAAAAGTTGAAACAGGCTAAAAGTATTCTTCATAGCAAATACTCTAAGGAAAAAAAAACTTTTCAAATACCAGAAGCAGAGATAGCAAGAAATACGTTTTGACCTTTACAACTCCTAGGGGAAAAGTTGTACACATTATTTGAAGAGGATCTTCTTATTGTAGCAAAAATCTTATTCACTTCCATCTTTATTATAGCGAATGGCATACAGTAAAAAAAGAAATTTCTGAATTGAGTTTTTAGAGGCAGAGATAGGCTGCAAACGGAAGTACATAAACACCACCTGGCGGCAGAATTGTAAACCACAAACCTCCTCAAATACAAACTTAAAGTGTTCCATAAGGTAAATGGTATCTGGTGTTAAAAGAATTTTTAAATCAGATATTTAGAAGTACAGATATTGAGAAAAATAGATTAAATATTTGCGCCTCCTAGCGGGAAAATTGTGCATTATTTTGGGAAGAAAATGTGCACGAGCAGTTTTTACAGTTAGTAGTATCTGGTCGAAAAAGAATATTTTTCAATCGGGTTATTAGTCCCGTCAGTGAACGGAAACATGAACTTACGCCCTCTAGTGGTGCACTTGTGCATTAAGAAATATTTTAAAATATATGAGAAACATTTCGCACCAAAAATTTTCTCCAACAAAGAAAGAATTTTTCAAATCGTACTCCCAGAAACAGAGATATGAACAAAAATAAGATATACGTATACGTCCCTGGTGGAAAAATTATGCACTATTTAAGCAGGAGGTATTCTTAAAAAGTTTTTGGAGGTGACTGGTATCGGTCTACGGAGGAATTTTTTCAATCGAGTTTAGAGCTCAAATTTTATTGCAAATACATCAGAAGCAAAAACAAACACTTACGCCCTCTGGCGGCCAAAACATTCTTTACCAAAAATAGGGAATTATATGCAAAACATTTCCCTTGAAGAGTTGTATCCAACTCAGGAAGAATTTTTCAAATCGGACTTTTAGAAGTGGAGATATTGGGAAAATTGCGATTTACCGTTACGCCTCCTTGCGGAAAATTATTAGTCACGTAGATATTGCTGTAAATGGAAAAGTGAACTTACGCACTCTGGTGGCGCACTTGTGCTCCACTAGATATATATATATATATATATCATCATCATCATCATTGTCAACCATTATCAATCCACTGCTGGACGAAGGTCTCCCCAAGTTTCCTCCACAATGGTCGGTCTTGTGCCAGTCTCCTCCATGTCACCCCTGCATACTTTCGAATTTCATCCACCCATCTCCCATGTGGTCTTCTTCTGGGTCTTTTCCTGTCCCTTGGAATCCAATCTAAAATTTCGGCTGTCCATCGATGGTCTGTTCTTCTGGCAGTATGTCCAGCCCATTGCCATTTCAGGGATTTAACTCTGATCATGATGTCTTCCACTCTTGTCATTTTTCGGATCCACGAGTTCCTCTTCTTATCTCTCCTGGTTACACCAAGCATGCACCTCTCCATGCTTGTTTGAGTTGTCTGCAGCCTTTGTATGTCTCTTTTAGCTAAGGTCCACGTCTCTGCACCATACGTAAGCACTGGAAGGATGCATTGATCAAACACTTTTCTTTTAAGACATAATGGCATATTGCTCTTGAAAATTATGCTGTTTCTTCCAAAAGCTCTCCAGGCAAGTTTTGTACGCCGATTAATTTCTTCATCAATGTGACCCTCACTTGATATCTGCTGTCCAAGATAAACGTTCGTGTCTGTTATCTCCAGCTTTTCTCCATCAATCGATAAATCTTCATTTCTTGTAAAAGCATTGAACATCACTTTTGTCTTCTGAAAGTTCATTTTTAATCCCACTTCTTTACTCTTGTCAGCAAGTTCCTGGATCATACTCTGCAGCTCTGATGGGGTAGTTGCAAAAATGACTACGTCATCAGCAAAATGAAGGTGGGTTAGATAATCTCCATTAATCTTTATCCCCTTGTTTTCCCAGCTCAGCGACTGAAAAACACCCTCCAATGTGGCATTAAAGAGCTTCGGAGATATGGTGTCACCTTGTCTCACTCCCTTTCCAATTTTTACGTGTGTTGTATTTTCAAACAGCCTAATCTTTGCACTTGCATTTTCATAGATGTTATTAATAATATTAATGTATGCATCTTCAATACTGCAGGTTTTCAGAGCCATTGTAACTGCTGATGGTTTCACCGAATCAAAGGCTTTTTCATAATCGATAAAAGCCATGCACAATGGAAGTTCATATTCCCTCGCTCTTTCAATTAGTTCTCTCAGCACGTGGATATGATCTATTGTGCTGTAGCCACTCCTGAATCCAGCTTGTTCTCTCGGTTGAGCCATGTCCAGTGTTACCTTCAAGCGGTGTGAAAGAACTTTAGTGAAGATTTTATAAACTACTGATAGGAGGCTGATAGGTCTGTAGTTTCCGAGATCCTCAATGTCACCTTTCTTATGTAGCAGGATCATTGTAGCGGTGTTCCAATCCTCAGGAATCTTTCCTTCATTAAGGCATCGAGTGAAAATTTGGGCGAGTACTGTTTCGATTTTTCGATTTCTCCACTTGCTTCTTGTATGATGTCTACAGTAATTCCATCTTCTCCTGGAGCTTTTCCCCGCTTCATGTTCTTGATTGCATGTGCAACTTCTGCTGGAAGGACTGGAGGAACTCTGGTACTGGTATCTTTCATGATGTCTGGAGTGCATATATCATCCCTTTCATATAATTTGGAGTAGAAATCTTTCACTCTTGTCAAAATTTCGCCTCTATTTCTTGTTACAGAACCATCTTCTTTTCTCAGTGCCATAATCTGTTTTCTTCCCTTACTGAGATGTCCCTTTGCTATATTTAGGCTTTGGTTGTTTTCAATTGCTTTCCTCACTAGTTCACAGTTGAATTTTCTTACGTCTTCAGTGATACTTTTTCTTACTGTCTTGCATAGCTCTATATATTCCACTTTGGAAGTCACATCTTCTTTAGTTGTCCTCATCTCTCTTCTTTCTTGCATCAATATTTTCGTTTTTCCTGATAATTTATTAACATGCAACTTGTTCTTAGACCCAGCTAATTTTGTTGCTGTTTCCATAAGAGCTTTGCTTACTTTTCTGTTAACTTCAGAGATGTCCACTTCTTCCGATGTTAGGCCTTATAAAGCAGAGAACCTGTTCTTCAGTTCCAACTTGAAGGTATTATGGTGTTTTTTAAGGTTGGTTATGTCAATAGATTTTGTTTGTCTTATGAGCTTGCCACGTTCAAGTTTAGTGTTGAGGTGCATCTTACATCTCACCAATCTATGGTCGCTACCTGTGTTGAACTTGTTTAGCACACTGCAGTCTTCTATGACGAATTTTTTGTTACACACATATATATATATATATATATATATGAGAAACATTTCGCAATGAAAATGTTCTCCAGCAAAGAAAGAATTTTTCAAATCGTACTCCTAGAAACTGAGATATGGACAAAAATAAGATATACGTATACACCCCTGTTGGGTAAATTATGCACTATTTAAGCAGGAGGTATTCTCAAAAAGGTTTTGGAGGTGAGTGGTACCGGTCCACGGAGGAATTTTTTCAATCGAGTTTCGAGCTCAGATTTTTTTGCAAATATGAGGGGGTATCAAAAAGTTTGTACAATCACGAAGAAATAAAAAGCTAGAAAAAAATTCAGGTACTTGGTCCTTCTCTACATAGGCACCACCCAGTGCCACACATTTTCCCACCTTTTCTTGACCTTTATTCCTTCAGCGTAGAACACCTCAGATTGTGCCTGAAACCACTGGTCTATTTCAAAAATGACGTCACCAGTGTCATCAAATTGCCTACCACGTAGTGGACGTTTCATCTCGGGAAACAAAAAGAAGTCACTTGATGCCATATCAGAAGAATATGGCAGATGATGCAATATATTGTATCTAAGACAACTCGCAGTGACGATAGTGTTGACTGCTGAATGAGCTGGTGCGTTGTTACACAACAAACGGACCCTTTTTGTGATCATTCTGCTTCTTTTGCTTTTAATTTGCTCTCTTAATTTGGTCAGTAGGTTGCAATAGTAGTCAGAGGTAATAGTTTGGCCCTTCTGAAAGTAGTCCGTTGAAATAATACCTCTTTTATCCCAGAAAACTGAGAGCATCACTTTGGTGGCAGACTTTTGCACTTTTGCCTTTTTTGGGGGTGGTGAAGAGGGATGTTTTCATTTCTTGCTCATTTCTTTGGTTTCTGGATCATAGAGGTATAACCAACACTCATCCATAGTAATCAAACAGTCAAAATAATCTTCGGAATTCACGTTAAAAAGATCCAACATTTTTAACACGGATTGTGCCCGAGCTTCCTTTGGGAATAGGGAGAGAAGTCTAGGTGCTCATTACACTGAGACCTTGGACATGTTCAATTGGTCATGCATGACTGTCCACGCTGATCAATAACTTAGATGAACTTCTTGACAAAGCATTTCAATGGTTGTGTGCCTATCTTCAAGAATTACCTTCTCCACTTTGGTCAAAACTCTCTGGTCACCTGTCAAAGATGGCCGTTCGGACCTTGGTTTGCCAAAAAATGTCACATGACCACTTTGAAATTTTTTTCCCACTTTGCCACAGTCTCATATGCTGGACACTTATTTCCATATACACTGGCGGAAAGTGAAAAAAGAACACCAAGAAAGAGACGTCTGATACCAACGAAATGTATACAGCATAATAACGGAATACAGAGGATAACGTGATCAAAACATTATGGCAAAATACAGCTGTATTTGCTGGTAAACTGAAAAATAACATTTCCATGTAACATGGTTAGTACGAGGTTGAACCACCATGAACTGCATCACACTGTGCAATTCTGGCATGGAGTCTGTCGTACAGATGTTGGATGTAAGTTTGGGGTATTGAGTTCCAAGCATCCTCAACCTGGACGCGTAAATCAGGGATGGTCGTGGCTGGCCATGGAGATCAGATAAGTCGTCGTCCCATAAAATCCCACACGTGCTCAATGGGGGACAAATCCGGTGAACGTGCATGCCATGGAAGTTGTCTCACACCCTGAAGTGCATGTTGCGTTGCACGTGCTGTGTGTGGGCGTGCGTTATCTTGCTGGAAAACACCACAATGGACCGACCTTACAAATGGCACAACAACGGGCTGAATGATGTTGTTGATGTAGGAGGTGCTGTTTAACGTACCCGGTACAAATACTAGTTGTGTGCGGGAGTGATAGCTGATCGCTCCCCACACTAGAAGACCATGTGTAGGCCCTGTGTGTCGCTGGCGGATTCAAGAAGGGTGGACACGCTCCCCTGTGCGTCTGCGAACACGCATACGGCCATCGGAGGCTCCCAAACAGAATCTGCTTTCATCACTGAACACGACAGATCGCCATTGCGTTCTCCAGTGCAGACGTTGGCGACATCACTGCAGTCGTTCCTGACTGTGGTCTGGGGTCAGAGGCACACATGCACGTAGTCCTGCATCCAGTAGACGGTTGCGGATTGTTCGCACAGTCACCTAAGGTGCAACAGCAGCTCGGATTTGCGTCGCAGTGGATGTTCTGCTTGACAACGCCGATCTTCTTATGTGTCGATCGGTCCGCTCATCAATCCGTCTGTGACTCCCGGTTGCATGTCTTCTCGTGTGGGAATGATCCTCGGACCATCTACGCCACCATTGTACAACCACCGATACTTCCCGTCCAATTCGCTACGCAATACAACGATACGACCACCCGGCCTCGCGGAGTCCGACTAGATGACCTTGCTCAAAGTCCGATAACTGCTGAAATCGTACACTTCTTCCATGTCCAGGCATTGTAGCTTCTTCAGGGTCTTCGCACGTGTCCATACGCTGACGACTGATTACATTCACTTCGCCGTACTCCTTAAATACCACCGACGATAATGTGCATATTATGCCATGCTGTGGCGTAAGCGCTCGCTGGTTGGTCCCGAAATTAACATCACACCTACGTAAACTCAACCCCATTAACATATGTAAATTTCATGATCGTCCGCCAATTCCTTCTTGGTGTTCGTTTTTCACTTTCCGCCAGTGTACATTAAATATTTCTTGATGGATTTTTAGCCCACTTTCCTTGGAGATGAAAGAACTTGATCACACTGCAAAATTCCACTTTCACCATGATCATGGACTTTTCGATTCCTGAAGAAAAAAACGGGTTTGCTAAATATTATTTATGCTGTACAGTATACTGGATGTATATATAACAAAATAAAACAAAAATGGTTTCCACAGCTTTAATAAATTTGGGTGATTGCACTAGCTTTTTGATACCCCCTCGTACATCAGAAGCAGAAATAAGCACTTACGCCCCCTGGCGGCCAAACCATTTCTTAACAAAAATGAGAAATTATATGCAAAACATTTCCCCTCAAGAGCTGTATCCAACGCAGGAAGAATTTTTCAAATTGGACTGTTAGAAGCAGAGATATTGGGAAAATCGTGATTTACCATTACACCCCCTAGCGGAAAATTATGCGTTATTTGATAAAGGGACTGTAACTGAAGTAGTCTTCGATTTAAATGTCATCAAAAGGAAAAAGAATTTTTTCAATTGTGTATTTAGAAGCAAATGTATGAAATAAAATGCGTTTTAAATTCAACAAGATTTTCATTTGTGCCCCCTAGCGGCAAAGTTGTGCATTGGGAAAAACCCGGAACAAATGGATCATCATTCTCACATTTTAAGCTTCCCAATACAAAAAGAATTTTACAAATTGAACTAATAATTGCAGAGATATGGTCTTCCCAGTCGGACAGACAAAGTGATAACATAAGCATGATGCCAAAAGATGCTAATAACGCAGCTTCAGTCCTCCTAACGGACAAGAAAACTAACAGCCCCCCCGCATTTTGCAGTAGGCGGGAAGGAAAATTTGTCAGACATAAGTTATGTCAGTAGAAAAATCTTCAACTACAAAACATCGCGCAGAGACAAAAAGGCCAGAATGGATAAAATTCTAGGACATGTAACAGACACTCCCAGGACTTTTCCAGGAAGCATACGAACCATGGACAGTAGGCTTCACAAATCCTTTGGATGACAATTTTATTCATCATGCTGAAAGAACTTTCAGTTTGACGACCATGAATGCATGATAGCTTTCACTATTTTAGATAAAAAGATAGTGTAACTTGGAGAATATGAATGCTTTGAATATCATGCATCAAGTCTTACAAATTTTTCTGCTTTGTTACTTTCGTTTTCAGAATCTTCCCTCTTTATCAAGCTGAAATGCAAACTTTTTTTGGGGGAGGGTGTATTTAAGAACACGGGATACATGTTCGGAACATCGTTGTGAACAAAAATTAGTTACAGGAGAAACCTTTGCTACGTCTGATTTCCGTTTTGGGACATTTCCCTTCCATTTTCAAGGTGAAATACAAATACTTATGAGATAAAATGAAATTTAACGACAATACTAGGCAGAGGAAACATTGTGTGAAAAATAAAATTACGATTACGGGAGAAATCTTCACTGTTTCCAAAATCTTGAAAGAAGAAATTTCCGTTTTCGAAAGTTTCAGGTGGAAAGCATTCTTCACCATTACCAATCGCCCCAAACTTTCTGTTCAGTTATGCATCGATCTCGAGGATAACCCAAATCATGACGAAAAAGCAGAAATTCCTCGAAGCCATGGTACTCTCTTGCCTCAAGATGACACAGGACTATTTGCACCGTCGAATTTCCGTTTTCGAAAATTTTCTCTCCATTTTCAAAGTGAAATACAAAGATTTATGGAATAAAATCATGTATAACGATCATAATGATGAATAAATGATCATACTCAGTTCCATTTTCCTAATAACATCTGAAGATGGGTCCGTTACGGGCCTGAAAGTTCTAATGTTTACTATATGAATTTAACAATTAACTTCACATTAAATTATCTAAACAGTCAAATGTGTTATTTGAATCTGTTATTTGAATAATGATCGTGTAAAGACGGCGGAAATCAACATAGAAAATAACAACAATACTGGACAGAGGCAACATCGCAGGAAAATAAAATTACGAGTATGGAAAAAATCTTTATTTCGTTCACTTCCGTTTTTTGAAAGGCAAAATGCTGTCCCAATGCATATTTTTACGCTTTTCTCGATGTGTGTTTTTACGCGTTCCTCGATGCGTGTTTCTACATGCTGATGTGTACTTTATGCACTTCTCGGCATGTATTTCTACGCGTCGCAAAAAATTCCCATGCATATATTTTACACGTTGGTAAAATTTCGATGCGTACTAGACACGTAATTACGCATTTTGGCAAACTCTGCACATAAGAACGAGATCCAAGTATACTTTTCTGCAACGCAAGAAAAAAACTTCAAAATATATTTATTACTGACCTGAATGGCCGAATCACGCTTTAAAAAAAAAAAAAACTCCGATGCCAGGCAATAACACTCACGTTTTGTACCAAACAATTTTCAGGAGCTTGTCGCTGCACTGCGAAAGAGCTTCAGGCCAGATTCCGTCCACATCCACCAATTTGAGCTATGCTCAACGTCCCCAGAATATTGCGTGCTGGGAAGAGAGCTTTCACTTAGAATGACTCAGCGCAAGGACACACTCATCGAGTGCCGGTTGCTCGCGCTAAGATCTCAGCAGCTTTGAGAGGCAGAACAGGAGGTGCAGGCAGAATCGCAAGCAAGACGAATGATGGATAGTCAAGTGGCCGCCTTTGCGTTGGGAAGGGGAACAACCAAAATAAAAATGAATAACTTCCGTTAATTTTCCATAAAAAAACCACGGTTTTCCATATTCTGTAGTACAAGAGCTATTTCCATAGGAACTACGGAGAATCCGTAGTAGTTGGCATCTCTGCCTATGTCTTCCTCCTCCAGAGTCAGATTTTCTCCAAATTGAACTACGTCAGCAAGGCTTATCGCTGCCTGCAAATTGTCATTTTTGACTCATGTGTCACATATACCCCGCCCCCCAAGAAAGGTGGGAGCATGAAATCACAACTTTTGGGTCTACCAAAAAACCATGCTTGAAGGAGCTCTTTTTGGAAGAGGGAATTCTTATTAATTCCAAATGATGTGTGGAAAAATCATCTCATAGTTTCTTTTTTCCAAACCTTAAGCCAAGAGATTCATTTCTATGTTGGGTGCCAATGTGAAGAAATGCCTTTTAAGCTGGTGATAGGATTTGAACCAACAACTTCCTTTTCAGGAGCAGCTGTTCTACTGATTGAACTATGCCATAAAGGTTTATCACTGCAACTTGCTGTTCTGACATATGTGTCATTTCTGTGGTAGGTATGCCAAAAGGTGAAAAGACCAAAGAAGTGGCTACTAAACTTTACACCCATCAAAATAGTAAATGAAGTTGAATGTAACTTACATTATCACATTTGTTCGCACAAAAATGTAATCAGTGTGAAAGTATTTTGCAATATTTGTACCATATTATTCAGGTAATTTAAAATTAATATTTCTGTTTCACTGTATCCTGTTTTGGTGAAGGGCAATAAAAGCCATACAGTGCATATTAAATGCATTAATATTTGTGTCATTTGTGGATCAGTAAAAAATGGTTGCAGACCATCAACTTCTGGTATACACTGGTCCACAGAACCAGTGAAGTTTCTTTTGAAATCTACCATTGCTATCAGGGTACCTTCAATCACATCTATATTTTATTTATTGTTTTCAAGTTGTACAACTAAATGTGAATCTACTTCTCAACCTCCAGGAATGATGGTATGTTATATTACATATAATTCTGATGACTTTGCAAAACCAGGGATGAATGCCAGCTGCAGGGTTTTGGAGGGGTTGCAATCAACACACGACTGATGCCACTCCAAATCGGTCACTTTCCTGTCGAGCGACAATATTCTTTTTAATGTACTTTTAAAACAAAAAACAAAAGTTCTTAGTGAAAGGAATAATACATCTCATATGTTTTTGGAATGGTTTCTTATGAATGCAGGGATAGGAGAGGATTTGGAGCCCAAAAATAGAGATTTCGGAGACTATAATTACAAAAAACAGCATAGCTTTGACTTGAAAAAAAAAAAAAACATTATTTATTTTTTTAAATAAAAACCCCTACTAAAGGCTGGTTAAGTTCAAAATGAAATGTCAATTTATTGGTTCTGGCAAGTAAACTGCAAAACTTCTTCAGTTATAAGTAAATTGTTCATTTCATTCTGAACATGGATGGGGAACTTCTTCAGTTATAAGTAAATTGTTCATTTCATTCTGAACATGGATGGGGTATGGCCAGATTTTATTTATCAACATTACATGAGATTTACAGATAAAAATAAAAATAGCACAAATAAACTTATCTTGAAGATCTATCAGCCTATTAATAAATCACAATAGTGAAAAGTCTTCATTTTAAAGTACTAAGATTATAATTAAATGTAGCCTAATTATTAAAATTACAAAACTGTGTATTACAAAAAATTAAAATGCTACAAAGGACTACTGTTTTTTAGGCTTTTTGTAAAAAAAGTTGGTAATCATCGTGCTTTTTCTTTTTTCAACCACAGTTTGCAACTGTGGAGCTTCTTTAAATTCTTTGTTCTCCAAGTCTTTCAGTGACCAAAAACCCTCTAATATACCTTGAGCCACTTGAATTTGCACAAGATCTCCTTTCTCCAAACCTTTTTTCAGCTTTTTTGTGGCATCTTCTAACAAAACATCTGCTGATTCTCTAATGGTTTCAAGGTTCTTCTTCTTCTCTTTAAGTGTACATTCCAAGTGTTGAATTTCTTTCTTAGAACTTTCTTCTTTTTTGAGTCTTTGTTCTTCTTTCTTTCATTTTTCTTCTTCTACCTTCATACACTCTTCTTTTTCTTTCTGATGCCGTTGTTCCTCCAGATATGCTTGGTAATGTTTATGAGCATTTTGTGCCAATGATATAAGTTTCTTAGTAATTGGTATAAAGGAAGGGTAATTTTTATATTGTCCCATTCCATCTTTTATAATAAGAATTGAATTAAGTGTTCTCACAGACATCTGTGGACAATCATCAAGAATAAACTTGGAGGATAAAAATCTTCTCTCAATGTCAGCATTTCCATGCGAGAGGCATAATGCTGATTTCACTAGCTTGGTTAACAATGAGATACTTTGGTAACATCAGATGTTTTAAGAGAAAAAAAGTGATTTCAATACTTTTCGATTTCATTGGCATCTGATTCGTCACTTTCCACTTGAAGACATTTCCACTCATCTAGGAGACAATCTTCACGAACATCCAAAGGGAGAGCTTTGGCAACAGGCACAATCTGTCGACAGCTTCTCTCTGTCTTTCTTTCAGATTTGTGTAGACATTCAATGACTTTTTAAGCCTTAATGAAGGTGTGATGGCATTTTTTATAAGGTGTGTACAACCAGCAGTATAGTGTGATTGGACATTTTTCTGAAAAATCAGTTTACTTTTATGGTCAAGCAAAGAAACTTCTTTCTTTACTTCTTCAGACATAGTAATAAAAGACAGTTCTACCAAATTTTTCTGATCACATAAGTTCTTATTTACCCAGTCATAAAAAGCCTTTGATTCGGTGAAACCATCAGCAGTTGCAATGGCTCTGAAATCCTGCGGTATTGAAGATGCATACATTAAAATTATTAATAACATCTATGAAAATGCAAGTGCAAAGATTCGGCTGTTTGAAAATACAACACACATAAAAATTGGAAAAGGAGTGAGACAAGGTGACACCATATCTCCGAAGCTCTTTAATGCCACATTGGAAAATGTCTTTCAGTCACTGAACTGGGAAAACAAAGGGATAAAGATTAATGGAGATTATCTAACCCACCTTCGTTTTGCTGATGACATAGTCATTTTTGCAACTACCCCATCAGAGCTGCAGAGTATGATCCAGGAACTTGCTGACAAGAGTAAAGAAGTGGGATTAAAAATGAACTTTCACAAGACAAAAGTGATGTACAATGCTTTTACAAGAAATGAAGATTTATCGATTGATGGAGAAAAGCTGGAGATAACAGACACGTACGTTTATCTTGGACAGCAGATATCAAGTGAGGGTCACATTGGTGAAGAAATTAATCGGCGTACAAAACTTGCCTGGAGAGCTTTTGGAAGAAACAGCATAATTTTCAAGAGCAATATGCCATTATGTCTTAAAAGAAAAGTGTTTGATCAATGCATCCTTCCAGTGCTTACGTATGGTGCAGAGACGTGGACCTTAGCTAAAAGAGACATACAAAGGCTGCAGACAACTCAAAGTAGCATGGAGAGGTGCATGCTTGGTGTAACCAGGAGAGATAAGAAGAGGAACACGTGGATCCGAAAAATGACAAGAGTGGAAGACATCATGATCAGAGTTAAATCCCTGAAATGGCAATGGGCTGGACATACTGCCAGAAGAACAGACCATCGATGGACAGCCGAAATTTTAGATTGGATTCCAAGGGACAGGAAAAGACCCAGAAGAAGACCACATGGAAGATGGGTGGATGAAATTCGAAAGTATGCAGGAGTGACATGGAGGAGACTGGCACAAGACAGACCGTTGTGGAGGAAACTTGGGGAGACCTTCGTCCAGCAGTGGATTGATAATGGTTGACAATGATGATGATGATGATGAGTACAAAGATTTTAAAGCAGATGAATGGCAAATGAAACTGGCTAGCTTCTGCACTACTGACAGAAGTTCTTGCGGACAGTCAACCTGAAAAGTTCCAGTGAATGTCTGAAAAAGTTCAGCAGATGAAAGAGTAAAATGAAGCTCAACCAACATCCCAGGTTTCTTTAACAATGCAACAACATTTTTAAAAGAGTTTCTTTGAAGATGGTCATTACTTTTTTTAGAAGGCACAAATTTAAAAAAAAATACTGTAAAACAGCAGGCCACTGCTCAATCAGTCTTTTGGCAGCATTAACAAAAGTTACCCATCTAGAAGTAGTATGTTTAATGAATTTATGTGCAGGCAGTTTGAGTTAATTCTGGATAGCTTCAAAATCTTCCCATCATGATGGCCAGTCACTAAAATAATAATGAATGCTTATCACCAAAGAGGAAGCATCTTCACCAAAATTTTCAGGAGCTTTGAGAAATGCATTGTGGACAATGTGGATTGGGCAGGTTCCAAAGTCCACCAATCCTTTGGACCTTATTTGTCAAGAGTTTTTCATTGAACAGCCTATGCACAGTTTTGTTAATGTTGGGACCGTCCAAGCTTATCATTAACAAGTTATTCAGTGGTAAATTAGCACGATCAATTGCTGAAGAAATTTAGAGTAAAGTGTTTCTGCATCAGCTTTACCAAGAAAAACTGTATCCAAATGACGTGAAACAACTTCAGTCCTGGCCTCTGACCAATAACAAACAGTGATCTGCAATTCCTTTTTGTTCTCAATATTAGTTGTTTCATCAAATGAAATAGTAAACACTGTCAAACCTAAATCTTCTAGCATTTGATCACGAAAATAAATGCCTAGTGCATCATTTATAAGGTACTGCATCTTTTTTGGACTGAGAGAGAAGTCTGATGGAATTACTCCTGGAAACATGGCATCCAAAACTTGCTTCCAGTCACTGGAAGAATTAGCTGAGAAATTGCTGCAAATGTATTTGAGGGTAAGAATTATTTCAGCAGTGGTTCCTTTGTCTTTGGAACTCACAAGCCCTAACTGGGCATTTTGAATAGTACTGTTGGTAAAGGAGCTACAAGATTGCTCTCCAACATTAAATGCTGCAGCTGACCTGAACAAAGTCATCTGTTTCGGATTCAAAACCTCCAAGATTTTCTTATGTTTGAAGCCACCAGTATGGTGTAATAATGAGTGAACACCCTTGTTCCCAATATTTATCACAGCAGTACATAATTTACAAAAAGCCTCAGACTCACTTTGTTTAACACACCACAATGAAAGTTCGTGACCGTTACTGTCTTCTTGTTTCTTTCTTTTTTTTTTTTTTTTTTTTTTTTTTTTTTTGATTGGAGGTTTAACGACCACCGTGAGCAACTCAATGGGCTATAAGCAGTCGCCCGTCCCTAATTTAGGGTCACTGGTTCCAGGGAAGGGAAAGAGCCAGTGCCATAAGACAAACACAACATCCATGCCTGACCGGGATTCGAACCCGGACCTCTTACGGACGAATGATCATAGGCCAGCGCCTTAGACCACTGCGCCACCGAGGCGGCGTCTTCTTGTTTCAACCAAAAGTCTCCAAACTTGCACTTGCCCATAACAAAATCTCAGATTTTTTTCACTAAAATGTTTAATTAAAACAGAACTATTAAAACACCAAAATACTGCACTAGTTCTTGAATTTTTACACTATCAATAGATATACTGTCATTAGTCATAGCTTGCATGAAAATTATTCACTCAAAGCACCTGGAACAATAAAAATACATTTCATTAGACACATTCAAAATTAAGACTTCACAGATTTCAAAAGTGCTCACCTCCCAAATTAAAAAGAGAAGCACAAATGAAAGCAAAACACCCCTCAGGTAACCTTCATTGGAGTCACTATACAATATTACCTACAGGTTAAACAAATTTGAGAAAATAAGACAAATAATTCAAGAATTTGTTCTTGAATCTTCAAGAACAAATCCCTTAAAAAGAGATTTTAGGAGACTTGATTACAAAAAGATACTTTAAGAGACAAGTTCGAAAGAAAGAGACTTTTAGCTAAAAAGGAGACTTGCTCCTATTCCTGTGAATGTAATATTGCACTACAGGTGCTCAGATCATGACAGAATTTAACACACATTTTTTTTTTTTTCATTTTCATTAAGAAATTTTAATGACCAAACAGTAGATAAGTTGATGTGGCATATATGTTGAGATCCGGACTTCTGAAGGAAAACCATCGTCTCATACGCCGAAAAATACGTTAATTTCAAAATTTGTTTTTTAAAAACAAAGACACTTTTTTTAAATCTCTCCATTCAGTCTTAGTTTCCCATCATAATTAAATCTGAGGAAAAAACAATTGTAGCCTATACCAATTTTAGCAGGTTTGTATCTTTCAGCATTTAATAAGAATTTCCAACAAAATAAATAAAGGGAAAAACAATGCAAAACAAACCTTACGTAAATAAACAAAAAGATAATACTTACTTGATGCATTTTCTACCTCTACGACATTCCATGATCTGGACTTTGCATGTAGTTGTACATCTTCATTAAGAAAAAAACAAAAAGATAAAGCAATTACAAACAACCACAACTGGGGAAAAGGCAATAGCTATTTCATATTTGACAATTCAATCACTTTTAACACATTACTGAATAACTTGTACAAAAAACTAGCAGATAATGCTTACCTTGGCATTCCTTTCTAGCGATGGGAACATTTCACGCACATGTTTTCCGGTCCTTTGTTGATGTTATTGTCCTAAAGTCCGTTGTATGCGATGACTGGCTTTACTTCTCACACTTTTCGCTGGGTATACTCATTGGATCTTTGCCTTAGGATTCAAACATCAATTTTTACCGTTCTTTATACTCGAAATTTTCGCCCATACTCTGGGCATCTTCAGGAGCGTGGCGACTTTACCACCGATGTTCGTGGTTAACTTCGCGCTAATGGAGTCCGATACTCCTTGTTGCCATTCGTCGGAAAAACTTTCCTGGATATATTTCGTTATCAAGCCCGGCTGGCGCCATCTATGTTTCATTAAGAACACTTTTTTATTTTTTTCCGTATTTTTTTTTTTTTTTTTTTTTAATTTTCTTCTCCTATCCTGGTTTTCTTGTCTTTTTTTGCCTGTTTCTCTTTTGTTGTTGTTTTTCTTGTCTTATTAGTTCTTTCCACAGGCCCGATAATGTGCTAGGGTCGTTCTGGTTACATACCCTTGCTTTATTTTTGTAGATTAATATTGCTTCTTCCCTCCTCATTTGCCTTTCCGATTTTTTATTCTTTTTAGCATTTTAATTTCATCGAACTTTGGGAATGTCCGGTTTTCCAAGCAGAATTGCACTAAAGCAGTTTTGGCTTCTTTTTTTTTGCCAGTTAGATATGTGTTGTTTAAGTCTTTTTTTTAATCTGTTTTTCGTACTTCCAATGTACGATATTGGGGGTATGTGTGCTATTGGAATTTCGTAGGTTCCCAATTCTTCTAGCTTTTTTCCTCTGTTTTTTTGTTGACAGTCATACTTTTCACGGTGTGCACTGAGCTTCCTAGTTGTAAGTCATATTTAGCACAGTGCCTATCTGATTTCTTTACTCACTCCTTCCAGGTATGGGAAAGCTCCAATGTATTTCAATTTTTTATTTCTTATCTTCCTTTGGTTGTGCACTTCTTGGCCTTCTTTACTCTGAGTCATATGCTTTTTACTCTCATGTATCCATTTATTAATTAGCTTGCTCGGGTCCCCATACTCTTGTGATATTTTCGAGATAAACTCTAGCTCTTGATTTTTAGCCTGTTGTTAGATGTGTGTGTGTACGCTCGCCGTATCAAGTTTACGGCGAGCGTACACACACACATCTAACAACAGGCTAAAAAATCAAGAGCTAGAGTTTATCTCGAAAATATCACAAGAGTATGGGGACCCGAGCAAGCTAATTAATAAATGGATACATGAGAGTAAAAAGCATATGACTCAGAGTAAAGAAGGCCAAGAAGTGCACAACCAAAGGAAGATAAGAAATAAAAAATTGAAATACATTGGAGCTTTCCCATACCTGGAAGGAGTGAGTAAAGAAATCAATAGGCACTGTGATAAATATGACTTACAACTAGGAAGCTCAGTGCACACCGTGAAAAGTATGACTGTCAACAAAAAAACAGAAGAAAAAAGCTAGAAGAATCAGGAACCTACGAAATTCCAATAGCACACATACCCCAATATCGTACATTGGAAGTACGAAAAACAGATTAAAAAAAAGACTTAAACAACACATATCTAACTGGCAAAAGAAGAAGCCAAAACTGCTTTAGTGCAATTCTGCTTGGAAAACCGGACATTCCCAAAGTTCGATGAAATTAAAATGCTAAAAGAATAAAACATCGGAAAGGCAAATGAGGAGGGAAGAAGCAATATTAATCTACAAAAATAAAGCAAGGGTATGTAACCAGAACGACCCTAGCACATTATCGGGCCTGTGGAAAGAACTAATAAGACAAGAAAAACAACAACAAAAGAGAAACAGGCAAAAAAAGACAAGAAAACCAGGAGAGGAGAAGAAAATTAAAAAAAATAATAATAAATAAATAAATAAAAAATACGGAAAAAAAAAAGTGTTCTTAACGAAACATAGATGGCCCCAGCCGGGCTTGATAACGAAATATATCCAGGAAAGTTTTTCCGACGAATGGCAACAAGGAGTATCGGACTCCATTAGCGCGAAGTTAACCACGAACATCGGTGGTAAAGTCGCCACGCTCCTGAAGATGCCCAGAGTATGGGCGAAAATTTCGAGTATAAAGAACGGTAGAAATTGATGTTTGAATCCTAAGGCAAAGATCCAATGAGTATACCCAGCGAAAAGTGTGAGAAGTAAAGCCAGTCATCGCATACAACGGACTTTCGGACAATAACATCAACAAAGGACCGGAAAACACGTGCGTGAAATGTTCCCGTCGCTAGAAAGGAATGCCAAGGTAAGCATTATCCGCTAGTTTTTTGTACAAGTTACTTTGAAATATCGCACATAAAAGAGAATAGTACAATAATTAGAGCTATATAATAGTCAGAATTAGAACTACTAAGTGGAAACATTACTGAATGCTATGGATCCTGAAACAACAGATAATTTGTGAAACAACTTCAGTTCACAAAAACTGGTTGCACACTTTATTTACTTCATTTGTTATATATCTGTGAATTTGGAATGCCAAGGAGGACTCATATTTGAATTACACAGGAGAGAACACATTGGGATAATTAAAAACACATTTTACACAATTTCTGCTAAAACAAATCAAATACTCTTTTAATTTACTTCAGTAAAGTCATCTATGTGCAGCGTTCGAATTACACAGTGGTCAGCTGGCCATTGGCCAGTAAAACTTCTGTCGGACCACTTTAATTATTGATTTTACTGGCCCAGATGGCTACTAAGTTTTTTTCTAAGTTGTCACAAGTTAAAAAATAAATTTCTATTTCTTTTACCTCACTGTACGGCTTTCTTTTCAGGCTGCAAACTAGTGATAGTTTCATGAAATGCTATTGGACAACAGATATATATTTTTTTATATCCCTCATGATTTGTAAAGAGTGGAAGAAACAGCTAATATATACAGAAAGGCAGTTTCCCAGTCTTTGTCTTGCAATGGCTATCAGCCGGTTTTTATTACCTTCGCCTAACCTAGTGAATGTAGCAGATACTGACACCAGACACATGCCAGCTTTTGTTACTGGCCAAGAAAACATACTAGCACAGAAGGTCAATTGGATGTGTGAAGGTAATTTTTTCAAAAAGAGCAATTCACATAAAACAGTTTTAAATGGGGAACTGAAACTAACTTCATGGGAAAGTAGCAGAGATGAGCAATAAGACTAAAAATACGGAAAGGAAGCTAAATCCTAAACAATAAAACATAAAAAAGGCTACTAATGTGTAAGAATTTTTTTGTACCATTAGAGTCTCCTTGTTCCTTCTTAATTAAAAACAGATCAGGAATGCACGCTTACTCTGTTATATATCACCAATTCATCGGGATCTTATTCTGAAAAATTCTTTGTTCTGTCAGAAGCTATCTGTGGTTTGGACCAGAGATGGAAACAGGTTATGGGCCAACAATTTCTCTGCAGGTCAAACGGGTCGGGTCAAGTTGTTCCTGACTCGATTTCAACTCGGTTTTATTTCCATTTTATTTTGAAAAAAAAAAAAAAAATCAAAGAAAAATGAGGACTGTGGAATTTTGTGCTCGATACTGGTGTCCGCAGACTGAAAAATGATTTGTCATCCATATGAAAGAAGAGTGTCCTCAGAAGAAAAAGTGTCCCCTCCTTCAGAATGTCAAGGATTTTTAAAAACAAAATCACATTTTGGAAACTTTCAACTCATCATAAACTTGTGAAATTGGTGTTGCTGTGAAACATATTCTGAAGCTTGATATGTTGTCAAGAAAACAACTGAAATTAAGCATACAACAAGTTGCTTAATTCAAAAATACTGACTGTCTCGCCAACAAAATTAGGTGGAACAGCCTTAACATAACTGTGCAGGGACTTTTTGACTCACAGATCTGTTTGAAAACATGTGTAAAACAGTTAGGCTATGTTTTGCAAATGAAGGACAACAGTTTCAATACTTCTAAGGGAGTAAATTATATGTTCCTATAATACATTTGTTTGATTTCCATATAACCTTTGAATGCCCAGTATGTATATTATAGTTCAAAGCAGATTTCTCCAGGTTGGATCTGGGTCAGTTACAGATCCGAGCCCAAACATTTTGACCCATTTCCAACTCTGGTTTGGACATACCTAAACTTTTATAATATCTTCAGTGGCTCTCAGTTCCCAACATCCCTTAAGATGGACAAGGTGATAAAAATCTCTGGTGAACCAATGAAATTAGGAACATGAAATGTCAAAACTATGTCTGAAGCAGGGAAATTTAATTGAAGAAATGAAAAGATTTAGAATATAGATTTTAGGCTACAGTGAAATAAGATGGAGAGACATTAGAAAATGCCACTCTAATGACATAATTTTATATTACACTGGAAATGGCAATAATATTCACTAAGGTGCAGTGGGGATGGGATATTGGTGAACAAAAAGTATCCAGGAGTATTTTCAATTTTCTTATACTGACAGGTTTACATTCTTAAAACTTCAAGACAAGTGTCAGCATCAATGCCATGCAAGCTTATGCTCCAAGCAGGACCAAGTTTATCATATCAATGAGCCCACAGCACAGGGCAGCACAATTTTTCAGGCAGAAAAAAAAAAAAAAAAAAAAAAAAGTGAAGAAAAGTGAAAAGTATTAGGGAAAATAAAAATAAAAGAGGTAATGCATGAAAGAATGGAAAATACTCACAACAGATGCAGATGAAAAATAATAGCAATATAATTAATGGAGTGGTAAAAGTTAAGAGGTGGCAAGTATTGCATCGAGAGGGAGGAGCATAATTTTAATGAAATTTTCTGGTGGCTTGGAACTCCCAAACATTCTTAAATTTTCCTAACTCTAGAATTTTTAGTACATCCTGTATGTCCAAAAGCTGTAACTATTACAACCTAACCTCATTTTCCATTATCAATTTCTCACTGCTGCCATTCTTTAGTAACACATTGCACAACTTCAGAGTTCTCAGTAAATCTAAAGTTTGAGAGCCCAGGGCAAATTTAGTCTTGGTAGTACACTACCTTTGAGCAGAATTAATGAAAACTTGTAGATATACGTGACAACTTTTTGTTCCAAGCAAACAAAAGCAGTCTGATGTACTCATGATATTTGCACAGACATGTAGTGTGACGAAGATTTTTGTTGAAGTAATAGTTGTATTGGTGGAGCTCAGCAAACTCAGAATAACTAATTTTCAATTCGGGGTTTTCTTCCATAAAGACTTCATTCATGTGCTTCCTTCAGTGTAGTTAGAAGATATTGCTTTTGGACTTTTTCTTTTGTATTGTTTTTTCTTTGTATATAATAATTCTTTTTTCCTGAACAAACCAAAGAATTCTCCAGGAAAAACTTAGCCTTTGTATCCACAAACCAAGCATGTCATACCAAATCTTAAAAAAATATACATCTCAGATGTCACAATGCTGCTCAAGATAAAAAGTTAGAAACAGAAAAAAAAATTCTGTCAGAAATTTGATGGAGGTTCGAAAGAAATTTTGAACAGGTCCAGCAAGCGTCAGAACTCAAATGAAAATTCATAAATTTAGTTGAAAGTACAGGGTGGCCAAAAAATAACTGTGCACTGAAAGCAACACTCACCATGTCAAATTGATTCCTACAGGAGGTGTTGGAAATGGGCCCCACCGAAGTCCAGACATGTCTGCACACACTTCTGCATGTTGGTGAAGACCTTTTTCAGGGTATCTGGTGTGATTTGTTGGATGTGGGTCGTTATTGCAGCCTGTAGCTCTTGAAGTGCATGTGGATTACCTGCAAACACCTTCCCCTTCAGTGCTCCCCACAGAAAAATCAGGGGGTGTTAGATACGGTGACTGGGCAGACCACAGTACCAGGGAGATAAGAATTCCTCCACAAGCTGTATTGATGCGCCAGGTGTGAGCAGGTGCGCTGTCTTGCTGGAACCATCCTTCATTGATTTCCCATTCCATGAGTTCGGATATGAATGGTTGAATAATCTGGGCATGGTACCAGTCTGAGTTAATGGTTTCACCGAAGAAAATGGGCCCAATAATGTATGTACGAGTCCTGGCAAACCAAACACCAACCTGGTTGTGAAGAGGCACTTCCTTAAATTTGTGGGGATTTTCAGTACCCCACAGACAAATGGTTTTTGGCTGTTGATGTACCTGGACAGGTGGAACCAGGCCTCATCTATAAAGAAAGTCACATCTAAAATGTCCTCACCTTCTTCAGACAGGAACTCTTGGAACCACCTACAGTACAAAACACGGGCCTCATGGTCTGTTTCTTTCAGCTGATGCACGACAGACACTTTGTACAGGTGGAAACGCAACTTCCTTTTCATAATATCATGGGCTGTACTCTTTCGCACATTAGCTTATTGTGACAGCCTCCTAACGGATTTGTATGGACTCCTCTGTATCCTGTGCTGGATATCCGGTACAGTCTCTTCTGACATGGATGGCCTACCAGGGCAGTGTTCATCCAGAACACTGCCAGTTTCCTGAAACTTCACTAAGAACTGATGTACCGCATTGTGGTGGAAGACGTCTGTAACACGACGCTTCCTAGCAAACTGTTTTTGCACTTCGTCCGTGAACTTGTTGTCACGGCAAAAGACATGTTCCACCCAAAACCCTCTCTGTTCAACCATCAATATTATTCTCTTTGTGCTGAGATGAGTGATCAATCGACATGTCTGCCTTCATCGACCAAGCGCTCGAGAATGACTTTTGATCAGAATTACAGCTGCACGTGGCTTTGTGTGGGGAGACACGGTTACCAGACACAGGGCCCTTCCACGTGGCAGGTCATTTCTACTGTAAATTCCATTCAAAATTTCTTTGTTATTACATTACTGCAATTCGTACATTCAGTGGACAGTCATTATTCAGATATACTGTACAATAAAATAGTTATTTTAAAATGCAATAAACCGGCTGCGACATCAAATACTTTTTTATATGTACCTGAAATCTTTTAAATGACTGAAAATTTGCATCGTTTTTTTTTTAAGTAGCACTCCTGTTTTTTTTTTTTTTTTTTTTATGTATTTTGTGCAGAAATCTTTGCTGGCATTTTCAACAACTGTTTGTTGATAATTAAACTTAACGTGGCTGGGATGAGTGGGATGAGTTCAGGTTTCTACATTGATGCACATGCTATCTGACCTGGCGTCATAGTGTTTGTGTTATAACCAATCATTTCTTGTTGTATGTACACTATGATTTCATTTTCTTTGTTTTTTATTTATTTCATTTCTGTTTTGTAATTTTTTTCTTCTCCTATGATATGTTTCCAGGCATAAAACAAATTTATTGGTGTATTGGTATTACAGTTTGTATCTTTGGTCTTCTCTACATATACTTTGCTTTTCGCATTAGTATTATAAAGCATGCAAATACTTCAAACCTCAAATAATAAAACCATGTACTATATACTGCTACATGACAAGTAAAAACCTAAATGCAAAATTCACCTAATGAAGAGTATATGTACCAATTTCCAAAGTTTTGTAAGAATTTAATAAGCAACCATCTGCACACATTTCCATTAATGCCAAAAGTTCTGCAAGGTCTTGTGTTGCCTTTAACAAACGTACCATGTCAGTGTGGCTTTAGCTCACAAAACAGAATTAAGTCAAAATCTAGAGATTTATTGAGCAATAAAAAATCTCATTCATTCTACAATGCATATTTTTGAAATTGGACCAAATAAACCCTCAGAAAACCAGCTGAGCAAAGCTTGCTAACTGTGGCAAGGAATGAAAGACAAAACACAAATAATCCAGCTGCAATTTTATATCAATGTACTGCAAAACGAACAACTCTGTTTTTGTAAAATGAATCAATCATGGTAATTTGTATTAGATTGAATAGCAGTAATTTTTTTTATCTAATTCACCTGCTTGCTTTAAAAACTAAGTACAGCTTATATTATTTGAAAAATCACTATTTTCCTAATCTCGTAATATTATTTAGTCACATATTCAAAATTCCCACCAAAAATTTTCGTTCTTCCTCTATTTACAAAAGCAGGTGGGGAGACTCCCATTCCAGGTTTTGAATTGTAAGCCCTGAATTCTGTGATGGGCTAATTGACCACCCCTGACCTTGCTGTGGAATTGAAATGACCAGTTCAAAAAATACTGGCAGTGATTGTCACCTGAAATATGTTACCATGCCTTCCTCAGCTAAGCCCCTATGCTTAGTTCTGTTCAATTTCAGCCACAGGCTTTAGTGTAGCTAAAAATCTTGCATTCTTGACAATGGATTACATCTTTCCCATTTGAGAATGGCAGGCTCATGATAATTTCAGGTGGTAACTACCGAGATCAGGGACCACATCAGCAATTTTTTTAGGTTACTAATTTACCAGGTTCTCTTGCATTTATATTCAGGCCTGCACAAGAAGAGAGACAAGTACAATTTCATATATCTTGTCATCCTCAATAAAATTCTACACTGGTAACAAAAAAATTAGTTTGCCATCTTTGTCGGTCACATTTCAAAATTTGCACGTCAGTGCTAAAAACATAATCACCAATTGGCAACCAACATTCACGAGGAATGATTACAGTACATTTAAATTCAGACATATGTATAATGCAGACTACAGAACATATTTAACCAGAATATACAGTACTTTAAAAGATGAACTTGAATACTGTAATTACATTGCAAGATGCATTTGGTAGACTGTATCTGTGAAAATAAGCAAAAATGCCATTTTGTTACTATACTTCGATTCGTCCAAAAATGACACTGCAGTTTAAGGTACAAGAGCCTATGCACTCACTGGGCTTTCAGGGACGGCCGAGAGTTATGTTCATCCGCGTCACTCCTCACTGTGTCCTGCTGTTAATCACTTCCCCATCAACTGATTGGCATCCTGGTCCCCCAAACACTGCATATCTACGCATGCGTGTGTTGGTCTAATTTTAAAGCTTAATTTCTGAAAACAGAGCATTTTTAGGTTTGTCTAAAATACCTATGTGTACTTATAAGCAAAGAGCTAGGACAATATAAAGTATGATTCTCGGCAGGGTGAAAAATAACCGGTTTTTTTAGGAGCGATTTTGCTCCTCAAATTTAGCATTGCAAAGCAATTGAGTAATTATGTGGAGCACTTTTGAGACTTATTTTTCTTTTGATTTAAGTGACTAATAATTTATTATCAAATAAAACTGTCACTAGCACTTTTCAATATGTATCGAAAATACTCTAATCAGTAATGAAAAGTAAAATTTAAAAATATTTTAGTAGATATGTAAAAAGTACAAATTTTCTTTCTATGGATATATGGTGAAATGTTACCTGGCCACACATTGCAGCAGCTACATGTATATACTTACTGTCACTTGACAGTGAGAGTACTCCTGAACTTGTGGTAGCTTCAGGATCTGAATCTGTTCTCTTTCTTTTTCCATAAGACTTCACACCTGTGTGTCGGGGCTTCTTTTCAACACACCTCCACTGCATGTTCATATGAACCAACTATTGCATTATCCACAATAGATGGTTCAAAGCATCAGAATTCATCTGATTACGGAAATCTTTCTTGATTCTTTTCATCGCAGAAAAGGCTCTTTCAACCTTAGCATTGGATACAGGCAATAATCTCATGATATTTATCATGTGGTTTAGAATTGCGAATTCATTCGCATACTTTTGTTTCAAACATTTCCATAACTGTTGCTTTGACAGGTGTTACAGATTTCTTAACCAAAAGGTTTTGAAATAATCTCAGTCCTTTTTAATTTTATTGTTGTCAATGTTGTTAGCAGTCAACAACTCATTGAAATGTTCAGTTAATATAGTAATTTGGTCATCACCAAAATTTGCAAAAGTAGATTTGTCCGTTAGCCAAAGCTTAGGTTCGTTAACAGCTTGGCAGTGTTAAAAACCTGATTTTCGTGCATATCACCAGGCCATGCCCACACTGATGAAAATGATTTAAAAGATATTCATAATTTTCATAGAATACATCTACTGTCAAATTAGAGCTCAGTTCAATGCCACGAAATTCTATAACGTAACCAACTACCTTTTGGATCTAATTCCTCCATCCACCTTTTCATGGTTGATATTTTCACCTTGGTAGCCATGATTTCAAATTACAAAGAGTAAAGCAACAAAACTCACATCCCCCTAAAATTAAGTGGCGGCCAAACCGAAACAAAAACAAAAACAGCGATAATAGCATCTGTCCTTAAATGATTCATGGTGCAGACGGGGAAGCGTGGAACAAATCATATACACTCTGTGGTCGAACGATGACCACCTGATCACTGCACAGCTAGAGCTACACGAGGAAGCTCTTTCCAGCTGAAAGCAAACAAAGTATTCATAAAAGTTATGAATGCGTGAATTTTTTTTTTTTTTCATGCCTAAGCAAAATCGTACTTTCGATAAACAACGAGTTGCTTAATACGGATTGAACATTTTAACGGAAATTTCATTTCTAAACTTTTAAACTTTGAATAGTGGTTTTGCGATTCAAATATGAATTTGCATTGCAAACTGCGATGTGACACCGCTTATTTTCCCCCTGATTCTGGGCAGTAAATGCATTGGTTTTCGTGGAAAAAGTTGGGAACTATTTTTAGTCACAGCAATAGCTTTCATGTACCTTCTCCTTCAGTGTAATCTTAGGGTGAATCGAAGCATAGTAATAGTTCTTAATTTAAAAAATCTCTCATGTTACTCCAGAGACAACAGATCTAATGACTATCTGACACCCAACCATTCCATTTGATTATAAGCATCAAATTCAGGTAGACTGAATTAAAAAAAAAAAAAGAAGAGCATACAAAATAAATTTTCAATGAGAATTTGATTAGAAGCATGAACAAAAAAAAAAAAAAAAGTTACAGGAGTTGTAAAATACTTACATCTTAACTGTACTAAAGGAATGACATCTTCCAAGTCTTCAGCTTTCTCCTGTAATCAAAAGATTTATCCTAAAATAAAACTGCTACAAAAAAAAACAAAAAAAAACATATAACATGCATTAAGACCAGGGCCCAAAATTTCAGGTCTAAATCTACTAGCCAAAAAAATGTTTCACTCGTCATCACACTTCTGTGACATTCAAGACAGTGAATTTGCAGCAAGTTTTCTGTTTTGATGATTGTGTATACAAATAAGCTTATATATATCTACAAATGTGCTCCAGCTAAGATCTCGGAAAATAATAGCAATAATAATAACCCTTAAGTTGTATTAAACCAGGAAAGTCATCAAAGGTCAAAAGTTTTAAGTGCTGGAGGAAAAGAAATAACTGAAATAACATTAAAAAAAAAGGCCGCTCATACATGTCAACCCAATCTCTCCATAAAGGGAATGGTCAGCACCTCCATCATCATGCTCTTTTACCTCACATGTAAATACATTTCCTGGAATCCCGGCTGGTATGGCAAATATTAATCAGAGTAGGGATGGGGCAAAAAATATCAGTGTTTTTGAGTATCGACGTTTTTGCAAGTGATAATCTATGTTTGAAACTGCAAAAGAATATTTTCTATGTACGTGAAGTAAATGAATTTCACTTTGCTGCAATCTTTTAAAGAGGAAGGGAATATAATCTTATGTCATGAATTAGCGATTTTTTCGCCGTTTTGTTCGATGTTTCATCACCAAAAATCAAGTTTTTTACCTTAATGTACAGGAACCAACAAGTCCTCCCCTCCCCCAAAATTGAGGAGTCATGACTGATGTTTGAAACTGTAATAGCACAATCCACTCGAATTTTTCTGCGATAAATAAATAATCTTTTTCATGTTCTAAAAGAGAAAGGGAATATCACCTTTTTATGTCGCAAATTAGCAATTTTTTCACATTTTTTTTTTTTTTTTATGTTTCGTCGCCGAATATAGAGTTTTTATCCTCAATGTTACGGGAGCTTATACATTGAAGTTACATAAAAAAAAAAAAAAAAAAAAAAAAACACAATTCAACAGATCACTAATTTAACATCAAGGAATATATGGTTCTTCAATGTTGAATTAGTCAGCTATCGCCAATATATTGAACAGCGATTTATTCATCGATGTGCCAATAACTGCTGTAGATGAGAAAGATGCGAATTCTTTTGTTCTTTAACATCAAGGTTTTCACTGATACATCAAAAATTTCCACCCATACTACGGATGCGCATACTACGTTTTGAAAATGAGTATCCACCGATCTGCTCATCCCCACTCTGAATTGAACCTAGAAATGCATGCAGGGAAAAAAACTCCTTCCCATAATGCTTTAGGGTTCGTTTTAACGAGCTTCGCACAGCTGCTCCTACACAGCCCATGGAAGAAGAGGCTCTTCCTTGTTGCCTCACTGCCGCTAGTGATGACGCAATGATTGATACAAGAAAAAAACAAAAAAAGTACAGTTAAATACAAAATGCCTTTCACACTTAAATATTTTTAAGATAACATTTTACTGAAAGTGAAGACACTGTCACAGTTCAAAATATTTTTGTGAAGATAGTAAGATACCGCCCAACAGTATCAAATGCTGCCTGGATCGACCCTTAAGCAGGAAAACGATTTAACATTTTTACTGCTCACCAACTATAAACTTCTGGTTGACCACAAATTTTGCGCCCTGATTAAGACTATGGAATAAAAGTATTCAGCGAATGAAATACGGGATTACACCATAGTACAATACAAATTTGGAAGATGTGAATCCGTTTAGTGGTGTAAATAGAACATGGATGTTAAGTCAGATAATATCCGAAAACTTGAAAATTTTGTTGTCCAGGAGCGGGAATCAAACACGCATCTCCTGGATATCGCTCGAGTATGCTAACCACTACAACACACAAAACAACCAAGTTTCAAGTTTCCGATTAATTTGAATATAACCATCACAGAATTAGCTAATCGAAGCAACCAGCATTCATATATAGCGAATCTGGAGGTTTAGAATTCCTGTGATGGTTATATTCAAATTAATCGGAAGCTTGGTCGTTCTGGGTGGTGTAGTGGTCAGCAAACTCGGGTGCTATCCGGGAGACACAGGTTCGATTCCTTCTCCAGGACGACGAAATGTTGAAGTTTTCGGATATTATCTGACTTAACAACCATGTCATATTTACACCAATAAATGGATTCACATCTTCCAAATTTGTAAAAGTATTCAAGTCATCACAATGAAATGTGGTTATTTAAAAGCACATCTTTCGGGGGGGGGGGGGGAACACTTGTTATCGCTAGAGCTTGACAAATTCTGGGGACCAGGTCGCCCAGACGCCTAGAATTCGAGCTGTGGTACCCAATTTGCTTCTTACTTGAGATTTCATTAATTTCATTATTGGCAATAAATATTTCTGCAGTACAATCGATAGATAAGGTATTAAAAAGTAACAAATTTAAGTACTGCGAATACCAGTTAAAAAAAAAAAAAAAAAAAAAAAAAAAAACAAGAAAAAAAATATATAGGTGTGGCGTTTTAAAAAATCTGCAAGGTAATTTGTCAGGAGAGGTAGTGTTATTGGAAAAGTACTAAATATGTAATAACAGAAAAAAATGTAACATAACAGCGAGTTAAAAGACCGCAAAGAGACTGTAAGAATAAATATTTTTTACTTAGGAATATTTTGACAGAAAATATGACGCAACAAAGGCATTACTATTTGCGTGTGCATAAGCCGGCAGAGATATTCTATAGCACATAGCCATTCTGCGAATCATATTGCTACGATTTGCTGCACTAATTGTATTAGATAAGGATTTTTATTTATTTTTCGGTATTCAGTTGAAATATTTCAGAAAAGCGACAATACTGTGGATTTTAGTTCTTTTTTTACTTAAAAGTAACACAGAAGTACTTCAAAACAACAGTTACTTTTTCAAAAAAGACGATCGTTTCTTTCTTACGTCTTTGGATTTCTAGTCGATCCTGTGAATCACAGTTTTCGGTCAGAAATTTTGATCCATGATTAACATGATAGGTGCGGATTATACAACAACAATCTTTTTTTTTTTTTCAGATTTCATGGTCTGAGACATGCTGTCACAGATTATATGAAGGAAAAAATGTTTTTCTCAGGATTTCACGATCTACAGATCATATGGCGTCGCGGATTATATGTGGAATTTTTCTTTTTTCATGGCCTGTGGATTATACACTGTTGCAGATCTCAGGAAGGATTGATTTTTTCTGAATTTTATGGTCTGAAGATCATACGAAGAAAAAAAAACATGGTACGTCGAATTAATATGTACAAACAAAATATGACATCTTCTGCAAATAGTATTTTAATAAAATCAAAACCTGAAAGTTTAATTTTTTTGAGATCATCTACTGAAAGAATGGAAAAATACGAAGCAAATTGGAACTTTATTTTGCAATAAGTGATTTGGGTAGGCAGAAAAAATCGACAACTAATACAATTTACCACTTTTCGTTCCAGCATCACCACCAGACATCAGTGGCGGGTGGTGGGTTCAAACTCTGATGAGGCCAAAATGATAATTTGTCAGTAGCCACAAAAAAAAAAAAAAAAAAAAAAAAAGAAAGAAAGGGGGAGTGCCCTTCACATAACTTTTTCATACATACGAACAACATTTCATACATACGCAGCATGACATTTCATACAGGTGCACGATGTTGATTCATATACGTATGAATATATCCCATTCATTGTTTCACTCAAGGTTTGTTCAATGCATTTCTGTTTCATAAAGCCCCAAAATATAGAATTTTGTGCAGATCCAAAGAATTCCTTTTTAATATTGTTTTGAAAAACAACCCAGACCCCAGGGCTCTAGATACAAGGACTGGCTCATACAGCAGATTTTAGTTGTCCACGGAAGTTGCGGCTGGTGGCGTAGCTGGGATGCACCCCTGAGTGTTAGGAATCGTGTTTGCTTTGCTCTGTGCGGGGAACTCCGATGATAAATACAACTACTGAGCTGCCGAATATGAAACAAAATGGTGAAATGATTTAAAGAAATAAAAGGAGAGAAGCAGAATATATCACTGATTGTTTCCTCTTTTATATACACTGCTGGACAATTGCTAAGGGCGGATCATAAACGGCTATATAGCGCATGAAAAAGTAAGTGTGGTTGGATGCCAAGTGAAATAAAATAATGTCAGAATGCCAGGACATTACAAGAAAGACAATTTTTTGTGCTCTGAAATCCAGAAGGCTTTGGAACGTGTTCAAGGGACAAACAGGCCATTTTGTGCAGAATACGTAAACGTGAAAAAAATGCAATTACCGTCCGCAGGCGTTCCGGCGTAAGATGTCAATACGGGATATGGCCACCATGGAGGGCGATGCAAGATTCCACACGTCGTGTCATGCTTTGCACAACATTATCAAGCAGCTGTTGGGGTAATTTATCCCATTCCTCTGTCAGTGCACGGATGAGGGTGTCCTTGTTTATTGGAGGGCACTGGCGACCAGCAAGACTCCTCCCCAAAGCATCCCACACATTTTCAATGGGATTCAGATCTGGAGAACGTGCTGGCCACACGAGGTGTTGAATATCCTCGCTCTCAAAACACTCCTGGACAGCGACTGTTCGATGACATGTTGCGTTGTCGTCCATGAAAATGAATCTATCACCGACAGCACCACGGAACATGCGAACATGAGGTAGCAGAACATCATTAATGTATTGTTGGCCAGTCATAGTCCCAGTTGGAAGCACATAGAGGGACGTACAGCCATTGATCATGATGCCAGCCCATACCATGACACTACATGTCAGATATCGGTCCCTTTCCTGTATGTTTGCTGGACAATATGCAGTACCACTATCACGCCAGATCAGTTGTCATCGACAATCAGACGATAGACTGTATCTACTCTCATCTGAGAAGAGGACAGCAGACCAGTCGTTATCAGTCCAATTGCGATGTTGATGGCACCATTGCAAACGGGCGGTACAGTGACGTCTGGACAATGGGATGCACACAACAGGACGGCGGGCGTATAGTCCTCCTTCATGCAAACGTCTGGCGACAGTTTTTCGGGAGATACGCTTGCCAGTAGCAGCCATAAACTGATTTGCTACCTCACTAGCTATGCTGTGCCGGTGTCTTTTTGTTGATAGCACTATGTACCGATCTTCTGCAGGTGTCATACTGCGAGCACGACCTCCCCCGTGACGTTTGCTACACTCTCCATTTGTTTGAAATGATTTCCAAAGCCTTGAAACAACACTGTGGCTGACGTCGAACTCCCTGGCAACATCTGTTATTTTTCGCCCTTCTTCAATCTTGCCAATAATACAGCCACGCGTAAAATCATCTAAGTGATGTCGGGAAGACATACTGAAAATTGCAAGTTCATCAATTGATTCTTTCCCTTTCAACTTTGCGTTTGAACAACAACAGTCAATACGCGTCAAATCCTTTATATCTCTTATCAGCGCTATGACGTCACGAAGAAATTCGGCAATCCAAAATTTGCATACGCGCAACACGTCTTACTGTATCCCGCACTTATGCTAATTTCCACATTTTCCTGCCTTCCATTTTATGGTTGCTATCGTTGCTATTGCCATCCGTCCTTAGCAATTGTCCGGCAGTGTATATATATATGATTAAGGTGCTATAATGACAATTTCATATTAGCATTACCAAGGTGTAATACCATAGATACAAACTCTTTGCATGTTTGCTTCAGGAGTGAGTTCACTCTCCCGCACTCGCACTGTGCTGTCCCCGAATGTGTGAAGAATATATGTATCTGTATTCTATGTGGAAAAAACAGCAGTCTTTCCAAATCATAATTCATTATCTGAAAGAAAAAAAAAAGGAAGGGGGGGATTATTTGGTTCAATATGTCCTGCACGTATATAGTATCAATGTGTGTTAGCATATATTGGCATCGACAAAACTGCAGAATTGAAATAATATTTACAGCAAGGATATGAATGTTACTTACGTTGATAGTCCCATAAATATGCTAGTCCAAGGGTGGGAGGAGGTGGTGACTGAACGCTGAGTAACATTTCACTGGTTGAATGGAGCAATAAACGTAGTACGGACAAATGAAGACAAACCAATAAACGAAGATTTTTGCGACTGATAATAAAAGCATGAAATGTTGCAACTTCTAAAACATGAGAATGACGATAAAAAAGGCTGGCAATTATGACACACGAGACCAAAGGCGCAGAAGGGGAACACAAGAAGAACACAGAATACGAATAACTCAAACAAAAAATGCTAAAACCAACGTTGAGTACTAGCCGTCGTTCTTATCTTGGCAATGCATTTCGGTGGCTCGGCACCATCATCAGGCCGGTGGGACTAAGCCGCTGTTCACATGACAGGCAGTCATGGAGTTTCTTGGCAACTGGTGATTAGGCGTACTGCTTGTCAACTCCACGTATCATGTGTTGGGTGAATCAACGAACGAAAGCAGTACACCGAATCACCAGTTGCCAAGAGACTCCATGACTGCCTGTCATGCCAACAGCGGCTGAGTCCCACCGGCCTGATGTTGGTGCCGAGCCACCGAAATGCATGGCCAAGATAAGAATGACGGCTGCAACGATAAGAACGACGGCTAGTACTCGACGTTGGTGTTAGCATTTTTAGTTTGAGTTATTTGATTCTGTTTTCTTCTTGTGTTCCCGTTCTGCGCCTTTGGTCTTCGTGCGCCATAATTGCCAGCCTTTTTTATCGTCATTCTCATGTTTTAGAAGTCGCAACATTTCATGCTTTTAATTATCAGTTGGAAAAGTCTTCTTTTATTGGTTTGTCTTCGTTTGTCCGTACTTCAGTCGGAAAAATCTTCGTTTGTCCGTACTACGTTTATTGCTCCATTCAACCAGTGAAATGTTACTCAGCGTTCAGTCACCACCTCCTCCCACCCTTGGACTAGCATAGTTATAGGACTATCAACGTAAGTAACATTCATATCCTTGCTGTAAATAGTATTTCAATTCTGCAGTTTTGTTGATGTCAATATATGCTAACACCCATGTACGCTATATACGTACAGGACATATTGAACCAAAGAATATCTCCCCATTTTTTTCTCTCTCAGATAATGAATTATGATTTGGAAAGACTGCTGTTTTTCCCGCATAGAATACAGATACGTATATTCTTCACAACATTCGGGGACAGCACAGTGCGGGAGAGCGAACTGACTCCTGAAGCAAACGTGCAAAGAGTTTGTATCTACGGCATTACACCTTGGTAATGCTAATATGAAATTAAACCAGCATGTTAAAAATATCTGCTGTAGCTAATCAGAAACTTAGAATCACATATAAATACTGAAATACAAAAACTGTCACTGGAAATGGGACCAGGTTTAATATCTACTGAACTTTTATATACAGTATACTACACTGATTTTGAGAAAACTTTATTTTTCTAGTTTGGCTTTAGTTCAATTATTGAACCAAATTACAAAATAAAAAAAAAACCCATAAAACTCTAAAATACATAGCTTTAGGTATTTCGCTTGAAATGCTTTCATATACCACACAATCAATACATAAAATACTATTTATATTTAATTATTTTGAAATAATGCTTACACGGGAAATTTAAGGGTGAGAAAAGGTGAAATATCTAGAACTTTTTCAAAGGACCAAAGGGATTGTTATTTCTTAAACACATAACCATGGGAGCAAGTATTTGTGCTACATTTTATTTAGGGAAGAAATTTTCAACATAATATTGATTGTGGAATTAACTTTTTTACGGGTCTTATAGATGCTATTATTCAAAAAAGTTGGTGGTCAAATTTTCGAACTAAAGCCTAGTTTGTCATCAGGACTACGTCACTGGAGTAGTTGCTGCCACTCAGTTGGAAGAGTCCAACCGCAATTATCGTTAATTGTGGTACTTCTTCATCTTGCTATTTCAATCCCTTCTTTTAGTTTCCTCTTTACTAAGTTTGACTGGTGGGCGATTATTCTTACTGAGTCCCAATTTATGGAGTGTCCACTTGCTTGTATATGTCTGTCTAGCCCTGTTTTGTTACTGATGTTCCTAATAGCTGCTTGGTGTTCTTTCATTCGGACTTTAATACTTCTCCCTGTTTCTCCTATATGGCCGAGTTCGCAGTTACAGTCAATGCAATATATTACTCCTTCTTGCAACTGGATGTCCACTTCTTTCTGCTTTAAAGCTGGCAGGAATTTCTTTAATTTGTTATATAGATCTGGAGCAAGCCTGATATTATATTTTGCTCCGATCCTCTTCAGTTGTTCGAAAAGTCCCTTGTGGTACATAATTTTGCTGGTGAATTTGAAGTTGTTTATTTCCTGCTTCTTTTTGCCACTAGTATAAATAATTTCTCAACATATGGGGAGGAGTAATGTTTTCTGCCAATATTTCTTTTAATTCTTCTCTGTGAAGATCTTTTTAAGTATCTGAAGAGACCAGGATTTCAATTTTTTCCAAAAATTGTCTTGCCGTATTCGATTTAATATAATCAGGGTGGAATGCGCAGAAGTCTAACATCTTCCCTGTGTTAGTGGGTTTTCTAAAAAGCTGAGTGAATATTCTCCCCTCTCTTGAGGTCAAGGTTAAATCAAGGAAATTGATGCCATGGTCTTTTTCCAGCTCCAGGGTGTACTGCAACGTATTTTCTAACAAGTCAAATTCTGCCAGAATCTGAGAGGGTAGAGATTGGTCCACAGTATCTACTATAAATAGGACATCATCCATGTATCTTACATAGAAAATAAATATTGAGGGTAGCATAAGGATTTTTGCCTCTAGTTTACTTAAATAATAATTTGCTAGTAGAGGTGCTAGTGGAGAACCCATTGCAAGTCCTGAAGTTTGCCTGTAATATTTCTTTCCAAACTGGAAGAAATTATTCTTGAAAGAAAACAGGAGCAGTTCATATATGCCAAGTAGTATTTTTCTATTGTGATTATGGAATACTATTTTTTCTATCAGGTCATCCGCAATGAATTCCAGCAGGAGGTCTAGGTTAATGTTGGTATACATAGATACTATATCCTGGCTTGCTATTATTGGATGAATTAATTCTGGCAAGTTGTCTAGTTTTCCTTTCAGCTGCATGAAATTTTTTAGAAGGTAGGGAGGAGAAGGGAAAATATCTCTGAGGTGAATAAGTAAATAATAATTAATGTTGGAGAGTGGGGAATTTCTAGTGTCTATTATAGGTCTTATTGGACAGCCTTCTTTGTGAATTTTTATTGTACCATAGATCTGTGGAACTCTTGACTGGATTTTTGAGAAGCTTTTGAAGAGCTCATTTAGCTGATTTTTACTTTTTAAAGAGCTGATTAATTTCTTAAGATTTTTGACAGTTTGATCAATAGGGTTACCAGTGAGTTTTTCATAATAAGGCTTGCTAAATTCAGCTTCCATTTTATTGTAATACTTATCTTTCTCTAACAATACCAAAACTTTGCTTTTATTTGCTTTCAGTGCTACAACTTTATCATTGGTTTTGAATTTTTTAAGGTCAGTAATGGCATTTCTATCAAAATTATAAGAAACTTTTACTGGTTTTTTTACAAATTTTGAGATGCAGTCTAAGAATTCTTTTCTTAAAGTGGCTGCTGTATTTTCATCTTCTCTTTATACCTTACTACAGATGCTTTCTTAATCAATAAGCATTTGTTTTTTATCAAGTGTTGCAGAGAAAAGGTTGTAATTATATCCCTTATTGAGGAGATTAATCAAGTTTCCATCTACTTCATCTTCTGTCAGATCTATGATGTGTTTGTTAGTGGGGATGGTATTAACTGTGGGCCAGGAGCTGTAGACATTAACTTTGGACTCAGCCACTTATTTTCTTTAATTTTCAATTTTTCTTTAAACTTCTTGTTTTTATCTGCCACTGTTTTAGCTAACCAGTTATCAATATTTTTCTTTTGTGCTTCCAGAATTTCACCTAATGAAGAGTTCCAAATACGAGATTCTAATCGTTTGCATTGAACAGAAAGAATGAGAAAAGCTGTAGAAAAACAAAATACTGTTGAAATAGCAGTTGCCTCTAACTTGATCATACAAGGTTCAGCTGAAATAAAGAAAACTGAAAACAAGTTCAAAACAACTTCAAAACCAAGTTCTGAACTTATTACTAATCGCACCATTTACCATTTTTAGTTCTATTTTTTAAACAGAAGTTTAAGAAAATTGAAAATTAAAGAAAATAAGTTATGTCAGTAGAAAAATCCTCATACACAATTTTTTTTTTATGAATGCAATGCTTGTGAAAATAAAACACTAGAAGGACCACATGGTCACAAGACAAAAAATGTTGAACTCAGAGCTTGATATTCACTTTCGGATCAACCCAAACAGCCTATATTAAAACAGTTCCCACAAAAAAATACGGTAAAGAACAAAGAAGTTTCCAGACATATTAGTATAACATGTTTCCATGGCTTGCATAAAACATCGTGCAGGGACAAAAAGGCAGAAATAGATAAAATTCCAGGACACATAACATAATTTTAGGACATTTCCAGGAGAAAATGGAATTCCAGGATGCGTATGAACCATGGATTTGACATGTCAAAGTTGATATTCACGTGTATCAATATTAAAAGTGATGTTATACAAGCACATCGATATACGCAACACAAATAAAAGTGTTTTAAAAAATAGTAGCCTTACAATTAAAATAGTTCAAAGTTTTTCTGAAAATAGTTGCTTTTGGCTGTTTTTTGTAAGAAATAGTAGCCATAGTCGCCTGTCATCAAAAATAGTAGCAATAGTCGCCTAGTTAATCGTCACTGGCAGCCCTGCTTATTCAAGACCGCAGGGAGGAAGCAGGAACGACTAATTGCTGCCTTCATTGTCAGAGGCAAACACATAAACACCAAACATAGGAGACAAAACATGAGAAAAGATTTGTAACTTTTCTCTCACCTCCCTAGTCTGTTCCATGCTGCTTTCCCTTTGCAGCGCTTTCAACGCCCTCCCCTGCTGGGCTCTCTTTAAACAAATTGTTTTCACAGAATATCCAGTAAAATATCTTAAAAAAAATACATTACAGCCTAAAATTTCCTGCAGACATCACAGCACTTATTTTTTTTTGCAAACGCAAAAACGTGTTGAAATCCGGAAAAATTATTTTTCTGTACGGAAAACAACCACAAAATACGGAAAACTTGACAGATATGCCACACAAAAGAATGGAGACTTTCCCAACTATAATAACAGGAATCTGACAACAGCTCTTTGTGCTGACGACACTGCGCTTGCTTATACTTCCAAAAATAAAAACCAAGCAACTTTTATGTTGCAAAATTATGTGGAACAACTGGAGAAGTATTTCTTAGATTGAAAAATCAAAATCAACCGTGAAAAAACTCAAGCAATTCTATTTTCTAGGATTAAATATAAATACAATCCAGACTTTGAAATAGAAATGTATAAACAAAAACAAAAAAAAAATTACCTTGGGTAAAAGATATTAAATATTAAGGAGTTATTACAGGGATCATAGCATACTTCTGGAAAATTTTAGGTAAGAATTTTAGGAATTTTAGGAATTTTTAGAAAAATTTTACGAGTGTATTTCAATAAAAACTAGATGTATATTTGTATACATCTAGTAAAACAACTTTGTATACATTGTAAAGAGTTTGCTTCACACCCTTCAACCATATATACTGATAGACTGCGCATGACATCAAAATTTCTGGCTCCAACATAAAATCACATGACAACAGTCAAAAAGATGGGTTACACCTGCTGTGCTTATGGTTGCTCTGAGCGATATAGTAAAGAAAGTTCTATGATTTTTCATGGGTAAGAAACGAATTAAATACCTAAGTCAATAAAGTTCAATTACTTAACCAGAAACTTGCAGCTATTGATATAAAAATATAGTAACTTAAGAAAAAAAATGGAATGCATGTTCCAAATTCTTCGCAAATGTTCATCACATTATAAATCACAAAATGTAAACAACCCGATCATGCATGTATATAGCTCATAAGTAAACTTACCTGAAGAGTTTTCATTATATATGAGGTGCATTCACATAATACACCGAAAACACTGAAGTTCTGCAGCGTAAATTAGTAATCATAACAGCATTTGTACACGAAATTTGGAGTCTGATGATGACGTGCCCAATGTTTGAGCCATGGCGGCTTTGATGCAGCTATTGCCAATGAGCAGTCCATTAGTATATATGGTCGAAGTTCACACCCAAATTTTTTGCATAACGTCTAATGTCTAAAGTTTAAGTATGATTTACTTCTAATGTTCAGTTCTTATCTTTTCACGTGTTATTATCATATTCAAGTATATTTACCACATTCAAGTTTCACTTTGAACATTAATATGCTGTTGAACCAGAAGCAATTCACGATTTTCACAGTAAAGTTTTCAGGTTTCACATTAAACTATAATATCCTAAAAAGGTAATTGAAAACCAAGAACTATGTACAATTGTTCACTGAATTACTTTTTTCATATTATTGTTTTAACCTTTTCCTGATTAGCCTATCTTTTTCTGCTTCCACCACAACTAATTTACTTTCAGTTTTCTTTATTTCAGCTGAACCTTGTATGATCAAGTTAGAGGCAACTGCTATTTCAACAGTATTTTGTTTTTCTACAGCTTTTCTCATTCTTTCTGTTCCCTCTTGAATTACTGCTAGGGAGGCTTCTTTATCTTTTTTAAGCCTATTTATTTCTGCATCATTTTCTTTCATTTTGTCATCAAACTCAGCTTTTCTTTTTTCTCTAGCTGCTTTTCCTTATTTTCCCTCTCTTTCTTCGAAAATAAAAGCATAACAAACAGCGCGAAAACTAGCTCATAAATAGAATATTTGAAACACTCTCAATGTATGCACTCTCAATTATTAGGGATGGTAGAGGGGAAGGGAATAGAACTGTCCAAAATTAGCATGTTTTCGTTGCGCTAGGGCGCTTAAGCACGGCTGAATTCCTTCAGATACCCCCAATGTTCAAATGATTGAAATGTGCTGATGTTCATGGAATGAAATGGTTGATCAGCTATGATGACCGCATAAAAGTTCGGGGTGGGGGGAGGGCCTTATTTTATTTATTTTTTTAGTTTATGCAACATTTTACATCACTCCAGTATTTATCTTGTCATCATCAACAATCGCAATGCAACTACCGCTTACGATCGCGGATACAGCAACCGAAAATCCGCCATATCTCTAAGTGATATAACACACAGTATCCTGTTACAGTGTATTGTAATTGAAAAAAAAGGATGTGGAAAAAAGAAACTTTCAGAAATTAAGATCATCAAGTCATGCGTTTCAAAAATCCGTTTTCCTTTATAACGTTTAAAAACATGTTTTTGCTTTTTTACCTGTAGTGTAAATAAAAAAACTATGTTGATTTTTTTTTTTATGGAATCAGACGTCCGTATGTCTGATTGTCTTCATCTGAGTTCACACTTTAGCTACTGTGTACAAGTAGACCTATTTTTTCAGCTCAAAAATATGTAGTTTTGTATATATTCACAGTATAAGTCATTCCTTATTCCCACAGAACTGAATTCAGCATATGCAAAATGAAGATCATCAAGACCCGCCCAACACTATGTTTCTGATTGTCTGCTGTTTATATTCAAGAAATGCAAACATGGATCAATGGTGAATGCAGCAACTATGATTTTTATTTATTACCAAGAAAAAAAAAAAAGAGCCGTGAAAGCTGTAAAGCTGAAACGGATATTTCTCTCGAAACCCCCCCCCCCCTCCTGCACAAAAACATTCCAATTCAGATCAAACAGCAGGAGGACGCGTCCACACAACACAACCTTTGGAATTAATTGATGGAATGGCTTCTTTTCATTTGGCACATCGCCATAAATCACCACCTGCAGCTCACTGAACTGTCAAGTTGCACCCTTCCTCCTTCACTTTAACTATAATAGAAACTGTAAAAAAAAAAAATGCCCCCAATTTTCGACAAAATTAAATTACCAAATTTACGTCATGATGTTGCAATTTACTAAAATACGTTTGTTTATCTGCTGAATATTGCTTAAATCCATTGAAAACTTTTTAATTATAGATGATTTTTTTATTAAAACAGTAACTCAGACGTCTGAATAAAAACGTGTTTGTAATTCAAATAGAGTCCATATCATCACAGAAAAAAAAATTTAAGGATCACTCTGTTTAAATAAACCATGGCATCTAAAAAAATAATTCACTTGCTTTTCCCGTAATTTATAATTACTGTTTCTTTTTTTCAATCCGATTATGCAACGTTTTTTGTTTTTTTTTTTTTTCATCTGCTAAAGTTCCTAACGGAATTTGGCGAAATTTGCACTAGAACTTTATTGTGATGTATCTTAACTACTGTAAAAATTTTACTGTGTCATTTTCAAAATTCAGAAAAATGGATTTCTGAAAATATTCTCCTAGTCCTTTTGTGCTGTGGAAGTGATAAACAGGTGTTTGCTTTCTTCCCAACCAAGGGCTTCAGATCAGCGCTCCCAGCTGTCAATCAACCGTTGCTATGGTAACACCCTTTCTGCTGGAGGCTCACTCTGTCCAAAGAGGCACACATACTTGTCCATAATAAAAATTACCAATGCTAACTTTTAAAGTTTTAAACCGATTCAACTGGAATTTTGGAAGTGAGCTTCTGTAATCCAATTACAGTGAATGTAAAAATTTCAGCCACTTTCGTGAAAAATTCGCAAAGATAGTTTTCTTATTTTTTATCATAAGTAGTGGAAGTCTCTTGAGGGGAGGGAGGGTGGCATGCACATAAACAAGAAGAAGATGAATGTGTTGTTCAGGCATACTCCTCACTGGTGGATGCCAGCTGACTTGGTACATACGCGACCCCCTGCAAATGCTAAATGCCCCTTCTGTTCTCAATTGTCGGACGGACATCAAGCTCCCCTTCGACCTACTAGTAATCATCCAATTTTATTGCACTGGAAGTAGTGCCTTTTTTTTTTCTTTTTTTCCCCCAGCCAAATTAGGATTTGGTGCACATCGGAAACCGCTGCCAGTGGTTTCTTTGAGAACAGAGAAAAGGAACTTTAAAAAATGAAGGGGTAACAGTAACACGATTTCCTAAAAGGGCATTTTTTAAGCACTAATTTCAAATTCCAAGGCTTTTCAAGACGGCATTAAAAAAACACCGTTTTTCCAGGCCTTGAAAACGTAATCATGATTTTCCAGGACTTTCCAGGTTTTCAAGCACGCGTGCGCACCCTGCGTAATGGTAAATTTATTGGCGTTAATAATGGTTGTGTTTTTAATAAATAAGCTTACGAAAATTTTAGGATGAATAGCAAATTTTAGGTATAATTTTAGGAATTTAAGGAGGGTCACAAAATATTAGGAATTTTAGGAGGAATGCGATCCCTGAGTATATTTACCACATTCAAGTTTCACTTTGAACATTAATATGCTGTTGAACCAGAAGCAATTCACGATTTTCACAGCAAAGTTTTCAGGTTTCACATTAAATTATAATATCCTAAAAAGGTAATTGAAAACCAAGAACTATGTACAATTGTTCACTGAATTACTTTTTTCATATTATTGTTTTAACCTTTTCCTGATAAGCCTATCTTTTTCTGCTTCCACCACAACTAATTTACTTTCAGTTTTCTTTATTTCAGCTGAACCTTGTATGATCAAGTTAGAGGCAACTGCTATTTCAACAGTATTTTGTTTTTCTACAGCTTTTCTCATTCTTTCTGTTCCCTCTTGAATTACTGCTAGGGAGGCTTCTTTATCTTTTTTAAGCCTATTTATTTCTGCATCATTTTCTTTTATTTTGTCATCAAACTCAGCTTTTCATTTTTCTCTAGCTGCTTTTCCTTATTTTCCCTCTCTTTCTGCTTTCTTTCTTTTACCTTTTTTTATTCTTCTTCCTTCAGCTTATCAACATACTCTTTATAAAATTTATGTGAATCACGAACACTATTTAACAAATTTCTTGTTATGGGAACTTTACTTACACATCCATAGTGTTTAATGGCCCCTTTAACTATTCTTAATGATGTTATAGTTGAGTCTTTTAAGTTAGCCTTGTCCTTCCTTAACAGAGCAGTGTTAACCGAAAATCCCCTTTCTGCATCAGCATTACCATGAGGTAAAACTAAAATTGACTTGATGAGTTTAGCAAGATTTGAGTATTTTTCTTTTCCGCTAGAGTCTTTAATACCAAATATATTACGCCAGTAATGATCAATCCGCACTGTAATATGCCCTTCCTCTGAAAATTTCACTAGTTCATCTAGAGTTGGCTTATCGCAATTTAAAAGTTTCCACTCTTCTCTTACTCTATCAATTTGTTCCTCAGAAAGATGCAAAACACTTGAAATTCTGGTTATTTCCGAAAGTCCTTCAGTGACAAAGTTGAGTTGACTCTTTCTTTGGTTCTTTTACCTTTAAAACTTCTATGTCTCTTAGCTTTTGATTGCAGAATGGCAAATTTGACTTTAAATATTTTGTGGTTGCAATTAGTGATGATCTTACATCTAAGAGAAATAATTTCTGCCTGGTCTCCTGAACATTCCTGAGGAGATTTTTTGTCTTCATACCAACTTCTAACTCCCCTAGTTTTTTCCATGAATTTTTGTTTTCAAAATCTACATTCTTTAGGTCTTCTCCAAATTTCCCTGCAATAACATCATCTTGGATAAACTGAGCCATAACATTCCTCATTAAAGTATTTAAATCAGAATATAACTGGTGTATTTTTGGTTCTTCACTCTGATAACATAATGAAAACTTTTCAAAATTTTGGTGTGAAAATGAAATTAATGCTAAATAGCAAGGAGTTAGCTCATTTTTCAGGAAACAGTGAATTCTTTTATACCTTGCCGAATTGCGTAGTTGTTTTTCAAATATTTTTTGAGATGGCAAGAAGTTTAAAAAATATTCTGTAATATTTAGCCATTGATCCAAGAGCCTCTGGGCTACAGAACCAACGGTTAACCATCTGTTGATGACATGAGACAAAAGAAATTTGGCTGTGACCAATGTTATATCCTCGACAGATTTATAATCCTCTCGTCTTGCAGCACTACTCTTTAAAAAGTAATGCATATCAGTAGCAAATTCGTCAAAATCTATATTTAAGCTTGTCAAAAAATTTTAAATGCATTACTAACAACATGCAGGTTGCAAAAACCTAGTTCCAAAGATTTCTGGCCTGTTTCTTGTTTTACAACTTCATTGAATTTGCGTAAAAAGCACTTATTCACATTTGGGCTGTCCATGGATACACAAATAATTCTGTTCAACGAAATATTGAAGGATGATAACACATCAAGAATTTCTTTTAGCAAAATATCTGCTGTTGCATGACCCAGAAAAACGCTTGTTAGGTATCGGCAATAAACTGAATTTATTTCTGAAGACCAGTACCTGAGATACACATCCAACTGCCATTTCACTTGTGTATTTGTAGTTTCATCAAATGCTATAGTAACCTTTCCTGGGCTACTAGATGCAATGTCTTTTTTCAAATCCTCTTCAAAATATTTTGACAATCCATGTGATATCACATAAGCAACTTTTTTTCTTTAAGTTGCATTTTGGCTGCAATAGCAGAATCAGGAAACATTTCTTTGAAAAGTTAAATTGTTTCAGTGCATGAAACAAAAGACATATTGTCCTTAGCAACTTTCATGGCCCATAATGCTTCGGCTTTAGCCAACTGTAAATCATGACTCAATACTTCACTAATATTTGTTTTGGGCTGAAGATCCCGTCCTCCAAAGGCTTTCAGGATGGACTTATTTTGAAATTTACTTTGAAATTTCTGCAAATGTTTTTTCCCTTCATGATGCACTTTTACTTGTGAAAAGCCACTATTAGAAATATTGAAAATTTCTGAACACAATATACACTTAGTAGAAAATATTGTTTCAGTTGCAGAACAGCATTCCTTCAACTTCACTCTGTCCAATTCTTTGGCGAGCCACGCATCTTGAAATTTTGTTTTGGATTTAGGCATCTTAAACACTTGTATTACTAACCAGAAAATGAAAGGGAAGTACAAAAACACGTTCCAATATTGCAAAACCAGACAACTTCCCGAAGTTTGGCTGCGAGGATGTCAGAAGATAGAAAAAAAAAAAAAAAAAAAGCAAGTCACCACTAGAGAACTGAACCTGCACACAGCACAGAGAACACCATAAAAGACGCAAAACCAGAAACTATCATACGCATCTCACGCAAGTTCAGTCAAAGCGAGTCGGAGCCGAGATACATTGCGCATCGAAGGTCGCTGTCGCCGACGCACGATCGAAGGTCAATGATCACGTGTTCTACTGCCTGCCACGATAACACTCAGCCACCATCCCATCGTCATTACCGGAGGTTACGGAAGGAGACCACATGTTTCCTTTTTGCTTCCACCCACCTGCGGTTTACAATAACAAAACATCAGCAGAAAGAGGAGGTTCCACGAAGCATGTCCAAAAATAAAGTACGATCTTCTGCATGCCACGGAGTTCGTCTGCAAAGCACAAATCAGGGGTGAAAATGACCCCTCCCCTTTTCCCTTAGATCTCTTGTTACTCTCGAAAACTGTCCGAAGGCACAAAAGTGGAGCGCCCGCCCCGAAGCAAGTGCATCTCGATGACGTCATTTTCCCTCCCTTCAGCAGCACAGCATATAGGCTATGTTTCTACAATAACAGGTCTTTTTACCTTACCGTAATGGTAAATTTATTGGCGTTAATAACGGTTGTATTTTTAATAAATAAGCTTACGAAAATTTTAGGAAGAATAGCAAATTTTAGGTATAATTTTAGGAATTTAAGGAGGGTCACAAAATATTAGGAATTTAATATAGTACAATAGTTTAATATAGTACAAAAAGGTAATTGCCAATGTTTTCGCTGAAACTTTTTTCCATCACCAAAACTATTTTTTTTTCACAAATTGCGAAGAATGCAATCGACAGCACGTTTACAGGTGTTCTTTTGCTGTAACATGTGGAAATGGAACAGGATTTTTGACGAAATTGGTTTAAACAAAGATACAACCATTTCATAGTGTGAATGGCAACGACAGCTTGTGACCCCAAGACGATATTTTGAGGGTCACCCAATGACTCTGAGTGGATTTGTCTCATTTTGTTGGAACAGTCAATGTTGGAAGAAGCACGTTGCAGAGGAAGAGCGTGTTCCTGTACACTTGGTTTTATAATCCTGATTATTCCTCTTGATATCATCATAAAGTGAAAAGCAACAGGCATACACTCAAATGTAAGCTAACAGAGGGAAATATTAATTGGAAGACTACATTATGGAATTTTCCTCAGAAGACTACTTTGCTGTGTTCATTTACATCTGCAATGAATTCTTCCTTTGCAGGCAATCAATGTACTTTATTTATTCTGTTATACAGACAGGTTCCAATTCATGAGGACTGAGGAGACAAACTTTCAGAATAAATATTTTGGAGTAGAGATGCAATTGACTTTCTGAGATTAAACACTTTATCAAGCATCTAATATAGGCTTTTCTTCTAGGAAAATAAGTTATTTTTTATTTATTTTTTTTTTTGATTGGAGGTTTAACGACCACCGTGAGCAACTCAAAGGGCTATAAAGCAGTCGCCCGTCCCTAATTTAGGGTCACTGGTTCCAGGGAAGGGAGAGAGCCAGTGCCGTAATACAAACACAACATCCATGCCTCACCGGGATTCGAACCCGGACCCCTTTCGGACGAATGATCAGAGGCCAACGCCTTTGACCACTGCGCCACCGGGGCGGCGAAAATAAGTTAATTAAATAATGCGTATTTTCGAAGAAAACTCCTCTTTCAGGCAGTCTTTTGTTGTCCCTCTTTTCCCATCACTACTACCATGGTTACAGTTATTTTTTACCAAATCTTGCCAGATGTTAGACAGGGACAAACCTCTGCAGTCATCGACGATGGAAGCCTGATTTTTCTCAATTTCTATTCCTTCTTTTAATTTCCTTTTAATTTTCTTTTTTGATAGTTTCCCTGGAAAACTAATGACCTTTAGTGAATTCCAGTTCATGTTGTGTCTGGTTTCTGTAACATGTCTATCAAATCCTGTCTTGTTGGAGCAATTTTTTATAGCTGCTTTATGTTCTGCTATTTGAGTTTCTAGTCTGTGACCTGTCTCACCTATGTAGGATAGTCCACAACTACATTTTGCCTCATAGACCACACCTTGTATTTTTAAAATACCTTCTCTTTGAACTGACTTTGGGAAATATTTTTTAACTTTGTTCTCTAAACTTGGAGCTAGACTTGTCATACTTCTTACTAATTATCTTTAAAGATTCGAATAAACATCGGTGATAAGTAATTTTTCTAGTGAATTTTATTTGCTGCTGTTGTGTGTTCTTACCTGAAGAATTTAGAAGTTTTTCACCTTCATTCTTAAGATAGTTATTTTCTGTAAGGATGGCTTTTAAGTTCTTTTTTGTGTGTTTTCTTCATTTTTGCTGTAGATACTATTTTATTTATTTTTTCTAAAAACTGACTCTCCACAGTTTGAGATGTTCTTTCTAGAACCAACCAAAATAGTAAGGAAATGTGATCAATACAGAAGTTATGTATGTTTACTTTTCCCATCGGCCAACAGATGGCAGCACATCAGCACTAGTTCCTCCATCGCATAGAGGAGGCCAGGGAAGGATGTACATATATCCTTGTTTTGATACTCTAGCAAACACTGGTGTCACCACAGAGTAGCTTGGGGCAAGGGAGGTCCAAATTATTTCAATCTACAATGTATCTATGTATTTAAAATTAAATGTATGTTCACTATACAAATCTACAATTTTCAATTTAGAACCACCAAATTTAGTATACTATCTAACGGTACCCTTACTTAGACCGTAGATGGTTTTTGGAGGGGTTGGAGCCCTGGGTCAAGGGGCCCCCACACAAAATTTCCATAAAATATAGTTTTCAATTCAGAACCAACAAATTTGGTATACTATCTCATGGTACTCTAACTTAGAGTGTAGATGGTTTTTGGAAGGGGTCAGTCGGAGCCTGGGGTCAAGAGGCCCCCGATACGAAATTTTCGTAAAATCTACAGTTTTCAATTTAGAACCACCAAAGTTGGTATACTATCTCATGGCACCCTAACTTAAACCGTAGGCAGTTTTTGGAAGGGGTTCGAACTGGGGATCAAGGAAGACCCCAAACCAAAATGTCCGTGAAATCTACAGTTTTTAATTTAGAACCACCAAATTTAGTATACTATCTCATGGATCCCTAACTTAGACAGATATGGTTTTCGGATGGGGTCAAAGCCTGGGGTTTTGTGTGTCAGAGCCCTACACAAAATTTCCATAAAATCTAGTTTTCAATTTAGAACCACCAAATTTGGTATACCACCTCATGGTACTCTTACTTAGACCGCAGACACTTTTCGGATGGGGTCCAAGTACGGGGTCCCCACACAAAATTTTCATAAAAAGTTCTATTTTTTACTTTTAAGAACTACAACATTACGATTACGAAAGAAATCTGAGCTTCGTCTGACTTCCGTTTTCGGAAACTTTTTCCCCATTAATAAGCTGAGATAACAAAAATTATGGAATAAAATGATATTTAGTAATTATACTTGGCAGAAGGTACATCGCGAGAGAGAAAAATTACGATTACAAAAGAAATCTTTACCTCCGTCTAACTCCGTTTCTGAAAGACGGAATTCTGTTCTCAAATAGAAAACGAATCTCCCACCCCCACCAAAATTCCTGTTCAGTTGTGCATCGATCTCGAGAAAGTCTCAAATGATAACGGAAATTGCAGAATTTTCTCTAATCCACAGAAGAATCTCATTCCTGAAGACTACAGGGGAAATCTTTGCATCGTCTTAATCTCCATTTTCAGAAATCGGTACCCACAGTTTCATGCTGAAATACAAGCATTTATGCAATAAAATCATATTTAACAATACTGGACAGAGGCAACATTGTGAGAAAAAAAAATATGATTACGGGAAAAACCTTCACTCCATTTAACTTCAGTTTTTGAAAGTTCTGGAAGACAAAATACCTTTCCCAGATGGAAAACGACTTCCCCTACTATTAGTCTCCCAAAAATTAATCTTCCTTTTTACATCAATCTATAAGTATTTCCCAAATGACGGCAAAAAAGGCAGAATTCCGCAAATGAATCTCATGTATGTAGATAACAATGAAGTGCAAAAATATTAGTTTAATGATGTGTTAAAAACACAAAATGAATAAACGTTAGCTTTCACCACCAACGGGCGGTTTCATCAGGCAGAAATACAACATAATGTAAATAGAGTTCTAGACATTCAAAATTCAAACCAGTAAACAAAGGAATGATCAATGGCAATGTCAAATCGCATGCATGCGCCATGACAGGTACATTTCAGTGTCGCTGGATTCTCAAAAGATTTCAGTGTCGCTGGATTCTCAGAAGATTTCAGTGTCGCAGGATTCTCAGAAGTGCAAGCCAGATGTACGGCAGTTCTATCTAGATGTCTCCTCAAATTTCCATTCCTCTTTCTTTTTTTGTTTCATAATTTAAGTAAATTAACTAAATCAATTTTTTTGTTGGCAGAAATATTACTGCATCTGCTGTCATTAATTTGGAGGAACCCTGTTTTTCACACAGGAAATTCTACATCACCTGCTCAAGGGTTGGCAATCCTAAAAATCTCTACATTTTTTCTCCCAATGGAAAAAAACCAAAATGGTGTTTTACCAAAAAGTTGTAACCTATATGAATTAAAATAAATTTACTGGGAAACTACAGGAATATCTTTTTCATTCATTAACTTTTACCTGCTGAATTTGGTGATTTCACAAATAGTAATATTTACCCAGGAAATACCAGGTATCCCTGCTAGTGGTCTATAAAGAAACAGTATGTTTGCTATGCAAATACAGTTTTAAAAGGTAAGTCTCCTACTGCTTCTGCTAACTAAAATCCTAAGCCACCACTACAGCCAAATAACTTCCTTATATCAGCTATTAATTGCAATGCTGCTTAAATAGTTGTAAAGCTAACTCAGAATTAAAAGCTGCAACATACAAAAATCAAACTCTTTTCAAATCACTCTTTAGCAAAGGGTAGGTATTAAACTTGATCTGCATATTCAAAGATGGAAAACATGATTTGAGGTTAGTAGAAATATCACATATTTCTAATACTTTCAGTTACTTATTATTGCATTATTTACATTTATAATTCTGGGTTTATGGATCTGAGAGAGCATCTGCTTAGATTACTAAATCTACATAATCCTTAGTGTTAATAAATCTGACAAAGTAAAATGTTTATCAAATATGAAACTTAGCTCACCTGAATTAGTAAAATTAATCTTTCAATAATTTGATCTTTGTCCATATATTTAGTGGTGACAACAGAGTCAACAGGCAGCTTGCAAACATTTGGAACTTCTGTGAGGAGTTCCGCCTTCGTAAATCGGTTAAGCAGACGTTTCAGTTTCACAATGTGTTTGTTATACACTGTCGTACCGTGACGATAAATACCAGGAGCATGTGATCTCCGGGCACGAACACTTTCCATAATTAACGTCAGAATATTTATTTATCTATTAATTACCATGACACTTAAAAACCACATAAAATATATTTCAGTTTGTTCGTGGTTCTTTCATAAAAGCAACACTGCCTGCAATTCAAACAGGCCATGATGAAAAATCACAAAAACATACATATATACACAAACTATGCGTTGAAACTGTTGAAGTTCAACAATCACTCATTAAACAATCCGCCATAACCGAACAACAGCACACCGCGCATGCGCAAACTTTCCCTTCGCACTTCATCTATTGACGGCAATAGGCTCCTCCCTCACAGTTCCTTCCAAAGTTTTAATTCCTTGTATATAAACATACGGATCATGGTATATGATAATCGGGTGATACAACTCCCAATATAATTTAAATGTAGTATCGCTACGTGATTATCATCCTGATTGTAATAGAATCATAGACGACAAATAGAATAGGATAACATTGAGGTATGTATGCCAGCCACTGCTCTGTCTACAGCAAAACCAGCTTACATAGAAAGTTGGTCTTGGTCTACACTCAAAAAAGTTTGTCCATTTTTACTGCTTTTGGCAACGTGATTTACTTTCGGCTATTTGTAAACCATGAAAACTGGTGGTAATACGATCCGCTGCATTTTGAAACCGAAACTGTAGTGTATGTGGAGTTTTGGCCATTCCAGAGGCTGAAGTAGTGTTTTAGGGGATTTTCTGTGTTCGACTTTTTGAAAACGGTGAAGATATTACGTTCATTGCATTTCTGTAATATAATACTGTGAAGGTAAGTCACGAATTGTTGAAAGACTAAGAGTGGATTTTAAGTACTTTGTACTTGTATACACCGTTCCTCACGTTATAATTAACCATATATCAACGGGTCAATCCTCCATTGCATCCCGTCAAAATTTCAAACCATGCTGAAGAGTTCGTCAGACTATCAATCAGCAATGTGCATCCGATATAAAACGTAACAAGCTTAAAGATTCTGTTTTCAATAGTTGTTTTATTATATAACATATAATTTTTATCATGAGTGGTTTTAAATTTTGACGGGATGCAATGGAGGATTGACCCGTTGATATATGGTTAATTATAACGTGAGAAACAGTGTATATGAGTACAAAGTACTTAAAATCCACTCTTAATCATTTAGATCACGTATTGCATATATGTCCTATATTATATGAACATATGGTGTTCAAAATGTTGAAAGACTATTAACGTAGCCAGAAATTTCTTAAGGGGAAGGGGTCCATGGGTTTGGTTCACTGGTGAAAGCCTCGCATGCACGTATATATCGCTTTTAATTCTTGCTCAGTCTCCCCTCAAGGGAGGGCTTCCCTCTTCCCTCTGGCTACGTCACTGGCGTAATGTAATTTACAGCTAAGGCTGAATTTCAGGTGGCAAAGACAAATTGCTACCACACGCATATTTTCTTTTCGTTTCAGGCTATTTGAAAATTCTAGTTTAAATATATGCATGTCCACCAAAGGATATTTTTTTATGAAGTGAACAGGATGAACATATTCAGAGGCATAAATAGACATTTCTGTTCCCTGGGCAAACCACAAAATGTTGCGCCCATCCATTTGTCTTCCGATCAGGACCAGGAACATACAAGCTTTTCTTATTTGGGAGGGCAAGACTTGAAATTACACCTATTCGAGTTCAAAATTACGTCTCTTCGAGTTCCACTCAAATAATGCAAGGTTTTTACCTTCTCACACACTGCCGTTATAGAAAAGTATTATTATTATCATTCAAAAATCGCATTTCAGGTGTTTGACGTACATTTTATTAAAAATGTAAAAATGAGATAAATATCCAAGAACCACAGGTTGTAAATACCAAGTAAAGCGTAAATGTGTGAACGCCGACAGCACACCACTCCTGTGGGGTGTTCTTTCCAACGTTGTGGTTGCGTTCAATAGCGCTGAATTTCAGTATTTACATTCTCTGTCGGTGACAAGAAATATGCTACATGGGCATGCGAGCTGTGTTGCTGGTTCTTTTTTTGATTGAAATTTTAACTGCTACCATGAGCAACTCAACGGGCCATAAGCAGTCGCCCATCCCTAATTTAGGGTCACTGGTTCCAGGAAAGGGAGAGAGCCAGTGCTGTAACACAAACACAACATCCATGCCTCACGAGGATTTGAGCCTAGACCCATCACAGCTGAATAGTCAGAAGCCATCGCTTAGTCCACTGCTGCCCGGTTTGTTTTAATGATAGAAAGAGAAAAGACTTCTGTTTTGGACTTATGTCCTCAGGATAAGCATTCATTGAAGGAGTTAATTCCCATAATTAAAAAGAATGGTGGCCAAAGTGACACAGTAGAAGGCATATGTCAGTTTGGCGGATGACGATTATTATGTACATCAAACTGTTAACCATGTAGAACATTTTGTGGATCCAAAAACAGGTGCACATATACAAAATATTGAATCTAATGGGCATGCTATGAAACATACTTCATTCAGACGGCGCTGGAAAAGGCATAGCTGATAGACTGCTGGAGTACTTATTCCAAAGAATGTATAGTTTATAAAATAGATATTTTTTCACAAATGTTCAATGTCATCAAAAACACAAAGTAAAGCAATTCATAAAACTTCATGATTTCCGTGTTTTAGTGCTTCCAGTACTTGAATAAATGATTTAGTGATTTTGCTTTAATATTTTTTTATTATATTTACCCATGTAAACTTAATATAGCCTATTGTAACGTCTCTGAGCAGAGGAATTTTTATCATTTTCAGGAATCTTTGTCTTTTATCGTAATCGACAGAGAATGTAAACACTGAAATTAAGTTCTATCAAACACATCTGCTACGTGAGCAGGCAAACACAGGCGCTATTGGAAAGAACACCCCTCCACAGAAATGCAGAATGAGATACAAACCCATGTAGAACAAATGAGTGAACGTAGCAATAGGAAGAAGCTTTAGGGGTAGGGCTTGGAAAAATTCCATTCTAGGTTAAATGCTCAGAGAACTTTCTGCGACAGACCACAGTTGATTAATTAGTTCTTCATCCCAACGACATGTTCGGAAAATTCTTGGAGGTTAGACATATCAGCATATTGTTTTCTATGCCTCCGTTCACTGTTTTGGAAAATTTCCTTCATGGATATGAGCTTCACACCTCATAGTGTATGTTATCCTATATCCTAATTAACTGCATGGAATGGAGAGAAGTCTTTCAAAAGGAAATACTAAAGGGTGCAACCAGGGCGCGATTTCACCGATTAGCAAATAGCTAGTGAAAAGTCAAATTTGCTAGTGAAAAAAAATCGCAGTAGCAAATATTGCTAGTAAGGTAATTTCTTTATTTAAAGTAACCAAAAATCATTATTAATCCACGAAGTTTACATAACAGTTTCTATTATCACTTTTTAAAACAGTGACGATCGGTGATTCTCTTTCGCCAATTTTCTTTCGACACTTAATTACCCATCCTCCCCATATCTTTCATCCCTTCCAGTGGAAACTGTTGTAGAACGGCCCTGCGTAGAAGCGCATTGAAACTCCTCTCCATCGTGCCCTCATTGGTCTATTACAGAAACTGAACGTGATGTCGCCAATGGTTGCTGTGGCAACCCAGAGCTCTGGGATGGATCGGTTGTTTGACCACCTGCTCTGCCACCCTCCCTTCTTTTGCCCCACGAACTTTGTCCTAAACTCCTGTCGCACCCTAAACCAAGCGATCGCCTACTTCCACAAGTCTTGATAGTCGTGCATACATCAAATACTGCGCTCTAATGATTAGTGATGAATAAGCAAGAATAATTCCACTTATTCGGATGGTGGACAAAACCGAAAGAAGCAAATCAAAATGTTACTGGAAAATAGCCTGCCAACACTGGCAAAAGTCTTTCTTATCCATAGTAACTAGCCTTATTGCGTGGCATAAATAGACGCTTTTTTACGAAACGTGTTCGTGCAGGGGGTAAACGATTACGGAAGAAACTTTTTCTTCGTCTGACTTCTGGTTTTGGAAATTTTCCTTGTATTTCCAAGCTGAAATACAAATATTTATCTAGTAAAATGTTAATGAGCATGACAGAGGCAACATCGTAAGAAAAAAAAAAATTATGATTATGGAAAAAATCCGAATTCCGTCGACCTATCGTTTTCTAGTTTTGTAAAGACAGAATTCCAATAATAACGATAAAAGCCGGAATTCCTTGAATTCGCAGAAGAATCTCATGCCTGAAGATTACAGAAAAATTTTGCAGCAGCTATCTTTCGTTTTTGCAAATTGTTCTCCACAGTTTCAAGCTAAAATGCAAACATTTATGCAATAAAATGATATTTAACAAGAAAAGCGGACACAAAGACAACATTGGGATAACAATTTGCGATTACGGCAAAATTTTCTTTCTCCGTTTCACTACTGTGTTCGAAAGTTTTGAAGCACGAAATTTCGTCTCCAGATGGAAAACGACCCCCCCCCCTCTCCCAAATATCGATCTTCAGAATGATCTAACTGAGATGACAAAAAAAAAAAAAAAAAAAAAATGGGATTCCGCGAATCCATGTAAGAATCTCGTGTATATAATAAAAATAATAGCAAAATAAAAATTTGTAGAATCCGTAGTTTTGATAGTGTGTTCCGTAGTCAGACAACTAATTCCGTAGAAACTACGGCATTGTGTCGTAGTTAGCAGATATGAAGTGTGTAGAAGTTTAACAGAAATTTGTGCGATACTTCCACTTAGTACTGCATGTTGTGTGGTGGGATTCAGTTTTTTAAAAAGAATACAAAGAAATTGGAGGAACAATTTATCTGTTGAAACTTTAAATGCTCTGATGACAATTGAAATACTGTAGAAGGGCCACAAAAAGAGATTTTTAATCCACGATCAGCAGTTATAAAGTGGTATGATGACAAAGTCAGACACCCTGAGCGTAAACCATATGGGAAGAAATCTGAATAAGAATGTCAGTGAAATATATTCATGTGGTATGAGAATTTCTTAGAAATTAATAATAAAGATAGTCACTAAACTTATCTAAGATTCTATTCATTATTCAAAAAGTAAGTCAAAATATTTATACACATATTTAAATTTCTGTGTAACTTTATTAGAAAATAAGTTACGATGTGATTTAGTTTTACTTGCTAGTCATGCAAATGTTTTGCTAGCAAACTATTTGGTCACTAGCAAAATTTGCTAGTGAGCAAAAAAGATGAAATCTTGCCCTGGGTGCAACTTCCTTTTTTTAGTTACAATTACTTTTTTACATCCCCCAGAGCATTAATTTACACCCCTGGAATGACCATTGTGGAAGGGCAACCACCCTCCCGGTAGCTACGGCTCTGCTTCCAATCTTGTGTATATTTATCATTATTGTCCATCCACTGCTGGATAAAGGTCTCCCCTAGTTTCTCCCACAACTGTCTGTCTTGGTCTTGAGCCAGTCTCCTCCATGCCACTCCGTCATGCTTTCTCTTACGTGGTCTTGTTCTGTGTCATTTTCTGTCCCATGGTATCTACATATAGTCTAAATATTTCAGCTGTCCATCGGTGATACATTCTTCTAGCAATATGTCCAGCGCATCGCCGTTTGAAGGATTTTACTTTGATCGTGATGTTTTCTACTCCTTTTGTTTTTGTTCCATAATGTTATTTTTCTGTTCCACCAGTCCCTCTTCCTAACTTTCTTGCAGCAGGCATGCTCTCCATGCCTCCTTAAATTATGTGCAGCCACTGTATGTTTTCTAGATAAGGTCCATGTCTCTGCTCCATTCATAAATAAAATCTGGAAGGATGCATTGATTAAACACTTTATTTTTACTTATGCATTAGCTGGGTGGCAGTACAAATGTTGCAGTTGTCGATAAATGGCAGCACATCAGTAGTGAAAAAAGTAAAATAGTGATCTGAATAACAAACAATAATATCTTTATTATAATAATAAATATTTCTTTATAATAAATAATAACAGTGTAAAGCAAAATGTTTAAGAAATACTGACTGAACTTACATCGTCTTTCCAACGATGCAAAAAATCTACACATTAATATTTGGTGACCAATAAGTTTTAATAGAATTTAAAATGGATTCAAATGGGTCTGAGATAAGTGAATGATGTCTCCACATAAACTCAGCTAAATACGAATTGATGTGCTATCTGGCAGTTCTATGATGAAGTTTGTTTGACCATTTAGCTGAGCCCCAAAATCTTTCTATGGTTTGAGTGTGGGCTCCACTTTCTGGGCCAACAAAATGATACCAATGATTGACTTTAAAATGGTGAAATCATGCCTGTTCTAGCTCCTCAGTCTTGTATGATTTCCATGAATCGGAATATACACTATCTACCAACAAGTAATTGGACACCCCTGCAATCGACGATATCTGTGGTCCTGATACATGTCACGGCCGCTGCCGTTAAATATCGTGTGGGAAACAAGAACGCAACTAGTGGTATGCAAGATGCCACGCAGTTCGGAGCTCTCTGATTTCGAGAAAGATGTAATTGTCGGGTATCACAGAAATGGCCGATCCATACGTGACATATCCAGCGAGTTGAAGTACTCAAAATCGACAGTGGCCTACGTGATTGGCAAGTGGAAGATGAGAGGTGACTGTCGGAATGTGCCCAGACCCGGCAGACCCACAAAACTTGGAGTTAGAGACCGACGGGTGCTGGCCAGAGAAATTCAGAAGAACCGCACCAAATCGATGGGCCACATCCGCGAAGAGTTTCACCAGGCATCCGGGAGTGTTCCTTTGATGAATACCATCCGTAAGGAAGCCCATCTGCTTGGTTATCATGGACGTGCTGCCGCCCACAAGCATTTGATCACCAAGTCCAATAGCGCTGCTCAGCTAACGTGGTGCAAAGAACGTCGACAGTGGACCGTTGAACAGTGGAAACAGGTTCTCTGGAGCGACAAATCAAGGTTCACCCTCTACCGTTCGGATGGAAGGTTCTGGGTTTGGCGTCTGCCTGGAGAACGCCTCCTGCCGGAATGTATTGTGCCAACTGTGAAGTTCGGCGGTGGTGGAATTATTCTATGGGGGTGTTTCTCCTGGTATGGCACGGGACCCTTGGTCGCAATTCCTGGTAGACTCAACGCCGAGACCTACTGCACCATTTTGGATAACCATGCGCTTCCTACGTTGTGGCAGTTTAACGGGGTGGACCCATGTTACTTTCAGGATGACAATGCCACATGTCATGTTGCGAGGTCAACCATGGCTTGGTATGGTGACAATGGGGTTAATCGAATTGACTGGCATGCGCAGAGCCCGGACCTTAACCCTATCGAGCACCTCTGGGACGAGTTGGAGCGTCGACTTAAGGGGTGCCCCCACCGTCCGAAATCGGTGGAGGAACTGACCTGTCTTCTCCAAGCCGAGTGGAAGAAAATACTGCTAGCCGTCGTACAACACCTGGTTGAGAGTATGTCCTGCAGGGTCGCAGCTGTAATCGCCGCTCATGGAGGCTCCACCAAATATTGAAGGTGAATAAACTTCGTTTTCCTTTGGTATCACAGGTGTTCAATTACTTGTTGGGAGATAGTGTATTATAGAATGTTCCGCAACATGATTTTTGATTTCTTTCATTAGGGCGTTTGCACTTTTGTCTGGCACTTTCATTAAAAAACAGTCATTAATAGAACGACTAATTCCTCCGAATATCCACTGTTCCGGTAAAACACGACCTGTATTAGACTTTCTCTTCCAAAATTAGGTTTCATCCACTTCCACTATTAGTCCTGGGCCGCCGATTTTTTTGTTCGATTGACCTTCCATAGCAGCTACGTAAATTTCTCCCAAATAGTTATTCTAATCAACAGCTGTTTGACTTACCAATATTTCAACTGGCGCAGTTTACACCATTTAAGAGAACTCAATTCCTCACTCCAACTATAAATAAACCAAACAGCAGTTACAAAAGGAACCCGACTATTCCCAAACCAATTCCCTGCGCATAAGCCTACTTTACATCTGCATGTTCTAATGTTGCATGCACTACCACTGAATTCTTTCACCTGTAAAGTAGAGCTTCATATTATGTCCCGATTTGCATATCCTTTCCATCGGAAGAATTCCTTTATCTTGAAGAAGTGAAACAGCACTTCTTTCATTTGCAGACAATTCCCAAATTTTCAACAGCATAGAAGCATGTACCGATTGAAAGCAGCATAACGTTGACACTAAAGGTAATAATGTAACACGTTACGAGACGTTATTTTCTCTACACGTGTTGCCATCTATTTTTTATTATTATTGTAATAAAGAAATAATTTAACTTTTTTACGGGTCTTATAGAGGTTATTATTAAAAAAAGTTGGTGGTCAGATTTTTGAACTAAAGCTTAGTTCGTCATCAGGACTACGTCACTGGAGTAGTTGCTGCCAGTCAGTTGGAAAAGTCCAACCGCAATTATCGTTAATTGTGGTACTTCTTCTTCTTGCTATTTCGATTCCTTCTTCTAGTTTCCTCTTTACTAAGTTTGACTGGTGGGCGATTATTCTTACTGAGTCCCAATTTATGGAGTGTCCACCTGCAAGTATTAAAGTCTGAATGAAAGAACACCAAGCAGCTATTAGGAACATTAATAACAAAACAGGGCTAGACAGACATATCGAAGCAAGTGGACATTCCATAAATTGGGACTCAGTAAGAATAATCGCCCACCAGTCAAACTTAGTAAAGAGGAAACTAGAAGAAGGAATCGAAATAGCAAGAAGAAGAAGTACCACAATTAACGATAATTGCGGTTGGACTCTTCCAACTGAGTGGCAGCAACTACTCCAGTGACATAGTCCTGATGATGAACTAGGCTTCAGTTCGAAAATTTGATCGCCAACTTTTTTGAATAATAACCTCTATAAGACCCGTGGAAGACATCATGATCAGAGTTAAATCCCTGAAATGGCAATGGGCTGGACATACTGCCAGAAGGACAGACCATAGATGGACAGCCGAAATTTTAGATTGGATTCCAAGGGACAGGAAAAGACCCAGAAAAAGACCACATGGGAGATGGGTGGATGAAATTCGTAAATATGCGGGAGTGACATGGAGGAGACTGGCACAAGACAGACCGTTGTGGAGGAAACTTGGGGAGACCTTCGTCCAGCAGTGGATTGATAATGGTTGACAATGATGATGATGATGATGATAAGACCCGTAAAAAAGTTAACTCCACAGTACAATATTAATAGAGGTGCAATAAATTCATTTACAACTAAGAAGTGATTGTTATTAGCCAGTGTTTGATCATCATTTACAGCACTATTTTAGTTTTTTCTCTACTGATGTGCTGCCATCTATCGACAATTGAGACATTTGTACTGGCGTCCAGCTAATGCATAAGTACCGTAAATGGTTATTGAAAATTGCCAAGTTTTATCTGCTGATTAGTTTCTTCATTATTGTGGCCTTCACTTGATATCTGTTATGTATATTGCTAATGTAATAGGTTTTATATTAGCATATGCATACATAAAAATATACATTGCATGGCAAAATGAAGTTGTCACACTCCAATGTTATCTCCATGCGCATGATCAGACTCCAACTGCTTCGGACTTTGTACCTTTGGTGCCACAACAAATGCAGCTGGAAGTTGTGGCTCCCAGTTGCAATAATGATAAAATAGCATAGATGCCAACTAGTACGGATTTTCCGTAATTTTACGAATTTTTGGTTGCTGTTACGGAAGTACGGAAACGCCGCTGAAATTACGGAAAATCGCCATTTGATTTAATTATCTGAGATAGAAAGCAAATTTTCATCAACTTAAAAATTTTTTTTGGTTCTTCAAGTTTTTCTGGGGGAAAAAAATTAAATGCTACATTCAGGGCTGCCAGACCTGCGCTAATTGTGCCAGCCCGCGCCAAAACGTTCTTGTGCCGTTCTGCTAAAAAATCGCCATTTCGACGAAATCTGCACCAATTTTGCGCCAAAAGTTAAAATTTACCGGTCATCGATATTTTAGCGTTATCTTACGACATTCGAAATCGATTCAGCGGTTAATTCGTACGTGAGATTCTTCCGCGGAGTCCCCTCCGTTTTTTTTTTTTTGTCATTTTCGAGATCGATGCAAAAGTGAAGAAATTTTCGGGATATTAGTTTGGGGGGGGGTCGTATTCCGTCTGGGGACGTTGTTTTGTCTTTTTAAACGTTCGGAAACAGAAGTTAAACGAAGTGCAAATTTTTCGCGTAATCGTATTTTTTTTCTCTCGCGATATTGCTTCTGTTCAGTATTGTTAAATATAATTTCATTGCATAAATTCAGTTTGAAATTGTAGGCAACGATTTCCGAAAACGGAAGTTAGGCCGCCCGAAAATTTCCCCGTAATCTTCGGCGACGGAATTCTCACAGATTCCAGGAATTCCGTCCTTTTTTGTTATCATTAGGACCATGTACAAAATTGATGCATAACTGAACTTAAATTTTGGGAAAATTGGTGGCGGCGGGGGGGGGGGTCGTTTTCTCCGTCGGAGGACGGAATTTCATCCTTCGAAAACGGAAAGTAGACGGATCTTAATCTTAATTTTTTTTCTCGCGTTGTTTCCTCTACCCAGTATTCTTAGATATCATTTTATTCCATAAATATTTGTATTTCAGCTTGAAAATGTTGGATAAATTTCCAAAAACTTGAAGTCAATTCAGCTTGAAAATGTTGGATAAATTTCCGAAAACTGAAGGCTTGAAAAACCGTTTATTAAAGCCATGTTTCCTGATTCAGCGATCGCAAAAAAATATTTGTGTGGAAGAACCAAGGCTACTGCACTAATTCAGCACATGGCCAGTGTTTCTACAAGTAACATCATATCTGAAGTTTAAAAAAATCCTTTTTCTCTATCTACGGACGGAAGTAATGATGCTTAAGCAAATAAACTGTATCCCATTACAATAACATATTTTGACGAAAAATAGGGAAAAATTCAACTGTTTTTTATCATTGGTTGAATCAAGTAATAATACAGGTGAAGGAATATTCAACATTTTGAACAATGAGTTTGTTAAAAAAAATATCTCATGGAGCAACTGTGTGTCATTTTCCTGTGACAATGCTAACACTATGATAGGTCAAGTAAAAGGTGTTGTTTCTCACATAAAGAAGGTTCAGCCTGCAATCATACTGCAGCGATGTTCATGCCATTTAGTAAATTTATCTGCACAGAAATCTGCTACTCAACTGAAAGGATTTAATGTTGAGCAGTTTCTGATACAGTTGTACTTTTTTTGGAGAAAAGTTCAAAGAGGAAACACAATCTAAAACTGAGTTGAGCCTATTTGTGGTACTAAACCACACAAAATTCTAAAGCATGTCAATACTCGCTGATTATCACTTTTGGAATCCATTGACAGAATTTTTAGAACAGTGGGAGGCTCTAGAACATTATTTCAGTGACAATGAAGAAGCTAATTTACAGTATAAGAACCTTGCAAGTATGATTGCAAATTCTTCATCTAAACTTTATTTATTGTCTTTTTTTATCTGCTACTCTTCCTTTGTTTACATCTGTTAACATGTTCTTGCAGCAGGAAGCTCTGCTTGTGCATGTATTAAAAAGAAAACTTCATAGTCTGTTATCTGAATTGCTTGTACGATTTATCAAGCCATCGGCATTTGATGTGACAGCAACATCTCTTGCAGATGGAAATTTTGAAAGAAGGAGAAATCAAAAAGAAAACCGTGATCTCGTAATTGGGTCAAAAGCGAGATCTTATATAGGCACAACTGCAGATCTGAGTGAAGACACAGGTGCTAATTTTTATTCTAAGGTAAGGGAATTTTACAAGGCAGGCTGCAATTACATTTTAAGAAAATTTCCACTTAATGGTGAATTTCTGAGTCATGCTGAAATTGCAGATGTAGCATTAAGGCAAAGCGTTTCTTTTGCATCAGTCCAATATATGTGTTCCCTGTTTCCAGTTTTGAAACCAGAAGAATCTGACAAGGTGGAATCTGAATTTTCTCATTACCAGTTTGAAAAGTTTAACTGTGCTGTTACTTCTGAGAGAATGGATGAAGTGTTGCACAGAATTTCTTTAATGAAAAATGAAAGTGGCCAGTTGAAGTATGAATCATTAAGCAAAATTATGAAAATGATTTTAATAGTCCCTCATAGCAATGCAAGTACAGAAAGAATTTTCAGTATTGTGAAAAAAAACATGAATGAATTCAGACCTAATTTAAGTACTCATGTGTTGTCTTCTTTATTAGTAAAAAAATAAACAGCATTGCACACAGTGAACTATGCTATCAGAAGAAGTTTTCATAAATTGAACTAAGGAAGACCAACATGGTAACTACAGCCAGTTTATCATAATAATTTGGCCAACATTCCAAGGAATAATTTTTCTTTGTGTCTGGAGGTAATTTATTATATTTTTCTGGTAGACAGTATTTTAAATTTTTCCACTAGCAAATTATTTTGTATTGTATTATTATTATTTTGTTAATAGTTCTGACAGATTAAAATTTGTTGCAGTGTTAAATACCCAAATTTGCCGCTGTAGACTGGATTACTGAAAAAAAAATTTGTTACTGAAAATTACTGAAAAATTAACATGTTGGTTACTGAAAACTACTTTTAGAGGTTGGCATCTATGAAATCGCCCTCAGAGAATCTTCAACAATGTAAACAACCATCTTCTTTTGCAATGTACATACAACCACACTTTCATTTTTGAATATTTGCAACTGATATCCCCTGTACATTTTGAGGAAGAAACACACATTTTAATTTTCCAAGGTTACCCAAACTGGTGAAACGTTATTATAGGGAAATTCTGTAAATGGACAAATGACAAAGTATGGCAGGAAAAAAATTGCACCAGAAATTAGTGCAAAAGTTTCAATTCCAATTTTAATCTGATTGTAAGCAACTATTTTTATGCCCTCTCTTTGAGACCTGTGGCATCTGCCAGGCCTAGTTCTACCTCTGAATAGACTTAAAAGTAGCATATGTAGTATTTGTAAACTAGATGAGTTTTGATAAACATTTTAACTGTGATGTGCTACCCTGGATTGGTGCAAAGGGAGGGGAAAGAGGTTTTGACCAATGTCTCATATTGGCTCAATGCAAAGTTGTCAGGCTTTTCTGATACACATAGGCCTGGTTTAAGTTTTAAAAAAGGCCATAAAATAAAGATTATTTGAAACAAAAAAGGACTCTATGTTTAATAGAGGCCTTAGTTTGTCATCATAAAACTAAGGCCTCTATTAAACATAGAGGTAATGTTTGCCATCAGTGGCACACTCAGTTGGGGTGGCCCAAGGTCCCCCCATGAGTTATTTTGTTCTTTGTTATTGGCTGCTGATTTTTAAATATATTTTTGTTTTTAAATATATATTTTATGAATCATTAGAAATGCAGTTTAATATAAGGCAGAAATATTTTTATTGCTTCCCAAAATTTTGGGATATTTTTTTTCGCTGTATTTGTATTTGCGTTCCCAATATTTTGGGCTACCCCCATAAAGAAATGTTGTGAGTGCAACTGTTGGTCATTATGCAGATTACTGTGCATAGCTTCAATAAAAATTGAATTTTATGTTTAATTTACTCAAAGTTATAATTTCTCTGGATTTATGTGTTATAAAAATCAAGTTAAAAAACACTATGGCATTTTTTTTTTTTATGTAGATTTGCTTAATTTCCGTGACGAGTACAAAAACCTGAAATTATATATATATTGGCACTTCCAGCTAGCTGTATATTAAGCATGGATAAAGTGACCAGACAATGATTTGAGGGGAAAATCACGTAGAACTCCCAAATTTGGGGACTCATATGTACTCAGACTAAATATGCAAAAATGTTTATCATAAAACTGTATTTTTTTTTTTTTTTTTTTTTGTATCTATTTGTGTGGTATTGCATCTGAAGATTTTTAGGCCTCCCGGTGGCACAACGCTCTTAGCGCTGGCTTTGGCTTCTGACCATTCGCCCAGGATGGGTCCGGACAAATAATATGTTATATTTGTCTTTCTCCCTCCGCAAAAACAGTCACTCAAAATTAGGGATAAGTGATTGCTTATAGCCCATTGAGTTGCCCGTGGTGGTCATTAAACCCTGAAACAAACAAACAAAATATATCTTGTAGAATGTTGGCAGTTGGTACCAACAAAGTAGATCGTGATAGACAACAGCCCAGCAAAAGTGAAATATGTGAGATTCACATGCTGAATTAAGAGGAAGCTGTATAATCCTTATATTTTTCTGAAGAATGAACTGCATGGAGAATTTCCTCATTTTGTAAGTTTTTTGGTGGAACTAAGAACAAGTACAGCAAAAATTTGTTTTTACAGTAAATATGTTGGCAGGTGGGTACAGCAGAAACTATTTTAAGCACATATTTAAGTAGAAACGTAATGTGCTTTTCAAATATCAAAATACAAAGACAGTTTGCATTCCCTAGAAGACACCAGATGTTTTTGAAGACAGTAACTAAATCTGAGGACTGTCCTCGAGATTTCAGGATCTCTGATCAGTGTAAGCATAGAGAGCTTACATTTTAGCTGTTATCAATTCAGAATCGAAAACCAAATGAGCCCTGTGTTGATGTTTTGTGTCTCAATTCTGTTGAGCATTGTCTCAGCAAATGCGAGACATCCTGGGTATTTTAATTGGTGTATTCCTTGCTGTTAAAGGCTGTTGTGTCTGGATCTTTTATGGGAACAGATAACGCAATGAACACTGCTGCGTGTCAGCTGTGAACTGTTGCACAGTCCATTGGATAGACTTTTTCCAGCTTCTGTGAAACGTTTCTCGTATCTTTCCAATGTTGTTTTCTGTCCTAGATGTAGAGGGCCTGCCACTTTGGTTCCGATTGTTCAACACAGACCCCAATTTGTGAAATTTTGTGACGTTCCTTATAGTGTGTCTGTCTGGTCCGGCGTTGTTGCTAAACATCTTCTGGGATGACCTCCTCACCTTTTCCAGACTCTCAGATGATGGATAATAATACTCTTTCGCGATGAAGATACGCTGTCATTTTCTTGACTTCTGCAAAGAAACAGAAACACTGGTGTATCACAAATTCCGAATATCTCTTAGTACAATGTTAAAATTTCTTTATATTTTCTGCAGCCATTGTGGTGTTATCTCCGTTTAAACTTAGTATCTTGTTGGGACACCCGGCATGTACACTCACCAGCCACTGAATTAGAAAGCCTTATGCAGGGATGTATGTAAACATCACTTATGCAGCTTATATGCAAAATATGTGGTCTTGTGATCTAGGAAACTATTTAAGCTGCTCATCAGTAGTTGTCAGTAGTGTTGACCACAATAGGTAAAACAAAGAATGTTTCGAAGTTTGATAAAGGGCAATAATAATTGATTTTGGTAATAATTGATTTTGGTTAGTAAAATAACCAAAATCAATTATTTGATAAAGGGCTTATTGTTGGTGCATAACTAGCTGGAGTGACAATTTTGAAAACAGCAGAGCTAACTGGTTTCTTAAAATGTGAGACATCCTGGGTATTTTAATTGGTGGAAACATAACTGACATCTCTGTCTAAGAATCGTAACTGTGGCACGACAGCAATCTATCAGGAAGGAGGTCTCCGTTTTCTGAGAAGGCTTGTACAGAGAAATAGGACTTCCTGTATGCAGCAATTGACCGAAGCATTCAGTGGAGACTGTTCATGACCCATATCTCAGCAAACTATGCACTGGTGATTGCAGATGATCAGCAGCTACAGTGGTGTCAGGAACTCCATGACTGGACACTGGAAAAATGCCACATGGTCTGACAAATAGTACACTTTGTTCTGTACCAACAGTAGGCAGAAAGTTTGGTGAGCGCCCCAAGCAGCAGTGGTTCCAGCTTGCCTTGTAAAACAACTCAAAATTCTGGAGGTGGTATCATAGCGCAGGTCATGTTTGGTTGAATATGGAACAGGTCCCCTGATATTACTTGAAGATCAGGTGTCGTACAAGGATTATCTGAACATTCTTGCCAATCAAGTCCTTGCAATGTTGACTTTTTATCCATCAGGTGATGGTGGTTTCATGGATGACAATACTATCAGCCATTGCACAAAATGTGTTTAGCAGTGGTTCAGCAAGCATAACAGCAATTTCCACCATTTTCCCTGGCTGCCACAAAGCCCAATTCTGAACCCCATTGAGACTGTATGGGACATGGTGAAACAGATCTAGGAGCAAAGTGCTCTTCTGTCAGGTCTAAGCCGATTAAAGGACTGTCTGGTGAACACATGTATGCTGTAGACATAGATGCACTCCAACACCTTATGGAATTTATGCCAAACTGTATACATGCTGTAATTCAGGCTGAAGGAGATTGAGCCCAGTATTGAAAGAAAGTTTCTAATTCAGTGGCTGATATATGTCTATTGTCTATATAATCTTAATGAAGAGCCACTACAGTTATCTCTATGAAAAGAAACATTCACTGCCCAGTAACTTCTGAATACCATTTTAATGAAAAAATTGTACTGTATAAATAGTGTACAACTCAATGAAATGCACCTAAATTTAGCCATAGTTGCTCGTTGAATTACATGAAAATAGACGTTGAAAGAAACAATATATTTTTCTTATCCTACCTATTATTAAAGAGATTTAGTTTAGAATTTTTTTTTCCATTATTAAATTTCATGATTGGCAGAATGGAAAAGAAATTTTGTATCTGTAATATTGTTAAGAAATTTTGTAATATTGTATCAAGATGGATGTTGACATCCATCGTGATCAAGGCTCAATTTCGACCGGTTGTTAGTAACAAATTGCTAGCAAGCAAATGCATTTTGCTAGTGATAAAAAGTGGTTCTAACAAAAGTTACAATGGAAAATTTTTGAATGTTTTAGTGTGAACTGTAAAGTGTAACTGCATTGTGCGTATGGAATATTTTAGACACATACATAAAGGAACAACTGCTTTCTGGAAATGAATGTTTCTTGAAAAGTACAAACATAATAAAAACATTTTGGCACTACTAGAAATATCCGGTATATTTTCTTTATCTACTTCTGCATGTGAAGTTGGGTTCAGTTTTGTGAAGAGAATCCAGGGTGATTGATTGGAAGGGCAGTTTAAACTTACAAACATTGAATGCTGTCATGAGTATTGAGGTTGAAGGTCTGTCCATAGACAAGTTTGACCCCAGGCAGAGCCGTAGCAAGGGGAGAGCAGCAGGGGCGGTTGCCCTGGGCACCGAGCTGGAGGGCGCCATTGAGACGTATATTTTTTTTATATAAATGTAAAAAATGTGAAATTAATTTATACGTGTAATTAAAAAAATGTATAAAATTTAAACTTCTTTATGCTTTAAGAATAAAATGGCGAAAGGAGAACTCCTTGGGTGTGACAGTACATTTTAGTTGCTATGTTTATGAAACATTTGAGACACGTGCGCAGCGGCTTGTGTAGGCCAGGACTTCAGAGGGAAAGGGCTAGTACGCCCCTTTGAAGTGCTGAACACCAACCCGTGTCTGAAAGGTTGGGTAAAGAATGGGTAGTGTACTTGTTTCTACGTCATCACGCTGGCCTTCTGGCTCAGCTCAGTTCCCTCCAGGACAGAACTTCCCTCTGTTATGATGGTGTTTTACACTAGCACTTTTTCTTGGTGTATCATATTTGTTTCACGTTGTATTTTATTTAAGTTGTACACTGAAAACCCAAACCGATGCTCTTAGCGAGAAGAAACAGATTTTAAAATGGACACCAGAAGACATATCAAGATGCATTGTAATTCCAGCACTTTACCTCAAATCATATGATTTTTGATTTTGAGATCAGAAAAGTATATTTGCTATATTAAGCAAAATACTTTTTAAAGAAAGAGCATGCATAACAGAAAATGTTCATTTAAAATTATCCAATTTATACTATAACATCAATGTTTTCCGAATTTTAGCCCCCCCCCCCCCCCCAAAAAATCGTGAACTTTTGTTTTCCAAAAAGATAATTTTTGATATTTGAGTGCACCTTGCAGTAGATGACACACTGTATGTAATCGGGTAAATACGGTAGTAATTTTGACTGAAAGTGCCTTTCATGTGGTGCTCTGACAGAAAGCTCCCAGGCTTTTGGCCAGTGCAGGTACGTCATCGACCACGGCTGCATTTCTCAGGAGGTGAAATGTAGGGGCGACGGGTGCTGTGTCCTTCACGACCTCTTCTGTCCATGATCCATCACTCCTTTACCTAACGTGTATTGAGAATGAATGACGGATGGCGACGATTCGTCGACAGGGAAGCCTACAGTGCGCATGCGTGGAACAAACATTACTCAGTTAAAGTTGCGACAGTTTAAATGCAATGTTTGCCGTGACACTGTGACAACATTTGTTTGCTTAACGTTGTCTGTATAGCTTGGTTGATTGAGTAGCGCGCTGAATTAGTGCACTGTGCCACGTGACGTGCGTGTGTGTGTCGAAATGGGACCTACAAAGTTGTCTGGAGCACAAGGCAGAAAACGAAAAAAAAAAACAAGAGGCGGATAACGCAGTCCAAGCCAAGCAGTGGCAAAAACTGGGATGGGTAAAAAAGTGGATCCCTCAACCGCTGCGCTCCCACTACAGCAAGTGATTGAAAGTAAGCCATCTACATCAACACTTTTAGAAAATGAAAACGTTACTGAAGTAACTGAGAATATAACTGGTAGTGCTAGTGTGCATTCAGATGATTCTACACCTTATTTTAACCCGTCCTTTCCAACACTGAGTCCTTATGAAGGCATACAGGAACAGGATTTGGAAGATGAACAAACCAAAATTCAACTTAATTTTAATGATCCCACAACATGGCCTGATTTGAATGACGATGTGAGAAGCCTGTTAGTTGAACACGGTCCAGAACAAAATAAAAATGGTAATTTTCTTTTATCAATTAATGCAGAAAAAAGGCATTTTACGGGAAATTGGTTCCACAAAAAATTTTTGAATGGAGAAAATGTAGAGCGGGATTGGTTAATTTACAGTGAAGCAACAAAAGTTATTTATTGTTTCCCTTGCATGCTATTTGGAAAGCATTTGAAATCACGTTTGGCAAATCCAAAAGTGGGATTTTCTGAGTGGAAAAAATTACACCCTCGAATTCCAGAGCATGAAAATTCTGTAGAGCACCGAGAGTGCTATGTTTCCTGGAAAAGCTTTGAAAAAAGGATTAAAGAGGGCTGTGCAATTGATACTGAACTACAGCAAATGATTACAAAAGAAAAAGAGAAATGGCGGCACATTCTCAGAATCATTGTCGATTGCATTTTGTTTTGTTCAGTCAACAACTTGGCCTTTCAAGGTTCAAGTACAAAGATAGGTGAAGACAAATGTGGAATTTTCTTACATTTGCTAAAGTGTGTTTTTCATTATGATAAACAGCTAAAAGAGTATATTACCATAGCCAAAGAAAAACCAGGAATTCCAAATTACCTTTCCCCAACAATTCAAAACGAGTTCATCAATTTAATAGGTGACACTGTACGCCAAGAAATACTAAAAGACATAAGAGGGGCAAAATATTTCTCAATTTCATTTTATTGTACACCAGATGTAGCCCATCAGTAACAAATGTGCCAGATTATTAGGTACGTGAAAGTTTCAGAGGATGTTTGCTCTATTGAAGAAAGTTTCATCGATTTCATAAAAACTACTGAAACAACTGGGGCTGGTTTAACCGAAGAAATTCTACAAAAAATAGAAGCCGATGGGCTTGACATTCGTAATTGCCGAGGGCAAGCATACGATAATGGTTCAAACATGGCGGGGAAGTATTCAGGAGTCCAGGCCCGTATACAAGCAATTTGCAGCCATGCACGTTTTATGCCATGTGCTGCTCATTCATTGAACTTGGTTGGTGTTCACGCTGCTGGAGTCTCTTCAGATATTATCACATTTTTTGGCACAGTGCAAGAATTGTACAAAATATTTGCTCACAATGTCAAAATGTGGGAAATATTATCCAACAAACTTTCTACCACTCTCAAGCGTCACTGTGATACAAGATGGGCATCCAAATACTCTGCTGTTCATGCACTTTATTCACAGCTTGATAAAGTCCTCGAAGCCTTAGAGGAAATTTCTGACAACCCTCAATTCCATGATGACTGTTTATCAGTGGTTAAAAATCTTCTGAAACAAATTAATTATAAGTTTGTATGTTACTCTGTTATGTGGGACAAAATACTAAATCAGATCTCCCCCGTGAATGAACAACTACAGCGCAAACATGTGACCGTGGATTGTGCAGTTAGTCACTTGACAGGATTGAAAGCTGCTTTACAAGACATCCGGGATACAGGGATTGATGTTATACTGGGCAAAGCATCGGACATCTGTGCCGCAACATCTCTTGATGGCTTCTTTGAGGAGAAAAGGGCAAGGAAGAGGAAATGACTGACATTGGAAGAAAGTGAGGACACTGTTTTGACAGGAAAACAAAGGTTCAGTATGGACTTTTATGCTGTGTTGGACAAAGTCTTAGAACAAATGGAATGGCGTTATAAATGTTTGATTGAAGTGTTAGATGACTTTAATTTCTTAACGGGCAAGTCTTTGCAATCTATGACCGTAGAAGAGTTAAAGGCTAGTGAAATGCGCTTAGCAAATAAATATGATAAGGATCTGGATGCTACTGAAATAGAGGGGGAAATAGCTAGTTTTAAGTTTCAGGCCACTTCTTTATTTAAAAAAATCAGGATTTTTCAAAAGCAACCTCTCTTGACCTATTAAATTTAATCCACCAAATGTCTCTTGCTACATCTTATCCAAACTTAGTAATTGCTTTCAGATTATTCTTAACATTACCAATTACTAATGCGTCTAGTGAACGAGGTTTTAGTAAGCTGAAAATAATAAAAAATTACTTAAGGTCATCAATGGGACAAGAGAGGTTAATGCACCTGGCAATTTTGTCAATAGAAAAAGATATTGCTAAAACTATTAATTATGATCAAATAATAAATGATTTTGCTGCTGTTAAAGCTCGAAAGGTACATTTGTAAATACAAAATCATTCTGTTAAGGTTTAAGCATAATTTTAAACAAATGCTACTTGTACTTATTTTTTCAGTTGTTCATAAGCACTTGAGGAAGCAATTAATTATAAATAAAAAGTATTCTTCATTCAAACTATGTTCAATGTTTTTTCTTTCTTCAACAATCCCAATTGAAGCTCACATAGTCACCACAGGCTATTGAATAGGATTACCAATATAAGTTTTTTTTTTTTAAATATTATATTATGAGCAATATTTTATACAAAAATATTTACATTTTATTACTATTTCATACAATTAGCAAATTATATACGGGACAATAATTGTAAATAATAATAAAAATCACAATATTTTTTTTATACAGGTATTGTACTATATCTGCAAACAGGTATATAATAAAATCTGACACCATCATCTGTTCCAGTTGGACTGGGGCAGGGGGCGCCAATTTTACTACTTGCCCCGGGCACCAATACCTCTAGCTACGGCCCTGCCCCAGGCCTGCTGTTTTAAAGTGGTGATGAAAAGACGCAAAACCCAGATCGTAAACCATACAGATAATAACTTGAGATTTTGAATGGTGTTCTTGAATTTTGTGAATAAAGTTAAGTAAAAAAAATGCTTTTTAAATATTTGCATTCAAATTAAATTGTTTAAATTAATCTGTCTGGTCATGAAAAGGTGAGTTATATCTAAATATTTGTAATCTTTTCAGCATTACAATATGACAGTTACAGGGGTGAAATCAAAATTTGTCATGATTGACTAATGGAGTGGGACATGTTAAAGTTTCTTTGTATAATGTTAATAAAATTTTGCTAGTAAAAAATAAGGCTAGTAGCAAGTGTTCTTACTGCTAAAAAACAAAATCAAGGCGTGATCTTGATGCAATTTAATGAGCAACTGATGCTAAATTTTGGTTCATTTGGTACATTTCACTGAGTTGTACAATATTTGTGTGATACATTTTTTTTTTCATCAAAATGATATTTCAAAATATATTTAACTTTGATTGTTCTTCTCATAGAGGTAACAGAGTGGTGAATATTTAACTTTGATTGTTCTTCTCATAGAGGTAACAAAGTGGTGGTCCCAACGAAGTGCTTGTCATTTTTTATATACACATACTAGCCACTGAATTAAAAAAATATTCTTATTTTTGTACTGAAATAGATTTTTTTATCTCAAATTACAGCACATATACAGTTTGGCAGAGATTGCACAAGGCGTTAGAGTACATCTTGGTGTACAGCATACCAGGCATTCACCAGACAGTTCACCATGGCTGTTTCATATATTTATGGATGCGTGCATGCATGATGCCAAGATGGAAAATACTGATTTATGTCTTGGTAATATCTGTGTGTACAGATTACTCTATGCTGATGACACAGTTCTATTGGCAGAGAGCAAAAGTGAGTTGCAGAGTATGTTGTCCCCGATGTATGAAGTTGGCATGAAATTCAAACGTAGTACAGTGTAACTTGGATAATTCGAAGCTGAAGGGACCACAAAAATAATTCGAATTATCGACAAATTCGAATTGGGCAGGTTTGAATATGGGCACATTCAAGTACTGTAAAAAACAACATATTTTTTTGTAAAAAAAATCCATTAAATTTTGGCCTGCTTCTTAGAATTTATGGTATGGGTAAGTGTAAATTCCTCAAGTTTATCAAGTGAATGAAATAGAGAGTCACTTACATTCTGTTGCCCCTCAACAAACTTCCTTAGCTGTTTGAGGTGAACCAAGGCCTCTACTGAATTTGAAAGGAGCTCTTCAGGAAATTCTGGCCGTTCCAGTTCTTCATCTGAAGATACACAGCAGGTCTTCTTATTCATAACATCAGCCAAGATCTCATCATCTGTGAGCTCACCACAAACAGCTAAATTGTCATCAACTCTCACAAAAGCCTCATACGGTACATCACAGCCTACGTCTTCCCAGTACTCCACAGTGGGTATGATCTCCTCACCACCATTACCTTGATGTAGTTGAGACTCATCATGGGTACTGGAAGCCTGCTTTTTCCAAAGCGTTGACTATAGTTTCAGGTTTAACTTGTTGCTTCATCCAGAACAGCACACACCCATTTTAAAATGTAATTGTTGAAAATACGAGAATACGAAAATGGGGTTTTCTTCGAATTAAACAAAAAAAAGTTTGAACTTGAAGGTTTTTTTAACATTATTTATATAGAAAATTCAAGGGACCAAATGAAAAATTCGAATTAACCAAGAATTCGAACTAAAAATGTTCGAATTAGACAAGTTACACTGTATAAATAAGGGGAAAACCAAGGTTATGGTTTTTGAGAGAGGAACTGTTAGCATTGAATGTAATATAAGTATAAATGGCACAGTGATTGACCAGGTGAATGAGTCTGTTTATTTAGGAAGCAGCATATTTGACAGAGAGAACAAATCATATGATGAAATTAGTAGGTGAGTGAATTCTTCATTAGAAGTCATAACTGCTTTAGGAGGTTTTCACAGGAATGTTGGGTTCTCAATAGAGTCCCCGGGGCATGGCTGTGTATGAAAGTGTAATTGTTCTTACTCTGATGTATGGTAGTGAAACCTGGGTTCTACAGAAAAAATATAGGAGTAGTTTGTGTGCTGGAGAAATGCATTATTTACGGGGGGTTGTGGCCAGACATGTTCTGATCATGTGAGGAATGAAGATGTGTTAGAGTTGTGTATGTGAAGCAAACTGTTAGCAAGGTGGAGACTTATATTCTTTGGTGGTTTGGTCATGTTGAAATAATGAGTGATAAGATGCATACTAAGAAATATTTTTTAGCCCAAGTGGCATTAAAGAAAAGTAGAGGAAGGTCAAGGAAGTCATGGTAGGATCAGATTCAGGAATGTCTGCCTGAGAAAAAGATTATGAGTATTAAGTATAGAAGGTCTTGTGTACGTCGTATGATAGATGTTGGTGAAGTCCAAGTTGTGTGTCAAGATTGCTGTAAATGGAGGTTTGATATGACAACAGTAAGTAAATATAAACGCAGAAAATTTTTTTAGATATCCTTAGTGATAACCCAAGTATGTGAGCTTCACCTATATGATATTCTAAGTTTCCAATAACATGCTGAAATGTGATTTTTGATGAAAAAAACAAGTCCTGTATAAAAAAGTTCTTTGTTTGTGATAACACTTTCTGCATGTTGACTCCAGGTCTCTGTGTATGGCATAAAGATGAAACTAATTGATAACTTTAAAATCTCAATATATAAAAACTTGACTCTAAAATCCTTAAAAATACTGTAGTTCATTTTTCTTTATGCCATACACGGAGACCTGGAGACAACATGCAGGAAGTGTTATCACAAACAGGGAACTTTTTTATAAAGGACTCGTGTTTTTTGTCAAAAAAGTAAGTAAATAATCAGTTAAAAATTTATCTGGTAGTTTGTATTTCTCTGTGGAGCTAACCTCTGAATCTCAGAGAACAGCTTAGTGATGTGTATGTACACTGAAGTGCCAGAAAAACTGGTACACCAGTCTAATACTTAGTAGGTCCCCCACAGGAGCGCAGGACTGCAGAAATACGATGGGGCATAGACTCCATTAGCTTCTAGAAATATGCTGTAGGCAATGCACACCATACTACCTGCAGAGCGTTCCACAATTCGGGTGTATTCCGAGGTCGCGGATTCCTGTGTTCAATAGCTCGTTGCATGGCATCCCAAATGTGTTCTATTACATTCAGATCTGGGGACTTGAATGGGAATGACAACACCCCAAACTCAGATGAATGCTCCTCTAACCATAATGTGGCATCCTGACACTTGTGTGGAGGTGCATTGTCCTGTTGGAACAGGCCCAACCCATCAGCATGAATGCAGGACATGAACGGGTGTACCTCGTCAGAAAGGATGTGCACATAGCATTGGCCGGTCACAGATGTTTGTAGATGTACCAGGGGTCCCAGTGAAGTTCAGCTAAACACACCCCATACCATTACAGACCTTTCACCAGCTGGTACAGTTTCTTGTTGACAGGCGGGATCCATGGCTTCATGGGGTTAGTGCCACACACAAATCCTTCCATCTGCCCGATACAGTTAGAAATGCGACTCTTCAGACCAGGCTACTTGTTTCCAGTCATCAAGTGTCCAGTGGCGGTGTTGCCGTGCCCAAGCAAGGTGCATAGCTCTGTGTTGTGCACCCATCAAGAGGGCTTGAGTTGCGTGTCGGTTCCCAGAGCCCATATCGTACAGGGTACATTGCAGAGTCTGGACGCTGATGCTTTTTGAGGCTCCAGCATTGAATTCTGATGATACCTGCGAAAGTGTTGCACGCCTGTCACGTGAAACAATTCTTGACAGCTGACGGTCACGTTCACCCAATGTCTTTTTACGGCCACATTGGTATCGTAGGTAAGAGGTTTTGCCGGAATTCTTGTAGTCACGGTACACCCTTGCAATGGTCGTCCGTGAAAATCCGAACTTCGTTTCTACCTCCAAAATACTATGGCCCATCTCACAAGCGGCAACTATGACACCGCGTTGAAAATTGCTTAAATCGTTATTACTTGTCATTCTCATGCCGAAAACAGCTCTGACAGCTGGCAAGGATGTCTATCGCTTTATATACGCACTGGCGGATGCAACAGAGTATGCGCATAGGTGATGTTGCTATGTGTTTTGCATAAGCTCATCTGTACCAGTTTTTCTGCTACTTCACTATATGTACTGATGCTAAATTTGAGTGCATTTGGTACATTTTATTTGAGTTCTACAATATTTGTGCGACACAATTTTTTTTCATTAAAATGTTATTCCAAAAGATATTCAACTTTGGTTGTTTCTTCACATAGAGACAACAGAGTGGTGGTCCCAACGAAGTGGCTCTCTCTCTCTCTCTCTCTCTCTCTCTCTCTCTCTCTCTCTCTCTCTCTCTCTCTCTCTCTCACACACACACACACACACACACACACACACACACCATTGTCAACTATTATCAATCCACTGCTGGACGAAGGTCTCCCCAAGTTTCCTCAACAACGGTCTGTCTTGTGCCAGTCTCCTCCATGTCACTCCCGCATACTTTCGAATTTCATCGCCCATGTGGTCTTCTTCTGGGTCTTTTCCTGTCCCTTGGAATCCAATCTAAAATTTCGGCTGTCCATCGATGGTCTGTCCTTCTGGCAGTATGTCCAGCCCATTGCCATTTCAGGGATTTAACTCTGATCATGATGTCTTCCACTCTTGTCGTTTTTTGGATCCACGAGTTCCTCTTCTTATCTCTCCTGGTTACACCAAGCATGCACCTCTCCATGCTACTTTGAGTTGTCTGCAGCCTTTGTATGTCTCTTTTAGTTAAGGTCCACATCTCTGCACCATACGTAAGCACTGGAAGGATGCATTGATCAAACACTTTTCTTTTAAGACATAATGGCATATTGCTCTTGAAAATTATGCTGTTTCTTCCAAAAGCTCTCCAGGCAAGTTTTGTATGCCAATTAATTTCCTCATCAATGTGACCCTCACTTGATATCTGCTGTCCAAGATAAACGTATGTGTCTGTTATCTCCAGCTTTTCTCCATCAATCGATAAATCTTCATTTCTTGTAAAAGCTTTGAACATCACTTTTGTCTTCTGAAAGTTCATTTTTAATCCCACTTCTCTACTCTTGTCAGCAAGTTCCTGGATCATACTCTGCAGCTCTGATGGGGTAGTTGCAAAAATGACTTTGTCATCAGCAAAACGAAGGTGGGTTAGATAATCTCCATTAATCTTTATCCCTTTGTTTTCCCAGTTCAGTGATTGAAAGACATTTTCCAATGTGGCATTACAGAGCTTCGGAGATATGGTGTCACCTTGTCTCACTCCTTTTCCAATTTTTATGTGTGTTGTATTTATATATATATATCAGTGGTTTTGGCTTTCTTGTGATATAATGTGAAATACTGAACTCATCGTGCAAGTCTTCAGAACTAAGTCTTCAGAACTCTCAACCCTTGGTAGCACTGTAAAAATATTGAATATCTTCAATTATTTTAATAATCTTAGCTTAGCATTCGCTTTTGCCACGTTATATGCTGGACGTCGGAAGTTGAAAAATTCCTTGCATTTGAAACATGATATTACTATAAAATAAAATAAATATTTCAATTTACTTCCGATATTGGAGGTTATATTATTTAACGTGCATTAATGCATTTGCATTTTTGAACTTCACTTTTAGTTGGTAAAGTTCGATGAACACTTACCGCACGTGGGGCTTGGCTTTCAATTCATATTTCCGTTATGTGGATGCGGCACGGGATTTTTTCATTTGGCCACGGGTCCGCTTCTTCTTTTTTTCTCCGTTGGAATTTATTTTGTCTCATCACCTAATGATTTTTTCCTTTGCTGCATCCTCATTTACTTCAATATTTATTCATACCCGAGTACTTTCAGTAAAATTCCTTTACCGTCTTCGAGGGGACGTTTTGCTCCGACTAGCACGGACCGTGTCAGCTGGGCATTTCGGTGGTTCTCGCGGGCTGCTTCTGTCATCGGCTATCGCTTCTTCTTGGGCGTCGTGGCGCCATCTCTTGTTGGTCAGTGATCTCACTTTTCGAACTTTTTCATTTTTTGCTCAATTTTAATTAAATTTTTCCAGCTGTTTCTCAAATTATTAGGGTCATTATGGTTGCAAACTTGTGCCCTATTTTTTTCAATCATTACCGATTCTGCTATTCTGAGGTGTTTTTCGGATTTACAGCTTTTAATGATTTTTATATTTTCGAATTTAGGATATTTTTGGTTATCTAGACAGTATTGGATAAGTGCTGTTTTTTCTTCTTTTTTTCTGCCAGTTTTTTACGTGTTGTTTTAATCTGTGTTTAAGCTTATTTTTGGTACTTCCTATATAAGCCATTGGAGGATTTTCAGTAATAGGAATTGAGTAAATACCTGCTTTTTCTAACATTTTTATTTTTTCATTTTTTATTACTATATTTTTGATGGTGTTTACTTTTCCTCCAATTTGAATGTTATGTTTTTTACAAATGTTATTAATTTCATTGGTAGTACCTTTTACGTAAGGAAAACCATTTAAATATTTGACTTCTTTTTATTTACTACAGCATTATTTTTTAGTTTCTTTATTACTTCTGTGTCCCATTTTTTTATTAAATGGTTAGGATAACCAAAGCTGCCTGCAATTTTTTTTATGAATTTGATTTCTTCATTGATGAACTGACTATTTTCAGAATGCGTATATGCTCTTTTAATTAAGGTTTTTATACTATTGCATTTTTGAGGATAAGGATGTGCTGAATTGTACGGGATTAGGACCGGAACGAATGAACTTTTCCGATAAACCCTGTATAGAAACTTATCTGTGGATTTGATAACCTGTACATCCAAAAATGCTAATGCATTATTTTTTTCTATTTCAACAGTGAGTTCTATAGTTGGATATAAAGCGCTGTAACATTTTGTTAATTTTTTTAATTCTTCTTCGTTCAGTTTTGATAGAATGAAAATATCATCCACGTATCGACAGTACACTTCTGGTTTTTCTTCCATACGATGCAGGACATTTTCTTCAATTTCGTTCATCACAACCTCAGCATATAGAGTTGATAATGGTGAGCCCATTGGGCCTCCTGAATTTTGCTTGAATATTTTGTTCTTGTATGTAAAAATATTATTTTCATATAAATAGACTAAAACTTTTTTTGAATTCATGAATTTGTGTGTTATTTAAAATTTTAAGATTTTGCAACTTCTTAATGATAATTTCAATAGCATCTGGAACAGGAGTGCTTGGATATAATGCTTTAACGTCCATGCTTGCCATATTTAAGTCCTTTAGGTCAGTTTTTACATTTTAATTTTCTCTATAAATTCATATGTGTTCTTGATGGTGAACTTGTTGTTCATGAAAAAGGGTGCTAGGAATTTGTAAATGTTTTTCTCTAAAGTTATCAATGGTGAGTTTTTTTTTGAAACAATCAGTCTCATTGGAGCATCATCCTTGTGTGTTTTTATCTTTGCAACGATACGTGGTATGCCTGCTCCCATTGGTGGAAAAGAGCGCTTGATTTCATCTGGTAAGGTGCTATGATTTCTTATATCCGCTAAGAATTTAATTTGATTATCAGTTGGGTCTTTCATAATTTCGGTACAATTTAATCCATTGATTGCTGCTGTCATTTTTTGTTCAAATTCATCAGTGTTGACAAATCATTATTCTCAATGATTAGGGTGAGTCTATAGCAAAGACTGTACCTGTGGACATTTGTAGCTATATTATTAAATATAGGTAAAATGGGGAGAAGTATAAAAGTCCATATGATGCAAGAAGTACCATGCTTCACAATAATTGTGTTTGTGCACTCCCTCCTGAATGACAGTAACTACTCCAGTGGCATAGTCGTGATGATGAACTAGGTTCTAGGTTGAAAATTTGACCACCAAATATATCCACATTCCCTCTATAAAACCTATAACACCAATTTCTTCACTGTAGATAAGAATTAGAGTTGTCATGATGTGATTAATTACAAGACTTGGATAAGTCTAAAATTTCTACTGTTAATGGCATAAACATAAATATTCAATATTTGATAAACTTTTGAACTCCACTAGGAAGCTTTACCTGAGCTTATTTTTCAGATGTTAGAACAGTAATATACAATATCGAAATGATTCAAAATTTACATTACTGTTCTGAGCTGTGAAAAAGAAGCTCAGGTGAAGCCTCCGAGAAGAATGTGAAAGCTCAGCAAATATTAAGTACTTGGAAATATTCTAGTTGGATAATGCCTCCCTAGGCACTCCGTTTCAAGCGATGATTCACTTTTCTCGCACGTTTCAGGTCTTCGTTGAAGCTGTTGTCCGTTGTATGTGCAGCTACCTTTCACATCCAACACACTGCTTACTTTGGGTAGATTCAGTAGATCTTCACTTTAGGATTCAACAACATCAATTCTTTACCGTTATTAATGCTCTAAATTTTTCGCACAGTCTTTGGGCATCCTCAGGAGTGTGACGACTTTTCCACCAATGTTCGTGGTTTATTTCTCGTCAATGGAGTCCGATACCCCACGTTGCCATTCGTCGGGTACGCTGTATTAGATACTTTTTCTTGATCAAACCTAGCTTTTGCCATCTATGTTTCACTAATTCTACCTTTTTTTTTTTCTCTTCAAATGGTCGTTGATGTCATCTTTCCGTATTCTTCTTTTCATTTCCTATCCCTGTTCCCTTGTCTTTTTTGTCAGTTTTTCTTTTGTTGTTATTTTTCTTGTCTTATTAGCTCTTTCCAAAAGGCTAGATAATGTATTAGGGTCATTCTGGTTACACACCATTGTTTTATTTTTATAAATTAAGATCGATTCCTCCATTCTCATTTGTCTCTCTGATTTTTTATTCCTTTTTAGCATTTTAATTTCTTCAAATTTTGGGAATGTTCGGTGGTCAATACAGAATTGCACTAAGGCAGTTTTTGCTTCTTTTTTTTTTTTTTTCGCCAGTTAGATATGTGTGGTTTTAGCCTTTTTTTTTAACCTGTTTTTAGTACTCCCTGTGTACGATATTGGGGGTATGTGTGCAATGGGAATTTCGTAAGACCCCGATTCCTCTAATATTTTGCTCCCAGTTTTTTTGTTAATAGTCAGATTTTTCAAGGTGTTCACTGAACTTCCTAGTTATAAGTCAAATTTGGCACATTGCCTATTAATTTTTTTACTGACACCTTCCAAGTAAGGGAATGCACCTATATACACTGCCGGACAATTGCTAAGGACGGATGACAATAGCAACCATAAAATGGAAGGCAGGAAAATGTGGAAATTAGCATAAGTGCGGGATACAGTAAGACGTGTTGTGCGTATGCAAATTTTGGATTGCCGAACTTGTTCGTGACATCATAGCGCTGATAAGAGATATAAAGGATTTGACGCGTATTGACCATTGTTGTTCAAACGCAAAGCTGAAAGGGAAAGAATCAATTGACGAACTTGCAATTTTCAGTATGTCTTCCCGACATGACCTAGATGATTTTACGCATGGCCGTATTATTGGCAAGATTGAAGAAGGGCGAAAAATAACAGATGTTGCCAGGGAGTTTGACGTCAGTTACAGTGTTGTTTCAAGGCTTTGGAAATCATTTCAAACAAATGGAGCATGTAGCAAACATCACGGGGGAGGTCGTGTTCGCAGTACGACACCTGCAGAAGATCGGTACATAGTGCTATCAACAAAAAGACACCGGCGCAGCACAGCTAGTGTGGTAGCAAATCAGTTTATGGCTGCTACTGGCAAGCGGATCTTCCGAAAAACTGTCGCCAGATGTTTGCATGAAGGAGGACTATACGCCCGCCGTCCTGTTGTGTGCATCCCATTGTCCAGACGTCACCGTACCGCCCGTTTGCAATGGTGCCATCAACATCGCAATTGGACTGATAACGACTGGTCTGCTGCCCTCTTCTCAGATGAGAGTAGATACAGTCTATCGTCTGATTGTCGACGACAACTGATCTGGCGTGATAGTGGTACTGCATATTGTCCAGCAAACATACAGGAAAGGGACCGATATCCGACATGTAGTGTCATGGTATGGGCTGGCATCATGATCAATGGCCGTACGTCCCTCTATGTGCTTCCAACTGGTACTATGACTGGCCAACGATACATTAATGATGTTCTGCTACCTCGTGTTTGCGTGTTCCGTGGTGCTGTCGGTGATAGATTCATTTTCATGGACGACAACGCAACATGTCATCGAACAGTCACTGTCCAGGAGTGTCTTGAGAGCGAGGATATTCAACGCCTCGTATGGCCAGCACGTTCTCTAGATGTGAATCCCATTGAAAATGTGTGGGATGCTTTGGGGAGGAGTCTTGCTGGTCGCCAGTGCCCTCCAATAAACAAGGACACCCTCATCCGTGCACTGACAGAGGAATGGGATAAATTACCCCAACAGCTGCTTGATAATGTTGTGCAAAGCATGACACGACATGTGGAATCTTGCATCGCCCTCCATGGTGGCCATATCCCGTATTGACATCTTACGCTGGAACGCCTGCGGACGGTGATTGCATTTTTTTCACGTTTACGTATTCTGCACAAAATGGCCTGTTTGTCCCTTGAACACATTTCAAAGCCTTCTGGATTTCAGAGCACAATAAATTGTCTTTCTTGTAATGTCCTGGCATTCTGACATTATTTTATTTCACTTGGCATCCAACCACACTTACTTTTTTATGCGCTATATAGCCGTTTATGATCCGTCCTTAGCAATTGTCCAGCAGTGTATTTTAATTTATTTTTTCTCACCTTTCTTTGATTGTAAATTTCTTGGTCTTCATTTCTTTTAGCCATTTGTTTTTTATTCTTGAAATAATGCACGTAAGAATGAATAGTAGCCTTTTCCAATCAATTTCTAAGTCGGAATATGAACTGCTAATATGAAATATTAAGTATTTGTGTTTACATCTTTAAGGGAAGAAATTCTAGACTCATCCAAATCTTGTGTTATAATTATGGTGTAATACAATTTTCAGTAATTAGGTCATATTTAGTTGAAGTATTCACTGAATCTTTCTTTGTCTCTGAGCTTTTGTTTTTTGGCTGACATACATACTTAAGGTGCCTGTCAAGATCTGTGCTCAGTGCTTTGAATCCAGTTCTTAATGCTTGTTAACATCAAATGCATTTTAAATTATGTAGGGCGGCATAATTTGAATTGCATCCAGTGTAACCAAGCTTTAAGAATTGGATTTAAAGCACTAAGAAAAAGGTGGTGACAGACAACAAAAGCCTAGAAACACCTGCTAAAAAACAAAAGCTAGACTCAGTGAATTCTTCAACTGAATACAATAGGTCATTCTAGTCATTGCACAATTGCTCTATTTTACACATGATTAATGGAATTTTTAGAAGTTCTAAGTATTCAAAAGTCACACTGAGGATTACTTCTGCTTCACTGCTCATTGCAGAGGGCATTTGGAAAAGCATGTGAAGTTGTAGCTCAACCTTCTCACATAGAATGATCCAGCTTACACCTGTGTGTATTGTAGGCTGATCTTGAACCTATCTTTTCCAAAGTAATGTACATGGCTATAAGATTTTAAAATGACACAATATTTGATGTAATACAACATATGCAGTACATCATATCTTTCACAAAGTTGTTTCAAGATATGCATGGAAAAACTTGAAAATTGCATGGCCTTCTAACTGTCTTCTAGTTTGTCATTTTGGGAAAAAATAGATTTTAAAGTAACAGAATTAAAAAGATTGCTCTATAATTCAGATCAGGCAGTCTACTTCTATAGTGAATTTAAACCAAAAGTCTGTCTTCATTTTTTATTTAGTATGTTGCATTATTATAATAACATTTCAGAATTTAGAAATGACATTGAAATTCGTGTATTTTTAAAAATTTCTTTTCAGCAAATGGCAATGCTGCTTTTGCTTTGGTAGTATTCTAGAAGTGGCATTTTTAATTTTGTCTGCATCTACTGTTCTAGAGGAACAGCAAATTACAGGAAATTATCATATCTGTGTCTTTTATTTTTATGTGATTGTCGGTTGGAGTTCAATGGATCTCACAACATTTCAGGCAGTGATTCTACTGCTTTGAATCACTGAAATGGATCAAGCAGCAGTTTAAAGCATTCAAATAGTGTGATTCATTTTCAGCATTTGTTGATGTGGATGCTGCTATTCAAAACTACAGATTTGTGAACATGAAGGATGTTGATGATTTCTAACACTTTCGTTGTCACTGGCTAGCAGACACTAATGTAACAAACATAGTATTTGGGAATGATACAGTATCAGGTGCTATGTTGCCACCTGCTGAAAAAATTATTAAAAATACATTAGAGATGTCTCCCTTCTTTGGAAAATTAAAAAATGTTCATAGCAGTTTGTCAAATAAAAGAAGTTAGAAAACAAAAACTTTTTATGCACACTCACATTTCTGTTACTTGGAATTACATATTTCTAGTTAGTGTAAATGGATTACATAATGCTCTTGGACAGAAATTAGGAGTTCAAGTTCCTGTGTATCGGACAATGAATTGTTCAGTGATTATCTGATGATGATTTATGATTAAAATAATTACTTTGCACCAAATGTTGTTTCCTTTGAAATTTCATGCACTTGGAAAAATAAATAAGTGATTTCCATATTTTTGATCTGTGCTAAATTTCCATCTCTTGGAATAAAGAACCAGCCATGCTGAAACTTAACAAAAAATAATAAATTTATCTCTTTATGCTCACGATTTCCTGTTTGAAAGCACTGTAAATTAATTAAGAATGCCAAAAAGATGTCACTATAGATTTAAAACTGATTTCAAGTGGTATAAGTAATAAAACTTTAAAACATGCTTAATTTATGTAAAAAGTTTGAGGTAAGGAAGCAGGCTGATGATGACTGGTAACTTCAATCTTCATCAGCCTGATGAAGATTGAAGTGATGAATTGAAAGCTTCATTACCTTAAACTTTTGGCCAACCTTCCGCGTTCAGCCCCCAGCTAGTTCCAAAAGCAATAACAGATGGCGCCACGGTAGCACTTCACCTTTTCTCTGCTCTTCTCGCACTTTCACGTGAAATGCGTTATAGCTACTTACGTCACTTAGTTCTCCATCTCTGCTCCTGTGTTACGTAAGTTTTTTTCGATCTCTGCTCCTCTGATATGTGGAATTGGAAAAGGCTCTTTCATGAAGTTGGGAAGGATGAAGAAACCTGTATTTCATGGTGTCAAAAACAAGCTTTATTTCCCACCTCTAAAAGATGTTCTGAGGGTTATCTCATGACTCTACGTGTCGATGCGTCTCATCATTTAGGACAATTCAGGTGTCGGAAGAAGCACACTTCAGGGAATGCTGAGTACTCTTCCCGTACACTTGGTACGTGGTTTCTTTATGCTCAGATTCCGATTGATAGAGTGATGATTCTGATGTATTGTTTCGCCAAAGGATTGTCTTACGATGAGGCGATTGAAGAAACCTCACATGGCGATGTTACCACATGAACTGAGACAGTTAGCGACTGGTATTCCTATTGCAGACAACTAGTCTCACTTTCCGATTCATGAGGAAAAATTTATTCTTCCATCTCAATAAATATTTCTATAAATATTTCTCACATATGCCAAACTCTACATTCAAAAAGGTCCTTTTAAGGGCCACCTTCAATCAATATTATTTACTTCGTGTGCCACCTTCACGATGGTGCGATAACGTGTTGCCATCTATCGTCGCTTCGTCTAACTATTTTTGGGCCGAATGCGGAAGGTTTACCAAACTTTTTACACAACTTAATGTGTTTTAAAGTTTTATGATGTATTATTTTACAGTTACATGCTTATGTTCAACTTTTATCATATTATTTCAAGTGGCATTTTCTAGGTTGATAACAAGTTAACAGTGTTGCTATGTTATATAATTTTTTTTTCTTTTTTGCTTCAGGTATGGATTTTTTCACTTCAGGTAGGATTTTGCCTTACCAGTTATTGTTGACTTTCCTTGCATTGCTGAGCTTTATTCCTGAAATTCATGGAGGTTCACCCTGTCCACCAAGAGCATCCATCTACCCTTGCATGTGCACGGAAATTCCCAAATCAAGGAATTCCATATTTACTGTTATTATGTGTAGCCATATTTCCAGTACCAGTGTATTGTCAGGTGTTATGCATGCCTTTAAAACAATGCACATCGATCGCTTCATACTTGTAGATTCCTTTCTAGAGACACAGGACTTTGGTAAAGAAGCAGATGAGCATCAAAGACTTCCACAGAACTGGCTGTCTCATATAAGAATTCATGAAACTGAAATAATTGATTCCCAGCTTTCACCTTGCTTTGCTTGTGACTTTACTGAAGCATGTAGAAATTCTTTACAGACTCATTTCTCTGTCACCAATAGTTCTTTATCTGATAAACTGTGCACTGTTTGTCAACTGGAAAATCAGATGAAGTTTTCATGGATCTCGTGCTTGTCTCACCTCAAGCACTTTCATTTCAGACATAATAAGCTTGAATCCATAGAAATGGACTTCTTTCCACTACAGATGAAGGACCTCTTAGAAGTTAACATGTCCTCCAATATGATCAGTAAATTAGGTAGAGATGCCTTCAAAAATCTGCCAAAACTCGTGAAATTGGATTTGTCTCACAATATGATTAAAGACATATCTGACCGCATATTTGGAGATACAAAAATGAATTTAAAACTTCTAGACCTCAGGTAATGTTTGCTTCACTGTTTGTCTTATTTTTTTAATGAACTATTTTTTGTTGCTTTGTATATTGAAATCATTTTCTACATGGGCTAGATGTATTTGTCAAAACAACACAGTGTCACAGATGTCACCTTTGACCAAGGGGGTCATGTCAGTCAATCCAATTTCAGTCTTCCAGAATAGTAGAATGTAGACATACACTGATAGTTTCCAAAGTATTACCAGATTTTGCAGATAATTTTTGCTTATAGATTAAAAAAATAAAAATGTTATTTACAGCAATTATAACACTTAAGCAAGGCTTTACTCCAATTAATATACTTAATTCAATTTTAACTTGAAGAGCTTTCAATTATTTTTCCATCTTCTGAGTTCTTTTGTTTTTTCATACATTTCTGGCTTCTAGATTTTATCAAGGCCTGTTCTCAATGTATAGGAACTCTATCAAAAGTTTTGTTTACACAGAAAGAATTAAAATTTTATTGCCAGGTTTCTCTTGCAGTTGCCAGTTATAAAATTAAGATTTGTTCCTTAGTGGCCAAAAAATCTCCAGCATAAAACAAAAGAGGCGGGGGGGGGGGGGGATTAATAGAAACTTTAATGTGTCTGCTATTATTTCAATGGATGACTTTATCTGAACATAAAAGAAGCCACTCACTGTGCAAAATAAAAACAATTTTGTAAATCTTTTTTTTTTTTCCCCTGGGATTACTCATTCCCAAAACCTCCATAGTATCAGTGGAAATTTTTGATGTATCAGTGAAAACCTCAATGTTTCAATATTTTTTATCATAAGCCGAAGAATTCGTACTTTTCCATCTGCAGCAGCAAATGGGCACATCGGCGGGTAAAATCTCTGCTCAATATAACAGTAATACTTACCAATCTAAATCAAGTAACCAATAATATTTGTTAAAACGCTCAATGGATCAGTGGAAACCGATATTTTTTTCGATGTATCGGTTCCTGTAGTACCTAGAAAAAGAATTTGATTTTTCCAACGAAACATCGGCGACCAAACATCCAAATCGCGACATAAAATTATTCTATTCCTTTCCTCTATACAAGAATGCAACAAAGAAAAATTCATTTACTTTACCTAGAAAATATTCTTTTCCAATTTCAAACATCAGTCATGAACCCTCGATTTATCGGCTTCTGCAATATCGGGGTTTAAACACCGATCATTGGTGGCTGAACTTCGATGTTCAAAAGAATCGAGGTTTCTTGTTTGCCCATTCTTAGTTAGGACTGGTTTCACGTCTTTTACTTCTGAATTATTATAATTTGTAAATTGGCACTGAAAATGACAATTGGCCAAATTGGCGACCACTGAAATAAATTTAATCGCCAGAGTTGTCAGGTAATCGCCATCTGGCGAGTGCTAATTTGCACCTGTAGTTCAAGTATGAAAAATAATACTTACACGTACTATACTCACAATTTTTTCATGTAAACTATAAAGGAATAGTCATACTTTACTATTTTCAATGCACATTAAAAAAATCTTCAAGTTAAACTAATTTGATCCAAATTTACAGATTCACCAATAACAACAACAAAGTCAATTTTTACATCTACAGGTCATTTTGGGAACCATCTAAAGTTCCTCCTGTCTTTGTTATGTGCATAATTCATGAGCATATATGGCCTTTGAAACCTATTTTTTCGATAGTACAATTGCTTAGACTCCTTAGATCATTCGTAATATCTGTTCCAATGATGGTAGATGTATACTAGAAATAATCCTTTACTGCAAGATATGTTCATGTAAACACAGAACAGACATTCACACTTTGTTCATACCAGAAAAGTAATACAGACATACACTTTGTTCATACCAGATAACCTAAATTATTGTCCACCAATCATTTAGGTTAACTTCCATCACAGAGCTTCGCCTTCCACCAGACAGGATCCCCTTGTCAAAGAATACAAAATATATGCTTGCTCCATGGTTATAAAATGAGACATTATCAGCTTGGTTCAACATTCACATGTTGAACCAAGCTGTTTAATGATTAATATATATATATATATATATTTTTCATCCCTGATGAAGACTTGCCACCAACTTCTGGGGAAAAAGCATCAGTTCATGTCACTGCTAAAACACAAATTCAGACAACATAAAAATAATAAAAATATGCAAATATATAGAGAGACAGTTCATGCTCCCGTTGGTGTTTCAAACCACACAGATACTAGTTACTGTTGATTCAGTGCTTTTTTTTTTTTTTTCAAGAGAAAAAGGTGCTGGAACATGTTCTAAAAAAGGGACAGGGGTATGGACCTAATAAAAAGCACCTCAATTTCTTGAACACTGTTCTTAAAACTGTGTTATTGTTGCATGGTACAAACCGCAAAAACATAATTTACATGCTCATACTGTATTAAATTTTTATTTTAAAGAAATGTCAGGATTTTGTAACAGTTAATAATGCATATTATTATAATGTTAAAGAAATACTGAAATTTCTGTTAGTCGTGCACTCAAATGAAAGTTAAGTTGGCATTAAGGATTACATTACACTGAGGAATAGAAAGGAACTGCATTTTGATTATAAAATAAAGTCCAGTTTGTTTTTTCAACTCTTGAGATGTTCCCGCCATTCTTCTCTGTTCTTTGCTTCTCATATCCATTGCTGAATGGTGTCCTCGAAGAAGACAAGGTTGAACATATTTTGTAGAATCAAGTTAGGTTAGCGGATGCCCAACAATTTTTGTATGAATAACAATGAGGTTATTGTTATTCATAAAAATTGTTGGGCATTCGCTTTTGTTGTTGCTTTCGCAATTGTTTTTCAATTTTCTATGAATAACAATGAGGTTGTCATTAAAAGAAAAGACAAAGTTGAGGTTATTATCAAGTTCATCTAAGAAAATCCCCTTTGATATTCACTAGAATATATAGCAGTGGTTATGCAAGGTTTGCTTCAGTGGTAAAATTTGCCTACATATGTCTTTTCCATGTAGTTGTAGGTATTCTCTAAAACTGTTAAGTCTTTTTCATGTTTCTTCATAACCATACAATATGTTTCCCTTTACATTTTTTTTGGCCAGTTGTTTGCTTCTAACATTATGTATTTGGCAAAACAACACAGTGTTATTCTGTGGTCGAAATATTCTTCTCTTAATGTAGGAAGTATGTCAGAATTTGGTATTAACTTAGCAATGTCAGGAAATGTGCTATTGGGATAATGGGGTCTAAAGTGCCCCAAGAAAACTGTAACACTGCCGCTGCCGGCCTGTTTCAGCTCAGCAGTTCATCCAGTTGGTAAGCGGTTAATCCACGCTCGGCCGTAAATGTGGTGCACCAGGAATCCTGATTCGTCAGACCAAGCCACTTTCTTTCAATCATCCACGGTCTAATCTCGATGATCTTGGGTCCATTTCATGCGTTGTTGGTGATGACGTTCAGTGAACATGGAAACCCGGCTGGGTTTTTGGCTACACAGGCCCATTCACAGAAGGCTGTCATGAACTGTGTGCTGTGATACATCGCCCTGATCACCATTGTTGTAGGTACAGGTGGTTTGTCGCACTGTGGCCCTGTGGTCACTGTGAACAATGTGCAACAGTCTCCGCTCTCCTCTGGCATCAGTGAGCTGCGGACGACGGTTTGTCCTTTGGCCGTCTGGGCTTCACTTTTGATACATACTTGCTACAGTGGCATGTGAACAAACCACTCCATTTCCGAGATCATAGTTCCAAGGCACCATGCCATCACAATTTGTTCTTTATCAAACTCCAATAAATCGTGAACTTTTCCCATTCTGACTTCGAACACTACTAACCGGAAGCCGGTCCTCGGTTTGTATATATACTGCTCTGTGAACTTCACCTGCACCACCATTCAGTCTCCAGGCGCACTCATTTCTCTAGGCTGGGACTGGTCATAATATAATGGCTCATCGGTGTATGTATGTAATGTGCCTTTTCTGCCCTGTTTTGTGAACACTCATTTTTGTTTCAACTTTAATGCAATAGAAAAAGAAGTTAACAAAAACAGTTGGGTCACTGTGCGATTGCTTTGCATTAAAGAAATGGATAACTATAATGTTTTATCATATTGTGTTGTAAAAGCACATTATTTTTCTGCTGTGGTGAGCCAGAAATTTTTGCTACATTTTACAGTGTAAAATAATAATGATAAAGTAAAAGAGAAGTGCTGCTAGCTGTAATAATTAAAACTTATATCATTTTCCGTAATAATTAAAACTTAAATCATATGCTAGGATTATATTAATTCAACATTTGTCGAAAACATTATGTGGTTTCAGAAATTATTAACTATATGTCAACAAAATAGTTTCCATATCATCTACTGTTTCGCACGTTACTAGAAATTCGAGCACGGGAAAAACGTCCATATAATAAAAAAATTTTATTTCAACTTGTCACTAATATTCTTTTTACTTTTTGATGTTCCTTATAATAGTTTAGAATTTTATTATGAAGATTACAAATTTATATGAAAAAATGTTTTTATATGTGCAGTCAAATGCATCATAAGTTGTCAAAGTCCTCCAATACGTAGAGACAATATGTATTAAATGATTAATATTATTCCAGTTTTTTAACTCATGATTCACGAAATTAATACAATAGAAAAGAACTTTCGAACCTTTTGATTATGATGCGTTGAATCAGTAATAAGCCATCTTGTTATCGAAGAAGGCACAATTTTTCTTTCCTGTGGTATCAGCTTCCAAGTTGAACTTCGATCTTATAATTTCTTATTATAGATGATGGTTGCATGTTTCATTTTCCGTGGCTCGATATCCCAAACTAGTTTCAATTCCTTCTTTTTGGAATCATCATCAGTGGGTATTATGATCTACTTCTCATACACGTTGTGCTTCGGCCACTTACATCGATTCTACTGGCAGCATCCGACTTTTCACGGCAGTTGTACTCTTGCGCATGCTATTTTTGGTATTAATGCACATTCTTAGTCGTGTTTTGATATAATTGGATGATATGAATTCCGATTCTAAATTAATTGGTGTTGCCATTCGTTTGTTGAAAATAATTAATAAGGTCTTTTATTATATTTTTTATCGTTAATTTCTTTTTCGATAAAATATTTCCAAGCGTACGGTAGACTCATTGGATCATTATTATTACAATTTATTTCTTTAGTTTTTTCAATCATTACTGCTTCTGAGGTTAATATTTGATTTTTAGTTTTATGTGAGGTTATTAATTTTGCATCATACCAATCAGGATAAGCTTCATTTTCAATACAATGATTTATTAATGATGTTTTGTTTTATTTTTTATTCCAGTTCGATATATGTTCTTTTAATCTGGTCTTAAATCTTCTTTTTGTACTTCCTATGTATACTTTATTTCTTTCATTTCTTTCTATTTCTGTATAATATTTTGTTGGTATAGAATATACTCCGGCTTTATCAAGCATTGATCTTCTTTCATTTCCAGTAGTTAATATAGTTTCGTTATCTATGACGGTTTCTGCTAATATCATTTTTTCTTTAATGCATTCCTTCTTTAGGATATCTGTTTTTGGAGGAATGTAGGGAATTTTACCAGCAAATTTTATTTCATTTTTTTGTTTGTTTTTATTTTCATTTAAAGATTTCTTTATATTTTCAAGTATATCATCTATGATCTTTTTCTTGTATCCAAATTTCATAGCAGTTCTTTTTATCCAGTTAATCTCAATCTTTTCTTTGTGTTTATTACAGGAATGGGTTAATGCTCTTCTTATGTAAAATTGAAGTGCTGCCCTTTTATATTTCCAAGGATGATTTGAATCAATCGGAATTATCGTTGGAGTATAAGTTGGTTTTCGATATACTTCGTATTCAATCATATTATTTTGCCTGAATAAAGAAATGTCTAAATAGTGTAGTTGTCTATTAACTTCTTTTTCCATAGTGACTTGTATTGTAGGATAAAAACTATTGTATTTGTTTACAAATGTTTCAAGTTCTTTTTCAGATTGCTTCCAGAAGATAAGGATATCGTCAACGTATCTTACGTATAGTATTAGTTGTTTTTGATTGAATGAATCCAAAAGTTTATTTTCTATGTCTTGTAATATTATTTCAGCAAGAAGTCCCGAAATTGGTGATCCCATTGGTGCACCTTGTTTTTGTCGGTATATTTTTTTATTATATGTGAAGTAGTTATTATCAGCTACTAGTTTCAATGCCTGGATAATACTAATTATTTATGCTTCAGGTATTTTTTCATCTTTTAACTTCTGATCTAACAATTGAATTGCTTCATAAACAGGTGTATTTGGATATAGGGAAACAATATCTAGACTGATCATCAGAAAATCGGTTGTTTTTAGTTCTTTAACTTTTTTAATCACTTCAATGGAGTTGTTAATTGTATAAATATGTTGAAAGTAATACTGTTTTAAATGTTTAAATAGTTCTTTATCAAGGAGAATTGTTGGAGCCGTTGTTTTATTTACTATTGGTCTTAATGGTTCTTCTTTTTTATACGTTTCGATTTTGCTGAATATGCTTGGAATAGACGCTCCAACGGGCGGAATGGCTTTGTTTTTAATATTATCAGGTAAATGTCCATGGTTTTTTTATATAAGCCATTTTTCTTAGAATTGTATCTGTTGGGTCAAGTGTAGTTTCTTCGATATCCAATTTTTCTATAGCCGTTTTCATTTTTATATCATAATCATCTTTGTCTAATACAATAATTTGTTTGGCTTTATCAGCGCTTACGCATTTAATTGCTGGGTTGTTCTTGAGGTTCATTAGCTCTTGTCTCTCATATTTTATAGCTGGTATTTGTTCTTCTTTTTCTTTGTTATTGATTGCTCTTAATATTTTAAATCTTGTAGGGTTTTGTCTTTTATTTGGTAGTTTCTTGATGACGTCTTCTATATATGGGATTATTATCTCGGCTTTCGGAATTTTTTGTTTATATGCATATCTCGTTCCTCTATTGAGTGCTTTAACTTGTAGATATGTCAATTCATTATTAGATTTGTTAATGAACAGTGGTTTGTCTTCTAATGTTGGTATTTTTTCTTTTTCTTCTTTGTTATTATATTTTTTCTCTTATGAGGTTTTCAATTTTATGAAAGTGTCTCCTTCTGTCTTTAAATTGTTGTCTTTCTATAATAGCAAATATTTTAATTAATGCTATTTTTGTTTCTTCTTTATCTATCTCTTGCATGCATTGATTATATAATCTGTAGTTTTTCTTACTCAATCTATCAATGTCTTTTCTTTTTTCTCTAATAGAGGCTCTTAATCTTTTAATTTCACAGGTTTGTAAAATGGTTTTATCTTTATAATTCATTGGTTTATTTCTAATTTGTAAAAATTTAGGTGTAATTCCATTGTTTTTACAAGTTGTCAAAAAGTTTAAATGTTCGACTTCTTTGCTCAACTGGATTCTATTCTTTTTAAAGTTTGTGATATTCATTTTGTTTAGTTTGTATATATTATTATTTCAGCCGCGAATTTCAGATTCTCTCCAATAAAATCAACATTATGAGCCTTTTAAATCTCCAGTTTCCATAAATTATATTAATTCAACATTTGTCGAAAACATTACGTGGTTTCAGAAATTATTAACTATATGTCAACAAAATAGTTTCCATATCATCTACTGTTTCGCACGTTACTAGAAATTCGAGCACGGGAAAAATGTCCATATAATAAAAAAATTTTATTTCAACTTGTCACTAATATTCTTTTTTTCTTTTTGATGTTCCTTATAATAGTTTAGAATTTTATTATGAAGATTACAAATTTATATGAAAAAATGTTTTTATATGTGCAGTCAAATGCATCATAAGTTGTCAAAGTCCTCCAATACGTAGAGACAATATGTATTAAATGATTAATATTATTCCAGTTTTTTAACTCATGATTCACGAAATTAATACAATAGAAAAGAACTTTCGAACCTTTTGATTATGATGCGTTGAATCAGTAATAAGCCATCTTGTTATCGAAGAAGGCACAATTTTTCTTTCCTGTGGTATCAGCTTCCAAGTTGAACTTCAATCTTATAATTTCTTATTATAGATGATGGTTGCATGTTTCATTTTCCGTGGCTCGATATCCCAAACTAGTTTCAATTCCTTCTTTTGGAATCATCTTCAGTGGGTATTATGATCTACTTCTCATACACGTTGTGTTTCGGCCACTTACATCGATTCTACTGGCAGCGTCCGACTTTTCACGGCAGTTGTACTCTTGCGCATGCTATTTTTGGTATTAATGCACATTCTTAGTCGTGTTTTGATATAATTGGATGATATGAATTCCGATTCTAAATTAATTGGTGTTGCCATTCGTTTGTTGAAAATAATTAATAAGGTCTTTTATTATATTTTTTATCGTTAATTTCTTTTTCGATAAAATATTTCCAAGCGTACGGTAGACTCATTGGATCATTATTATTACAATTTATTTCTTTAGTTTTTTCAATCATTACTGCTTCTGAGGTTAATATTTGATTTTTAGTTTTATGTGAGGTTATTAATTTTGCATCATACCAATCAGGATAAGCTTCATTTTCAATACAATGATTTATTAATGATGTTTTGTTTTCTTTTTTATTCCAGTTCAATATATGTTCTTTTAATCTGGTCTTAAATCTTCTTTTTGTACTTCCTATGTATACTTTATTTCTTTCATTTCTTTCTATTTCTGTATAATATTTTGTTGGTATAGAATATACTCCGGCTTTATCAAGCATTGATCTTCTTTCATTTCCAGTAGTTAATATAGTTTCGTTATCTATGACGGTTTCTGCTAATATCATTTTTTCTTTAATGCATTCCTTCTTTAGGATATCTGTTATTGGAGGAATGTAGGGAATTTTACCAGCAAATTTTATTTCATTTTTTTGTTTATTTTTATTTTCATTTAAAGATTTCTTTATATTTTCAAGTATATCATCTATGATCTTTTTCTTGTATCCAAATTTCATAGCAGTTCTTTTTATCCAGTTAATCTCAACCTTTTCTTTGTTTTTATTACAGGAATGGGTTAATGCTCTTCTTATGTAAAATTGAAGTGCTGCCCTTTTATATTTCCAAGGATGATTTGAATCAATCGGAATTATCGTTGGAGTATAAGTTGGTTTTCGATATACTTCGTATTCAATCATATTATTTTGCCTGAATAAAGAAATGTCTAAATAGTGTAGTTGTCTATTAACTTCTTTTTCCATAGTGACTTGTATTGTAGGATAAAAACTATTGTATTTGTTTACAAATGTTTCAAGTTCTTTTTCAGATTGCTTCCAGAAGATAAGGATATCGTCAACGTATCTTACGTATAGTATTAGTTGTTTTTGATTGAATGAATCCAAAAGTTTATTTTCTATGTCTTGTAATATTATTTCAGCAAGAAGTCCCGAAATTGGTGATCCCATTGGTGCACCTTGTTTTTGTCGGTATATTTTTTATTATATGTGAAGTAGTTATTATCAGCTACTAGTTTCAATGCCTGGATAATACTAATTATTTATGCTTCAGGTATTTTTTCATCTTTTAACTTCTGATCTAACAATTGAATTGCTTCATAAACAGGTGTATTTGGATATAGGGAAACAATATCTAGACTGATCATCAGAAAATCGGTTGTTTTTAGTTCTTTAACTTTTTTAATCACTTCAATGGAGTTGTTAATTGTATAAATATGTTGAAAGTAATACTGTTTTAAATGTTTAAATAGTTCTTTATCAAGGAGAATTGTTGGAGCCGTTGTTTTATTTACTATTGGTCTTAATGGTTCTTCTTTTTTATACGTTTTGATTTTGCTGAATATGCTTGGAATAGACGCTCCAACGGGCGGAATGGCTTTGTTTTTAATATTATCAGGTAAATGTCCATGGTTTTTTTATATAAGCCATTTTTCTTAGAATTGTATCTGTTGGGTCAAGTGTAGTTTCTTCGATATCCAATTTTTTCTATAGCCGTTTTCATTTTTATATCATAATCATCTTTGTCTAATATAATAATTTGTTTGGCTTTATCAGCGCTTACGCATTTAATTGCTGGGTTGTTCTTGAGGTTCATTAGCTCTTGTCTCTCATATTTTATAGCTGGTATTTGTTCTTCTTTTTCTTTGTTATTGATTGCTCTTAATATTTTAAATCTTGTAGGGTTTTGTCTTTTATTTGGTAGTTTCTTGATGACGTCTTCTATATATGGGATTATTATCTCGGCTTTCGGAATTTTTTGTTTATATGCATATCTCGTTCCTCTATTGAGTGCTTTAACTTGTAGATATGTCAATTCATTATTAGATTTGTTAATGAACAGTGGTTTGTCTTCTAATGTTGGTATTTTTTCTTTTTCTTCTTTGTTATTATATTTTTTCTCTTATGAGGTTTTCAATTTTATGAAAGTGTCTCCTTCTGTCTTTAAATTGTTGTCTTTCTATAATAGCAAATATTTTAATTAATGCTATTTTTGTTTCTTCTTTATCTATCTCTTGCATGCATTGATTATATAATCTGTAGTTTTTCTTACTCAATCTATCAATGTCTTTTCTTTTTTCTCTAATAGAGGCTCTTAATCTTTTAATTTCACAGGTTTGTAAAATGGTTTTATCTTTATAATTCATTGGTTTATTTCTAATTTGTAAAAATTTAGGTGTAATTCCATTGTTTTTACAAGTTGTCAAAAAGTTTAAATGTTCGACTTCTTTGCTCAACTGGATTCTATTCTTTTTAAAGTTTGTGATATTCATTTTGTTTAGTTTGTATATATTATTATTTCAGCCGCGAATTTCAGATTCTCTCCAATAAAATCAACATTATGAGCCTTTTTAAATCTCCAGTTTCCATAAATTATATTAATTCAACATTTGTCGAAAACATTACGTGGTTTCAGAAATTATTAACTATATGTCAACAAAATAGTTTCCATATCATCTACTGTTTCGCACGTTACTAGAAATTCGAGCACGGGAAAAAATGTCCATATAATAAAAAAATTTTATTTCAACTTGTCACTAATATTCTTTTTTCTTTTTGATGTTCCTTATAATAGTTTAGAATTTTATTATGAAGATTACAAATTTATATGAAAAAATGTTTTTATATGTGCAGTCAAATGCATCATAAGTTGTCAAAGTCCTCCAATACGTAGAGACAATATGTATTAAATGATTAATATTATTCCAGTTTTTTAACTCATGATTCACGAAATTAATACAATAGAAAAGAACTTTCGAACCTTTTGATTATGATGCGTTGAATCAGTAATAAGCCATCTTGTTATCGAAGAAGGCACAATTTTTCTTTCCTGTGGTATCAGCTTCCAAGTTGAACTTCAATCTTATAATTTCTTATTATAGATGATGGTTGCATGTTTCATTTTCCGTGGCTCGATATCCCAAACTAGTTTCAATTCCTTCTTTTTGGAATCATCTTCAGTGGGTATTATGATCTACTTCTCATACACGTTGTGTTTCGGCCACTTACATCGATTCTACTGGCAGCGTCCGACTTTTCACGGCAGTTGTACTCTTGCGCATGCTATTTTTGGTATTAATGCACATTCTTAGTCGTGTTTTGATATAATTGGATGATATGAATTCCGATTCTAAATTAATTGGTGTTGCCATTCGTTTGTTGAAAATAATTAATAAGGTCTTTTATTATATTTTTTATCGTTAATTTCTTTTTCGATAAAATATTTCCAAGCGTACGGTAGACTCATTGGATCATTATTATTACAATTTATTTCTTTAGTTTTTTCAATCATTACTGCTTCTGAGGTTAATATTTGATTTTTAGTTTTATGTGAGGTTATTAATTTTGCATCATACCAATCAGGATAAGCTTCATTTTCAATACAATGATTTATTAATGATGTTTTGTTTTCTTTTTATTCCAGTTCAATATATGTTCTTTTAATCTGGTCTTAAATCTTCTTTTTGTACTTCCTATGTATACTTTATTTCTTTCATTTCTTTCTATTTCTGTATAATATTTTGTTGGTATAGAATATACTCCGGCTTTATCAAGCATTGATCTTCTTTCATTTCCAGTAGTTAATATAGTTTCGTTATCTATGACGGTTTCTGCTAATATCATTTTTTCTTTAATGCATTCCTTCTTTAGGATATCTGTTATTGGAGGAATGTAGGGAATTTTACCAGCAAATTTTATTTCATTTTTTTGTTTATTTTTATTTTCATTTAAAGATTTCTTTATATTTTCAAGTATATCATCTATGATCTTTTTCTTGTATCCAAATTTCATAGCAGTTCTTTTTATCCAGTTAATCTCAACCTTTTCTTTGTTTTTATTACAGGAATGGGTTAATGCTCTTCTTATGTAAAATTGAAGTGCTGCCCTTTTATATTTCCAAGGATGATTTGAATCAATCGGAATTATCGTTGGAGTATAAGTTGGTTTTCGATATACTTCGTATTCAATCATATTATTTCGCCTGAATAAAGAAATGTCTAAATAGTGTAGTTGTCTATTAACTTCTTTTTCCATAGTAACTTGTATTGTAGGATAAAAACTATTGTATTTGTTTACAAATGTTTCAAGTTCTTTTTCAGATTGCTTCCAGAAGATAAGGATATCGTCAACATATCTTACGTATAGTATTAGTTGTTTTTGATTGAATGAATCCAAAAGTTTATTTTCTATGTCTTGTAATATTATTTCAGCAAGAAGTCCCGAAATTGGTGATTCCATTGGTGCACCTTGTTTTTGTCGGTATATTTTTTATTATATGTGAAGTAGTTATTATCAGCTACTAGTTTCAATGCCTGGATAATACTAATTCTTTGTGCTTCAGGTATTTTTTCATCTTTTAACTTCTGATCTAACAATTGAATTGCTTCATAAAACAGGTGTATTTGGATATAGGGAAAATTGAAAACCTCATAAGAGAAAAATATAATAAAGAAGAAAAAGAAAAAATACCAACATTAGAAGACAAACCACTGTTCATTAACGAATCTAATAATGAATTGACATATCTACAAGTTAAAGCACTCAATAGAGGAACGAGATATGCATATAAACAAAAAATTCCGAAAGCCGAGATAATAATCCCATATATAGAAGACGTCATCAAGAAACTACCAAATAAAAGACAAAACCCTACAAGATTTAAAATATTAAGAGCAATCAATAACAAAGAAAAAGAAGAACAAATACCAGCTATAAAATATGAGAGACAAGAGCTAATGAAGCTCAAGAACAACCCAGCAATTAAATGCGTAAGCGCTGATAAAGCCAAACAAATTATTATATTAGACAAAGATGATTATGATATAAAAATGAAAACGGCTATAGAAAAATTGGATATCGAAGAAACTACACTTGACCCAACAGATACAATTTTAAGAAAAATGGCTTATATAAAAAAACCATGGACGTTTACCTGATAATATTAAAAACAAAGCCATTCCGCCCGTTGGAGCGTCTATTCCAAGCATATTCAGCAAAATCAAAACGCATAAAAAAGAAGAACCATTAAGACCAATAGTAAATAAAACAACGGCTCCAACAATTCTCCTTGAAAAAGAACTATTTAAACATTTAAAACAGTATTACTTTCAACATATTTATACAATTAACAACTCCATTGAAGTGATTAAAAAAGTTAAAGAACTAAAAACAACCGATTTTCTGATGATCAGTCTAGATATTGTTTCCCTATATCCAAATACACCTGTTTATGAAGCAATTCAATTGTTAGATCAGAAGTTAAAAGATGAAAAAATACCTGAAGCACAAAGAATTAGTATTATCCAGGCATTGAAACTAGTAGCTGATAATAACTACTTCACATATAATAAAAAATATATCGACAAAAACAAGGTGTACCAATGGGATCACCAATTTCGGGACTTCTTGCTGAAATAATATTACGAGACACAGAAAATAAACTTTTGGATTCATTCAATCAAAAACAACTAATACTATACGTAAGATACGTTGACGATATCCTTATCTTCTGGAAGCAATCTGAAAAAGAACTTGAAACATTTGTAAACAAATACAATAGTTTTTATCCTACAATACAAGTTACTATGGAAAAAGAAGTTAATAGACAACTACACTATTTAGACATTTCTTTATTCAGGCAAAATAATATGATTGAATACGAAGTATATCGAAAACCAACTTATACTCCAACGATAATTCCGATTGATTCAAATCATCCTTGGAAATATAAAAGGGCAGCACTTCAATTTTACATAAGAAGAGCATTAACCCATTCCTGTAATAAAAACAAAGAAAAGGTTGAGATTAACTGGATAAAAGAACTGCTATGAAATTTGGACACAAGAAAAAGATCATAGATGATATACTTGAAAATATAAAGAAATCTTTAAATGAAAATAAAAACAAACAAAAAAATGAAATAAAATTTGCTGGTAAAATTCCCTACATTCCTCCAATAACAGATATCCTAAAGAAGGAATGCATTAAAGAAAAAATTATATTAGCAGAAACCGTTATAGATAACGAAACTATATTAACTACTGGAAATGAAAGAAGATCAATGCTTGATAAAGCCGGAGTATATTCTATACCAACAAAATATTATACAGAAATAGAAAGAAATGAAAGAAATAAAGTATACATAGGAAGTACAAAAAGAAGATTTAAGACCATATTAAAAGAACATATATCGAACTGGAATAAAAAGAAAACAAAACATCATTAATAAATCATTGTATTGAAAATGAAGCTTATCCTGATTGGTATGATACAAAATTAATAACCTCACATAAAACTAAAAATCAAATATTAACTTCAGAAGCAGTAATGATTGAAAAAACTAAAGAAATAAATTGTAATAATAATGATCCAATGAGTCTACCGTACGCTTGGAAATATTTTATCGAAAAAGAAATTAACGATAAAAAATATAATAAAAGACCTTATTAATTATTTTCAACAAACGAATGGCAACACCAATTAATTTAGAATCGGAATTCATATCATCCAATTATATCAAAACACGACTAAGAATGTGCATTAATACCAAAAATAGCATGCGCAAGAGTACAACTGCCGTGAAAAGTCGGACGCTGCCAGTGGAATCGATGTAAGTGGCCGAAACACAACGTGTATGAGAAGTAGATCATAATACCCACTGAAGATGATTCCAAAAAGAAGGAATTGAAACTAGTTTGGGATATCGAGCCACGGAAAATGAAACATGCAACCATCATCTATAATAAGAAATTATAAGATCGAAGTTCAACTTGGAAGCTGATACCACAGGAAAGAAAAATTGTGCCTTCTTCGATAACAAGATGGCTTATTACTGATTCAACGCATCATAATCAAAAGGTTCGAAAGTTCTTTTCTATTGTATTAATTTCGTGAATCATGAGTTAAAAAACTGGAATAATATTAATCATTTAATACATATTGTCTCTACGTATTGGAGGACTTTGACAACTTATGATGCATTTGACTGCACATATAAAAACATTTTTTCATATAAATTTGTAATCTTCATAATAAAATTCTAAACTATTATAAGGAACATCAAAAAGAAAAAAAGAATATTAGTGACAAGTTGAAATAAAAAAATTTTATTACATGGACGTTTTTCCCGTGCTCGAATTTCTAGTAACGTGCGAAACAGTAGATGATATGGAAACTATTTTGTTGACATATAGTTAATAATATGCTAGGATGTCTAGCAACTGAATGAAGCGGCAGTGATTAACTATGTTCAGTTTTTAAGGATATAGTAAATTTCTTATTTCTGTGTTCATAGTGTCTGGGTGAGGTTCTTTAGATCAGATCAGATCATATGTAGAGGATTTTAGGAAGGGAGTGTCTGACCCCAGGTCTTAAACAACCCTTAGAAATAGGAAGCTAGGAGATTTGGGCTAGAGTGCCCAATAGGAAAGTCATACAGAAGCGAGTAGAAAGGGGGAGGAAAATACCCTTATTTATTACCGGGGGGCCAGTACTCAGGGCCTGACGTTTTAACGTACCCATCTGACACACAGTGGATATTTAGTGGTTCGAGCGTTCTTACCTGCCTGGGATCGAACCGGGGTCTTCTCCATGGCAGTCACGAACGTTGACCACTAGGCCACCAGCGGCCCATGAGGTTCTTTGTATAAAATTGACATAATATGAGGGCTGCACATTTGCAGAGAATCCTACTTGTTGATGTAGGATGGCTTCCTGTGAAGGTGAAAAATATTGTATTTGTAAAGAGTAAAAATGTAAAATGTGAAAATGTATTCTATTTAATGAATTTGTTTTCTTTCTCTCTTTCTTTTTCTGAGCATGAAATAGTTATTTATTTTTTTCCCCATGCAGCTGGAATCAAATTGTCACCATTTCACCAAACATATTGAAACTTACTCCCAATCTTCGTTTCCTGAATTTGGAAAATAACTTGATACAGAAGGTAGAAGAAAAGACGTGGAAATATATGTCTCCAGAAGTTCGAATATTAAATTTATCAGGTACAGTTCTTAAATTTTGTTAAACCATGAGGTCTCTTGTTTATGTATAATGTGATATATCGGATATAAAGTTCTTTGACCCTTAAAATACATTGTCAAAGAGTGAAAGGGTCTACCTTTTTACTCACTGTTTTCTTGTATGACCTTTGTGCCTTGAAGCATTATGAGGGTTTTGAAAACCTGTTGAACTATTTTATTCTCCATTGTACATTTTTTAATGCCTCCAAAAAAAAAAAAAAGAGGGAGGGGGACTTGTAATTTTAGTTACACTAATTTATAATGCAAGACATACAACATACATGGATACTTTGTTTGCTACTTTAAGTTTTTTGTATTATTATTTTTTGTTCTAATTTCATTGTAAACAATAAGTTAAGGAATTTTCAACAATTTCATTTTTTTCAATATACAAAAAAAAAAAAAAAAAAAAAACCTTAGCTTTGAAATACTAGGTAGTAAATCCAAATACGCTTTGGTTCAACGTTCAACACCCCTATTATATATTCTTTACTTAAAAGCATTGTATTTTTAAAGCATTTTTTAACCACTAATTGATTTATCATTAGTGCCAAGTAAAATTTTCACTAACCTTTGCTTGTTTCAAATTTCTTGAATTCAGAGAAAATAAAGAATCGGTTATTTAGTGAATTCAGAGAAAAATAATAAAAAAGGTTATTTAGTGTCATCTATTTCATGCTGTCTCAGTGCTCTCAAAGGTGTAACATATATTGTTTTATACACAAGTATAAAAGAATGAAAAAAAGAACATGTTTTTTGATAATCTGAAATTCAAAATTTAACATACAATTGCATAAAGCATACAAATGAATTACATATAACAGAACTGAAAAAGCGATAGAAAGTACAGTAAAATATTGGGGATAGTGCAGAATTATGTATTACAGTGCGAAACGTGTTACCGGAAAACATATAACCAAGGTTCCATTACACATATATGTGTATATATACACTGGCACAAGACAGACCGTTGTGGAGGAAACTTGGGGAGACCTTCGTCCAGCAGTGGATTGATAATGGTTGACAATGATGATGATGATGATGATACACTAAGAGCAATTGAATTAGAGACGGCTGGCGTCATGCAAATGTGGTGCTGTGGGCAGCCTTGTAAACGGAAACGACATGATGTATGCAGCGATCCGACAATATAAGGAGTGATGCGACGGGAATCAGTAAGAGTCAGACGCAGTATGGGTAAGATGAAGGATCTAAGCGCATTTGATCGTGGGCAAATTGTCGGGGCCCGACGAATGGGTCACTCCATCTCGGAAATCGTGCAGGCACTGGGATTTTCATGAGCCACTGTGTCACAGGTGCACCGTGAGTACATCGAATCCGGTAAAACCATCCCTGCAAGGGCCAACTGCCATGGACAACAGCGTGTGGATGAGTGGGACCATCGTCGGCTAGCTCGCATTGTAACAGCGGATAGACGGGCCACAGTGCAAAAAAATCACTCTGCAATTTAACGCTGGTGTGCAAAAATGTGTAAGGAGCCACACCATCCAGAACCATCTCCTTGCTATGGGGTAAAGAAGCCATCGTCCCAAGAGGGTACCGTTGCTGACCGCACATCACAGGGTGCAAAGATTAGCATGGGTGCGGGAACATCGCCACTGGACGCTTGACGTGTGGGAAAATCTTGCCTGGACTGATGAGTCGAGATTCACGTTGGTACATGCGGATGGCAGGGTACGAGTACGGTGCAAACCGCATGAAGCGATGGATCCTTCTTGCCAACAGGGTACTCTTCAAGCTGGTGGGGTTAGCATTCTTGTCTGGGGACTGTTTACATGGACTGAAATAGGACCCTTGGTATGTGCGACATCGTCCCTCACAGGTCAATGTTACCGGGATATCCTGGACGACCATTTGCTCCCGTTTGTGCGTCTTCAACATCCCACTGGGGACCTCATCCTGCAACAAGACAATGCACCGTGCCATCGCTCCCGAATTGTATCCGAATGGTTGGATGAACACTCCACCAACATGACCTCGCTTCCTTGGCCAGCTAGGTCACCTGACCTCAGTCCCATCGAGCACATCTGGGATGCCATCGAGAGAGATGTTCGAGGCTCTGACCCCCTCCATCAAATCTTCGTGAACTGTGGGAGCTTGTTCAGAGGTTATGGATCCGTATGGCTTCCCAACGCTTCCGGTGTCTTGTCAAGTCCATGCCGAGACAAATCGCCGCCATCATCAGGGCGAAAGGTGGTGTTACACGTTACTAGACAGGTAACTCTAATTCACTTGCTCTTCAGTGTATATTACTTTATTAATTTCAATTGCTTGTGATAAAAAATTATACTGTTCTATGAAGCAAAAATGTAAATGTTTTCATTTGTGTGCTTCTTACCTGTATGAAAGGTATCTTATCTGAATTATACAGTACTTTTCATTGTACTTTTTATTTAGCATTATTAGTATTTTGAAATCTTTTATAACAGCAGGTGTTGCTGCTACAAAATGAAAGTATTTGTATCTATTAAAAAGTGACTTTAATAGATAATTTACAAAGTCAAAGGGAAAAGAACAAAGCAAGTATTCACAAATTCAACAACTGCATACAACACATACCAAATGGATGTGATGAACAAATAATTAAAATTTTCCAAAGAAACTTTTTTTAGGAACAGTTCCTGACCCAGATGTTCTGGCTGCATCATCCAGTTTCATTTCATCTGTTCGGTTGTAAAGGTGTGCAACAAAATTTAAGATTTGCAGCATAATGTAAAGAAACTGAAATAAATAAGTGCTTTCTGTTTTTATTTGGTGGTGTGAGTGACTGCACAAAATCTCTATTAGATGGGTGAAGATACAGTGAAACCTCAGTTATATGGTGAAACCTAATACAGTGAAAATGTTTTTCTAGGGGATGGCCTTAAAAAATGTATGAATGTAAAAGTAGACATGAAATTTTAAAATCTTAAATACTATTTAAAATTCATGCTTTAAAGGAGTATAAAATGTTCCATAATAATGATTTATTTAAAGTCAAATTGGCAGCAAAAGTAAAAAAAAAAGTGTTACAAATTATAATACATTTTATCATATTACAAAAATCATAAAGCTTATGAAGATCAAACTTCTCTTTTGACAGCTTTGTCTGTCTAGATGAAGTGAAATCCTCACAACTAAGAATCTGAGACCAGTGCTTCAGTACAGAACATATAAAGTAACAGAGCCCCCCCCCCCCCCGTGTAGATCCTTAGTTCATCTCTTCAAAACCAGAATGTTGAATATTGATGTTACATTTAGGATTCTATCCTGCTACACCACAAAGTAGTGGAGCCACAAAGTTATGCCTCAGAGATTTATCCCTTTTTAAATAATGCTTATGTGTGTTGCTCATGAAATGCCAATTTTTCATCTAAACCGAAATTAAACAACATATCTTTCTCTGATGAGATCAAGGTTCAACTTTGGCTGTGCCAAGAAGGAGCACAACAACACTATCTCAACTCTCTCAAAGCTGTAAAAAACTGGGTTACATATCAAAGAATCAAAGAAGCGTGCATTTTTGATAGTCTGAAATTCAAATTTTAATATATGCTGCTCGACATAGAAATCGCTCCACCAAGAAGGAGTGAGGATAGAAGGGTGAAATTGAGCATTAAAATAGGAATATACTGTATAAGGTTTACCTTGATGTTATTTTGAGTCACATAGTGTTTATCAGATGAGATAATGCAGCACAATGGGTAAGTCCCAGTAAGTGATTGCACCGTCGCGAAGGGCAGTACAGGAAGCAATATGGCGTGGCAATGAATCATACAGTTGGTGGATATCGTCCTGTGGAATGGAACACTAAGTATGGTTGACTTGCTCCCATAATTCATTGAGATCGTGAACAGGCCGATGCGATTGCAAATGACGTCCAATGTGGTCTCATAGGTTTTCAATTTGTAATAAATCGAATGATCTTGCTGGCCATGACAGTGTTTGAACATGTTGCAAACATTGTCTGGAGACCCAAGAGGTGTGTACATGGGCATTATCTTGCTGGAAAATGGGTGCTGTAGGCCATTCAGGAATGGTATCAAAATGGGCTGCAGAACCTCAATCACGTATCGGGCAGCTGTCAGTGTGCCCGTGATGCGAACAAGAGGTGACCTGCTGTTCATGCACAATAGCATCCCATACCATGATGCCTACCTTACGGGCGGTTGTTAATCAGGAAACATACCAAAAAACTGAGATCTGTCCGCTCACCAGGCTGTTGCCAGACACAGATCTGTCAATCGTCAGCACCCAGACAGAAATGGGATTCATCACTGAAGACCACAGTTGTCCATTCATGGCCCCAGTTTGCATGACTTTGGCACCAAGCCAGACAAGTGCTGCAATGGCTTTCCATCAATAGCAGTCGATGTAATGGTTGCCTACTGCACAGGTTTGCCACATGTAACCTTCAGTTTACAGTTCAGGTCGTTATGTCAACATCCATGTCCGATGCATACCTGCCAACTCTTCCGATTTGGGCAGAAGTCTTCCGATTTTTTATACATTCTTCCGACCAAACTCATGTTCTACCAAACTCATGTACTCATGTTAAATTTCTGTGTTTTTTGTGAAAAATAACCTGTTTTATTGATTTTTGTAAGTCAAAAAAAAAAAGTTAAAGAGCAGCAGTAACTTACTAGTCTTAATCTCAGGGCTGCCAGACTTGCGCCAATTGCACCAGCCCGTGCCAAGACATTGTTCTTGCACCATTCTGCTAAAAAATTGCGATTTTGACTAAATCTGCACTAATTTTGCGCTAAAAGTTAAAATTTACCGGTCATTGATATTTTAGCGTAATCTTACGCCATTCGAAATCAATTCATCAGTTAATTCGTACGTGAGATTCTTCAGTGGATTTCCGGAGCCCCCCCCCCTGCTTTTTGTCATTTTCGAGATCGATGCAAAAGTGAAGAAATTTTGGGGGTATTAGTTAGGGCAGGGAAGGGGTCGTATTCCATCTGGGAACGTTGTTTTATCTTTTTAAACGTTCGGAAACGGAAGCTAAACAGAGGTCAAATTTTCCCCGTAATGGTATTTTTTTTCTCACGCGATGTTGCTTCTGTTCAGTATTGTTGTTAAATATAATTTTATTGTTTCATTGCATAATTTCAGCTTGAAATTGTAGGCAATGATTTCCGAAGACGGAAGTTAGGCAGCCCGAAAATTTCCCCATAATATTCCGCCAAGAGATTCTTGCGCTGATTCGAGGAATTCCGTCTTTTTTGTTCTCATTTGAACCCTTCACAAGATCGAGGCACAACTGAACTGAAATTTTGGGAGGATTGGTGGTGGTGGGGGGGTCGTTTTCTCCGTCGGAGGACGGAATTTCATCCTTCGAAAACGGAAAGTAGACGGAGATAAGATTTTTCTCGTAATCGTAATTTTTTCTCACAATGTTTCCTCTACCCAGTATTATTAGATATTATTTTATTCCATAAATATTTGTATTTCAGCTTGAAAATGTTGGATAAATTTCCGAAAACGGAAGTCAGATGGAGCGAAGATTTCTTTAGGAATTGCATTTTTTCCCCCGCATTGTGATCCCCACTCCTATGTAGTTGTTAAATGTCAACACTCTCATAAATGTGTGTGCATTTTAGTTTGATAAGGGTGGGGAAATTTCCAAAAACGGAAGTGGCGAAGTTTGGAAATTTGTAAGAATTGATGCATGGTGTTAAAAAGAAAGTATTCATTCTCTGAAAATTACACCATTTATCTAAAATAGTGAAAGCTCTGATATCAGAATCCATGGTTCTCAGCTACAGTTGATGTTTTTAGTAAGCACAGGATACCTTTTAAAAATTGCATTGCTTTTGGAGCAGACAATGCTCCAGTAATGATAGGAGAGAAAAATGGTGTGGCTCATCATTTGAAAGAACACCAAAGTGAAATAATAATTATAGGGTGTATTTGCCATTTAATTAATAATGCAAAATAATTTTTTCCTTGGTTAAAAAAATCGCACAATGTTTCGATCATTAATGTCAGGTGAATTGCTTGAGAGTCTTCTGTTAATTAAATGCAAAGAAAATTTACTTTGCTTTCAAAAAGAGTAATCCAAAGAATTCTTAAAAAAAGCCAAAAAGGCCACTGTAAAAAGTTAAGCTAACTGTTAAATTACTGTAAATAAAATTTCCCTTCAATAAAAACACACAAAAAATAAAGGTAAGTGTCCTGTATTCCTTTTTTGTTTAAGCAGTATGAGTTCTAAATCACTTTATCGTGTGACGAATTGACGTAAAAAAATCTTCTGAATTTTTTAAAGCAATCTTCTGCATATTCATTAAATGTAGTTGGCAGGTATGCTGATGGCGCAGCACCCACTTGGCTGCAGCAGGGCTTTCTGGTGACAAACGAGTATGTCGAACAATCTGCTGGTCCAGGCAAGCTGATGTCTGTTGGACTGCACTACTGCTGCTCTGATGCATGTACGAACCTTCCTGTAACCACTGGTGCCAACGGCATCCAACAATTCATGCATCCTGTTGCACATGTGCAACAATAAGACGTGTAGACCAGCCCGCTTCACAGAGGCCTACAATTATTTGTCTGTGAAATGTATCCAAATGGCGATAAACCTGCCAACCGTGTGTATCCTGCATTTTTGACCTTCGCTGAATAGTTTCCCAGCACAAACAACAAATCTGAAACGTCTGCAACACTTCCACCACCAACCACATATTACCATCTCTGTTGCTCTGACGCCTTTATCTCACAAACATGTGACGTCATTGGCTGCAGTTTAACATCATTTGCATTTCTCGAGTAGGTACCTGCCCCTGACGATTTGCATAGTTTGTAGCACACCTCCTTCTGGCTGGAGCAATTTCTATGTTGAGCCGTGTGTTATCACAAAAAGCATATACATGAATTATGTATAACCAAGTTAAAAAAGCAATAGAAACTACAGTAAAATATGGGGACCAATTCAGAATTATATGTAAAAGTAAAAAAAACGTATAACTAAGAAATGTATAACCAACGTTCCGCTCTATATACTACACCTTGAAATGTTTGGACTTCAAAAACATTCTTATCACCCTCAGAAGGAAAGAAGAAAAAGCCACCACATGGGAGGAATTATTTTTCCTTCTGCACATGTTAAATATTTAACAATATTTGGGGTGATGGAATCATTTTACAACTTTCTGGCACTTTTTAGTCTTAATGTAACAGGGTAAGGTAGAAGAATGTTGCCACTCTCTCTGAGAGAGAAACGTTTACAATTCCTTTAGGGTGCAATGAGCTGTTCTCTCTCATTGTGTTGTAGTCTAAAGTACAGGAAATTGATAATTAATTTATGAGCATATGGAAGGCATGGACATACATAAGGACACACTGATTCTGTGATGCATGGTACAGAGAGAATCTTTACTTAAGGTTCTAAGCTCACAACTGAGTATGTCTACATAGAAATTAAGGTTGGTTTGGTATCAGATTAATTTCTAAAGCACGTTGATGTTCTATTTAGTGCAAGCTTGAGAAATACATGGATAAAAAGAACACACACACTTGAAAATGTGATTCTTATTAAAATCCTGTGGCTTTTGAAACCTGTGATGGGCTATTCCCATGAGGCATGTGTCCCCATGTGTCCCCACTTCTTCCACATGTTGTGGTGTACGCATCATGATGTTGACTGCTGTCTGCTATGCAGTGTGGCTGGGATGTCATTCACTATTCGCAGTTGCTTTTCATCAAATCAGGGTACCACAGATTCATAATTCTGCATGCAAGCAGTGGCGGCTCGTGGCAACTGAAACAGGTGGGGCCAGTAGCGAAAGTCAAACAATGAAATAAAAAAAAAAAAACTGTCATTATTAGGCCAACTATTCAAACCCCCACCCTACCCCCAAGATTCCTTTACTTTTCCCCTGTTTACCCCCTTGACTCACAATAATGCCCAAATCAGGCAGGAATGTGTCAACTATTGTATTGCACACGAAAAAATTTCCTCAGAATAGAATGCATAGCTATTAACAGAAAAATGTTAAAACTCCTTAAATACAATTTTTACCTTAAAACACATGAGCATTAATTTATGTTAGTTGTGCTTTGTGTTTCTTCAGATTTCTCAACTGAGGAATTATCACAGGATTCACAGGATAAAAAAAATGTAGTGAAAAAATAATAACTCCAAATATATGCAGGGAGGGAATGTTTCATGAATTTCGCTTCATATAGAATGAGTACAATACTACCATTTGCATTATTTGAAAGGTTTAACCTTTTTTTTTTAAAGAACTTGTGAAACCTAAAAACATATATGTACTCATGTGCAAATTATACTTACAGGTTTTCTCATTTATTTATTTTTAACATAGAAAATCCTCTCAGTTAAAATTGAAATTAGTTCTGCAAAGCGCTTTGTAAACTTCATACTCTTGGAAACTCAAATTCTTGGGCTGATAAGCACCGAGTTTTTTTAAGTGAAGCTTATCGACTCAAATTCTTGAGCTGATGAGCACTGTGTTTTTTTAAGTGAAGCTCAAACTAAAAATTCTTGGGGTGATAAGCACTGAGTTTTTTAAGTGAAGCTTTTCTTCCAGATTTAAAGCAAAGAACAGAGATTTTAACAAAATATCCACTCCATTCATTGTAATCAACAAGCAAAAAATTTGCGACACAAAGAAACAACACATCACTGAGAGAGAGAGACACGCAGAAAAAACAACTAACTGAACTTTGAGCTTGGTCGGGGTAAGCTTCTCTGTCAACCCACGGTGTTAAGGAAATAGATACTCTCCTGGCCAATCAAATTAGCGCGGGGCCAGATAGTCAGCTCTTTTTGCTCACGCGTTAAGGCAGTGTTGTATGTAGGTCATTATACTGAATGAGACTGGGAGGAAATCGTCTCCTCTTCGCTTGCATAGTGATGTTACTGGGGCCTGTTGGAGCTGGCCCCAATAACCTCACACTCTGAACGTGATCTCTTTCCTCAGGGAATAGTTTTTCGTTTTTGAAGGAAACTTTTCCCTTAGGTAATGGTTTTTGAAGGGAAAGGTTTATCACCATGTAGTTAAGAGAGAGAATAAGAATCAGGGCCAAAAAAAAAAAATTTTTTTTTTAATAGAAACTTTTAGGTGGGGCCCGGTTGCTCTGGCCCCTAATGACGAACCGCCCCTGCATACAAGTATATACGGTCATATCAGAATAATATGACCACCTACCTAATAATGGGAATAATCACCTTTGGTGCGGATGACAGTGGCGAAATGACATGGCACGGACACAGTGAGGCCCTGGAAAGTGGTCTGAAGCACATGTGCCCATTCGGACTGCAGCAGTGCATGGAGGTCCCAGAGGTGACATGGTTGTGGGTCGGCACGTTGAACCTGTCGATCCAAATAGTCCCACAAGTGCTCTATGGGATTAAGGTCAGAGGATTTCGCCAGCCAAGAGAGAAAGGAGACATAGCTGTTGTGTTCCTGAAACTAGTCACACATCCTCTTAGCGACATGGCAGGGCACATTGTCCTGTTGGTAGATACCATCACCACCAGGTTAAACATCCAACATGAAGGGATGCAAGTGGTCAGTGAGGATGGACAGGTAGCCATTACCATTCAGGGACCTATCCAGTGGTACCAGCAGCCCCAGGTCACATCAGGAAAACATCTCCCAGACATGCACTTTACACCGCCGTCTTGTACTTGACCGACAAGCGTGTCCGGATGTTGGTTCCCGTGTGTCCGACTCCCTATCTGCCGCCGCCCGTCACTTCTGTGGAGCAGGAATTTTGATTCGTCGGAGAAGGCAACCTTTTCTTACTCTTCCACTGTCCAATGACGGTAGTCCCATGCGAACTGCAGGCGTCATTGCCGATTGACATGGGTTAACATTGGCGCCTTGATGCAGCATCGACTCCAAAGACCCATGCTTAACAGGGTTCGCTCTACTGTTATCGGGGACATGTACCTGGGTGCCCCAGTGTTCATTTGCTTGGTCGATTGCTGCACTGTTGGAGTCAACAAAGGTGACGTCCTCCTCTGGGGTTGATGGCCTTTGGGTCTCCACAGTTATGATGTCGGGAGGAACTTGGCGTGCAAGCGGTCCATTCTTGGTGCTTCCTTACTACAGCACTTCACAAATAACCCATGAAGTCTGCTGTTTCTGAGATGATTCCACCCTAGGCATGGTAGCTGATGATCATTCCTTTTTGAACATCTGTCAAATCACTACCTCTGCCCATTGTGCTCACGTAATGCACTATGGTTCACCTGTTCTGTCCAGCCGCTTATATTTTCATGTGGTCGACCTTGACACATGCACTCTGTGACACTCCTGGGCAGGTACACTGTGATTCTGGAAGTAGTCATATTATTCTGATACGATGGTGTATTGCACTATCTGAGCATACTAATGATACAGTGAGTTGTCCAGCATTTCTTTCTGATCATAAGCAGATATAAAAATTATTCTATAGGCATCAGGTGAGGCTAGAAAAATTTCCAAACTGTTACATGCCTGAAAACACACACATATTGTGCACATATTCAGGGCTTGAAAAATAATGCCCAAAATGCCCAGGGCATGTAAGTTATTGACCTGGGCAGGTAAACGAAAAATCTCATTGCCTGGTTTGGGCGATTAAACTTTTAAATAAAAAATGTTTGGAATATAATTTCCTACTGTAAGAAAAAATATAGTTGTCACATGTCGTGTTTCTTTTCACTGCTAATTACTGGAAGTTGTATTATTGTTACAAAGTGCCAAGAACATAAGAATATCACTTCTTTAATTATATTATACTCTAGGTCCAGAAATTCGAACCATATGCATAATAGTTTTGCTCCAAATGTTCTTTATAGTCAGTGACTCCAGGAGGCACGTCTCTGATGGAACTAGCCTCTGGTGTTTAGTGACAAAGGGCGAAAACTTCAACCAAAGGAATATGGCAGAATCATGAAATTTCTTAAATACCAATTTCACCATCATACCATTTCATACCAATTTGAGCATCACAATCTTAAAACTTGAGATATCCACTTTTGTGCATTGAAGAATTTGAATACACACCCTTACAATTGAAATGAAAAACGTGTAAAAAAATGTTCATCATATTTCCTAACTTAAAAAAAGAGGGTTCTGATTTGTTATCGTAAAAGATCATTTTTCCTGGGCATCCAGCTTTTACCTGAACAGATAAATAATTTCTGCACATGTAAATTATCTAGCTGGGCATGTAACTTTTCAGATGTTTTTCAAGCCATAATACTGTACCTTTTTTTTAATCATTTCAAAAACTATATAAGAAACAAAGTACTTTTACTGCATTTCTTAAATTGCACCCAGCAGTGAAATATGAACTCACTTATGGGTATTCTATGTCAAATCAGTACAAAAATGTGTTCTTGACCTCAACCCTATTAATTGTCATGAAACTTGGTGATGAACTTGCAGGCTTTGTAAAGAAACTAATCAGTGAAAATTTTAACTTCGTAAATACAATACTTTTGTAGTTATAGAACTTTAAAATTTACAGAAAAAAGCATTTTTGTGGCTACCGTGCCTATCATAGGTGACAATAATTGTAGACTCAATGGACAATTTAGTTTTCAAGTTCATCCATTTTGACCTTCAATCTCTCAGAAACACAATTAATTGTACAGGCCTGCCAACCCACCGGGTTTAGGCCGGCAATGCCGGATTTCATTACATTTCTCAGAATTCTGGATTATAAAATAATATTGCCAGATTCCATCATGATTTCCATAGCGTGAATTAAAAAGTAACGAGGAGAAAAGTTCAAAGTTCTCCGAGGCATCGGAGCACTTCAATGATTACCATATCATAAATTAAAAAATGACGAGAAGAAAAGTTCAAAGTTCTCCGAGGCATCGGTTCGTTATTGGATAAGTTACCCCCCCCCGTCAGAAATTCTTCTCCGCCATTGGTGGCGATGTTTACTCTTCTGTCCGCTAATGATCTCTGGTGCTGCAGGCACGGAGCAGGAGCAGGCTTCGCTTTAGCGGGCACCTTACGTATTGTCCCAGATTCCTCGTCTGTCGATGATATCCGAAGCACTTGGTAGTGTTTTGCTTTGTTTGATGTACTTTGTCTCTCTTCAAAGGAATTTCTGAGACCTTTCCATTCACATGTTTAATCACACGATGGCTGGTAGAAAATATCAGTCTGTTTTTAAGAAATGTTTGTTATATGACAAATTATCCGTGTATGATTGATTCAAGGAAAGTCCAACAATTTGCCTTTTGCTCTATCTGTAGGTGTTTCCGTTGTCCACAAGGGCAAATCGATACAGTTAATCACATTCATACGCAAAAACACATGGACAATTCTAAGTGCATAGAAAATAACAAAACATTAAATTTTGCTCAAGATAGTTCCACTTTTGATGCTGTTTTCTGTGCTGAGTGCTTGTTTACTTCATTCCTCGTGGAACGTAACTTTCCTTTAAGCTGTGCTGACCATGCATGTGTGATTTTTTAAAAAATGCTCCCAGATAGTAACATTGCAAAATAATGTGCATGTGCCAGGGCAAAAACATCTTGCATCGTTGCCGAAATGGGGAAATCTTCAAAAATGGATTTGATTCATTCTATGCAGAAAGGCCCATTTTCCATTATGACAGTTGGCAGCAATAAGTCTGAAAAATACTACCCACTTGTAACACTATTTAGTGCCAAAAGCAATCAAATATTTCAAGTGCCCATTTTAGTTGGGGATAGTGCTGTGGAAAATATTTCCAAACTGATAGTCAATTCTTTGGAAGAGGAGAATATTCCAGTAGGGAATTGCATTGCCTTGAGTGTGGACAATGCGCCTGCTATGGTGGGTAAATATATATAATGGTGTTGCAGCATTTTAAAAAAAGAATGTCAGCCATTTGGCTGTTATAGGGTGCCCATGCCATCTAATTCATGTGGCTGCAGAAAAGGGAGTGGCATGCCTTCCAGGTAATAATGAAAAATATCTGTTTGATGTATTTTATTATTTTCAGAGAAGCTCTAAAAGAAAAGAAAAGTTTCAAAATATGTGTGATGCTGAAACAAGAAAAATGCTAAAATATGTATCAATGAGATGGCTCTCTCTAAATAAATGTTTAGCCAGATTGTTGGAGCAGTGGGATCTATTACTAACTTTTTTCAAGGAAGAAATGAAACAGGGTAAATCTGTGACTGATAGCCTTAAACATTTTACCATCTCTAAGATAACTGGAAATGTGCCAAATTGCTCTAAAAAGAGGCAAAGTGAAGACCTGCTCACCAAAAGAATTTTTCTGTCAAAGAAACTTAACCCAAACAAAGTAGCAGTAGAGCGACAAAACCAGCCTAAAGTATCACCGGTGCCAACATACGAAGAAAGAATTTTTATGTTTTTGTCTGTTGATTTGTATGAAGCAATTTGTTCATTTTTGATATTTATTTTGACAAAACAAATTTGCAATTTCAGACAAACAAGCCCATCATCCACATGGCCAGATCAGTCCTATTGAATCTCTTTAAAGATGCAGTATCAAAATTTGTTTTGCCATCTGTTGTTAAAAGTGTGACTTCAATTAAAGCTATTCACTGTCATTCAGTTGAAAACCAAAAATTTGATGCAGATTCAGTTATTGATAGGTCCACTGAAAAATTTGTTTGAGATTTAAAAGCTTCAAAAACATTTATGTTTTATTCTTGTGTGAGAAACTTTTATGTTGCTACATGTGATTACATGGTCCATAAATTCCCGATTGATGATAAAGTATTTATTAATGCTGAAGTAGCTGACATTCACTTAATAGAGAAATCTTCATTTTCTAAAGTACATTTTTTTTTGTGGAAAAGTACTCTTCTATTGTCCTAACAGCAATAGAAGTTTCAAATGAGGATGAAGCATTTGATATCCTCCAGTCTGAGTTTTGCTGTCTTCAGCATGAAGATATTCTATGCGAAATTCTTGGAGAAGAGCGAGCTGATATTCAGTGGCAGTTAATAGGTAAGCTTAAAAGTACTAATGGTGAATTTAAATTCAAGAGGCTGTCAAGTTTAATGCTTCTCATACCCTCACAGCAATGCCGAGTGTGAGAGGATTTTCAGGTATGTGACAAAGACCAGTACTCAGTTCAGATCAGCAATGTCAAAGGAAGCATTAGAAAATCTGTTGATCATAAAATCTAATAAAAAAGGACCATGCTTTGAACAGAAATTTGTTACTGATTTTTTGAGGAGGTGCAAGTCTTGCACATAAAATGCATTGCATAAAAATTAGAATCCTATTGGTATAATATAAATCGCATGTACATAATATTGTATATATAGTGATTCTTCTGAAAGTGTAGACTTTTAATTATGATGGTCTTCAAAGAGGATGTGCGGATTGTGATGGAGCAATAAAATAAACATGCGTAAATATAATTCAATAAACATTTTTTATATGCATTAACATAACATTAGTGCTTCAAATTATGTCCATTAATATTTCAAACATGCGAAAGTATGCTTGCAGGATTTTCATAGAAAATAGCAGGATTTTTCACTTCTTAAGGTTGGCAAGTCTGATTGTATTAAATAAACCAGAGGCGGGGGGAGGGTCTGGGTAGTAAGAAAATTGACTGGGGTAAAAAAAAAAAAAAAAGCATTACTTTCGGGCACACTAAGGGAGAAAATACATTCTCGGATAGAATTATTACATGCCCCTGGCATGTCGGGCAATATATTTTTTGAGCTGTGGCATCAAGCTGAAGTATTTCACCTTTTTACTGTTTAACCTTTACACTATAGCAACACCCAGCATTTTCAGACAAATAAAATCTGTGATGATATGTAAGAAATTACAATACCTACCACCTAATTGACACTCATGGTGATCTGTGCTGTAGATTTGGCATGAACAATGAGTCAAACCTAGTCACATCAAACATTCTGTGTTCATGTAAAATTGCTAGTTGCTCCAGTCCCGCCAGCCATGTCATTATGTAGTTTTCATTTAGATTTTTTTTATTTTTTTGAAATTGCGTTTAAGTGAAAATCCATGAAGTGAGATCGCTGAAAGTGAGGAGCATCTGAATTTTATTTTGAATGAGTTATATTGCAGGTGATGTGAGATCGAGATTTTCGGGTATATGAGGAATTTTGGGAGAGGATTATGTTGGTTGATTTTTTGCTCTGACTTTGTATATTTTCATGTATATCGCCAGGATTACTGTATTTTCTGTCATATAATCTGCAGATTATTATTTAAAGAAAATTATGTTTAGTCTCTGCCGATAATATGCTGCTTTCGAAAAACATTATTTTTGTGGTGCTTTGATTTTTAAAATAATTGCATTGTAATTGTGCAGGAGAGGTAGTGTAATGGAAAAAGTATGAAAATATGCATTAACAACAAGAAAATGTAATGAAATATGAAAATAGAGGCCAAAAAAAAAAAGTTGGAAAGTTTTTGTTTTTTCTTTCTTTCGCGTGCTTTTGTTTGTGTGTGTGTGTGTGTGTGTGTGTGTGTTATGATTGAAGGTTTAACAACCACCGTGAGCAACTCATAAGCAGTCCCATCCCTAATGTAGGGCCACTGGTTCCAGGGAAGGAAGATAGCCAGCGCTGTAAGACAAACACAAATTCCTTGCCTCACCCGAATTCGAACCCGGACGCAACTCGAACGAATGGCCATAACCCATCGCTTAGACCATTGCGCCACTGGGGCGGCTTGTGTGTGTGTCTGCTTATGAGCATTCTGACAAAGTATGATGTTCAGGAAAGTACTTGCCAAGTATTATGTGCATTGGGAAGCTCAGTAACACACATGCTCATGGATGCCACTGAGCTTCTCAGAGCACATAATTTTTGTTGTCAGTAATACCTTCATAAATCTCATTCCTCAGTTTTTGCTGCGCAAGTCGAATTAGTAAAGTTCTTCAGTTAAAAGATTTCCATAGATACCAAGTTGTATGTAGTTTCTATGGATATTTAGGTTAACTATAATAATGCTGAAAAAATATAATTATTTGCTCATTATTCAAGTTTTTAAAAACAACCGTGCCTGTTTTATTTTTTATTCACTTAAAAGAAGAAAAAGCTTATAATTTTTGCTAGAATTACTTTGCTTCAAAGTAAGATAATTTGTTTTTGTTTTTCTTAATTTTTTTATGCTGCTGGTTCATTCTGTGAATCACAACTTTTTCATCCAGAATTACAGTTCAGGATCAACACCAAACTAAACAGATTATATAGTGATTTTTTTTTTCTGAATTTCATACTATACGGATTATGCAAGCCAAAATATGATGTTATGAGTTTAAGCTTCCTTTTAGCATGAAGTTATTGTTTTACCTAATGGAATTTATGTATGAATATTCAAATGTTGGTGCGATGATTTTCTTTCTCCCTGAATAATAATAAAAAAAAAAAAAAAAAGAAAAGCCTTCAGCAACAAAAACTCCATTTTCATACTTGCCAACTTTTATAGATTATCCGTAAAATTTACAGATTTCTACTTAATTTTGCGGATAGAGGTCTTTTTTTACGGATTTTTTAATATTTCGATTGCTCAATCGAAATATTTCAATCCCCTGCAACCATCCACTTGGATTTTCTACCGGACCTTACGAGCGCTGTGTTACGCAATGATGTCATCTTTGACTCGCTGGCTTCGTGATGTCGTGCAGTAGCTCTCTCTTTTTCCACAGGACTGCTCAAGTGATGTGCCGACGCTAGATGCATGCGCAGAGTCTGCGATGGTGGCCGTCGCATGTTGTATTTCCACAGCCCGACTCAATCGAGCGAGTGGCAACGCTGATCGAGCAGCCATGGTATTTCAGTCCCTGTAGACTCTAGTTCATCGTGGCAGTTGATTGGTCTCCTGTTGGGAGGGAAATCACAGCCAATGATAGAGAAGGGTAAAATCTGCGTGCACAGTGTTGAGCAATGTTGTTGTAGCAGCAAAAGAATACTTTCTTATGTGTGGTGTTGTTTCTTTGTTTTAGAGTTAAATTACCGGGAGGAACGATTGTTAATTTAGCTTTTTTGCAAATCTTATAAGTACTACTAAGATTATACCATCTCAAGGTTATTTTCAAACTTTTAAGGAAACATACACCGCAAAGTTCCAATGTATCAAGATATCTAATAAAGGTGTAAAATTTGCATTTTGCGACATTTGCCAAAACCATTTTAACATTGCCTGCCGAGGCAGAAACGATATTTTTCGTCATGTAAATGGTCCCAAACACAAAGGTAATGTGAAGTGTACTGATAGTAACTCCAAACTGACTACATTTTTTAAAACATCGGATAATAGTCAAGGAGATGTAACTCGTGCTGAATTGTTGTTTAAGTCTTTTTTGATAGAACACAACGTGCCATGCTGGTCTACTTTTGCGGCAGATGCTTCCAAAAGATGAAACTGCCAAATGTTATGGCTGTGGGAAGACCAAAACTATAGCGATTGTCCATGAAATGGCTTTAGGCCGAACTTCCGCTATTGTGAAACTTTTACAAGAAGGGCCATTTTCTGCAGCATGTGATGGAAGTCATGAAAGTGATTACAATATTATATAATCCTGATATACAAGATGAAGATTAAAAGCTATGTAACATACAGTTTTGAATGCAATGTGTAGGTACTCTTAAAGTGAATATTTCTTTTTTACAGGAAATGTTTAGTTTGGTATTGAAACACCACAGGTTTGCGAGGCTAACATTGAATAAAATTAAGATTTGATTTTATGGTTTTTTAAATTATTATTTTAAGCACAGATAATACTAGTTTAGTTATTGCGGCATATGCAGATATTTTTACTGCATATTTATTAATAGCATTATGTTTTGTTTTGTAGTAAATGGCGTTCGCACAAAAGTTTTACTGGTGCACATTTTCCAAAGTTGGCAAGTATGCATTTTCCATGAAAAAGTGTTCTTTTATAAATTTGGATGAGGAAAACAATGCAATGACTTCATCAAATTTGGAATGAATTTTTGGTTGGAGATATTCATACTAATTTTTTTAATTATACTGTATCGGTGCTGTTTCTCAGAATGTTGGATGTTCTGATAACAGAGCTCATTTCTAAAAGTAAAATCATTGCATGTTAAAGGGCACAATTTTTTGGTAAATTTTATGATTACTATAAAGGATTCTGTTTTCTGGTTGGTGCATTTAACAAAATCCTAGTGGTGGTGATGTGTAATCTTTATTACTAGTGAATTTTAATCATCTTATTTACTTCATCCTTTTTATGGTATTTGCATCATATACTTCTTTTTGCTAAGAATTTTTCTTTCAGACAGATTTTTTTAAAGTAATTTTATGTAATTGTATTTACAAATAAACATGCTCTAATATTTTCATTTATCTTTTTTTTTTTTTTTTTTTTTTGCAAATATTCATTCATACTAAAATATTTGTTAACTTTCTTCTATGAATGCTGTTTGTTTTCTTTTTTCATGGTAGCTTTCAAAGTGCTAGTATGTTTAATTAAATTAATAGCACAATTTATTGTTTTACAGGTAATTTGGTAAATTGTGATTGCTGTCTAACCTGGCTGAACTCTTCTTTAAAAACTTGGACTGTAGTTCAGGGAAATTGTGCTTCACCAAGTGAATACCTTGCAACTCCATTAAGACGAGCTTCAAGGTTTTTAGTTAAAAAATGTGACGATACTTCCATCAATCACAGATGTTGGTGAGACTGATAAATAAAGGATGCTTTTTTACTCCTGATCAGGTCTGTTGGTTGGTGCAGCTATGTAACTAACAGTTCTACTTAATTTTTTTTATTCTTTTATTTTTACCTTTTCTTCCTTGTGCAGCTGCATTTGTAAAACTTGCTTTTCCAACTGTTGAACAGCAAGAATGTTCCAAAAAATATGATTGTTTCTCATTTGTTTGATTTTTTCTTGTTTTATTGTTATAAGCTTAAAAACATTTGTATACTTTCTGTGATAAATAAGTGATCAATGATGTATATTTCACTTGTCTGAGAAGTTATAAGGAGAATGTACTACTAAAGAAAAACTTTAATGTATTAATATACATGAAGTGTTGATGTCATGAAATGTGATGCTCAGGATTTTTTTTCATATATAATGAATTTAATGTCCATTTCTGGCCCATTTCATGTCAAATCAACCAGTGGTTTGAACTTTCTTTTCTCAGATTTCAATGGTTTGTGTTATATCAGATGTGCCTGTAGAACGAACGTATGAAAACTTTTAATTTTCGAATTTTTTGGACATTGAGTTTTCATGATATTGGTTTTTGAAAATTTGAAAAAAGGCAATTTTTCCGGCAGTTTTTCCACAATCACGATTCATATTAATGTAAATATCTCGGCACATATTTGAGCTAGAAAGCTCATATTGGGCTCATTTTAAAGCTCTTTATAAGAGCTTTCTTATGATATGCATCATGACTGTATTGAGGGAAAAAAATTCTATCTCTTTTCCAAAAAACTTTTTTGAAAATCTCAAAAAGACCATTTTTGAAAATTCTCAAAAAAATATGTATTAAAGAAAGACCTTTTTGTTAGTACCTGTACAAAATTTCAGGATGGAACAATCATGGAATCACAGTCAAAAACTGCATTGAATTTTTAGATATATAGGGGAAGTGGTTGTACCTCGGGTCAGTTTTTTTGGTTATTTTTTTTAAAAATTCAGTTGAACTCCTAGTTTGAATTTTTTTATTGAAGACCATTACCCATGCACTTATCTTCTTAACATTATTTTTGATTTAAAGATAATTTTAAAAATAACCTTGTAAAAAATAATAAAATAGAAGAATGCAAAGTGACCCTAGGTACAACATGGTGTTGTACCTAGGGTCAGCAGGTGTTGTACCTTGGGTCAAAATCATAAAAATAGATGAAATGTAAAAACAACTTTATTTCACACATAGATCACAATATAGAATAAAAAAAACTATGCTACTAAATGAAAATGATCACTAAACGATGTGGAATTAAGAGTTTCAAGTTATTTTAAATAATGTTCATTTCACAAACATCATATGCACTAAAGTCCACTTGAAGAGAAATTTGACAAACTTGTCATTCAGATCGTCCAGTACTGATTGGTGCAGGCAGTTTTCTCTCTATGTTATCACTGTCAATGGTATAAACATCTTCTTTTTCTAGAATAAATTTGTTTGTATCACCACAATGCTTGTAGTATTTTACTTTCAATTCTTCTCCACCCAAATCCTTAACAACTTGTGCCACAAATTATGAAACTTTTTTTCCTGTTAATTTGGTTAAAACAAAACTTCCTTCTGATATATGCCTATCTTCTGTGTCTTCATCTCCTCGTTTGTATTCAGTAACTTTTTCCAATGTTGCATCTTCATCAGTAGAATCTGCGAATGCTATATAAAAATCGCCTTCATCAGAACTGGATTCAAGAATCATTTTTTTCCTTGGAATTTTGTGTTTTACGACTGCTTGATACTTCTTTTTTATTTTGCTCTTTTGTATTTCTTCCTTCTCTGGCGTGTCTGTCAATATTCTAGTTTTTCCATGTTTCTTTCCACCTGAAGCCTTTTTTTGAGGTTGTGCTTTAGGAACAGACATAATCATTTGAGATTTTGTAACAGGGTATGCTAAAAGACTTGAAGAAGATAGGCTCAGATGCAGTGGCACTTATAACTTCAAAGGAAGTGGAAGGCATTTCTTCAGGATTGTGAGGATGGTCAGTCACAAATGAAGATAAAAATTCATCCTCAAAAATATTCTCATTTAGAGGATATATCTCTGTAACCTTTAAAGCCCTTTTCTATATTGTTTTTTGTGAAAGCTTTGTTAAAAAATATTCCAATTATAGAAGCAACATAATAAATGGTTACAGATTTTCCTGGGTTTTCTAACATCCACTCATTAAGAGACACATTGTAATACGATTTAAAAGGGCCAAATGCTGATCGATCCAGAGGTTGCATCTTATGTGATGTATGGGGTGGCAATGTGAGAATGACCACACCACTCTGCTTAGCTTAAACTTATGGCTTCTATTGTAATGTGAGATTCATGGTTATCAGTAATTAGCAGGACAGGATCAGCAAGAGAGGGCTTCACACTTTTCACAAAATGATTAAGGTTATCAACAAACAAGCGTTCATTTGACCATCCAGATGGATTAGCTCCTCCTATTGAACCTACTGGTGCACCTATTAACGTGTGTTGTTTAAAATTAACACTTGGAAAAATGAACATTGGAGGGAAGTGGTTTCCGATAGCATTAATTGAGACTATCATAGTAATATTCACACCTCGCTCACCTGAGGTCATACTCCCTACTTGTTTTGACCCCTTTCCACACATGATTTTCGGAGGGACATGAACGGTTAAATTTCCCATCTCATCTAAATTGTAAATTCTATCTGGTGCAAATTTGTATCGCAACATCAATTCTTTGAGATAGTTAAAAAATAAAGCAATGTTTTCTTTGTTAAAACTTGTTGCATGGGAGAGACTTGTAGCTTCAGGTTTTCGTAGTGACAGTGACGGATGACGTTTTCGCAAACCTCTCAGCCACATAAAACCAGCAGATATTTTAGATTCCCAGTTTTCCGGTATTTTTATATCACTTGCATTTCTGTATTCATAAGCTAGTTTGAGTACATCTTTTTGTGTTAGTCCATAAATGCAGTTTAGCTGCCTGCTTTACATAGTCCACAAGCTCAAGCTCTTTATCTTTACTAAATACTTTTTAACGTTGTTTCTTGCCTCACATCTAAAGTCTGTAGACTTTTCTGTAGACTGGCCAGTGCTGGTGAACTTTTTCAAATGTCGATCCAGTGTAGTCTTAGAAACTTCAAAATTTCTGGCAGCTGTTCTTATTTTGGTCCCATTTTTCAAAACATTATTAGCAGCTTGTTCTAGAGCATTTACAGCAACTTTTGGTCTAGTGACTCCAGTTTTGCATCTTAGCATGATCTAGGGGAGGGAATCTAGGTTAAGTATGTAAACCTTTGTACAATATTTTTTATAGAAACATTCAAACACACTGAAAAGGGAAATTAAAACCACATGTGTGCATGCAATGGTAGGTAGGTAGCCTAGCTATATTAGGCCTATTTACTCAAAGTAACATAGTTTTAACTTGTAAAAGCTTTAGGGCTTTAGGAGGTTTTTTAAAAAAGCTGTTCTAAAGAAAAAAATGTCTTATTTCTCATTCAAGATTGTAGGCCTAATGTGAACTATGAATTTTATGTTTATCATTAGTCAATCTATTCTTAGGGTTATTAAAGTATAGGCCTTCAAATGTGGTAACAGTGGTCTGATACACGCATACCTATGTGATAAGTAGAATAGGCCCTACCTGCACAGATAATACCTAAGTGGACATGGTAGGTATAAGTTTACATTTTAGATTCATACAATATATTTTTAAGTGCAAAAACACTTATTTTTCATAAAAAAAAATCCAATAGGGGGAGGCATTTGACCCACGACCCCCCCCCCCATCTTGAGTACACCTGTACATATGATAACTATGACTTAAACATATTAAGTATAGTCTATATTAGGATTTTCGAAAGAATATTAACCATTCAAACGTTTTTGTATTTTAAAATTTGTTCAGTTGAATGACCCAAGGTACAACAACAGGTACTGAAAGGATAAAAAATGGCTACTGGGTTTAAAAGTTTATTTTTCAAAACATACATATTGCATAAATAAACAGCAAAATATGTTCTGCTTACCTGCTGTTTTACTTTAGCTGGCTTGTAAAAACTCTTTTCACTGAAACAAAAAGCATGAATGCAAAAAAAATTACTTTTGGATGGGAAAAACCTTTGTTGTCTCTTTGCTCAGCATGCACATAAGTTAAAAGCACAAAATAAACCTGCAGTGCCCCCAAGTGGTAAATTGAAGAAATAGGATGCCTTTTTGGCCTGCCACCTGTTGTCAGAAAAGAGAATAACATGCTGACCCAAGGTACAACCACTTTCCCTAGTTTAAGCTATGTATTTGAATTTTAAAATTTGTCAAAAAAAAAAAGTTAAAAATATTTTTAATAATTTTGATCTTACTTGCTTTAAGTAAAGTCCAACAGGATATGAAAGACTTAATTAGTCATAGTGTCTTATTTACAGTTAAATGTCATATTGGAGAAACAGTTCACATGGTTTGAACCATTAACTTGATAGTAAAATCACATTTTGGCCTACCTACTTATAAATGTTGTGTGTAGTTTATTTCTTCAATAAAGCTACTTCATATGTCAAAAGGTTCTTTTAATCAGTGTATTTCAGTCTTTGTGCCAAAAGGTGTGATGATCTTTGACTTTCAGCTTCACTTTGGGGTGTAGACACGTCCAGTAGGTGTGACAGGTTCTTCTTGCACAAGTACTGTACTTGCAAGAATATTCTGTACGTTCAGGATAACTGGGCAAGCAAAAGATGGTGACAGTCCTCTATGGTGTGGGAAGATAACTCACAGCCTGGTTGTGTCCTCATATGTTGCAGGAATGCATGCTACCCACCATGCATCATCATATTCTACAGTTATGTAGCCTGAATTCAATTTTGGCACCTTGCAAAAATCTCTGGAAAAAAGCACTTTCAGAAACTACATGTATTTCTTCCTTTCCTTCTCTGATGATGTCACTTGAAAACAGCTTAACTGCTTCACTGTCTGACCAAGGAATATATTTATGGAATTTCTGAGCCCCTGTGAGTTTTTTAGCATCCTTGGTATGAGAAGTCAGTTCATACTCGCTCTCTGTATAGTCTTTAATTCTTGTGTACTCAAAGGTGATTCCCAAAATGTTTTGTTTTGTGAAGTGAAACAATTCATTAGGTGTCAGGATTTGGTTATTATAGGGATGATGCAGGCTTGTTTTTGTAGCCAATCTCTTTATTGTTCCTCCAAGCTCATCACAGGCACTCTTCCCATGGGCAGAGGAAAAAAAGTGCCATTCGGCCTCTAATTGAAAATCATTTTGGTGGTTGCACAAATTCAAGATATCCTTACAGTTTTTTACATATTGTGTGCAGCACTCCCATCAGAAAAGTAAAATATTTTTTTTTAGGTTTTTAATCTTAGATTTTAAGATTGGAATCAGCTTCTTCATGAAGGTGTACACAGTAACAGTGTTGTGCTTTAAGCACTCTGAAATGAAGACAACATTCATTTGCTTGACTTCTCTATCTTTTCTGAAGTATTCAACTATCGAAGAGTTAGCAGCCCCTCTGAACTAACGAGCATGTTCCATTCTGTTCTGATTGTAAATCAAACTACAACTAGTTTCCTTCCTTTCATTAGCACTGAAATTGCTTAAACCTTCCCATTCTTGTAGCAGACTAGTGCAATAAGCTTAAGACTTAAGAAAGAAAAAAAAATACAAAAATAAGCAGAAATTTCCCATTCAATAAAGTGAGTCACACAAGATCTTGAGTCCTGAAATGATGGGGAGGGGGTGGGATACATGGAGAAAAGCAGAAATTTCCCATTCAATAAAGTGAGTCGTGCAAGATTTTGAGTCCTGAAATGATGGGGGGGGGGGATACATGAAGAAAAGCAGAAATTTTCCATTCAATAAAGTGAGTCGTGCAAGATTTTGAGTCCTGAAATGATGAGGGAAAAAACACGAAGAAAAGCAGAAATTTTCCATTCAATAAAGTGAGTCACACAAGATTTTGAGTACTATGTAACTCAGGGATGAATTGTTGCTTTGCACTTGTCCAATGGTAAAGCTTTATAAATTTCATCTTGCAAAACAAAGCTGTAGCTTTCTGCAAAGTCACACATTAAAAGTGCTTCCTTTTCCAGTAGAGAACCTTTTAGTTCATTATAGAAGGATTTCTGCATCTTCATTAATGAGTTTTAGCTCCAGTAGTAACTGACAGAAAGTTTCCACAAATTCTTCAACATCTTTTATCATTGTCTCATCGTACATCAGTCAACTGTGAACCACTGTTTATACACTATCTACCAACAAGTAATTGGACACCCCTGCAATCGACGATATCTGCGGTCCTGATACACGTCACAGCTGCCGCCGTTAAATATCGTGTGGGAAACAACAACGCAACCAGTCGCATGCAAGATGGCACGCAGTTTGGAGCTCTCTGATTTTGAGAAAGGTGTGATCGTCGGGTATCACAGAAATGGTCGATCCATACGTGACAGCCGCCCCGGTTTATTTACAGTTTCCAGGAAACTGTAAATAAAGTGTGGAGGCAGTCTCCAGGAAATCTTTCTGAAAAAAACAATAAATCATGTGTGAATGTGAACCAGAAACCTTTTGTAGAAAGACTCCCAGTGAAGGGGACCATAAAATTCCAAGGGGAGTCCGAACACCCGTGATGAAATCCATAGATGCTGCTGATAGACGAGAAATAAGAAGTAAAACTGCGAAATCTGTAAAGTGTTTTTGTTTGCTTGACTTATTTCCTTGCCGACGTTAATTTCACATGATGCCTCATCCACCCAGTTTTTTTAATAGGATGCTGTTGCTTTTTTGTTACTTTTCTTGGGATTTGGATTCAAAGGATCCTTTTTCACTCTCAAGCTCAAAATGAATACGCAGAACACTCATTAAAACTCAACACCAAAATTTATTCTGCACATCTATACAGCTCTTAGAAATAATTAACTCAATGCACTTCAGAAATGCACTTTAGCACATATATATGAGCGTGGGTGCCCATAGCATAGTTTTCAGGAGGGCAAACAGAAGTTGATTAGCTAGGATGGAACTGCTAATCAATTTCAGAAATTGGAGTAGCTCATTGGTTCTTTCATTTTTTTATATCAATAAATGTATTTTTATTTTTGTAATAAAATTGTTATTTTTATATGCCTGTAGATATATGTGTATGTGCTGTTTAAAATCTTGAAAACTGAGTTTCTCAGAAATATATTATTAAGTCATTGCACCACGTAGCTCCTCAATTCTAACAACATACAAAAGCACCATACGCAAATTTCCTATGTCCCTTCTTGTTGTCTAACCAGTTTTGCTACACATGCAACGCATAAATTTAACTGAAAATCAGAAGATCCAAAATTTGCTTAAAAGAGGTGGATAAATTAAATTTGACAGCATGTTGAGACAATAGTGAAATCTGATTTTCCGAGTCTTGTGCCTTTCGGCCACTTGTGACTGCACCACAAAACTCCAGTAATAACTCAATCAGCCGTAACAAACAAAAAAAATACTCTCAAGAAGAAGTTCTGGAAACAATTTCAGATCTTTGTCAAGCAGTAAAGCAGCTGCTGCAGCAAATGATCTCGAATTTTTCATTCCTTCGCCTTTCATGCTGTATGTATCTATGCTGTTGTCTAACATGCAATACAAAAATGTTATATTTTCTACTGTACATTCACCAAAATTGTTCCTTCTTTTACTGCATACACAATAACACATGCTTTCAGAAGTTCAGCAGAAAAATAAGCAATCAGAAACTTTTTAGTACTTCCCAAAGTCCAAAATTGTATAGTCAGATTTCCAGGGGAGACAAGTGCCCCTTCTTTCCCCTCCTTATGGGAGCCCATGTATAGGAGCAGAATAATATCGCAGAAAGAAAGTGCTGACCCACAGTGATTCAGCAGAACAGCTTCAACAACAACGACTGTAATACGAGCCGCCTTTCTCAACCCCGTAACTTTCGAACGCCGACATCTATAGCCATAAAAAATGGTGTCTAGGTATAGTAAAGTGTCTATGCGTTGTTCGATGAGACCGCTTACAGCGCCTCTTAGCGGCAAAGTCAGGAATTATCATGCCGATCTCAAAAACTATACGGGAAAATAGTCAATTACAAAGTTGTAGAGCAGCATCGATTTAGTACGAAAAGACACCTTGCACACATGAATGCTATTAATAGAACGCGTACAACGCTCGTTTGTTTGTTCGCGATGTCGAACACTTAGTCACGAAACACGTCAGAAAGGAGATAATATCGCCTTCCGCAAAGCACTAGTCCGACTCAACTGCGGAATGTTTGGTTTCAACATGACGGCGCCCTCTGCACAGCCAGGAAACGTGAAAAGGTACCTGGTAGAGACATTCGAGCAACAAATCATCGCCTATGGTGGTTGCATAGAGTGGCCTGCACGCTCATAAGACCTCACCCTATTGGACTTCTTCCTGTGAGGCTACCTCAAAGAGCAGGTGTATCAGACCCCTCCGACAACGTTGCAGGACCTTCAACGCCGTATAACTGATGCTTGTTCCAGCGTGTCACCTGACATGCTGCAAAATGTGCAGCGTGAGATTCAATCTAGAGTCCAAATGTGTATTGTGACTGATGGAGAGCACATCGAGTACCGATGGTAAATGTGCCTAGTAACAACTGATTGCTCCTTTCTGACGCGTTTCGTGACGTACCAGTCAAGGCCGTAGCCAGGAATTTTTTTCGGGAGGGGACCAAAATGTTTTTATCGCTGAAGTATTAATTTATTTTGATGATTGAATAGAAACTAAAATTTTTTAGTTTACAATTAAAAAAAAACTATACCAACCCTTCCTTCCCCCACCCATTTTTTGGGATTAGTATTTGTAAAATTTTTCTCATAAATTTGTGTTACTTGTAAAATTTCCGCCTGTAAATTTACAATAAACATAAATCAAACACAACGGGAGGTTATTCCTTTAGATAACTGTTTTTAACGATTTAAAAATCATGTTGAACCAATGTTTTGATACAAGCAATAACAATTACAGTATGTATCGATTGAAAGTTTTAAATTTTAAGGCGAAAATTAAAACATTTAACACAGGTATAATACAATTTGTACAAATCAGCAAATTCAAGAAATTTTTACATTAAGAAGAACAAATAAGGTTTAAATTTTCACTCACCATATAAAAAATTATTGCGCCTTGAAGATTTAATCAACCGATTTAAAAGTTCGTCCGGTTGCACCTCAGTATTGCAATGGGTTGCTAACAGTGCTAAGTTGCTAACAGTGCTAATCTACTCTGTCTGTTTTCTCCCGTTGAGTTTCTTAAATGTGCTTTCAATCGTCTAAGTGCCGCCTCGGTGGCGCAGTGGTCTAAGCGATGGCCTCTGATCGGGGTCCGGGTTCGAATCCCGGTGAGGCATGGATGTTGTGTTTGTCTTACAGCACTGGCTCTCTCCCTTCCCTGGAACCAGTGACCCTAAATTAGGGACGGGCGACTGCTTATAGCCCATTGAGTTGCTCACGGTGGTCGTTAAACCTCCAATCAAAAAAAAAAAGAAAAAACAATCGTCTAAGTATTGAAAATGTCCTTTCTGACGTAGCTGTGAAAATTGGAATTATAGCAAGAATCTGGGAAAAGATTTGAATCGCATTGTAAAAGGGCCTCAGTTGCGTTACCAGGTCTTGAATTAATATCTATGTTGATCCATTTGTTTTGCCAAACGGACTATGAGAGTACTGCTCTCTGCGTGTATGTTTTCATAAAATCCTTTGCAAGTGGTTAGCTCTTTTTCGCAGTTTAACATAACATGACGAGGTAGAAATACATATTTGAAGCGCTATGACTAATGTCTTGTGAGTCTCGAATCGATCATTAATTTGTGTTCGCACGTGGTCGACAAATTTCACGAAAAAATTCTTCCGGAAATATTCTTCTGGAGTTTCTGAAGAAATATTTCCTCTTTGAATAATCCTGGATGTAACTCTTGGCATTGTGATAACTCCATCAACTTATGTGATCAATTTTCACGCTGCATTAAAAGTAACACTGAATTTATCGATGGCGTTACTTCTTAGATGGTCGAGGGAAGTTACCACGAGAACAAAATGTTCTAGTGATGTCGTCAAATCGCAGTCAACGTTTTGAAGGGTTTTCGACAGCGGTAATGTCCACGAAAAAACTGGCCTTGGGTAATAGCACATAATAGCTGATGAGCTTTTTGAGAAGATATGCGATTTTTTATATCTTGCAAATTTTGTAACGATAGAACTATTACGACGTAGATTTCTCGGAATCTCAATAAAGCTTCATGCTTGTAAACCCTAAGTGTTTCGCACATTGATATTAATGTCGTGTGCCTGGAAGCTGGTAATACTTGCTTGATGAAACCTTTGAGAACATCGTTATTTTTCGCAGATGAGCTAAAAAAAGTTCCAACAGACTGAATTGTGCCTACACAGTTTCATATACGTACATGAAATTGTACAAGGATCCCCTAGTGCCAAATGTAGAGAATGTTCTCCAAAATGGACGTATAAGGCCAAATAAAAAAACAAAAGCATTATTTGTTAAAGTTCAATTTCAAAAAAATTGATTGGGATTTCGGAGGGAGACCGGTCCCTAAGATCCCTCCCTCCCCTTGGCTACGGCCATGGTACCAGTGTTCGACATCGCGAGCAAAGGAGCGTTGTACGCGTTATATTATTAGCATTCTTATATGCAAGGTGTCTTTTCGTACTAAATCGATGCTGCTGAACTAGGGATGGGTAGTAAAAGAACAACCTGTTCTTTTGCACCAGTTTCGTGAACTGAACGGGAACAGCCTGTTCTTCTGTTGCCAAAAATCCTGTTCTCTTGAGTCCGGGAGTCTCTACCATCACCCCCTAATAGCTTAGAAGGCCCGCGCACCGAACGCCGGAAGCTGCGTGACGTAGGGGAGAGTAGGCTGATGTCCGTGGTGGGTGGTCGAGCATGCATGAGCTTGCTCACTCTGTGTAAGCGTGACTACGGATGTGCGTGGTTGTTGTTGTCAAATTGTCAACTAAATTTATTTTCATAGAGGAATATTAAAAGTATTCAAATTCCCTACTAATGGGGAGGTTCTCAAAATGGATTACAGCAATAAAGCGTGAAAATTTTCAACTCTAAGGTACGTGGAAACCTTTTGTTAACCTTATTTTAAACTACTCGTAAAATAAAAATTTTGAACTAGAAAATTTAAATTTGGCTAATTTTATAATCTAATGCATCTCACAGCGGGAAGTCAAAGCACTGAAAAGATTTTTGAAAAATGAAATTTATGTTTGTAATGGAAAGAATAGATTACTTGTGTTGTTATAGTAACCCATAACATGTTTTTGCCAATGTATCAAATAAGTTCAAAGTAAAATATGTATATTTAGGAAGGGTTTTTAAACTTTTTTTTTTTTATTATGGACACAGAATAATAAGGGTTGCATGTTTTTGATCCCAAGAGTAATATGTTGATACATTCGTACTTAGTTATTTAAGTGTTTAGGCAGCGTCAGATTAACTTTTTTGGGGTCCCTATTTCTGGGCACAAATGCTTGTAAAATACTTATATCCTATACGAAATATATGTATGTCATGTACACATCTAACATGCCTATGTCCTTTATATAAATGCTAAGGCCTTGTTGCCATGTGAAATACATCTTTTGTGTTTGCAGACATGGAGAGTTGCATTGAATTATCATTTTTAATATTTATTACTAAAGGAACACAAACACTGAATCAAGTATAGACAGCAAAAATTAGATATGAATGCACAAAAACAGAAGTTCACACATAGTTCAGGAGTAAGTTTGCCTTTAAAATGTCCGTTTAAAGATTTTGAAGCATTTTTCTACAAACCAACACATTGAAGAACTCTCGTGTGAGCAGTGTGTATGCTCTATCTGTGGTAGGATGGGAATTTATCGAAACCATTCAATTTCTTAAAAATTGGGTGAAATATATCAGTACTACCTGGGCAAGAAATTATTTACTTGCCCAGGTAGTAAAAGCTGGATGCGCAGGAAAATGTATCTTTTAAGATAACAAACCAGAACCCTATTTTTTTTAAGTTAAAAATATGAACTGTTTTTACTTGTTTGCACTTCCATTTTAAGGGTCTGTATTACAAATGTTCAATGTACAAACGTGTGTATATCAATTTTTAAGATGCTGATGCTAAAATTGGTATGAAATGGTACGATGATGAAACTGGTGTTTCGGAAATTTAGTGATTCTGCCATGTTCCTTTTGTTAAAGTTTTCTCCCTTTGTCACTAAACATGAGAGGTCAGTTACATCAGAGGCATGCATACTGTTGTTGATTATAAACAAAATTTGGAGCAAAACTAGGTTTCTGATTTCTGGGCGTAGAGCATAACATAATTAAAGATGTGATATTACTCTTTCCTTGGTACTTCGTAACAATAATACAACTTCCATTAATTAACAATGACATAAAACACGACATGTGATGACTGTCTTTTATTTCTTGTGTAGTAGGAAATTTTATTACAAACTTTTTTATTTTAAAATTTAGTTACCATGCACAGGCAATTAGATGTTTTATTTACCTGCCCAGACGAATGATTTACATGCTCTGGGCATCTCGGGCATGGTATTTTTAAGCCTTGGATATTGTTATTTTTAAGAGAAAGAAAAGTACGTGGATCGACATGAATCCACATATTGTGGAAACTATGTTCTAAACAAACAAGATTTTTAAAATACAAGTAGAAATATATACTCGCTTTTTTTTTTTTTTTTTTTTTGAAAATATTTGCTTAAAATGAGAGATTAACTTTTTATTCATTTATCTAGACTTATCTGTTTCCAGACTTCCTGCACTGTGTCTTCACAAGCTACAGCAATAATAACTGGAACTAATATATCTCATATTATCCGATAACTACTGGAAAGTGTGCTTCCAAACGTGAGGGTGGGTGTCAATTTTTATATAGGGAAAAACTTCTTCAATCCTTCATAGAATTTATTTTGAAACCAAAATCATAAAAAAAGGAAAAAACAATCTTTTTCAATAGCTTTAGCAAAGACAAAACATTTGTGCAAAATTTTATACCATTGCTTTTTATAGTTTCTGAGAAAATGGTACATCAAGTTAGTCAATTTATAATGAAACATGTACATCTTTTAAAATACATCCTATAGTACCAAAACAATCGCTTAGATTTATTCAGTACAATAACTACTGCATGTGCATTTGTCAGGTTCTCAAAAAATAATATAATAATTATCTGAAAAAATACTTTAAGAAATTATTGGAACAAATTTCAGATTTTCTTAGAAACGTGTCTTTGAAATTCTTCAAGGAACAGCTAACGGACACATAATCAAATTGTGCTTGTGATACACAAAGAACTACACAACCATAATTATATGTACATTGGCAGTTTTGCTGAATACTTCTTGAAAATCAAATTTCAGGAAATTTCTGCCTATAAGTTACTTGTATTTTTCCAGATAAAAAGAAATGCTTATATTGTGGATCCAAATAGTTTTGCTTAATGCTACTAATATACTTAATACAGATGTGTTGAACTTTGACAAGGTAACTTTTTTGAAATAGTGCTCTGGAAGACAAAAATTATAAACTTTACATTTGCTTATCAAAATGAAGTTGTCCAAACACGTAACTAGATGGTCCGTTAGGGGTCCGGGTTCGAATCCCGGTGAGGCATGGATGTTGTGTTTGTCTTACGGCACTGGCTCTTTCCCTTCCCTGGAACCAGTGGCCCTAAATTAGGGACGGGCAACTGCTTATAGCCCATTGAGTTGCTCACGGTGGTCGTTAAACCTCCAATCAAAAAAAAAAAAAAAAAAACTAGATGGTACTAAAATTAGGAAAACTTGTTATGTCATTATTGTACGTTTAATAATGTAGCAATGGCATAATTTTCTTGAAATCTTAATTTATTTGATGCAATCAGTGGATCAAGCAGCAATTCCCTGTATGTATGTTAAAACGTGTTTTATTGAGCCTTTGGTAATAATTAAAAAACACAGAAAAAAATTCAGTTTTTCTTGACCTTTTTATATATATTAGTGATCACGGATTGCATATAAAATACATTTTCACTAAAGGAATTATTTCATTATTAAAATTTTCATAGTCATAAGTTTGCAATGAATGAAAAATCTGATTCCTTAAATATGTCAATCGACATCTTTTGAAGCGACAGCGATACTTCGTAATGGACCCTCAAACTAATCTTTCAAGTACAAGAACGATTTGTTCACAAGTACAGGAATCGTTCGGTTAACTATAAAGATACTATAACTTCAAGTGAAACTACGACAATAGTTTATAATTTCGATTATAGAAATGGTTTATCACTTCCAGTGAAATGACAGGGATGCTTTCATTAAACTGACGAATCTGTGTTGCTTACCCTTTCAAGTCGAAATTATTGCTACGCTAAATTTTACGCTGTAATTTCTTTTTCTTCTGTATTTTAAAAGATTATTAAACAAACTTGTTAACTCTGCAGTTATTTGAAAACTAACACACAAGTTCTTATTTAAATGCAGTGAAACTCTAAAAGAACGCACGACCTGGTTAGTTGGTGTACGTAAAGACGCGTTCGTTCGCACATCGCCGTAATGCTCCTCTCCGAGACTACGGACTACTCTAGTGACGTCACAAATCGGTGCGCGGGCCTGCTAAGCTATTAGGAGGTGATGTCTCTACTCCGTAGAGACGTGGGGAGAAATGAAAGAGCCTGTTCTTTCTCGCCAGCTCCTGTTCTGCTACCGACGTCAGTGGCGTGGGAGTGACTCGGAATGCCTTTCCAGAACAGGTTCAGTTTGACTGACTGTTCTTTACTAGTTAGTACGTTCCTGAGTCCTGACCTGTTCCCTGACTTTGTGTTCTGTTCTTTTGTGCACGGAACAAACTGCCAGGGATTACGTTTTTGTGTCCTTCTGCCTCTTTGTCATAAATATTTGGCAAAAATAGTTCTTTTCAGAACTGCTAATACTAATTTTTTTTTCTCAAAGTACATATTTTGTGCTGGATTAAGCCAGTATTTTTTTAAATGTTATTTCAGGTACCTAAGTGTAGGTAAGTATTCGCTGGAGCTCCATCCAAAGGTAAAACAAATTTAATTATAGTTTTTTCAGCTATCAGATAAGGGTCCAACAAATTTTTAGTTGGACTTACTCATCGTGGGAACTCAGGAGTGTTAGTCACGATATTCTTACCGATTTCGTTTTTGAAAGGCGCAGGATTACTGTAGTGTATTTAAGTGCTTTTTTTTTTTTTTTAAGTGCATTTGTGTCGTGTTTGCCTTTCAAGGAAAGCGACAGTAACCCAGAATTATTAGGTAGGAATCCCTTTTAAGGTAAAAAAATTCCCAGAATTTCCATTTAGTGTATGGTGTCTACTCAGCAGTGTAGGTATTTTTAGCAAGGTTTTTTCAATTGTATTTCAGTGTTTTTTAGTGCATAAAAACACATAAAGCAGAACATTTTTGCTCTCTCTTTTCCAATGGGTAATGGTTGTGAAGGCAAAATTAAGACAAGTGCCGTAAGGAGATGTAATGTTATATCACACCGCGACTTCAGTTCTTAATACAGGTTGTAAAAAGAAAAGACGAAGGAACCCACACCCTGGGAAAAATAAATGAAAAAATTGAGTAATTAAGTGCGGTGCTCATTGGAGTTCCTAAGTAAGCCTTTCCTTGTTGTAATTTGTTTTATTTATTATTGATTAACAAATTTCTTAGTTATAACTTATTTTCATAATTATTTAGCTAAAGAAAACTATTTTCATAATTATTGAACTGAAAAAGGCTCGTGATCGACATGTTTATACACATTCGTATGAAGCAAAATATTTTAAAAGAACAGCTCAGCTGAAGAAGAACAGATAAAAGAACAGCTCCTGAAAAAAGAACAGGAGCAGGGAAGAACTGTTCAGTAGAAAGAACATTTCCCATCCCTATGCTGCTCTACAACTATGTAATTGACTATTTTCCCGTATCTCGTATAGTTTTCGAGATCGGCACGCTAACTCCTGACTTTACAGCTAGGAGGCGCTGTAAGCGATCTCATCGAATAGCGGCATAGCCACTTTGCTATACCTAGACACCGTTTTTATGGCTGTAGCTGTCGGAGTTCGAAAGTTATGGGGCTGAGAAAGACTTTACTGGGCACCCTGTATATATACTCTACGCATTGGACATTGAGGCCTATCACATCTAAGCCTTATGGGTTCAGAACCCAATAAGGCTTAGACGTTTTTCGCCAACCCGGTGGCGCCGCCGATGAAGCGTGTCCTTGTGGAGAGGGGCGTATATTCCGTCCAGCCGTTACAATACTGTTTTGTTTTTTTCGCTGAATTTTTACTTCTGGTTTATTTACACTAAAACTTAAAAAATAGAAGCAGCCTGTAAATATATGTATTACGAAATTTTGGAAAATATGCATTTACGTACAAAATTTTCGAAAACGTGCTTTTATGCGAAAATATTGATCCACGTGAAAAGAGGATCTAGCTGTCCCCTAAAGGTGTTTTTTCGTCATTTAATAATACAGAAAGCACTAAGCGGCATGATAATATTTGTTTCGGGTTAAACTACCATTGCTGAACTCTAAGGCTAGGTTGTTCATCCCGAAGTCAGAGCCCTCGTTCTAGGGAAGAAAGAGAGCTGTAAGACGAAACACTTTATCTGAGCTCGAATCTGCACCAATTCTAACGAATGGTCAGAAGCTAGCGCTTGGACACCAGAGCGGTGAAAAATCTTACGGTACCGGTGGGTATGCGATCGCGACTTGATGAAAACGTATTAGCCGCCCCGGTGGCGCAGTGGTCTAAGCGATGGCCTCTGATCATTCGTCCGAGAGGGGTCCGGGTTCGAATCCCGGTGAGGCATGGATGTTGTGTTTGTCTTACGGCTGGCTCTCTCCCTTCCCTGGAACCAGTGACCCTAAATTAGGGACGGGCGACTGCTTATAGCCATTGAGTTGCTCACGGTGGTCGTTAAACCTCCAATAAAAAAAATCAAAAAAAGAAAAGAAAACATTACATGCCATTCGTGTCGACATAAAGCACAAGCAACAATATGCAGGAAAGAATTTTTCCCAAAATTGTTGAACGTGAGTTAATATACGCTACCGTTTGTGAACATTCCAACACCATGAAGACCGCAGTGGTCTAAGCGATGGCTTCTGATCAATCGTCCGAAAGGGGTCTGGGTTCGAATCCCGATGAGGCATGGATGTTGTGTTTGTCATACGGCACTGGCTCTCTACCTTCCCTGGAACCAGGGACCCTAAATTAGGAACGGGCGACTGCTTATAGCCCATTGAGGTGCTCACGGTGGTCGTTAAACTTCCAATAAAAAAACACCATGAAGGACTGCTGGTACTTGAAACTTGCAGAGCCGCCCCGGTGGCGCAGTGGTCTAAGCGATGGCTTCTGATCAATCGTCCGAAAGGGGTCCGGGTTCGAATCCCGGTGAGGCATGGATGTTGTGTTTGTCTTACGGCACTGGTTCTCTCCGTTCCCTGGAACCAGTGACCCTAAATTAGGGACGGGCGACTGCTTATAGCCCATTGAGTTGCTCACGGTGGTCGTTAAAACTCCAATCAAAAAAAAAAAACTTGCAGAATATATTCAATTGGTTCGGGACATGCAAATGATTAAAATGTCAGTGAAAATGCGATGACCGCCCCGGTGGCGCAGTGGTCTAAGGCGTTGGCCTCTGATCATTCGTCCGTAAGGGGTCCGGGTTCGAATCCCGGTGAGGCATGGATGTTGTGTTTGCCTTACGGCACTGGCTCTCTCCCTTCCCTGGAACCAGTGACCCTAAAATAGGGACGGGCGACTGCTTATAACCCATTGAGTTGCTCACGGTGGTCGTTAAACCTCCAATCAAAAAAATGCGCATGAGGTTTCGGAGCAGCGCCCCCTGAAATGTCCGGTTTTGGTATAAAGAGCCTGGCTCAAACGAGATGTTGCAATCAGTGAAGAGCCGACATTGAATCAAAAGTGTTTCTTGTGTCTGATAGTGCTCCGTCGCCAAAGAATGTCGCGCCGCCACGGTGGCGCAGTGGTCTAAGCGATGACTTCTGACCATTCGTCCGAAAGGGGTAGAGTTCGAATCCTATGAGGCTGGGGTGTTGTGTGTCTTACGGCACTGGCTCTCTCCCTTCCCTGGGACCAGTTACCCTAAGTTAGGGGCGCACGACTGCTTATAGTCCATTAAGTTGCTCACGGTGGTCGTTAAACCTCCAATAAAAAAAATGTTCGCATTAATACCTGACGGATTTTGAGCGAGGAAGAATTGTTTGCATGAGAAAAGCTGAATTTTCCTACAGCGAAATCGTACGACACGAAACGCCAGTACAGTGATGCAAACGAAGCGTCAGTGGATAGATGAGGCTGACGCACAGAAATCCCGGACATAGACTGCACACGGTTACAGACACCTCTACCGGACAGCAGTGACCGTGTTAGCGCAGCAGTGGAACACTGTCACCGGTCAGGCTTTATCCTCCATCACAAGTTCGGCATTGTCTGCTTAACAGACGATTGGTCGCTAGCTGCGCATTCCTGGGATCCTGAACCACAGACGCCTCAGACTGCAATGGGGTATCGAACACAGACATTTTCGCGCTGATTGGCAACAGATCGTGTTTTCTGACGAATCACGATTCAGCTAGATGCACCATGACGATCATATACGTGTTCGAAGACATCGTGGTGAATAGCAACTTTGACCAGTGGTCTAAGTGATGGCTTATTGCCATTCATCTGAGATGTACCCAGGTTCGAATCCCGTGAGCCATGTATGTGTTTATCTTACGGCAATGACTCTCTCCCTTTCCTGAAGTCAGTGTCCCTAAATTAGGGACGGGAGAGTGCTTATAGCCCATTGAGTTACGGTGGTCGTTAAACCCTCAAACAAAAGAACTGCAGCGTCATAGTTTGGGGCGCCATTGAATTCAATTCGTGATCTTTGCCTGATACGAATTGAGGGAACCCTCAACAGCCAGCGGTACATCAGGGATGTTTCAGAGGCAGAGGTGATACACTTCCTTCAGAGTTGTCCTGGCGCTATATTCCATAAGGACGATGCTCGACCAATGTGGTCCGGAATGTCCAAGACCTCTTCTATGCACGACAGATACCGGATATGCCACATGGTAGTTAAGCAAGTGGCACGTCAAGAGCATCCGCCAGTCACCACAAATGAACTGTCTGGTCTTGCATAGAAGCAGCCTGACAGCTATACAGATTTATTCCCCAGGACGATATCAAAAACCTCTTCCATTTAATGTTACGCCCTGTAGAGGCTGTTATTGTTGCTCGAGGTGGCTTTACACAATACTGAGTTTTGAAGCAAAAAAAAAAGCCGCCCCGGTGGCGCAGTGGTCTAAGGCGCTGGCCTCTGATCATTCGTCCGGAAGGGGTCCGGGTTCGAATCCCGGTGAGGCATGGATGTTGTGTTTGTCTTACGGCACTGGCTCTCTCCCTTCCCTGGACCCAGTGACCCTAAATTAGGGACGGGCGACTGCTTGTAGCCCATTGAGTTGCTCACGGTGGTCGTTAAACCTCCAATCGAAAAAAAAAGCAAAAAAATATTGTATAGCTCTACAAATGCAATCAGTTATCTCCTGTAATATGAGGAATGTGTGATATAAATTTCATTTGAATAGCAAGATTCTTTCTTGGTGTTGCAATTTTCATTAACAGTAGTGTATCTTCCACAAACATTACCTGGTTCCTATCAAGAAATCGTTGTTGTCTTTGTTCAGCTCTCGGTGGAACATAAGGCTCAGTTAAACAATGTTCATTCGTTCTGTGCTAGTTCGTTTTTCATTCTGCGGTGTGCCGTATGGTCGGCATTCACATATTTTGCTTGATGTTTATAACCTTTGGCTCTAGGGTATTTATCTAGTTTTCGCATTTTAGTAAAATTATGTAAAAAGTCGGAAGTGCGACTTATGAATATCATGATACTTTTTTATAACTGAGGTACGAGAAAATAAAAACTGCGCAATATTTGAATGGAACTGGGAAACCTTTGAGCTTGAAGGGGCGTATTTTAAGTCTGGCTGCACCCCATTCAGACAAGAAAAGCTTGCTCCGGCATTCATTACGTCATCGTAAGTGAACCACATGTTTGTTTCCAGTACTCGTCAGCTAAAGAGTTTCTGGTGTAGTTTCAACAGGCAGAACAGCGGATGTTCAAATGTAGTCGTTATTTGTTGTAGTTTGTGTAGCAAACCCGACTATATTTGTGATGTAGCATTCTATAGGGGACGCTGAGTTTTTTTTTTTTTTTTTATTGGAGGTTTAACGACCACCGTGAGCAACTCAATGGGCTATAAGCAGTCGCCCGTCCCTGATTTAGGGTCACTGGTTCCAGGGAAGGGAGAGAGCCAGTGCCGTAAGACAAACACAACATCCATGCCTGACCGGGATTCGAACCCGGACCCCTTACGGACGAATGATCAGAGGCCAACGCCTTAGACCACTGCGCCACCGGGGCGGCTGGACGCTGAGTTATGTCACTTGTCAAGAAAGTTATGTTTTTCATCGCTAAACAAGTTAGTTTTGTGGCGTAAAATACCATAAACAAATACTGTACTGCGTAAACACTTGCTGTTCCGTCTGTTTTGTTTCTGCTGTTCTGTCGATAGACGAACACATAAAACGAAAATGTTGTCCACTTATGATGACCTTTGCAATCACAGGGGGGGGCGTTGGTTCTGCTCATTATATAAAAATGTCCTCTATTCGTTTTGGGTGGAAATTTGCGATCCCCAAAAACATCTAATGGCAGAAGCAGCCATCCTTCTTTTAATTTAGGGATACTGGTGCCGAGTTGGAGAGAGAATCAGTACCCGAATAACAAAATTAAAACATATAGCTGGGATTAGAATCATATGGTTCTGAAATACGATGAGTCTGAAGTCTGCGGCCTGGACGATCCACACTAAATGAAAGGACATGGAGACCAATAAATTGTTAACACTAAGACTAGACAAACCCCGTCGGAATCTACGGTTAGTTTTTTTTTTCTTGAAAGGATAAACTCGTATGAAACAATTACAAATGTAAACTTTATTTGATTGGCAAATTCATTCAACCACTTCAGTAAAGACAATAGTCCAGGTTCGTGATTTTTTTACTGAAGGTTTAACGACCACCGTGAGCAACTCAATGGGCTATAAAGCAGTCGCCCGTCCCTAATTTAGGGTCACTGGTTCCAGGGAAGGGAGAGAGCCAGTGCCGTAGGACAAACACATCATCCATGCCTCACCGAGATTTGAACCCGGATCCTTCACGAACGAATCATCATAAACCAGCGCTAGACCAGGCTAGGTTCGTGATGAGCATCACGACTGCACCCTTTTTCGTCGTAAAATGTAAGGCGGAAGTCCACTCACCTCGATCGTGTGCAAGACTTCAACTAGATAGCGCACTCTTTCACTCTCATCTTCAGTCACAACTGTATTTGTAAATGTTGTTGGAATGAGATTCGCGCTGTGAATACTCTTCACCCGTCGGAATCGACGGTTATTTTTTTTATTTTATTTTTAAGGATAAACTCATGTGAAACAGCAAATGTAAACTTTATTTGATTGACAAATTCATTCAACCACTTCAGTAAAGATGATAGTCCAGGTTCGTGATCTTTTTTTTTTTTTTTTTGGACTGAAGGTTTAACAACCACCGTGAGCAACTCAATGGGCTATAAGCAGTCGCCCGTAATAGTTTCACTAACAATGATCAGCGGAATGTTTATTTACATCTTTATATAATGGGAAACGTCTTACCTATGTGAATAAACTGGATCGAATGAATATGAAATTGTATATATACGTCACACAGTCCAACGGCATAACGCAATCAGGTCTTCGAGAGTGTTCGCTGTTCCGATGAGAACTTTAATACGAATGGCTGCTAGCGTTGCTTTGCGCAACGGATCGATCAGAAAAGAGAATTTGGACTATCTCAGTCCCTCCTGCTCCGCTTTCAACAGCGCGTGAGTCAACCGCAGGCAATCGAATGTCAGCCGCACGCTTCTCCCATAGGCTTTACATGGGAACTTTGTAGCCCCACCACACCCGAACTGTTGCCCAATCTAATTTTTCTCTTCGACTGGCACATCTACATGATAAGACCTTTATTTTGATACCTCAACCATATCTTTGCGTTCAGCTGTTCTCTTAAAATAGGACTCACAGTAAAGAAGCCTTATAGAATTAGTATATGTTACCGGCAATGTATAAAATTTTCAAATACTATATATACTTTACCTAGGCATTGTATAGAATGCCTAGGAATTCTATAGAGTGACTAATGCTATTTAGGCAAAGTATTAAAAGAGTTTCATGAAAAAGCTTTTATTGAAAATACGTATATGAAAAAGAATGAAAACAGAAAATATGAAATAAAATACAGAACTTTCTAACCTACTTGTTGCAACAAGGAAGGCTTGTATGACATTTTGAATTGCACTTCATTCCTTTTTTTACACAAAAGCACTTCATGTTTTGGCACTTTGTCTTACACATACACTTGACAAATCCTTGGCCGCTTCCTGTTGACTGAGCAATAGCAGCTGACCGGAGAGATATTTCTTGATGAGGAATGTCTTCAATTGTCAGTAAATTCTTTGGGCATAAAGTGATTTGTGATCTCGTATATAGTTTTTTTTAAATTCCTTCAGAAGTTCCAATTTGGTAAAAACCGTCTTCTGTCACACTCGTAACAGCTCCCAACAAATTGCGCGAATCACCTCGTCCCTTGTCGACGTTAGGAATAGGAACTCTCACAGTAGCTCCCAAAGAAGCAGGAGGAAATTTTTTTGTCCGAATTAATTTTCATTTTTTGGCCTGTGTAACTAGAATGAATTTAGAATAAATTTTACCTTCGACAGCATTCTTATTTTTAAAGCAAAGGGTGCACAAAATATCTATTTCCTCATATCCATCATATTTACTGGCATGGCCACAGAATCTATAAATTTTTCGACGACACTTTCTGCATGCATGTGCATCACTGGTTTCCTTTAAACACACACAACAGGTAGGAGAAATGGAAGCCTCTTCGGTAAACATTTCTTCATCACCATATTGATTGTTTCCATCATCGACTTCAATCTCATCCATGTTTGGTACAATAGGCTCTTTTTCTTGCACAGGGTGATCTGTTTCGTCTTGTATTGTTTGAACGCTTTGTATTATTTTTTCCAGTTCCTGCTCCGTCTGTATATCTTCTAAGCTTTGGGTAAAGAAGACGTGGTGAGGCCTACTTTAGCTTTGCAACCAAAAAGAGCTTCATGTGGTGCTCTTTTGATCCCAGAATGATAAGCCTTGTTCTTCATAAGTTCAACAAAACGTAGTCCCTCACTCCAGCGGTCAGTTTTTTCATCTTGCATCCAAGTACAGAGTATATTTTCAATATCTTGATTAGCTCTTTCGACACTACCCTGGCTTTGTGAGTGGCGAGGCTTACCACGGACGATCTTCAGTGTCGGCCAATATTCCTTCAAGCTGCTCAGCACGTTATTCGCAAATTCCCTACCGTTTTCAGACTGTAAAATGGATGGTTACCCAAGCAACGAGAATATGTCTAGGTTATACGCTACTTCTTCCGCTCTCTTTGATGTAAGAGCCTTTAGAACTACGAACTTAGTGAGATGATCTTGATACACCATAATAAATTTGTATTCCTTGTCAGGTTGGGACGGAAAATCAATAAGATCGACCTGACAACGGGAATTAAATTCAGAAAAAACCATAGGCTTTACAACAACAGGTTTTTTTTTTTTCTGGCCCTGCTGACAAAGGTGAATGTACAATTCAATATCATGACGAGTAACGTTTTTGTATTTGGGTGAAAGTTCTTTCAACATTCTGTCACGCCCTCCATGACCAATTGCCAAATGAGCGTCATGAAGCACATTAAATAACTCAGAGTCCTTGATGTAGAACTGGATAGTACTAAAGCTTTCTTTAACAGGATAAATGAGTTTACTTTTTTCCACTAACATCACAATATAGCGATTCAGTAGCCAATAGTCCCGTGCTTCCTTCTTAGAAGTGATCTTGGCTTTTTTCACATCGCTCACTAACTTCTGGTAAATAGTTGCGGTTAGGAAAACACTGTTTTTGGCAGCATTGTCTCGCACTTTAGACAGTTCATCGTAAAATCGACGTTGCATTTCTACATTCCATGATTCCTTCTGGAAAAATACACCTTTCCCTTCCATTTTATACTTGACTTCCGAAGAAAGACTGAAATACAAATGGCGAATTCTTCGTCTTACGCGAGCGTTGAAAGTCAATTACCTTGCAGTGGCGGCTCGTGGTAGGAAAAATAGGTGAAGAGCTACAAGAGCAATATGAAAATATATCTACTGTCTTCAATGAAAATCAGTTAATGAGAACTTACCTATTTTTTTATATATTAGATCAATTCTTCTTCCCTTTAAAGCTGGAAATTTGTCGATTATGTCGTCATAAAATGGCTGATTCTTCGCGACATCAAGAAAATGTCTTTCTGAATAGAAATATTTGCCAAAGAAGCAAGTTTATCTGGAGAAATAGTGTTTCTTGAGTAAATTCGTATTCTTTTAAGGCAACAAAAACTTCTTTCCACTGAAACACTTGCAGATGCAATTGTTAAAATCCGGTAAACCAATATATAAGCTTCTGTAAAAATGCCTCTATCTCCATGAAGCACTCGAAAAAGTTCATGAGTCGATATATTCCTTAATATTTCATCAGCATATACAAGACTTAGTTCATTTTTCAGGCTCTGGTGTTTAGTAAATATTTTTCCGTAAAAATGTTGTAGATTTTCAAAAGCGTGAGAGGGAAAGCATGACTTAAATTGGTCGAATTTGGTTGTGTCAGCAAGACAGGGAAATTGAAGTTTAAGTTTCTCACTGTCTTGAAATATTATATCCATTTCCATAAGAATGTGGTACAAAATTTTAAAATACAATTGTTTATATTTTTTAAAAATTGTTTCTTGTGTAAGAGCAGCATATTCCCGTTTAGATCTGCTTATTTGTGAGATTTTTCTAGCTTTTCCAAACAGTGTTTCAAATACCTCATCGTTCTTTTTATGGTTCAAAATTTCATATTTTTTTTAATTTGAGTAACACAGTATATGTCTAGTGATTTTTTCTGCAAAATTTCGAATAATAGATCGGTGAACCAAATATTTCATTAAATACTATTCCCAAAAAATGTTAATTCAAAAGTGTTCATATCATTTAAAAACCCTTGGGCAAGTTGAATTGATTTATTGTCTGATTGGTCACTATTTGTAAGAAATTCGAATACTTCCTTCAATTTATCCCAATCTTCAACTATTACACTTACTAACTTCGAAGTGGAGGACAATCGAGTTTCTGTTATGGTTGGTATGCCTCTAGCGGTTGTTGATGTGAGTGTATTCTTTTTTCACCACTCAGTAAAGCGATCGCTTCACTGAGTGGTGAAAAAAACAAAGGAATTACACTGAGGCTTGCAAAAAATATTCGACACTTAGAAATTTTAGAAAAACTCTGCTGTAATACAAGGCTCAAACGATATACTAAGCAATAACAAAAACAGATTGAGAAGCTTTATGCTTAATTTTTGTGGAGCCCAGTCAAGTGTCCAGACATTACGCTTGCCCCATCGTACCATTGTCCTATTGATTTGTGTTGATAATCAAACTGTTCCAAAATTTTGTCTAGCATTTTGTATAAAGCTTCTGACGTTCTATCTTCACTCACACCATGGAAACCCAAAAAATCGCTCAACCAATACACCTTCCGAATCAATAGATCTTATTATTAAAGAGCACTCGGAAATCTGGTTATGTCTTCCCATCTTCTTGAATATAAAAGCATTGAACTTCATTTATTTCATTTTTGACGTGATCGTTTATATATTCAGAAATACATTCAATTAATTCGTTTTGAATAGCTTTTGAGTCACTTGTGAAGACATTTTTATCGTTTCGTATTGATTTTGAATTTTAAAGGACTTCTTGATATCAACAGTGAAAGCAATTCCTTGAATTTCTACGATTTGTCGAGTCAATGCCTTCGTCATGGTCACGGAATGCTAGTTCTTGTTTACTCAAACACAGTACTGCATCAATCATTGTCTGCAGAAAAAGTCTATTTAAACGAACGCTTTCGTTGAAATGCATTTTCAAAAGCCTAGCATTCTCCGTCAGGGTATCAGCAATGGTGTTCTGATTCTTTTCAAAATTATTTAGCATTAATTCGCATTTTAGGTGTTCGCTAGAATCACCACGTTTGTAAAGTGACCATTTTATATTTAAGAAATCGGAAAATTGTCTTTATTCCACGCCAAATTTTATTACTAAAATATAAGCAGGGCCAACAAAATAATTTTTGTAACACAGAAGGGCTACAAAGCCATTTATATTCAGTTAACTAACAATTTTTAAAATTAATATTGTAAGATTTACCGCTCTTCTTGATTTCATTCTTGGCGACAATTGTCAGTGAATCCGTCGGTCGTCGTTGAAGTAAAATGTCTCTTTTATTTTCAACTTTCCACCGATTGAACGGAGTTTGCAATAAATTACAGACAATGTTGTTCACAGGATACATACTAAAAACTAAAACTATCACTATCAGTTAAACTGTACACGAAAGTAAAGTAACTGATGAAGCTTTTAACAAACAATCACAAAACACGAAAAAACATACTCTTTCAGAAAGTATTTATCAAAACACCGCAAGAAAAAATCCCTAGTGAATTGCAAAGAACCCTTGGCAATCCGTCCCGTTCCAGTGCGATCTCTTCGTAAGGTCACGACTCCAGGTGCAGAGCCTGACGTCTCATGATAAACTTGCCCGGCAGATAGGGAAGGGTGACGTCACAGTTACCATGGCAACTCGGACGAAAACTGCAGATGCCGCCCCGGTGGCGCAGTGGTCTAAGGCGCTGGCCTTTGATCATTCGTCCGTAAGGGGTCCGGGTTCGAATCCAGGTCTGGCATGGATGTTGTGTTTGTCTTACGGCACTGGCTCTCTCCCTTCCCTGGAACGAGTGACCCTAAATTAGGGACGGGCGACTGCTTATAGCCCATTGAGTTGCTCACGGTGGTCGTTAAACCTCCAATCAAAAAAAAAAAAAAAAAAACTGCAGACTTCCAAGCATTCTCATTTCAGCTCTTCACTTGAACTGTTTTGCGTATAAGGACTTGTTTTCCGTATTGAACGCGCATTGGGGAGTGATATCTAATCAACATTTTGGGTATTTTGGCACTCAATAAAGGCAAAAAAATAATATATTATACGAAACTATTAAATAAAATCTTATTTCAAATAAAATAGGTGAAGAGGCACTTCACCTGAAAAGCCGCCACTGTTACCTTGCCACGTCACATTAGAAACATCATTAGCGGGAGTATTTTATACTTCACTTCCGAACAAAGACTGAAATGCAAATGGCTAATTATCCGTCTTACGCGAGCGTTGAAAGTCACGTGCCTTACGACTTCACGTTAGAAACATCATTGGTGAGAGTATTTTATACTTGACTTCCGAACAAAGACTGAAATACAAATGGCGAATTCTCCGTCTTACACGAGAGTTGAAAGTCACGTGCGTTGCCACGTCATATTAGAACGATCATTAGCAAGAGTATTTTATACTTTGCCGGTTTCTGTTTAGGCATTGTATAGAATGCCTAGGAAATACGTAAAATATTAACAATTTCATACTTTGCCTAAAAACGCCCGGCATTCTAAAGAATGCCTGGTTTTCGTACATTGCCGGTAACATGTAGATGCTTTGTTTGGTTTGGTAGTTCAACAGCTCAGGTGATCATTAAGTACTAAGAGGATTCGTCATTTCTTAATTTAGTTTCAGACTCCAAGAAAAAGAACAGGTCCGAAAAACACACAGTAACTCACTATAGCGTAGCGTAAACTCAGGCGCGAAAAAGTCGGCACGTTAACTTAGTGGCGCACCCAGGAATTCTTGTTGTCGGGGGCTGTATATATAAACGCACACAATGTGTGTACATGTATGTAGTGTACGCCTATAGTTTATATACGGTTGTGACGTACGTTGCTCTTAATCTCTATGGGGCTTTGGGAAGAAAACACCGTGTAATAGGAGACACTGTAATTTTTTGAACATATAAATTAATATTTTTGAATATTTATTTTGTGACGTACGTCGCTCTTAATCTCTTTGGGACTTTGGGAAGAAGACACTATGTAATTTTTTGAACATGTAAATAATATTTTTGAATGTTTAATTTGTGACGTACGTCGCTCTTAATCTCTTTGAAAAGAAGACGCTATGTAATTTTTAAAAATGTAAAATAATATTTTTGAATGTTTAATTTGTGACGTACGTCCTCTTAATCTCTTTGGGAAGAAGACACTACCCAATTTTTTGAACGTGTAAAACAATATTTTTGAATGTTTAATTTGTGACGTTCGTCATTCTTAATCTCCTTGGAGGGGGATTAAGCCCCCCCCGTGAGTGCGCCAATGCGTTAACTGCTCGATCACGAAGTCGCACAAAGACTGGGAGAATTAAGTATGTGAGCAGTAGGTAAATGGACATTGTCTTCCTGAAAAAGTAGTCGGGGATTAAACATCTAAATAATAAAAGTATTGCAGTTTTGATTATTTGCGAAGTGAAGACACATAGTGGAGCACCGACAAGGGAGATCCTACAGGTCCGGTTCTCTCTTTAAATGATAATAATAATGACCCTGAGGTTGAAGGTGTGTTTTTGAAAACAAAATATATATACATATATATAACATATCCTTTAAAATTGAAAAAAAATCTTGAGAAGGGTTCCTCCAAGAAAACAAAAAATTCCTCTATTCAGGAAAACGGGAGCTGCTAAACAGACGAATCGTGTGTGTGTGGCAGGGTATAACTTTTACGTTATCATAGTTGTGATGTTGCTTTAATTGACCTTGGGGTTTAGGGCAGAGTGTGTAACATTGTTGAACTTGGGGATGAGGCCCGTTACTTTGGTGACCGCTGATCTGTCTGATACTCAAAGAAGAAGTATAGACCGTATGCATTGACGTCACGAAACAGCGATTCGCTTCACTTTTTCGTCTGCTGCTTTCTTGCAGAACAACTTGTGTACAAGTGAGATCATGGGATACGTAAGTGGGTTATCTGGTGATCAAAAACAGCTTTATTCTGATAAATTAAAGTTATTAGGCAATTGTGGGGACACATATGATATTCCATACTCACTTTTCCTGAGCAATATTGTAGGAAGGGGAATGTTTTTGCTTGAAAGGAATTCAAAATTCTGCATTCCAGCACAACCACCAGCTTTTGTGCTAACAGCATATTCACACAGTTAATTAAGATAAAAACGTCCTGTCATCTTTGGCTAATTATTTCATTTAAAAGTTTACCTTTCAATAATTTAGATATTCCCAAACTTGAAACTTAAGCTTAGGTAAAAATCCTCAGTTTTACACATGTAAAGCTATATAATAATAATAATAATAATAATAATAATAATAATTCTGGCGAGTAGCATTAAGTCTCTCTACCTTATGTATAATAATGACAATAATAATAAACTGGTGAACATTATCATGAGATCATTTTTCTAAAATCGGCCTGGGAACCCAACATAGTGTATGAAGATTCCATAAGATATTCACTCCCCTATAGCAGTGGGTACATTCACGATAAAAAACAGTATAATCTTACTCATAAGAAAAGTAAATTCTGGTCTAAAGATCTTCGTAGAGTTTTAGTGTATAATGCATCAGTAAATTTATGAACATACCTGTTACAAGATGTAAACAACACACTCTAATGTTCCTTCGTTTCTGGTCATCAATGTCAACTTTGCTGATACGTGATAACCACAAATTTTGACGTTTATAAATTAAATTTTTATCATTCTGACCCCACTTCGTTTGTTTAGATGGTAATCTATATTAGGACACATCATTATCTCTCTCACTTCGGTTATTGCAGCCGAAAATAGCACATAACACCATCTTCTTTAACGCTCCACAATGCAAATCACGGTGTATGACAAGTCAAGTGATACAACTCTCCGTACTGCTAACAGTTTGAAGACGGACTGTTAATGTCACAGGTCACCAGGGGGCGTTGAGGAGTTGTGGGCCGATAGTTCATGCTAACCATCGTAGGATTACATGGTAGTTAACATTTCATCAGTGCTAAATTGGTGTTTATCTTAGGTCTTTTTAATTTATTACTTTGTGCAATTATATTGTATGAAGTTCCAGAAACGAAGTTTCTGCACAGGAGGTAGAGTACGTCAACCTTTTTTTTTTTTTACTTAAGCGGGAGATAAATTTATAGTGCAACTAAATGTCAGACTAGAATCTGTTCAATATTTAGGTTTTTGATATGGGGAGAAAGTGTTTTGTGCCGAACTGTCGGACAGGTTATGCTACATGTAAAGAACGTGTATCAACCTTTAAAGCCCCAACAGATGAAAAGCTGTTGGAAAAATGGCGGCAAGCAATGCCACGTAAGGATCGAGAACTGCAAAGCAGTGATTGTGTTTGCCAAAAACACTTCTTGCCTTCAGACATTATTACTCGTAAGACAGAGACTTCGAATGGGAAAATTTTGTATGATGTGCCAGTAAGAATTAGGTTGTCACCCAAGGCAGTTCCATCCATTTTTCCAGGCTGTCCAGCGTATTTGTCAAAATCAATCAAAAGCCCACTAAAGGCCCCATCTCACCGGGAGCAAGGAATGTCGAGAAGCGCAATTGTAGAGGAAGTTCCAACGCTGAAGACTAATTCTGCTGTATCAGCAGATGAAAATATTACATTTGAAAATCTCATTGAGGAATTGAAAATGTTTCCCATAATTCATGGGGGAATCGGTGTTAGCTAGAAAATGTAAAGATACATGGTAGAAAAATGGATACCAGTTCAGTTCTGCTTTAATCCCTCCCAGCACCAGGGTTCAGCTTGTTGAAATTATATCGAAGTAGTGGGGAAATAATATGACCCAAATATCATGACCCAAATATCATGACCCAAATATCATGATTCAAACGAATTCTTAATGTACGAAAGTTTCCCCCAATTGCAGATGTGTAAAAAAAAAAAAAAAAGAAAAATCTGTAATGCTTTCAAAAAATTTGAGGATGGACTAGAGGGCAACTATACTTTTTGCACACTCCTAAAAAAATAGAAAGAAATATAATTTTTTTTTCACTAGGCAGTTTCTTATAAATTTTGCTGTGCTATCTGGAAAAAAAAAAGAAAAAACTAGAACTCTGCCAATTCTTCAAGCATCCTGCATAATTCTGCAGCCCCTTGAAAATACGGGGCCCGGGGCTGCAGACCCTCTAGCCCTCTTCCTCTTAAATGGGCTCTGATCGTACTACAATATATGCACGCAGGTCTGAGAAAGCTCCGCCGAGAAAAATCGACCATTTCACCGCGATGCACTTTCTCTGCCGCCATCGCCAGCACAGATGAAGACCCTTATTCATCAGTATGATTAGGTGCAAAAATAGCACACACGCGAAAGATATCTTGAATATTAGTAAATGATTTTTCCAGGGGAAGGGTAATAAAAATTATTTTTTTGCGAAAAATTCGGTGTTTCAAAACGAATAGTTTCCGTTAATGATGCTCCAATGAGTGCAGCAAAAACAAAACTTATAATAGAAAAATTAAGATTCCATGTGAATAATTGCTCCTCCAAATATACAGTACCATCTCATTTTACAAGAAATACACGTTTTTCTTATGGCTTATTCCCTATTGCCTCAGAAAAAAAACTCAGCATCGTCTGCTCAGAAATCTACACGTTCGAGTACTCATTTCGTGGCTAAAAAATTATATATATATGGCTTATTTGATATATTTCCACGTGATAAGGACAAAAGTACATGTCTGCGAAGCGTTCCAGATCGTTTTTTTAATTCCAAGCAAAATAGCATTCGTAAGAAACGACTGTTTCTGTCGCTTCCTCCCATAAGAAAGCATAGGTTGTTTGAAATCATTGGCCCACACGTTCCTTGCGCCATCTAGTGACAAGTGACATTAACGGACGATTTTTTCCCCGGGAGTCGTATCACCTGACTATCATACACCGTGATGCAAATCCAAGCAGTGCTTGTACACCAGTTGATCACCAGGACGTCTGCTAGGAGAGTTTACCTTGCTGTGACGCCATATGCATACGGTCTATTGACTGATCTGATCATTTCTGGGAAGCGGGATTGATGAATGAGACCTTGAGTTCCTTGTGCTCATTCTCGGCACACGTTTTTGTTTACTGTTAGATTCCTAGTTCAAGGGCCTGTGTGACTTAAGACCCTACTTGTGAGTTTGCATTCCGTCTTCGACCTGTCGTAATGCACTACGTGACCATGCAATCCACAAAGCGGAAGAATAGTTTTCGCCCTAATGGCGCATTCGTCTAAGTGCTGGCTTCTGACCATTCGTTCGACATTGGGTCCATGTTCGAATCCCTGTGAGGAATGGATGTTGTGTTCGTCTTACGGTACTGGCTTTCTCCTTTTTTTGGAGCCAGCTGCCCTAAATTAGAGACGGGCGACTACCTGTAGCCAATCGAGTTACGGTGATCGTTAAACCTCTAAATACAAAAATAATAGTGGCTCTAAAGATATAAGAGAAAGAAAATATTACTAATGAAACGAAAAATGCTGGCGACAGTCTCCCTTTGCGATACTCATTCCCTTCTGAATGGCCGAGACCATTCAAATAGAGACACTTTCTCCATCGCAAATGATCTCAAAAGCATGCCGCGTCAGTTCTCGCTGTAATCCCAGACGAAGTAGGTAAATGTCCAGTCCGTAATATTTGCCCCAGTCAGTATCTATCTATAAAGTAATTCACCGATGCTGTCACACGTACGGTCATTCACAAACATAATTTTCAAATTGCAAGTCAAGATTAAAAACACTTTATTTACAATTAAAAATTAATATTTACACGCGAGATCTTTCGGGGCTGAACATAGCACCCATCATCAGGTTCAGACGCCACGAAACACAGGAGCAGACATTATATACTGTCAACACGACACACAAATCACTCGGTTTTCTCAATCACCGGTGATGCCATCAACAATAGTTAAAAATCAAGTCTTAATTTCTTATCATATATAATCCTCTTCTTCAGAGTTGTGTGAGGAGGGGGCAACCATCTTTCTCCACTGTCTTGGAACAAATGTCGGGAATTCAATGTTACAGCATGTTTCCCCATATGCAATAATGAAGAGGCTTTCCGTAAGGAAGACAGTACGTTTATTAACACTTGAGTTAAGTATCCTAACATTTGTCCAATCTGGGAAGTAACCTCCCTGGTTAACAGTTTGAGTGAAAGCTGTGGAAACCGTTCCAGAACGAAGAGCGTATTTATGTTCACCTATTCTGACATTAACGGTTCTTAGGGTAGAACCTATATAGTGTTTAACTGCAGTATCTGAATCTTCACGAATTAATGGTATGCAGTAGACGCCAGGTTTGTTAAGTGCTGGGACTCTATCTCTATCATTTCTTATCATGAAAAAAAGGTTTCTGGTGGACACTCCAAACGTTAGATTGTGTTTGTAACAGGCTTTTCTTAAGATAGACACAAGAGGTGGAATGAAATTAACTTTGCCGATGTACTTGGTAGGTTTTTTGTCTGTGGACAAAGTCGTGAATCTCAGTCTTTGAAATTGTTGTAATAGTCCTTAAAAGAGGTTGACAGAGAATCTAAACAGTAAGGCCAAATTTTGAACTCAAGAAAGTTCAACACGTCGAGTTTTGCTTGTCGAAGAATGGGTGAAGGCACGTCTTATTAAGAAGCGTAAAGCTGAAGCTTTATGTTCGGGGGGGGGTGAGAAGAAGTGAATGGGATCATACAAGGTATGAAAGTCGGTTTACGGAAAACACAATGCTTGATTTTATTGGAATTCAAATCTCGAGACAGTAAAATGTCTAGGAATGGCAATTTTCGCTCTTTCTCAAGGTCTTTGGTAAACTTTATAGTTGGAAACTGGGTAGAAAGACAATCTACAAATTTGTCCAGTAAAGATAAAGCATGGGGCCAAAAAACCAACATGTCATCAACATACCTAATCAACAGTGACGGTTGATAAGGTAAGTCCAACATGACCTTGTTTTCTAGATACTGCATGAGGATCTCGGCTAAAACGGGGGAGCGGGGGAACCCATTGTTGCCCCTTCCTTTTGTTGATAGAACTTACCATCAAATTTAAAGTAAGTTCTCTTAGCTACAAGTTTGAGACCAGAAATTATTGCATTAGCTTCAAGTGGAGAGATGGAATTGTCTTCTTGTAATTTGTCCTCAATAATTGAGTGAACGGTGTTGAGTGGTACACTTGGAAATAGTGATACTAAATCCAGCGAAGCCATTATGAACTCAGTTGCCCTAGAGTCAAAGGTTTTGATACGAGATATAGCCTGCATAGAACTTTTAATGGATACAGAGGAATTTGAGGTGAGAGGTTTTAAAAATGAAGCCAACGCTGTCTCGAGTGTGCGAGTTAGGTTAGCATATCCTGAAACAAGCAACCTAAGAGGTTGATCCGATTTGTAAATTTTCATTTTTCCAACAAAAGGAAGGGGCACCAATGGGTTCCTCCCTCTCCCCCGTTTTAGCCGAGATCCTCATGTAGTATCTAGAAAACAAGATCATGTTGGACTTCCCTTATCAACCGTCACTGTTGATTAGGTACGTTGATGACATGTTGGTTTTTTGGCCCCATGCTTTATCTTTACTGGACGAATTTGTAGATTGTCTTTCTACCCAGTTTCCAACTATAAAGTTTACCAAAGACCTTGAGAAAGAGGGAAAATTGCCATTCCTAGACATTTTACTGTCTCGAGATTTGAATTCCAATAAAATCAAGCATTGTGTTTTCCGTAAACCGACGTTCATATCTTGTATGATCCCATTCACTTCTTCTCACCCTCCCGAACATAAAGCTTCAGCTTTACGCTTCTTAATAAGACGTGCCTTCACATATTCTTCGACTTACCGATACGAAATCAAATTTTGCATATGATTAGATTCAAAACACGTAATTTTTTCTCTCTCTGCGTTGATGTTTTGAAAACCTTATGCTTTGGACGGATTTGCCAAATGGAAAGGATTTATAACAGGGATGAAGCCCAGGTCAACATTAACTTCAGAGCAGCAAGCGCAGTAAAACCTTTGCTCTTACACTTGCTTATCTGGGAAATTCTAATTCCTTCGGTGTGATAACGAGCCGAGATACTGAACAAAAAACAATTTTTCACCTCTGGACACTGGATTTTATTTTGTTGGTATTGGCTCTTTCGAAACTGCAATTTTGGGTTTTTGTTCTTTTGGAAAACATCTACAAGTAATGTGTGTCAAATAAATAATCTTTTCGCCTGCATTTGTTGGAAATAACAGATATTTTCATCCTATGGGACAGAAGTACATACTTAGTTATTTATCTCAAACCTAAAACTAAGATAGGAAAAATATACATTTCATTCATTTATTTCCGTTTAACGACGCCTTTAGACATCTAAAAAATTATACGCCATTATTTTAATTTAAAGCCATTGTTTCCAGTGAAGCGATAGAACCAGTACCACAGGACAATCACAATACCCATGTTTCATCTGAAACTCAATATACTTGCTGCCCACCCAAAATGCAACACCAAGAAGGACACGAGATAGCAAAACCAGATTTACTGGACACATAACTACAAAGATGAAACGATTGAGCTTACAGGCCCGTGCGACTTTCGGAACACACAGACATCAATAGTTCGTGTGGCCCCCATGGCTGGCAATAACGGCCGCTACACGCCGCGGCATCGAACGAAAGAGGCTTTGGATGTGGGCTTAGGGTATGTCGGTCCAGGCTGCTTCCACACGTTGCCACACTTCATCAGGCGTAGCCGCGGGTGGTGCTTGCCGGGCCACTCGGTTGCCGATCAGCGACCAGACGTGTTCGATGGGCGACATATCGGGAGAACAGGCGGACCACGGCGCCAGTGACACCTGGTGGGCCGCGAAGAATTGTTGCACGATACGTGCCACGTGCCGGCACGCATTGTCCTGTTGAAACGTGGCCGCTGGCAGGTCCTTCAGGTAAAGGAGGACTACAGGCTCTAAAACGTCGGAGATGTAGCGGTGGCTGTTGAGTGTACCGGCGATGCGTACCAGGGGGAAGCGGGTGTCATATCCAATTGCGCCCCAAACCATAACGCCAAGCGACGGACCGGTATGGCGATGCAAAATGCAGGCGTCATACAGTCTCTGGCCGCGGTGCTGCCACACGCGGATCCTACCATCGTGGTGTTGCAGGCAGAAGCGGTATTCGTCGGAGAAGACAATGTCGTGCCATTCCGTAGTCCATGTGCGGCGTTTAACGGCCCACTGCCGCTGCACTCGCCGGTGGTGTAACGTCAATGGTAATTGGAGCAATGGGCGCCGTGCGACAAGTCCCCGCTCCTGCAGACGACGTCGAACGGTACGTGCTAGCACAGGTTGCTGTGCAACACACCCTAATTCCTGCGCTGACGTTCGTGATGTGGCGGTGCGAGCTGTCAATGCCCGCCGCACAACATGCTGGTCCTCTCGTTCGGTGATGTGCCGCGGCTGCGGCAATCACTCACGTCGGTCCGTCCGTCACTCCTGCACCCACCGAATCCATACTCGCCTCACTGTGGCTGGATGTCGTTCCACACGGGCGCCGATGTCTCAGAACGATAAACTGCTGTCGCGATAAGCCACTATTCGTCCTCTGTCGAACTCCGAAACCTGCTGGAATGACTGCCGTATTCCACGACGAAGCATCAGGAAGCTTCCCACGCACAGGTCCGGCAGCACAACACACTTCCACTACTTACACTCCGCCTTCTATGCACCCTTCTTATAGTATTTCTCGGTGGCGTGCAAAGCGCACATGATTTGCATATGCTTTGCAATGCTAATCGTTTGCATGTCCTCTCGCGGGCGACGCATGCTGCGAATTTCAGGCCAATCGGATGCTTCCTTCTTGGTGTTGCATTTTATGTGGCCAGCAGTGTATGTCGTTCATTTATTTCCGTTTAACCACCACACGGCGAGCATCTAACGATATGAGACGCCCGTCCCAAATTTAGAGCCACTGGTTTCAGAAAAGCCATCGAACCACCGCCGTAGGCAAAAGTGCACTCAGTAAGAGTGGCCCAAAGACTCGGGCCCTCCACATGAGGTATCACTTGGTCCTTCGTACTTTGTTATTAGCTGCTTATTTTTAAATATATTTGCATATGTTTGTGAGTATATATGTTACAAATAATTGGAAACGCACTTGTGGCGGAGATATTTTTATCTTTCGCCAATATTTTGAGAGATGCTTTCTCCGGTGTGTTTTTATTTGTATCTTGAATATTTTGGGCCTTACCCATAAAGAATTTATAGATACGCCACTGATAGGGGCCCATCAGGGCCTGATTTACGGGAGAGCATTAGGTGCACGTACATAGGGTCCTGACCTTTGAGGGGCCCCAAAATATATAGTTATATAGACTAAGGCTCTTGAGACCATCCTCAATCATACATGCATGCACATAACACGGAATGCCGGGGGGGGGATGAAAGCTTCTTGTCCAGGGCCCCAAACTGTCTAAGTCTGTCCCTGGTGCCGACTACGGGAGTGCTCAAGGGCTTGAGCACCCATTAAAATTATTTCAGAGGTGCTTGGAACCCTTCAAAATGTTTGTTATAATGCATTGAATCCATACTTAAATATTTTCTCTCATTGTTAATAATAAGATTACCGTATCTGTCTCCCAGTTGCCTATAGAAGAAATTACTAAACTTACAGACTTGAAATGTGAGAAAAACTTGCAGAATAGCATGGGGTGTATACCTCGAAGCCCTTTTTGAAATAAAAATTTGCAAATATTTTAATTAATTTATTTAATTATTAAAGCACTCAACCATTATTGAAATTGGATCTGTGCCATGTACTCCTGCAACAATAGTTCATTTCAGTGTTACACAATATTATTGCAGTACACTCTTGCCCTACAATATTTCATTAGACTTTGCATAAACGCAGTAATATCTCATCGTAGTATTGCGAGAACCTCACGCCAAAAGTGTTACAAACCTATGCGCGGGAGAACACGTACGAGAGAATAGAAACCACAATATTAATAGGAAGTGCCAAAATTTTGGGGATGTACTTACGAAGTTTTACGTGCATCTTTTCGCCGTAGTTGCCCGCAGATTTGTTTACCCTTCAAACCGCTCTCACGTGTGTTTCTGCTCAGTATTTACCCTTTAATATGCCGATGTACCTGAACGAAAAGTTGCCCAAATTTTCCTGCGCTTCTCAAACAGAAGTGTCTTCTCATTGTGACCGGATTATAGGAACACTACGGCAAAACAATTCCTTTCCCTCTTTAATATCGGGAGTAACGACTGTAAATCTGTCGCTGGTTGTAAGTGCTCCCTTACAGTCCTTAGTCTTCTATGTAGTTTGATTCCTTTATAGTCCTTTATTCTCTGTTCCACCAGCCAAGGAATGATTTGGAAGGAGTAATCCCCCGGACATGAACATCATGCCACAGGATAGAAACAAGTTACTGAAACATATTTTCTCTTCTTTGTTAGGTTCATCGCTTTTTTTATAACATTCTTACCGAAAAAGATAATCTGACAGGAAGGTTTAATGACAATGATTCCTCTGAATGACCACTTAGAATGACAAATCTAAGGTAAAAGCAATGCTTTCTGATTCACAGGTTCACTCGTTTCTGTCGCGTTCGGCCCACTTCTTAGACAGCGATATATTCATTCGAGCTGATTTCAGCCTATTTTGTTAACCTCGAGTTAATTCATTCCGGCCGGTTAGGGTTAAGAATTCCAGGCTATTTCTACGGGAGGATTTTTACCAGATTTTTTTAACCATTGTTTCGAATTTGACGTAATGCCCGCGATTTACAATTAGAATTTGATCTTGCTGTTTACAGCGTTAGACTTCCAAAGCGTTGCATGTATCCTTATGATACAGCTGCGTGCGGTTTTTTTTTTTTTTTTTTTTTTTTCCGCTTTTCAGACCGTGACTTTCCGTGGATTACTACGCGCTATAAATAGTTCCGCGGTTCTTTTAGAGGAAATATATTTCAATGAAATGCAAATAGAATACATGAAATGAAATGTTAGAAAATCTGAATTTTCTCGCATTTCATTTCTTCAAAGCTTGACATTGCTATTCCTTCGTTTTCGCATTCTCCCACTCATGTTGACGATTTATCTATTTCACCTTGACTATTTATTTATTCACTGTACAATGGAACACGACTAACTGTCAAGAAACTCATATCAAATGTCATTGAAGCTACTATCATGACTGGAATGCTGCAGGAGACCATGTTTTTATTCCACGCATTCCAATCGCTCCACCTAACCTTCATTTCAGTTTAAACGCCTACAGTTTCCTGTTCGTCTCAGTTTGCAGTGAATGGCAATACCGGGTGATATTTGAATTTAAAAATTCATCATTGGGAACGGTACCTGCTTTTTGAACTTAGGCACACCTCGAAATTTTTAGGGGTTGGCGCTTATGGCTGTAGGAAAATCACAATGTCCACGTCTCATCCCGGTTCTAAATTAGGGACCAGCCCGTCCCTAATTTAGAGCCACCGATTCCAGGGAAGCAATATTACCAGGGTTTTTTCCAGGAATTTCAAATTGGGGGTGTGCTGGAAAAGTTTAGCGTCTTGAAAAATTGGGGAGGGGGGGGGGATGCAAATTAATTTTTTTAACGCTACAAATTTTTATAATGAAATAGCTGAGGCTTTAAACCTAGGATTAAAAATGGGTAAAGCTTGAAGAAATGGAGAACTGTTGAATTTTTAATAGTTTAGAATGGTGGTTAAAACTGGCGATCTTTTACCAAACTACACACGGTTATTTTGTTTTTGTGCTGCTTTTATTTTTTTTTATCTCTTATGTCTAAATTTTCCCTAAATACAGCTAAAGCAACAAAGTATTAACATGGGTTGCTGAAACAGCAGATATTAATATTTCGCAAATCTTCGTCATGCTTAAATGATTTAAAAGTATAAGCCAATCTGCAGACTTTGTAACAAACTAAAATGAAGAGATACTTACATAGACCTACGTTTTGTAGTTGCAGTGACTCACTTTAGGCAAGAAAAACAAAATAAAAACACTTCAAATAAAAAAAAATAATAAAAAGATGAAGTTCATATACATAGACTTCAAATTAAAAAAAAAAAAAAAAAGCTCAGTTCTGGTTGAGCAGTCAGTTTGGAACGTATAGGACTACGACTTGCAGATCGGAGAGTTGAAATGAGCTAGTCGAGTATGGTTTCAAAGCGTTTATTTAATTTGTTATAGCCAACACAGTTCTATGATATGAAAAGTTGCTTACATAATTTTTACAAATAATGCTGAATACATTGCGAACACAAAGCAGATCGATATACGAATTGCCCAACATGGTGCTCGGTTTTTTGGGCTTCTTACACTCCTCATCACTTGCTCTTGCCTCTCGTTTGAAGTTTCTTCACTTTTGCTTGCGTTCATTCCGCGAATTCCGTGGCGTTGCCGAAAACGTTAACCCTTTCACACAAAAACAATAAATTTTTTTTTTAGTTTAAACCACTGCGATATGTTCTTTGTATATTTGAATATAGATATCGCCGAGAGCTTTAGAACGATACCACGCACAGTCGTTTTACACTCAAGGTTGTACAGATAAACCGCGATATTGTCAAAAGTGTTCGCTTGTTCAAAGAAAACAATTTTTTAAATGTTGAGTTCAAACCACTGCGAAATGTTCTTCGCATATTTGAATAGATCTCGTCGAGAGCTTTAAAACGATACCATGCACAGTCGTGTTGCGTTCACGGTTGCCGAGATTGAGTCAAACGCGGCAGCACACTCAGAAATACTGTACCATCTCCCTCATGCACAGGGAGCGAGGGAAGCGTCGCGCACACGATGCATTGCGCAGTACGCGAATTGGACTTCATGCTGTTTATGAATATGCTAACACGATTAGTGTGCGAAACGTATCTTTAACGCTATAATGATTTCAATTAGGACCTATTTTTGTCACAGGCCGTCGGCCTTAAGTCGGCCCATACTATACGTGTAGTTAGACGTAGTCCTAGACATCCCAATCTGGTAGAGGATATTTCAACACAGAGCTGATTAATTCGTTTAGATGTTAACTTCCATTGACAACTGTGGTAAAGATAACAAGTTAGTAAAATCATGCAATGCATTGATTATGATACGCTTTCCAACATACCAGAAATCATTACTCAAGTTATGAGGATATGGGCTGTGGAATAAATCTCGCTCCTATGACCTGACCTTTGACCCCATTTCGATGATATTCAACAGAACTGATAAAGTATACTTCCGGAACAACATGATAAAGTTTTGCCTCAATCGAAGCATTTTTACGTAAGTTATAACGCATAAGGGCGATGGAATGAATCCCGATCCTATGTCCTGACCTTCGACCCCACTTCACCCATTTTCAACACGGTTCGTCCCCAGTTGGTCCCCTACCACATACTAAGATTTCGTCAAAATCGAACCATTTTTACGCGAGTTAATGTGCGGACAGGCGGACAGACGGACAAAGCTGGAGCATATACGCTTCTTCAACTTACGGTTGGAAAGCGTAAATAAAATGGACTAACTTGAAAGTTAAAAAGTATAAGGGCTGTCGCAAAACAACGGAATGTTTTTATAAAAATGAAATATGCGTACCTTAATTATGAAGGAAGTGGTCATCTTTTTCGAAATACTGTCTGTCCATTGCATCGAATACAGGTGTTCCAACGTTCTTCCCACTTTTTGAATGTCTTCTGGAATTCTTCTTCAGAAATGGGGAACCCAAGTTGAACAAACTCGTTTCATGCCCAAATGTTCGGTTAAAATTCTGTGAATTGATGATTTGGAAATGTGAACCATATCTTCAACATCTCTAATTGATAGGTGTCTGTCTTCCCGTATAAAAACACTTATTATATTTATGTTTGCCGCTGTAACAATCGTTGAAGGTCTTCCTCCATGCACGATCAAAGCCGCTGACTCCCGGCCATCCATAAATTCTTTATGCCATCTGTAAATTGTTGATTTCCTTGACATTCATCTTTATAAGTCTCTTGCACAAAGTCTCTCCGACAGTCTTCTTAAGTCGCAGCAAAATGTGATGGCGCGTTTTTGTTCCCCTTTCACATCCATATTTTCGAAAAATCATAGGGTGAAATCGTTAGAGGTTCACGAAATAACTCTTATTAAACTGAGCAGTACCGACGACGCATGCGTGATTAACAGGTGTGACCTGTTGTTATGGTTACTACAGCGACTACCATTTTTTTTTCGAGACTCATGCCAAGGTCAAACGCAGTATTGCACATTTTTTATAAAACAGCCTCAGTTGTTTTGAGACAAGCTATCTATATACAGGGTGTCCGAATAATGTCTGTACACTGAATGTACGAAATGCAGTAATGTAATAATAAAGTTTTTTGAATGGAATTACAGTAGAGGGGACCCGCCACGTGGAAGTGGCGGGTCCCCGAGGCGCGCGCAGCTTTTATTCCGAGAAAAGGTCATTCCCGAGCGCTTGGTCGACGGAGGCAGACCTATCGATTGATCACTCGTCTCGGAACAAGGACAATGATGTTGACGGTTGAACAGAGAGTGTTTTTGGTGGAACATGTCTTTCGCCATGACGACAAGTACAAGAACGAAATGCAAAAACAGTTCGCTAGGGAATTTCGTGAAGCAGACGTGCCCCACCGTAATACGGTACGTCAGCTCATGGCGAAGTTTCGGGAAACTGGCAGTGTTCTGGGTGTCTACCCCCCCCCGGTAGGCCATCCACGGCAGGCGAGACCATACAAGATATCCAAGACATCCACACAAGTCCGTGAGTCCACACAAGTCCGTAAGTCCACTTCCACAGAAGTCCGTGAGTCCACACAAGTCCGTGAGTCCATACAAGTCCGTAAGTCAACACAAGTCCGTGAGTCCACACAAGTCCGTGAGTCCACACAAGTCCGTAAGTCAACACAAGTCCGTGAGTCAACACAAGTCCGTGAGTCCACACAAGTCCGTAAGTCCACACAAGTCCGTGAGTCCACACAAGTCCGTGAGTCCACACAAGTCCGTGAGTCCACACAAGTCCGTAAGTCAACACAAGTCCGTGAGTCTACACAAGTCCGTGAGTCCACACAAGTGAGTCCACACAAGTCCGTGAGTCCACACAAGTCCGTAAGTCAACACAAGTCCGCGAGTCCACACAAGTCCGTGAGCCCATACAAGTCCGTGAGTCTACACAAGTCCGCGAGTCCACACAAGTCCGTGAGCCCATACAAGTCCGTGAGTCTACACAAGTCCGTGAGTCCACACAAGTGAGTCCACACAAGTCCGTGAGTCCACACAAGTCCGTGAGTCCATACAAGTCCGTGAGTCCACACAAGTCCGTAAGTCCACACAAGTCCGTGAGTCCACACAAGTCCGTAAGTCCACACAAGTCCGTAAGTCCACATCCACACAAGTCCGTGAGTCCACACAAGTCCGTAAGTCCACAGAAGTCCGTGAGTCCACACAAGTCCGTGAGTCAACACAAGTCCGTGAGTCCACACAAGTCCGTGAGTCCACACAAGTCCGTAAGTCAACACAAGTCCGTGAGTCCACACAAGTCCGTGAGTCCACACAAGTCCGTAAGTCCACACAAGTCCGTAAGTCCACACAAGTCCGTGAGTCCACACAAGTCCGTAAGTCCACACAAGTCCTTAAGGCCACACAAGTCCGTGAGTCCACACAAGTCCGTAAGGCCACACAAGTCCGTGAGTCCACACAAGTCCGTGAGTCCACACAAGTCCGTGAGTCCACACAAGTCCGTGAGGCGGCTGTCACAACAAGCTAATGTGCCAAAGAGTACGACCCACGATATTCTGAAAAGGAAGTTGCGTTTCCACCCTTACAAAGTACATGTCGTGCACCTGCTGAAAGAAACAGACCATGTTTGGTACTGCAGGTGATTCCAAGAATTCCTGTCTGAAGTAGGTGATGACATTATGGCCGTGACTTTCTTTACAGATGAGACCTGGTTCCACCTCTCCGGGCACATCAACAGACAAAACACTCGTCTCTGGGGTGCTGAAAATCTCCACGAATTCAAGTGCCTCTCCACAACCATAAGGTCAGTGTTCCCCATGACTCGTACGCGCATTATTGGGCCCATTTTCTACAGTGAAACCATTAACTCAGAACGGGACCGTGCACAAATTATCCAGACATTCATATCCGAACTCAAGGAAACGGGAAATCAACGAAGGATCTTTCCTGCAAGACAGTGCAACTGCTCACACCGCTCGTGCATCAATATAGCTCCTGGAGGAATTCTTTGAAAATCATATCATCTCTCGGGGACTGTGGTTTGGCAGTGTGGTCACCGAATCTGAAACCGCCTGACTTTTTTCTGTGGGGAGCACTGAAAGTCAAGGTGTACGCAAGTAATCCGCATACTCTTTAAGAGCTACAGGCTGCAGTTACGACCCACATCCAACAAATCACCCCACATATTCTAGGAAGGTCTTCAACATGCAGAAGCGTGTGCAAACATGTTTGGACGGAGCCCATTTTCAACACCTCCTGTAGGAACCAGTTCGACATGGTAAGTGATACTTTCAGTGCACAGTTATTTTTAGGACACCCTATATATATATATATATATATATATATATATATATATATATATATATATATATATATATATATATATATATATATATATATATATATATATATATATAAAAGGTAACATTGAGGATCTCAGGAACTACAGACCTATCAGTGGTTTATTAAATCTTCACTAAAGTTCTTTCACACCGCTTGAAGGTGACAATGGACATGGCTCAACCGAGAAAACAAGCTGGATTCAGGAGTGGCTACAGCACAATAGATCATATCCACGTACTGAGAGAACTAATTGAAAGAGCGAGGGAATATGAACTTCCATTGTGCATGATTTTTACCGATTATGAAAAGGCCTTTGATTCGGTGAAACCATCAGCAGTCACAATGGCTTTGAAATCCTGCGGTATTGAAGATGCATACATTAATTTTATTAATAACATCTATGAAAATGCAAGTGCAAGGATTCGGCTATTTGAGAATACAGCACCCATAAAAATTGGAAAGGGAGTGAGACAAGGTGACACCATATCTCCCAAGCTCTTTAATGACACATTGGAAAATGTCTTTCAATCAATGAACTGGGGAAACAAATTGATAAAGATTAATGGAGATTATTTAACTCACCTTCGTTTTGCTGATGACGTAGTCATTTTTGCAACTACCCCATCAGAGCTGCAGAGTATGATCCAGGAACTTGCTGACAAGAGTAAAAAAGTGGGATTAAAAAGGAACTTTCAGAAGACAAAAGTGATGTACAATGCTTTTACAAGAAATGAAGATTTATCGATTGACGGAGAAAAGCTGGAGATATCAGATTCCTACGTTTATCTTGAACAGCAGATGTCAAGTGAGGGTCACATTGATGAAGAAATTAATCGGCGTATAAAACTTGCCTGGAGAGCTTTTGGAAGAAACAGCATAATTTTCAAGAGCAATATGCCATTATGTCTTAAAAGAAAAGTGTTTGATCAATGCATCCTTCCAGTGCTTTCGTATGGTGCAGAGACGTGGACCTTAACTAAAAGAGACATACAAAGACTGCAGACAACTCAAACAGGCATGAAGAGGTGCATGCTTGGTGTAACCAGGAGAGATAAGAAGAGGAACTCGTGTATCAGAAAAATGACAAGAGTGGAAGACATAATGATCAGAGTAAAATCCCTGAAATGGCAATGGGGTGGACATACTGCCAGAAGGACAGACCATCGATGGACAGCCGAAATTTTAGATTGGATTCCAAGGGACAGGAAAAGACCCAGAAGAAGACCACACGGGAGATGGGTGGATGAAATTCGAAAGTATGCGGGAGTAACATGGAGGAGACTGGCACAAGACAGACCGTTGTGGAAGAGACTTGGAGAGACCTTCGTCCAGCAGTGGATTGATAATGCTTGTCAATGATGATATGTATACATCTGTGTGTGTTGCATACCCTCAAATGGAGGGAAGTAGATTTTTTTATGAGGATGGGGGTGTTTGAAAGAATTTGTGGCTATTGGGTGTGGGTGTGTGTGTATGGCAACCTGGATACAGCCAACGGCGTAGGACAATCAGAATGCCCATGTCTCATCCAAAACTCTAGCATGGGTCTAGCATCCGCATTGTCAACTCATCCACCACAGCGTCAATTATATACTATATCTTTAAATGCTTGTTAGTTGTGTTATTCGCATCGGATAGTTCTGAAAAACATGACCTTTTATGACCCAAAATGATTGAAGCCTGAAATTAAAAAAAAAAAAAATCTGTTTCTTTTTCAAGGACTATGATCTACACACTTAACTCTAAAAGTGGCCGGTTATCACTCTCCTCAAACAAGATAAGATGCCTTCGTCCAAATTTCACCTTCTTGAGACATTTTGTCCAAAGTGTCATTTTCTTTATTGTGGTGATAACAACAGAAGAATAAAGAAGATAAATCAGCTTATCTGGAAAAAAAGTGAGATATTCCTTTAGGTTATGGTTTCGAATGTGTTTCATATAAATAATTGTTCAGTTTTATTAAGAACTATTCCACTTCTGTAGTGACCCCTTTCACCAACCTCGTGAAAGATTTATTATTAGGTAAGTGCTTGTCTTTTCTTAAATATAAGTATATTTTGTGCTACAACACAGTCCTTTATTGTAAATGACGAAAGTGATCAAAATTTGCTTCGTTATCACGTCAAAAAGGAATTTTGCAGCAGTCTTTTTTCTGTTTGTTTGTTGAATGTTTCTTCCATCTTTTCTTGGCAGAGCCAAGTTTATTCCACTGCTGGAAAACACACACACACGCAAATCTGATATGTTTGTTTCAAAAAACAACTGTATTTTTTTTAACATGACAATATTTTGCCTCTGAGCAGAATTCATCAATTAATTCATAATTTAATTCTTTCTGAAATTCCAGAATCCCGTTTTATGGGCGGAGGGCCAGCTGGACCACAGGGGCAACCGGTCGCCCTGGGTCCCGCGCCTTCACGGGGCCCCGCAGTTTAGGATATAAAAACAAAATAATTTTTGATAGAATTTTCGAATTTATTATTTGTTTTTGTAAGTTCTGGGGCGCGAGGCCCTTAAAAAGATTTTTTTTTAGTTTCTAATTCCCACTAGTTTCGAATAGGTTATCGCCCTTCGCCGTACAGATACTGAGATTTTCAGTTTTCAAATGATTATTGTAATCATCTTATTATTTTCCGCATTCATAAAATAGCAAATTAAATTTCATCATTTTGTGGTCATATATTCAACAGTTTGTGTGTAAACCAGATACTTCAATTGTAAAAATAAAAGGAACAATATAAAGGTACAGTTTTTAGGCTATATATGTGACTTCAAAACCATTACTAGAAATTATAAAGAAAGCAATTTTCATATATGAGAGAGCATAAAAAAATTAAAAAGTCACTAATTTGTCAGTTACCGCACTCTGCAACAAGAAACAATCACTAAACATGTATCAGGAAAAAAAAACTATTTATACGAATTTATTTTAGGTGGATCCTTATTATTATTTACACACTAATATTCGCAATGCAAAATTATTCGATACGTAGGTACTTTTTATCATTTTGTGAGGAAATTTTTATAAGGATCGCAATACAACATCAGCCCTGTCTTCCCGGAAATATACAGTATGTATATATCATGGATTTTAAAAATTTTTACTCTCTCTCTCTCTCTTTCCCCCCCCTCTCTCTCTCCTTCTCTCCCTCATTCTCTCTTCCCCCTCTCTCTCCTTCTCTCCCTCATTCTCTCTTCCCCCTCTCTCTCCCTCTCTCTCTCTCTCACTTTCTGAACTTTTAATTCATGTTATGGTCTTCTTCTTGAAGCAAATACTTCTATGCTTCTATGAAATACTTCTATGAGATAATCATTTTGTCTTTATGATAGTTTTCTTGTGTGTTCTCTACGGACGACATTTTTCTCGTAACGACTTTATTAAAACATAAGATTTATTTTCTAGGCCCCGCAATGAAATTTTGCCCAGGGCCCTGCCAAAATTCCATCGGGCCCTGTATGGAGGTAGTAAAGAAAACCGTATAACAGCCAATCCTTCGCTTGTTTTGGAATCACATTATTAAGGCAAGTGAGACTACACAGAACAATGCACACAATACGTTGTTATTTGAGCAAAAAACATGCTTAATTAGGGTTATACGAACAATAAACTTAAAAGTAACTGGACTCAACAACTAATCCATGCAATAGGGGTGATTGGGCTGCCCCCCTACTCTTTTTTACCCCTTTAAATCCGGAATTAATATAAGAATGGAATTCAACTCTAATCCCATTCTTATATTAATAAGAATAAAGAGCGCAAATAATTAATTTAAAATTCAATTTTATTGTTTTCAGATTAAAATGGTTCGAAAAAGTATTTATGCCAACTAAATTTTGTTCTAGATTTAAAAATATTCTCGTAGTTTAGTTTTAGTGTAAAGAAAGAGGAAAAACATAGTAGTTTTGCCTATTTCGGAATGTCTTTTAATATCAAGCTTGTGAAAAAAAGGGCGTATTTGTTACAATTCAATAGATTTAGATTAATACGGTGACCGCTCAAGAATTAGATGACAATAAAAATTTCTTCATACAAACTGTTAAGGCATATTGTCATAATAAAAAATTCTTCACAAAAACAGTCATTTCTTCAGACATAATTTCATACTAAAAATTTCTTACAGATTTTTACTTCTGCAATTCACTTCTTTAGGCAATTGTCATTATAACTTTCTTCATACAAACAGTCACTTCTTCAGATATATTGTCACAATAAAAATTTCTTCATACACATTTTTACTTCAGATATTTTGTCACAACACAAATTTCTTCACACATATATTATCATATAATGGAGAAACTTTCACGCAAATTGTTGCTTCCCAGACATGCATGTATATTTACATAATAAAAATTATTTCTTCATACAAACTGTCACCTCCTCAGACATATTGTCATAAAAAATTGCTTCAGACATTCCGCCATAACAAAAATGTCTTCCGCTTCTTCTTCAGACATATTGTCATAAATAATAAAGAAATTTTCACACAAACTGTCGCTTCTTCAGATACATTGTAATAAAAATTTCATCATACTTATTTTCATAGTAAAAATTCCTTCTTATATATTGTCATCATAAAAATTCATATGTTATCGTATTGCCACATGTCTCTCTCTGTTCCGATGCTAAGTGTCAAACAAATTTTCCATGTGGCTAGCAGAATTTTCCATACAATATGTGCATACATAATTATGAAAGTTATGCGCACTCCCACATCTATATGATGCCACTGTTTAGCAACAAAAATAAGTTGCCAGCTTTAGAATTTTGCTAGTTTTATGCGAGAAGAGAAAATATTTGACGCACCATTTCCGTAAATATGTCAGACAAAAAAATAAATAAATGCAAACATAAATGCCTTTTGAAATAAGTGGTAATTATGCTTTATAAAAAGCATAAAAGGGTATTTCGAACAGGATTACTGGCCCTACGGTTTAAGCATGAATCGAGTGTAATTCCTTTTTTATTTTAATTTTAATTTAAGATTCGATAATTAGCCATTATTTTGATACAGAAAGTGGTTTGAAGGTCTGCAGCGCCTCTCTCTGTGTGTGGTGTCATCAAATAATAAACCATTTAGAATCCACTGTTAGATGAAGGTCTCCCCAAGTCTCTTTAACAACTTTCTAACTTGAGCCAATTTCTTCCAAATCACTCCGACATGCTTTCGTATTTCTCTGAACCACGTGGTCTTCTATGCTTTTCCTATTTATTCCATGGCATTCAGTCTAGTATTTCAGTTGTGTAAAGGTGATCATCTCATACTTTGATAATGATGTCTTCCTCCCTTGTCACCTCCCTAATCTACCTACATATTCCTCTTCACGGTAAAACATTTTCTGAAATTCACGAGCAATTTTCCGTGAATTAACGAAGCATATTGCTGATGCAACTTTTCCCGTGACAAAACTCTGAATTACATGGATATTTCGTATGCCAGAAAAATACTGAATTTTCAGAAACCTTTTCGCAATTCTTTTCTTATATTGACGGTAAATTACCGTTTTCAAGGTGTATTAAAGGAAAATTCTGAATTTCTAGAAACCTTTCCGCAGTTCCTTTCTTATGTTAACGGAAAAAATCCGTTCTCACTTTTTTCCTATCTATATGACAAAAAATTCCTGTAATAGGAGAGATTCACGGAAATACTTGGGGGTTTGATTAGCTGTTAAATTTCAATAGGCTGTCAAAGTATTTGATTTTAAAGTTCTGTAGCGAGATCGGATATTGTGGATAGTATATCGCATGAATTTTGGTTTCTGTGGCACAGGATATTTCTTCTCCTCTTTCTCATTTTGTGCACTAACTACATGTATTGTGTTACCGTAAGAAACCGGCAGTGGCGTATATTCGTGGCTAGCTAGGCTAGTTGCGAAGCCCAGAGAATGCGCAAATAAAAGTCAATTAAATATACACAAATAAAAGTCAATTAAATATACACAAATAAAAGTCAATTAAATATACACAAATAAAAGTCAATTAAATATACACAAATAAAAGTCAATTAAATACACACAAATAAAAGTCAATTAAATATACACAAATAAAAGTCAATTAAATATACACAAATAAAAGTCAATTATCAACGGTATTAAGATATGCCGATGCTTTCGCTGCGAAGAAAACACGTGCGGATTCGCTTCTTTTGACTAGGAGAATCAGTCTGTCCAGCGAAGATCAACGGCATAACGCAAGCAGCTCTTCCAGAGTCTTCGCTGTTCTGATTCGAGGACCTTCCATACGATCGTCTGCTAGCGTTTCCATCACAATATGAATGAGCGTATGGAGGGGAATGGGCCATTGCTTTGCGCTACGGTTCGCTCAGAAAGGAGAAGACTTTGACTACCTCAGCCACTTGCATGCTTCCGCCTGTAACAGCACATGTTTCGCGAGAGTTGTTTCAGTTTGTGTGAAGTGTCAATTGATTAAAATCAGTGACATCATATCTTAAATTCGTGGCTTTGTTTGATTCGAACTGTTTTGATAAATTTTGTGAAAGCTTTTCTGAACTTTAAGAACTCTATGCTTCAAGTTTTGATACAGCTCGACTAAAAAATGAACTGAAGGTGTTTTTGAAAATCCTCCAAATACGTGGCGTTAGTAAATAAATAAATACATCGCTCTTTCCACGTTCCAAAAACACATAGCAACCGAAAAATTGTTTTCAGCCGCCGCCGTGGAAATAAACCACGGAACTCTCGATATCTAGCCGAGCGCGTTAACTTTACACGGCGGCGGCTGAAAACAATTTTTCGGTTGCTATGTGTTTTTGGAACGTGGAAAGAGCGATGTATTTATTTATTTACTAACGCCACGTATTTGGAGGATTTTCACCTTGGATCTCGCCCTTTGGATTTAACTGCTATAATATATATAGCCAGTGCCGTTAATGCCCACCAGATGGAGACGTCTCAGTAGCTGAGCCCATCTTACAGATTTATGATGTCAGAAGCTGACTTAAAAATACACATAGCACCGTGGATTGTTGGCCACCGTTGTGTAAAGTTAACGCGCTCGGCTAGATATCGAGAGTTCCGTGATTCATTTCCACGGCGGCGGCTGAAAACAATTTTTCGGTTGCTATGTGTTTCTCGAACGTGGAAAGAGCGATGTATTTATTTATTTGAAGGTGTTTTATCCTCTTGATGAATACAAAACCAAATCAGTAAGAGACATTACTTGTTACATAAAGTTGAATAAATTGTTGGACATTGTGTTTAGTGAGGTGTATAAATTAGCAGACCTAATATTCAAGTTTCCATCAACAACTGCAACTGCCGAAAGAAGTTTTTCTGCAATAAAAAGAATCAAGATATATGCATCTTAAAACCACACAAGGACATGTACATTCGAGCAACTTGGCTGCTTTGTCAATAGAGAGAAAAACATTCCTTTTAAATATGAAAAACTAATCGGAAGAAACTTTTTATGAAAACGTAACACTCAAGTTCACACAAAAAGAAAGAAGAATGGAGTTCATGTACAAATTAAGTATTCAAATCCTAATCCTCATTATTATTTGATGTCATGTTAGCAATAGCATGTACCTGAAGTAAGTTACTTCTATTACTTAACAATTAAAATTTAAACTTCGCAATTACAAAAAACCAGTGGGGGGGGAGATACCCCAGGTTTCGGACCCAAGATAAGCCAATGAAAACCGGGTCCTCAATTTATTGTACAGGTGATTGTACCTAGATATGTATCAGTACGTGGACTCCTCAAGACAAAAGCTATATGCCTCCAAGAGGAAATTTTATGTTTAGAACTTTTGTGAAATAATGTTATAAAACAGTACATTGCACCTTCTCTTAAAGATAACTAAGAGTTATTGGCAGTTGAAAAAAAAGATCTCAAATTACAAGTCATTTTGTTGCTTCGAAAAATCACGATGAAAAATATTCGCAATTACAAATAAGACCTCCTACAGAAAAAAATGAAATTATTACAAACGTATTCAAAAAAATAGTAAGTTCTAATAGAAAATAAAATGACTAAATCACTCGCATTAATGAGAAAAAAATCCTCATCGACCAATTAGTTTCACCTTGAACGTGAGTCTGATTCTTGTGACTTTTGGGCTCAGTGGTTAAGACAAGCGGCTTCAACCCAAACGGCCTGCGCTCGATCACCGGCGCAAAAGTCTCTTGCGTACGGGCTGAGGTATTGAGCATGCTGAATTTTGCGAAATCTCTGTCGAAATACAGAAAAACTCGAAACCGACTTTCCTGAAATAAACGGAATTACTAACTACGGAAAATCTGTGAAAATACGGAAGTTAAAAAAAACAAAAACAAACGGGGAATTTTTAAAAACGAAAATTCAGTTAAAAGACGGACACTTGCCGGCAACTTTACTACACGTTATTTTCAGAAATTTTCATAAAAATAACATGACGCACGCCACGATTTTTATCAGTTGCGAGGTGTAATCTCAACGAGTCAGGCTGAACAACTGCCAGTACAACTATGACAAGTCGACGTTAATTATCGGGGTTTGAACGAGGCATGGTAGTGGGAACTAGACGGATGTGACATTCAATTTCTGAAGTTGCGCAAACATTCAACATTCCTCGATCCATGGTGTCACGTGTGTACCAGTATTACCTCATGGAAGGCATTACCACCCACCGTGGACAGCGCAGTGGCAGACCACGGGTGTTGAATGACCATGACCAGCAGCGTTTGACCAGGATTGTCCATGCTGACGAGCGACACTGGCTCAAATAGCATCCACATTCAATGCAGGAGGTACCAGAGACATATTCATGTGGTCAGTGCAGAGTAATTTAGCGTCCATGGGGTATGGGAGCAAAAGACCCAGCAGAGTGCCTTTGTTAACACCACGACAGCGGACACAGCGCCTCACCTAGGCTCGAGAGCTCGGTAATTGGACCCTGGAAGAGTGGAAACATGTGGCATGGTCCACTGAGACGCGCTACCAGTTGCTACGAGCTGATAGTAGGGTTCGGGTGTGGCGCAGACCCCATGAGGCCATGGACCCAAGCTGTCAACAAGGCATTGTGTGAACACGGTAATTGGACCCTGGAAGACTGGCAACATGTGGCGTGGTCCGACGAGTAACACTACCAGTTGTTACGAGCTGATGGTAGGGTTGGGTATGGCGCAGACCCCATGAGGCCATTGACTCAAGCTGTCAAAAAGGCATTGTGTGAACACGGTAATTGGACCCTGGAAGACTGGCAACATGTGGCGTGGTCCGATGAGTCACGCTACCAGTTGTTGCGAGCTGATGGTAGGGTTCGGGTGTGGCGCAGACCCCATGAGGCCATGGACCCAAGCTGTCAAAAAGGCATTGTGTGAACACGGTAATTGAACCCTGAAAGATTGGCAACATGTGGCATGGTCCGATGAGTCACACTACCAGTTGTTACGAGCTGATGGTAGGGTTCGGGTGTGGCGCAGACCCCATGAGGCCATGGACCCAAGCTGTCAACAAGGCATTGTGTGAACATGGTAATTGGACCCTGGGAGACTGGTAACATGTGGCGTGGTCCGATGAGCCACGCTATCAGTTGTTACGAGCTGATGGTAGGGTTCGGGTGTGGCGCAGACCCCATGAGGCCATGGACCCAAGCTGTCAACAAGGCATAGTGTGAACATGGTAATTGGACCCTGGGAAACTGGTAACATGTGGCGTGGTCCAATGAGTCACGCTATCAGTTGTTACGAGCTGATGGTAGGGTTCGGGTGTGGTACAGACCACACGAGGCCATTGACCCAAGCTGTCAACAAGGCACTGTGCAAGATAGTGGTGGTTCCTTACATATGTGGGATGCACAATAGACCTTAGGTTGCGGTGCTGGGTCAAGTACCCCCCCCCCGTTGGTACAAGTACATATGTGGGATGTCTTTACGGGGCACCGTTTGGGTCGTCTGATCCTCGTAAACACGTCATTAACCGGCAATCGCTTTGTTGCTCTGCTGGGTGATCATTTGTAGCCTTTCATGGACTTCATGTACCCTAACAACGATGGGATTTTCCAGGCAGACAATGCACCATGTCATCGGGCCCAAGTTGTCCAAAATTGATTCAAGAAGCATTGTGGACAGTTCCGATGGATGGTGTGGCCACCACGTTCGCCCGACATGAACCCAATAGAGCACTTATGGGATGTGGTGGAAAGGTCCATTCGCACCCAAGATCCTACATTTCAAATACCAAGGAACTGCGGCTGGCTATTCAGATGGCATGGCTCAACATCTCTCCAGAAGTCCTCCGGCTCCTAGTGGAATCGATGCCATGTCGAGTTGTTACACTTCGCCGGGCTATACGAGGTCTTCCACGATACTTGGTAGGTATCCCATTACTTTTGGCACTTCAGTGTCCAAACCTAAAGTGTTCGACAACGTAAATGGTACCCGGTGTTAAAAGATTTCTTTTTTAAATCGGGCATTTAGGAGCAAAGATATCGAGAAAAACAAGTTAAGCATTTTCGCTCCAAAATGCGCATTATTTGGGGAAGGAAATGCCCACAAAATGTTTTCATAGTCAGTACCACATCTCTACTCTGTCGTCAGTATCATCTGACCGAGGAAGAATTTTTTCAATTGGGTTTTTAGTCCCGCAGATATTGTTGCAAACATGCTGTAAACGGAAACGTGAACTTCCGCCCTCTAATAGCGCCCTTGTTCATTAAGAAAAATCTGAAATTATATGAGAACCATTTCGCACTGGAAATGCTCTCGGATAAAGAAAGATTTTTTCAAATCGGACACTTAGAAGCAGAGGTATCGGCAAAAATAAGATATACATCTACACCCCTGATGAAAAAAACTATGCATTATTTTAAGCAGAAATCATTCTGAAAACGTTTTCCGAGGTGAAGGGTTTTGGTCCACAATTTTTTTTTTTAAATTTAGCTTTCAAAAAAGCAAATTTTGCTGTAAATACAACAGAAACAGAAATAAGCTCTTACGGTGATGGCCAAACCATTCTTTACCAAAACTTAGAATTTATATGAAGAACATTTCATACCAAGAGCTGTATCCGATGCAAAAAGTATTTTTCAAATAGGACATTTAGAAGCAGAAATATCTGGGAAATGGCAATTAAACCTCACGCGCCCTAGCGGAAAATCTATGCCTTACTTGAAAAAGAAACTGCACCCAAAATAGTCTTCCTTGTAAATGGCATCGAAGAAAAGAAAGAACATTTTCAATTGGATATTTAGAAGCAAATATATGGAATAAAATATATTTTGAATTCGATAGCATCTGCATTTACGCTCTCTAGCGGCGAAGTTATGTATTGAAAAAAAGAAAAATAAGAAACAGGAAGTAAATATAATCGTTCTCATATTTCAAGCTTTCCAATGCAAAAATAATTTTTCAGATCGGACTAATAGTTGCAGATCTATGGTGCCCACAGACAGACTGACGGACGGACAAAGTTACACTACACCGGATGGACAAGTGACCCTACCTACCTAATAAGCTATAGGACCACCTTTATGCCGCAAAACGAGCGGCGGATTTACCACTAAGCCAACTAGGCCGCGGCCTAGGGGCCCCAGGCTCTAGAGGGTCCCAGGTGTAGAATCCAGAAAAACGGAGAGCATGGAACAAAAAAACTTAAAAAAGGGAGGTACCGTTATTTTAATTTACTTGAATAAGATAAAGTACTGGTATTTTTTTATTTCATCTTGAATGATAACTAAAGAAATAAGAACGTAATAATAGCTCTGTTGCGAGCACTCCCGTGTTCGTACGAGTGCGATAGAGAGCGCATTTGACGTAAAGTGTAGTTCTTTACATTTTGAATGCGCGATAGAGAGCGCATTCAAAATGTAAAGTGTTATTCCTAGATAGCATAAACCTCTCTGACTATGTTTACAAATATTTTTTTTTATAACCTTTAATTTAATAACAAGTTAAGTCAAAATAATTTTTATTTAAATAATACTTTTATAACAATAAAATTATACTACCAATTATTATATTCTTAACTTAAAGATGAGATTACTAGAAACTCTTATAGTAGCAAATTCAAATATGGGTGGCCGGGTGGGCGGGGGGGCGCATAGGAAAATTGGCCTAGGGCCCCAAAAACCTTAAATCTGGCACTGCGCAAAACAGCGGTCACTCGGCGGCGAAGCATCGATTCGATGAGGTGGCGACAGGTATCCTGAGGTATCTGGTACCATAATCTCAACAGCAGGTCCTCCAGTTCCCGTTCATTTCGGGGTGGTGGTGATTTAGTGCGATCCCGCTTTTCGAAGTCGAACCACAAATGTTCAATTGGGTTCATGTCAGGTGAATTTGGAGGCCAGCACATTAACAGAAAGTCACCAACATGTTCCTCGAACCACTCCTTGGCGATTCTGGCAGTGTAGCATGGCGCATTATCCTGTTGGTAATGGCCATCACCAGCAGGGAACACAGTTGTCATGAATGGGTTAACTTGGTCTGCAACGATGTTCAGATACCTAACAGCTGTCAGGGATTGTGTTGTTGGGATGATGGGTCGTAAATTGTCCCAAGAAAACATCGCCCACAGCATAACACTGCCGCCGCCGCCGCCGCCGCAGGCCTGTTTCCGCCCAACAGTGCATCCAGGTACCATAGCCTCCATTGGTAATCGGCGTATCCGCTCTCGACCGTCTACGTGACGCACCAGGAATCTTGATTCGTCACATCAGGTCACTTTCTTCTAATCATCCACAGTCCAATCCCGATGATCTTGGGACCATTTCATGAGTAGTTGGCGATGACGTGCAGTGAGTATGAGGACCCGGCTGGGTCTTAGGCTGCGCAGGCCCATGCGCAGAAGACTGCGATGAACTGTGTGCTGTGACACATTGCCCTGGTCATAACTTTTGTAGTTGTAGGTGATTTGTCGCACTGTGGCCCTGCGATAGCTGTGAACAATGCACGATATTCTCTGCTACCCTCTGGCATCAAAGAGATGCGGACGACGGTTCGTCCTCTGTGCACCACTTTTGATACGTATTCACTACAGCTGCACGTGAACAACCCACAAGCCATGCCGTTACTAAGATCAAGATTGTAGTTCCAAGGCGCCGTGCCATCACAATTTGTCCTTCATCAAACTCCGATAAATCGGCAGCTTTTCCCATTCTGACTCCGAACACTCTACTAACCGAAAGCCGGTCCTCGGGTTGTATACATATGTGAACTTCATCTGCTCCACCGTTCAGTCTCCAGGTGCGCTCATTTCTCTAGGTTGGGAGTGTTCGTAATGTAATGGCTCATGGGTGCATATGCACGTACTTTTTTATTTTACAAAGACGTGCTAAAAATTGAACAGTACAAAAACAGACTAACCGCGTGTGATTTTTGGAACAAAGCTTTGCCGCCTCGGTGGCGCAGTGGTCTAAGCGAACATTCGTCAGATATGGGTTCGGGTTCGAATCCCGGTGAGGCATGGATGTTGTGTTTGTCTTACGGCGCTGGTTTTCTCCCTTCCCTGGAGCCAGTGGCCCTACATTATAGCTTACTGAGTTCAGTTCACGGTGGTCGTTAAAACTCCAAAAATATATATATATTTCCGGTTATAACCATTTTCAACTTTAAAACTCAGCATTTCTCCGTTTTTTTTTTTAAGTTTTCCTAATTTTTAATTCTAGGTTTATTAAATACAAATATTTCACTATAAAAATTTAAAAATTTGTAGCCTTCAAAAAATTTGTCCCTCCCCCCTTTTTTTGAACACCTGCCCCATATAAAATTCCTGAGTAAACCGGTGCGGCCACTCTGATGGCCATATTATCAGAGGCTTGTCGTTTGAGCTCAGGGCTAGGCTTGGGTTCGAGTTCCATTTAGGCATGGCTAGTACGCTTATCACGCGGCGCTCGCTGTCTCCCTTCGCTAGAACCAGTAGCCAAAAATTAGGGACGGTCAGAGACTTACAGCTTGTTTGTGGTTGTCTTACACCCCCACTCCCCATTCCCCAATCCGCACAGCGCACACTTCCCCAATCTAAAGGAAGTCTGATAAGATTGCTAAGGCGTAAATAATTTAATATTCGAGTACTAGATGGTAGCACTAGTCATGTTACTGTTACGAGCAGGCAGAGCGTCTCGGTAGCATGACCATCCTGATATACTGTAGATGCAATTCAGGACGCCAATTTCTTAAAATTATGGACGGTGGAAGGTAGTCTTAAAGAGATCATATGTGTTTATTACCTCACTACCACGAAGGAAATTAAAACAAAAATGATGAAAACAGAAAATCATGGACTCAACGTAAGTTTCAAAATTTGATAACGCATTAGGTGATTGCTGAAAAGCATATAAATAATAAAAAAATACTCTTGTTGGTAGTAATATTATGAAAATGAACCATGAAATTCAGTAGAAAGGCCGAACGTGAAAGGTTTACCTCGGCTAACCTGTGAACAGACAGTTCTTCCCTGGCAGATAAAACTTTCCTTGCTTTTATTCTGCTAGCTACACAGTTTCATATTCATGAGGAAAAACAATTCTTCCGTGAAAATAAATATTTCACAATATGCCACAACCACCTTTCATCCATATTATTCACTTCCTTTGCCACTTTCACAACGTAACGAAACCATACACTGCAGTGGCGGCGGAACCGCCCGGGCTGCCAGGTCCCGGGCCCGGTCAATAATTTCCGCCAAGAATTTTTTTTTTTTATCATATATGCGGTTTTTGTGATGTTCTATAGAAAGTTCCTATAGGTAAGTGGTCTGGTGGTCCTAATCCCCAACAAAGCTCTTCAGGCATTGTTTTTCTTCTGTTTGTTCCGGGAAGCGGGAAGCGGGTGCACCACGATTCGAAATTTCGGGCCCGGTCAACGAACTCCACTTTCCGCCGCCCCTGATACACTGATGAACTCTACATTGATATGAAAAAAATAGTTTTTTTTTGTAGGTGAATATTTTAGCGATATAATCGTTTTACCTGCAGCTTTTCCTAATGACGCCAGCATGTGCTGTTTTACAATAATACGATGAATTTTATGTTCTGGACAACAATCTTGTTCTCTGACATCTTGTCCCTGCTGTCAAAAAATAGCTCCGACGCTGTCAAAAAAATAGTTCCAGACGCCCCTGAGAGTATAGTTGATTCTGTTTTGTTTATAAACTTTCTTTTGCCGACAATGGGACTCTCTCACTGTCGGCAAAAGTGTTCATACGTTGATCAGTTAAAAATTAATTAAAATTAATTAAAATTTAAAAAATAAAAAAAAATTTGGTACACACACAGGGCTTTTTTGGGAGTTGATAAGAGACTTCAAACCTCTAAGCTAATGACTCCATAACCTCTATAAACAAAAACAAGGAATTTCTAAACTTGCTGAGTCATGAGCTTATCATGTTTCTTTAAGGCTTAACCACCACCGTGAGCAACTCAATGGGATGTAAGCAGCCACCCGTCCTAATTTAGGGCCAGTGGTTCGATAGAAGGGAGAGGATCGGTGCCGTAAGACAAACACAACACCCATATGCCTCATCGGGATTCGAACCCAGAACCTTCTCGGACGAGTGGTCACAAGTCAGCGCTTATACCACCGCGCCACCGAAACGGCATTTTTCGTCTTGGATATTTAAGGAACCCACACTCTCAGGGATAAGCTACCAAGGGGGCTGGCTGCCTACGATTGCCATTTCTAGGGAAGTTGCACTTTGTTCATATGTTGATTTTATACCGATATCCAAATTTTAATGTTCTATTGTCTTTGAAATAAAGAATTAAAGCCGCTGAAAAGATAAATATTTTATATGTCCAATAACTTATATGTGCTATCTTAAATCTTAATTTCCTGTCATTGGGGAGAGAAAATGTGTTACTCAAATCTGATTGAAACTTGATACTTTGGCGATTAAGAATCATGTGCACGTTTCTGTAAATATTATACCATTAGGGGCCGCCAAGTCAATCTTAGCCTTGCACTGCCGAAGGTTAAGACCGAGTCTGGCCATTATGCCTAGTGGTCAGGATAAATTGTTCATTTATAATTTAGAGTTTACTGCTGTAGAAAAAGAGATGATTAGTACTGAAGAACAAACACAGCATTTATTCTTACTGACGATTTCATCTACTAGCAATTCATACTCTCGTCCTCCAAGCCACCCCACTACACGTATGTTATTATTTGCACCTTTATTGTTATACGAGGTTTGATCAAAAAGATCCAAGACTATGCCGATATACAACAAAGTACTTATACGTTACTAAAGTCTGGCAATGATCTCCCTCAAAGTAGTCTCCTTGGGCAGTGTTACACCGCTGCCAGCGTTTTTGGCACTGTTGGAACACTCCCTGGAACTCCTGTTCGCGAATCGTGTCAAACACCGTCTGCGATTCGCGCTGGATCTCGTCCACGGTTTCAAAACGGCGACCCACGAGCCTCAGCTTTATCTTCGGGAACAGAAAGCAGTCTCAGGAGGCCAAATCCGGCGAGTAAGGCGGCTGAGGAAGGGTAGTCATGCTGTTGCGGCTGCTAAACTGGCGTGTTGCTAACGCTCTGTGAGCTGCTGCATTGGCGTGATGGAGCAGGAAACCGCCCCAGCGCAACATTTCTGGTCGTTTGCGGCGAATGTTCTCCATAAGACACCGCAGAACATCGCAGTAAAGAAGAGCTGTGACGGTTTGGTCCTGGGGGACGAATTCACGGTGCACAGCCCCACGAATGTCGAAAAATACGATGATCCTGCTTTTGGTTGCTCTCCGGACCTGTCAGGCCTTCTTCGGTCGTGGAGATGCAGGGCTCTTCCACTGCGACGACTATTGTTTGGTCTCCGGGTCGTAACCGTAGACCCAAGTCTCGTCCCCAGTGATGGCCCGCGACAGGAACGTTGGTTCATTCACCACCTGCTGACGAAGATCTTGACAGAGTTCGACACGGAGCCCCTTCTGTTCGGGGTTCAGAATCTTTGGCACAAACTTTGCAGCAATGCGATGCATGTTCGAAACCGACTTTCTTGCACTGTTCCGTATGACACATTGACGATGGTAGCAATGTCTTGAATGGTTCTCCGACGATCCTCATGCACCAGTTCCCTAATTTTGTCCACATTTTCGGGGGTTTTGCTCTCGGACGGTCGACAAGACCTCTCGTCGTCTTCCAGTGCCGTTCTGCCGCTCTTGAAGCGCGAGTGCCACTCAAAACACCTCGCACGACTCATTGCCATAAGCCTGACGCAACATTTCATACGTCTCCGTTCCCGATTTGCCGAGTTTGACGCAAAATTTTATGTTCGCTCGCTGCTTAAGTTTGCAGTCCGTACCGAAATCGCAGCTATGCACCTGGTCACCAAATATCGTGTAGCACAGTTCCCGATGTTCACAGAACAACGCCACTCTGCACAATGACACATGAAGGTCACTGCTCTCGACCGCTGGTCGCGCATCCGCGTACTGCCATCTGTTGGCGCGCTACGTACCTAGTCTCGGAACTTTTTGATCCCATACGTATAATGCAGAAAGCTTTTCTTATCTGGAGGAGGGAAGGAGAATCAGAATTACTTCCGTTTTAGTAATAGTTTGAAAGTTCCTCATTGTAATTCGAATACGCGGTACGCAGTTTTTACTTTCTCATAATTCCGTTAAAGAAAAGTATTATGAACGTTCGAAAAATCGCACTTCCGATTCACTTACATAATTTTATTAAAATGTGAAAACGAGGCAAATATACAAAAAAGCCAAGGGTTGTAAATATGAAGAAAAACGAAAAATTTATGTGAACAACTACAACACATGTAGTAATTTTATTAGTTGAACGTCGTTTTTAGTCGAAGTTAATTAGAGTCTTCAACAAGACTTCCTGATGAATGAATAAACTAATGTCCTTAATTAATTCATTGAGCATATCATCATCATCATCATTGTCAACCATTATCAATCCACTGCTGGACGAAGGTCTCTCCAAGCCTCTTCCACAACGGTCTGTCTTGTGCCAGTTTCCTCCATGTTACTCCCAGATACTTTCGAATTTCATCCACCCATCTTCCATGTGGTCTTTTTTTCTGGGTCTTTTCCTGTCCCTTGGATTCCAATCTAAAATTTCGACTGTCCATCGATGGTCTGTCCTTCTGGCAGTATGTCCAGCCCATTGCCATTTTAGGGATTTTACTCTGATCATGATGTCTTCCACTCTTGTCATTTGATTGATCCACGAATTCCTCTTCTTATCTCTCCTGGTTACACCAAGCATGCACCTCTCCATGCTGCTTTGAGTTGTATGCAGCCTTTGTATCACTCTTTTAGTTAAGGTCCACGTCTCTGCACCATACGTAAGCACTGGAAGGATGCATTGATCAAACACTTCTCTTTTAAGACATAATGGCATATATTGCTCTTGAAAATTATGTTCTTCTTTTTCTTTTTTCATGTTCAGTGTTTCAATATACACTATATTGACAAAAGTCACCCGACACCAAGAAGAGAAACACAACGTAGAATTTATTGACATACCTTAGTACGGTGTCTGTCCACCTTTGGCCTTAATGCATGCACTGACCCTTCGAGACATGCTTTCGCTAACTGCTGCTTAGTAGTAGGCATTGGTTCTAAACTTCTTACGCGGCGTTCTACTTCATCACACAGGTGCTCCATGGGATTAAGATCACGGCTTTGTGCTGGCCAGTTCACACACGATACGGAATTATCGTTAAACCATTCCGTAACAGTCCTTGCTTTATGGTTCGGTGCATTATCCTGTTGGAACCAACAAGGGTTGGTTCCATAGTATTGCCACAGAGTCGGTAGGGCATAATTGTCCAGAATATCGAGGTACATGTGCTGGTTAATTGGTTTGTCCACGATAACCAATGGGCCGGGACCATGCTACGAAAAGCACCCCACACAAGTACCCTGCCAGCTCCAAACTTGACCGTAGGAACAGTACAGTGTGATAAATAGCGTTCCCCCGGCTGCCGCTATACCACACACGGCCATCAGACTGATGGATCGTGTATCTGGAGTCATCAGTCCATAGGACTCGTTTCCATTGATCTACGGTCCAAGATAAATGTTCTTTACAACCTGCTAAACGACGAGTAACATTCCGAGTGGAGATGAAAGGCTTATGAGCAGCCGCACGACCACGGTAACCCATGGAATGAAGTTCTCTGTGAATGGCGCGTATATATACCGAGATTCCAACATTTTTGCTGACCTGTACACTGAGGTCTTGTGCAGTACTCCGTCGATTAGCTGTAACGACTCTCCTGAGGCTTCGACGTCCTCTATCACTGATTTTCTTTAGTCTGCCAGTACGTTTTGCTGCTTCATGCACGCCATGTATCTTCCACTTATTCAGTACATCCAAATCAGTTGACTTGGGTATGTTTAAACGCCTCTCGGTTTCTCTTATGGACAACCCATTAATATAACACCCAATAATATTTTCCTTTCTCAAAGTCAGTTCTCTCACGCAGCGACATTTTCACCCAACCTCACAGTGCGATATGATCGAGGTTAGCTGCAGGTTTGTTTTTATGTCGTTTGCACTGTACCGTGCATCTTAACAACGCTTCGGATCCGTTCATTTGCTTTTAAAGGGTGTCCGGTGACTTTTGTCAATATAGTGTAAATAGGTGACGCATAACTCTCAAACTCTTCAATGCTACATTGCAAATGCAAATGTCTTTCAGTCATTGAACTAGAAAAACAAAAGCATAAAGATTAATGGTGATTATTTAACTCACCTTCGTTTTGCTGATGATATGCTCATTTTTGCAACTACCCTTCAGAACTGCAGAATGTGATCCAGGAACTTGCTGATAAGAGTAAAGAAGTGGGATTAAAAATGAAATTTCAGAAAACAAAATGGATGTACAATGTTTGTAAAGAGAGTTTTGTCCACGTCGGACATTGAAGCGGGGCCCCTCACTCCGGAGTAAGTCGCTCTCCCAATTGAGCTACACGGACATGGGCTCTCATTGCTATCTGCTTTTATCTCATGTGCGTAATGCGGGGCAGGCACGTCACAAATGCCTTTACAAGAAATGCAAATTTATCTATTGATGGGAAAATTTTGGAGTTAACTGATACCTACATTTACCTTGGGCAACAGTTATCAAGCGAGGGTCACTTTGATGAAGAAATTAATCGGCGTATAAAATTTGATTGGTGAGCTTTTGGAACAAACAGTACAATTTTCAAGAGTAATTTACCGTTACTGTATGTCTTAAAAGAAAAGTGTTTAATCAATGCATGCTTTCAATTCTTACGTACGGAGCAGAGACCTCAAAGGCTGCAGTCAACTGAAAGAGGCATTGAGAGATGAATGCTTGGTGAAATCAGGAAAGATTAGAAGAGTAACACGTGAATCAGGAAAATGACAAGAGTGAAAGACATCTTGATCAGAGTGAAATCTCTGCAGTGACAATGGGCTGGACGGACATACTGCCAGAAGAACATATCACAGATGGACAACTGAAATTTTGGACTGGACACCTAGGAACAAGAAAAGACCCAGTAGAAGACAACGTGGGAGATGGGTGAATGAAATTCGACAGCATGCCGAAGTGACATGCAGGAGACTGGCTCAAGACAAACCATTGTGGAAGAAACTTGGGGAGACCTTCATGCAGCAGTGGATCGATAATGGTTCAGAGTGATGATATAACATTTGAGGATCTCAGGAACTACAGACCTATCAGCCTCTTATCAATGGTTTGTAAAATCTTCACTAAAGTTCTTTCACACCGCTTGAAGCTAACACTGGACATGGCTCAACCGAGAGAACAAGCTGAATTCAGGAGTAGCTACAGCACTATAGATCATATCCACGTACTGAGAAAACTAATTGGAAGAGCTAGGGAATATGAATTCCCATTATGCATGGCTTTTATCGATTATGAAAAGGCTTTTGATTCGGTGAAACCATCAGCAGTTACAATGGCTCTGAAATCCTGCGGTATTGAAGACGCTTACATTAATATTATTAATAACATCTATGAAAATGCAAGTGCAAAGATTCGGCTGTTTGAAAATACAACACACATAAAAATTGGAAAAGGAGTGAGACAAAGTGACACCATATCTCCGAAGCTCTTTAATGCCACATTGGAAAATGTCTTTCAATCAGTGAACTGGGAAAACAAAGGGATAAAGATAAATGGAGATTATCTAACTCACCTTTGTTTTGCTGATGACGTAGTCATTTTTGCAACTACCCATTAGAGCTGCAGAGTATGATCTAGGAACTTGCTGACAAGAGTAAAGAAGTGGGATTAAAAATGAACTTTCAGAAGGCAAAAGTGATGTACAATGATTTTACAAGAAATGGAGATTTATCGATTGATGGAGAAAAGCTGCATGGAGATAACAGATACCTATGTTTATCTTGGACAGCAAATATCAAGTGAGGGTCACATTGATGAAGAAATTAATTGGCGTATAAAACTTACCTGGAGAGCTTTTAGAAGAAACAGTGTAATTTTCAAGAGCAGTATGCTATTATGTCTTAAAAGGAAAGTGTTTGGTCAATGCATCCTTCCAGTGCTCTCGATTCGAACCCTGGACTCTTTCGGACGAATGATTCTGATCATTAGTCCGAAAGAGGTCGGGGTTCGAATCCCGGTGAGGCATGGATGTTGTGCTTGTCTTACGGCACTGGATCCCTCCCTTCCCTGGAACCAGTTTCCCTAAATTAAGGACGGGCGACTGCTTATAGCCCACTGAGTTGCTCACGGTAGTAGTTAAACCTCTAATCAAAAAAAAAAAAAAAAAAAAAAAGAACTTCTAAGTTTACTTTGTAGCTGAGGAATGAGAATGTTATGTACCGTATGTTGCGGGAGGGCGGGGTGTGTAGAAGATGTTCTATATATTCCTTAAGAAGGGGGGGGGGCGGCAGGCTGAAGTCGATTTTACTCTAGTTAGTTGTAGGAGGCATTAGTGCTGTGCCCATCGGCACAATCACATTATAATGCTGCTAAAACATTCTCATGAGAAATGAGACCGACGACCCTACAGATAATAGGTTCCAAACGGATCCAAACAGCTCGTTTGCGGGTTATTCCGAAGGAAGTACCCGGTGTTCTCTGGAGTCAGAAATATGCCAGATTTAACCCAACCTCAAACATTGTTTGTTTACTAAATGGCCATAAAACAAAACGGGAAACCACCACCAATATCCTAAACTGTTTTTGTGTTTAAGGGAGGTGGGGGAGGGAGAAAGAGATACATTCAGTCATTTGAGTTTGGGAAACACACAAGAACAGTTTGTTTTCTCTAAGAATTAAGGCTTAAGGAAGGGCCCTGTCATAATCAGAGTGTTTTTCGTTTCTAATCGAAAATGAACGAAAAAAAAAGTAAAAGTGGCGCTGAGAAAAGGCGGACTAAAAACAAAATGCTGCTAGAATCAGATGCCAAAAAATGTGCAAAACTAAAGGATTTTTTCATGGATAATGATTCTACATTTTCGACTAAAAAGAGCGTTGATAGTTTATTCAAATACAGTAAAAATGATTGCTCTGTTCAAAATGTTTCCATGCATAATAACGAATCATCCATTGATGTGTAAACTTCTGCTAAACATTTTACGCAAATGTGATGGAAAACAGTGTTGTATCAAAACTCGAAATATTCAAACCCAAGAAGTAGGACATAGAATACTTTTTTCGAAGTCACCCGATACAACCTACAAATGACGCAAAATTTCCATTCATTTCAAAAAAAATATTTTATTGCGAAAATTGGTCGAACTGTCGTTGGCTGAGCTATGTTGAAATTTCGAGTTCCCTCTATTTGCATTTGTGAAAAATTAGGAAAAAATGCTTTTACAGAGGACATGAATGACTGGAAACGTGTTCACCAAAGAATTTCTGTGCATGAAAATAGCAAAATGCACAATACAAGCACAGAGTATTTTTTCACGGCATAAAAGCAAGGGAATATTGAATGCTTGCTTGTCTCAAAACATGTAAATTTAGAAAAGGAGCAAGTAAGAAAGAACCGGCAAATTCTTGAAAGGGTAACCGAAGTTGTGAAAGTTTTAGGAAAGCGCGCAAAGAGTTTGAGATACAAAATATTTGAATCTGCATATACATTAGAGGATCCCATGCTAGATCATGGTAGTTTTGGAGTTGATACTATTGGTCAGCAAGTATGACGTTACAGTGACACTGAAAGAACATTTAGATAATGTCATAAGAGAAATCAAGAAGTTTCATGACCTTGGAAATAAAAGACGTGGCGGCTGAGTAACTTTTCGGTCGAAAACTACCGTTGATTTGATAGTACAAACAAACCATATCTTCACTGATTAAAAAATCGATATGCGATGAAATTGTGGAAGCGGGCATCTGCATATATTCTATACAAATAGATACAACTCAAGTATAAAATACTCAGTCGAATAGTATTTGAGTGAATGTAGGTAAGCAGCAAAAAATCAATTAAGTTTTAAAAATAGCATTGGGAAAAATACAAGTTGTTCATAGAGATTTTAGTGCACCATTTGTTTTTCTGTCTCGTGATATATCTTAATAGATCTTCTGCTCTATTTCTTTTTTCGTTCTACCTTCTTTAGTTAAAGCATATGAAGCAAAATCTGCCTTTTTTTTACAGCGAATGTGATTCAAATGTATGTTAACAGCATTGGGGTAGGGGCTGAACAGCGATAAAAAAAAAAATTCCCTATACTTTAGTTAAAGTAGTGAAAGTACTCATCCATGTTTGATAAAGTCGCAGAACAATGCTAGACAATGGTCATTATGGGATATCATCATCATCATCATTGTCAACCATTATCAATCCACTGCTGGACGAAGGTCTCCCCAAGTTTCCTCCACAACGGTCTGTCTTGTGCCAGTCTCCTCCATGTCACTCCCGCATATTTACGAATTTCATCCACCCATCTCCCATGTGGTCTTTTTCTAGGTCTTTTCCTGTCCCTTGGAATCCAATCTAAAATTTCGGCTGTCCATCTATGGTCTGTCCTTCTGGCAGTATGTCCAGCCCATTGCCATTTCAGGGATTTAACTCTGATCATGATGTCTTCCACTCTCGTCATTTTTCGGATCCACGAGTTCCTCTTCTTATCTCTCCTGGTTATACCAAGCATGCACCTCTCCATGCTTCTTTGAGTTGTCTGCAGCTTTTGTATGTCTCTTTTAGTTAAGGTCCACGTCTCTGCACCATACGTAAGCACTGGAAGGATGCATTGATCAAACACTTTTCTTTTAAGACATAATGGCATATTGCTCTTGAAAATTATGCTGTTTCTTCCAAAAGCTCTCCAGGCAAGTTTTGTACGCCGATTAATTTCTTCATCAATGTGACCCTCACTTGATATCTGCTGTCCAAGATAAACATACGTATCTGTTATCTGGGATATACTATCCACTATATGACAACACAGAATTCAGAGTGAAAGCTAATAATATCAAGAATTTATTTTGAAATAACTGTAAGATTATTTGCGGGGATGTTTGTTCACATACGATCCCTTTCTCCCGAAATGTTCTACCTACGCAGCCTACGCTCCTTGTGGTAACTGACAAATGCTGCAGATGAAAGACTTATCGAGATATCATTTCAACATGAAGTTGCAAAATGTTTTGTTTACGTTATTTAGTAAGGTGTCTTTACAAATACATAACCGAAGCATAAAAGCACGTTTTGTAATTAAAACACATACGAATATATGACCACTAAATGTAGAACCTGTTCGCCACGATATTTAAAAATATCGAAATTTCTAACTGTGATTGTCGACAATAGAGAAATTACAGTACAAATAGAAATTTTTACGGTGTAAAAGTTCTGTATTTTTTTTCATTTATTTAAATTTAAAAATCATGTAGGACTTTTGGTACAACTGCAACATAATTTTTGGTAGTAGCAGTTCTCTCTCTCTCTCTCTCTCTCAAATATTGTTGGAATTTCAGCCCACTTTATTGAAAATTTAAAAACTGAAAGCTCAAAGGTATGTAAATCAAGATTATTTTACGATCTTTCAAACATGAAAAGGCTATATAAGCGATTTTAATTTTTTTTTTAATATTCTTACTTCAGTGTTAAGAGAAAATTTTAAACAAATATAACTATTGAGTATCTCCAAAATGAGAAGCTCCTGCAGCGCAGTTACACACATACCTAAATAAACTAGCGATTTAAACTTAGTTATTCGCTCTTTCCACGTCGATTAAGTGAGTTTCCCGCGCTATTTAAATATTTTGAAATTTCTAACTGTGATTGTCCACAACAGAAAAATTGCAGTGCAGTTTTTATGTAGTAAAATCTTGGCATGGGCCGATGAAAATTTTTCTGCAACACTCACTTCAATTTAGGGATGAACGGGTGTACTTTTTAACCCCCCCCTCAAGCACTATGCTTGCCTCTGTTTTTAGAGCAACTGTACTTTTTGTTTTGTTTCTTAAATAAAAAAAGTGATTTTCAATTGTGATACAGTAGTACCGCAGAACTGCAACTTAACGGGCCCATTTTCAAAAATTTTCCAGGGCCCTTTTGCGACCGCCAATCCTCCCCTGTACTCCAGTACGGGTTAGTTATTGTAGGAAATCAATCCTTATTTTGCTGTTTAATATCATGTAATGACGTAATTGTTCATATGTTATTATGTTTTGTTTATTCAAGTCAAGTGAGATGTGTATATATCACGTCACGCATTGTTCTCGTGACAAACACTATTGATGTACGTGCTGTAACGGCAAAATGTATCTTCAGAGCTGTTGTAGATCCTTCCTTTATGGTTGTTACCTTCGTGGCATAAGGTCGAAGTCAGTATATAGTCATAGCCGTGTTCTATTATTATTTTAAATGTTTACAACTTCTTATGATTTTTAATGATAATAAATAATAGATTTAACTACTCAATCATGTCTTTAGTTTGGCGATTATCTCACTGTGCAATATATAGCATTTACAATGCTCCATAAATTCTCCTACAATTTGGTCATGGAACCCAGACACTGCGCCATCCAAGTTAAGTGCACTATCCGAGCCGGCAGCCAGGGAAGCATCCAGCAAAGCAAACTAGGACGCAAAAACCGTTCAAAGAAGACCGTCTTTACGACTGCTAAAAGGAAGGCTGCACAATCACTCATTAAGACTGATTGAGAAGTGGACGAATGACTGATAGTTTGTGAACTTCAATCCAGCCCTTGGTAACTAAGCCTTTATTATTATTATTTTTCGATGGCATTACAAAATAAGCAATGTCGCAGTTAGCTATAGAAAAGCTGAACAAAAGCAAGTATGACACATATGACTCAAAGTGATCAGCTGGAAAGCACGCGCGCAGCCAACGCATCTTCTACTCTTGTTTCTACCTATGGTTACTACATCTGCTCTCCAGCTGCCGACACTACTCATTTATCTCCATCTCCGAAAAAGAGACGGCAAACTGTGAAACTTACTTATACAACAATAATATAAAAAGGCACAACTGCTCGTTGTTTAAGGTAAATTCTTAATTACCTACGCTTGAGCTAGGCTCCGTCAAAAAAGATGGGTATTTCCGTAATAAACTATCGTATGATTTACCTGTACTCTTTGACGCATATGGTGATTGCATCACAGTCACACACATTCGCTGATGACTCGCGTCATGTGTTTGATCTCTTTACGCAACAAGTGTTGATGAGTTCTAAACGTGCGTAGGTGATTCAAGCTTCGGTTTATGTTCCTCCAAATTTATTGAACGCAGTTACGTAGACTACTTTCCTCATTCTTTCTTTCCACAAGTTAATTTTGAGAAGTTTGAAATACCGTCCCAAAATAATTATTAGGCTATTTTTTATAGCTGCCGGAAATTACGTCTGTTTTGTTTTTCTGAACGTATGACGTATTTGAGGCTATTTTTCTGCACACGTTATGCAGCTGCTACTTTTCTCGGAAGACCGACAGGAAAATGAGCAGTTTTGTTTGCTACAATTACACCTCCGTCGAACTGCGTTCTACGAAATGCTTCTGCAGAAACAAAATCGTCAAGAATTCCTTACTGCTTGAGCTTTGTATAGGGGACTGTCTTTTGATTGAAGAAAAATATTGTTCCGGAGTCAAAAACATTTTCCTCTGAGTTTCTCATTCAATAAATACCTTTTTTTTTTTTTTTTTTTTGCATCCGGCATATTGCATTTTTACAAACATTTCGGGGTAGAAAAATTCATGATAAATCTTTCATGTGTTTCGAATATTCTTTGCTCATTTTTCGGGTATTCCCGACAGCACTGCATTTGATGTTACGCTATCCCAGAAACGCTAACTCTTTTACCTGGGTTGGACCAGACGAGCAACGAAGTACTGCAGATAATCAGGATTTTCACATATCTGACGTTTTTTGCATTAGCAGAGTGCAATGATTTTGCATATTGCTGCCATTCAAAGTAACAGACGCGTGAAGACTGTTTAAAAACAATGCTAATAATACCTAATTTGAACACAACGTTTGCTCCCATTGTGCTGCCACGGATAGGAGAAACAGCACGCAAGGAACAACGTTAACACCAAGTACAGTGCTTCAATTTTCCGAAGATATTGTGAAAAGGATATGAATTATTCAATTTTTATTTGTATAATGATTGACATAGAAAATGCCACACCAGGAGCGTCGTGCGAATTGATGAGTATGTCTACGGCTTACCTTGCTGGACGACATGAATACAGTATCCCTACATGAAGATTTATGGTCTCGACCATGCACACTCACCCCCCCCCCACCCCCGCCTTTTTTTAGCACGTCTTTTGTAAATAAAGTACCTGCTTAATGTATTACTTTCGCTAATTTGAAAAATTATTTTTGCATTGGAAAGCTTGAGATGTAAAAAACGATGATCCTCTCTTTCATGGGGGAAGGCAGGGTGTTGTTATCAGATGCACAACTTCTCCGCTAGAGGGAGTAAATGCAGATGCTATCAAATTCAAAATACACTTTATTCCATATACTTTCTTCTAAATATCCGATAAACAAAAATTTGCTTTCTTTCGATGCTGTTTATAACGAAGAGTACAGTTTCTTTTTCAAGTAATGAATGTATTTTTCACTAGGGGACGTAAAGGTAAATTGGGGTTTCTCCGATATCTCTTTGCTTCTAAAAGTCCGATCTGCAAAATTCTTTCTGCATCGGATAGAACTCTTTGTGGCAAATGTTCTACATATAATTTTTAATTTTTGGTAGGGAACAATTTGACCACCAGGGGCGTGAGTGTTTATTTCTGTTTCTGGTGTATTTGCAGCAAAACCTGCACTTCTGACAGCTCGATTGAAAACATTCTTTCGTGGAACGATACTGCTCACTTCGGAAATTTTTTTAAGAATACTTTCTGCTTTTCATAGCTTTTCCGCCAGGGGCCGTAGATGTATATCATATTTTTGTCGATATCTCTGTTTCTAAGAGTCTAATTTGAAAAGTTTCTTTTCTTTATTGAGAGAGTTTTCGGTGCGAAATGTTTCTCATATAATTTCAAATTTCTCATAATTCACAAGTGTGCTACTAGAGGGCGTAAGTTCACGTTTCTGTTTACAGCATAATTGCAGCAATATCTAACCAGACAGTCGATTGAAAAATATATTTTTCGGTCAGATACTGCTAAGTATTAAAACTCTTTGTGTATATTTCCTTCGCAGAACAGTGAATAATTTCGCCGCTAGGAGTGCAAAGGGGCCGTAGATGTATAACTTATTTTTGTCGAAATCTCTGCTTCTAAGTGTCTTAATTTGAAATTTTTTTCCAGATTAGACTCTTAGGAGCAAAGATATTGAGTTTCCGGTGCGAAATGTTTCTCATATAATTTCAAATTTTTCATAATTCACAAGTGGGCCATTAGAAGGCGTAACTTCAAGTTTCTGTTTACAGCATATTTGCAGCAATATCTGCGTGACCAAACACTCGATTGACAAAATTATTTTTCTGGCAGATACTGCTAAGTATGAAAACCTCAAATTAATGCACAATTTCGCCGCTAGGAGTGCAAATGTTTTATCTGTTTTTCTCGATATCTCTGCTTCTAAATGTGCGATTTAAAAATTGTTTTAACACCGAATACCATTTATCTTGTAGAACACTTTAGACTTGTACTTGAGGAATTTTTGTAGTTCACGATTCTGTTGGTAGCAGGTGTTTCAATATTTTGTTTGCAGCTGTATCTCCGCTTCTAAAAACCCTATTGAGAAATTTCTTTTCTTACTGTTTGCCCCTCGCTACAATAAAGATCAAAATCATTATTCTCTTTAAATAGTGCATAGCTTTCCCGCCAGGGAGCGCAAAGGTCAAAACATTTTTTTCGCTTTCTCTGCTTCCGGGAGACGTATTTTAATAGTTATTTTTACTTATTAGCATAGCTTTTGCCCTGAGGAATACTTTTGGCCTATTTTCAACTTTTCCATTATGCAAAGTTCTTCCGCTAGACGGCGTAGACTTATGTCATGTTTCCTTCCACACATATATTTCTTCTTTTACTTGTTCGATTTGAAAATTTCTTTGTCTCAGATACCTTCCTTTTGGTATGAGAAACATCTTGTGCATCATTTGTTAATTTTCGCAACATAGTTTTTAGCCACTGGTGGAAGTGAGTGGCAGTTTCTATTTCTGGATGTTTTATCGATTATAGAAATCTGGTTGTGTGTGTGTGTGTGATTTGTTTTTCCTAACTGATTCCATTGATGAATTTTGTTCTCGTCGGAAAGGTCTCAAAAGACATGCATTACAACCGAAAATTCGGTATCATCTTTCTTGTTTTTTAAACGGTAGCAATGAGACAAAGCATTGTACATTAAAAATTTGCTGTTTTTTGGCCCGATGTGATTGAACATTCGTAGTTTACTAATTCCACGAATGTCAGTCTCGTTCTTTGTAAATGCATACTGTACCCAGGGGCAGATTGATCCCAGGGACGGATTGATCCACCAGGACATTTTCCGGTGGACCACTCGAGAAATGGCCCACTTCCTCGAATTTTTTTGTCTGGATTTTTTGGAACGAACGAATAATTATTTTGGTTATTACCAAAGGCGCCAACTTCACCAAATTATTGAGGGGGCAGGCGTCAAGAGATCAGATGTGGGAGGAGCACGTCTGTTCCTTTGTCAGGAGGAAAATAAAAATTAAAAGAGGGTGGCGGGGCGAGCAAAATGATAAACTAAGAGATTCAACGTATATTTTGAAAAGCAATTGTAATTGCTCATCAGCAAATGAACAGGGAAACAAAAATATTCTTTTGCTGAATATTAATATTTTTAAAAATGAAATTCAGCCTGCGTTTTTATAAAAATATCCCGAGAGACTTTGTTTCCAAACGTTTATCAAAAATGTTAAAAATTAGCACTGTTACTCAAACAAAGAACAAGAAGCGCAAACAATAAATAGATAAATAAAGACGCTAGAGATTATACGTTTTTGTATTTTTATTTATTTATGATTGTTTTAAATATCATGAGAACATGTCAAACAAAATACGGGGCTAAGAATCAAGTTTCTTATCAAATAAGCAATGCTTTATATGGGAAAAAAGTTTACTTATTTTGTTATTTATAAATTTTACTTATTTTGTTATTTATAATAAATCGCTTTGGCCTCATAAGGTGGAGCTTGGTCCAATTTATGAGGCCAAAAGGATTATTTAATTAAACAGGACCAAAAATATTGGGTGGGTACTGCCCCCTAAAATTATTACGGGGGGGGGCAAGATTCACCTTGCCCCCCCCCCCCCCTAAAAAGTCGGCGCCTATGGTTATTACAGTATGAATACTGATCAGTGACTTCATTTAAGCTTTACCTTCTATCACAGTGTATGTCAGGCTTTGATGAAATGACATATCAAAATTATCTGCATTTATATGGGAAGAGTGTCACTGGGCCAAGTACGCTGTTATAAATTAATCAAGCTGAATCTAACTACAGTTAGGCTTAGGTCGTTGTACTTGGAGCCCAGAGTCATTCGTATGCCCTACCCTCCTTTGGCAGTCATGAAGAAGACACTAGTGCCCATTGTGATGACCCATCATCCCCATCCCTTTATCCACCGATTGACACAGACACAAAACGATTCAGTCTCAACGATATTCCGAAATGCGTATCTCGCTCACATTTACTTTAAACAATGGTTTATAAGTACTAATTCACATGGGTCTAAATGGTGGTTCACAGTCTTTAAAGAATAAAAATTTTAGTCAAGGGGGAGATACCAATGCCATCGCTCTATAAGCGATCAGTGACCAAATAAATATAAATTTTAGTAAATGTGTAGTTTAGCGTTCTAAATTATTCGGCTGAACATTTCGAGAAATGTCGACAAAAAAAAAAAAAAAAGAAAAAGATATATATATATTTTAAAGTATGTAATCTGATACGAAATGATGAAAAAAATTTCAGCTTTACAAGATTTAAAGATTTTTACTGTAAAATTTACCTGCAAGTACGGGGATGTAAACACACGCTATTTTCAGCTTACTGCCAGCACCGCCGCGTCGTCGAAGCGACGATCTTCGGCTCGTGCTGTGGTTACCATTTTATAGGCGGAAAACAACGAGACAGACGAAGCCTTTGCCTTTTACAATAATCTGCTTTACTCTGTTTAACAGTTCTAAATTTACCATTATTGACTGTAGAAAAGGCGTTACAACTCAGTTTTTAAGTGGATTTCAATTATAATAAATAAATGAAAAAAGAGATATAGATCTTCGTTTCGACAGATCCACAAAATCACATAATGGCCACCGTAGCACGACTCGAAGTTCATCGCTTCGTCGGAGCCTCCGAAGACGTTCCCGCGGTGCTTCGGGGTAAAATCGCCTCAGCGTGTCTTTACATCCTTGTACTTGCAAGTAAATTTACGGTAAAAATCTTTAAAATGCGTTGTAAAGCGGAAATATTTTCATTACTTCATATCAAATTACATACTTTAAAATATGTATATAACTTTTTCTGGAAATTTTCAGCCAAATAATATAGGTCGCTAAACTACACATTTACCTAAATTTTGATTGCATAGGAAAATTGATATATGGTATGTACATTCTATATATCAATTTTCAAAATTATCTTCATGGTGATTTAGTTGTAAATGGGGTTTTCAAGAGATTTGTGATTTTTTTTCTTTTTGTAGTCAAAACTAAATTTTTTAAAGGAAAATAATTATCTTGCTCATCATCCCGTTTTGAGCGTTTTTTGATGCTGCATTGAATCATAAGAGGAACTTAAAAGTTCTTTCACCATGAAATTGTTCAAACATTTTCACAGCTGAATTCTTTTTACAATGCATATTTCAACAGTTCCCTTTTCTCCAGCATGTGTTCCTATGTAGGTATGTGTGTTTTTATAGAAGACCACATGACTAAATTTCCTGGCCTGATTTGGTTGTTCCAATCCACCTCTGACAGTACTGTACCGTCTTTCCTTTGTGAGTGAAAAGCTTCACAGACATCGCCGTGCGGCAGATCTTTGCTCTACAATTTGACCTAATTGTTTTCCAGCCATTAATTCCTTTGAATGACTCTTTTCCTGGTCATTAGGAACGCAACAGTTAGAAGTGAGAGAGAGAGAGAGAGTTTTACTGAAAATGATTTAACTTCCCCAGCCTTGTGCCGATTAGAAGAAAAGTACTTGGAATTCTCAAAAGATCAAGTTAATGTTATCCATTCATCAATTCGCTATGGTAATTAGCCTAATAACAGTGGAAGAGAAATTAATAATTAAATTACCCCTGTGTTAACGGATTCCTACGTTCAATGTTTCTTAGGCACACACACATATATATCCAAGCAAAAAAAAAAAAAAAACCCACAGGTTTATAAAAAAAAAAAAAAAAAAAAGATTATTTAAGAGCTACAGCTAAACAAAATAAAAAAAACAACAAAAAACCCACAGGTTTATAAAACAAAAAAAATAAATTATTTAAGAGCTACAGCCAAGCAAAAAAAAAAAAAAAAAAAAAACAGGATTACAAAATAACACGCAGAGAAAGAAAGGGTGTACCGTCAAAATAACCCGGAAAATATAACCCGCGTTGTAATAACCCAGTCAAAATAACCCGGCGTCTAAATAACCCAGCGTCACAATAACCCCGCGTTAAAATAATCCGTTACAAAAATAACCCAACGTCACAATAACCCAGCGTGAAAATAACCCGTTACAAAATATAACCCTGCGACAAAATAACCCCAGGTCACAATTATTGAACGTCAAAATAACCCGCGTCATAATAACCCAAACGACTTAATAACCAGCGTCATATACTATCTCATGGTACTCAAACTTAGACGGTGGATAGTTTTTGGAATGGGTCGGGTTCAAGTCCTCCCCCCCCTACAAAATTTTCGTAAAATCTACAGTTTTCAATTTAGAATCAACAAATTTGGTATACAATCTCATGGTACTCTAACTTAGACGGTAGATGGTTTTGGGAACGGGTCGGGGTCCAGGGTCAAGCCCCTCCCCATTCGAAATTTTCGTAAAATCTACACTTTTCAATTTAGAACCACCAAATCTGGTAAACAATCTCATGGTACTCTAACTTAGACATTAGATGGTTGTGGGACCGAATCGGGGCCCGGTGTCAAAGGGGGCCCATTCAAAATTTTCGTAAAATCTACAGTTTTCAATTTAGAATCAACAAATTTGATATGCAATCTCATGCTACTCTAACTTAGACGGTAGATGGTTTCGGGAACGAGTCGGGGTCCGGGGTCAAGGCCCCCCATTCGAAATTTTCGTAAAATCTACAGTTTTCAATTTAGAACCACCAAATCTGGTATACAATCTCATGGTACTCTAACTTAGACATTAGATGGTTGTGGGACCGAATCGGGGCCCAGTGTCAAGGGGGCCCCATACAAAATTTTCGTAAAATCTACAGTTTCCAATTTAGAACCAATAAATTTGGTATACTACCTAATGGTACTCTAACTTACGCGGTAGATGGATTTTGGAACAAGTTGGGGCCCGGGGTCAAGGGGCCCCCATACAAAATTTTCGTAAAATCTACAATTTTCAATTTAGAACCACCAAATTTGGTATACCATCTCATGATGCTCTAACTTAGACGATAGATAGTTTTTGGAAAGGGTCGGGGTCAAGCCCCCCACCTATACAAAATTTTCGTAAAATCTACAGTTTTCAATTTAGAATCACCAAATTTGGTATACAATCTCATGGTACTATAACTTAGACGGTAGATAGTTTTGGAACCGGTTGAGGCCCAGGGTCAAGGGCCACGATGCAAAATTTTCGTCATATCTACAGTTTCCAATTTAGAACTACCAAATTTGGTATACTCTTCATGGTAGATGGTTTCTGACTTAGAAGGTAGATGGGTTTGGAACAACTCGGGGCCAGATGTCCAGGAGACCCCCATACAAAATGTTCGTAGAATCTACAGTATTAACTTAGAACCACCAAATTTGGTATACTATTTCATGGTACTCTAATATAGAGGGTAGATTGTTTTTTGAAGAGGTCGGCGCCCGGGGTCGAAGGGCCCTCACACAAAATTTCCTAACATATATCGTTTTCAATTTTGTACCACCAAATTTGGTATATTACCTCATGGTACTCTAACTTAGACGGTAGATGTTTTTATATAGAGTCGGTGCCCGGGGCCTATGGGCCCCCATACACATTTTCGTAAAATCTATAGTTTCCAATTTAGAACGACCAAATTTTGGTATACTACTTCAATGTATTCTAACTTAGAGCGCAGAAGGAAAGGGTCGGGTGCCGGGGTGAAAATGAATCCAAAAATTACATTTCTTACTCTTAAGGACCCAATTCAGGACTTCAACACCCCACCTACGGTCTAAGTTAGATTCCGTAGATAACAATAAAATGCAAAATATATCCGGTTAATGGTGTATTAAAAACACAAATTAATAAACGTTAGCTTTCACCACCAACGGGTACCTTATCAGGCAGAAAAACAATGTAATGTAAATAATGTAAATTCTCTTTTGTTTCGTATAATTAAATTAACTAAATTAAAAAATTTAAATAGGTTTACTGGAAATTTACGGAAATATTTTTTCATTCATTAACTTTCACCCGCTGAACTTGGTGATTCTACAAATAGTAATATTTACCCGTGAAATACCGGGTACTCCTGCTAGTAGGAACTAAAGATAATGTTACACTTTCAGTCAGGTACAAAACAATAATTATAAAGCCCTAGGCCTGGGCCTTATTAGCAATTTCCAGTCCGCCGTGCTAATTTTCATAAGGTTTGTATAGAACTCCAAGATTTTAGCAATGCGCTTTATTGAGGTTGAAACTATTAAGCAGGCCCTAGGCTTAAGGCTTTTTGATAGTTTTCAGTCCTCCGAGCTGATATTTATATAGTTTTCAAAGAAAATCAAATTAATTCTGTTGAAATTTTTCTCGAGCACAAGACATTAATAGATACGTCCGAGGCCTAGGCATATGCATTTTTAGTAATTTTATAATGCCGTGATAATATTAGCTTTTCATGACAAATCAATTTAAGAGTGTTACGTTTATTACATTTTTTTAAAAAGCTTAGGCCTAGTGGCCGATAATTAATATTTGGTGCCTAAGTGAAAGCGCAACATTATTAACTTGATTTATTATGCAAACCTTATTAATATGAGCACAGCGATTAAAAGTTACTAAAGAGTCCTTGTAAGTAATATTTTTTGACAGAGTGCAAGTGCAATTTACGAAATGTCGACAGGTCAAAATATCTAAAGTAACAATGAAATTTGGAATATTTCTTTTTCTTTTTATTTCAGTTTTGACACTTGTATTAAGTTCTGAAAACATGTATTTTACCTATTTTTTATCTTCATTGTGCTTTTAACAGAATTTCTTACCAATGTTTTGGGCATTTCACTTTGTGTGGTTACTTGTTTTTATGTTTTGGGCATTTTACTTTGTATGGGTATTTTTGTTATGTTTTGGTTATTTTATTTTCTGTGGTGGTTGTAATTTCCACAGGATGAAAAGGGGAAACTGTTAACACTCACGATGCCTACTTGCTTACATTTTTTTAAAATACAGCACATGTTTTTGTATTGATTTATACCACTTACTCCTTAAGCAACTCCAGGTTTCTTTAAATATTAACTTTTTCTCAGAGCCTTCTGTTTCCTCTACCTAGCTTTTTCGGTTCCGCAATTTTATTTCTTGGTTTTAGAATATTTTCCTCCATATTACTCTATTTCCTCATGTAAATTCTTTATGTAAGGTATGTCTATTGTATCGAAGGATTTTGCAATTATATATGAAGTCCTGTTGCTGAAGTTAAACAATATTTCCAACTAAAACAGCGCAGTTCAGACATTTTCCTGCTGTTAACTGAAAAAATGAAAACAAAAACAACAAATCTGAGCAATGGTTGAGGCATCAGACAGTACTTACTAGTAACCAGGCAAAGTTTTGAGGAAGAATGAGCTTAGGAATTTTTAACTTTAACAAAAAAGAATAACCGCACTGTATCCCTTCCCATTCCGTAGTGCCGGCCTTTGGACGTTTTGAAAGAGAAGTCCTAAGGACACATCCGTATCGTAATTGCCTGAGAATCCGTGACAAGCTCCTGGTGTCGTAGTAAAAAAACACACTTCCTACTTCGCGTAAATTGCTTGGATGGTAAAGCCAACGAACAAAGTTCTGCTCTGGCATTGGATTTCTGTTGCTTTTGATGGAATACCTTTCTTCTGGGGTTCACCGCTTTCAGTATAGTCTTCAGGACACACGGGAATACGCCCCAAGGTAAAACACCCGTTTCACGGCAATTAACAACAATTAGCGAAAGCGAGGTGCGGTACAGGAAATAAGTCAAGCGAGACGGATCTGAACTTAGAAAGTCGGGGAAGGTGTTGTACGAAAAACTGTGTTTGGCTTACAGACCATTCGGCACGTAGGGACATAGGTCTTCTTTTTAATACGTCACGGGGTAAACAAATTGTCTTTTCAGTATAACAGTTTTCTTTCATACGCATGGTGCAGCACAGAAAACAATTTGAATTTATATTTTAGAGTTAGCATGGCGCCTACCGGCCCAGAGTACAGCGGCCCAGTCCGCCCCTGGTACTTGGCGCCTGGGTGCTTGGCATCCGTTGATCCCCCACTTGGAGCGTCTCTGCTGTAAAATACATGTACCTCTGCGTTTTGGAAAAACAAAAGATAAGATGCCGATCCCTAAACTTAAACTCTTCTTGTGACCGCAGGTACCAAAATCTTGAACTTCGCCTAAACCCTAACTGGAGGAACAGGCCTCACGTGATCGTCTGTATTCTGAGTGTTTTATTGAATGGTTGCTCATCAGTTCGTAGTTGACTGGCGAACAGAGAACTTGCTTGTTGAAACCTTTGTTGAGCGTTATTAAGTGATAGTAGTGGATATGTCATTCTAAATATTTTGGAAAGAGAAAGCATTGTTTTCCGAAGGCATTATGTAGGTGAAGTATGCAACATAGTTAACTCACAACAATGAAATGATTTACTGAAATGGAAAGAGTATTTATTTTGCCATAACAGAGTGAGGGGTGATTTATGGCATTGGCACTGTATTGAAAGAAGTTATGGAAACTGTACTGGCTTTGCTAATACTATTTTTAATGAAGATGAACACAGGAGGCGCAATGAGAAACCACATAATCATGCTTCAAAACCGGAGAAACGTGATGTTGCTGTTGCAAGAGCGCAAGTAAAAGAACAAGCGAGAAATATGGACGAAGCCCCTGCACAAATTATTCAAACTGTGACAACTTCAATGGCTACAGTAAATGCAGGTTACATGCCTAATATTGATGCACTAAGGCAAGTTGTAAAACGAATACGAAGAGAAGACATGCCTGCGGAGCCTACGGCTTTAGAAGGGATCGATGCCCCAACAGATTTAAAGGAAAGAGATGGTGCAAAATTTCTTGGCAGAGACAGCGCATTTGGAGATTAAATAATTATTTTATTTTTAACAGAAAATAATTTACGAAAGCTTAAAGAAGCACCCCTCTGGATTTTTGAAACTTGTCCAACCCTATTTAGGCAATTATATACCATTCATGCTATATTTGGAACGAATCCAGAGAGGCAAAGTTTTGTCCCACTATTTTATGGGTTACCTTCCAACAAGAATGAAGAATATTATATTATACAAGATTTTTACATGATTTACATGACTGTGCATCAGATTATGATATTCAGCTTGTACCACAATACGTATAATGATAGATTTTGAAATAGCTATCATTATAATGCTGCCAAAAAGGAATTTTTGAAGGACTCAAAAATGTTGTTGGTTTCATCTCGGAAAAAATGTGCGGAGGAATATCCATCCTCTGGCATAGCCTCGGAATATGGGGAAAACAGTGCGTTTGCTCTCAAAGTCAGACATTTGCAAGCACTAGCATTTCTTTCATCTGATGAAATTCCAGCTGCTTTTGAAGAAGTGAAATCAATTTTACTAGAATATGCAGATTCTGTAGTTCAGTGGTTTGAGGAAAATTATGTTCTTCGAAAATTTTGTGGAAGCAGAAGAAACAATCCGAGCAGAAGCCCTCCGCTTTCTCCACCAACAATTCGGTCAGTATGTGAAAACAATTTACTTGGCTTTCCCAGAACACAAAACGAACTTGAAGGATGAGACAGACGCTGGAATACAATTCTGGGAGAGAAAAAACTGGGACTGTATAAAATAATCACTAAAATTGTGAAACAGCAGAGAACAGCTACGGCTAAAATCGAAAGAGTTATATCACAGATTCCAACAAATTCACCTAGAAGAGAAACGCTGGCAAGATAAAAAGGGATTCGAACTTCTTTGGCGCACAGAGACAATGTTAATATGCTAGACTTTTTAAGAAGAATTTCTTATACTTCTACCCTTTCCTAAAATGTGCTGGTATTTTTCACTAATTGAATTATACCTTTTACTAACTTATATTTAAAAATTTTCAAGAATGTAATTCTGCCGAAGATGCAAGAATGTAAAACACAACGCAAAATTTAAAAAGACAAAATTTTCAAAATAGCAGGTCAAAAACATAAAATGTCAAAAAGTAATCCAAAAGGTGAAACAAATAAAAATTTAAAATGCAATCACAAGTCACAAGCATAACAAAAATGCGAAACGTTATGTAACAAGCACCAACACAAAATAAAACAAATGTCAAATCATAAAAAAGAAATGCACACGCAATGTAAAATATACAAAATAAAATAAATGTCATATTCATAAGGATTGCATGACAAGTCAAGTTAATAATGAGCTTTTACTTAGGCTTCAAACAATAATTATTAGCCTCTATCTTTTTAAAAATCCTTAATAAGCGTAACATTATTAACCTGACTTGTCATCACAGATAATCAATATGACCATGTCATACAATTACTTAAAAGACTTGTGCCTAAGTCTAATGGCTGTTTATAGTTTTGTACTCGAGTAAATGCGCAACACAATAAACTTGACTTTCTATGAAAATTTTTTGTATATGAGCACGGTTGATTGAAAACTGATCAAAACGCTGTATCGAACCTTATGAATACGTGTTATCGAAACCTTATGAATACGTTGGACTAACAATTCCTAAAAAAAGGTTATGCCTAAGGTCTTGTAATTAAGGTTTTGTGACAGAGTAAAACTGCAACATTGATAACTTGACATGTTGTGTTAACGTTGCCAATATGAGCAATGCTGATTAAAGATTTCAATAAATAGCCTTTGGGATTAATGTGTTGTAACTAAGTAAAAGTGTAACATTATTTTGCTATATAAACCAAACTACGTGCTGAAATGGCCCATCTATGTATACGTATACTTCAACCATATACCGAAGCGCTGACAAGGTGAAAACAAAAGTGCAATTTTGTACGGTCCCCTAACATTTTATGGCCAGCCTACATGGAAGTGGACACGTTGATATCAAAAACGTACTTTTCATACGGTTCCATAACAAATAGCAATGGACACGTCGCAATATTTTTTTTTTTTTTTTTTAGTTGAGGGTTTACCGACCACCGTGATCAATTCAGTGGGCTATAAGCAGTCGGCCGTTCCCAATTTTGTGCCACTGATTCCTGGAAAGGGGGACAGCCAGTGCCAGAAGTCAATCACAAAGTCCATAACTCACAGGGATTCGAACCAGGATCCTTCTCGACGAATGATCAGAAGCCAGCGCTTAGACCACTGCGCCACCGTAGCGACTCACGTTGAAATGCATTCTTCATACGACCCCAAACGCTCTTAGGGACATATTAGATTGAACTGGACGCAAAGAAATCATTAATATAATTTGTACTAGCAGGGATACCAGGTATACGCCAGGTATATATTACTATTTGTGGAATCACCAAGTTCAGCGGGTGAAAGGTTAATGAATGAAAAAGATATGCCTGTAATTTTCCTGTAAACTTATTTTAAATGTTTTGATTTAGTTAATTTAATTTTACGAAACAAAAAAGAAAGGAAAAGGAATGGAAATACTTACCTTCGAGGAGACATCTATAGAATTGCCATACATCTGGCATGTGCTTCTGAGAATCCCGCCACACAGAAAGGCAATGAACCTATGTGATGTCGCATGCATACGACTTCACATTGGCATTGATCATCTTTTTCTTACCGTTTTGAATTTTGAATATCTGGAACTCTTTATTTACTTTACATTATGTTTCTGCCTGAAAAGCCTCCCGTTGGTAGTGAAAGCTAAACTATTTTAATTTGTGTTTTTAATACACCATTAACCACATATTTTTGCACATTTTTGTTATCTACGGTCTCCAACTTAGACCATAGGTTGGTTAGTTGGTGGTTTATGGCGTAAGGGCCTCAAAGGACCAAAGAGCGCCTTATACCGTAGATAAGGGTATTGGAGTGCTGAATTGTGTTGCAGATCTTAACAGTAAAAAATGGAATTTTCACGAAAATTTAGTATGGAGCCCACTTGACTCCGGGCACCGACCCCTTCCAAAAACCGTGTACCGTCTAAGTTTAAAGTACCATGAGATAGTATACCAAATTTGGTAGTTCTAAATTGAAAACTGTAGATTTTACGAAACTTTTGTGTGTGGGACCTTTGGCCCTGGGCCCCGACATCTTCCAAAAACCGCATAAGGTCTAAGTTAGGGTTTCATGAGATAGTATACCAAATTTGGTTGTTATAAATTGGAAACTGCAGATTTTACGAAAACTTTGCATGGATGAGGGGGGGGGGGGGCTCTGACCGCCCGAGTACCGACCCCTTCCAAAAACCGTCTACAGTCTAAGTTAGAATTTCATGAGATAGTATACCAAATTTCGTGGTTCTAAATTGAAAACTTTAGATTTTACGAAAATTTTGTGTGGGGGTCCCTTGACCCCGACACCTTCCAAAAACCTTCTACGGATTAAGTCAGAGTACCATGAGATAGTATACCGAATTTTGGTGGTTCTAAATTGAAAGCTTTAGATTTTAAGAAAATTTTGTATGGGATTCCTTGACCCCGGGCCCCGACCCTTTACAAAAAACACATATGGTCTAAGTTAGAGTTCAGTGAGATAGTAGTAGTAGAAAAGGACCGATTCTGGCTTAAACCGGAGCCCATAGACTTAACATTAGGTGTCGGCCGGAGCAGCCGGAGCCAGCAGGAGCAAGCTGCAGCCGAGCGAACGGAGGGGGCGTGGTCGTAGCAGCCTCCAATTCCCCGCTGCAATTTTTCCCCTCCGACCAGAAGGGTGTGCTTATCTCCGAAGATAGTAGTATTTATTGGACTTTGTCAGAATGTTGGGGGAAATCAATGAAGGTTTTATTCCTTTTTTTTTAATTTAATGAAGGTTGTTTCATTATTTATTTTCCCCTCTCTCGACCCCATCCCCTTAGATTATTGTTATGTAAAACGTTTTTCCCTCGTAATTTGTTGATTTTTCAATTAATTTTCATGAATTCCTCATGTGTCTTCCCTAATGAAAATTATTTAAGGTAAGTATTAATTAATCATTTCTCTTTTATTTTCTCGAATTATACGGTCATGTCCTCATCTCAAGAAATGTTATTATATCTTATTTTTGTTCATAAATGGATCTTTTCTGTCATTTCGAATTTATTTTTCGCTGTTATGCATGCTCGTTATCTTTTCCTTTGTTTCTAGTGTAGAAAGGCACGGAGGCTATTGACATAAGATTAGCCCTCTCCCCACCCCCTTCCCTAATGTTCTTGAAGCGTCCTTCTGAGAAAGGTGAAGTAAAATGTGCGGGAGTATTTTGTATCCTGCGTGTTCTTGTATTGACTTTAGATAAATCGACCTTCCGTTGCGGTGTTTGATTTCTCCCAGAATATTCATTCTTGGTATCAATGAAGGAAAGCACGGGTTAGTCACGCGTGTTCCCTCATTAACCTAATCTCTGTCAGATGCTGAAGGATTTCCTTTGTTCGTTGTTGTGAATAGTTAGAAAGATTACAAAGTTTAAAGTAGTCTATGACTAAAGGATGCTATTTACAGCCTAACGTGCTGCGGTATTGACTTTAGATAATTGTCCTTCTTGTTTCTTCTGGATCTTTGATTTTGAGGGATGGCAACGACTGAGTGGGGTCCGTTGGGAGTTTTGCATTTATTCCTGTGGTTTGCAAGCAAGATTCCCCACCCCCTCTTCAATACTATTTTTCCTCCGGAGGAAATTTTTACGTAACGATGCTGGGGAATTTTCTTTCCAAGGGAATAAAAATGCTCCTAAGGTCTTAGCGAGGTTCTAACTCACGATGATTTGGTTTCCAAAAATAGTCAGGGGTCAAATGGTTTTCGTGTACTACGTATTCCCTATATATATATATTTTTAAATTACTTTTACGTTATTTCTTCATGTGTTTTTATATATTTTTTGTATGTTTTGAGGGGGTTTTTCGTGTAGATGTAATGAATTTTCTGGGGAACTTTTCTTTTTCCTCCATTCAATTTTATTTCAGACCATGAGACGAGGAAATGCTTCTTTAGAAATTATTTCGTTCTTGTTCGCAGTAATTACTGGACATAGACTTCATGTTAATTCTGAGTCTTTCACCCCTGCAATAATATTTTCTCGTAATTTTTTCGTATGTTCAAGAACTCTACAGATCTTTCCCAGTTAAAATTCTGCTCAAACAATATTTTCGGTCTTTATTTCCTTATAGCTTCCCAATTTCCGATATTTTTTCTTCCTCTATCTTTGAAATTTCATTAAACTTCTCAATAGGTCAAGATTCTTTTTTTCTTGGACAAACTTATGAGGCCTTTTATTCAGACTATCTTTTTTTTTCCATTTCATTTCAGCAAACGATTATTTTAGATGCAACAAATCGTCAGATTTTGGTTTCCTTATATAGCATATTTTCCAACTAGCTTAAAAATATTCCTCAAAAGCTTGCATGTATGTCAAATATACATTTTTTTTTATTCTTTCGTAGTTAGCCATACTTTTCGTGGACTGCCTCGACAGGAAAGCATTCAATGTCAAGACATACAATCTAAAACCTTTTCTTTCGATAAAATTTGTATTCTTTGGGCTGAATATTTTTCTGTCTCTTCCGAAAAAAACATTCATTCTAGAGGCAAAGCGACTAATTCCGTTCTTCCCATAAACATTATTTTTTTTATTATATTTGATATTCAGAGTTGTATACATTTACTATCCAAAAAGAGATATATTTAATGTAAAGGTATATTCTTCCAAGCTGGGGAAATATATGTATATCTTAGTTCATTTTCCAGTTAAAGGAAATGCATCTTTATATTTCAATATGAAAAGAAGCCCTATAAGTGAAAGCTCAACCTAAAGACGGATAGATTGTTCACACTCTCTCTACTCTATGACATTTCTTTACTGAATATACCATGGCCTTTTTTTTTTTCATGAACTGCTTTAAAATCTTCGTTCTCACTTTACTATTGTCAGATTCCATGTCCTCCAGTTCTTTACTGAGAAACAGAAGCATTTATTCAATTTTAATTTATTAAAGTAGAACTCTTTTAGGCTTTCGAAGTACTTTCAAGTCTTTCATTACGAAAATTTTCATTGTCATGAAAGAAGCCATAATCGAGATGATTTACTATCGTTTCAATGAAAGTGTTTACGCATTCATTGCTATGATGTCAGATTTCATTTTCTTATACTTCGAACAGAAATGAGTTTGAATCATTCGTCGAGAAAACATTTCTTTCATATATATATATATATATTTTTTTTTTTTTGCCTCCGAATCAAACGAACTCAAAAAATAAGAGACGCACTTTAATATTTTTTTTCCTCTTATGAGAGGAATACGGGAATATGATACCAAAATTAAAGAATAAAGAATATCGACTTTCCTCTCAACACCGTACATCTACGTTTTTTTTTATTTTTATTTTCAATAAGCTATTTCTATATTTTTACAACTGAATAGAATTATTTATTGAAAAAGTCTAAGTAAGACGAAAAATGGTTTTGTTGATTGCCTAGAGGATGATTTTGGAAATTTTCGTTTTCTGGTAATTGTAAAAATCTCATAGAATAACATGGGAAAACTAGCATGCATAAAAGACTGTTTTGGATCGAGTAAATTGAAAGAATTTTACAAAGTTCATTTCAGAAAAGTACATTCCTTCCTAGTGTCAAAAACAAATCACTTCGTTTTTTCTAAGATACACTTTGGAATCTTATAAAAGTGCATAGGGTCAAAAACGATTTTGATGATTTTACTAAGATGACAGATTTCGGATTTCTTGTGATAGAAAATACAGTGAATTTCCCATTGAATAACATGGGAAACTGCGAAATTTAAGAAGCACGTTTTCGTTCAAGTAAAATATTTTAAAGTCTTTTTTCGAATCAGTTGAAAACAGACAGGGTGTGTTTCTGAACAGTTCATTATTTCCTAAAATCAAAACGAATCACTTCGTTTATTATTTTTTTTCTAATGTGCGTTTCTGAAAGAAGTAAAAATAGTTTAGGTAGAAAATTGGAAATATATTTTTATGAATCCTAGACTGTTTATTTACGTATAGCTAGAGGGGTCTTCAGTGAGAGCACTTATTCTCTTTTCAAACTAAGAGAATGAAGTGTAGTCAGTTTGAAAAAAATTCAAATCCCTAAATTTAGCCTTTTGTCCTGGTTTCGACTCAATACTGTAAAGCATTGCTCTCAGACCAGTTGAATTCCTGGCCCTTAATGAAATACATTAAGCCTTTCCCTTAAAAATAAGCAATCTCTTCTTCAATACCAGATCCCCAATAAATTTCTTTAAGAGTTATTCATTCACACTTTTACTTTTAAAAACTTGAAATTCATTATTATTTAACTCATTACAAAAAATGAAACTCATTCATACAGAAAAAATATAAATGAATAAAAATAAATAAAGCAGTCCTAAAAAAGGACTGTTTTCTGGGTCCCATTCATACAGCTGCTCCATGGTCGGTATAAGGAATTTTTTTTACCTGCTAATATCTCCAGCACATTGACTTCACAGTCTCTAGCAAGTTCTTTACAATTATGCTTTCCAAGAACGCTTTGGATGGGACATGGTCTCCAGTGACTGCAACAAAAGATTCTGCTAGAATCTTGGGGTTAAGCAATGCAACGGCATCATCGAAATACTTTTGCCACTTGGATTCGGGGGTGGCATATGCACAGCTGTGGGCCGTGATGTTTGCGAATATGCGATTTGGGGGTTGGTGGCACTCCATACAATAATATAAGTTATTGACATGTTCCTGAAGGCGATCCCTTACCATGTCAGCAAGCATGATGAAAAACTCTTCATCTGAGATGGAAGCAACAGGGGAAGAAGTCCTTGGATGGGGCAAAACAGCCTTTCTAAAGACAGGTCCAAATAGTAGTTGAGTAATGCTGTCCCATATTTTTCCACATTGATCAATAAGAGTTCCAAATTGTTGACAAGTCAGCTTTATCGGAACAGGATTCAATCGACGAAAACCATGAATTCTGGGGGAAAGCACTTCTAACGTGTAACTGCCAGAAGCATCTAAGAGGGGAAGGACAGCAGGAAACAATAAGTTCACGATTAATCAAGATGTCACAATTCATGCCTTGAATCCAGTGTGATTTTCCCATGAATTTTCGGAACGTTGAAGCTGACATTGTTATTCCATTCTTAGAAGGGTAGAAAGATTCCCCATCTTTCCTATAACTTCGAATATGAACTCGGACCGTGTTGTTAAAATCGCATACTTTTGCAAACGTGTTTTCACCTAAATGAAAATGATGAGGTGCAAGATTTTTCATAGAAATTCTTGGGAGGATAACTTCTCCACACGATTTGGGCTTTAAGGGAACGGACTCACATACCTTCTTAGCTTGAGAGTAGCAGAAATTTCAGCACTTTGCTTCATCGTGGAAATGGAATCGGTAGCACTCAAAGCAACAGACAAAAATGAAGTGACTCGTTTGAAGACTAAAGACAAACTGAAGGAACAGCTCTTATTCTAAGTCAAAACTGAGAAGAGGTTGGGGTTCGTCACTTGTTTACTGCTTGAGAGGGAAAGAGCAGAGTCATGGGGTTTAAGAACACTCGGTTATCATCTTTCTAAAGGTCAAATTCAATCTAATGTTTGGAGCATTCTTTTGTCGAGGCAGACCATGACTCCAATACGAATTAGTTGGTGGCAGGATCTGTAGTAAAGTTCCAGATCTCAAAGATAAGGAAACTGGTTTAAACCCGTTTCGCTTGAAAACAAAGTCTCTTTCTTGTCCGAGAGATACTGATGCAATACAAGACAAAGGATCTAATTCAGCTTCGTCATCACGATGATAATTGATTCTATCATCTCCATTTCGATATTTATTAATTAAAACAAAGTTGGAAAGGATTCACCACATTCTTTCTCAACATAAAGCTTGATTTCCTGAAGTAACGGCGTCCAAGGGTTAGGTTCTAAGCACAAACCGCTAAAAGTGTATTTCAGATTGGGGTCCCCGAAGGCAGCATGTTGTCTGGGAATGGAATATGATTTTTCATAAATTTTGATCTTGGAGAATTCTCCACTTAAATATTCCACTTCTTCTTCCAAGCGGGAAAAGTAATGAATAGCTTGAGTTGAGGAGAACAGCTGAGAGTAATGGAAATGAAGTCTTTCCTTGTTATGTCGAAGAGGCAGCATTTTTTTTTCTCAGGAAGGGAAACAACTGAAGTCCGTCCACTAAATTAACTGAATTGAGAATGAAGAAGGAGAGCTTTAGATAGGCTGACGAGTGACCTCATGACTCTCAAGGCGAAATTCATTATAGTTCTGATAAGAACTTTTTTTTCCCCATGAGCTAAGAGATCCGTCAGAAGAATCTTCTCTTTGGGAAAACTAAGAAATCCCCCTCCCCCTAACATGAAAAAAAAAACCAAAAAAAAACCAAGGTTTTATCTAGAAATTCGTACATGAAGAAATTTAGAAAGCTTATGTTCCTAATAGTCAATCTATAAAGTTAGAAGACAAAACATTTACTTGGTAGAATTAAATAATTCCCCACAGAAATGGAGTTGGCAACACTTGACTTTAAAAAAAAATCTCGCTGAATGCATCTCCGACAGGTCCTCGAAAAGTACTTTAAAAAAAACAGAGGAAATATTGAGGGCAAATGTAGATTTTCATAGCAACGTGATCACCTGAATTCACTAGAAATTCAGACAGCTCAAGACGTAGGTAGCATCTAATTCAACTCTGAATCTAAAACAATGGACTGGCTCCACACATTTGTTTTAAGATGAGGTATATTTGAGAGGAGGATTTTCATGTAAAAAAATCTTTTTCCTGCATTAAATGATTTCAGGAGTGCAATAACTTGGGAAGCAACTTGAAAATCTTGATGAGAGTAAAATCTTGAACATACGTATTCACGAATTCCAAGTGAATAAAAAATCACAACTTGTTCATGAGAGTAAAATCTTGAACATGCGTATTCACGAATTCCAACAGGAAAAGATTTCATGAATAAAAATCTTGGAAAGCATCCTGAAATTCTTCATGAGAGAAAATTAAAAATTTTGAGACGGTGCATTCTTTACGTGAGCAAAACAATAATTTTGATTAAATTTCTTCGAAAAGTTTTCTAGAAATCCAAGCGAGCAGCAACAAAATGACGGAGACATAGCATAGAGCAGAGAATTTTTTTTTCTTGAGTGAAATCTTCTCGAACAATGAGTTAAAGACTTGAAACATTCTGTAATTCTTCCTGAACAATCTATGCCGTGTGGACATCTTCATGCCAAGCAGTTTATTAGCATGGAGTGGTTCGAATACAGGCAGCTATTTTTGTTTTTATTTTTTTTTCTTGGAGGTTCTCCAGAATTTAATGAAAAATGACCGTAGGGGAGGTATGTATATTGTCCGAGGATACGACTCGCTTGTTGTCATATGGGGAAAGAGATGTTTTGTTTATGACAACAGTAAAAACAGAATGTTTCAAGCTTCGAATGCTATAACTCATGTTCTTTTTTTCTTGCTTGTGAAAGAGTGAAGACTTGAAGTCGTTGAGGCGAAGTTGCTGTGAAACGACGGTTTTGCTCACGCCTTTGGCTTTCTTAACTTCTTCTTCATCTGTAGCATACGCATACATTTTTGGTCTAAGACCAACAAATTCTTTTATGGCAGTTCCATGGGTCTCATCTTTAAATTTCCCAATCACTTTTTTGTTTTTAAGACAAAATAGAGGGTGCGATGGGGGTAGGAACTGGTGTCTAATTCATCTTTAATGTTTTCCATATCTTTATATAGATCTTCTGTTTTTATGTGATAGAAGAAACTATCAGTATCCATATAAAGAATGGAAAACATTAAAGATGAATTAGACACCAGTTCCTACCCCCCATCGCACCCTCTATTTTGTCTTAAAAACAAAAAAGTGATTGGAAATTTAAAGATGAGACCCATGGAACTGCCATAAAAGAATTTGTTGGTCTTAGACCAAAATATATGCGTATGCTACAGATGAAGAAGAAGTTAAGAAAAGCCAAAGGCGTGAGCAAAACCGTCGTTTCACAGCAACTTCGCCTCAACGACTTCAAGTCTTCACTCTTTCACAAGCAGAAAAAAAGAACATGAGTTATAGCATTCGAAAACTTGAAACATTCTGTTTTTACTGTTGTCATAAACAAAACATCTCTTTCCCCATATGACAACAACAAGCGAGTCGTATCCTCGGACAATATACATACCCTCCCCTACGGTCATTTTCATTAAATTCTGGAGAACCTCCAAGAAAAAAAAAAAACAAAATAGCTGCCTGTATTCGAACCACTCCATGCTAATAAACTGCTTGGCATGAAGATGTCCACACGGCATAGATTGTTCAGGAAAATTACAGAATGTTTCAAGTCTTTAACTCATTGTTCGAGAAGATTTCACTCAGAAAAAAAAATTCTCTGCTCTATGCTATGTCTCCGTCATTTTGTTGCTGCTCGCTTGGATTTCTAGAAAAACTTTTCGAAGAAAATTTAATCAAAATTATTGTTTTGCTCACGTGAAGAATGCACCGTCTCAAAATTTTTAATTTTCTCTCATGAAGAATTTCAGGATGCTTTCCAAGATTTTTATTCATGAAATCTTTTCCTGTTGGAATTCGTGAATACGCATGTTCAGATTTTACTCTCATGAACAAGTTGTGATTTTTTATTCACTTGGAATTCGTGAATACGTATGTTCAAGATTTTACTCTCATCAAGATTTTCAAGTTGCTTCCCAAGTTATTGCACTCCTGAAATCATTTAATGCAGGAAAAAGATTTTTTTACATGAAAATCCTACTCTCAAATATACCTCATCTTAAAAATAATGTGGACCAGTCCATTGTTTTAGATTCAGAGTTGAATTAGATGCTACCTACGTCTTGGCTGTCTGAATTTCTAGTGAATTCAGGTGATCACGTGCTATGAAAATCTACATTTGCCCTCAATATTTCCTCTGTTTTTTTTAAAGTACTTTTCGAGGACCTGTCAGATGCATTCAGCGAGATTTTTTTTAAAGTCAAGTTGCCAACTCCATTTCTGTGGGGAATTATTTAATTCTACCAAGTAAATGTTTTGTCTTCTAACTTTATAGATTGACTATTAAACATAAGCTTTCTAAATTTCTTCATGTACGAATTTCTAGATAAAACCTTGGTTTTTTTTTGGTTTTTTTTTTCATGTTAGTTAGGGGGGATTTCTTAGTTTTCCCAAAGAAGATTCTTCTGACGGATCTCTTAGCTCATGGGGAAAAAAAGTTCTTATCAGAACTATAATGAATTTCGCCTTGAGAGTCATGAGATCACTCGTCAGCCTATCTAAACTCTCCTTCTTCATTCTCAATTCAGTTAATTTAGTGGACGGACTTCAGTTGTTTCCCTTCCTGAAAAAAAATGCTGCCTCTTCGACATAACAAGGAAGACTTCATTTCCATTACTCTCAGTTGTTCTCCTCAACTCAAGCTATTCATTACTTTTCCGCTTGGAAGAAGAAGTGGAATATTTAAGTGGAGAATTCTCAAGATCAAAATTTATGGAAAATCATATTCCATTCCCAGACAACATGCTGCCTTCGGGGACTAATCTGAAATACACTTTTAGCGGTTTGTGCTTAGAACCTAACCCTTGGACGCCGTTACTAAATCAACTTTATGTTGAGAAAGAATGTGGTGAATCCTTCAACTTTGTTTTAATTAATAAATATCGAGAATGGAGATGATAGAATCAATTATCATCGTGATGACGAAGCTGAATTAGATCCTTTGTCTTGTATTGCATCAGTATCTCTCGGACAAGAAAGAGACTTTGTTTTCAAGCGAAACAGGTTTAAACCAGTTTCCTTATCTTTGAGATCTGGAACTTTACTACAGATCCTGCCACCAACTAATTCGTATTGGAGTCATGGTCTGCCTCGACAAAAGAAAATGCTCCAAACATTAGATTGAATTTGATTTTAGAAAGATGATAACCGAGTGTTCAACCCCATGACTCTGCTCTTTCCCTCTCAAGCAGTAAACAAGTGACGAACTCCAACCTCTTCTCAGTTTTGACTTAGAATAAGAGCTGTTCCTTCAGTTTGTCTTTAGTCTTCAAACGAGTCACTTCATTTTTGTCTGTTGCTGAAAGTGCTACCATTCCATTTCCACGATGAAGCAAAGTGCTGAAATTTCTGCTACTCGCCTAAGAAGATGTGAGTCCGTTCCCTTAAAGCCCAAATCATGTGGAGAAGTTATCCTCCCAGAATTTCTATGAAAAATCTTGCACCTCATCATTTTCATTTAGGTGAAAACACGTTTGCAAAAGTATGCGATTTTAACAACACGGTCGAAATTCATATTCGAAGTTATAGGAAAGATGGGGAATCTTTCTACCCTTCTAAGAATGGAATAACAATGTCAGCTTCAACGTTCCGAAAATTCATGGGAAAATCACACTGGATTCAAGGCATGAATTGTGACATCTTGATTAATCGTGAACTTATTGTTTCCTGCTGTCCTTCCCTCTTAGATGCTTCTGGCAGTTACACGTTAGAAGTGCTTTCCCCCAGAATTCATGGTTTTTCGTCGATTGAATCCTGTTCCGATAAAGCTGACTTGTCAACAATTTGGAACTCTTATTGATCAATGTGGAAAATATGGGACAGCATTACTCAACTACTGGCTAGACCTGTCTTTAGAAAGGCTGTTTTGCCCCATCCAAGGACTTCTTCCCCTGTTACTTCCATCTCAGATGAAGGATTTTTCATCATGCTTGCTGACATGGTAAGGGATCGCCTTCAGAGAACATGTCAATAACTTATATTATTGTATGGAGTGCCACCAACCCCAAATCATATTCTGAAACATCACGGCCCACAGCTGTGCATATGCCACCCCCGGAATCCAAGTGGCAAAAGTATTTCGATGATGCCGTCCATTGCTTAACCCCAAGATTCTAGCAGAATCTTTTGTTGCAGTCACTGGAGACCATGTCCCATCCAAAGCGTTCTTGGAAAGCATAATTGTATAAAGAACTTGCTAGAGACTGTGAAACTCAATGTGCTGAGATATTAGCAGGTAAAAAAAAATTCCTTATACCGACCATGGAGCAGCTGTATGAAGGGGACCCAGAAAAAGCAGTCCTTTTTTAGGACTGCTTTATTTATTTTTATTCATTTATATTTTTTCTGTATGAATGAGTTTCATTTTTTGTAATGAGTTAAATAATAATGAATTTCAAGTTTTAAAAGTAAAAGTGTGAATGAATAACTCTTAAAGAAATTTGTGGGGATCTGTATTGAAGAAGAGATTGCTTATTTTTAAGGGAAAACTAATGTATTTCATTAAGGGCCAGGAATTCAACTGGTCTGAGAGCAATGCTACAGTATTGAGTCGAAACCAGGACAAAAGGCTAAATTTAGGGGAGTTTGAATTTTTTTTTCAAACTGACTACACTTCATTCTCTTAGTTTGAAAAGAGAATAAGTGCTCTCACTGAAGACCCCTCTAGCTATACGTAAATAAACAGTCTAGGATTCATAAAAATATATTTCCAATTTTCTACCTAAACTATTTTTACTTCTTTCAGAAACGCACATTAGGAAAAAAAATAAACGAAGTGATTCGTTTTGATTTTAGGAAATAATGAACTGTTCAGAAACACACCCTGTCTGTTTTCAGCTGATTCGAAAAAGACTTTTAAAATATTTTACTTGAACGAAAACATTAGCTCTTAAATTTCGCAGTTTCCCATGTTATTCAATGGGAAATTCACTGTATTTTCTATCACAAGAAATCGAAATCTATAAATCTTAGTAAAATCATCAAAATCGTTTTTGACCTATGCACTTTTATAAGATTCCAAAGTGTATCTTAGAAAAAACGAAGTGATTTGTTTTTGACACTAGGAAGGAATGTACTTTTCTGAAAATGAACTTTGTAAAATTCTTTCAATTTACTCGATCCAAAACTGTCTTTATGCATGCTAGTTTTCCCATGTTATTCTATGAGATTTTTACAATTACCAGAAAACGAAAATTTCCAAAATCATCCTCTTAGGCAATCAACAAAACCATTTTTTTCGTCTTACTAGACTTTTCAATAAATAATTCTATTCAGTTGTAAAAATATAGAAATAGCTTATTGAAAATAAAAAAAAATAAAAAAAAAACGTAGATATACACGGTGTTGGAGAAAGTCGATATTCTTTATTCTTTAATTTTAGTATCATATTCCCGTATTCCTCTCATAAGAAGGAAAAAAAAATATTAAAGTGCGTCTCTTATTTTTGAGTTCGTTTGATTCGGAGGCAAAAAAAAAAAAATATATATATATATATATATGAAATGTTTTCTCGACGAATGATTCAAACTCATTTCTGTTCGAAGTATAAGAAAATGAAATCTGACATCATAGCAATGGATGCGTAAACACTTTCATTGAAACGATAGTAAATCATCTCGATTATGGCTTCTTTCATGACAATGAAAATTTTCGTAATGAAAGACTTGAAGTACTTCGAAAGCCTAAAAAGTTCTACTCTCTTAATAAATTAAAATTGAATAAATGCTTCTGTTTCTCAGTAAAGAACTGGAGAGGACATAAGGAATCTGACAATAGTAGAAAGGAGAACGAAGATTTTAAAGCAGTTCATGAAAAAAGGCTATGGTATATTCAGTAAAGAAATGTCATAAATAGAGAGAGTGTGAACAATCTATCCGTCTTTAGGTTGAGCTTTCACTTATAAACTTCTTTTTTCATATTGAAATATAAAGATGCATTTCCTTTAACTGGAAATGAACTAAGATATACATATATTTCCCCTTGGAAGAATATACCTTTACATTAAATATATCTCTTTTTTTGGATAGTAAATGTATACAACTCTGAATATCAAATATAATAAAAAAATAATGTTTATAGGAAGAACAGAATTAGTCGCTTTGCCTCTAGAATGAATGTTTTTTCGGACGAGACAGAAAAATATTCAGCCCAAAGAATACAAATTTTATCGAAAGAAAAAGGTTTTAGATTGTATGTCTTGACATTGAATGCTTTCCTGTCGAGGCAGAATCCACGAAAAGTATGGCTAACTACGAAAGAATAAAAAAAATGTATATTTGACATGCATGCAAGCTTTGAGGAATATTTTTAAGCTAGTTGGAAAAATATGCTATATAAGGAAACCAAAATCTGACGATTTGTTGCATCTAAAATAATCGTTTGCTGAAATGAAATGGAAAAAAAAAAGATGAAGTCTGAATAAAAGGCCTCATAAAGTTTGTCAAGAAAAAAAGAATCCTGACCTATTGAGAAGTTTAATGAAATTTCAAAGATAGAGGAAGAAAAATATCGGAAATTGGGAAGCTATAAGGAAATAAAGACCGAAAATATTGTTTGAGCAGAATTTTAACTGGGAAAGATCTGTAGAGTTCTTGAACATACGAAAAATTACGAGAAAATATTATTGCAGGGTGAAAGACTCAGAATTAACATGAAGTCTATGTCCAGTAATTACTGCGAACAAGAACGAAATAATTTCACAAAGAAGCATTTCCTCGTCTCATGGTCTGAAATAAAATTGAATGGAGGAAAAGAAAGTTCCCAGAAAATTCATTACATCTACACGAAAAAACTCCTCAAAACATACAAAAAATATATAAAAACACATGAAAAAATAACGTAAAAAGTAATTTAAAAATATATATATATAGGGAATAAGTAGTACACGAAAACCATTTTGACCCTGACTATTTTTGGAAACCAAATCATCGTGAGTTAGAACCTCGCTAGGAGCATTTTATTCCCTTGAAAGAAAATTCCCGCATCGTTACGTAAAAATTTCCTCGGAAAAATAGTATTGAAAGAGGGGTGGGGGGAATCTTGCTTGCAAACCACAGGAATAAATGCAAAAACTCCCAACAGACCCACTCAGTCGTTGCCATCCCTCAAAATCAAAGATCCAGAAAAACAAGAAGGACAATTATCTAAAGTCAATACCTGCAGCACGTTAGGCTGTAAATAGCATCCTTTTAGTCATAGACTACTTTAAACTTTGTAATCTTTCTAACTATTCACAACAACAGACAAAGGAAATCCTTCAGCATCTGACAGAGATTAGGTTAATGAGGGAACACGCGTGACTAACCCGTGCTTTCCTTCATTGATACCAAGAATGAATATTCTGGGAGAAATCAAACACCGCAACGGAAGGTCGATTTATCTAAAGTCAATACAAGAACACGCAGGATACAAAATACTCCCGCACATTTTACTTCACCTTTCTCAGAAGGACGCTTCAAGAACATTAGGGAAGAGTGAGAAAGGGCTAATCTATGTCAATAGCCTCCGTGCCTTTCTACACTGAAAACAAAGGAAAAGATAACGAGCATGCATAACAGCGAAAAATAAATTCGAAATGACAGAAAAGATCCATTTATGAACAAAAATAAGATATAATAACATTTCTTGAGATGAGGACATGACCGTATAATTCGAGAAAATAAGAAAATGATTAATTAATACTACCTTAAATAATTTTCATTAGGAAGACACATGAGGAATTCATGAAAATTAATTGAAAAATCAACAAATTACGAGAAAAACGTTTTATAACAATAATCTAAGGGGATAAGTCGAGAGAGGAAAATAAATAATGAAACAACCTTCATTAAATTAAAAAAAAGGAATAAACCTTCATTGATTTCCCCCAACATTCGACAAAGTCCAATAAATACTACTATCTTCGGAGATAAAGCACACCCTTCGGTCGGAGAAAAATTGCAGCGGGGAATTGAGGCACTCCTGACCACGCCCCCTCCGTTCGCTCGGCTGCAGCTGCTCCGGCTGGCTGCTCCGGCCGACACTAATGTTAAGTCTATGGGCTCCGGTTTAAGCCAGAATCGGTCCTTTTCTACTACTGATAGTATACAAAATTTATTGGTTCTAAATTAAAAACTGTAGATTTTACAAAAATTTTGTGTGGTGGCCTCATGACCCCGGGCCCTGACCCTTCCAAAAGCCGTCTACTGTCTACGTTAGAGTACCATGAGATAGTATACCAAATTTGGTAGTTCTTAATTCAAAACAGTTGATTTTACGAAAATTTTGTGTGTGTGAAGGGAGGGAGGGGGGTGTTCTTAGACCCCAGGCTCCGCCCCGTTCCAAATACCCTCTACAGTCTAAGTTAGAGTTTCATTATATAGTATACCAAATTTGGTGGTTCTAAATTGAAAACTGTAGATTTTACGAAAATTTTGTATGGGGGGGGGCTCTGACTCCTTCCAAAAACCGTCTACCGTCTAAGTTATCGTACCATGAGATAATACACCAAATTTCGTCGTTCTAAATTGAAAACTCTAGATTTTACGAAAATGTGGTAAGGGGGCCACTTGTCCCCGGGCTCCGACCCCTTCCAAAAAGAATCTACAGTGTAAGTTAAAGTACCATGCGATAGTATATCAAATTCGGTAGTTCGAAATTAAAAACTGTAGATCTTACGCAAATTTTGCATGGGGGCTCCTGTCCCCGGGAGCCTACCCCTTCCAATTGCCATCTACGGAATAAGTTAGAGTACCATGAGATAGTATACCAAATTTGGTGGTACTAAATTCAAAGCTGTACATTTTACGAAAATTTTGTATGGGGGCCCCGACCACTTACAAAAACCACATACAGTCTAAGTTAGAGTTCCATGAGATAGTATACCAAATTTCGTGGTTCTAAATTAAAAAACCGTAGATTTTACAAAAATATTGTATGGGGGCCCTTTGACTCCGGGCCCCGACCCCTTCCAATAGCCGTCTACTCTCTAAGTTAGAGTAAAATGAGATAGTGTACCAAATTTGGTGGTTCTAAATTCAAAACTGTAGATTTTACGAAAACTTTGTGTGGGGGGCAACTTGATCCCTGGCCCCGACCCGTTCCAATAGCCGTCTACTGTCTAAGTTAGAGTACAATGGGTTAGTATACCAAATTTGGTGGTTCTAAATTGAAAACTGTAGATTTTACAAAAATTTTGTATGGGGGCTAGTTGACCCCGATTCCCTTCCAAAATCCCTCTACAGTTTAAGTTAGAATTTCATGAGATAGTATACCAAATTTTGTGGTTCTAAATTGAAAACCGTAGATTTTACGAAAATTTTGTATGCGATGTGTGCGGCTCCGACCCCTTCCAAAAACCGTCTACGGTCTAAATGGGAGTACCATGAGGACATTTTCTGGACCATGTCAACATTATGACCGTGTCGACATTTTGGCTGTCGACATTATGACCGTGTCGACATTTTGACCGTGTCGACATTTTGACCCTGTCGACATTGTGACCGTCGACATTATGACCGCCACCGCACAAGCAAATTTAATGGACAGAAATGTTTGCTCACCCCACGTACCTCGTAGCGGAAGTATCGGTCCCTTACGTACTGACGTCACTGTAAAGGACGGGTACACCGTCGATACTTGGTCGATACAACTGAAGCACTTGCGGGAGAAATGTTGTGAACAATTTTAAATTCAAATTCATTTTGAATTTGAAAATTTACATCCAAGATGGAACGTAAAAAAAACAAAAACAAAAAAACAGGGTCAACAATACACGCAGGAAAAACTGACATCCATGTGAATATTTTATTTATTGTAAACCAAGATTTTAAAGAAAATAAGTATAATTTTTTTCAAATCTATTTAATCTAAACAGGATATTTACTGGCTTAAGGAAATGTGCAAGGATAGCAATCATAGCTTTTAAATTTAATTATATGCAACTGTAGCACTGTCTTCTTTAAATAAATTCGAGAGAAAGAAAAAAGCACCATAACATTATGTTAGTAGCACCTCATAAAGAAATCCCGTTGTGCCGAACAAATCAAAACTTCAGCAACATTAAAGGAACTCGCTTAATTAAAAACCTGGAAATTAATTCTATTAAATGCTCCGTTGTTATTTGTAATTAATCGCTTAATAGAAAAGTTAAAATTGTATATTTTCAAATTCTTTTCATTTCTTTTCGTCATATTTTAATCGCTAAATTTTGAGAACTTTAAAAATCGGCACCTTATTTAATGCAAAGAAATGCTTCCCTCACTCACTTTGCCATGTTCCTTAAGTAACTAGTTTAACCGGTATTGTCTTCTTGGGTTGGTAAGACATTTTTTCCTGAGGATTTGGAATTTAGTCCAATACTAAAGTGGAAAACAAACGTCTCAAGTGGAAAATAAATTCATTTTGCTTTTCGTTGCTATTAGAAGAAAAAAAAAACCCGAGTTTTTCCAGATTTTAACTATGGGTTATTTTGACGTCGGGTTATTTTGACGCCGGGTTATTTTGACGCCGGGTTATTTTGACGCCGGGTTATTTACGTTGGGTTATTTTGACGCCGGGTTATTTTGACCGGGAGATTTTGACGCGGGTTATTATTTCCGGGTTAATTTGACATGTAACCAAAGAAAGTAGGAGAAAGAATGCAGGAAACAGAGACCATCATCTATTGCAAGACTAGATTTTCTTGAACTTTGCTGTTTTGTGGGGACTTTTTTAGCTTCCAAGTATATATACATATACAGTATATCTGTTGCCACGTACGTTGGAAAAAATCTTAATTTTTATGAAAATCGAGACCTGTTTCTCTAACTTCAATAGATGTATAGCACAAGATCTCGGTTGCCTACAACACATTTGGTGTGCTATACTTTTATTTCCAATTTTAGAAATCTTTCATAATAGTGTACATGAAACTAAACTTTTCAAATGAGATTTGCAGAAACTTATTAATGGTGATGGAACGTAGCGGATCCTTTGGTATTTCACATTGATTACCATAAAGTTATGTACACACACATACACATACCGTGAGATGCCAGTTTAAAATGTATATACACCTGCCCTCATCACGTCAATGGCCAGCCCCAACGTGTAATGGGCACATGGACCCTGTGTGCGGCATAAATCAGGAAGAACAGATCGTCGAGCATAAGTTAGCGTTTGGATAAGTGTCGGAATGGGGAAGACGAGTGATCTAAGCGACTTTGGGTGACGGAGAAAAGAATATTGAGAAGAAACTAAATTTACTTAAGAAAGCAGAAACTCAGAAGGAAAATTAAATATAGATATTAATTTAATTTTCACACACTCTGTAAAGTTTCTCAGGTTATTTTCCTCATCATGAGTGGGCTCCGAATTTTCCCAGGTTAAATTTGTTTCGACTCTATCATGTCTGGGAGGAAAGTAACATACACAAACTGTCCAAATGAAGTATACGTCAGTACGCGTAATACCTGAGTATAAATACAAATGAAATCTTTAGCTAACTAATAACACTAGAAAAGCAACACAGTGAGTAAAAAGGCTGCACCACTGGGAGACTATTAACAGTTTGAAGGATCTATAGTATAGACTACCACGGACATAACACAGTTGGTCAAGTCGCTATGCTTAGTATGGGAGGCTAACGTTTCTGAAGGGTCCCGGTCCTTCCGGCCATCTAGTCTGCGGTTTTTCCGGGGTTTTCCGCAGACTCCCTGTGTTTGGGGACACGAATGCGTAGATGGTTCCCTGTGAAGTCGGCCCCGGACGCACTTTGTCCCTTACCCGTATGCAGCAGAGGAATGGTAATCCTGCTGCATTAATTTGCCAGTAACCCTCAAAGGCACATAGTCGTCTTTGCGGGACTTAACCTGCAATGGGCGGAAGAGATAGAGAGTAGTATAGACTAGAACGAAAAATTAGATTTTATTGCTACGCGTCTAATGTACCAATGGTTGCCAGTCCTGTACTGTATAGGTGAAAGGGAGCTGTAGGGAGGGAAGACAAAGTCTTACATGAGTTCAGGTATTTATGTGAAGTAATCAGGTGTTTTATGCTAGATGGTTCACAATAACTAACGGCGCACACTTTGCTGTTGAGTCCGGTAAGACTACTTGTAGTACTTTTTTGCGTTTCGTACGCGAGTGCTGAAATAAGCGTTGGCACTTTCCACCTTCCGTAGTGACAGACTTGTATCCAACAAAGCTCCCGCAGGAGTCGGGCACTGATCTTTGCAATCAGCATTCTCCTCTTTCTAATATAACTTCTTTCTGATTTGAGATCGAGCTACCGACTGATGCCTTCGAAACGTATTGTACTGGCACTTGAATTGAAGCTGAACCTGCATCTGCTGTCTTCGCAGCCTAGCGAAAATCACTTTCTTTTTATTTCTTCCCTCTCCCCTTTTCCTCCTCCAAGATGTAAACAAAGGTTGCTGTGCTTCTCTTCTTCATAATTGCTTGTGCTTGTGTGATGAATCTTGTTTTTTCGCACAAATTTTCTCTGGTGATGCAAACTGATAGACTATTTCACTGGAGGGGATTCAGCTTCCTGGGCCTTGAAGAATCGGCGCACATGCGCCTTTTTGTTCTTTTGCTTCTTGACAAGTTTGTTGTCAAGGTTTGGATTCAATTGCCTGGAGTCTTGCAGCTAATTATGTTCCACAAGAACTCTGTTGTTAGCTTGATGGCCTGACTAGCACGTAAAATTCCAGACAGTCGTCGCAATTTGGGTGGGAGGGGGAAGGAAGGGTCTTTTTCATAATCGCCAAAAAAATATTAATTATAGTGACCCGGTTAGAAATTAAATGCCAATGTAGCATTCTCTCTCAAGGGTACGAGTCGCACTTCCCCCATTGCTCTGCCCGACAAGCACGTAAAATTCCAGAGAGAGTCGTCGCAATTTTGGTAAAAAAGAAAGGGTCTATGTCTGACCCGAGGTTAGGGTCAAATATCTACGTCTGACACGTGATTAGGGTCAGTGGTTCCAAAGAGGAGGCAGACCCATCCCAGTATTATAAGTACACTATTCGTGCTTCATCCGGTTATCGACCCCATAACCAGCTAGAAGGATTAACCAGAAACCCGCACCACTCAACCACAGGGGCGGCATTCATACACTGTAAAAAACTGACTGTAGATTTTTCGGGTTTAAACCGTTTTCCAGGGTGCCAACACAAAACAGTAAAATCTACAGTTTTATGCAGTGTTGAAGCAAAGCTATAGCTTTGCTCCAACACAATCAACACATTCGTTACAGCCAAAGTTTTGTGTTTTCGTGATTATTTGGACTATGACTCGCTCCAGCCAAATTCTGCGCTGTTTTCGTCTTTAAATGCAGTATTGAAACAAAGAAAACTGTAGATTTTACGGTTTTGCATAAAACTGCATAAAACTGTAGATTTTACGGTTTTGTGTTGGCACCCTGGAAAACGGTTTAAACCCGTAAAATTTACAGTCAATTTTTTACAGCGTAGTTGATATGTCTCAAGCAGACATTTATTTATTTAAATATAGGCATCACCCGGAGCTTCTTATGTCCCACCTGGTATCAAAAACAGATGAAATCGCCATTACCGTTTTAAGGAAAGGGCTACAGTAATAGGAACAAATACCGCATCTACGTCCTACCTGAGATTTGAACCCAGGTAATCATCCCATGAAGTTAGCATCTCATCAGCTTGTCTGCAGGATGATTCCCGTTTTGTACTTTCGATGAAGGAACACTAGTCACGCATCAAGGTTAATAGATGACAAGATTATGCTCAACCTGTACTTCCGGTGATTGTTTTGTGACGTCACTGTCCAAATCGCCATCGTAATACTACCTATTCGCCACATTTCTTTGTACCTGCTTATTCGTAAACCAGCTGAAATAATTTTCACAAATTCTAACAGATTTTTTAATGCATAATGCTTTCAATTTTTAATTTAAAAAATGTGGGGAGTGTTGCCGATTTGCCTTTCGTATTCCACATAAAAAAATGTATTATATGACAGTTATACGTCCTGTTGTGCATTTTCTCCCTTCTAAATTTATGTGTAAAAACAGCAAAAATATCCTTTGCAACTAAATTAACATTTAAAAGTGTAACCGTTCTCCCGCCCGTTACGTAACAAAAATGTGAGGGAGGTATTTTTGAAATCTCTGTTACTAAAGTATTCACATGACTGAATTTCTTCTGTATTTAATGTAAATGTGCTTTTGCATAAGCTTATTGTTCTGCGTTTGAGTTATAAAAATTGTTGACAAGACATCTTTCTCCATATCTACAATTCGGATCTACGAAACACGTAGATCCAAATTGTAGATATGGAGGAAGATGTCTTGTTGAGACAGTGATGTCACTCAGTGACGACATGATTATTCGTCTGCGAGGAAGGCGGGATGAGCAAACCTTCCTTTCTATTAACCTTGGTCACGCATAACAGTAAACAATAGTTTCGTTTCCAGGTTTAACGTCTACTATGAACAATTCTTAGGGCTATAAGTAGTTACCTGTACTTAATTTAGTGCCACCAGTTCCATCCATGCCTCACGCTAAAACATCCAAGACGATTGGGCAAAAACCAACGCCTCGCACCACTGGGCTACACAAAGGTTAACACTGGGAACTGAAAACACTGTGTTCGAAATTTTTTAAATGCTTAACCCTTTAAAGGGGCCAATTTTCCTGAGCCAAATGTCCCCCACATTTTTCTGCGCTCTCCGAAGAAAATTTTCACATAGCGGCAAGATTTTACAAAAGCTACGGGCAAACAATTTCTTCCCCTCTCATCTTAGAAGTACCAACCATAAACCTGTTATTGGTGACAGACGCTCATTTATTGTCCTTTATTCTATATTCCACGAGCTAAGGCGTGACGAGGAAGGGCAAGTCTCCCTGACAATGCATCATGTCACTAAGTAGAAACAAATGATTCAAACGTCTCTCTCCTTCCTTAAGGCGGCCACAGAACGCACGTTTGAATAACACTTTTACGCCAGCAAATGGGGGACTGTTACGGAGGTTTAATACTAGAATTAACAAAAGCTAGTTAACAGGAGTTTTGTACCTGAGGCGGCATGTAGCTTGGAGTGAAGAGGATTTCAGGAAGGTGTTGAAGAGTTTCACTCCTGCTTCATGTAGAGTGGAGTGAATAGGATTTCAGGTTCAGGCAGGTGCTGAAAAGCTTCACTCCTGCTTCACTCCACACTACATGCCGCCTCAGGCACAAAACTCCCACATTTGCTAGCGTGACACTCAAACGAGTCATTCAAACATGCGTGTCTGTGGCCGCCTTAAGGTTCGTCAACACTGTTAGAGCCCTTTTAACAAGCAATCAGTCAGAAAGGATTAGTGTCAATGTTCCCCCCTAAATGACCACTTAGGGGAAAGCAACGCTTTCGGATACGCAGGTACAGTCGCTCCAGCTGTGTTCAGCCCACTTTTTAGACTGCAAATATATTCGTTTGAACTAGTTTCAACCCATTTTCCTAAGCCTGAGTTAATACATTCCAGCCGGTTAAAGAGTTAAATACCAGTTTCAGCATGAAAATTCATTGCGGTTGGACATTCGGTTCCTTAACCTTGTTTTTAGTGAGAGAATAGGATCTGTTGTAGAGCGAATCAGGCGATGCTATTTTTAACCACCACAATGCCCGAGTGGTTTGAGGATCTGGTCTCTGACTGTTCGGCCGAGATGGACCCGGGTCTGAATACCTGATCATGCATAGGTTGTGTTTGTTTAATAGCACTTTGCATTCTTTCAACTCCAGTTGTTCAACAAATGAAAAGGTAAAGACAAAAAATGAAGAGTCCCTTCCGTTGAAGTAGCTGCCCTAAATTAGAAATGGGTGAATGTTTCATAGCCCTATGACTTGCAAATGATGGTTAACACCCTCCTTTCCAACTCTGCCTTGTTATGAATTTAAAAAGTAAAACTGAGGAGGTGAATCATCAGCTGTCGGAAGAGCTGAGCTGAATTATTTTTAGCAATACTGAAAGCAGTGGCGTATATTCGAGGCTAGCTAGGTTAGCTGCGAAGCCCCGAGAATGCACAAATAAAAGTCAATTACTATACTGCGCAAATTAATTGGGACAAAGTAAAAAAATCACTCTTTTTTTCAAAACTATGCCTTTATATCATTCTATGTCTTGATATATACTGATAAATACCTGTATTAGTATGAAGTATGTCCTCCTTTAGCAGAAATGACCTCTTGAATTCGTTTTGGCATTGACTCCACTAATTGAGTACACATATTTTTGACTTCATAATCGTGGAACCACACTTTTATAGCATTTGTTATCATGCGTTCATTGGTTGTACAGTCCATTTTACCTAAACGTCTCTTCAAAATATTCCACAAGTTTTCTATGGGATTTAAGTCTGGTGAATTTCCAGGCCAATCAAGCAAATGAATTTGATTTTCCAGCATGAAATTCTTGACAATTTCGAATTGTGACATGGGGCCAAGTCATGTTGAAATGTACCGTCAAAAGTTTGCAAGAATGAAACAATCCTACGTTGTAATATTTCTACGTAATTGGCTGAATTCATCATACTTTGAACAGGAACTAAGCTTCCAGTGCCATTTGATGTAAAAAAAACCCAAAACATCTGTTTCAGAGGGTGTTTTACAGTTTGTTTCACATGCTCAGGTCTTAAGGGTTCACAGTTGCTTCGTCTAACGACATTTGCTTGGTAACCCTGCACAAATAAATGAGTTTAATCACTGAAAATTACCTTTTTCCAGTCATCAGCAGTCCATGATTTATATTTTTTGGCCCATGCTAAACGTTTTATCTTCATTTTCGCATTCAAATATTGGTTTTTCGTTGGTCTTATTGCCTTCCGGCCAACTTCCAGAAGGCTACGGCGTACAGTTGGATCACTAACATCACAACCACTAGCCAATAAATCTCTTTGAAGGCCGGTGCTTGTTTTTTTTGGGGATTCATTTTACTATTTCTGATTAGATATTTATCGGTTCGTGGAGTTGTTTTTCGTTTTCTTCCACATTTACCTCTCCGTTTTGGAGACGATGATCCAGATGCATTGTATTGCGTAAGCAGTCTTGATACACTTGATTTGCCTATACCAACTGCAGAAGCGATATCTCTCACTGTCATAGAAGTGTGATCCTTCAGAGCAATTATTTTTGCACGCTTCCTTGGGGAAATATCCATTTTTCAATACACGAAAGCAACACGTACTCACATAGAGCAAAAATTACATCCACCTGTCACACACGAAAGCTCACAACTGAAGCTGAAGTGCCTATTTCCTGTTTAAAACCGGTCAAACCACATTCTTACTATCAAGTTCTAACAGTCACACCACCTCACAGCTGATAAAACCGGTTTACGTGGGTTTCCGACATCAACTGGCGATCACATTACAATTCTGAGAATAAAATAGCTTGTCCCAATTAATTTGCACGGTATAATAAATATGCACCAATAAAAGTCAATTATCAACGGTATTAAGATATGTCAATGCTTTCGCTGCGAAAAAAATACGTGCGGATTCACTTCTTTGACTCAGTCTGTCGAGAGAAGATCAACCGCGTACACCAACCAGCTCTTCCAGAGTCTTCGCTGTTCTGATTCGAAGTCCTTCCATACAATCACCTGCTAGCGTTTCCATGACAACATGAATCAGCGGGTGGAGGGAAATGGGCCATTGCTTTCGGCAACGGTTCACTCAGAAAAGAGAAGACTTAGACTGCCTCAGTCACTCGCATGCTCCCTCCCGTAAGAGCACGTGTTTCGCGAGAGTTGTTTAAGTTTGTGGGAAATGTCAATGAATTGAAATCAGTGATATTATATCTTAAATTTGTGGCTTTGTTGAATTCGAACTGTTTTGGTAAATTTTGTGAAAGATTCCTTGAACATCCACCGTCAGAACTTAAAAATTCTGTGCTTCGCATTTTGATACAGCTTGACTAAAAATGAACTGAAGGTGTTTTATTCCCTTGATGAATACAAAAACGAATCAGTAAGTGACATTACTTGTAACATAGAGTTGAATAAATTGGACATAGTGTTTAGTGAGGTGTACAAATTAGCAGATCTAATATTATACTTTCCAACAACAACTGACTGCCGAAAGAAGTTTTTCTGCATTAAAAAGAATCAAGATATAACTTAGAGCCACACAAGGACATGTACATTCGGGAAACTTTGTTGTTTTGTCAATAGAGAAAATCATTCTTTTTAAATATGAAAAAGTACTCGGAACAAAGTTTTTATGAAAATGTAACACTCAGATTCACACAAACGGAAAGAATAGAGCTCATGTACAAATGAAGTATTCAGAAGAAGAAAGGAGTGTACAAATAAAGTATTCTGAAGAAGAATGGAGTATAATTTAGAAAAAAAAAGGTTACTTCTATTGCACTTTACAATTAAAAATTAAACTTCGGAATTAAAAAAAAATAGTGATGGGAGTGGGGTGGGGGTGGGGGTGAGGTAGCCCAGGTATCTGACCCAAGATACGCCACTGACTGAATGTCAAAGCAAACATTCATTTGAGTTTTCAGTCACGCCTGCCAACCGGTTTTCGAAACTGAAACTTTTTTTTCTGTTTTGCTCGCGCGAAGTTGCATTTGACATGTGGTATGTGGCAAGAAGCCAAAAGCAAAACTGTCATTTGGTGGAAAACTGCTGTTCCCATTATTTTTGCGAAGTGGACATCCATTCGGGGCAGAGGAATGTCATAATCTGTGTGATAACCATCAGCAGAAGAGGTAAGGGCAACTACTCCATTACCTAAATTTACGGTGAAACACTTTTAAGATGTGAGGCTACTGGTTTTCGATGGATGCAACAAAGCAGTTTTTCAGTGTTTTCCTTGTTCACGTGTTCAGATAAGGCGATAATGATTCAGGATATTTTCTCACCTAAATTTTAAAATCTCATGCTCGGATTTCATTTGTCTTTACCTATTCGTTTGTTTAACAGTGGGAGTTGAATGAATACGAAACAGTGCATACGATAAATATATACATATGTATTCTAAGCACACACGCACATGGAATAGAGACAAAGAAAGACATCCGTGTTCTAAACTTTCCAAATACCTCCCATTACATACGCACACACAGGTCATATTTTGGTAAACATGATCTGCGATTGATATCGCTAGGGTACTGTTCGTGAAAAACCTCCTGGTCGAAATATTTAACATCTTATAGGAAATTTTAAAAGAACTGAAATCACAACACTACATATAACTATCTCTCAAACTTTCTGATGTAGGACTACGTCTAACTCCGCGGATAGTATGGGGCGACTTACGGCTGACCGCCTGTGACAAAAATAGGTCCCAATTGAAATCATTATAGCGTTCAAAATACGTGCTGCACACTAATCGTGTTAGCATATTCGTAAACAGCATCGAGTCTAATTCGCGTACTGCCCAATACATCGTGCGCGCGACGCTTCCCGGGTTACCTATGCGCGGGGAGATGATGCAAGATTTCCCGGTGTGCCGCCATGTTTGGCTCAGTCTATCACGACAACCGTGAGAGCAACAGAACTGTGCGTGGTATCGTTTTAAATCTCTCGACGAGATCTATTCAAATATACGAAGAATATTTCGCAGTTGTTTGAACTGAACATTTTAAAAATTGTTTTCTTGTGAACCGGTTAACACTTTTGACAGTATCGCGGTTTATCTGGACAGCGTCAGTGCAAAACAACTGTGTGTGGCATTGTTTTAAAGCTCTCGACGAGATTTATTCAAATATATAAAGAACTTATCGCAGTGGTTTAAACTAAAAATTTAAAAAATTGTTTTCGTCTGAACGGGTTAACATTTTCGACAATGCCACGGAATTCGCAGAATGAACGCAAGCAAAGGTGAAGAAAATCAAAACAAGAGGTAAGGGCAAGTGATGAGGAATGTAAGCCCAAGAAGACAGAGCACCACGTTGGATAATTCGTGTATCGATCTGCTTTATGATCGTAATATATTGAACATTATTTGTAAAAATTCTGCAAGCTACTTTTCATATCATAGACCTGTGTTGGCTATAACAAATTAAATAAACGCTTTGAAACCATACGCGACTAGCTCATTTCAACTCTCCGATCTGCAAGACATTCCTACGTTTCAAACTGACGGCTTAATCAGAACTGAGCCTACCCAATTTTTTTCTTCACCTACAATAAAAACAAAATAATATCGCAGTTCAAAAGATAGAAAACTGTGTTAGAAATAATGTATAGTTAGTTTTTAAATAAATTTCTATAGAATTTTCCGTTTTCGTTCAGCTGAGCTTGATGGTTCGAGAAGTAGTGCACGCAACTAAATGTGTACGTGTAGTCACGAGAATTTATTTTCGGGTTGTAACGTAAGAAACGGGATGGAAAAACACTAACAAAAACTCGATGATTAGACTCATTAAACTGTAAACTTGACACCAGATTTACATATTGCATTTTCGGTAATTCTTTGGTTTACCTCGGACCTAGGTTTGTGTACACTTTTCCCACGCTATATGGAATATTAGGCCCTATAGAACATGAAAGTGAAGTCCCTATGTGGGGCTGAGGCATATATATATATATATATATATATATTTTTTTTTTTTTACGGATTTTTAAAGTTTGGACTATACTTTTTGCTCCGCGTACTGCTTTCCATCGCAAGTAATTCAGCATTTTTCGTATTAGAGGTTTACCTCCGACCTAGTTTATGTAGACCATGCCGCTGGGTAAAAGCTATTGCATTTTTTTTATATGCATGGCGCAAATAGACAGGTGCGATCCTTCGAAGAAAGTTCCCTTTCTGGCGGAGAAGTAGAAAGAACATTTCAATTTCTGCTTTTTCCTGTAATTTGTCCCACGCATTCGGCGACATTTGAAATGCAAATTTTCCTCATCCAGAGAAATCTGTCGATTACAAGTAGAGCAGCAGACTGTTGAAATCATACAACCATGCTGCTGGGAAAAAGCAATTTTTTTTTTTATTGGAGGTTTAACGACCACCGTGAGCAACTCAATGGGCTATAAGCAGTCGCCCGTCCCTAATTTAGGGTCACTGGTTCCAGCGAACGGAGAGAGACAGTGCCGTAGGACAAACACAACATCCATGCCTCACCGGGATTCGAACCCGGACCCCGTTCGGACGAATGATCAGAGGCCATCGCTTAGACCACTGCGCCACCGGGGCGGCTAAAAAGCAATTGCAGAAGTTGACGAACAAGAAACCGTTTCGACGAATTCAAAAGCCGTGAACGTTGAACAGCCAGCACAAAGGTCCGCTGTCGACGAATTGGAAAAATTTCCTAGTTTTTTTTTTTTTTTTTTGATTGGAGGTTTAACGACCACCGTGAGCAACTCAATGGGCTATAAGCAGTCTCCCGTCCCCAAATTAGGGTCACAAGTTGCAGGGAAGGCAGAGAGCCAGTGCCGTAAGACAAACACAACATCCACGCCTCATCGGGATTCGAACCCGAACCCCATTCGGGCGAATGATCAGAGGCCATCGCTTAGACCAATGCGCCACCGGGACGGCTCCTAGAGTTGACAAAGCCATGCTACAAAATAAAGACAAACTCTTTTACAATTGGAATACACAGCGTCAAACAAAGTACTACTCCAACGTTGCATTAAAACGCCGAGAATTGCGCGGAAGCTCTAGTAGGAAAATGCCGAATCACTTCGATGGTAAGCACTATGCGGAGCAAAAAGTAGTCCAACTTTTAAAAATCCGTAAAAAAAAAAAAAAATATGCCTCAGCCCCACATAAGGACTTCACTTTCATGTTCCATAGGGCCTAATATTCCATACAGCGTGGAAAAAGTCTACAAAACCTAGGTCCGAGATAAACTGAAATATAACCGCATTTTCTTCTGTTGCACGTGCATGGTTCCTACAAGAACTGACTATTAAATGTTTTTCATTAGTATGTCTTTTGAAAATGAAAGTACGTGCTTATATTGGGTGTACAAATAAATTTTGAAACGTTTTAAGACAACGCAACATGTAATTTGAGAGAAAACAACAATACCTTTACGAATCAAAATATGCGCCGTCATTATCTATCACCTTCCGCCATCGGTCCGGCAGCTGACGGATTCCAGCCATGAAGAATACTTCGTCGTGTGACGCGATGAAGTCGTCAACCCATTTTTGCATTTCGTCACATGCCGGGAGCCGTTCATCAGACAAACCATGTTGCATCGATTGGAACAAATGATAGTCTGAAGGGGATATTTTGGGACTATATATACGACGGGTGCTCCAAAACTTACCAGCTAAGCGTCAATAATTTTCCTTGACTGATTTTGCGACATGCGGTCTAACGTTGTCATGCAGTAATTTCACGGGACGCAATCCTTTGCCTGTGAATGGACGTTTCCGACAGATTTCCTGGTTCAATCGCAGCAATTGTTGCTTGTAGCGATCAGCAGTAACAGTTTGACCCTGTTCCAATAATTCATAATAGAGCACACCCTTCATATCCCACCAGATGCATAGCAGAACTTTCTTGGAGTGAATATTGCGTTTCGGTGTCGAAGTCGTTGCTTCACCGGAGTCTACCCAGTGTTTTTTGCGTTTGGAACTGTCGTACCATATCCAATTTTCATCACCCGTAACGATTTTCCCTAGGAAAGACTTTCTGTTTTGTTTATCATCAGATTCAAACACTTCATGACACGCTCATCCTTGTTCCTCTAGCTCAGGTCATGTGGCAGCCATTTTCCTTCCTTCTGAATCTTTCCCATTGTGCGTAAACGATTGGAAATGGTTTCTTGAGTTACTCCCAGTTGTTCAGCTAGTTCTTTCTGCATTTGCGACGAAACTTCATTCAGCAATGCTTGCAGTTCCTCGTGTGCAACCTTCTGCGGGGCGCCGCTACGTTTTCGATCACTAACATCAAAATCACCTGCATTAAACCGTCTAAACCAAAACTCACACGTGCTTTTCGATACAATATTCTCCCCAAGAACAGAACAGATCGATGCACATGCTTTTGCAGCACTTTTTCCTTGAAGAAATTCGTAACGAATGCAGTGTCGAATAAATGCCGTATTGCTTTCCATCTTTCACCTACCCATGTGCAAGTTCGTTCCACTGTTGGACAAACTTCTGTGTCACATTTTATGCTCTGAACCAGTTACGATCACATGACAACAACGCGGGAGAATATTGGATATGTGAATTAGCGGTATACGTCACACAAAAAACGCTTTAAAACTTATTTGTACACCTAATAGTATCACTTCGGCCGGCCGGCCGGCCGGTCGGCCGTGGACACCATATTTCTGCAACTATTAGTCCGATTCGAAAAACTTTTTATGTACTAAGAAGCCCAAAATATGAGAATGGTGGTCCTTGCTTTCTTGTCTTATTCCGATGCATAACTTTGCTGCTAGAGAGTGTAAATGTAGATGCTATCAAATTCAGAATACATTTTATATACACTATCTACCAAGAAGTAATTGGACAATTGTGATAGCAAAGGAAAACCAAGTTTACTCACCTTCAATAGTTGGTGGAGCCTCCACGAGCGGCGATTACAGCTGCGACCCTCCGGGGCATATACTCTCAACCAGGCGTTGTACGACGGCTAGCGGTAGTTTCTTCCACTCGGCGTGGAGAAGACAGGTCAGTTCCTTCACCGATTTCGGACGGTGGGGGCACCTCTTAAGTCGACGCTCCAACTCGTCCCAGAGGTGCTCGATAGGTTAATGTCCGGGCTTTGCGCTGGCCAGTCCATTCGATTAACCCCATTGTCACCATACCAAGCCATGGTGGACCTCGAAACATGACAGGTGGCATTGTCATCTTGAAAGTAACATGGGTCCACCCCGTAAAACTGCCACAACGTAGGAAGCGCATGGTCATCCAAAATGGTGCAGTAGGTCTCGGCGTTGAGTCTACCAGGAATTGCGACCAAGGGTCCCGTGCCATACTAGGAGAAACACCCCCATATCATAATTTCACCGCCGGCGAACTTCACAGTTGGCACAATACATTCCGGCTGGAGGCGTTCTCCAGACAGACGCCAAATCCAGACCCTGTCATCCGAACGGTAGAGGGTGAACCTTGATTCGTCGCTCCAGAGAACCTGTTTCCACTGTTCAACGGTCCACTGTCGACATTCTTTGCACCACGTTTGCCGAGCAGCGCTATTGGACTTGGTGATCAAAGGCTTGTGGGCGGCAGCACGTCCATGATAACCGAGCAGATGGGCTTCCTTACGGATGGTATTCATCGAAAGAACACTCCCGGATGCCTGTTGAAACTTCTCGCGGATGTGGCCCATCGATTTGGTGCGGTTCTTCCGAATTTCTCTGGCCAGCACCCGTCGGTCTCTGACTCCCAGTTTTGTGGGTCTGCCGAGTCGGGGCACATTCCGACAGTCACCTCTCATCTTCCACTTGCCAATCACGTAGGCCACTGTCGATTTTGGGTACTTCAACTCGCTGGATATGTCACGTATGGATCGGCCATTTCTGTGATGCCCAACGATTACACCTTTCTCGAAATCAGAGAGCTCCGAAGTGCGTGGCATCTTGCATGCGACTGGTTGCGTTGTTGTTTCCCACACGATATTTAACGGCGGCGGCCGTGACGTGTATCAGGACCGCAGATATCGTCGATTGCAGGGGTGTCCAATTACTTGTTGGTAGATAGTGTATATCATATCACCACTTCTAAATAGCCGATTGAAAAAAAATATTTTTCTTTCGATACCATTTGTGACAAAAACTATTTTGGGTAGAGTTTCTTTTTCAAGAATAGTTTACCAAATTTTTCGCTGAGGAGTGTAAAAGTAAATTGCAGTTTCCCCTAAATCTCTGCTTTTAAAGGTCCAATTTGAAAATTCCTTTTTGCATCTGATAGAGTTCCCAGTGCGAAATGCGCTACATACAATTTCAAATTTTTGGTAAAAAAACTGTTTTGCCGTAAGGGGGCGTAAGAGTATATTTCCATTTCAGCAGTATCTGCGCTTCGGAAAACTCGACAGAAAAAATTCCTTTAAGCTCATACACCACTTGACACGGAAAACGTTTTGAGTACATATTTTGCTTATACTAATGCACGATTTTACCGCAAGGGGCGTTGATACATATCTTATTTTTCTCAAGATCTCTCCTTTTAACAATCGGATTTGCAAAATCTTTTCTTAGTCGGACAGCGTTTTTGGTGCAAAATATTTGAACATAATTCCAATTTTCTTTAACGCACCAGTTTGCCACTAGAGAGCACAAGTTCACATTTCTGTATAAAGCATATTTGCAATAAAAACTGCGGGTCTAAAAACCAGACTGCAAAATCCTTTTTCAATCGTATATGGTGCTACTAACTGCGAAACGTTTTTAGCGCATTTCCTGCCTAAAATAATTAACAATTTCCCGCTAGAGGAGCAAAAATTTTGTGTTGTTTTCGAAATCTCTGCTTCTAAAAGACTGATTTAAAAATACTTTTAACATTGGAAACTATTCAGCTTGTGCAGCATGTACTCGTGAGGTTTTTTTTCGTAGTTCACAGTTCTGGCACAGATGGTGTTAGTGTGTGTTTTTGCTTGCTACTGTATCTCCACTTCTAAGAATCCTATTGAAATAATTTCATTTTTACTTCATGCCCTTTGTTAAGGGAACATTATCCTCTTTAAATAATGCATAGTTTTCTCACAAGGAGCGTAAATATCGAAACTTTTTTTCTTTCTATCTGCGCATCCAGATGACAGTAATTGAAAAATTCTTTGTTCTTAGCACAGATTTTGCTATGAAGAGCATTTTTCGCATATTTTGTTGGAAAGAATTTATTCCACTTTTAAAAATCCCTTAAATTTTTTTTTTTTTTTTTTTTTGGTATGATACACTTCGTTATGAAGAGTATTTTGTACCCATTTTTATATTTAAGTAACTGACAACTATTCCGCTGGAAAGCGTAAAGTTTTATCACGTTTTTCTAGATGTAAGAACAAAAGATATGTACAAATGTTTCAAATCTGATATGTAAAGCTTCATAATTAAAATTTTTTCCCTACATTTAATCTATTTGATAGACTACTTTTTAAAGCATACTCTGCCCAAAATGCTACATCATTTTGTGAAAAAACAACAACATTATTTGATGGAACAAATCTAAAATCGTATTTGCAGTCAGCACCGCAAATATGTGCGACATCTGCCGAAATAACTCGAACTTTTAATAAAATGGGATAAAACTTATGTTTTGCTACCGGTTAAGACCTCAAAAAATTGTGTAATTATTCTGAAGAAATTTCTATGCGCTTTCAAAGTCCTTTTTGAATCACCCTGTATAATAACATTTTGTAGCCTTGCATAATTACAACTTACCAAACGTTTAAACACAAACAAACAAAGAATTCAGGTAAAAGGTTTCTCTTGCACTGCCATTCTTGGGTTAAAGCTTAGGGTCATAGATAGCACCAGGCCTTGTGGGTCTTGGGGTAAATCAATCCCTGTGGGAAAGTTAGATTCAGGCATGTCACCTGCAAGCTTAAAATAGTTTGGTGCTTAAAACAATTTGATTAACTCAAATTATTTTGTAGAGTTATTTCTTTATTTAGACACTGAGTACAATGAACATCGACTGCTCAGCGTGTCTTACGGGTATTCCGATGACTCCTCTTATTCCAAATATTTCCTTTTTTTCTATTTGTTTTGATGATGAAACGAGCACAAAATGAGATGCCACCGCACTTTTGAATGACCCGGGAGCGCTTTTTGACTCAAAATAAAGTGTAATAATGTAAAATATAGTAATGATAAAAAATGTATTGAATTAGAAATGACATTTTTTTTGTTTATATTTTTTTGTTTAACATTTTGTTTATCATTTATCATTTTGTTTATAATTTTTTGGTTATCATTTTGTTTATATTTTTTGTTTATCATTTTGTTTATCATTTTTTGTTTATAATTTTATGACATTTTTTTATCTCAAATTATTCCGCAGAGTTATTTTTTTACTTAGACACTGAGTGCAATGGACATCTTTTTTTTTCTTTAGCTCAAATTATTTTTTATTTAGATAATGAGTTCAATAGACATTTTTTTGTTTAGGTCAAATTATTTCGCAGAGTTATGTCTTTATTTAGACACTTAGTTCAATGGACATCGACTGCTCAGCGAGTCTTACGGGTATTCTGATGACTTCTCTTATTCCAAAAATATCCTTTTTATTATTTGTTTTAATGATGAAACGAACACAAAATGCAATGCCACCGCACTTTGGGGTGACCTGGGAGCTCTTTTTGACTCAAAATAAAGTGTAATAATGTAAAATATAGCAATGATCAAAATGTTATTTACTTAGAAATCGTATAACTAAGTGTTAATGATAACTAACAATACGTTCATCACAGAAAATGTAGTCCGATGCAAAAAGAACTTTTTCAGTCGGGCATTAAAAAGCGTGGATATGGTCACAAACAACAATATACGTTAACACACCCACCCCTCTCTCTGCAGTGACGTATCTTGTATATCAGGTGTGACGTAGAAGAATAGCAGGAGCGCAGACAACATTAGTTCAGAAATAGGCACGACTTCATCTTGTTCCCAGTGTGAAAAAAAATAAAAAAGAAAGAAAACATAAACAACCAATGCAATTTTTATAAGTTAAATTCATCTTATTTCACAGAACTCCAGTACAAAAGAAAAGTGCAAAATTGTTACATAAATACTGATAATCAAAATATGTCCCTTAGAAATACTCTAAATCTTGCAGTGGCGCGATATATTCATTAGACGGAGGGCCACAGCCACTTAGTGGCGTCGCTGCTCCCAGAGAAAATGTGTGCTTTACTAAAAGCGGAAAGCACATTCAAAATGTTCATAATAAGGAAAACTATTAAAAATAATTTTCAAGTATAATCTTTTATATTTAAATTTTATATTTACATTATATTATTTGGTTTTATAATAAACAAGAAACTGAAGGATAAAGTTGTAGAAGTTGAAAGTTCCTCTGACAGAGCTGCACGACTCATTATCCAACTCTCGAGAAGATACCAGGCTTAGATTATTCAAGCTTATCCACCTACCACAAGTCATCCTGAAGAAGAAATTGAACATTTTTATGAGGAAATTCGGAATCTAAATAACAAAGGCAAAACAACTTGAAGATCATTATGAGTGATTTCAATGAAAAAATAGGGCAACAGCAACAGAATGAAACTTCGGTTTTATAAGTTCGGCTACGGGAACAGAAATCAACGTGGGAATGCTCTCGTAAAGTTTGCAGAAACAGAAAGGTTCTTCATCATGAACTCCTTTTTCAAGAAAAAAGCCGCACAGGAAATGGACATGGAGACATCCAAATGAGACGACAAGTGAAATTGATTTTATTATGCGTAACAAAAAGTTCGTCATCGGAGACTGCAGTGTACTAAACAAGTTCAACACAGATAGTCACCATAGAATGGTGAGATGTAAGATGCACCTCAACACTAAACTCGAACGTGGCAAGCTCATAAACAAACAAAATGTATTGACATAACCAACCTTATAAAACATGATAATACCTTCAAGTTGGAACTGAGGAACAGATTCTCTGCTTTAGAAGACCTAACATCGGAAGAAGTGGATATTTCTGAAGTTCACAGAGAACTCACCAAGGCTCTTATGGAAACAGCAACAAAAATAGGTGGTACTAAAATCAAGTTCCATATTAAGAGATTTTCAGAAAAAAAAAATGTTGATGCAAGACAAGAGAGATGAGGGCAAATAAAGAAGACGTACCTTCCAAAGTGGAGTATATAAAGCTATGCAAGATAGTACCAAAAAGTATCACTGAAGACGTAAGGAAATTCAACTCTGAACTAGTGAGAAAAGCAATTGAAAACAACCAAAGCCTATAGATAGCAAAGCGACATCTCAGTAAGGGAAGAAAACAGATTATGGCACTGAGAAAAGAAGATGGTTCTGTAACAAGAAATAGAGGCGAAATTTTGACAAGAGTGAAAGATTTCTACTCCAAATTATATGAAAGGGATGATACATGTACTCCAGACATCATGAAAGGTACCAGTACCAGAGTTCTTCCAGTCCTCCCAGCAGAAGTTGCACATGCAATCAAGAACATGAAGCGGGGAAAAGCTCCAGGAGAAGATGGAATTACTGTAGACATCATTCAAGAAGCAAGTGGAAAAATTGAAACAGTACTCGCCCAAATTTTCACTCGATGCCTTAATGAAGGGAAGATCCATGAGGATTGGAACAACGCTACAATGATCCTGCTACATGAAAAAGGTGACATTGACGATCTCAGGAACTACAGATCTATCAGCCTCCTATCAGTGGTTTATAAAATCTTCAAAAAAGTTCTTTCACACCGCTTGAAGATAACACTGGACATGGCTCAACCGAGAGAACAAGCTGGATTCAGGAGTGGCTACAGCACAATAGATCATATCCGCGTACTGAGAGAACTAATTGAAAGAGCGAGGGAATATGAACTTCCATTGTGCATAGCTTTTATCGATTATGAAAAAGCCTTTGATTCGGTGAAACCATCAGCAGTTACAATGGCTCTGAAATCTTGCGGCCATTGTAACTGCTGATGGTTTCACCATCAGCAGTTAGTTAAATTTTATATAACATAATGTATTTATGTTATATAAAAATTTAATTTTTATATAACATAAATACATTATATTTTTGGTTATTATATATTGCATTGTTATACAACATATTTGTCTTGAATTTAGTTTTTATATTAGATATTTCCATTATATTTATTATCACGTATTACAGTGTTATATAATATTTTTGTTTTATTTGGCGCAAAAATAATTTTTAGTTGCACTTTTGAAGCGGAGATACGGTGGCAAATAGAAGTATGTGTTTATTCCTCCTAGCTGACACACTGCAGTAGGACATGTGTTCAAAGTGTCTGACATGGTGAAAGATATCTGTACATCAGTATTTTTTTCAGGTATGGTTTTTTGAAACAGTGATGAGGAGTAAAACTAAAAATCAAAGTAAACAGACATGTGATTTACCCCCGCCAAGCTGCAAATTCGAGCAACAGAGAAAGAAAAATGGATCGTCGTTTTCATTTCCACAAATTCGTACGTCCGAAAGTGTGCTAATAAGTTACCTTGCCATTTCTGTCATGTTCATGTAAAACTGCATATGATGATGTGCTCCTCAGAGCAGTGCTTTCATGTCGTCTTTTCTTTTCTGTTTTTCCAGGCATGCTTCGATACAATCTTTATGCCTGTCTTCGGCTGGCAGCCATTATTTTCTTCCTGGTTATCTGTTTCGTTCCTGATGGAAATGGAGGATCACCTTGCCTGCCGAGAGAAGACATACACCCTTGCACTTGCACAGCAGTTCAACAAACTAAAAAGTTTTCGTTCACTGTGGTCACCTGCAGTCACATTCGCAGCACTAAGGACTTGTTTATGGCGTTCGTGAATTTTCGACGGATGGAGATAGATCGCTTCATTATCATTGATTCCTTTCTAGAAGTAAAGAAACTGTACGGAAGCGAGGCTGATGAACATCAGACACTCCCACAAGATTGGCTATCCCGGCTTAAGATTCGTGAACTCGAGATCGTTGATTCTTCTCTGTCTGAATGCTTTATCTGCAGCTCAGCGGCAAAATGCCGTAACCAATACCAGACGCACTTGACGGTGACGAATAGTTCGGCAACTGAGAAGATCTGTCCAGTCTGCACCGCAACGAACGGTGCAAAATTTTCCTGGACTGGTTGCATGACCCGTATCAAGTACTTCCAGTTCACGGGCAATAACTTGGCTGAAGTTAGGAAGGATTTATTTCCCGAAAGAATGAATGAGCTTTCGGAACTCAGCTTGGCTTACAACAAGATCGTCACAATAGGAGCAAACGCTTTCAAAAACCTTCCCAAACTTTCCAGCTTGGATTTATCGCATAATCTTATCAAAGATATTTCGGGAGACATCTTCGGAGCAGAGCCGAATCCAAATCTCAAGTTTCTAGATCTCAGGTAACGTTTCATTTATTTCTTCCTATGGCGCTGCAGTGCCGTTTCCAGAAGAAACTAACGTTTTCGATTTTAAATGCTGATGTAATTTGATTTATTATTTAGAGTGATACATACAGTGCTCGAATTGGGCCGGTATACGCCGTTATGGCATACCGGCACTTATTTTTTCCTAGTACATATTTCATACCGGCACTTTTGTTTACCCGTAATTTACATACCGGCATTAATTTTAGTAATAGGAATTGCAATTTTTTTTTGTCCCTGACTTACGAGCACACATCCTTAAACATAGAAACCTTATGTGCCTCGTGCTCTTGAGAAATAGCTGTATGGGAGTCGTAGAGGGGTGGGAGTGGTGTACGCACATGAGCTATAAGATCAATCCTTCAAAGGATGGAAACGAAGCATCGGTACTGTTATTTTAAATGCACCAGGTCGTCAATAAGCGATCCTTGGATACTATAGATGTAAAGAACACATCCGAAGTCTCAACCAGGACATGCAGCCCTCGCTAGATAAATTATGCATTGCCCGGCCACTCCTGTATGGAATAGTGTTAGAAGAATTGCCCCTTACACGAACTTTAAAGAAACTACCATCAGGGAAACAGTCGAAATCCTTTCCAGGAAGCTGGCATGCAATGACATGGTCTCTATGGAACTACCAATGGTATAGTATACGTTGTTAAAAAATAGAAGCACATCGCGGCACACCATATAATTGCATGAATAAAAACTCACGTAATACTGCTCGTGATATCTCCTATGTTATTTGTAAAAAAAAATCATCTTTATTTCCTACGTGTTCTAATTCCCTGCATTTTATGTCTAAATTGCCTTGAGAAAGCCTCCCAGGGGAGTGTGAAAGCTTGGCGAATCTTTATGCACATTACACCACGAAAATAAGCGGATTTATTATACGCTATAAGCGTTCCTTGCGCATTGATGGAAATGAAGCAACCCATAGCGCATGATCACAAGCCCCATATCACTAATGATGTCTGTAATTTTTTATATCATTAATTTAATATAAAAAATGATCTCTGTAAGTTTTTTTGTAAAATTAATTTAATATACTAGGGGCTGCGCTTCTAGGCTCGTTTCCAGAGTAGCGCTCGGGCCCTGCAGCCCGATCTTTAAGTATATCACATGAAATAAAAACTGGAAAATTCTGTTCTAACTTATTTTCTTCAGCTTTGCAAATCCTGTTTTGTATAAAAATTTTATTCTTTTCATTTCTTTAACGTACTGATTGTTTTTTCCTTCGATGTGGCATGGTTAAATAAACACAGTAGAAATGTCACAGCTTTGCAAACATCATTTCGTCAGAATTGCCGACAAATGTGTTCGACTGTCTCATTCCGGTGATGCCATCTGACGAAATAATGCGAAACCGTTAAACAACTGAGGTAGTTTTACCAACAAAACATATGCATAACAAATTCCCGTTCGGAAATCTCGTTAATCCGTTTGTACCGGGATATAGACTTATCGTTATAAACAAGTCTAACTCCAGTTCTCGGTGTAGTATGTATAAGTAGTGCTCGCTTGGGTCAACAAACCAGCCAACTCTAATCGACCGCCATGGTTTCTGACGTATGGCGCAATGGTATTCCACGGAACTGTCAATTACATTTTCACACAACGGAGTTTTCATTCTATGGATTTTAAAAAATTTCCACATTGGGAAATTTTCTGGCGAAGATATTTTTTTTCTGATAATTTTTAGCTAAATATGAGCATACCTCAAAATTTCCGTTTCGAGCACTGGGTATACATACGTTCACATTATTGACCATATTTACGCGTAAAAAGCTAAATGAATTACAACAGTTTTTTAGGGTGTGAATATCAGCAGGTTTAACGAAAATTACCCCAAATTTGGATTATTTTTTGTATATATTTTTTTAAATAATCTACTTTTTCTGAATTTCCTATACTATATGGTTTTCGATGAATCAACCCCATTTGCGTAGGCAAGATGGATACGAACGATCTCGGGTATGATGACCAAGGTTTAAAATATGCTTATAATTTATAATATTCTACGGTGAGGTAGCTATTTTTGGAATTTTCAATAATGCACTGGAGCCCAAAATTAAAGGACAATCTACAGAAACATATACATATAGTTGCCGATGTATGCAAAATAATTCAGTGAAACTTGGCGAACATGCACATTTAGCTACGCAGAAAACTATTCCACATTTACTTTTGCCTCATTTAAGCTAGAATATGCAAATTAGGATTGTGTAAAAAAGACGCGCGGGTCTACTCGCATCTTTTAGCTGTTCTGGGAAATTCCTGCTTTCACTTCAGTGGTAAGTCGAGCTGATGATGTCACGAATACATCGCATGCATGATTTTCAACGGTGAAGAGCGATTGGTAGGAGGGCAACAGGTCAGTTCCAGCAAGGCCGTCTAAAAAGTACAAGGCCATAACAATAAAGAGATTAGTTGCCTCCGTTCGCGACGTCACTCTCATGTTACACAATCTGATACGTCGGTGTGGTGTTTGACGTCATACACGACAGCACTGGAACCCAATCGGATGCATTGGTTTCCGCGTGACGTCACTACAAGGAGGAACTCATCTCTGGAATGTCATGGCCTTGTATTTTCTAGACAGCATTGGTCCCAAACGGAAGTTTCCAGAGCTTTGAATGTTCCGCAAAACGTCTTGTCAAAACTTCGGAGGCAGTTTCAACAGACAGGAGATTTCCGTTATCGACCAGAACAAGACCGTTCCAGAGTCACAACGGCTGCAGACGATTACTAGATAGTCTGGCTGCCAGACGGAACTGAAAGATGTCAGCTAGGCAACTCTCTTTGGAGCTTGCAGCTGCTACAGGAACGAGGGTTTCAAGCCATACTGTTTGTAGAAGACTTCGTAAGCAATGCCTTTATGCAAAGAGGATAGTAATTTGTGTTCCACTAACTTCCGCTGCCCGACAAGCTCATTTGACGTGAAGTCGCCAACATCACACAAGTTGCGGGTCCCTGGTTCTCTCATCTCGAGAGAGCCAGGGACCCTCAACAGTCCCTCTAACGACAAAGAAAGGGACTACTCTTGTGGCGGTGGCGTGATGGTCTGGACAAGAGTCACGACGAACGGGCACACAGACCTGCACATTTTTCAGTCTCTCTGTTACTGTTCTGAGATATAGAGGCCAGTGACCTATATAGGATGCTGGATGTGGAGGGTTTACGGGGGGTGGGTTCTTCCCGGAAATAGCGTTGCAGGCGATTTTTTAAAAGGACGATTAATCAACCGATTAATCGACTAACGAATTTTGATTAATCACATCAAACAGAAGTTATCGCTCTTTCCACGTTTATAAGTGAGTCACGGAAAAATCCTTATTGGCCGCCACCGGGAATCGAACCCAGGGTCTTCCAGTTACGCGCCGGACATGCTTCCACTGCATCACAGCGGCCTCGAATTTCTCTAGACTCGCATACACTGACTGCCAAGCCACCTGGCAGGTTGCTTCTTGAAGCTCCGCACAATGCTGAGGATTCACCAAAGATGATAAGCAGCAACTGACTCACTTATAAACGTGGAAAGAGCGATGACTTCTGTTTGATGTTCCTGGTCTACGTCAAATGTCTGTATTTGATTAATCAGTTAAATTTTAGTCGATTTACATCTATAACGAAATGGACCGTTTCATTACATTTGCGTCTTTCGATGCTCTGTGATAGTGTCGCACACTATGCTGCACTGTGCTCGTACTGCGCAGTACCCATGCGGAAATTGCTTGTTTGCTCAGACACAGCTGTCGCACATCGACGATTACTTTCAGCTCGGGACCCATTTTGTCTCTCCGCGTCATGTTCGGAACGTTTTCGATTATCACACGTGACCCCGGATGTCTGCCTTACTATCTGCTAATCACAAAAGTATTTGCCATTTTCCGAGGGAGCAAAAGAGACGTCTGGTAATGATTGAATTTGCGGAGAGATGGCGCTCCGCCCGCGGTATATCGTCAGCTGAAATCCCAAGGTATCATGCGCATATGAATCAGACGAGTAAACAGTTTGGTAGTGGAAAAAAGTACGATTATAATGGCGGTATCAGTGAAGATTATTCGTGGGTGTTTGTTATACGAATTTAAACTCCGTTCATCTTCTGCAGAAACAACTCGTTGAACTTGCTTAGCATTCGGAACAGATGCTTTGAAGGAACGCCAAGAATCGGAATTGGTTATTGGCTTCGAAATTTCAGAGAAGGAGATGAATCCCTTCAAGAAAAGTCCGGGAGTAATCGTCCTGTCAGTTTTAACACAGAAGCCCAGAAAGATGCTATTGAGTAAGACAGTAGCCAAACATGCCAGGAACTAGTCTCAGGGGCGCCAACTTCTCCAAGTTATGAAGAGATCAGGCGTGTGTGTGTGGGTGGTGGTGGTGGTGGTGTGTGTGTGTGTGTGTGTGGGGGTGTTTCTTCCATTGTCAGGAAGAAAATAAAAAGGGGGGGTGAGAATGAGATTCGACGTATATTTTAAAACACACTTGTAATTGCTCATCAGTAAATGAACAAAGAAACAGAAATATTCTTTTGCTGAACATTAATATTTTAAAAAATAAAATTCAGCTTGTGATTTTATAAAAATATCAAGAGATTCTATTTCCAAAGTTTAGTAAAAAAAATGAGAAATTGGCTGAGTTACTCAACAAGAAGCTCAAAAAATAAATAGCCAAATGAAGGCGCTAGATTATACGTTTCTGTATTTTATTTATGATACAATTGTTTTAATCATTTACCACATACCACGAAAACATGTTAAATGCTATTAATACGGGCCTGGCAATCCAGTTTCTTATAAAATGAGCAATGCTGAGAATGGGGAAAATGTTTTTATTTATTTTCTTATTTATTAATATTTTGGAAATAAATCGGTTTGGCCTCATAAGGTGGAGCTTGGTCCACACCTTATGAGACTAAAGCGATTATTTAATTAAACGGGACCAAAAATATTGGGTGGGCACTGCCCCCCCAATAAAATTATTGGAGGTGCAAGATTCACCTTGCCCCCTATAGTCGGCACCTATGACTAGTCTAGTCATTTGGTTTTAGCGATGAAACCGTCCGAAGACATGTATTGCATGCAGATTCTTCATGCAATAGGTAAGGCACACAAATTATCTAAGTGGGTCCTCCACGAATTGTCTGCAGTGAACAAACAGTAACGTGTCTCTGCTTGTCTTGCATTGCTGTCTCGCCATGACAGGGAACAATTTTTTGACAGGGTACTCACATGTGATGAGAAATGGGTCCAGTACAACACCCCGAAACGTTCCAGACATTGGTTGTCCACCAGTGACTCAATTCTTTACGCATCGAAGCCAGCACTGTATCTACGTAAAGTTATGCTGCCTGTATGGTGGACAGCACGTAGTGTTGTTCATTAGGAACTTTTGCAACGCGGTCAAACGATCACCTCTGCAATGTTCTGTGAACCACTGGAACGTGTGTATGAGGACCTGAAAAAGAAGGAAACGTGACTGATCAACAGAAAGGGAGTTCTGTTCCTTCACGTTAACGCTCGTTTCCAGGGCCGGTTTGTCCCACCGGGACATTTCCCGGTGGGCCCCTTCCGTACATTTTGTCTCTTACTTTCTTAAAAATGTTTTCAGTTCAGTTGTTTTAAATGCACAACTAAACCACAACATTTTTTTTATAAACTAAATACACATAATGTAATTACAACAAGCGGGGGAGGGAGGGGGCCCTTCTATTTTGAATTAGGGAAAAAAATCTCTTCACCAGACAACTGCTAGAATCGCAACTACAATAGATGGGCCATGTGTGTTTGCGAACTTCTGGGTTCACTTAGTAGCTGAGGAACGAGACTGTATGTACCGTATGTTGCGGGAAGGCGGGGGGATGTACAAGATGTTCTATGTATTCCTTAAGGAAGGGGGGTGGTAGTTGATTTTACTCCCGTTGGTTGTAGGAGATATTAGTGCTGTGCTCATAAGAGCTGAGTTCGGGCTCAATTTTAAGGGCCCGAAGTATGTCAGCCATAGCCCGCCAGAGCCCGAATTTTATACTGCAAGATAGAGCCCGAAAACTATGATTAATCTGTTTGGGCATTAAAAAAATCTCCTCTTCCAAACTTCCACTCCTTCCTCCTCGCGCAATTAACCGATGTCTTTCTCAACTGCGGAGTGGGGAAGGGATGTCTATCTATTTCTATAGTTTCTTTGACCATTCATTTCATCCTGAAATGTTTCGAGGGGCCCGGCATCAGGAAAAATCGGGAGGCACAACAATCTACGTATGTTAACAGCATTGGGGGGGGGGATAAACAGGGCTAAATTTTTTAAACTACTTTAGTTATAGTAGTGAAAATACTCACCCATGTTTGATAAAGTTGCATAACAATGCTAGATAATGGTCATTATGGGATGTACTATCCACTATATGACAACACCGAATTCAGAGTGAAAGCCAATAATATCAAGACCTTATTTTGAAACAACTGTAAAATTTTCTTTCATCTTTCATTTGTAGAGGATTTTAGGAAGGGAGTGTCTGACCCCAGGTCTTAAACAACCCTTAGAAATAGGAAGCTAGGAGATTTGGGCTAGGGTGCCCGATAGGAAAGTGACACGGAAGCGAAGTAGAAAGGGGGAGGAAGACGCCCTTACTTATTACCGGGGGGCCAGTACCCGTGGTCCGACGGCTTAACGTGCCCATCCGAAGCACGGCGGATATTTAGTGGATCGAGCGTTCGTACCTGCTGGGATCGAACCTGAGGTCCCTTCCGTGGCAGTCACGAACGTTGCCTACTAGGCCATCCGCGGCCCTTAACTGTAAAATTATTTGTGTGGGTGTTCATATACGGCCCCTCCTTTCCCCCGGAATGTTCTACCTACGCAGCCTACGCTTCTTGTGATAACTGATAAATGCTGCAGATGGAGGCATTTACGGAGATATCATTTGAACGTAAAGTTGCAAAATGTTTTGTTTGTTTACGTTATTTAGTAAGGTGTCTTCACAATACATAACCGCAGCATAAAAACACGTTTTGTAATTGAAACACATACGAACATATGATCACTAAATGAAGAATCTGTTCGCCACGATATTTAAAAATCTTTAAATTTCTAACTGTGATTGTCCACAATAGAAAAATTACAAAAATTGCAGTACAAATATTATAGAAAATTTAACAGTGTAAAAGTTCTGTATTTTTTTTTCATTTATTTACATTTAAAAATCATGTCTTATGCGATAGGATTTTTGGTACAACTCCAACATATAATTTTGGTAGTAGCAGTTCTCTCTCTCCCTGAAATATTTGCGGGAATTTCAGCCCACTTCGTTGAAAACTGGAAGCTCAAAGGTATGAAAATCAAGATTATTTTACTCTCTGTCAAGCATGAAAAGGCTATATAAGCAATTAAAAAAAATAATGTTCTTACTTCAGCGTTCTTAAGAGAAAATTTTAAACGAATATAAATATTGAGTGTGTCCAAAATTAGAAGCTTCTCCAGCGCAATTACATACATAACTAGCTAAATTAGTGATTTAAACCTGGTTATTCGCTTTTTCCACGTCGATTAAAAGAGTTTGAGACGATATTTAAATACACTGGCGAAAAGTGAAAAAAGAACACCAAGAAGGAGACATCTGATACCAACGAAATTTTTACAGCATAATAACGGAATACAGAGGATGACGTGATCAAAACATTATGGCAAAATACAGCTGTATTTGCTGGTAAACTGAAAAATAACATTTCCATGTTAAAACTTAGATCCAACATACAGATGTTGGATGAAAGTTAAACGGGACAAAAATGTTGGATGTAAGTTAAACGGGACAAAAATACAACATACAGATGTTGGATGTAAGTTTGGGGTATTGAATTCCAAGCATCCTCAACCTGGATGCGTAAATCGGGGATGGTCGTGGCTGGCCGTGGAGACCGGATAAGTCGTTGTCCCATAAAATCCCACACGTGCTCAATGAGGGACAAATCCGGTGAACGTGCAGGCCATGGAAGTTGTCTCACACCCTAAAGTGCATGTTGCGTTGCACGTGCCGTGTGTGGGCGTGCGTTATCTTGCTGGAAAACACCACGATGGACCGACCTTACAAATGGCACAACAACGGGCTGAATGATGTTGTTGATGTAGGAGGTGCTGTTTAACGTACCCAGTAGAAACACTAGTTGTGTACGGGAGTGATAGCTGATCGCTCCCCACACTAGGAGACCAGTTGTAGGCCCTGTGTGTCGCTGGCGGATGCAAGAAGGGTGGAGACGCTCCCCTGTGCGTCTGCGAACACGCATACGGCCATCGGAGGCTCCAAAGCAGAATCTGCTTTCATCGCTGAACACGACAGATCGCCATTGCGTTCTCCAGTGCAGACGTTGGAGACACCACTGCAGCCGTTCCTGACGGTGGGCTGGAGTCAGAGGTACACATGCCAGAGGCACACGTGCAGGTAGTCCTGCATCCAGTAGACGGTTGCGGATTGTTCGCACAGTCACCTCAGGTGCAACGGCAACTCGGATTTGCGTCGCAGTGGATGTTCTGCTTGACAACGCCGCTTTTCTATGCGTCGATCGGTCCGCTCATCAGTCCGTGTGTGACTCCCAGTTCCACGTCTTCTCGTGCGGGAATGTTCCTCGGACCATCTACGCCACTATCGTACCACCACTGATACTTCCCGTCCAATTTGCTCCGCAATACGACGATACGACCACCCGGCCTCGCGGACTCCGACTAGACGACCTCGCTCAAAGTCCGATAACTGCTGAAATCATACACGTCTTCCATGTCCAGGCATTGCAGCTTCTTCAGGGTCTTCGCACGTGTCCGTATACACCGACGACTGATTACATTCACTTCGCCGTACTCCTTAAATACCACCGACGATAATTTGCATATTATGCCATGCTGTGGTGTAAGCGCTAACCGGTTGGTCCCGAAATTAACATCACACCTATGTAAACTCGACCCCATTAACATATGTAAATTTCATGATCGTCAGGGCAATTCCTTCTTGGTGAAATTTCTAACTGTGATTGTCCACAACAGAAAAATTGCAGTACAATTTTTCTGCAGTAAAACCTTGGCATGCGCCGATTAAAATTTTTCGGCAACACCCACTTCAATATAAGGATGACGGGTGTACTTTTCACCCCCCACCCCAGTACTATGCTTGCCACTGTTTCCAGAGGAACTGTACTTTTTGTTTTGTTTTTTAAATATAGAAAGTGATTTTCAGTTGTGATACAATAGTACCGCAGAACTACAACTGAACGGGCCCATTTGCAAAACATTTTCCCGCGCCCTTTTGCGACCACCAATCCGCCCCTGCTCGTTTCCACTCCGCTTCATTGATCAGAAATACTATCAAAGGACTTGGGTGGGAGCTTTTATGTCATTCAGCTCTAACTTACCAGATATCTCTCCTTCAGAATATCACTTGTTTCTTTCACTCGATAATCATTTGCGTGGACACGATTTCTCCAAATTTAATGAGTTACACGCTGCCCTCCGAAACTTTTTCTCTTCCCGTGACCCGGCATTTTATCACAGGGGTATATATATACACTGAAGAGCAATTGAATTAGAGACAGCTGGCGTTATTCAAATGTGGCGCTGTGGGCGGCCCTGTAAACAGAAACGACATGACGTATGCAGCGATCCGACAATATAAGGAGTGATGCGACAGGAATCAGTATGAGTCGAAAGCAGTATGGGTAAGACGAAGGATCTAAGCGCATTTGATCGTGGGCAAATTGTCGGAGCCCGACGAATGGGTCACTCCATCTCGTAAGTCGTGCAGGCGCTGGGATTTTTACGAGCCGCTGTGTCACGGGTGTACCGTGAGTACATCGAATCCGGTAAAACCATCCCTGCAAGGGCAAACTGCCGTGGACAACAGCGTGTGGATGAGTGGGGTCATCGTCGGCTAGCTCACAATGTAACAGCGCGGATAGACGGACCACAGTGCAAGAAATCACTCGGCAATTTAACGCTGGTGCACAAAAACGTGTAAACAGCCACACCATCCAGAACCATCTGCTCGCTATGGGGTACAGAAGCCATCGTCCCACGAGGGTACCGCTGCTGACCGCACATCACAGGGTGAAAAGATTAGCATGGGCGCGGGAACATCTCCACTGGACCCTAGAAATGTGGAAAAATGTTGCCTGGACTGATGAGTCGAGATTCACGTTGGTACATGCGGATGGCAGGATACGAGCACGGCGCAAACCACATGAAGCGATGGATCCTTCTCGCCAGCAGGGTACTCTTCAAGCTGGTGGGGGTGGCATTCTCGTCTGGAGACTGTTTACGTGGACTGAAATGGGACCACTGGTACGTGTGACATCGTCCCTCACAGGTCAACGTTACCGGGATATCCTGGATGACCATTTGCTCCCGTTTGTGCGTCTTGAACATCCCACGGGCGACCTCATCCTGCAACGTGCCATCGCTCCCGAATTGTATCCGAATGGTTGGATGAACACTCCACCGACGTGACCTCGCTTCCTTGGCCAGCTAGGTCACCTGATCTCAATCCCATCGAGCACATCTGGGTTGCCACCGCGAGAGATGTTCGAGGCTCTGACCCCCTCCATCAAATCTTCGTGAACTGTGGGAGCTTGTTCAGGGGTTGTGGATCCGTATGGCTTCCCAACGCTTCCGGTGTCTTGTCGAGTGCATGTCGAGACGAATCGCCGCCGTCATCAGGGCGAAAGGTGGTGCTACACGTTACTAGACAGTTATATCTAATTCAGTTGCTCTTCAGTTTAAGTTGTTAAGATGTTGGCAGAACGTTGTTGATGCCCAAGGTAATAATTTTGATGAATAAATAGCTTTTCTGCTACGTATGTGTTATACTTGGTCTCCAGTCTTCGAAAGCGGCAAATACTTTTGTGGTTACCTGATATATATGTATAAGGCAAGCCTGCTCGTGAGCCGTCTTTAAAATCTTCTTAGCCAGCTTCAACGTTATATTGAACTTTGAGAAACTTCGATCATTTGCATACCTCAGGTGGTCTCATTTTTTATTTTCACTTTCGTTTCGTGGTTTATCCACATGCATGAGAAGCTCAAAGGGCTATAAGTGATCACCCGTCCCTAATTTAAGGTCATTGACTAGAGGGGGGGGGGATGAATCCAATGCCATCGGACAAACACACCATACATGTCGCACCCGGGACTAGAACCCTGGCCTATTTCGAACGACTGATCCGAAAATTGAGCCTCAGACCACTCGGCCACAGAAGTGGTCTCGTGCTCCTGTTTCCATGTTGAGCAGTGCAGATTATTATCGTTGCCGGCGTATCGCTTAATTTGTTGCTTTGTATGGTAGTCATGCTGCATGTTACTTATATTTTCATTAATATATTTTTCTCAGCTGGAATGAAATCGTCGTTTTGACCGGTAGCATACTAACACTATCACCAGGTTTGGTCACTCTGAATTTGCATAATAATCAGATAAGAAAACTGAAAGAATCCGATTGGAAGGATTTATCCGGAGACATCAAAAACGTAGACTTGACAGGTATAGTAGACATTTATTGATTTCACTTAAAATTTTATATTTATTGATTTCACTTAAAATTTTATATTTATTGATTTCACTTAAAATTTTATATTTATTGATTTCACTTAAAATTTTATATTTATTGATTTCACTTATTGTTTTGTTCCTCATGCATTTTTTGAAGAAATTTGTTCATTACAATGTCCTGTTATCTCATACGACGATTAACATTACAGATGCCTCCGAAGAATCACTGTATGTGCATGAATGCACTTGAGATCAATTCTGATTGTTGCACCTTGTTGTTTATTGCGAAATGTGCAAACCAGAAAAAATTGTTTCGGAAATCTGAGTTTAAATTATTCACGGGAATTCCGAGATGCACTGTAAAATGAGGAAATGCAAACGATATCCCGATGTTTCAATAGGAAATCACTCAAGAAACTGGAATTGGAACACTTGTTCTGGTCGTGAAAGAAAGTGTGCTTTTTACACCAGAATGGTTTGTTTGTTCTGCGACTGAATCGTAGTTCAGGTTGCCTTCCTTCTCAGCAACCAGAAATATCAAATTAGGATGTGTGTGTGTGTGTGTGTTTTGTTTCGGGTTTAACGACAACCATGAGCTACCGTAAGGTGCATAAAGCAGTATTGCTTCTCTAAATTGGAACCACTGGTTCCAGGAAAGACGGGGCTGGTTCATTTGCCCGACGTTTACTTCACTGATGAGTCACTTGACCGAAAATCACTTCACCGAAAAGATTGTTTCACCGAGAATCACTTCACCGAAAAGATTGTTCCACCGAAAGATCACTTGATCGAAAAGTTCATTTCACCGAAGGGTCACTTGATCGAAAGATATATTTCACCGAAGGATCACTTGATCGAAAAGTTCATTTCACCGAAAGGTCTCTTTACCTAAAATTTCATTTCATGGAAAGGTCATTTCCCCGAAGGGTCAATTTATCGAAAACTTTGGATTTCATTACAGGATCTGTTGAAGCGTGGTGCAAGTTCGGCAGGCAGACCACCGAAACGTTAGGGTATTATACTCAAATTGCACTTTTGCTTTCTCCGAGTCACAAAGAACGCAAAGATTTAGTTTTAAGACAAATCTTTTTTTTTTTTTTAAAACAATGGGCCTCGGCTTAGGCCTTTTTAGCAAATTTTAATCAATTTTAATCGGTTTACATAAAAGTCATGCTCAGTGCTTATGTTCATAAGGTTTACATAAAAAGTAAAATTAATAATGTTGGACAATTTTTTCAGGCAAAAAAAAAAAAAATCAATTTTAGGTCCCTAGGCCTTGGCTTAGGCCTTTTTACCCAATTTTAATCGTGCGAACTCATGTTCATAAAGTTTACATAAAAAGTCAAGTTAATAATGTTGCACATTTTTTTCAGGCAAAAAGAATCAAGTTTAATGGCTCTAGGCCTCAGCTTAGGCCTTTTTTGCAAATTTTAATCGTGCGTGCTCATGTTCATAAGGCTTATATAAAAAGTTACTTTACATTTTATGTAATGCTTATGAATATGAGTAGGGTTAAAATCTATTAAAATGTCCTGTATCTAGGCCTACGGTCAAAAAATTATTGTTTCGTGGTTGAGTAAAACAGGAACATTATTTACTTGATTTGCTACGAAATCCTTGTGAATATGAGCTCGGAGGATTAAAATTTGACAAAAAGGCACAGATCTAGGCCTTATAATTAATGTTATATTTCGAGAAACCTACTCATGGGGGTTTCATAGATATTAAAAGTGTATTTTTTATACAATCCGATAATGTTTAGGTGGCCAGTTTTTCAAAAACCAGCACCATACTCTAACAGATCTCTAACAACAAAATTCTAAGTTTTCGATAAACTGACCATTCGGTGAAATGATCTTTCGATATAATTAACTTTTAGGTAAAGTAATCCTTCGGTGAAATGAACTTTTCGATCAAATGTCCTTTCGATGAAATGGACTTTTAGGTGAAGTGACCTTTCGGTGAAATGAACTTTTCGGTCAAATGACCCTTCGGTGAAATGTACCTTTCGATCAAGTGATTTTCGGTCAAGTAACCTTTCGATCAAGTGATTTTCGGTCAAGTAACCTTTCGATCAAGCGAACGATACCCAGGAAAGACAGGGAGCGAAGGCCATGATTCAAACACACTAACCATGTCTCATCCTTAACTCGAACCCAGACCCAGCTAGGACGATTAGCCAGAAGCCTACGCCTCTGACCACTCGGGCACCTGCGTGGCCCGAAATTACGAACGATTCTTTTTCTTCTAGTGACCGTTGCTCATAGGAGTGGTTAAACCGCAAAAGAAATGGAATATTCAGATGTTCTGGATGAAATCAATTATAATCGCGCGTTTTGGAAAAGCAATTTTTATGCCATCATGTGCTACTATTCATTTCAATAACAAAAACCCAAGTAAATCTTGATATTATACTTCTGTCTGGCATTGTTTTTTTATCTGTATTTTGTTTTTCTTAAATATCTCTTGCTTGCTCATTAAAACTATGTCTTAATATCAAAATCGGTAAGAAACTACTCTCTTAATTTTCTAGCTTTCACCAAATGCGAAATAGGCAAAACAATTTTTATTTCTTCCGTTCTAACGCAAAGTAAATGAACAAATTTTTAAACGACTGATGTTATTACGGCGTGAGGCAAATTACTGGCACTAGTGCGAAGAAACAGTATGCTTCCTACTCTTAAGCCAATCCATAATTTATGACACCTCGCCTGTTGCTGAATGGTGTAAAGCCATCAGACCAAACGCCCGGCTTGAAGCATGGGTGGTGTGCTTGGCCGATGCTGCTGTTCCTGCTCCTGCCTCAGACTCTGCAGTCTCTATATTAGGGACGAGCGACTGCCTATAACCCTCAAAGTTGCTCATTGTGGGATATATACTTCTAATTTTAATCTTCCTTTCGAATTCCTGTGTTCCAATGTAAATTTTGTTTCTTCTTGTTAAATGTTTTCTGACTTAACGACACATTATTTCCTCCTAAGAGCTTTCGAAGTTTGGCAGCACTGACAGTGGGTCAGAGGTCAATGAAACATTAACACGAAATGCAGTAAGAGTTCATTTGGTGTTAGCGATTGGACAGATGTGCATTTTGTTATTGATATGCCTACTTGTTCGTTAGAAGTGCATTGGGCGACTAGTTAGAGGCGGATTATACAGTAAAAGCGACTTGCTAGAAGTGCATTTTTATAAGTTCATGTGATATAGTGGCTTGTTGAAACGGATGTATTGAGAATATTGTACAAACTGGAGCCAGCAAGCTCATATTCTGGCTAGAGTGTGGATTTTATTTACCTGAGCTGAAGGTCATTGACGCGAATAAACGTGGACTCATGTAAATGGTTTCAGCGGATTCATTATCTTGGCCGTAAGGGATTTCTGTATTTACTATGGCTTGATATTCATTTTCACAAGGTCATAACTTAAGCACGTAATTCTTACAACTACAGCTTAAACCTTAAGCCTACAACTGCAGCTATTACAAACCATTAAATATAATTAATATTTCACATGTAGGCAAAATTCCCCTCGCCCAGGAAAAGTTCAGAGAAATCTTACGTCAAATTAGTCTCATCAATCACATTGCCTATAGCTTTTTTCTTTTATTTTTTCGGGGAGGGGGTATTCAGCGACTCCGATAAGTTAAAGTGCTCCGCTACTCGGGAGTCTCCTGTCTCTAATTTTGGAGGCTCGGAGTTCAGGGAAAGGACAGGGCTAGCTCCAATGAACAAACAAACCGTCGGTGTATCACGAGAATCAAATCTCGGCTCAACTCAGACGGTTAGCTGATAGCTCTCGACTTCGATCACTATGAGTGAAACTCTTCCGGTAATCAAAGCTTTCCGGAAACGGAAGTCAAACTATACTCCAATTAACCCTAAAAGTGTACTACTGGAAAAGGCGGGAGAGCCTTATCCCATCTCGTCGTGGAACGCAAGAACGGTATCCATCCGCGCCAATGTGCTCTTCTACTGTTTCCTTTCTGATCTCCCCACACACCCACACATCTCACAAGCAGTGGGGGTCTGGTGGAGGCCGAACTGCTTCTCCTACTGCCTGTTTAAGTAACACACCCTTAGAGTTTCCCCGATTGCCAATTTATTGCCTCTGTATTGTTAATGTTGGGAGAGGTCTTCCACCCCTTCCCCCTGTTCGAGTTGTATCCCAAGTGGGCAGAAATAGCCGAAAGTGCGAAGCTCTTGATTCAGCAACTTCTCAGAACAAATTTATTTCTAAAAGCGCTCTAACTTCTAGAATTTTTTATTTAGATAGCAGTTTTGTCTGATAAACTGTTGAGCAAACATAAATGGATTCTAAGCAATAATTCTGATGCTTTTCCCTCTAAACGCTGGAGACTATTTTTCGTAGCGGAGGTAGCTGTTTCGTACCCTTCATAGTGGTTCACTCTTAGGTTGACTCGGAGTATAAGTGAAAATTTCTCCCCGAAATTGCAAATTTATTTCACTGAGCATTGTTCCTCTGTCTTGTACTGTTGTTAAATATATTTTTATTCCGTTGATGTTTGTGTTTTATCTTGAAAAAGAAAATAATTCAAAAAGATTTTACTGCTTAGTTAGAGTTTTGAAAAGTGTGCTAAACAACGCACGTTCTGTGGTTGACCACAGAAACGCTGCTATCAGTCACAGATAAAATCTGCTGACCTCAATTGATTCTTGTGGAGTGAAGTGAAGTACATATGTACACTATGATAATAAATAGCTTCAGATAAACGCATGACAGAAATCGATGGTGCTTTAAAACTTGTAAATAATTTTCATTGGGCTGAAATTTTGGATATTTGGAAGTGTTATGAAAAGATTAAATCCTGGAAGTAAAACTCAAAAAAAAAAAAAAAAAATTCGAAATTGATTTCATTATGATATAACAGTGCGGCCCTAATATGTATATATGTAAATACATGTGTCGAGCTGTCAGAGGCAGGGCCGGATTGGGACGACCAAATTCTGTTACATCGTGGATGAAGTACAACTGTTGAAATATGCTTCGTAAAACAAATTCATTTGTGAACAAATTTTAACAATTTAACGGTGAAACAATTTAAAAAATCCTTTCGTGATTCAATGTAGCTTCAAACCAAGCTCAAAATGGGGTGTTTTGCCAGGTTACTAATTTCCTTTAAAAAATTTGATTTTGACAAGAACAAAATCGAGTCTCTTGAAGACTTCGTTTCCAGCTAAACCACTATGAAGCCATTCTAAATGTTAAAATGTGCGCATGCAACATAACAATTTCCCTACACAATTAAGTTTCATATTTATTTGTCTTCTGATCTCTTACTGCGCAACTGTATCGGTCTCTTCTCCTTCAGCAGAGGCCTTTTCCAAGTCTACCCATTCTTTTGACCTCTGATTTAGTACTGGTAAACTGCTGTTTCTTTTAAGATACATGTGTGTGGGACACAGATTTCGGAATATCTCTGCCGGAGAAGCATTCGCTGTATCAGTCAATGGATAAGTGTGTGGGAAAGATAAACTATCGCATAAGGATAGGGCACACCAATGACATTGGGTTCCGAAATCCAGCAACATGCGTCTAACTGTACTTAGCCTTAGCTTAATTAATTTATAACAGCTTTCTTGGACAAAAGACACTTTTCTCATAAACGTGCAGAGAATTTTGCTATTTTGTTTTGCAGCCAACACACAACATAAATAAAAAGAAAAGTTGGGTTTTTTATGTAAATAACCTTTCAGATAGAAATGAAGCTAGGATGAAGTTCACCATTATATAAGTACCAAAATAATTATTCGTTCTTTCCAAGAAATCCATGCGAAAAGAATGAGAGAAAGTGGGCCAGTTCTCGAATGGTCAACCGGGAACTGTACCGGTATCCCGGTGGGCCAATCCTTCCCTGGTCAGAGGCGAAGGTTTCTGGCTAGCCATCCGGGCTGGGCCTATGACCGAGCCCCGGATGAGGCATGAGCGGCTCTTCAGCCCTGCGGCTCCACCCCTCTTCCTGGAACAAGCGGCCCGCAACTCGGTAAACAATGAAACATCAATAAATACAGGGTGATTCAAAAGTTTGGTGCAAAAGTAAAATGCGATTAAAAAAGATATATGAGTCGGAGGGACATGTGGTTTGCAGATTAATATTCACCAAGGTGCGGGATTTTGTATGGCATCAGGAAAAAAAAAGTTCAAAATCTCGACAATAGAGGGCGCTGCTGCAGAGAATGCCATATGAGTGATGTTTACTCATTACTCGCACAAAACAACGTTAGGGTGAGACGTAAAAACCATGACGGAGAAATGCCGTCACATTTTCAATGTGCGAAAATAATAAAGGTTTGTGCTGTAATTCTGATTGCAAAACCACACGATTTCAATAAGCTAATAATTTGCATATAACGTGAAATCAGGCGTGCACCGAATCAGGCGTGCACGTTTAGGGCCGATTGTCTATTAAACAAGCATAGCGCACACGAATGGCCTCCTAGATCTCCAGATCTCACACCCGCTGATTTCTGGTTGTGAGGCTACTTGAAATCCCATGTCTATTGAGGTAATCCCCAGACCTTACCATCGCTGAAAGACGCCATACGGCAGGAGGTATCAGCCATTCCCGTTGACATGTTGTTCAACGCTGTATCAGGCGTAATACCACGACTGCACGCAGTACTGCAATGTGGTGGTGGACACATTGAGCACTTGCATCTGTAGATCAAGCTGAAATAAAGTAAGTTTCACTAATTTAACGTAGATCTCATTTCACTATTCTCACCTCTCGTTGTTTTCTTTGCAGCAGCGACCTCTATTGTCGAGATTTCGAACTATTTTTTTCTTGATGCCATACAAAATCCCGCACCTTGGTGAATATTAATCTGCAAACCGAAAGGTCTCTCCGACCCATAGACCTTTTTAAATCGCATTTTACTTTTGCACCAAACTTTTGAATCACCCTGTATTTATAAAATTAGGTGGAATTATATTCAAAAATGAAAACAAAGGAGGAAAAAGAAAAATGCGGGCATAGTTTCTAATTTGTTACGGCTTAGTGGTTATTCTATACACACCCGGTGTCTATAATAAAAGTTTACATTTCTGTGGGCGCTGCAGGGAAACTATTGCTCGGAATGACTTCAGGTTTGATATGAGGGCTTTGTTTTGACGTAAAAGCAAAATGTTGGCAAGAAAAACTCGAATTGTCGGCCACATTTTTTTTAAACGCTAAAATTCAGCACGTGACGCAGATAACTAGCTAATTTGCATTTCTGGGATGTGGTAACAGTCAATGGAAAGGCTGTAGACTAATTTGTATAATGTATACAATCGTGGCCAAAAGTCCTGCATCGGTAGACTGAAAGTCAAATTTTTAATGTTTGAAGTCAACTTATACAGCGTAATGGTAAAGTCGGGAATACATATTATACATCACTTAAAGAAAATTTTATGCTGAATTCAAATATTTTTACAGAATGTTTTTACCAGTAATAGAAGTGAAGTTACGAGCAAAAGTACAGGGCCTAGTCATAAAAAGCAACAAATAGTGGAATTTTGAAAATTAGTGTACAATGCATTTAACGTAAAATTACTGTACAGCACATTATTGGCACTTGCACGAAACTTGAAATAACTGACAAGTAAGCAAAATGCGCTTTAATATTTAATTGGATAACCACGGTTTCTTAGTAACAAAGTGCACCTTCTTGGCATGGAACTAATGAGCTTCTCTAGTTGTCCACTGGTAATGACATGGTGCCATACGGCCCTTACAGACTCAATTAAAGACTTCAATTTAGTTGTTCACCAATGGACAACTAGAGAAGTTCATTAGTTCCATGCCGAGATGGTGCACTTTTGTTACTTAGTAACAGTGGTTATCCAATTAAATATTACAGCGTATTTTGCTTGTTGGTCAGTTATTTCAAGTGTCATGCAAGTGCCAATAATGTACTGCACAGTAATTTTACGTTAAATGTACTGCACAGTAATACACTAATTTCACAAATTCCACTTTTTGTTACTTTTTATGACTAGACGCTGTACTTTTGCTCGTAACTTCATTTCTATTACTAGTAATAACATTCTGTAGAAATATTTTAATTCAGCATAAAATTTCCGTTAAAATGATGTTATATATGTATCCATTTAGCTGTATAAGTTGACTTCAAACATCAGAAATTTGACTTTCGGTCTACTGGTCAGGACTTATGGCAATTTACAAATTAGACCAAAAAGGGGTTCACAGGCAAATAGAATTCAAATATTTCTCAAGAAAGGGCCAAGAGAAAATTTCTTTCTTTTTCTCTCGAAACTTGTCTCCTCTTTCAAAGCTCCAGCAGCAGAGAGCGAGGAGCAAGCAAGCCCTTGTGTAAGTTGACCCTCAACAGTTCCAAATAACATCGATAAGAAACATTAGGTAACAAGAATTGTTTTTTTTTTTTCTTTTTCGTTTTAACATTAGGTAACAGAATTGTTTTCGCCCAGATTTCGATGTTCTTAACGAGCGAAATCGGGCATAAGTATCGACGGCAAATATTGTAGAAACGCCAAGGGAATGTCAGGAACATTAATTTTGGGCAATTATTACCTAGAACGTGTGAGAATAGGAGAAATACAGGTAGCTCGAAAAGATAGGCAAATAGGAGCCTGTAGTTTAAGTGGACAGTGAATTAAAATTGATCTTTTATTTAGCTCCGGTCAGTAAGCGATGAAAATAATTTACCTACAATTTTTGTTGAAGCGGTGCGATATCAGAGATGAGGAAGTCAAAGTCGAAACACAAAAGTTTTGGGCATTTAAGATTCAGTTTAAAGCATGTGAAGATGTTTGAGCATTTCAGGTGTTTAATTCGGCTGGAGAGCGTTCGAGTCAGACCCGTATCCAGGGAAGGGATCTGGGGTCTGGACACCCCCCCCGAAATGTTTAAATATCCATCTTACAGATTGATAGTTTTTAGCAGTAGCTCAAACATTACCCATGAATAATCGCAAAGTCTATGCGTTTCAACACGAGCTTCTGCAAATTATTAAATTGATGTAAATATTTATGGTTTAATGTAGAGGTCTGCACTCATCGGGCTGGATTCGGGTAAGAAGAAAGTGAAACATGATGAACAGGAGTGAAAAATGGAAAGGAGTTTAACGGGTCAGCTTTTTAACTATGTTATACTAAAAAAAGGTGCCTTAACAGTTATATTTCGAAATCTCATTGTAGTTCTGTGAGTGTGTGTGGGTTTTTCAATGACCAAGTATATTTTCAGAATCCCCACCAGCTCGATATTGCAGACGAGTTAGTAATTTGCGAAATATTATTTTTGAATTTCATTGATCTTTGTTTTTGTACAAATTAGCCTTGTACAAAATTATTGACATTAATTGAATTACCTGTAAGTAGATAAGTAGTGCACAAAATTTATAAATAATGATTGGTTGCTACTGAAAGGAAAAATTTGTTTTGTAAAATTTTAAACAACTCTTGAAAGGCTTAAAGTAACAGATTTTTTTCTCTATGTTCATAGAATTGTAAAAAAAAAAATTGCCAAGCACACGTACAATATATGTATGTATGTATGCACACATACACACACACGCGCGTGCACATACCGATGAACCATTACATTGTGACCATCTACCTAATAAGCTGAGGTGGCGATAGGTATCCTTAGGTATCCGGTACCATAATGTCAACAGCAGGTCCTCCAGTTCCCGTACATTTCGGGGTGGTGCTGATTTAGCGCGAACCAGCTTTTCCAAGTGGAATCACAAATGTTCGATTGGGTTCATGTCAGGTGAATTTGGAGGCCAAGAAATTAACAAAAAGTCACCAGCACGTTCCCCAACCAAACCACTCCTCTTGACGACTCTCGCAGTGTGGCATGCAGCATTATCCTTTTGGTAATGGCCATCCGGTGTCGCACGATTGGTCGAATAACGATTGGTCGACAGGCAACGATTGGTCGACAGGCAACGATTGGTCGACAGGCAGCGATTGGTCGGCAGCACGATTGGTCGACATAACGATCAGTCGACCGTAACGACTGGTCGACACAACGATTGGTCGACATAACCATTGGTTCAGAGATAACCAATGGGTCGGGACCATGCCACGACCCCCCCCCTTCCCGAGTGCACTGCCAGCTCCAAACTTGACCGTAGGAACAGTACACTGTGGTAAATAGCGTCCCCCGACAGCCGCCATACCCACGCACGGCCATCAGACTGATGGATCGTGTATGAATTCATCAGTTCATAGGACCCGTTTCCATTGATCTACGGTCCACGATAAATGTTCTTTACACCATGCTAAACGAGGAGTAGCGTTCCAAGTGGAGATGAAAGGCTTATGGCAGCCGCACGACTACGGTAACCCATGGAATGATGTTCTCTGCGAATGGTGCGTGTACACACCGAGGTTGAAGCATTTTTACTCACCTGTACACTGAGGCCTTGTGCAGTACTCCGTCGATTAGCTGTGACGACTCTCCTGATGCTTCGACGTCCCCTATCACTGATTTTCTTTGGTCTGCCAGTACGCTTTGCTGCTTCAGGCACGCCATGTGTCTTCCACTTATTCAGTACATCCAAAACAGTTGACTGGGGTATGTTCAAACGCTTCTGGGTTTCTCTTATGGACAAACCACTAATATAACACCCAACAATCTTTCTTTTCTCAAACTTAGTTCTCTTCCGCCGCGACATTTTCACTCAACCTCACAGTGCGATATGATTTTTATACCGTTTGCAGATGTATCGCGCATCTTAACAACGCAGCAGATCCGTTCATTTGCTTTTGAAGGGGTATCCGGTGACTTTTGTCAATATAGTGTGCATATATATATATTCAGAAAAGCCAATATTTTCTTAGAGACAAGATAAAAGTAGTTATTCTTTTACTCAAGGAGTTGAAGTACGTGTTTAGGGTCTTGCTTCATTTTGAATGATTACGTCGGTGTTCACCGGAAAGCCGAGGGTAGATAAACAGCCCCGGAGGATGCGATGATCAACTTCATGGAAGGACTTCAGACCACAGGACGGAACCAGGATAGAATGAACGGTGCAGTCATTTCCATTACCTGACAATCCGTAATTTTTTTTTTTTTTGTATAAAGTAATGCTGGTGCACAGTCAGTTTTATAATCGGCACCGTTTTTCTAAGCGGCTGACGTTCAGTCACGCCTAGTACGACAAATTTTAAATTAATTTATCGAACGTTTTCCTGCCGGATAATAGACAGAGGAAGGGAAATTACAGTTAATTTGGATAAAAATAAATTATATAATTAAGAGGTGTCTGCCGGATAGTTGGCAGAAGAAGTGAAGTTTGTTCCGAGAGAAAATGGAGTAACGATGTTAATTTATCTGCCGGATTGGGCTGGGTTTATAAGGTTTTTAGGAAACTCTTGGTAAAATTTAAAAAGTCACCTGCTGGGAAATAGGCAGGAAGGCTTATTGGAAACAAAATTAAATAAACAAAACCAAGAAATCAGCCGGAATTGGCAGGGAAAGTAACTGAGTTTCGAAAGGTCTAAATTCTTTTTTTTAATAAAAAATTACAAGTTGTCTGCCGGGTATTAGGCAGAAGTCTAAGCGAGTTCAATTTTAAGGAATTGATGAAGCAATATTTTAACTCAAAGTCAGCTGCCGGAAATGGGGCAATGATCAAAGAGATCAATAAACTAAACTACGCCGAAGTGAAAATTCCGAAAGTAATGTGTATTTTATTTCAAATGAATTACGTGTGTTGCGTTTTCACGTGTGTTATATGGGTTCTTATCTCATAAAGATGGGAAGTGTTACGGTACTTGTGAAAAAATCATCAGTGTTGGTTCCTGTCTCCTAAAGACAGGAAGGGAGTCCAAAATATTGATAATGTCACATTGTTGAAAGGGAGTTCATCATTCTAGCGAAGTAGTATTGGGAAACAATTGGTTGTATAACATAAATAACGAATTTGCAGGAAATAAAGGGTGGAAAAGTAAGTGAATTGAGCAGCTGCTGAGAGCTATAAGGCCCGATCGACAGTAGTCAAACAAGTGCGTTTCATGTATGTATGTGTGATGCTTTAGTTCAATACGGCTGTCTGAATGTGTCCAGAAATTAGAGTAAACAGCCTTTACTTCAGAGTTCGATAGAATTATCGCGAATTAACTAACGTAAGGGTTCTTCACACCACTGTAGTAATTTTCCACGAATAAACTAAACTGGAATACTTAAGAAACGCTTATAGCGTATTAAATCGGTTTATTTCTGTGGTGTAATAAGCACAAACACAGTGGCGTATATAGGAACTCTTTTTGACAGCGGGGGCAAGATGTCGGAGAACAAAATATTTTATCATGGCATAAAATTTATCGTGGTACTGTAAAAGAAGACTTCATTAGGAATATTTGCTGAATTATTATTATTTTTTTTTCGATTTAAAAAAAACACAAAAAAAACCCTTATATTTCCATACATTTTCTGAATGTAAAGTAACTGTACACATAAACGGCGTTAAACTATAGATTGTGATACTCCCGGATTGGTACGAATTCCGCACGAATTCCGCACGAATTGTGGCCCTAGACGCTATAAGTAAACATTGAAGGAAATTATATCTCATTCCTCACCCTACTTTTATTTCCCTATTTATTTTAGAGAAAGACTAACTTTTTTACACCTAATGAGACACAAAACTTTGCTGGTCTTCAAATAGGGAACCAGCGCTCTATACTATTGCATTTCTTGCCGTCTCACGAGTGGCATTAAAAAAAATTACGAAGAGCAATACTGAATAGTTTTTCTGAAGTTCATTTTGTTATACTGAATATACCAAAATGAACTTCAGAAAAAACTAAAAAAAAAAACCAAAAAAAAAACCGAGTGTTTGAGATTTCCAATCACGTACATATGTAATTTGAAAACGAAGAAAACTGAGGGGGCAAATGGGATGTTTTGCCCCCACACTCATTTCCGGGCGAGGGCAACTGCCCCCTCTGCCCCCGCGGTTCCGTCGCCGCTGCACAAAGATTCGCCAAGCACTCCACTGGGATTGTTTCTCAAGGCAATGGTAGACATAAAAATTGGCGAATCTTTGTGTTTATTACACCACAAAAATAAACGGATTTAAGGGACAGGAAAAGACCCAGAAGAAGACCACATGGGAGATGGGTGGATGAAATTCGAAAATATGCGGGAGTGACATGGAGGAGACTGGCACAAGACAGACCGTTGTGGAGGAAACTTGGGGAGACCTTCGTCCAGCAGTGGATTGATAATGGTTGACGATGATGATGATGATGAAGCGTTTCTTGAGTATTCACGGTCTGGTGTATTAAAAATAACCTATAACTAGAAATTCAACTTCTGTGTTTTCTTTAGCGTATAATGAAATTAGGTGTATCAATCCTGAAGGTTAAAATTCCCTTGGTAAATTTCGGCGTCGGTGTCAAAAGATTAGAAAGAACAACACAAAAACACAATCCGCGTGTAGTTTTTGAAAAAACGATCCCAGTTGTAACCATTCTTAACTATAAGACATTCAGCAGTTCTCCATTTTTTGAGATTTTTCTCATTTTTTATTCTTCTTTTAAACCTTAAATACATCACAATAAACATTTTCAGCCTTCGAAAAATTTATTTTCATCCAACACCCCAGGTTTTTCAACTCCCTCCAAGTTATCAGCACCCCTTCAACACGAAATGTCCGAATAAACCTCTGACGAGAAGCACTCGCACTACGGATTTTTGCTCGGGTTGAACTGGACAACGAATGGCAATGGAACATTTTGCGGGCAGAAGAAGCCCATTTCCATCCCCATGGAGCTCTTAATACACATAACTTCAGAATGTGTGCAACAGAGGAGCCACACAACCTGATTCCATTCTATTTTCCAAAAGTCACAGTTTGGTGTGGTTTCACACAGGAATTCATCGTTGGACCTATCTTTTTCAAGGAACTCGGCCTTGCGAGTCTCGTTATACGCTCTGTCAATGCCCAGCGATATGCATCTGTTTTGGCAAACCAGGTGATTTTAACACTTCAACAGCAATCAGTACCGGGAGAAAGGGTGAAAATCTTCCAAATACGTGGAGACAATGTAAATAGACAAAGACCTCGCTCTTTTCACGTTTTTCTTTAATTAACACACAGCAACCGAAAAGTTGTATTTCGATACCGCTGGGAACGAACCCCAGATCTCACGATAACTAGCCGAGTGCGTTCGCCTTACGCTATAGTGCCAACAATCCACGGCGCTATGTGTGTTTATCTGTCAGCATATGACTTCACAAATCCGTAGGGACGGGCTCAGCAACTGAGACGTCTCCAACTGCGATGTCTCCCAGTCGTGTCGAAATACAAATTTTCTGTTGCTGTGTGTTAATTAAAGAAAAACGTGGAAAGGGAGATGACTTTGTCTATTTTTACATTGTCTCCACGTATTTGGAAGATTTTCACCATTTCTCTCACCGTTTGGATTTATTAGCTATAATTAAATAACTTGTGCCGTTAAGTCCCACCAGATGGAGACGTCTCAGTTGCTGAGCCCATCCCTAGAGATTTGTGAAGTCAGGTGATGACAGATAAGCACACATAGCGCCGTCGATTGTTGGCACCGTAGCGTAAGGCGAATGCACTCTGCTAGTTATCAAGAGATCTGGAGTTCGATCCCAGCGGTGTCGAAATTCAAATTTTCTGTTGCTCTGTGTTAATTAAAGAAAAACGTGGAAAGAGCGATGACTTTGTCTCTTTAGCATCAGTGCCTTCATATGAACCAAGCGATTTTAACACTTCAACAGCATCAGTGCCTCTATATGCAGTGGTGTCATACCAAATGTGTGGCGGAACCAATGAAATCATGTCGTATTCAGCGATTAGTCTCGCTTCTGCCCGTAAGCGTCATATGCCCCCTCAGCCTGGTGTCACGGTTTAGGCCGCTATCAGTTTCAACAGCCGTTCACCACCCGTACGCTTAGTGAGAAGAATGAGAGTTAGTCGATATGTTGATAAGGTGCTGCGGTCCATTTCGTTGCTGTATCTCAGTGGTATCGCTCAAGTGCAGTTTCAACAAGGTAACACACACACACACACACGCGCGCGCGCGCGCTCTGCCAACATCAGCAGACAGTGCGTACTAGGTGTTCACAGCTCAACGATGCATATTTAGCGACACCTCAGGACACCATTCAGGGACCTTTCCACTCGATGCCAAGCCGTGTTACCGAATGTATAGCCCAGCATGGTACGACCTATTGACTCAAGCCACATTATACTGCCTCCTAGTTTCCCACTTACTTGTGTACATTCACAATTTGATCAAAAGTATTCGGACACTTGTCCAATTCCAAAACTGCCTGTAATACGAAAGGAATTGATATCGAGTTGGTCTACCTTTGCTGCTAACACAGCCTCAACTCTGCCGGGAAGGGTTTCCACTAGAATTTTATACGTTTCCGCGTGAATTGCCTTACATTTTGCGACAGGAGCATCAGTCAGTTCGATCAACAGATGTTGAGCGGCTCAGCCTAGCTCGCATCGACGTTCTGATTCATCCCTAAAGTGTTCTATGGGGTTGAGATCAGGGCTCTGTGCAGGCTAGTCAAGTTCTTCCACACCGATCTCATCAAACCATTCTTACAGGGGCCTCGCGTTGTGGACAGGGGCATAGTGCTGTTGGTAAAAGAATGCCCCTTCAACGACATGTTGTAATAATATTGGGAGTACATAATTGTCGATAATGTCATTATAATCCTCAGCGTTAAGATTCCCGGGAACTGGAATCAGGGGGCTTAACCCAAACCATAGAAAAGAGCCCCAGAGCATGATGCCATCTACACCAAACTTCATAGCTGGCACAACACAGTCAGGAGGTAGTGTTCACCTGGCATCCTCCACACTCAGACTCTTCTGTCAGACTGCCAAATAGTGAAGTGTGATTCGTCACTCAGGTGAACGCGTTTTGATGACGTACTGCAGAGGTAAAGCACGTGTTAGGACGACAAATCTGAATCGATACATTCCGTCCGTGTAGCTTAGTTGGGAGAGCAATTTACTCCGGAGTGAGAGGGCGCTGATTCGATTTCCGCACGGACAAACTTGTGTTTCCACTGATCTAGAGTCCACTGGCGCCAAGATTTACACCACTACAACCGACGTTTGGCGATTTTCTTTTCTGATGTTACGCATGTATGCGGCAGCTCGGCTATGGAAGCCTATTGCCCTTCAGCTCTCTACGAACCGTTATGGTGTTAGTGTTGTTTCCAAAGGCATTTCGGAACTCCTTGGTGAGTGTTGCAACAGAGAACAGGCAATTTTGTTGCACTACTAACTTCAGAAGTCGGCGGTGCTTCTCTGTTCATTTTACGTGACCTACCAGGACGCGATTGCTCTGTCGTTCCTCCTAGGCCTTTTAACTTCACAATAACATCACTTACAGTTGATCAGAGCAGCTGCAGTAGGGCAGAAATTTTCCGAACCGACTTGTTGCTATGATGGCATACTATGACCTTGCCACATTGAAAGTCATTGAGCTCTGCCTAACGGCCCATCCATGCTTGTCGATTATGTTTGTCTGGCCACATGGGTCTTTATACCTGTGCGAACCATGGATGTGACGTATATGGGCAAATCCATTACTCAAAATGGGTGTCCGGATATTTTTTTATGACATAGTGTATGAGTTAAGCTTCTTCTCATTTGATGCATTCTTTCACCATGTGGCATTTTCTATGTTGAGCAGTGTACTTGGAACCATCACTGGGATTATTTCCGTTATGTAGCCAACGACACGTGACATATCAGCCTGTTTGCGTAAAACTATTCACAAACACTGAGTGTATATGTGCATGTGTCATTTTTAACCGTTTTTTTTTTTCTTTCTAGATAATCCCATTTGTTGTGACTGCGACTTGGCATGGCTGAATGCTTCTCTTAAAGTGCACACTAACGTCCTAGGAATTTGTGATGGACCTTCTAGGTTCCAGGAGTCTGCTTTTAGGCAGGCATCTAAGCTGCTTGCGGTTGCTTGCAATGACCCGGCGAAAAAAGATACTATTGAGAAGTGCCTGAACTGAAATATTAAATGAAAAAAGTCCAGTTATAAAATATGAATCTGCTTTCCGATGAATGTGAAAACTGTATGAGACTATTTGCAACGACCAAAAGAAAAACTCGAATATCGAAAAATGCCGAAACTGAAACGTATTAATCAATGAAGAACTGCTGCTGTTAAATTTGATTTCTTTCTGATCATCTGCTTTAGGCTTCAGTTGACTGTTATTAGCATTAATGGAACGTAGATAGGTCATGAATAAGGAAATGAGTATACATCGACTGTTAGAGAGTTTTCATCATCACAACAAAGTGGTAGGAGGCAATACAAATACCATACTGATGATCTGCTAATTTTAAAACAACAAAACTTCCAAAAAGAAGATGTTCTACAGCAGTCTATATGAAGTAATGAATGTCTATGCTTCCAGATTTGTTCAACGTACCGTCCCTAGTGAACTAAAATTGCCCGAGAAATACATGTTTCCACTCAGTAGTTTGGCTTTTAGAATTATAACTTGATTTAAATCTCAAACAAATTCTTGGTTTTCTGTATTCAGCAATATTTCAAAATATTTGTTCGATCTAGTTCTTGTGTGTTAATGATTACAAACACTATGATTTGTTAGTTGTTGTTGGTTTTTTTATGTACCTAAAACACGTGATGACGTTCATTTCCTTATTTCTTGCTTTTTCAATTTTGAATGTCTTCTTTAGTTCTTCTCTCATGGGCACTTTTTTCTAGATTTTTTTTTCGATTTAATGACCCTCCCACCGGAAGCGTCTATGAAGAATCGTCAGTCCTTAATTTAGAGCCATTGGTTTTAGGGAAGGTACAAGGCCAGCCAGTGGCGTACCTAGGATTTCTTTGTGAATGTGGCTTAAAATGTTGAAGATGCAAATAAAAATACCCTGGAGAAAACCTCTCCCCGAAATATTGGGAACCGCCGCCAGTGCATTTCCAATAATTCGTAAAAATGAGTTGCTCACTGTGGTGGTTAACTCCCCCCCCCCCCCAAAAGATTCGTAGAATATATATTTAAAAACGCATAAAAATATTTTTAAAAGTAAGCAACGATGAACCAAGTGATACCTTATGGGGAGGGCCTGGGCCCACCTTCACTGGGTGCCCCAATGAGGCTAGAGTCCTAGGACAGTCTCACTACCTGTGCTTCATCTTAGACCCAAAACTCGGGCCCAGCTCGGAAGATCAGCCCGAATACTGCGCCTTTTCTGGTACTGCGGTTTTGCAACTGCTGTTACCGCTTGATCTGCCTGTTGGGCATGTTTTGAAGCTACTATATCGCATTCTACTATTAGATTTCTTGGCATTCCATGTGGTTCCACAGCGTCTGTTTCTCTCCCTTTCTCTCCATAAGTTTTAACACTTCAGGATTGTCCTTCCACTTTATTCGCACACTTTCTAAGGTCTTCGTTCTTGTACCTCGGGGCTCCTGTCCTAAATAGATGATCGCATTCCTCTTCCTTCAGTCTCCACTATTTGATTTTAGTTTCCTTCTAATGTTCGTCTTTTATTTCCGGGTCCATAACAAGCATTCGATGCCATAGTGGTGTAGTCTATTTTCCTAGTGTTACTTTGAAGTTTTCGACATTTTCCCACTGGGATCTCCTGTGTAATACGAGGGTCATTCAGAAAGTAAGGAGCGTTTAGTAATAAAAGCTATCTACTTTTAAAATTTTCAAATATTTTATTTATGATTTTTAACCCATACCTTAACCTGTTTTTCTACATTGTCGCCCTGGACATTGAGGCCCTTGTTGTGTCTTGGAATAAATTTAAGTATCCCCTCCTCATATAACTTTACCACCTTACCTTTCAGCCAGTCCATAATAGCCTCTTTTAGAGCATCATTATCATCAAAAGGTTGTCCACCAAAGAACTGTTTTAAATTGGGGAAAAAGTGCTAGATCTATGTTGCCAAGTCTAATCTGTAAGGTGGATACTCAAAAACTTCTAACTGAAACTAATCAAGCAGCTCCTTTACCTTTCTGGCAGTGTATGGGCGGGCGTTCATGGAATTCGTCCGTGATCAGAGAGGGGCACCCTGACCGCTCCTTGTCACAAACGTTTGTTCTTCCGTTTTAAGCATTATGCACCACTTCTGACACTGGATTCATTCCCAACACCTTCTCCATACCCTTGAACATGTCCCCGATAAATTTCAGTAGGCCTGATGTTTTCAGCAGCCCGTAAACGGATAACTGATCGAACTTCGCATTCGACGGGATTTTCGATGCGCGTGTTCATTTCGAAAAGTCGTAATAACCACAAACGGATGATACCCGCCCGACAATGGTGCCAGGAGACAGCCAACAGCACGTTGAGCCCCGATGAACTTGATTGAGCGCCGGCTATGAACCTGCGCAGATGCTATGCGCAAACGCTCTTTACTCTCTGAATGACCTACGTATATAACTGACCTGTGGTTCTGTTCTTTCACTGTCAGAATATAAGGTGTGTTTTTTTGGTGTTACTATTCTGTTGCCATCCTGAGTCCTTTCCCAAAAACTATTTCCTTCATGAACCCTTTGTGTGTCATCCTTCATGCCCATTAATCTTTGGGTACTTCAAGTTGTATAGAATTGCGCGCATTACTTGGATCGCTCAACTGACTCACCTGAAAGACGTTGACCTACACCTTCATTCATCAGTGTAACCTCAATACAAATTAGGCGTTTTACAGTGAAAACAAAAAAGAACAAAACAGAGCTAATTAAAATCCAAGATTTTTTGAGTCACTCCATGTGGAAACCGTATGCACAATTCCATATTTTGAAAATTTCTTTAACCATGATGGAACTGAATCCCAAGTGATTTGACGAAAATCCAATAAATTAACATAACACCTATTAAATTTCTGGAACTTCCTCCTTCAAAAGATTCCAGAAAACATCCTCATCGAGAAACATTTTACAGGAAAATGAGACATTGAAGCTGAGAGGTCCGTCTCTTTACTCTCTCTCTCTCTCTTTTTTTAAATATATATACTGATTTTGTAAATGTGTTGGCAGTTTTAAGATAAATAAAAGCTTTTATCATAAATAAATGTTAGTTTCATTTTTATTTTCTCATCTTTTACTATATAGCAACACCATAAAAATTTTAAATATAGCAAAGTTATCTTTTAATGATAAAAACACAAAAAACTTTTTTACTGAAATTGATTACATCTTTTTTTTTTTTTTAAGTCTAATTACCTCTATGAATGCTTAAATCGAGTTATCTCCTGTCTGTAATTTAAAATCACTTGCTTCTCGGAGAGAGTCGGTGACGTTCTAAAAGACTTTTAGGATTAGATGGCTAGTCACTTTTCATACCTTTCTTTTAATAGGTGTGAACCCCTAAACACTATAAACAGTATCTGCACCGGAATCGGAAGTAGGAGGCAAGAAAACCGAGTGTGTTGTGTGTCACGTAATATACAAGTATTGTGACCTACAAAGTGAACGTGTAATAGGGTAAAATAAGTACAACACTACTACAAAGAATGCAACAGAACTAGGGCCGTATGTAGAATATTTTTTTCGGGGGGGGGGGGGCAGACGAAAAATTGAAATTTTTGAAATCCACCAGAAGAAACTAAAAGTTAATGAACAATAGAAGAAAAAATTAAAGCATTTTTTAATGTTAAGTTGAGGCATTTTTATTAAATTAAGGCCCTTTTTTTCTAATGAAAGTCGCATTTTAACCAGAAACATAGATAATGAAACACTTGGGGGGGGGGGGGGGGCAAGGCCTCCTTGGCCTTGCCTGTCTGTGGCGCTCTGCGAAAACTGGAGGATGCAGAAAACACCATCGGCAGCATCTCGTGCACAAACGGTTAAGATGTCCTCCCTCATCGCACCCCCGCACTGGTGTTTACAGTTTAAGAATCAGATTATCTCTACACAGATCCAGATTGGGAGAGTAGAAAGGGTGCGGTAAGACGTCCCATCTCCAACGCAGGAGAACGGTGTGCTGCTATGTAGGCTTCAATATTATCATATGGGATGATATCATTGTCAGTATGCTGTGAACGCTACTTCCTAACAACAAGATATGTGAGAGACTGCATATACGATTTATAATACTGTGAATTCACAGTTCGATGAAAGGAATGACATGCTACAATACTGTTTATGGGCGCCCCCTTGGCGCAGTGGTCTAAGCGATGGCTCCTGGCCATTCGTCCGAGATGGGTCCGAATTCGAATCTCAGTGAGGTATAGATGTTGTGTTTGTCTTACGGCACTGGCTCTCTACCCTTCCTGGAACCAGTGGCCTTAAATAAGGGACGGGCGACTGCTTATAGCCCATCGAGTTGCTCACGGTGGTTGTTAAACGCTCAATCAAAAAAAAAAATGTTTATGTGTAACACCAAACTGATAAGCAACATCCTGGGTATGATATACACACCGATGACCCATTCTATTATGACCTGCGGAGACCAAACGGTAGCGCAGGTTAAGTTCACAGAACAGTATATATATATAACCAGAGGACCAGCTTTCGATTAGTAGAGTGTTCGGAGTAAGAATTAGAAAAGCTGCCCATTTATCGGAGTTTGATAAAGGAGAAATTGTAATGGCACGGTTCATCGGAACTACGATCTCGGAAATGGCGCGGCTTGTGGGTTGTTCACGTGCCGCGGTAGAGAGTACGTATCAAAAGTGGTGCACAGATGGCCAAACGACGAACCTTCGTCCTGCCGTGTGCCGTCTCCACTGCAGCTACAACAGTGGTGATCAGGGCAATGTGTCACAGCACACAGTTCATCGCAGCCTTCTGCGCATGGGCTTACCTAGCCGAAGGCCCAGCCGGGTCTCCATGCTCACTGCATCGCCAATAACGCATAAAATGGACCCAGGATCATCGAGATTGGACCGTGGATGATTGGAAGAAAGTGGCAGGGTCTGGCGAATCAAGATTCCTGGTGCATCACGTAGACGGCTGATCGTGGATATGCTGATTGCCAACGGAGGCTATGGCACCTGGATGCACTGCACTGTTGGGCGGAAACAGGCCTGCGTCAGAGGTCGTTATGCTGTGGGCGATGTTTTTTTAAGAAACGTCAAGCGCCATTATCCCAACAGCACAATCCGTGACAGCTGTCAGGTATCTAAACATCGTTGCGGACCAAGTTAGCACATTCATGACAACTGTGTTACCTGCTGGTGATGGCTATTACCAACAGGATAATGCGCCATGCCACACTGCCATAATAGTCAAGGAGTGGTTCGAGGAACATGCTGGTGACTTTCTATTAATGTGCTGGCCTCCAAATTCACCTGACATGAACCCAATTGAACATTTGCGGTTCGACTTGGAAAAGCGGAACCGCGCTAAATCACCACCACCCTGAAACGTACAGTAACTGGAGGACCTGCTGTTGACATTATGGTACCAGATACCCCAGGATACCTATCGCCACCATGATAGAATCGATGCTTCGCCGAGTGGCCGCTGTTTTGCAGGCTAAAGAGGGTCCTACAGCTTATTAGGTAGGTAGTCATGACGTAATGGCTGTTCGGTGTATATAAGTATTGTAACGCGTCTGTTGGCCTACACATACACAGCTATCCATCCTTTAAGTCGGACTTAAATTAGCTTTTCCTGACCATAGGTTATGTGCACATTTCCGGCTATTTTTTCTGCATCAGTCAATATCTATTCAATCTTACTATTGATGCTTTCCTACATTTCAAGATGCAGCAGTTTTGCTGATACTCGCACCAATCCTACAAACAAGCGTTTTCATCTCACACTTAAAGTCCGTTAGATCGCGTGTTTTTTCCATTAGATCTTTAGTAATGTATTCCGCAATGTTATTGCAATAACGCAGTTGGTCACTCATTGCATGCCGACCTTATGATGGCGATTAGAAGTACAGGTCTCGAGCTTTCAAATGAATACAGCCCCGATCAACTGTAAGCGATGTAATTGTAAAGTGGTATAAGCGCTGGCTTAGATCACCGAGATGGATCTGGGTTAAAATCCCGTGAGGCACATGGATGTTGTGTTTCTCTTACGTCACTGGTTCTCTCATTTCCCTGGAACCATTGGCCCTAAATTAGGTGATAGGCGACTGCTTAGAGGACATAGAGTTTCTCACGGTGCGCGTCAACTCCCCCCCCCCAAAGAACGTTTCATTCCTTACATAAAATGTTTACGTTAGATATGATGCAGGTCAGATGGGTGGCTAATAACTGTATCCACAACTGTATCTCTTTTTTTAGCTGTCAGTAGGATATCGACCCCCATAAGCAACTATATGAGCTGTCGCCGGTCCCAAATTTGGCCCCACTAGTTCCAGGGAAGAAATAGAGCCAGCACCGTAAGACATGTACAACATCCGTGCCTCATCCGGCGGCACTCGGTTTTGGGCGCACAGTCAGAAGCCGGTGCCTCATACACTCGACCACAGCGGTTCCAACTGTATCTTCAGTTACTGTTTCTTAAACTTCAAAGTTAGTTCACACACACACACACACACATTGGGTGCGTGCTAAAGTTCTATCCGTTTTCGTAATAGATGCAAATTGCCATTGGAGTAGTTACGTCACAGATGACGCTGCGATGCCGAATTTTTGGCCAATAAAGCGCAGAGCAGCAGAGCATATATAGAGGCACTAGGTTTGTCCGAGTAAGTCATTCGTAACGGACATCACTGACGGTGTAACATGGCATGCAATAAGGAGCACATTAGGCATTGTTTACTGTATGAGTTCGACAAAGGCAGCTCTGCAGCCACGGCTTGCAGCAACATCTGTCAAGTGTATGAGGAAGATGTAGTTGATGATAGCACATGTTGCCGTTGGTTTCGGGAATTCCGGGACGGAGACACAAGCTGTAAAGATCAACTACGTCTTGGACGTCCATCCGTGGTTTCTGATGAGGATGTGGACAAAGCCATAAAAAATGAGCCTCATCCAACCGTTCAGGAATTAGCGGAAAAGTTGTCGGTACGCAGAGCAACACGGATGCATACGCTTGGGTTCATCACCAAGTTCTATAACTGGGTTCGGCACCAGCTTTCTGCAAAGCAACGAGAAAAGAGAATCCGTACCTGTGTTTCGTTGCTTTCACGTCACAAAAATGAAATGAACCGTTTTGGGGACGAACTGCAACGGGTTATGAGGAATGAGTGCTGTACCTTAACGTAAAGCGTTGGCGGACTGTGTGCCTAGGTGCGAAGACCTCAAAAGGAGGACTGCATCCCAAAAAGTTTTTGTTGAGTGTTTGGTGGGATGTCCAAGAATAATCCACTGGGAGGTGTTGGCACCTAACCGAACGATAAATGCTGACCTCTACTGCCAACAGTTGGACAGGTTGCGAGAACTACTGACATCGAAGTGGCCAGTACTCGTCAATCGCAAAGACGTGATCCTTCATCATGATAACGCCAGACCTCATGCTGCTTTAATCACTCGACAAAAATTACTGGACTTTGGTTGGAAAGTGTTTCTTCACCCCCGGCGTGTTCCCCTGACCTGGCACCTACGGACTACCACCTTTTTCGATAGTTACAGAACGCCTTCGCTCTCCAAACCTTCGATGATGTGGACGATGTGAAAAACGCATTACATGACTTTTTTACTCTAAAACACAGAAGTTTTTCCTGCTTGGGATTCACCTACTCATAGACAGATGGCAAGAGGAAATACAGAATGATGACACTTATATGAAATCCTAGGTACGTTATTTTTTGTGTTCTTCTCCTTTCTTTGTAGCCAACAAAAACGGGTAGAACTTATGCACACACCCCATAAATACATATAAAATTCGAAAACTTGCTGGAGTAACATGGAGGAGAGAGAATCAAGACAGATAGTTCTGGGAGAAACTTGGGGAGACCTTCGTCCAGCAGTGACTCATAATGGTTGACAATGATGATATATATACACTGATGGCCACCCAAAATGCAACACCAAGAAGGAAGCATCCGATTGGCCTGAAATTCGCAGCATGCGTCGCCCGCGAGAGGACATGCAAACGATTAGCGTTACAGGGTATATGCGAATCATGTGCGCCCGGCACTCCACCGAGAAGCACTATAAGAAGGGTGCACAGAAGGCGGGGTGTAAGTAGTGGAAGTGTATTGTGCTGCCGGACCTGTGCGTGGGAAGCTTCCTGATGCCTCGTCGCAGAATACGGCAGTCATTCCAGCACGTTTCGGAGTTCGACAGAGGACGAATAGCGGCTTTTCGTGACAGCGGTTTATCGTACCGAGACATCGGCGCCCGTGTGGTACGATATCCAGCCACATTGAGGCGAGTATGGATTCGGTGGGTGCAGGAGAGACGGACGGACCGGCGTGAGCGATTGCCGCAGCCGCGGCACACCACCGAACGAGAGGACCGGCATGTTGTGCGGCGGGCATTGACGGCTCGCACCGCCACATCACGAAAGTTAGCTCAGGAATTAGGGCGCATTGCACAACAACCTGTGTCAGCACGTACCGTTTGACGTCCTCTGCAGGAGCGGGGAATTGTCACACGGCGCCCATTGCTCCGATTACCATTGACGTTACACCACCAGCGAGTTCAGCAGCAGTGGGCCATTGAACGCCGCACCTGGACTACGGAATGGCACGACTCTGTCTTCTCCGACGAATCCCGCTTCTTCCTGCAGCACCACGATGGTCGGATTCGCGTGTGGCGGCACCGCGGCGAGAGACTGTATGACGCCTGCATTATGCATCACCATACCGGTCCGTCGCCTGCCGTTATGGTTTGGAGCTCAATTGGATATGACACCCGCACCCCACTGGTGCGCATCGCCAGTACACTCAACAGTCACCGCTACATCTCCGACATTTTGGAGCCTGTAGTCCTCCCTTACCTGCAGGACCTGCCAGCGGCCACGTTTCAACAGGACAATGCGCGCCCGCACGTGGCGCGCATCGTGCAACAATTCTTCACAGCCCACCTGTTCACCCGATATGTCGCCCATTGAACACGTCTGGTCGCTGATCGGCAACCGAGTGGCCCGGCAAGCACCACCCGCGGCTACGCCTGATGAACTGTGGCAACGTGTGGAAGCAGCCTGGACCGACATACCCCAAGCCCACATCCAAAGCCTCTTTCGTTCGATGCCGTGGCGTGTAGCGGCCGTTATTGCCAGCCATGGGGGCCACACGAACTATTAATGTCTGCGTGTTCCGCAAGTCGCACGGGCCTGTAAACTCAATCGTTTCATCTTTGTATCTGTTGTTACATGTCCAGTAAATCTGGATATGCTATCTCGTGTCCTTCTTGGTGTTGCATTTTGGGTGGCCAGCAGTGTAAATAACAAAGGCAAACAGCACTTGAAGATCATTATGGGTGATTTCAATGTAAAAAATAGGGTAACAGCAACAGAATGAAACTTCGGTTGATAAATTCGGCTATGGGAACAGAAATCAACGTTGAAATACTCTCGTAGAGTTTGCAGAAACAGAAAGGTTTTTCATGATGAACTCCTTTTTCAAGAAAAATCCGCACGGGAAATGGACATGGAGACACCCAAATAGGACGACAAGTGAAATTGATTTTATTATGTGTAACAAAAAATTTGTCATCGAAGACGGCAGTGTTCTAAATAAGTTCAACACAAGTAGTGACCATAGAATGGTGAGATGTAAGATGCACCTCAACACTAAATTCGAACATGGCAAGCTCATAAGCAAACAAAATGTATTAACATAACCAACCTTTAAAAAACATCATAATACCTTCAAGTTGGAAGTGAGGAACAGATTCTCTGCTTTAGAAGGCCTAACTTCGTAAGAAGTGGATATTTCTGAAGTTAACAGAGAACTTACCAAGTCTCTTATGAAAACAGCAAAAAAATAGGTAGTATTAAGAACAAGTTACATATGAAGAAAATTTCAGGAAAAACAAAAATGTTGATGCAAAAGAGAAGAAAAAAAGGACAAAAAAAGAAGGCGTAACTTCCAAAGTGGAATATATAGAGCTATGCAAGACAGTGCAGAAAAGTTTCATTGAAGACATAAGGAAATTCAATTGTGAACTAGTGAGAAAAGCAATTGAAAACAACCAAAGCCTGAAGAGAGCAAAGGGATATCTCAGTAAGGAAAGAAAACATTATGGCACTGAAAAAAGAAGATGGGACAGTAACAAGAAATAGAAACAAAATTTTGACAAGGGTGAAATATTTCTACTCAAAACATATGAGAGGGATGATACATCTATTCCAGACATTATGACAGGTACCAATACCAAAGTCCCACCAGTCCTTCCCTCAGAAGTTACACATGCAATTAAGAACATAAAATGGGGAAAGCTCCAGGAGAAGATGGTATTACCATGGACATTGCACCAGAAGCAAGTGGAGAAATTGAAACTACACTCGCCCAAGTTTTCACCAGATGTCTCAATGAAGGGAAGATTCCTGAGGATTGGAACAATGCTACAATGACCCTGTTACATAAATAGGTGACGTTGAGGATCTCAGGAACTACAGGCCCATCAGCCTCGTATCAGTGGTTTATAAAGTCTTATCTAAAGTTCTTTCACATCTCTTGAAGGTAACACTAGACATGGCTCAACCAAGAGAATAAGCTGGATTCAGGAGTGGCTACAACACTGTGGATCATATCCATGTACTGAGAGAACTAACTGAAAGAACAAGAAAATATGAACTCCAATTATGCATGGCTTTTATTGATTATGAAACGGCCTTCGATTCCGTGAAACCATCAGCAGTTACAATGGCTTTGAAATCCTGGGGTATTGAAGATGCGTACATTAACATTATTAATAACATCTATGAAAATGCAAGTGCAAAGCTACGGATATTTGAGGATACAGCACCAGGGGCGTAGGAATGGGGAGGGGGCTCAACGGGCCCAAGCCCCCTGCCCCCTAATATTATATATAAGTTTTGTTTTTCAATGTTTAGTTTGGCTGTTTTTGCATTTTTTTCTCCAGAGTAGAGGAAAACCAAAATTTAAAACTTTTTTCGTTTTGAAAATGAATGTTAATTCTAGAACATAGGGAGGGATGGTGTGTCCTTGTGTGTTAGTGTGTCTATGGTTGGGGGGGCTTCAGCTGTTTCAAGTGTATGAAATCACAATGTCACATTAAGGTCAAACGCAACTGCAGTGTTCAGTTTTCCTTGGATGGCCACGAGCTTGAGTAGGAGTGTGAACTCACAAGTATACATTAGCTTGTTGACGGATGACGGCACGAAATAAGCAACCCTTCTATTCCCCACCATTGGCCTGGCCCCGAGTGCATTCAGGGATCTGCTAAGGAGTCGGAGAGCACACAAATATTAGAGCGGGGGTATGAGGGGTGCGGAGATACCAAGACTTGGGTTGGGTGATCTCAGGAGACCTGAACTACCACTTAACCACAGCAGTGAGCAAACCGGTCCCCGCTAGCTTCCTTTCCCCTTCCAGCTTCCCTTGCAATGTTCATCGACATCGACGGACGGAGAAACTATAATGCAAGCTAAGCTCCATGTTAACATTCATTCTTAGTGCAGTCTGGGTCTACTGTGCGTTGCCCAGTTTTTTTATTTGTTTGTTCAGAATCATAGAATGTCTTCGAAAAGAACAAGAAATGATTTATTTGCTTTCTTTACTAAAATCCCTAAATTAAATGAAAGTTGCGAAGACGTACATAGTAAACCTAAAATATTCCTACTAGAACAAGAATTGCCGTCTGATAGTGTTCATCCTGATGACAGAAACAACGCAGCAGCTTCATCATCATCTTCAGCTGATCCAGATAAAGAAATGCTGGAAACTGGAGGTGGAGTTTTTAGCAATCTACATCAAAAGAAAGTAAGTGATCTCGATATAGGACAGTACGTTGGTGTTCATCTAAGCGATGAAAAAGTTAAAGCTTTTAGACAATTGCTGGAAGCCAGATTCACCATATTCTTTTCCTGTTAACGGTAATGAAAAGAAAAGAAAATTCCAGTACCAATGGTTCGAAAGATTCCCATGGGTATCTTATTCAGCAAAATTTGATGGTGCATTTTGCAAAAATTGGGTGCTGTTTTCAAAAAAGAAGCAGGTCGTCAGGAGAACCAAAAATTGGGCAAATTAGTTTTATCTCCATTTAAGCAATGGAAACATGCCATAGAAGCATTTACTGCATATCAGTTGTGCAATTATCACAGACACAGCTGCTTAACCTCAGAAGAATTCGAGAAAGTGATGAAAGGACAAAAGTTCAATGTCGGTGTTCAATTGCACCAGAGCAGAAATAAAGAAATTGAAAAAAATAGGAAAAAATTACAGTCCGTAATTAAACCAGTAGCCTTTTGTGGTAGGCAGTCTCTCGCACTGCGTGAACACCGAGATTTAGGAAGTATTTCATCATGCGAAGAAAAGGCTGAAAATGAAGGCAATTTTAGGGCTCTGCTACGTTTTCGGGCTGAATCTGGTGACACCGATTTGTTTGATAAATCATCATCTACAACAATTTCTAGCAAATATACCAGTCCAGAGATACAAAACGAGATTATTAAGACATGTGGTCAATTTATTCAAGACCAACTTGTAAAAAATATTAATAAAGCAAGATGTTTCTCAGTACTTGCTGATGAAACTGCTGATATAGCTGGGAAAGAACACCTTACCTTATGTGTGCGCTATTTAGAGGAACCACTTGCTATTTTGAAAGAAGATTTTTTAGAATTTATCGAGGTGGAAAATTTATCTGGCGCCGGAATTGCAGAGGTAGTAAATTCAAGTTTAAAGCGACTCGGTATCGATACTCAGTATTTGAGGGGTCAAGGATATGATGGCGCAGCTGCTATGTCTGGGAAAATAAATGGTGTACAGGCAAAAATTTTAGAGATTCACCCCACTGCTCTCTATGTCCACTGTTGTAGTCATGCGTTAAATCTTGTTTTGTCGAAAGCTTGTTCAGTGCCATCAATTAGGAATTCTTTGGCTACTTTAACAGACGTTGTGAAATTCTTCCGTTTGTCACCAAAGAGGAATAACCTACTTAAAAATAAGGTTCAGGAATGTTTCGAAGGAAAAACAATGCATCGGCTTAAACGGTTATGCGATACCCGTTGGGTAGAAAGACACGAGGCACTTTTCACGTTTCACGAATTATTGGAGTCAGTTGTAGCAGCTCTACAGGATATTCATCAGGATGGCCACTATGACTCTGACACATCGAAGTTGGCAATGCTGTATCAACATTCAATATTCCAAACTGAATTTTTGACATCGATTTTTGTTGCTGAAAAGTGTTTTTCTCTTACTCTAAATCTGTCAAAAGCTTTGCAGAGGCCAGACAACGACTTAGTATCATCTTTTGGTATGATTGACAAAGCAACGGAAAAATTCAGAGAGATGCGATGTAATTCAGATGCTGAATTTAATAATATTTCCGACAGGGTTTCTGCCATAGGAAGTAGAATAGTGTTGGAAAAACCCAGAATTGTTAAAAAACAGATGCATCGAAATAACTATCAAAGTGAAAACGTGGAAGATTTCTATCGTAAGGCAATATTCATCCCATTCTTGGATTACCTTCTGCAAAATATGAATGATCGTTTCTTGATTCATAGAAGTGTACTCGATAGCTTAAACCATGTACTGCCTTGCAAAATTGAAAAATGTTCAATTGAAAAACTAATAGAATCAGCCCAGTTTTCTGCTGAGGATATAAATGTGTTACCCAATCTTTTTCGTGGGCAAGTAGAAATGTGGATAAGTAAATAGTTGTCACGGAATGCAGATGATCGGCCCAAAACAGCCATTGAAGCTTTGCAAGCCTGTGATGGTACATTTTTTCCAAATGTGAAAAAACTCTTAAAAATTCTGAGCACCTTGCCAATTACAACGTCTACTCCAGAAAGAAGTTTTTCAACTCTGAGGCGGCTTAAAACATACCTGCGAAGCACTATGTCCAATTCACGCCTAACTGAGCTTGCCCTATTAACTATCCTATTGATTCTGAAAACATTTTGAATTTAATGGCCTCAAGCAACAAGTACTGCATTTTATGAATAAGAAATGTTCCCGAACTACACCACCGAGGCACCGACCACCAAACCGATGCAATCCATTGGGTATGTATATGTGTTGTACTTGTGTTTGTATACTGACTCTATTTCATTTAATCTTTAGACTGTTTACTTTTGCAACATAACTTTTAAAACATTGTTTCTAAATCATGCGCTTTCGGTAGATTAAAGATTTAGATAAATAATTACACTTTTCTTCTTCTGTGCTGTATTTTCTTAATATCGTCATTACGTTAGCCAGATATAACGCTTGTAGTGACATCTTTAAGCGCAATAAGAATAAATAAATAAATATACACAGTGCGTCAAAGAATTTTTAAGACTGAGTTTGTAAAATGAAATAGAAACAAGAAATTGTAATTTGTTTTGGTTTGTTATTCAAAATAAGTCCCTCCGGCTTCAATACACTTGTTACAGCGATTTAATAATCATTCGAATGCCTGTTCCAGTTCACTTTGCGGAATTGCCTCCAAAGCACGCGTCGAAGCTGTTCGTATGGTCGAAATATCATCAAAATAACACCCTTTTAACGTCATTTTAAGTTTTGGGAACAAAGAAAAGTCGCAGGGTGCTAAATCAGGCGAATACGGTGGATGACTCAACACACAGACGTTATTTTTCGCCAAAAATCTACGAACAAGAAGTGAGGTGTGGCTGGATGCAATATCGTGCAACAAACACCAACTGTTTTCATCTCGATATTCTGGACGAATGCGACGAATTCTGCCCATCAAACGCCTCAAAACATTTAAATAAAACTCACCAGTAATTGTTTGTCCACTTGGAACAAATTCTTTGTGGATAATACCCTTACTATTGAAGAATGTAATGAGCATTGTTTTGATTCTCGATGGAACTTTTCTTGTTTTTTTGGCTTGTGGTGAGTTTTTTACTTCCATTCCGCGCTTTGTTTTAGGATAATATTCAAAACACCATGTTTCATCACCTATAACAATCGATTTTAAGAAGTTTGGATCATTTTCAGCGGTTAAAATGATGTCTCTGCAATGTGCACTTCTCCTTGATTTTTGTTCATTGGTTAAGGTGTGTGGAACAAATTTAGCACAGACTTTTGTTTTGCCCAAATCTTCATGAAGGATGGTTCGAATCGTTTCTTTGTTGATGTTTAAAGACTCTTCCATCATTCTTAGTGACGCACATCGATTGTTTGCCAAGAAATCTAGCATTTTTTTAATAATCTCAGGTGTCCTAGATGAACTTGGTCTTCCGGTATGCTTATCATCTTCTATGGTATCTCTTCCGTCCAAAACACGTTTGCGCCACAGGAAAACATTTGATCTACTTAAACAAAACTCACCGTAAACATGTTTTATCATTTGGTACGTTTCCGAGGTACTTTTACCAAGTTTTGCGCTAAATGTAATAACAGCCCTTTGTATGGAACTTAATAATTCAACATGAAACAAATTTTACTTCTCTAATGAACTCCCGTTTCGTTTGAGTTACTTTAACAACTGTGCAGTACTTTTGGCAAAAAGCAAGCAGATGGTCACGGTTTATAACGCATTCGCGATTATACTGGTGGCGCTACAGTAGGCTGAAATCTAGCGACAGTCTTAAAAATTATTTGACGCACTGTGTACATATCATCATCATCATTGTCAACCATCATCAATCCACTGCTAGACAAAGGTCTCCCCAAGTTTCTTCCACAACGGTCTGTCTTGTGCCAGTCTTCTCAATGTTACTCCCGCCTACTTTCGAATTTTATCCACCCATCTCCCATGGGGTCTTCTTCTAGGTCTTTTCCTGTCCCTTGGAATCCAGTCTAAAATTTCGGCTGTCCTTCTGACAATATGTCCAGCCTATTGCCATTTCAGGGATTTAACTCTGATCATGATGTCTTCCACTCTCGTCATTTTTCTGATCCACGAGTTCCTCTTCTTATCTCTCCTGGTTACACCAAGCATGCACCTCTCCATGCTACTTTAAGTTGTCTGCAGCCTTTGTATGTCCCTTTTAGTTAAGGTCCACGCCTCTGCACCATAAGTAAGCACTGGAAGGATGCATTGATCAAACACTTTTCTTTTAAGAAATGATGGCATATTGTTCTTGAAAATCACACTGTTTCTTCCAAAAGCTCTCCAGGCAAGTTTTGTACGCCGATTAATTTCTTCATCAATGTGACCCTCATTTGATATCTGCTGTCCAAGATAAATGTAGGTATCGGTTTTCTCCAGCTTTTCTCCATCGATCGATCAATCTTCATTTCTTGTAAAAGCATTGTACATCACTTTTGTCTTCTGAAAATTCATTTTTAATCCCACTTCTTTACTCTTGTCAGCAAGTTTCTGGATCATACTCTGCAGCTCTAATGGGGTAGTAGCAGAAATTACTAAGTCATCAGCAAAACGAAGGTGAGTTAAATAATCTCCATTAATCTTTATCCCTTTGTTTTTTCAGTTCAGTGATTGAAAGACATTTTCCAAAGTAGCATTAAAGAGTTTGGCAGATATAGTGTCGCTTGTCTCACTCCCTTTCCAATTTCTATGGGTGCTGTATTCTCAAATAGCCAATATTCACGCGATGCCTTAATGAAGGCAAGATTACTGAGGATTGGAACAGCGCTACAATGATCCTGCTACATAAAAAAGGTGACATTGAGGATCTCAGGAACTACAGACCTATCAGCCTCCTATCAGTGATTTATAAAATCTTTACTAAAGTTCTTTCACACCGCTTGAAGGTAACACTGGACATTTCTCAACCGAGAGAAGCGGCTACAGCACTGAATGAAGCTGGATTCAGAAGCGGCTACAGCACTATAGATCATATCCACGTACTGAGAGAACTAATTGAAAGAGCGAGGGAATATGAACTTACATTGTGCATGACTTTTATCGATTATGACTTTTATCGATTATGAAAAGGCCTTTGATTCGGTGAAACCATCAGCAGTTACAATGGCCTTGAAATCCCGCGGCATTGGAAATGCATACATTAATGTTATAAACATCGTCTATAAAAATGCAAGTGCAAAGATTCGGATTTTTGCAACTACCCCATCAGAGCTGTAGAGTATGATCCAGGAACTTGCTGGCAAGAGTAAAGAAGTGGGATTAAAAATGAACTTTCAGAAGACAAAATTGATGTACAATGCTTTTACAAGAAATGAAGATTTATCGATTGATTGAGAAAAGCTGGAGATAACAGATACACGTACGTTTATCTTGGACAGCAGATATCAAGTGAGAGTCACATTGATGAAGAAATTAATCGGCGTATAAAATTTGCCTGGAGAGCTTTTGGAAGAAACAGCATAATTTTCAAGAGCAATATGCCATTATGTCTTAAAAGGAAAGTGTTTGACCAATGCATCCTTCCAGTGCTTACGTATGGTGCAGAGATATGGACCTTAACTAAAAGAGACATACAAAGGCTGCAGACAACTCAAAGTAGCATGGAGAGGTGCGTGCTTGGTGTAACCAGGAGAGATAAGAAGAGGAACTCGTGGATCCGAAAAATGACAAGATTGGAAGGCATCATGATTAGAGTTAAATCCATGAAATGGCAATGGGCTGTACATACTGCCAGAAGGACAGACCATCGAAATTTTAGATTGGATTCCAAGGGACACTAAAAGAACCAGAAGAAGACCACATGGGAGATGGGTGGATGAAATTCGAAAGTATGCGGGAGTAACATGGAGGAGACTGGCAGAAGACAGACCGTTGTGGAAGACGCTTGGAGAGACCTTCGTCCAGCAGTGGATTGATAATGGTTGACAATGATGATGATGATGATGATGATATATAAATATGTATAATTTATTTTTTTGGAGCCCCTCCCAAAAATTTTGAAATGCTATGCCCCTGTACAGCACTAATAAAAATTGGAAAGGGAGTAAGACAAGGGAACGCCATATCTCCTAAACTCTTTAATGCCACATTGCAAAATGTCTTTCAATCATTGAAGTGGGAAAACAAAGGGATAAAAATTAATGGAGATCATTTAACTCACCTTCGTTTTGCTGATGACGTAGTCATTTTCGCAACTACTCCTTCAGAGAACTGATCCAAGAACTTGCTGACAAGAGTAAAAAAGAGGGATTAAAAATGAACTTTCAGAAGACAAAAGTGATGTACAATGCTTTTACAAGAAAAGAAGATTTATCGATTGATAGAGAAAAGCTTGAAACAACCGATTCCTACATTTATTTTTTTTTTTTTTTTGGCAGCAGATATCAAGTGAGGGTCACATTGATGAAGAAATTAATTGGCGTATAAAACTTGGATGGAGAGCTTTTGGAAGAAACAGTACAATTTTTAAGAGCAGTATGCCATTATGTCTTAAAAGGAGAGCTTTTGGAAGAAACAGTACAATTTTTAAGAGCAGTATGCCATTATGTCTTAAAAGGAGAGCTTTTGGAAGAAACAGTACAATTTTTAAGAGCAGTATGCCATTATGTCTTAAAAGGAACGTGTTTAAGCAGTGCATTCTGCCAGTGCTTGCGTTCGGAGCAAAGACATGGACCTTAACTAAAAAAGATATACAAAGACTGCAGACAACTCAAAGAGGCATGGAGAGATGCATGCTTGTTGTAGCAAGGAAAGATAAGATGAGGGACTTGTGGATAAGGAAAATGACAAGAGTGGACGACATCATGACCAGAGTGAAATCACTGAAATGGCAATGGGCTGGACATGTTGCCAGAAGAACAGACCACCGATGAACAACTGAAATTTTAGACTGGATTCTAAGGGACAGAAAAAGACCCAGAAGAAGACCCCCGTGGGAGATGGATGGATGAAATACGAAAGCATGCCGGAGTGACATGGAGGAGACAGGCTCAAGACAGACAATTTTTTATTTTGGGGTTCAACGTCTACCATTAACAATACTAAGAGCTACAGGGTGTTTGGAAAGTAACTGTGCACCTAGGCTACCGTTTTGTTTTCGCAGTTATCAAGTGCAGTATGTGCCACCGGAACGTAATGAAGTGGATTCTCCCAGTCGCAGCAGATCGCGGGAACCCATGGGCTCACTGCGCATGCACAGCAAGCTGCTCGGGGCGCAGCGAAATCTGCTGTGTATCGTGATCGCCCACGTACGCTTGATCAATTACAAACTGCAATAACTACGTTCATCAGAAACATCTCACAAGCAGAGCTGCAGCAAGTGTTTGCAAATAAACTGAAACGGGTTCAGCGCTGTATCGACGCTCGTGGAGATCACTTCGAACATTTTTTCTAAGTGCATAGCTTAGGTGCACAGTGACTTTCCGAACACCCTGTACAAGTAAACAGCCATCCCTATTTTCGGGCCATTTATTTCAGGGAAGGGAGAAAACTATCAGGATAAGCCAAATACGGTACCCATACCTCATCTTAGATATGAACCATGACTCATATTGCTATGAAAAAACCTGCATCTCTGACCACTCGGCCATTGGAACGGCGAGTGTGACTTTAAACAGCGTTTGTTTGTCCTCGGAAAGGGTTTGAAGGTATTTTTGTTTTAAAGTTGAATCTTTAATAAGTTTACAGGGTGTTTTTTTCATTTTTGCAGAGATGTTGGTATGTAATAATGATGAGTTAATTCCAGCACACCGCTAAGGATTATTGAAGCCCGATCAGGGATTGCTGATGATACACGACTAGCTAAATAGCTTTAGCCGAGGCATTAATAAAAGAAGGGGGGGGATAAACTTGCTTAAAACCAAAAGTTTGTAGGGCAGGGGCAATGGTTTAACGTGTCATCTGAATCATAGCAGATATTTGGCAACAACCTTACACTAACCGGGAAATCTTCTACTGAAAGTCGTACGCCCTAAACATTAATTCATCTGGGGCCTAACGGCGACTCAGAACATTAGCTACAGCACGCACATGGGTTCTTGCTTCACCGTCACCAGAAATGGACGCACGTGAACATGAGCACATACATGATTTACCTTACAAAAAACAAACACGCAAAATATGACCATGCGTATTTTGTAGAAGAGCTCATTTATAAGAAGCAGAAGTCCGGCATGGTAAAGTAACTGCCGTAGTGAGCATACTAACTCCAAATTCAAACATTACAAACATGTGCGTGGAGACTACAAACATGTGCGTGGAGAAAGTCCGCTTACGTAATGAATATGATACTGGGACAAGTCGATGAAATCAGTCTCTGCTAAAAGGAGAGAGGGAGGGGGAATAAAAGATTTTTTTTTTTTTACTTCCTATCTAATCTTTAAAATTCAACAGGCGACTCGCTATATCTCGGATTCAATCTAAAAATTCCTGTCACTTTGAACTCGGCTCTTCCCTATAGGAATGTGGCCTAGATTACCAAAATGAAACATTGGAAACGCATTTTGCAAGCGAAACCCCAACTGTCTTATTCGTAAGATCAGACAGCTTGTAAACCAAAACCTTATTTAAAAAAAAACAGTAGCACTTCCGATTGTATTTTTAGGATGATATTTTTCTACATGTTTTTAGTATTACTCTATCCGTCATTTGTAGATACGATATCTTAGTATCTAGCATTGGGATTCAGTTTCTTTTTCCTTTAACACAGCACGCCGCTAAATATAATGATAATGACTCATGCGCATTCACATTTCAGTGATGCACAGTTTTGGTCTAGGTGGCGCAAATGTATTTATATTTTTGGAATAATATTTTTCCTTTTAAAAGCCTGACAAGAATTTCATGTTCTGTTCTGTAAAAGGAAATGGATAAACTCAATGCTTTTGAAACAAAATGCCTGAGGAAAATCAATAGAACAAACTAGACGGAAAGAAAAACAAATGAAAAAGTCAGAGAAGAATTTAACTTTAAAGAAACAATACTTTCAGCACTAAAAAAGAGCCAACTTAGCTGGTTTGGATATATTTCAAGAATGAACCCAGAAAGACTACCAAACATATTATTAAATGGTAGAATTGAAGGACAGTCCAGTAGAGGAAGACCAAGAAAGAAATGGATTGACAACATTAAAGAAAGCACCCACTTAAATTCTGTAATAGAACTACCCACAAGAACAGCAGACAGAAAGAAATGGTGAAAATTCGTCTTTGAGGAACTACACCCGCCATGAGCGGAAGAAGAAAATGAGTATTAATGAGAGGAGGAGATGCAACACTAGGAAGTAGTGACGCAAATGCTGCGAAATTTCCTGGATGCAGATACGTGAGAAATGATCAAATTTGTCAGATTAAAAGATATAAAAGAAATGCGGGGAAGCAGACTTATAGGGCCACGTACGAAGTAAACCCTTCCTGATGTGCGATGCTTTTTCGACCACCCTCCACGGAATACGTAAATACAGAAATCTTACGCACGCACCTCCGCGACGAAGCGTTGTCGGAGGTGGTTGACGCAGAGTCTGTAGGTGTCGCTCCAACATACCCCAGACATTCTTTATCGGAAGCAAATCTGGGGATTAGGTAAGCCAAGATATCATGTCAACAACTTGTATAGACGACGTACGATGCATTTGCAGTAGGAGGGCGGGCATGGTCGAGCTGAAACAATGCGTTGTTCAGCTCTACCATGAGCGATGGGTTCCAGGATTTCTACGATATACCGAAGAGCCGTCACAGTTCCGGTAACAAATACTTAACTAGAGTGAAAATCATTAAAGATAGTTCCCCAAACCATGAAGTTTGGGAGGTGTGTTGTTTGACGGTAATCGTTGGATTGTTGCGTAGTCTCCATGGGTGCCACACGTGCAACCGATGACTCTCTGGTGGAAAGCAGAAGCGAGATTCATCTGTGTGCAGTACATCGGCGATGAAGTGCACACAGATGAAAAGCTTGGGATTTGCGCACGCCCGTCTTCAATACAGGATGCTTGGCAGCTGCGCCACTTCAAGCGCTGATGACGGTAGGCAGGGGTCATTGGCAAGGAACACGATAGATGCCGTGCGTGCAGTCCTGCTTTCCTTAAGCAGTTTGAAAGGGTTTGCCGTGTGATTGGGTGACCGATGTTCGGATTTACCGTGTGATTGGACGACTGGTGCTCGGGTTTGCCGTGTGATTGGGTGACTGATGCTCGGGTTTGCCGTATGATTGGATGACCGATACTCAGGTTTTCCGTGTGATTGGGCGACTGGTGCTCGGGTTTGCCGTGTGATTGGGCGACCGATGCTCGGGTTTGCCGTGTGATTTGGTGACTCGTGCTCTGGTTTGCCGTGTGATCGGGTGACTGAGAGTGAGACTGTCTGTTCTGTAGCCGCGGGTGGCCGAGTGGGCAACGTTCGTGACTGCCACGGGAAGGGCCTCAGGTTCGATCCCAGGCAGTTACGAACGCTCGATCCACTAAATACCCGCCGTGCGTCAGATGGGCACGTTAAGCCGTCGGACCTCGGGTACTGGCCCCCGGTAATAAATAAGGGCGTATTCCTCCCCCTTTCTACTTCGCTTCCGTGTCACTTTCCTATCGGGCGCTCTAGCACAAATCTCCTAGTTTCCTATTTCTAAGGGTTGTTTAAGACCTGGGGTCAGACACTCCCTTCCTAAAATCCTCTACATATGATCATTATCATGTCTGTTCTGTAAGGGCCTGTCTCCAGTTCAAACGGTTTTCTAGTCCTGTAGTTGTTCTAGCAAAACGACGGCTATCCATGCCTTCTCTCATTCTTTGTGAACGGTAACTATTGACTGAGGTATTGCGGTAGGCATAATATGAGACGCAATATGTTGAAGCCAGCTTAACAGGGGCTAATAATACGTCCTCTTTCGAAGTCCGTTAGCTGATGCCAATCACGGCGATGACGGTTCTCGGCATTCAACCTGTGATAGTTTTTCTCTGGGAGTCACTTTATAACAATTTGTGGCAGTGTATCACCGCATTCTGTGAAAACACAAGTTTGTCCGCGACGAACATCGAAGTCGTGTCCCCTCACTCCGGAGTAAGTCGCTCTCCCAACTGAGCTACGCGGACAGAATGTCTCGCTGCAGATTTGTCGTCGTGACACAGGTTTTCACTTTTGTAGTACGTCACATTATCACCCTCTTAATTTTTTTTTGTCTTTGAAACGAAGTGGGAATTCTTCATTAATTCCAAACAATGTGTGGAACAAACATCACACGTTTTTCGAAGAATCCAACGGCCAGTGGATCCATTTTCCACAATCGGGCGCCAATGTGAGAACACAAATTTTTGTACGCGACGGGCATCGAAACCGTGTCCCTTCACTCCGGAGTAAGTCGCTCTCCCAACTGAACTACGCGGACAGAATGTCTCGCTTCAGATTTGTCGTCTTGACACACGTTTTCACCTCTGTAGTACGCCACAATTCACCTTATTGTAATACATTCAGTTATTTTTTTCCTTGGGGTGTATGTATTTCTTTTCAGGGACCTTTCCTGCTATCTGTCCGCTACTATTTGACTTCCGAATAAGAACGCATTCAAGTAGTTCCCGATTTCGAAAGTAGAACACAGAGCCTTTGGAAGAAGATGCGCAGTGATCACATGCTTCTCTATGCGTACTACCTAGACTGATAGCCAAATCCCAGTGAATTGTCCCTACAAGCTAGACGACACCATAGCTGCTGGTCTGGCAGCACTACAATCCCGAGCTAGGGACGCGAAAGCTCCAACAACCACTGTGCCTAAACCTGCTGCAACTAACACCAGCACCACCGGAACTTCAACAACCCCAGGAGGAAAGAGAAAGGAAAAAGAAAAGGAGAAGAAATCTCCAAACTCCCATCATAAGAACCAGGATCGGGCAAGATCATCTGCGACACAGGAACCAAAATACCGCCCCATTTTACCACCAGAGACTACAGGGCGTCGGACAAAAGAGTCCCAAGCGCAAATGGACATTGCAGACGAAATGATGGAATCGGACAACTTTTAGTTGTCCCAGTTTTTCTCGGGTTTTGTTTTTCGTTTTTTCTTTTTCTCATTCACCACAATTCAAACCATGGATCAAATCGTTCAGTGGAACTGTCGAGGCTTTCGAACAAGACATGACGACGTGAAACATCTGCTTTCGTCATACTCTCCGGTGTGCCTTTGCCTCCAGGAGACAAAACTTAAACCATCAGACCTCCTTTCAGTTCGAGGCTACAGTGCATTTCGGAAAGATAATGTTTCAGGAGATATTGCTTGCGGGGGAGTTGCCATCCTTGTCCCCCACAATGTTCCAGTTTCTCCCGTTGCGGTCTCAACATCTTTACAAGCCGTTGCGGTGCGTATCTCCATGCCTGTGCCTCTAACCGTTTGCAGCATCTATCTGCAGCCGGATGAGGACGTGAGCGTGTCCGTTCTTGAGAGCTTAGTTGGGCAGCTGCCGTCACCTGCTCTTGTTCTGGGTGACTTCAATGCTCATAATCCATTGTGGGGTAGTGTCAGAACAGACACACGAGGCCGTAGGATCGAATCTCTTCTTTCCTCGACCTCTTTGTGCCTGTTTAACACCGGTGCTGACACTTACTTCCACGAGCCTACACGAAGTTTCAGTGCAATCGATTTATCTTTGGGTCAACCATCGGTTATGGCCGCCTGGTCGTGGACGGTGTGTGACGACCTCCATGGAAGCGACCACTTCCCAATTGTACTTAGGTATAATGTGAGCGTACCATCTTCTGCCTCCCGCCCTCCTCGTTGGAGGATGGATCGTGCCAAGTGGGAGGTCTTCACACCGTCCGCAATGATATCTTTTGCCATGGTGACCCGGGGTCAATTGACGCAGCTGTTACTGATGTCACAACGTGTATCATTCAGGCAGCAGATCTCTCTATCCCAAAAACATCAACGACGCTCCCAAGACGTCCGAAGCCTTGGTGGAACCCTGATTGCGCAGCGGCTAGGAGAGTTCAACATAAGGCCTGGTGTACTTTTCGGCGTTATCCGACCGATGCTAATCTTGTTAAATTTAAAAGAGCAAAATCTTACGCTCGGTTGGTGCGTCGACGAAGCAAGAGGGAGTCTTGGATGAAGTACGTTTCATCTATCAATTCACGTGCCAGTTCAAAAACTGTTTGGGAAAAAATTCGTAAGATCCGGGGAAACTATAGTTCCCGCCAAATTTCAATTCTTGAGAATAACGGCTGCACGTATGCTGAAGTTGGGGAGATTGTGGATTGCTTGGGCGAAGCGTTTGCCTCAATTTCTAGTTCTCAGGCGTATCTCCCGCCCTTTCAGAGGATTAAAACAACCGCGGAATGCCAGAAATTCTCCTTTGCGCCTTTTTATAACACTCAGTATAACTCCCCCTTCAGCATGGTTGAATTGCGGGTGGCTCTGCATCGGTCCGGCGCAACATCTGTCGGTCCCGACGACATCCACTATGACATGATTCGTCATCTCTCGCAGTCGTCTCTCGAGAATCTGTTAGTGCTTTTCAACCGCATTTGGTTGGAGCACAGTTTCCCGGACTCTTGGCGAAGAGCTTTTGTTTTACCTTTTCCCAAGCCTGGCAAAGACCCCAAGCTCTCCTCTAGTTATCGGCCAATTGCCCTCACTAGCTGTCTGTGCAAAATCCTTGAACGAATGGTTAATTCCCGGCTAATTTATTTTCTTGAAGAACATCGAATACTGTCTCCATCACAAAGCGGCTTCCGTCGTCATCGTTCAGCTCCTGACCATCTCCTGCTCCTTGAGACGTCTGTTCGTGAGGCGTTCGTACGTAGGCAGCACCTGGTGTCTGTATTTTTTGACATCGAAAAAGCTTACGATAGAGCGTGGCGTCACGGTATCCTCCGTGACCTCCACGAGAGTGGGTTGCGGGGAAACCTGCCAACCTTCATTGCCAACTTTCTTCGTAACCGTGTGTTCCAGGTGCGCCTGGGTACAACGCTGTCCGCCTTTTTCCATCAAGAACAAGGCGTTCCTCAAGGCAGCATTCTTTCGGTGACTCTGTTCATCCTCCGCATTAATTGTTTACTCAAAAATCTTCCTCCTACGGTTTCGGCTACCATTTATGTTGACGACCTTCACATCTTCTGTTCGTCATCCAGCATGCATTTCGTTGAAAGGCAGCTGCAGTCTGCAATTACCCAGATTGTTAAAGCGGCTAACAATAATGGGTTTGTTCTTTCTCCCGACAAGACAGCCTGTGTCCATTTCTGCCGGAGGCGTGGCCTCCATCCTGATCCAGAGCTCTATTTGGACCGTGCAGCCATTCCAGTTTTGCCGGAAACCAAGTTCCTTGGTTTGACCGTTGACCGTGCTCTCACCTTTCGCTCGCACGTTCGACGGCTAAGGACTTCCTGTTTGAGAGCCTTGTCAATCCTTAAGATCCTTGCCTCAGTCTCCTGGGGTGCAGACAGGACTTCTTTGTTCCGTATTTACCATTCTCTCATTCGGTCTAAGCTGGATTATGGCTGTATGGTGTATGGCTCTGCGCGTCCTACCGTTCTCCGGCCGTTGGATACCATCCACCATCAAGCGCTGCGTCTTTGTACGGGAGCCTTTCGTACGTCACCCATTCCCAGCCTTTATGCCGACGCGAACGAACCGTCGCTTCATTTACGCCGTCTGCAGCTGTCTCTTCAGTTTTACCTGAAACTTAAATCACTCACAGACCATCCTTTATACGATGCAGTTTTTCATCCCCAGCATGCTCGTTTGTTCGGGATCCGTCCCTCGTGCATTCGAACCTTCGGTCTTCGTATGGCGGCCGTAGCTCGTGATGCTGGGCTCGACTTGTCACTCGTTGGAGAGACCAGGGGCTTTGAGGATCCCCCATGGCATCCTCTTGGTGTCATGGTTGATACCAGCTTTACATCTTTTGACAAGTCCTCAACCCCTGCGTCAGTGTACCAGCAGCTCTTCGCTGAACACCGTTACGTCAATGCAGACTTTATTCCTGTTTTCACCGATGGATCTAAGGCGGCTGGTGTTGTTGGATCCGCCGCCGTCTGCGTTGACGAAGTTTCTGTTGCCCGCATTCCTCCTGAGGCCACGGTGTTTTCGGCGGAGATGCATGCTGTGTATCTTGCACTTGTTCACGTGCAGTCGAGCTCTCATCAGCGTGCTATTGTGTACACTGATTCGTTGAGTGTTGTGCAATCATTGTCATCTTTGGATTTCACTGGCCACCCCCTTCTTTTTACCGTACGGAGACTTCTTCGTTCTTTGTTCGAGGCTGATGTCCAGATTCGGTTCTGCTGGATTCCTGGGCATGTTGGGATCCCAGGGAACGAGTCTGCTGATGCTGATGCTAGATCTGCCTCCTCTTTGGTTGTCACACCGTTGCCACTGTTCCACCGTGATTTTCGCTTTCTTGTTCACGATCATATCAGACGAACGTGGCGGGGTCTGTGGGACCAACAGGTGGAGAATAAACTGCACCGTGTTAAACCCATCCATGGAGTCTGGAAATCATCGTGTCGCCGGAACCGTAGGGAAGAAGTTGTTCTTGCGCGTCTCCGCATTGGGCATTGTCGCTTCACGCATAGCTATTTGCTGTGTGGCGACGCTGCCCCAACGTGTGAGGCGTGCGACTGTTTACTCACCATCTCTCATGTTTTATGTAGTTGTGTTCGGTTTTGTAATAATCGGTTTCACTATTTTCAGTCTCATCTGCTGGACGAGGACGCAGCTACGCTTCAAAAACTTTTGGGCGACCACTGCGACACTTTCGCAGTATTTTCCTTTTTAAAACAGATTAACTTTTTAAAACTTATTTAAAAAAAAAAAAAAAAAAAAAAAAAGTTATATAATAAATATAATAGTAAACTAATAAAGTTATATATAAACCTAATTAACTAACTAGTCTTCACATCTTTCATCATCCTCTTTTCTAACTTTTACTAAGCCCGTCTGCTCTTAATCCATTCTCCACGCTTTTAAAGATCTTTAGCTGATAGTTCTGTGTCTGGCGCTCTTTGGCCAAACCTGGCCCTTGCGCCACTAAAATCAACTAACTAACTAACTAACTATACGCAGTGATCACATTCTTTTGACCGTTTGCCTGCGCTTTGGAATTATGAGTGGTCATTCGGAAGAAACGTTCTTTTAACCGTTTTTCTGCGCTCTGGAATTATGTGAATTTATGTTACGAAAAAGATTGAAAACTAATGATTCATTTTTAGAAATTATGAAATAATCGTAGCGTATTGCCCCCCACCCCCTGAGTGATATTGGTACCTAATTTGTACAAACTGGTTTTCATTTGTTTTCTAATACTGTATTAATTTTTTCTTTTATATATTTCTTAAACAGTTAAAGTTTTATTAAAAAGTGAATAAGTAGGTTTTTGCTATTTATAGTGTCATTGTATATACCAATAAAAAAATTCCATAACATTTATCATGAATTACTTTCTCTCATGTTGGGTGTGATCAGGTTTCATGTAAACAAAGCGGAACGATACACTCAAAATCGCGAACATCTTGAAAGCGTTCTTATTCGGAAGTCAAATAGTGTCATTTTGCATAACAATGAACAAAAGCAAACAGTGACGGGTAGATAACAGGTAAGGTCCCTTTTCAGCACCGTACCCAGTTCCATCACTAGATGGTCTGAATGCATATTTCTGAGAGATGACGAAAATGCATATTTCTCTATTCGCTTTTAAACATTCCATGTATAAAAACAAAACAGTGAACTGTATCGGATTGCTGTGGTTAAAACCAAGGTTGACCACGTAAGTTACAAGATACTTATTTAGATATTTTTTACGCGTAATTTATACGCATTTTACGTCGCGTAGAAAATTAATTTACCACACAATTTTCTACGCGGCGTAATAATTTATTTACATGATAATAAATTAATGAACAGTCATGTTAACGCAACAGCAGAACTAAGCATTTATTTTAAATCGTGTAGTTTATAATCGCAGAAATGAAAATAATGACAGTGGTGAAATATCAACAAGTTAGTAAAATCATGCAATGCATTGATTATGATACGCTTTCCAACATACTAGAAATCATTACTCAAGTTATCACTCAAGTTTTAAGGATAATGGCTGTGGAATAAATCTCGCTCCTATGCCCTGACCTTTGACCCCATTTCGATTATATTCAACAGAATTGGTTTGGTATACCTGCGGAACAACATACTAAAGTTTTGTCGCAATAGAAGCATTTTTAGTCAAATTAAGATGACAATGGCTGTAGAATAAATCTCGCTCCTGTGTCCCGACCTTTCACCCCATTTCGATGACATTCAACAGAATTGGTTTGGTATACCTCTGGAACAACATACTAAAGTTTTGTCGCAATAGAAGCATTTTTAGTCAAGTTAGGAGGATAATGGCTGTGGAATAAATTTCGCTCCTGTGTCCTGACCTTTGACCCCCATTTCTATGATATTCAACAGAACCGGTTCAGTATACTTCCGGAACAACATGATAAAGCTTTGTTGCAATCGAAGTACTTTTACGTAAGTTATGATATATAAGGGCAATGGAATGGATCCTGCTACTATGTGCTGACCTTTGACCAAATTTCGCCCATTTTAAATAGAGTTCGTTCCCAGGTGGTCTCCTTCCACATACTAAAATTTCATCGAAATCGATCCATTTTTACGCGAGTTATCGTGCTGACGGACAGACGGACGGACAAAGCTGGAGCATATACGCTTCTTCAACCTACGGTTGGAAAGCGTAAAAAATACGCATGGGTAATGCGAATGATGGAACTCTTTTTTTTCAAAAAGATTAATGTTCCTTTGGATTTGGCAGTTGTTAATGTTCATCATTACCCACCTAAACTAACATCACTTTTAAAAGCTTCAGTGACATTAATTTTATCCAAAGTAACCAGAAAAATTAAATGTCTATTACAGTTAAATCAGAATCGCACTTTTTTAACACTTAATAATATGTTATACACTGACATTTATTTTATTCTAAGGAAAACAAACAAAAAATAAAACGGTACGACCAAAAAATTTCCCACTTTTTGCTGTCTGTTTTTGAAACTGAAAGATTACAACCCTGTGAATTTTCATACTTTTTGATGATTCACAACATTTATTAATAAATTCTTCATTATATCCAGGCAACATTGTTGCTTTAATTTGAGTTTTAATTTAATAATGTCACATCGTTAATAATTTTATCAAAACTAAATTCAAACTAAAATAACATTTGGAGTTACATTATCACATATTGTCTACATACAATTTGTATATAACACTTGCCTAACAGTTTCATTCATTCTTATCTTTCTGTCACTTTTTAATAATCATCACATGTTTGATCTTTCATTTTTAGAGTGTAATATGTATGCACCAATTTCTTAGAAATTTCAAAGCTTAGTCTGTTTCTTGTTGCGTTATGAATGTACGACCAGTAGGAGAACAACCTTTCAAGCTGTGCTGATGATGCTGGTAAGTTGAGTAGTGTAATGGCTAATTGTGATGTCTTTAGAAAAATGCCAAAATGTAGATGGAGTACGAACTCCTTTTTCAAGTAATTTACCAAATATTCCCACACGATCTCTATATTGTTGGTAGCCTGTGGTTCCGGCTGCATCCGAAATCTGCAGTACAAAATTTTCTAACACCTCAAGACGTTCTTTCCCTGATATTTAGGATGCAATACGTTGGCAATGAGGCTATATTTATTTAGGGAATGTTCTCTTCCTTTATTGAGGCAAGGTAGCAAAAATGATCATGGCCTTCAGGAAGCTTCATATTCAACCAAAACTCCGCTGTATCAGCGACGTTGCCATCTTCTTTTTTAGCAATAGTTTATCAATTTGCTCACAAAGATTTAGTAGTTGAGCAGTAAACATTAATTTGGCCAAGGAAATCATTGTCATACAGCAGAGGCTTTACAGTGGATGGTATCTTTTCCCTTTTTCATCAATTTCCTGACGACCTTAGATCGGGGAATTTTCTAACGCTCACCGATCGGGAAAAATTTCCTAATAACCACTGATCATGGAAATTTTCCTAACGACCACAGATCGAGAAAATTGCAAAACAACCATCGATCTGGGGAATTTTTTTGACGACCGCCAATCTGGGAAAATTTTCTAACGAATACCGACCGGGGAAATTTTCTCATGGCCTCGCATTTGGGAAATTTTCCTAACGCCCATTGATCAAAGAAATTTTACTAACGACCATCGATCGGGAAATTTTCTAACGACCACGGATCTGTTTTAGCAATAGTTTATCAGTTCGCTCATAAAGATTTAGTAGTTGAGCAGTAAACATCAATTTGGACATGAAAATCATTGTCATACAGCAGATACTTTACAGTGAATGGTATCTTCTCTTTTTCATCAATTTCCTGACGACCTCAGATCTGGGTATTTTCTAACAACCACCGATCGGGAAAATTTTCCTAATGACCAGTGATCATGGAAATTTTCCTAACGGCCACAGATCGGAGAAAATTTCAAAACGACCACCGATCTGGGGAATTTTTCTGACGACCACCAATCTGGGAAAATTTTCTAACGACCACCGACCGAGGAAATGTTCCTAACGACCCTAGATCGGGGAAATGTTCTAACAACCACCGATGGGGAAATTTTCCAAACGCCCAATGATCAAGGAAATTTTTCAAATAACGACCGGTCGGGGAAATTTTCTAACAACCACCGATGGGGAAATTTTCCTAACGACTGATCAATTTTAAGACCATTGAGCACGGAAGTTTTCCTAAAGATCACATATCGGGGAAATTTATCCTAAAGACCACTGATCAGGGAAATTTTCTAGCGACCACTTATCTGGATGATGCTCGTGCAGCCACAGATCGGGGAAACTTTCCTAACGACCACTGATCAGCGAAATTTTCCTGATGACCACCGATCGTGGAAATTTTCCTAACGACCCCCAGTCAGCGAAATTTGAAACGACCACAGATCAAGGAATTTTATAACAACCATCGATCGGGGAAATCTTTCGTAAAGACCGCTGATCAAGAAAATTTCCCTAACGACCACATATCGAGGAAATTTTCAAACGACCACCAATCTGGAAGATGTTGGTACAACCACAGATCGGGGAAATTTTCCTAACGACCGCTGATCAGGGAAATTTTCCTAATGACCACAGATCGTGGAAATTTTCCTAATGACCACCAGTCAGAAAAATTTGATAACAACCACAGATCGGGGAAATCTTTCCTAACGACCACTGATCAGCGAAATTTTCTTAATGACCACCGATCGTGGAAATTTTCCTAACGACCTACCACAGATCAGCGAAATTTGATAACGACCACAGACCGCTTAAATTTTATAACGACCATCCATCGATCGGGAAATCTTTCCTAAAGACCGCCGATCAAGAAAATTTCCCTAAAGACTACATATCGGGGAAATTTCCAAACGACCATCGATCTGGAAGATGTTGGTAATCAAACCACAGATCCGGGGAAATTTTCCTAACTACCACAGATCAAGGAAATTTTTTGGCGAAAACGTATCGGGAAGATTTTCGAACAACCATCGAACGGGGATTTTTCTAACGACCACCGATCAAGGAAATTTTCCTAACGGCCGCAGATCCAGGAAGTCTTCTGACGACCACGGATCGGGGAAATTTTCTAACGAACACCGATCGGGGAAATTTTTCCTAAAAACCACTAATCAGGGAAATTTTCCTAACGACCACCGGATAGGGAAATTTGATAACGACCTCATATCGAAGAATATTCTAACGACTATCGGTATAGGAAATTTTTCTAATGACCACTGATCGGGGAAATTTCTCCTAAAGATCACTCATCAGGGATTTTTTCTAAATTTCAGGGAAATTTTCTAACGACCACCGATCGGGAAATTTTTCAAACGACCACTGATCGAAGAAATATTTTCTAAAGACCACTGATCAGGGAAATGCTCTAAACGATCACCTATCTGGAAAATGTTCGTAAGAACCACAGTTCTTGGAAATTTTCTGACGATCATGGATCGGGAAATTTTCCTAACAGCCACTGATCAGGGAAATTTTCCTAACAACCACTGATCAGGGAAATTTTCCCAATGGCCACCGATCAGGAAAATTTTCTTAATGACCACAGATTTTTCTAAAGGCCATCATCAAACCGGAAATGTTTTTCTAAAGACCACCGATCACAGAACTTTTCCTTAAGGCCACCGATCGGGGAAACTTTCCTAGCGCCTAATTGATCAAGTAAATTTTCCTAACGACTACCGATCATGGTAATTTTCCTAACGACATATCAGGGAAATTTATGACGACCACGGATCGGGGAAATTTTCTAACGACCACCGATCATCGAAATTTTTCTAAAGACCACCGATCGAGGAAGTTTTTTAACGACCTCCGATCGGAGAATTTTTTAACGATAACGGGTCGGGGAAATTTTCTAAAGACCACCGACCGGAGCATTTTTCTAACGACCTCCGAATGTTGAAATTTTCCCTTAACAACTACTGATCAGTGAAATCTTCCTAACGACCACTAATTGGGGATCTTCTCTAACGACCACCGATCAGGGAAATGTTCTGAAAGCCATCAGTCGGGGGAAAATTTTCCTAACGATCACTGTTCGGTGAAATTTTATAGCGACCACCGATGGGGGTGGGGGATTTTCCCAATGACCACCGGTCGGGGAATTTTTTAAAGACCACCGGCCGAGAATTTCCTACCAAAGTTCGTTGAAATTTTCCTAACGAATACTGATCAGGGGATTTTTTTCGAAGACCCCCGATCGGGAAAATTTTTCTAAAGACCACAGGTCGGGGAAATTTTCTAACTACCTCCAAACGAAGAAATTTTCCTAAGGACCACTGATCGCCGATTGTGATACACTGTTGGAAAGCCCTGATGTTCGCCTATTTATCGCCTGCGTTCGGTTTGGGTCTGTTCCACTCTGCGCGGGGAATGCCCATGTCAACTGCCCATCACCCCTATCTCTAATGTTTTGCCTACTGAGTGCATTTGAAAGAGAAACTCCACTCAAATGGTCTTCGTTATAAATGGCATCGAAAGAAAGAAGGAAATTTTGAAATCGGATATTTAGAACCAAAATTGTAGATGAAATGTACTTTGGATTCGATAACATCTGCATTTAAGTTTTCAGCAGCACGTTTTGCACCAAAAAAAGACCAATATGCAAGGATCATCGTTCTCACATTTCAGGCTTCTGAATGCAAAAAGAATTGTTTTGAATTCGAGTAACAGGTGTACAGTCATGTTGTCCACAGAGAGAAGTGCGGACATAGTAATCCTACAAGCAGTTACCTTTTCTTTTTTTTTTTTTTTTTTTCCCAAAAAGACATGCTAAAAATTGTAAAAGATGTAGTCAGGTATTACACACATGGGCGCCCATATAGCTTAGTTTTCAGGAAGGGGCGAATAGTATTTATAACTATACGAATAATATGTACCGACACCATATGCAAATTTCCATTGTGCATTCAAGTCATGTAACAGTTTTTACGTCATTCTCAAAACATAAATTTAAGTGGAAATCAGATGACCTAGAAACTACATAAATTAGACAGCTTGTTGGTACAATAAGAAAATTTCTTTGTCGTTCTTTTGATCTTTTCGGTCATTTGAGTCTCATGCTCTACAAAACCCCAGAAATCACTCCCTTGGTCATCAAGAAAGAAAATATACCCTCAAAACAAATTTCTGGGAAAAATTTCGAAAGAAGTTTGTCCAACAATGAACAGCTGCCCAGGGGATGATATATTTTTCATTTTTTCGCCTTTCATATACACTTTTCTACTGTACGTATGTACGCTCTTTTCCAATATGCAATGGGAAATTTCATTATTGATTACAGCCGTAAATTTCTGTTTTTTTCTACTGGAAATTCCCACGTTTTTCCTATTTTTACTGCATACACAAGCATCTACAAGTTCTACAGAAAAATTGGCAATCAGAATTATCGCGAAAGTCTATGTAGTACCTTCCAAGAACAGAGACAGCATGGTCCAATTTCCAGGGTAGGGCAAACGTCCCCTCTTTCCCCCGCCTCCATATGGTCACACAGACATGCATTTGTATGCACTGAACGGTCTGTCTTAGAATGTGATCGTGTTATACTGTACAAGGGCCTTCGTTCGGAACTGAGCGATACTGTATCTCATTATAGGGCGTCTTACAGTCTACGACGTATCAGAAGGCTGCTCATTCGACGTATCAGAAGGCTACAAAAATCATATAAAAATGTCACACCGATATGAAATTTTATGATACGGCTTTGTGTTCACCGGAATCAAAACCGAAAAGATTTTTGCTTTTTTTTAATTTTTAGTATTTTTGTAACCTCCGGCACTTGGCAAGAGAAGCTGTTCGTTATCAGTTTTTCTAAATATGATAGTACAGTAGATCTTGAGCCCTCTTCGGAATGATTGCGTAAGTTACATTTGTTTGTCCTTTCGATGATGTCTGCAGAAAATGAGGAAGATAAACCAGTTTATCTGAAAAAGAGAGATAACTTTAAAGATATTCGAACAGTGGAACCTAACCCGTGCAAGCAGTGTGGGCACATACCTCCTCGGATAAAAGATTGTGCGGGTAATTGCCCTAACGGATTCCGTAAGGCACAGAATCTTAGTTTTAATAAACATATGCTTCTTTTTTCTTTTCTTTTCTTATTTTTTTTTTCCTTTTTTCGATTTCTTAGACTCGCATCAAATGGAACATAAACGTGCTTTAGGAATTCTCCTAATGCTACCAACATTTTTTTTTTCAATGAGAAGACATACTCAGCCATGATCCTAGAACTAAATATAATATAAAAACGCCCTCTCTCTTCAATGCGTCACAGGTGCGCATCTGCGAGGGCGTCCTTATTTATTCCCATAGCCTCCCCATTACAATAAATTAATTATCGGTTTCCTGCACTTTAGACTACAACGCAATGACACAGGACAACTTACCGTACTTTAAGGGAACGGTAAACATTTCTACCTCGGAGAACGTCGTGCAAACATTCTTGTATGTCACTCTGTTACATTAAGATAGGGGTCGCCAAACTACGGCCCACGGTAAATGTTATTATATGAAGCTAAGTACATACTAGGACAAGCCGCCAACGGTAACCGATAACTCGGGTACAGTTGGCAAACTTTGAGCAAAGCTATTGCAAAATCTGAGCTCATTAAGGCGTCTATTATACATACATACATATCACTAAACTGTTCTCTGAGATTCAGAGGTTAGCTCCAAAAAGAAATACAAACTACCAGATATTTTTACTTACTGTTGTCGTATCAAACTTCTCCATTTACAGCGATCTTGACATACAACTCGGGCTTCACTGATATCCATTACACGCCGTACACAAGATCTTTTATACTTCATACTCATAATCTTTTTCTCATGCAGACACTCCTGAATCTGATCCACCCATGCCTTCCTTGGCCTTCCTCTGCCTTTTCTTCCCGCCACTTGGGCTGAAAAGATTTCCTTAGTAAGCATCTCATCACTCATTCTTTCAACATGGCCAAACCACCGAAGCATATTGGTCTACACCTTGCTAACAACATTTTACTTCACATCACACAACTGCAATACATCTTCATTCCTCACACAATCAGATCGTGTTTTTGCCACAAACCCCACGTATGTAACGCATTTCTCCAGCACACAAACGACTCCTATGTTTCTTCTCCAGTACCCAGGTTTCACTGCTATACATCAGAGTAGGAACAATTACACTTCCATGCACAGCCATGCTGGACTCTTTGGAGAACCCATCATTCCTGTGAAAACCTTCCAGAGAAGCTATGACTTTCAATGAAGAATTCACTCGCCTACTAATTTCACCATCCAATTTGTTCTCTCTGTCAAACATGCTTCCTAAATACCCAAACTCACTCACCTGGTCAATCACAGTGCCATTTATACTTGCATTGATTGGTTAGACCTTGACACATATTAGTTCATTGAAAATTAACGATATCTGCATTGATTGATATTCGGTTTACCAATTTCTTTTTTAATCCGGGACTTCCGAGCTTTGGCCAATTTCTCATTTGGTCCTTCTCTCCAAAAGTTTGGGGACCCCTGCATTAAGACTAAAAAGTCATGAAATTATTACATGGCCCTGAAGTATCGCTGCCAACTTGGTGGGGCTTTTCTGCCATACAGTTCGGCTCTTTCCCCATCCTCCATACAACTCGTTCCTTTCCCCATCCTCCATACAATTCGTTCCTTTCCCCATCTTCCATTCAGTCCGATTCTTGCCCCACACTCCATATAATCCAGTCCTTGCCCCATCTTCCACACAGTCATGTTCTTGCCCCATACTCCATACACTCCGGTTCTTGCCGCATCCTCGATATAGTCCGGTTCTTACTCCATACAACTGCAACCTGTTTCGCTCCATGACCAATTTCCTTCGAGGATGAGACTTCACTTGAGTGATTGATGTGAAAGATTCTGTCTTCAACACCTACCGAGTAGTAACTCCTTGGGTTCCTGTCGCTGGCGGAACGTTGGCAAAGGACGATAGGAAACAACAGCCTCTACCTTGCAGAATGAGGTGAGCATGTATGGCTTTCTTGAATTATTAAAGTTTGTAGCTGCAAACGGGGAGAACTTTTAGCTCGCCCAGGTAGTTCAAGCTACGTAACGGAAAAAGAAATCCTCAGATCGAAATAATATGAGCCGAGTTATTTTCCCGTAAGAAGGATGTAGCGATATTTCGATGTGAATACTTCATATGACAAAAAATGTTTTAAATATTTTTAACAACCTGAACGGAAAACCTAGACGACCGAGTGGTCAGAAGTGTGGGCTTCTGGCTATTCGTAGAATTTGAATTCGGGTCCGAGCTTTGGATAAGACGTTTATTCTACGGTACTGGTTCTGTCCCTTTCCTTGAACCAGTGACCTCAAATGAGGGACGGGCAACCTTTACAGCCTTAGATATACGAGCGGGAGGGGGGGGGGGCGTTATACTCCGACACCAACTTGAACGGTCTTTGTCAATCAAAACTGGTTTATTACTCTCTTACTTTCTTTTTCACCCGTTCATAGAGTTTTTTCGTAGTAAATTTCGGGGGGCTTAACTACAGCTGATAAGAAAAAACAAACTGGTGCCAACACATTGTTCATTAATAATTAGGAACTGTACACCAATTATACTCGAAATACTATAACTATATTAATAATCCGAAATTTCTTGGCGTAGAATAGAAATAAAACTTTCAAAGCTTTCGCACATAAACCAGATGTTGTTGTTTTTTCAAGGAAAACACGAGGCTGATGACGAGAATTTGACACGGAGCCACGCTGCTTTATCAAGTGATCACAGGATTTAGGTTGATAGACGTGCTGTTCGGGTGCTCCTACGCCATTGCTGGAAAAAAGGTTAAACGCGGCGGGAGCGACCATTTAACCCTTTTTTTCCTACCTTCCTTGAAAAAGCCATCTGGTTAATGTGCGAAAGCTTGGAAAGTTTTATTTCTATTCTACGCCAAGAAATTTCGGAATATTACTACGGTTATAGTATCATGAAAGAATTACGGGATTACACCATATAATACAAATTTTGAAAATGACAATCCGTTTTTTGGTGTAAAAATGACAAGGATGGTAAGTCCTGGAGCGATGAAAACTTTCAAGTTTTCGGATATTATCTGACTTACCATCCTTGTCACATTTACACCAAAAAACGGATTGTCATCTTCAAAATGGTTAGATAATGGCATTTTGAACATTGTTCCCTAATTGTTCAATCAGAAAAGGAAGCTGAAATGTTCGTTCCTCATCTGTACTTGACAGAATGAAAACACGCATACTCTAGCTGCCACGTAGTATACATGATGACGCATTCGGATGTGCTCACTTACATGGAAACTAAATCTGCTTTTGGAGATCTCGCTTCGTACCATTTCAAGAAAAAAAGATTCTGTCCTAAAAAGCTGATCGTAAATGGTCATCAGTCACTGGCGCCAACAACGGGGTGCTCAGGGGCTTGAGCACCCCATATAACAAAAATTCGGAGGGGGTGCACCCCTCCGAATTTTTGTTATATGTACTGGGTTCATACTTAAACATTTAGTTCCACTTTGCATAAAATAAAATAAGATAATCGGAATATACCGCAAATATTTGGTATCTATAAAAAAAATCAATATCTTCAAAAAATCGTGTTTTAACCACCGATACCGAATAAACACTTAAGAAATAAGACAGCCAAGCAATAGAGAAATCGGGGGTGTGGGTTGTGGTTTGTACCCTACCTTACTAACTGTTTAAAGCTACCGATTTATTTAATTTTTAGCAATCATGTTCCTTGCACATCAGTAAGTTTTCAGCGGCTCACCACGCACGCAGTGAGCTTCGGTAGGGTCAAAAAGCCATAAATATCAGAGAGGGAGTAATAAATGACCGTCGGAGAGTAGAAGGCACACAGTGAGACTGCGAATTATCTTTTCTCGCTCAAAGGGTAATTTTAAAGGGTTTTTTTTTCTGTTGTTGTTGCAGTTATTGTTTGTTTGACATAATTCTGTTGAGGCTTTTTTTCTCCCTTGCTTTATAAAACATGCTGTATAAGCAGTCACCAATAGTAAAATCAATCAATTCACGTAGGGGTGATACGCCAAATCGATAACAATCATTTCATATGTAATGCAGGATGAATGATGGCGGGGTGCCGGTAGGGATTTCCAAGTTACACTTGTTGATCAAAGCAAAAATTTCATTGTGATATATGCTGCGTTACACGCTAACTAACAATAACAAGGAAAATAATACAGCGCAATGATTATGAAACGCGTTTCTTTCCAACACTGAACACGTCAGTTTGTTTACTACTTCTAGAGCGAGCTCCTCAAAAGTATCGCTATTAGCCTACTGTCTGTTTTGACTAATGATATATACTGCCAATCTCAGCATTTTTCAACAGGTTTTGTCCAAAAGAAAAAAATTATAGAAGCTCTTGTGCGCACATTGCAGGAAATTAAATTGGAAGAATTAAAACTGTGTTTAAGAATTTGGTTGCTATAAAAAAAATGTAGTATCATTATCATGAAATCATTTATCGGTTTGTTTGCGTTTACACTGAAGACAAGGTCCATTTAAACACCTAAAATTTCAATACTGGAAACGGTACCTGCCTTTTGAATTTCAGCACCCCTCGAAATTTTCATCAGTCGGCGCCTATGTCATCAGTGAATTTTAGAATGTGATTCTTTCGTCTCTTTCAGACTTTCGGGCTTGTAATAATTAAACAAATTTGTTTATCATTGACATAAGATTATATTAGTTATTAGAAAAACATGCTTATAACTGCCAAGCCCTCTTGAGTTGCATATCGCCTTCTGTCTTTCTTGGTATTACATCCACTGAAGTTCAATGCACTGCTTTAATCGTGGCAGATTTGTGTGCTCACAAAATCTGCGTATCCAAAGGTCTTTCTGCAAAGAGTGTGCTGATGAGTAATTCCAACGCTATCACCATTTTATCAAGAAGCAGAGAAACAGAAGATACGCTTGTGCTCAATTGAAGCTATTTGTAGGCATAATTATTTCGTTATCGACCTTAATCTTAATGAGAAAGGGAATTTAAAAAAGAAAAAGTGTTTCTTCCTCTGCTATATCATTTGTTAGTGGAATAGTGCAAACAAAACTGATACCACGAAGCTCGCGCCGGTATGGAGCACGTGTCTGGGCGGGGAAAAAAATAGCGATCATCAACGATTTGTGATGGGTTCATGTTAACCAATCACTGTTTCACAAATAATCCTCTTAAGAACATAACATATGACCTTAATTTTCTTTTAATGTGGGGAAGGTTGACTCTGTTCTATTACAAGCAAATTTAGAACCATCTCGTACTATACGTACGGAATACATACACGGTGATTCAGAACTCATAGGACAAACTTTAAGGGGTGGTAGAGCACACTGCAACAAACATTTTTTGTATAGGAATGTATGGGCGTAAGTGACGCGTTGAGGCACAAACACAAGAAATAGACATGAAAGGAAACATAAATTGTGTACTTACAGCATCGTTGCCAAGTGCTTCTTTACAGCAATGTTTACGATAATTGCTCAAAATTGCGTCCACCAACAGTAATACATGCGTGGCAGCGTCGACGTACCAAGAACGATTTTCTGTGAATGTGTGGACGGGTATTGTAAACGACTTCCTGCTTGGCCCATATCTACTACCAACATGACGACTCGATGGCAGATGTTATCGTATTTTTCTGGAAGAGGTTTTACCAGAATTGCTTCAAGATGTACCACTGGCCGTCCGACAAGGACTGTGGTTTCAGCATGATGGGGCGCCAGCCCATTTCAGCATTCATGTGCGCAATTACCTGGATGCCACTTTTGGGGCGCGATGGATTGTCCGTGGTGGACCTGGTCTCTGATTCTGATTATCTGTATCAAATAGAAGTCATCGCTCTTGCCATCGTTTATAAGTGAGTCACGGAAAAATTTCTCATCGGCCGCCACCGGGAATCGAACCCAGGGTCTTCCAGTTATGCGCCGGATATGCTTCCACTGCACCACAGCGGCCTCGAAATACTCCAGACTCACAAACGACAAACTGCCAAACCACATGGCAGGGTTGCTTCTTTGGAGCCCCGCACAATGCTGGGGATTCACCACAGATGAACAGCAGCAATTTTCCTGGTCCACATCAACTGTGTATTTATCATTCATTCGCCTTCTAGTTATTTATTTAGATTTTCAATGCTGGTTTTTTTTTGTTCTTTTGTGTGTGTGTGTGAGAGAGAGAGAGAGAGAGAGAGAGAGAGAGGCACAAAGAGAGTGAAAGATATAGATAGATAGAGAGAGAAAGAGAGATAGAAAAAGAGAGAAAGTGAAAGAGAGGCAGAGAGAATGAAACAGATAGATAGATAGAGAGAGAAAGAGAGAGAAAAGAGAGAGAGAGAGAGAGAGAGAGACATAAAGACAGAGAGAGAGAGTGAAAGAGAAAGAGAGACAGAGAGTGCAAGAGAGAGAGAGTGAAAAAGAGAGAAACACTGAAAGAGAAAGAGAGAGAGTGAGAGAGAGAGAGAGAGTGAGAGAGAGAGAGAGAGAGAAAGAGAGAGAAAGAGAGAGAAAGAGAGAGTGAAAGAGATAGATAGAGAGAGAGAGAGAGAGAGAGAAAGAGAGAGACATAAAGACAGAGAGAGAGAGTGTGTGAAAGATATAGATAGACAAAGAGAGAAAGAGAGATAGAAAAACAGAGAGAGAGTGTGAAAGAAAAAGAGAGACATAGAGACAGAGAGTGAAAGAGAGAGAATGAAAGAGAGAGAAACAGTGAAATAGAAAGAGAGAGAGAGAGAGAGAGAGAGAGAGAGAGAGAGAAAGGGAGGGGGAGAGGTAGATTGTCACATCAAGACTAAAAAGTGAGAAGAAAAACCATGAAACTATTTCATCACTCTAAAGCACCGTTAGTTGTCGTACATGCAGCGGGATAATGAATGCCCTTTGTGTTGTGGATTTTCTTTCCCTTCCTTCTGGGGGTGGGGGTGGGAGGGAATAAGAAGGTTTCGAAGTTCGAACCTCTCTTGAGGAGGTAGGATACATTAGATAACTTCACCCATCTGATGGAGATTTAGTGGTCACTCAAGCCACTAAACAGAAACGTGGTCATATAAGATACTTTCATTCTATTCATGCAGGTAAGAAATATATGAATTAAAACATTTAAAATTTTACTTGATAAAACAGTATATAATTTTGGTAAAGAAAAACTGAAATTAAAAAAGTAATATATTATTATTATTTTTTTTTTTTTTGGAGGCATATGACCCCACACAAAATACTGAAGTTAGGCGCTGCTGATGGCCATTATTGCTTACCAAACACATTGGAGAAGAATAGACAGCACTGCTGATGGTCTATGCTTACCGAACACATTGGTGGAGAATAGACAGCACTGCTGATGGTCTATGCTTACCAAACACATTGGAGGAGAATAGACAGCACTGCTGATGGTCTATGCTTACCAAACACATTGGAGGAGAATAGACAGCACTACTGATGGTCTATGCTTACCAAACACATTGGAGGAGAATAGACAAGCAAAGAGCATGCTACTTCCCGGCTCCGGCATACATACAGAAAGCCACCATTGTAAAGAGTAACTAGCGTGTTAACGTGTTCGCGCGAGTATTTCAGTTCAAAATCTTTAACATTTAAGTGCATGTGACGCGAAATTTTCCTGTTTAGTAGTTTTTTTGTGTGTATTTTTTTTTAATCTGTGTACATGGCCGGCTGTGATATATAGCTTCATATTTACCTGCTTACTAGTCATGTTTGTTTTTACGCGGATATGAGCAGTTGCTAATTACAATTTGATCTAGAAAGTTCTCTGGTCGTACGCGAACATTCCTTCTGCGTAATTTCTGCAGTACACTATGAATTGAATCACACATTCTTGCTTTCCACAACAGGTATCTGTTCAGCCAACTTCTCCCATTCATAGATGGCGCTGCTGGTTCAATTAGTCTCTGTCGTTTCAGAACCGCTAGAAGCCTGTTTATTGCTTCTCCAATACCTTGGTATTACCTAAGGTATTACCTTCTATCCTCACATGCTCCATTTTTTAAATTCAGTTTAAGGTTATAGAATTTCGAAATTTTAATTTTGCCTTTGTACGTTTTTGTTGTTGTTGTTATTCCCGAGCAAAAACAACTCGTAATTTTCTGGATAAGCACTGCGGCTTTCATGGTAAAAAAATTGCGGTTCACCCAACCGCGGCTCTTACCCAGAATTTATTTTCTAAATGACTACTCAGAAAACAGTAAATTTATATATATCTCTCTCACAGTAAATAGCCATGAATTTTCCCCTTCTATTTGAAACATACGCTTATCCCGTCAAGATTGTTAAGAACGAGAGGAAGATCCATCACAGAGATTTTTCCAACCCACGTGTCTTCTCAACATTTCTTACAAAACTGAATTGAGCAAAAGTTTTAGAACACAGCAAAATCTATCAAAAATACCGAAATTCAGCATTGTTACATCATTAAATTTAATATTAAGGTAGTTCCACCTGAAAGCTCTGCCATGTTTCCAATGGTAAAAACTTCTGCATAATTTTTTTTGGCGGTTTTTTTTTTGAGTGGAGGTTTAACCTTTTAACGACCATTACCCCAAAATCCTGTATCACTCTAAATACCATAACGCCCGAAACTGTCTGTTTGTTCACTTCTTTGTTTAATAACACCAATAGTGACCGAGGTTGACTTCTGCTGATCCCTCATAGGTCGTTCAAATTTGAAAAACAGGTAAGGGTAGAAAATCTGACTCATTCTAGGTGTTTTGTGTGGATATGGCCGTTTGTATGTACTGGCGTTTTGGGCGTTATTGTCGTTAACGACCACCGTGAGCAACTCAGTGGGCTATAAGCAGTCGCCCGTCCCTAATGCAAGGGAACTGGTTCTAGGGAAGGGAGAGAGTTCTGGTTCTGTAAGACAAACACAACATCTATGCCTCACCGGGATTCGAATCCGGACTCATCTCGGACGAATCATCAGAAGCCATAGCCTAGACCACTGCGCCAATGTATTCCCAATGCCTTAATGGCTTAATGTATTCCGAAGGATGAAAATTTGCAAATCGATAAAAATAATTTTAAATTATAGCATAGCATACTTAATATTTGCTAAGATTAAAACATAATTATATTAAAAGTCAATAATTTTTCCTTAGGTAATGTTGAAATTACTGATAGGTGGCGTGACCTGTTCATTGATGACCAGACATAGTTTCTGATGATGGCACGACTACTTCATATCCACAGACCAACGCAGAGTACAAAGCAATTCTCCCGTAGAGGTATTCTGTAATCTGTGTCTTACTCGCATTTATTTTAAAGGAAACAATGACTTACCAGTGCTGATTCATGGGTTAAAATATTGGGTGGACTTTAAAAGGCGTTTCTCAAGGAGGAGATACTAATACCATTGCGCAGTGGGCGATCGATGACCAATGATTATAAAAATTTATTTCGTAGGAAAATAGCTATGTGCACAATTTAACTTCCACAATAATCTTAATGGTGATTTAGCTAGAAATTGGGTCTTCAAAAGGCAAGAAATTTTATTTTTATTTTTTATTTTTTTGTCAAAACGGGATTTTTAAAAGGAAAATAAATCTGAAATTTTAAAAATCCGCTTATGGTTGAATGTACCGTGTTTTGATGATACATTCAATCACGAGTGGATTTTCAAGATTTTTTGACAGCTAAATTGTTAAATTTTGTTTATGACTGAATTTGTTTTAAATGCATATCCTGACAGCTCTCTTTCATCCAGCAGGATCTAAGAGATTTTTTTTTCATGAGGAAATTTATATGTTCCCTTGCAGATACGTGTGTTTTTGTAGTGGACAAAAAGACTAAAATTCCCGTCCTACTTTTAGTCGTCCAAAACTACCATTTCCCATTCTTTCTGGAGAAAATATTTTCTAAGGAGAGGATCGTAGCTACCGTATTTCCCCAAAAGTAAGACCTAACCGGAAAATAAGCCCTAGCATGATTTTTCCTGATGCTCGTAATATCAGCCCTACCCCGAAAATAAGCCAGTTACGATACGTAGTACCGCAGTCAGCCAGCCTATCACTGTTCAAAAGAACTGAAGCGAGTGCCAAAATCATTGGGGGATACCCTGTTCATGAATTTAATTTGCGTTGAATATCCAGAGTAAGAAAGAAAGCAGATTGACTTTGAACTCAGCCGAGGATATGGTTTTTGTAATTACGGCGCATGTATTCAGTTCGGTTCAGAGAGCTAGCGGCAGACGAAAAGAAGCAGTTATTCAGTTCCGAAAAGGGAATCCGACGTGGGAAACTTTACCGGTGAGCGCTATCTTTGGCGGAAAAGTTATTCATCAACAGTTGGTGGGTGTTTTTAGAAATGGGGGGGTGCGAACTCAAAGAAAAAGCAAAAAGTGTACTAACCGCCTTCAATGGATTACGAAAGGGGTTCACCCCTGTCCAAGTTATTGTGTTCGCAACGGTGACTGAAAGAATTCTTTAAAAATCAGGGAGTTAATATTTTGGGGCCGAACGTACATTCTTAACTGTCATCATTTTTGTTGCCACTCCTGTGTCGTTTAACAATTAACACAGTCTTCAATTAACACTTGATTTAATGGTAGATTTAAAGGGAATAATATTTTGACCCCCAGACAAGATGAGTGCAAAAAGAAAGAGCTATTCCGTCGAGTACAAGAAAGGAATCGTGGAGGACTACCGGGGCAAGAATCTTACGGCTTTCTGCAAAGAGAAGAAGTTGGATCTCCGAATGGTCAGAAAATGGAGAGCAGAGTACGATAACCTCAGTCAACAGGTGGACGAGGGAAATGCTAAAAAGCACAAGTGTGGATCAGGTCGGCAACCATTATTTCCTTAGCTGGAAGACATCATCTGTGAATGGATTGCTGAGAGGAGAGCAAAGGCTTTGGTTGTGCGCAGGGCTAATATTTAAGCATTTGCCCTTGCAATGGCACCACAGTTAGAAATATCCACAGAAGAATTCAAAGCATCACAACACTAGCTGGATGGCTTCCTTCAGCGATATGAACTGTGTCTAAGAAGATCGACAACACTGTTCAAGCTGGAAGATACTGAAGTTATTAAACGTGCACTTGCATTCAAGTCCTTTGTTGGCGGCATCGACTTTTCTAAATACCAGCTCTACAACATGATTGCTATGGATAAAACTGCAGTGTTTATGGGCCAAGGATCTCAAACGACAATAGATCAGAAGGGTGCCTCGTCAATCTACATTCCCTCCACTGGTTACAAAAGTGCATGAGTTACCTGTGTTTTGGCAATTCATCTGGATGGAAAGAAAGCCCCCACCTCTAATCATCGCTATGGGCATGAAAGATAAGATTGAACGTGTTTCAGGCATTTATGTTCTTTAAACCGAAAAAGCCTGGTGCACACAAGCAGTTACAAGGAAATGGGTCGATTTAATGCTGCCACTTGTTTTGCGAGGTGGCGAAAGAGATCTGCTAGTCTGGGATTCAGCCAGCACTCACCGCCGAAGACATGAAGAACTTCCTTGCAGAGAGAATAGATCAAATAATGATTCCCGCAGGAATCACTGCCTGACTCTTGATATTGTAATAAACAAGCCATTCAAGGATCATTTGCGCATGGAAATCAATGACTATATTGAAAATAGAATGGAGAGAAATCAGCGTGGAAACTTTGTGAAGCCTAGCCTGGAAGAGGTCGTGACTTGGGTGAAGAACTCATGGAATAAAATCACTGACAGCTGTGTTGCCAATGCACTACGAGCAGGCTACATGGACTAGAAGTGCTCATTTAAGGAAAGCTTTATTGCTGGACATGAGAGATTGGGGTCAATGGTTCTACAGGAAATGGAGTCGCAAGAAATTCAGGCCGGAATTCTGGGTTTGGAGAGTTATGACGATGTTCCAGAAGAAGATGACATGACTGTATTTGAATAAATGTAGATGAAAAAAAAAAAAAAAAGAAAAAACGTTGGTAGCACATGAAAAAATAAGACATCCCCTGAAAATAAGCCCTAATGCGTCTTTTGCAGCAAAAATTAATATAATACCCGGTCTTATTTTCGGGGAAACACAGTTAGTAGGGGAGGGGGAGCTAGATGACGCTCAGCGCCGCTTTCAAGGCAAGCAAGCCCCCCCCCCCTCCTCCCTTCCTGGAAAATACACATTGACATAAATTTTCAATTCTTTGAACTTCAATTTCCGTTCGCTTATGAAAATAAATTTTGTATTCCATTATAAGCATAAATGATTTTCCTTGTTTTGTACCGACCAGTTGGCGCAGTAATCTGAGCACTGGGTTCTAACCGTTCGCCTGAGATCGGGGACCTTGTGAGGCATAGGTGGTGTGTTTGATTTTGTGACGCTGTCGTTAGAGTTGGGAACGGTGGTCGTTACCGTTAACACCCTTCCCCCCCTCCCATCCCCCAAAAGAAACGGTACAGGTTTACTGAAGCCGAGAGTCCTTGGTCATGCATAAAATGTCTCTCGTTGAAACCCTGAAAATGTCATATACCACGTTTCTGGTCATAATTTAGAATTAAATTTGACATTAGTCTGACACAGTGATTGGAAAACTACTTTCTAAAAATAGCTAGCTGCTGCTACAACTGTCTAAGCGCTGGCTTCTGCTAATTCGTCCGTGAAGGGTCCGGGTTCGAATCCCGGTGAGCGCATGGATGTTGTGCTTCCCTGGAACCACGGTGGCCGAAAATTAATAACTGGCGACTGCTTTTAGCCCATCGAGTTGCTCACAGTGGTCGTTGAACTTCCAAGCAAGAGAAAAATCATTTTATCGTGTATTACATATTTTTAACAAAGGAAAAAATTGAAGTGATACAGCACAAATGATGAACAACTACATAGAAATTATTTTTAAATGGGAATCAGTAGGAGCAGCTGCGCCAATGTTTCTCTGACACATGGCGACTGAGCTTGATGGTGTTTTGGGACAGGGAATCGAGAATGCCGGGTTTTTTGTTGTTTTTTCGGAGAAACGTAGAACTTTAAAGAACATTACCAAAAAAGAAAAAGAAAATAAGAAAAAAAAAAAAAGAGTAACAGAGGTGGAGGCGCGTTGGGCAGAAAGCTGAATCCTTGTTTGTCGTTTGGTAAGTGACTATGAGATGATAAGCTGCTGTTTAAAAGCTTCCAGGTAGTTTGTTGCCTACGAAGGAGTGCTGCCGTGGGGACGTTTTAACTAAATGTATCCTTCTACGCGTTGGGAAATAGTGCTAAAGGGAAATCCTTGCGTGTGCGCGAGGGAGAAAGGCATCTTCTTGCTTATTGTTTTTTGTCCAGTAGGAGTGGTTTTACGATGGTTGCTGGAAAAAATAAAGACGTATTTTTGGCGGGATTCTGGTGCTCTTCGTTTTTGAGAGGGAAAGGGTGTATGGCTATTGACCACGGTCAGGGGCGTAGGTAGGATTTTGTCTTGGGGGGGGACAACATCTACTAGTTCAAAAGCAGAACCGGATATATATTCTTACATATATATTTTCAGTTTCCTTAAAATATAATATATTTATATATATATATATATATATATATATATATATATATATTCTATAAAGAAGATACCTAAGCAAAAAAATACATTTATAATTTTGACTCACACCTAATACAACATAGAAAAGGTTATGTATCTACCTGTGTGAGTAAAAGGAGAAAAGATAAAAAATAAAATAAAACAACTGAATGTAGAAGGTGTCGAGAATACTGAGCCTTGGCCTTATCAAGGACCAGCAAAAACTCTGCATTTTCTCACTTCACAAAGACCTAGTTGGAAATGGGTTTCTGCAAGGCCATAGATGCAAGTAACATTCCCACCTAAAATAGTTAAAAAATATATATATATAGTCATGTCCTTCGTAGAGTAGCATGACCTAGCACTAGTTAACAATTTCGCTTGCATCCATTAACCTTCATGGCCCGACCCATGCTCTTCATCTGTTACTATTAAACAGAGAGAAGAAGATTAAAGAGAACTCAAGCTGTGAGAGTGACATAATAAATGGAAATGATTTTCAGCTATAACGAAATTCCAAGTTCGTTTGAGAGAGAATTTAAACCTGAAAAATAATGCAAAGGAATCCAAATTTTACATTGCAATTAAAAAAAAAAGGAAATGTTAATTTATACCGAACAGATTTTTGAAAGAAAACTTGAGTCTAAAACCCCCTACTCTACAACTTATGACAGCACGAAAACGAGAATAAGTTAAAGATAAATATTAACTAAAGAAAACTTTGTGAAAGTTATATACCTTAAACAGTTAGTTGCAATATGTACAAAGTATTTCAGCAGGTAACCCATCTATTAGCCTCTTTGATAAAAGAGTTAATTTTCCTTTCAAAGTAATTAAATATCTACACTGGAATAATAACATTTCAACCAAAGTAATTGAGAATGTACTAATTTCTCAGGTCCTAAGAATTTCAAGAATTTGCAGCAACAATTTGGATTTCAATTACCACATTAATATACTATTAGAAAGTTTTCTAGAGAACGAAATTCCTTCTTCTTTCATCAAAAGAACTTTAAGAAAAATTATTCTGAATAATAGAGTAAGGTTGGCAGATCTGCTTTAATTTTCTACACAGTTAATAATATGATTCTGACCAATCAAAGCCGTAAGGAAGTTGGCTAGAGGATGCCTATTAACTACCTAAAGGAACCTTAGTGCTATGGATATGACGGTCCTATTAAAACAAAAAATTAAATAATATAAACAAAATCACAAAAAAAGCTTAAAAATCTGTTTATAAAAGAAAATAAAAACAAATAAAAAGAAAACTAGTTATTCATCACTAGGATAGCTATACTAAAAATAGTAAAACCAACATTAAAATTAATAAGATTCTGATTAATCTATAGAAGCTCACTAAGGTGATTTAATACATGCAAAGATTATTAAATAAACTGCTCGTGTATTTCATAATATTTCTCATGTATTCTGGAGAGTTAATTCTGCTCATTCTGATCATACAGATCCACAGTCTTAAGTTTATATATTTTTTTCTCTGGTTAAAATCTCCGCGCGTTGTTTTCTTGCTGTATGAGGAGGCCATCAGCCCCACCCTCACTGCCCCCCAGCGTCTAGGGAGTGGCAGAAGGGGTCAGCCATGTTCTCCTCTTGTGTGGAGAAAAGTTTTTGTTACACAAGAGGTAAGCTCTCTTCCTTGTTTTTGGGTTCTAGGTTTTATAAGTTCAATGTTTGTACTTTATGTACCTTTTCTCTGTCGTTTTTTAGCTTTTTCAGCTTTTTAAGCATTGATTTGTCTGTTAACATTTTTGCGGGTTTTAACTCTTACTTTTCTTTGTAACTTTGAGCGTCTTTTGAGGTACCTAGGAACAGAAGAAGGCTAAGCCTGTTCCTTTTCTATGCGCTGTCTATGCGCTGTTTTTTCAAAGTAGTTAAGTTCTTAATAACTAATTAATTATGCACTTAAAGCACTGCTGAAATACTTTGTACATATTGCAACTAACTGTTTAAGGTATATAACTTTCACAAAGTTTTTCTTTAGTTAATATTTATCTTTAACTTATTCTCGTTTTCGTGCTGTCATAAGTTGTAGAGTAGGGGTTTTAGACTCAAGTTTTCTTTCAAAAATCTGTTCGGTATAAATTAACATTTCTTTTTTTTTTTAATTGCAATGTAAAATTTGATTCCTTTGCATTATTTTTCAGGTTTAAATTCTCTCTCAAACGAACTTGAATTTCGTTATAGCTGAAAATCATTTCCATTTATTATGTCACTTTCACAGCTTGAGTTCTCTTTAATCTTCTTCTCTCTGTTTAATAGTAACAGATGAAGAGCATGGGTCGGGCCATGAAGGTTAATGGATGCAAGCGAAATTGTTAACTAGTGCTAGGTCATGCTACTCTACGAAGGACATGACTTATATATATATATTTTTTAACTATTTTAGGTGGGAATGTTACTTGCATCTATGGCCTTGCAGAAACCCATTTCCAACTAGGTCTTTGTGGAAGTGAGAAAATGCAGAGTTTTTGCTGGTCCTTGATAAGGCCAAGGCTCAGTATTCTCGACACCTTCTACATTCAGTTGTTTTATTTTTATTTTTTTATCTTTTCTCCTTTTTACTCACACAGGTAGATACATAACCTTTTCTATGTTGTATTAGGTGTGAGTCAAAATTATATATGTATTTTTTTGCTTAGGTATCTTCTTTATAGAATGTGTATTCTGAATTTTCAAAACTGCTGCGTTGCGCGTTTTGATTTTTCAGGTTATTTTGCACCTTCGTTTTAAATTCTAAAATTGTTTCCTTAGTCTTCAGTTTTGCTCTTAAGTATATATATATATATATATATATTCAGGTAATGCGTAACATCACAGCCTCTCCTTGACAAATGTCAACCCAGCCTTCTCGTGCTGTTCCCACTGCCTCGGAGAAAAGTTCGGAAGCAATTCGAGCAGTTGGAGGTGTTCGAGAGGGGTTGCATCGTCGGACTCCAGGAAGAGGGACGGTCTTATCGCCGTATTACGCGCCATACCGGTCGTGTGGATATCACTATAGCACCCTGTTGGGGGCAGTGGATAGAACAAGGCACGCAACAGCGACAGGAAGGGTCTGGGAGACCTAGACGAAAAACTGAGAGAGAGAACCGACGAGTTGTCCGACATGAGCGTAGTGACCCAACAGCCACAACTGCAGATATTCCGCGAGCAGTGGTGCCCCCCATGCATCGTCCAATTCGTGCCAGCGCCATTAGAAGACGGCTGCACCACGTAGGACTACACGCACACAGAGCGTTACGACCAAAGGCTGCAATGGTGTCGTGCGAGATTGTCATGGAGACACGCAAAATGGCAGCTGGTGATCTTCAGTGACGAGTCCCGCTTTGTCTTTGAGGAGACGACCAGAGAGTCCATGTGTGGAGGCACCGTAGTCAGCCCCAAGATGAACGGTTTGTTGTCGAGCGTCACACGTCCAGAAGGCCCGGTGTCATGGTGTGGGGTGCAATTGCCTACGATGCCAGATCCCCTCTGATGCTCATTACACGCACTTTGACAGCCCAACGTTAAGTTAATGAGGTCCTGCAACCACTGGCCTTACCTTTTCTGAACGTTCACTCCGTTGCGATTTCCCAACAGGACAACGCTCGTCCGCATACAGCTGCTGTCTCGAGAGCTTGCCTTCAAGGCACTGACATTCTGCTGTGGCCAGCCGCATCACCACACCTATCGCCGATTGAAAATGTGTGGGCTGCTATTGAACGCGCTATCCACACTGCACCCATACCGCACAATCTGCAGGAACTGCGTGAGAAGATTCAAGCTGCATGGGATGGCTTTTCGCAGGACACCATTAAGAACCTCTACATTTCCATGCCGAGACATCTGGCATGCTGCGCGCGCGAACATGGCGGCCCGACGCCATACTGAGAGACACTACTTATTGACGTGTAGCTCAATAAATATTGCCCATTTCAGTCTCAATGTTTAATCATTTCTTGTTCCTGGTAACCTTTGCCTTCCTAATGAATAGCATTGCAATCCGACACGTACTTCTGGGTGCAACAATTTTTTTGACGATGAGTATATATGAGAAACATTTCACAGCAGAAACACTCTCCAACAAAGAAGGAATTTTTGAAATCGGACTCTTAGACCCAGAGATATCGATAAATATAAAATATGTGCGCCCGCTGGCGGGAAATCATGCATTATTTTAAGAAGAAAGGATTCGCAAAAGGGTTTTCGATATGAGCGGTATCTGTCCAGGAAAGAATTTTTTCAGTCGAGCTTTCAGGAACTCAGATTTTGCTGTAAATACATCAGAAGCAGAAATTAGCACTCATGCCCCCTGGTGGCCAAACCATTCCTTACCAAATATTGGAAATAATATGAAAAACATTTCCCATCAGGAGCTGCATGCGATACAGGAAGAATTTTTTCAATTCGGGCTTTTAGAAGCAGAAATATCGGGGAAAACGCAATTTGCCATAACGCCCCCTAACGGAAAGTCTATCATTTACTTGAAAATTTTTAAATTATATGAAAAACGTGTCGAACCGCAAACTCTATTCAACAAAGAAGGATTTTTTCAAATCGGACTCTTAGAAAAAGAGATACTGTCAAAAATAAGACATACACCTACGCACCCTGGCGGAGAAACCATGCATTATTTTAACAGGAAAATATTTCGAAAGGTTTTATTGAAGTGAGTAGTATCGGTCCACAAACAATTTTTTTTTTTTCAATCGAGAGTTTAGAAGCTCAGATTTTGCTGCAAATACAACAGAAGGGGAAATTAAGACTCACGCCCCCTGGTGGCCAAAGCATTTTTTACCAAAAATTAGAAATTATATGAAAAAGAATTATCATCAGGAGCTGTATCCGGTGCAGAAAGAATTTTTCATATCGGAGTTTTAGAAGCAGAGATATCAGGGGAAACGCAATATATCTTTACGACGTCCAGCGGAAAGTCTATTAATTACTTGAAGATTCTGACGTTATATGAAAAACATGTCGCACCGGATACTCTATCTAATAAAGAAGAAATGTTTCAAATCGGACGATTAGAAGCAGAGATATTGACAAAAATAAGATATACTGTATATCTACGCTCCCTGTTGAACAAACCATGAAATGTTTTAATAAAAAAATATTCCGAAAAGGTTTATCGGCATGAGTGGCATCGGTCCACGAACGAATTTTTCCAATCGAGATTTTAGAAGCTCAGATTTTTTGGCAAATACGTCAGAAGCAGAAATTAACACTTACGCCTTCTGGTGGCCAAACCATTCTTTACCAAAAATTAGAAAATATATGCAAAACATTTCCTATCAGTAGCTACTGTATCAGCTGAAGAAACAAAAATTCAAATCGGGACCGGTTTAAAAGTACAGATATCGGGGAAAAACGCAATTTACTTTTACGCTCCCTAGCGGAAAATCTGTACGTAACTTGAAAAAGTTACTACACCTAAAATACTCTTCGACATAAATGGGGTCGAAAGTAAAAGTTTTTTTTCAATCGCATGTTTAGAAGCAAATATATAGAATAAAATGTATTTCGAATTGGATATCATCTGCAGTTAGCCTCTTAAATACAACTGTACAACTTTGCCCTGTAGCGGCAGAGTTGTACATCGTAAAAAAAAAAAAAAAAAAAAGTTAGTAAAATCATGCAATGCAATGATTATGAATGCTTTCCAACATACCAGAAATCATTACTCAAGTTATGAGGATAATATCTGTAGAATAAATCTCGCTCCTCTGACCCGACTTTTGACCCCACTTGAATTATATAAAAGTAATGCGTAATGCACACACAGCACGTGACGTAATGAGGCAGATGGTCGCGCGCTAGCCCACTGGAAAGAAGAGGCCCTGAAACGAACGGTCATGTGACCAACTTAGTCTGAATTTTCAGCTTATTATTTGTAATTATTTATTATTTTTTACTACTGCAAGCAAACTATATTTATATGTGCCACACATATAGTACATTTTTTTCACAAAACTGGAACAAGAATAAAACAGTTTTGACTGGAAAACAATGCAATAAGAGATTTTAAGAGGCTTTAATCACAAGAATAATAACTGTATTCAAACTTCCGGTAAAAATTTGGATAAATGTCACAAAACTGAGACCATTTTGGTCACATGACAGCCGTTCGTTTCAGGGCCTCCTCTTTCCAGTGTACTATGGTCGCAAGAGTGTGACGTCATAAAACTTTAATAGGATCCACAAACAACGCGTGACGTAATAAGGCAGGTGACGTGACCGCGCGTCAACATCTCAATCACGAGTCGATCGTGAGAGCGTGACGTCATATAATTTCTAAGAATGGGAAACATTAATAGGACGACACCATGACACTAAAAAAGTAGTAACTCGGAGTGGTTATTAAACCCACTAAACAAATTTTTCCAAAGTCCAAATCAATCTAAATCGATTTCTAGTACCAGAAAACGGTAGGTCAACAACTTTCATCAAAATCCTTAGAGCCGTTTTCAAAATAAAATTTACATATATACAAGAATTGCTCCTTTAATAAGATGTTATGCGATGCATCCCGCTCCTATGCCCTGACCTTTGACCCCACTTCACCCATTTTCAATAGGGTTCGTCCCCAGGTAGTCCCCTACCACATACTAAAATTTCATCGAAATCGAACCATATTTACGTAAGTTAGGACGCATAAGGGTAATCGAATGCATCCCGCTCCTATGTCCTGACCTTTGGCCCCCACTTCACACATTTTCAACAGGATTCGTCCCCAGGTGGTCCCCTACCACTTACTAAAATTTCATTGAAATCGAACCATATTGACGCAAGTTATGAAGCATAAGGGCAGTGGAATGTATCCCGCTCCTATGTCGTTAGCTTTGGCCCCATTTCGTCCATTTTCAATAGGGTTCGTTCCCAGGTGGTCCCCTACCACATGCTGAAATTTCATCGAAATCGAGCCATTTTTGCGCGAGTTATCGTGCAGACAGACAGAAGGACGGGCAGACGGACAAAGCTGGAGCATATACGCTTCTTCAACCTACGGTTTGAAAACGTAAAAAACGAGACGAAGGATCATCATTCGCATATTTCAAGCTTCCCAATGCAAAAATAATTTTTCAAATCGGACTAATAGTTGCAGAGATATGGTGTCCACAGACCGACGGACGGACAACTGAGGACTATCTGGGAGACGCGGATTCGATTCCCGTTCCAGGACGACGAAATTTTCAAGTTTTCGGATATTATATGACTTACCATCCTTGTCATGTTTACATCAAAAAACGGATTGTCATCTTCAAATTTTATAAGCATGACCTGTTTTTTTTTTTTTTTACGAAAGACGTGCTAACAAAGCAAGACTTGCGTCTGTATTCGTGGGAAAATGCAGTTTGTAGTTTGACTCTGAAGCTCTCAGAACCAACCCCCCCTCCTCTTCCCGGGGGTGGATTAGCCCACCGGGACATTTCCCGGGGGTGTTTTAGCCTACCGGAACATTTTCTGGTGGACCGCGCGAGAAATGGCCCCCTTTCTCGTATTCTTTTTGTCTGGATTTTTGGAAGGGACAAATTGTTTTGGTATTTATGAATAACAATCGTTAACTTTATTTGAGCTTTCTTTCTGCTTGAAACGTTATTTCCTTGAACAAAAAAAATATTAAAAAATAATAATTTCCTTGTATCTGTATGGTGGGCATTTTCCCTGAAGTGACATAGCATAATTCTCTCTACTTATATGAGAAAAGTGCCGCCGAACCAAACACGCTGTTGTAAATTAAGCTCAAGTTAACAAAATTAGACGCAGGTCACTGGATTTGGAGGTCAGGGTCATTGGTAGGCCCTACTTCTTTTGAACTCTTGTAGGATACATTAGTACCCATTGTGATGGTCCGTGATTCCCACACCCTTATCCACAGACTGATACATAGCACAAAGCGATCCTCCTGCAGAGATGTTCCGAAATCCGTGTCATTTATCTTAAAGGAAACAATGATTTACCAACACTGGTTCATGGGTCAAAATAATGGATAGACTTTAACAAGTTAGTAAATTCATGCAATGCATTGATTATGATACGCTTTCCAACATATCGGAAATCATTACTCAATATCGCTCCTGTGTTATGAGGATAATGGCTGTGAAATAAATATCGCTCCTGTGTCCTGACCTTTGACCCCATTCGATGATATTATACAGAACCGATTCAGTATACCTCCGGAACAACATGATAAGGTTTTATTGCAATCGAAGCATTTTTTCGTAAGTTATGACGCATAAGGGCAATGGAATGGATCCCGCTCTTATGTCCTGATCTTTGACCCCATTTCGTCCATTTTCAATAAAATTTGACCCCAGGTGGTCCCCTAGCACATACTAAAATTTCATCGAAATCGAAACATTTTTACGCAAGTTATGACGCATAAGGGCAATGGAATGGATCCCACTCCTATGTCCTGACCTTTGACCCCATTTCGTCCATTTTTAATCGAATTCATTCCACGGTGGTCCCCCCTACCACATACCGAAATTTCATCGAAATCGAAACATTTTTACGCAAGTTATGACGCATAAGGACAATGGAATCGATCCAGCTCCTATGTCGTGACCTTTGACACCATTTCGTCCATTTTCAATAGTGTCCGTCCCCAGTGGTTCCCTATCACATACTAAAATTTCATCGAAATCGAACTGTTTTTACGTAAGTTATGACGCATAAGGACAATCAAATGGATCCCGTTCCTATGTCCTGACCTTTGACCCCATTTCGCCCATTTTCAATATGATTTGTCCCCAGTTGGTTCCCTACCACACTCTAAAATTTCATTGAAAACGAACTGTTTTTACGCAAGTTATGACGCACAAGGGCAATGGAATGGATTCCGCTCTTATGTCCTGCTTGACGTTTGACCCCATTTTCGATAGGGTTGGTCCCCAGGTGGTTCCCTACCACATACTAAAATTTCATTGAAATCAAACTCATTTTACGTAAGTTATGACGCTAAGGGCAATGGAATGGATCCCGCTCCTATGTCCTGACCTTTGACCCCATTTCGCCCATTTTCGATAAAGTTTGTCCCCAGGTGGTCCCCTACCACATACTAAAATTTCATCGAAATCGAACCATTTTTACGCGAGTTATCGTGCGGATGGGCAGACGCACGAACGGACAGACAGACAAAGCTGGAGCATGTACGCTTCTTCAACCTACGGTTGGAAAGCGTAAAAAACACGTTTACTCAAGGACCAAAAATTACACAAATTTATTTCGTAGGAAAATTGCCATTTGTCTTGTGCACATCACAACATCCAAAATGATCTTCATGGAAAATGGAAAGTAGTTATCCGGAATTTTAGAAATCCGCCCATGGTTGAATATAGTGTGATTTCCCGGCTGCATTCAATCACGAGTGGATTGTTAAAATATTTTCACCGAAAAATCGTTATTTAAATTTGTTCACGACTGAGCTCGTTTTACAATGCATATTCCAACAGTTCTCTTCCATCCAGTATATAACAATTTTTTTTTTTCACAAGGGAATTTATGAGGCTCCTCTGTAGGTACGTCACGTGTGATTTGTAGTGGACCGAAAGACTGAAATTATCGGCCTAGTTTGGTCCCTCCAACACGCCCCTGCGTCCCCCCCTTCCTGGTTCTAAGATCCAGATACCATCCTGTGTAAGGACTATGCGTCATGATCATCTCAGTATTTCTCTTCTTTCTCTTTTTACTTTTCTGTCTTAGAGAACATTGAAACAACTCAGCTCAGGCAGCAGGAATGAGGTGCTTATCTTCTAATCTAATCTCTCTCCAAACTCTGTTGCGTTCCCAGTGATACTTCTTGAATAACAACATTGTTATCCCGCAAGTCATCCAAGAAAAACAACGAGCACCAAATACCGAGTTAAATCATGGAAAGTAAACAGCTTCCCAGCGATATCTTCGCCAAATACGCTGATTTATCATCTGGGATAAAAGGGGCGGTACGCTAGATGGCACTTCTATCACGTGATCACTGGACAATCGCTTCATGGCCAGCCATTGACAAAAGCGCATAGCGCACATCTTCTTAACAACGACAAGAATGTCTATCTTTCTTCGAATGAGATTATTGTCTCAGCTGAGATAACTTTCACAGTTGTGCAATATACATAAAGTGAGAGTTCCGTAAAAATCATACGAAAACAGCTAGCGATTATTTCGTAATCATGAGAATTTGCATGCGTGATCAGTCGTCAGCAGAATGAAATTGGTAGCGTAAATGATTAAATGGCGTAAATCACGCTCAAAAATAACATACAGTTTTTTGGGGGGCAATATTGTTTGTTTTTTGAGGGGGAGGGGGGTCTAGGGAAACAGAACTGCATTACAAAAGAAGTAGCTCCGAGGTAGTTTTGCCATCTTTCTCCAAATCTTCCATTTTTTCTTTAAGCTACTTTCTGGAATTATTTTCCACATTGTTTTTGTTTTTTTACGCCCTCTTCCCTGTCTGTCTATCCTTTGAATTAGTAGCGTCTAACTCCAATTTTTTGTGTAGTGCATATGCTCTCAATTTTCCATACCAAACTTCCAATTTAATTTCAGTTTCTCTTGATTCAAAATTACACTGTTTTATCAAATAAAATTTAAATGTTGTAATTCATGTGCTTCTTACCTATATGAAAAGAAAGAAGACATCTTTTCTGACTAATACAATGTTTTTCAGTTTACTTTTTATTTAGCATTTTTTTCATTACTTTGAAAACTTTTATGACAGAATGTTTCTTCTACAAAAGATATAGTTTGTGCTGTTGAAGTGGTTTTAAATAATATTTCACCAAGGCAGGCGCGACACTATACGGGTGAGCTGGGGCGGGCTTCAGCCCACCCAACCTATCTTCGAGCTCCATTCAGCTCCTTCCCCCTCCTTCCCCCCCCCCCCAAAAAAAATATTTAAGCAGTTGGAACTGCTTAAATGAAATTCTAGAATTCACTGAAGTTTTGTTATACATGTTAGTAAAAACATGCAATACATTGATTATGATACGCTTTCCAACATACCAGAAATCATTACTCAAGTTATTACCCAAGTAATAAATCTCGCTCTTGTGTCCTGAGCTTTGACCCCATTTCAATGGTATTCAACAGAATTGGTTCAGTATACCTCCGGAAAAACATACAAAAGTTTTGTCGCAATCGAAGCATTTTTAGTCAAGTTCTGAGGATAATGGCTGTGGAATAAATCTCGCTCCTGTGCCCTGACCTTTGACCCCGTTTCGATTATATTAAACAGAACCGGTTCAGTACATTTCCGGAATAACATACTAAAGTTCTGTCGCAATAGAAGCATTTTTAGTCAAGTTATGAGGATAATGGCTGTGGAATAAATCTCGCTTCTGTGTCCCGACCTTTAACCCCATTTCGATTATATTCAACAGAACCGGTTCAGTATACCTCCGGAACAACATGATAAATCCAAATGCACCAAAAATTAATTTCCTTTTCAAGACTTATCTGTCATTATAAAATGACTCTACAACTTAAATCTTGGCCCTCAGTCTCCGGCAGCTGGAATGTACCTGGCCAAGGCAGCGGCCAGTGCAACATGAAAGCAGAGGGTGCTAAGAATCCCCGGAGGACCGGACTAGGCTGCCATTTGATGCTGACCTTGGCTACCTATAACGGACGCTCCCTATCTTCTGATTCAAGGCTTCTTGAATTGGAAGAGGAACTACAAAGGATCAAGTGGGACATCGTGGGGCTAAGTGAGGTAAGGAGAAAAGGAGAAGATCTCATTCAACTGAAAAGTGGACATCTCTTCTATTATCGTGGGACAGATACTGGCAGGACTAGTGGTGTTGGATTTATAATAAACAAGAAACTGAAGGATAAAGTGGTAGAAGTTGAAAGTTCCTCTGACAGAGCTGCACGACTCGTTATCCAACTCTCGAGAAGATACCAGGCTCAGATTATTCAAACTTATGCACCCACCACAAGTCATCCTGAAGAAGAAATTGAAGAATTTTATGAGGAAATTCGTCATCTAAATAATAAAGGTAAGCAGCACTTGAAGATAATTATGGGAGATTTCAATGCAAAAATAGGGCACCGGCAACAGAATGAAACTTCAGTAGGTAAATTCGGTCACGGCAACAGAAACCAGCGTGGAAATACTCTCGTTGAGTTTGCAGAGGCAGAAGGATTTTTCATCTTGAACTCCTTTTTCAAGAAAAAGTCACATAGGAAATGGACATGGAGACATCCAATTGGGACGACAAGTGAAATTGATTTTATTATGTGTAACAAAAAATTCGTCGTCGAAGACTGCAGTGTGCTGAACAAGTTCAACACAGGTAGTGACCATAGATTGGTGAGATGTAAGATGCACCTCAACACTAAACTGGAACGTGGCAAGCTCATAAGACAAACAAAATGTATTGACATAACCAACCTTAAAAAACACCATAATACTTTCAAGTTGGAACTGAAGAACAGATTCTCTGCTTTAGAAGGCCTAACATCGGAAGAAGTGGATATTTCGGAAGTTAACAGAAAAGTAACCAAAGCTCTTATGGAAACAGCAACAAAATTAGCTGGGTCTAAGAACAAGTTGCATGTGAACAAATTATCAGGAAAAACCAAAATGTTGATGCAAAAAAGAAGAGAGATGAAAACAACTAAAGAAGATGTGACTTCCAAAGTGGAATATATAGAGCTATGCAAGACAGCACGAAAAAGTATCACTGAAGACGTAAGGAAATTCAACTGTGAGCTAGTGAGGAAAGCAATTGAAAACAACCAAAGCCTTAAGATAGCAAAGGGACATCTCAGTAAGGGAAGAAAACAGATTATGGCTCTGAGAAAAGAAGATGGTTCTATAACAAGAAATAGAGGCGAAATTTTGACAAGAGTGAAAGATTTCTACTCCAAATTATATGAAAGGGATGATACATGTACTCCAGACATCATGAAAGGTACCAGAGTTCTTCCAGTACTCCCAGCAGAAGTTGCTCATGCAATCAAGAACATGAAGCGGGGGAAAGCTCCAGGAGAAGATGGAATTACTATAGACATCATACAAGAAGCAAGTGGAGAAATTGAAACAGTACTCGCCCAAATTTTCACTCGATGCCTTAATGAAGGGAAGATTCCTGAGGATTGGAACAATGCTACAGTGATCCTGCTACATAAAAAAGGTGACATTGAGGATCTCAGGAACTACAGACCTATCAGCCTCCTATCAGTGGTTTATAAAATCTTCACTAAAGTTCTTTCACACCGCTTGAAGGTAACACTGGACATGGCTCAACCGAGAGAACAAGCTGGATTCAGGAGTGGCTACAGCACAATAGATCATATCCACGTACTGAGAGAACTAATTGAAAGAGCGAGGGAATATGAACTTCCATTGTGCATAGCTTTTATCGATTATGAAAAAGCCTTTGATTCGGTGAAACCATCAGCAGTTACCACGGCTCTGAAATCCTGCGGTATTGAAGATGCATACATTAATATTATTAATAACATCTATGAAAATGCAAGTGCAAAGATTCGGCTGTTTGAAAATACAACACACATAAAAATTGGAAAGGGAGTGAGACAAGGTGACACCATATCTCCGAAGCTCTTTAATGCCACATTGGAAAATGTCTTTCAATCACTGAACTGGGAAAACAAAGGGATAAAGATTAATGGAGATTATCTAACCCACCTTCGTTTTGCTGATGACGTAGTCATTTTTGCAACTACCCCATCAGAGCTGCAGAGTATGATCCAGGAACTTGCTGACAAGAGTAAAGAAGTGGGATTAAAAATGAACTTTCAGAAGACAAAAGTGATGTTCAATGCTTTTACAAGAAATGAAGATTTATCGATTGATGGAGAAAAACTGGAGATAACAGATACGTATGTTTATCTTGGACAGCAGATATCAAGTGAGGGTCACATTGATGAAGAAATTAATAGGCGTACAAAACTTGCCTGGAGAGCTTTTGGAAGAAACAGCATAATTTTCAAGAGCAATATGCCATTATGTCTTAAAAGAAAAGTGTTTGATCAATGCATCCTTCCAGTGCTTACGTATGGTGCAGAGACGTGGACCTTAACTAAAAGAGACATACAAAGGCTGCAAACAACTCAAAGCATGGAGAGGTGCATGCTTGGTATAACCAGGAGAGATAAGAAGAGAAACTCGTGGATCCGAAAAATGACGAGAGTGGAAGACATCATGATCAGAGTTAAATCCCTGAAATGGCAATGGGCTGGACATACTGCCAGAAGGACAGACCATAGATGGACAGCCGAAATTTTAGATTGGATTCCAAGGGACAGGAAAAGACCCAGAAAAAGACCACATGGGAGATGGGTGGATGAAATTCGTAAATATGCGGGAGTGACATGGAGGAGACTGGCACAAGACAGACCGTTGTGGAGGAAACTTGGGGAGACCTTCGTCCAGCAGTGGATTGATAATGGTTGACAATGATGATGATGATGATAAAATGATTACGAAAAATCTCTTAAAAAAATGAAAATGTCCAGAAGTCCAAGAATTTCAGCGAAAATTTATTACGTGAGAGAAATTAAAGAACGGGAAAATTAATTTTTATTTACTAATTATTTTGCAAATTAATAAAGTATTTTGCCGTAGTTGAAAAATACTTTCCGAAACTACAGTTCAAGCATTCGTGTAAACGGAAGGCCGGAAAAATATTGGATTGATGCCAGTGGCGTACCGTGTTTCAAAATCTGAAAGGGGGGGGGGGGTCCGATCACACATACACACATTATATGTATATATATATATGCAATATTATGTACTGTACATACTGTATAAGATAGAGTTTGGGACTCCCTCTCCTACACACACACACAGGAGCAAAGCAGTTGCTCAGGCACGATCTAACGGGCACAACATAGGCGCCCCTGTTGACGAATTGTGGAACTTAGCTAACACAACTGTAAAACTATGATAGATACGGCAGAAATATAAATCTCAAAGTTGTGCAACTTACTTTGCTTATTAGGAATCGATATCGCTGCTTTATTAAGTACACATCATACACGTGTTTTCATTCTACGAAAAATTGCAATCTTATATTATTATATTTAGTTGGTTCACATCATAAAATAGTGTGCATTATATCATTGTATTTACGAAAATTTTGGGGGTCCTTTACATTGGGGATCCCCGACTATGAAAATCTGGGGTCCCGGTCCCCGACCACCGAGTGGTTACGCCTATGGTTCATGCATAAGTTCATGCCCCGTCTCCCCCTCTCCCCCTCTCCCCCCAAGTGATTACGCCTATGGTTCATGCATAAGTTCATGCCCCCTCTCCCCCTCTCCCCTCTCCCCCCAAGTGATTACGCCTACGGTTGATGCATAAGTTCATGCGGTTTTACACTGCTGGCCACCCAAAATGCAACACCAAGAAGGACACGAGATAGCAAAGCCAGATTTACTGGACACATAACAACAGATACAAAGATGAAACGTTTTAGTTTACGGGCCCGTGCGACTTTCGGAACACGCAGACATCAATAGTTAGTGTGGCCCCCATGGCTGGCAATAACGGCCGCTACACGCCTCGGCATCGAACGCAAGAGGCTTTGGATGTGGGCTTGGGGTATGGGGGTCCAGGCTGCTTCCACACGTTGCCACAATTCATCAGGCGTAGCCGCGGGTGGTGCATGCCGGGCCACTCGGTTGCCGATCAGCGAACAGACGTGTTCGATGAGCGACATATCGGAAGAACAGGCGGGCCACGGTAGCAGTGACACCTGCTGGGCCGTGAAGAAATGTTGTACGATGCATGCCACGTGCGGGCGCATTGTTCTGTTGAAACGTGGCAGCTGGCAGATAGTGCAGGTAAGGGAGGGCTACAGGCTCCAAAACGTCGGAGATGTAGTGGTGGCTGTTGAGTGTACCGGCGATGCGCACCAGAGGGGTTCGGGTGTCATATCCAATTGCACCCCAAACAATAACGCCAGGTGACGGACCGGTATGGCGATGCATAATGCAGGCGTCCTACAGTCTCTCGCCGCGGTGCCGCCACACGCGGATCCGACAATCGTGGTGTTGCAGGCAGAAGCGGGATTCGTCGGAGAAGACAATGTCGTGCCATTCCGTAGTCCAGGTGCGGCGTTCAACGGTCCACTGCCGCCGCACTCGCCGGTGGTGTAACGTCAATGGTAATCGGAGCAATGGGCGCCTTGCGACAAGTCCCCGCTCCTGCAGATGATGTCGAACGGTACGTGCTGACACAGCTTGTTGCGCAACACACCCTAATTCCTGCGCTAATGTTCGTGATGTGGTGGTGCGAGCCGTCAATGTCCGCCGCACAACATGCCGGTCCTCTCGTTCGGTAGTGTGCCGCGGTTCGGCAATCGCTCACGACGGCCCTTCCGTCTCTCCTGTACACACCGAATCCATACTCGCGTCACTGTGGCTGGATGTCGTCCCACACGGGCGCCGATGTCTCCGTACAATAAACTGCTGTCACGATAAGCCACTATTCGTCCTCTGTCGAACTCCGAAACGTCCTGGAATGACTGCCGTATTCTGCGACGAGGCATCGGGAAGCTTCCCACGCACAGGTCCGGCAGCACCACACACTTCCACTACTTACACCCCGCCTTCTGTGCACCCTTCTTATAGTGCTTCTCGGTGGCGTGCCGGGTGAACATGATTTGCATATGCCCTGCAATGCTAATCGTTTGCATGTCCTCTCGCGGTCGACGCACTCTGCGAATTTCAGGCCAATCGGATGCTTCCTTCTTGGTGTTGCATTTTGGATGGCCAGCAGTGTATTTCACGAGTGTTTCCCAGGTCAGTAGTATCGGTGCAGATGGCCAATTGTATATCAAAATGTAGCCAGTAATGTTGTGTTTCTAAATCATATTGCGTTGTGTGATTGTGGCTAATGGTATTTTGGTTTTCAATTCCGGAAGTATGGATTGTCAAGTAGAGAGGAATGAACATTTCTGACATCTGCACCTCTACGAGTTTAACAAGGGATCCACAGCCGCCGAGACCACTAGACAAATTTGTGCTGTGTATTTGGAGGATGCTATTGCTCCAAGGACAGCCCGCAAATGGTTTGAGCGGTTCCGAGACGGCAATTTTGACCTCAACGACTCTCCACGCTCAGGTTGTCCATCTCACTTTGATGAGGATCCTTTGAACCATCTCATCCACTTGGATCTGCGTCAAACCACTACGCGAATTGGCCACTGAGATGGACTGTGATCAGGCCACCGTGGTGCGACACCTGTAACGTATGAGAAAGGTCCAGAAATTGGGATCTTGGGTGCCTAACACTTTCACCGAGGAAAAAAGAAAACAGCCTGCTGCCATATGTAGTTCCTTGCTCGCCCGTTATCGCAAATGTTCTCAGCAACACAAATCCTTTCTGTCACGTATTGTTACTGGAGATGAAAAGTGGTTTCAGGCATCGGAGGGAATGGTTAAGCCCAAACAAGATGCCCACATCACTTCCAAAATCTGAGCTTCATCCTGCGAAGATCGTGTTGTGTGTCTGGTAGGATATGGAAAGCATTATTCACTGGGAAATGCTGCCAAGAAATCGGACCATCAAAGCTGCATTCTATCGTGAGCAACTCTGCCGTGTAGAGGGAGAAATTCAGCAGAAATGGCCACATCGGCGGCATGGTGTCCTTCTCCAACATGATAACGCACGCCCTCACAGTGCAAACATGACAAAAATGGCCATTCAGGACATGAAATGGGAGATCCTTCCGCATTCGGCCTATACCCCAGATGTCGCCCCTTCAGACTATCACCTGTTCCGATTTCCGTCGAATGCACTCCGTGACAGAACGTTCAACAATGATATTGATCTCCAGAATTTCCTTGATGATTTCTTCGCAGCAAAATCGAACGTTTTTTCAAGAATATCATTGCAGACCTATCCAGACGTTGGGACACCATCGTAAACAATGGGAGGAGGGGTATACATAGTTGATTAACACCGTTTTCCCGTCTGATGTAATACATTCCTGTAGTGCAGTAAAAGAAACGGCATGAACTTTATGCATCAACCATGCATAAAGTTCATAAATCAGATGCAAATCTCGTTCAAAAAAACAACAACAAAAAAACAAGAAAGATGACACCGAATTTTCGGGTGTAATAAGCACGTCTTTTGAATCCGTACTGACGCAAATTAAATTTATCAAAGCTATTCAAAGTCAATGGAAACGGTATGGAAAACAATAGATCTGACGAAAGAAAGAAGATTTTCAATCGGGTTTTTAATCCCTCAGATATTGCTGTAAACGGAATCGTGAGCTTACGGACTCTTAGAAACAGAGATATCGACAAAAAATATGATGTGACTTTACGTTCCCTGGTGGGAAAACCATGCATTGTTTTTGGAAGAAAGTATTCTCAAAAGGTTTATCCGTATGAGCGGTATCGGTCCTAGAAAAAAAAATTAGTCGAGTTTTCAGGAGCCCAGATTTTGCTACAAATACATCAGAAGCAGGAATTAACACTTATGACCCCTGGTGGCCAAACCATTCGGTACCAAACATTAGAAATTATGTGAAAAATATTTTCCATCAGGTCTTGTATGCGATACAGGAAAATGTTTTCAAATCGAAGCTTTAGGAGCAGAAATAACGCAGAAAACACAATTTACCTTTGTGCCCCCTAGCGGAAAGTCTATGATTTACTTGTAAATTTTGAATTTATAGGAAAAACATTTCGCATTGGAAACACTATCCGACAAAGAAGGAATTTTTCTAATCGGACTCCTAGAAGTAGAAATATTGGCAAAAATAAGATATACATCTACGCTCCCTGGCGTAGAAACCATGCATTATTTCAAGAAGAAAATTTTCCTAAAAGGTTTGTCGACATGAGTAGTATCGGTCAACAAACGACATTTTTTTCAATCGAGAATTTAGAATCTCATATTTTGCTGCAAATACATCAGAAACGGAAATTAAGATTTACGCCCTATGGTGGCCAAACCACTTTTTTACAAAAAATTAGAAATTATGTGCAAACGATTTCCCATCAGGAGCTGTATCCGGTGCAGAAAGAATTTTTCAAATCGGAGATTTAGAAGCAGAGATATAGGGGGAAACGCGATTTACCGCTACGCCCCCTAGCGGTAACGCTATGAATTACTTGAAAATTTTGAAATTATATGAAAAATATGTCACACGGAAAGCACTATCCAACAAAGAAGGAATTTTTCAAATCGGATTCCTAGAAGTAGAGATATTGACAAAAATAAGATGTACATCTACGCCCCCTGGTGGAGAAACTGTGGAATATTTCAGGAAAAAAATATTCTAAAAAAATTTATCGATGTGAGTGGCATCAGTCCACGAAATAATTTTTTTAATCGATGTTTTAGAAGCTCAGATTTTATGGCAAATACATCAGAAGCAAAAATTAACAATTACGCCTCCTGGTGGCGAAAATATTCTTTACCAAAAATTTGAAATTATATGCAAAAAAATTTCCATCAGGAGATGTATCTGCTGCAGAAATGTTTTTCAAATCGGTGTTTTAGAAGAAGAGTTATCGGGAAAAATGTAACTATATCTAAAATACTCTTCAACATAAATGGAATCGAAAGATAAAAGAATTTTTCAATCGGATGTTTAAAAGCAAATATGTGGAATAAAACGTATTTTTGAATTCGAAATCATCTGCATTTACGCCTTCTAGCGGCGAAATTTTACATCATAGAAAAAAACGAAATAAGGAATCATCATTCGCATATTTCAAGCTTAACAATGAAAAAATAATTTTTCAAATCGGACTAATAGTTGCAGAGATATCGTGGGTGCAGACGGACGGACGGACGGACAAACCGATAGCATAAGCACGATCTTTTTTTACAAAAGACGTGCTAAAAAAGAAAAAAGTTATATACATATAAAAAGCAGCAATCCAAAAATTTTACCGTTTGTGATCTTCAATGCATTGACACGCACGATGAAATTCGAATTTCTATCCTAAACCGTTGATAGCGCATTTGATTAAATTGTTAATTTTTTTTAAACTGTAAATGTGTGTGTGTAAGTGTGTGTGATTGGCACAAGCTGACAGAGGTAGGGGATATCAGCCCAACGAGACGGGGCTCAAAGTCGAGAAAGGGGAACTGGGTGTATCAAAAATGGTGTTTGGCTGAATAAAGCGTTTACTATGCACGGTTGTATTTTTTTTATCTGAAATTGTTAAAGTAGTAAGCGAGCTTTGTCATTTTAGTACAACTTTTCTCTAAAAGAACATTGAAGTACAAGTGTATATATATATATATATACCCCAGTTAGCATAAGGTCTGCCGGCCCAGAACATGGCGGCCCACCCGGGATTCTCCCGGTATCCTGGCGGCCCAGTCCGCACTTGCTTCAAGCCAGCAGCGAGTCTTTTTGATGCTATGCATCTTTCCCGACAGCAGTAAAGTAAATCCCAAGAAATTTCGATGTAACGAAAATGGGTGACGTCATTGTTGGAATCTGATCGTGCCGCAAGCTGTCCCATGAAGTGGTGCTACAATAATTAATTCCATTGTCACTCGACAATATATTTTACTAAACTGTCGCCGAACATTATTTCATCACATATTATGTAAACATAACAACATCTCATTGCAATCCGCGTAATTACGAGAACCTAACGCTAAATGTGATAAAAGCCATTACAAAAATGACTTTTCATGCCAAAGTGTCTAAGTCCAACAGTGGTGAAGAAAAAAGAAAAAAAGAAGCTGAACAATTAATAAAGAGACAAAAAGGTTCGTTATTGAAGATTTTCAAGGAGATTCTACCTACAGATAAAGCAACGTATTCTACGAAAAAAGAAAGAGACATTATGGATCTTCAGACAATGATGTGCAAATAGATTTTATTGCGCATCACTGCCTGAAGATCCATAATAGGAAATAGATTTTATTCAAGGTCCAGCTAAGCATGCACTTCTACACCATCATGAAGGACTAAATGAAGCCAGCAATATGCACATCTCAAAATAAGCCCCGATTTTACTAAAATAACTGGTTAAATCGACGCCTAATTGTTTGAAAGAAATTATACAATCTAAAGGAAACGCGCCAAGATATTAATTATTGTAATTTATTACATATTTCTGCCATATTTTATACTATACGGATACTTTTGTATGTGCTTTCCTTTCTGATGTTCCATTTAAATATGTAGTACATATTGTACATGTTATTAGGGGCTGCAGAAGTAAATCTTTGCCTGGGGCCGCCGAAGTAGTAAAGCAGGCCCTGGTTGTGACGTTTTTACGATGTGGGCATTCTGAAATCAGATGCCCTTCTTCCTTGCAATTGAAACACTGCACGAAGGCTTAGAGGTCAAAAGAATCTGATCTGGTTTTTGAACGAAGAGTCATTGTCTTCGGATGCTGAGAAATGGCTTGGTGTGACGAAGAAATAACTCTGTGTTGGCGTCGGAACCCCTTGACAAAAGCATAAGGGGACTTGAGTGGCGCAGCGGGAAACATCCGGGTCTCTCACCCACAATCTTGCCAAGAGTTGGAAGAGCAGTAATTAACAAAAAATCTTAAACTTGCGGGGAAACCGGGGCCAATGTAACAGTAATACGACGTTGAGAAAGCGGAGGGGTTCACGTGAGCTTTTTTAAAATCAACGCCGTGAGCAAGGACATGGTTTACATCTTCCATGGTTACGAAGTGAAAGACGATTCCTTCTTTTGCACATGGCTCGAGCAATGTTAGCAATGCTTCTGCACAATATGACGTCACTTTCTTTCAGTTTCCAGTGAATGTTATACGAAGACAATGCTTTGCTTCTGTACAATTTTCTCAACAGCGTCCATATAGGCATAGAGAGGCGTTTATCTCAACGAAGGAAATTATAAGTTATGTTATATAGTTGTCCTCACTTCTTGGCCTTCCGACGATAAGTCGCAGAACCGAATTTACAGAGTATCAACCCTTAGTACCTCGGAAACGACTAAATCCGATTGAACTACAGCAGGAGCAGAAGAGGGGTGGGTTGTACCGTCTCCGCAAAGGAGGGAGTAGTGGTGGGCGAGATGCATTCAATGGCTTCGTTGAGGATTGAGTTCGTGAGCTTGAAAGAGAAGAAGAGGTGTTCTCATTTACATACTTAGCAAGAGATGCAGACTACCTGGAACGCAATCTAGAAGAAGATAAATTTGCATAGCTGCGCGCTTCCGCTTGAGTCACGTTAGGGTTAACATCTTCGGAAGTCGGTATGTTTCAAAAGTAAATAAGCTGGCTGCTACAATTTGTAACACACAAAATAAACACTCACCTCTTTCGAAGAGGATGAAAAAGTGGTTCCCAACCTTTATGGAACTGAACACAAAGAGAACAAACCAGGTAAGCCAAGAATTTCGAGTACTTTCGTTAACTTGCGGAGCGATTAAAAAGACGCACACACTTGAAGAAACGATGCTAATGCCCATTGTGATGTTTCATATTCCCACTCGCTTATCCTGAGTCTGACGTAGAGTACAAGCGATTCTCTGGCAGTGACATTCCGACATCCGTGTCCCACTCACATTTATCTTACACGAAACAATGATTTACCAGTTCATGGGTCAAAATAATGGGTAGACTTTTAAATCCGCCCAGGTGGCGCTGTGGTCTAAGCGATGGCTTCTGACCATTCGTCCGAGATGGCTCCGGATTCGAATGCTGGTGAGGCATGGATGCTGTGTTTGTCTTACGTGACTCTCTCCCCCGTCCGTCGTGCCAGTGTCTCTAAATTAGGGACGGACAACTGCTTTATAGCACATTGAGTTGCTCATGTTGGTAGTTAAAGCCCTAATAAAAAATACTTTTAAAACGCGTTTATTCAAGGAGATACAAATAATACCACTGCCCAGCAGGCTTTTGTTGATAAATAATTATAAAAATTAATTTCGCAAGAAAATTGAAACTTCAACTTTCAGAATGATCTTCATGGAGATTTAACTAGAAATGGGGTCTTCAGAAGACTCCTCATTTTTAAAAAAAATGACAAAACCAAAATTTTAAAAGGAAAATAATTATTTTTTAAAAATCCGTTTATGTTTAATGTAGTGTGGTTTTGGCGCTAAATTGAGTGGAGTTTTAAAATTCTTTCACCGATAAATTGCTCATACAATTTTATTACGACTGAATCCGTTTGACAATGCATATTCCAAGAGTTCTCTTTCATCCAAGATCTAGCATATTTTTTCACGAGGAGAATGTATAAGTTGTTACCCTGTGTAGGTAAGTGCGTTTTTATAGTGGACCGCAAGACTAAAATTCCCGGTCAGGTCTGGTCGTCTCTGAATGGCTCCCTCCCTTCAGAGCCGCCCTTAGCAGCCTCGGGCCCTTGCTTTAACCCTCCCCCTACACTCGACGTAAAACATAGTTTATTACAGTTAGCTTTACAGTTTAATGAAACGTCAAGACGTTTGAAAATTAACCAATAATGAAAGACAGCCTTTTAAATTTTTTGAGCACTACTGATATTTTGTAAATGTCTTAAATGATGTAGATAAAACAAGCACACCAGCATGCGCCCTTCCCTCACAATGGCTTCCTCTCTACCTATTATGGGACAGTACTTACATTATTGAGCTCACCTTATAAGAACCGGACTTTTCTTGCTTTTATTCCAGCAAAGTCAGCTATTAAGTAATCAAAATTTATTTTGCTTGCTTTATCCTGTTCAATTGACTTAGCCGTCCCAGTGGCGCAGTGGTCTAAGGCGCTGGCCTCTGATCATTCGTCCGTAAGGGGTCCGGGTTCGAATCCCGTCAGGCATGGATGTTGTGTTTGTCTTACGGCACTGGCTCTCTCCCTTCCCTGGAACCAGTGACCCTAAATTAGGGACGGGCGACTGCTTATAGCCCATTGAGTTGCTCACGGTGGTCGTTAAACCTCCAATAAAAGAAAGAAAGGAAGAACAATTGACATAGTTGCCAAAGACATCAATCTTTCTTTAGACATGACAGATCTTAAATAAGATTTAATCAGCTTCGACAGTGAAAAGCTTCTTTCTACACTTGCCACCGTTACTGGGACAGTAAGCAATATCCTGTAGACGATTAAGGCATTAGGGAAAGGATTCTGAATTTTATTCATACACTGGTGTGCAAAAATTAAGGATGAAGAGGAGAAATTAGCATAACAGCGGAACGAGCAAGCAGAATGGACCGAAAGACCGCTCAGGAGATAGACTAGGGTCCGGTACAGTAGGGCATGCGCATATATGCAGCATGATGTAATGGGACGACGTCATGACACTAAAAACTTGGTAATTCGTTGTGATTGTTTAACCCACTAAACGAATTTTCCTAAAGTCGAGATCTAGCTAAATCGATTTCTATTACCAAAAAACGGTAGATGAACGACTTTCATCAAAATCCGTTGAGTCATTTTCAAAATAAAATTTATATACTTACAAGAATTAAAAAATTCTGCACACATTTTCTTCCCAACTAATGCGTTCCCAAGGATGAAAATTTGAACATCGATTAAAATATCTTCATTTTATAACTTGGAATACTTAATATTTTCTAAAACATAACCATAATTATGCAAATCCAACATTTTTTTGTCTACTGACGTCATGAAAGTACAGTTCGCGCCATCTTTTTTCTGGACAATTAATGCGTTCACAAGGATGAAAATTTGAGCATCGATTAAAATAGCTTCATTTTATAACTTGGAATACTTAATATTTTCTAAAACATAACCATAATTATGCAATCCAACATTTGTTTGTCTACTGACGTCATCAAAGTACAGGTCGCACCATCCTTTTTCTGGTTTCAACACCACCAAAGGAAAAGTGTTTGATTTTTAATATAATTATGGTTATGTTTCAGAAAATATTAAGTATTCCAAGTTATAATATGAAGTTATTTTAATCGATGTTCAAATTTTCATCCTTGGGAACACATTAATTGTGAAGGAAATGTGTACAAAAGTTTTCCCATTGGAACTATAGGAAGCAAAATTACTTGACATCCACTTTAATAATATGGGATAAGGGTGATGGAATGGATCCCAATCCTATGCCCTGATCTTTCACCCCATTTCGTCCATTTTTAATAGGGTTCGTCCCCAGGTGGTCCCCTACCATATACTAAAATTTCATCAAAATCGAACCATTTTTAAGCACGTTATGACGCATAAGGGCTATGGAATGCATCCCGCTCTTATGTTCTGACTTTTGACCCCACTTCACCCATTTTGAATAGGATTTGTCCCCAGGCGGTCCCCTACCACATAGTAAAATTTCATTGAAATCGAACCATATTTACGCAAGTTATGATGCATAAGGGCAATGGAATGGATCCCGCTCCTGCGTCGTGACCTTTGACCCCATTTGTCCCATTTTCAATAGAAATCGTCCCCAGGTGGTCCCCTACCACATACTAAAATTTCATAGAAATCGAACCATTTTTACGCCAGTTATCGTGCGGACAGACGGACGGACGGAAAAAGCTTTAGCATATACGCTTCTTCAACCTTCGGTTGGGAAGCGTAAAAAAGGATTAGGCCTAAATATTTACACCTGTAAAGATGTTCTAAAGTACTTTTCATAAACCACAGCAAATGAAAGTTCGAAGTATTTTTGGCTGTTTTCTTTTTCACCATTGATTTTGCTTTCCTTATAAGGGGATAAATACCCTCTAAGACCCCTTTGCCGCCCCGGTGGCGCAGTGGTCTAAGCGATGGCCTCTGATCATTCGTCCGAATGGGGTCCGGGTTCGAATCCCGGTGAGGCATGGATGTTGTGTTTGTCTTACGGCACTGGCTCTCTCCCTTCCCTGGAACCAGTGACCCTAAATTAGGGACGGGCGACTGCTTATAGCCCATTGAGTTGCTCACGGTGGTCGTTAAGCCTTCAATAAAAAAAAACAAAAAAAAACACCCCTTTAGTTACGACTCTGCTTGTCATAGGTGTGCTACAAGAAACAATGCACAGAGTTGAGAGTTCTAATAATTGGCTATTAAGGGAGAGCGATGGGACACAAACATGGGGTTGGTGCCCTTGTTTTTAAGAGGGCTCATCCGGCTCAAACTGAAATTATAAGTACGAATAAGATACACAAACATCATACGCAAAATTTCCCTGTGTCTTCTGTGTTGCCTAAACGGTTTTAACACACACACAGATAAATTTAATAGAAAAATAGAAGATCCAAAAACTACGCATAAAAGAGATAGATAAATAAAATTAGACAGCATGTTGGGACAATGGGGATATTTCGTTATTCTTTTGTCTTGCGCCTCTTGGCCACTTGTATTCCATGCTTCACGAAATCCCACTGTTCACTCAAGAAGAAAAAGCACCTGCTCATTAAGAAGAAAAAAGCACCCTCAAGAGAAAGTTCGGGAAGAAACTTCGAGAGATCTTTGTCCAGCAGTGAATAACTACTGAAGAAAACGGTATAGGTTTAATTTTGTGCACTTTCATGCATTTCCATATTATATGCTGTTCTCCAATATGCAATAAGAAATAGACAAAGTCATCGCTCTTTCCACGTTTTTCTTTAATTAACACAGTAACCGAAAAACTGTATTTCGACACCGCTAGGATCGAACGCCAGATTTCTCGATAACTAGCCGAGTGCGTTTGCTTTACGCAACAGTGCCAACAACCCACGGCGCTGTGTGTGTTTATCTGTCAGCATCTGACTTACAAATCCGTAGGGATGAGCTCAGCAACTGAGACGTCTCCAGCTGGTTGGGCTTAAAGGCACAAGCTATTTAATTCGGTCTCGTTCATTTCGTCGACACTACGTATGCAAACAGTCGATTCCTAAAAAACCGAAAAAAGTTCAGAACCACCAAATTTGGTATCTATCTCATGGTACTCTAACTTAGACCATACGCGGTTTTTGGAAGGGGTCGGGGCCTGGGGTCAAGGGGGCCCTATGTCCCCACACAACATTTTGAAGGACCACAGTCGCTTAACTATCGGGTTGTCGGAAACGTCATGACGTATTTTTGCACCCGATGGCAGATGGGCGGTTTTGGAAGTACTAGAGGCATGCGCAGCTCTGTTGTCGCTATTAGCTGCAGTCTAAAAGGAATAGCGAGCGATTTGATTGATTTGCGAAGATTTGACATCAAGTTGAAGATGGAAGACCAAACTGTGCATTTTCGCCATATTTTACTTTTTTACTTCCGTAAAGGGAAGAACGCGCGTCAAGCTTGTGAAAAGTTGCGTAAAGTGTACGGTGATAATGCTGTACAAGAACGTCAGTGCCAGCGGTGGGTCGCAAAATTCCGTGCTGGTGATTTTAACCTCAACGATGCTCCTCGGTCCGGAAGGCCCACCGAGGTTGATGACGACCAAATCAAGGCATTGATCGAGTGAAACCCACGTTACGAGAGATTGCAGACACATTGCACATCCATCATTCAAGCGTTCACGACCACCTGAAGAAGCTGGGATACGTAAGCAAGCTCGATGTGTGGGTTCCTCATGAACTCAAAGAAGCTCAATTGACGGCGCGTATAAACATCTGCGATATGCTCATTAAACGTGAGGAAAACAATCCTTTTTTGAAGCGACTGATAATCTGGGGACGAAAAGTGGATTGTGTACAACAATGTGCTGCGCAAACGGTCTTCGTCCCGACGTGCTGCTTCGCCTCAAACGACATCCAAAACAGACATTCATCAGCGGAAGGTTCTGGTCTCAGTGTGGTGGGACTTTAAAGGTGTCGTGTTTTTCGAGCTCCTACCACGGAACCAAACAATCAATTCGAATGTGTACTGTCGGCAATTGGACAGTTTGAACGAATCCATCATCCAGAAACATTCAGAGCTCGTTCATCGTAAAGGTGTTGTGTTCCATCACGACCACGCGAGACCACACACAAGTTTGATTACCCGCCAAAAAATATTAGAGCTTGGGTGGGATGTGTTGCCACACCCAGTATACTCGTCTGATCTTGCGCCGTCAGACTTCCACTTGTTTCGCTCTCTTCAACAGTCCTTGCGTGGTATAACGTTCAATTCAGATGAGGCTGTAAATCAGCACCTTATACAGTTTTTCGCCACGAAAGACAGGCCCTTCTATGAACAAGGCATTCTGCAGTTCACTGAAAGATGGCAAAAGGTTATCAAACAAAACGGGCATGATGTCATTGATTGATCTTTGTCCTTACTATCAATAAATGACCTTTGCAAAACATGGCTAAAATACGTCATGACTTTTCCGACAACCCATACTATGTCCTAGACATGTTCGATAGGGGTTTTATCCTGCGAACGTGCAGGGCCGTGCACGAAAGAGGTCTTGGACATCCCGGGTCACATGTAGCCGAGCACTGTCCTGCTGGAATATGGCGTCAGGACAACTCTGAAGAAAGGATATCACCTTTGCCTCTAAAACAACCTGATGTATAGCTGGTTGTTGAGGTTTCCTTCAATTCGTATCAGCCGAAATCGCAAATTGAACCCGATGGCTCCCCAAACTACAACGCTTGGCGTTGGTTCGGTGTGACGCTGCAAGGTGCCGTCCTCCACGATGTTTTCGAACACGTATGCGACCATCATGGTGCATCAAGTTGAATCGTGACTCGTCAGGAAACACGACCTGTTGCCAATCAGTTGGCCAATGTCTGTGTTCGAGACTTCATTGCAGCCTAAGGCGATTGTGGTTGAGGGTCAAAGGAATGCGCAACAATGGACTGTTAGTGACCAGTCAGACGCCGTTGATCAAAATGATCATATGTAGAGGATTTTAGGAAGGGAGTGTCTGACCCCAAGTCTTAAACAACCCTTAGAAATAGGAAGCTAGGAGATTTGGGCTAGAGTGCCTGATAGGAAAGTGACACGGAAGCGAAGTAGAAAGAGAGAGGAAGACGCCCTTATTTATTACCGGGGAGCCAGTACCCGGCGTCCGACGGCTTAACGTGCCCATCCGACGCACGGAGGGTGTTTAGTGGATCGAACGTTCTTACCTGCCTGGGATCGAACCTGAGGTCCTTTCCGTGGCAGTCACGAACGTTGCCCACTAGGCCACCCGCGGCACCAGACGCCGTTGAACTGCTTGTTCTGGAAGATAAAGCCTGACCAGTTACAGTGCTATGCTGACACCGTGGATGTCGCTGCGCGATCGGTCATTGCCATGAGAGAGAGGTGTCTGTCATCCAGTGTAGTCGTGCGATTTCGTGGTCCGTTTTCAGAATTTCTGTGCGTCTGAGCCTCATCTGTCCACTGACGCCACGTTTGCGTCACTGTACTGGCGTTTCGTACCATACGAATGGAGATTTCGACGCCACGTTTGCATCACTGTACTTGCGTTTCGTACCATGCGAATGGAGATTTCGACGCCACGTTTGCATCACTGCACTGGCGTTTCATCCCATACGAATGGAGACTTCGACGCCACGTTTGCATCACCGCACTGGCGTTTCATCCCATACGAATGGAGATTTCGACGCCACGTTTGCATCACTGTACTGGCGTTTCGTCCCATACGACTGGAGATTTCGACGCCACGTTTGCATCAATGTACTGGCGTTTCGTGCTGTACGAATGGAGATTTCGACGTAGGGGAATCCAGCTTCAAGAATCCTTCCTCACTCAAAGTCCGTCATAATGTTCATCATACGATCTTCTTCGGCGATGGGGCACAGTAAGACACAAGAAACACCCTTTCGACTCAGTGTCGGCTCTTCACTGATTGCAACATCAAATGATAATGTGTAAAGGATTTTAGGAAGGGAGTGTCTGACCCCAGGTCTTAACCAACCCTTCGAAATAGGAAGCTAGGAGATTTGGGCTAGATTGCCCGTTAGGAAAGTGACACGGAAGCGAAATAGGAAGGAGGAAGAAGACGCCCTTATTTATTACCGGGGGACCAGGAGCCTGGGTCCGACAGCTTAACGTGCCCATTCGACGCACGGCGGATATTTAGTGTATCGAGCGTTCGTGCCTGCCTGGGATCGAACCTGAGGTCCTTTCCTTGGCAGTCATGAACGTTGCCCACTAGGCTACCCGCGGCCCATGATTGCAACATCTCGTTTCAGCCAGCTCTTTATGCCCAAGACCGGACAGTCCAGAGGGCGTTGCTCCAAAACCCCATGCGTATTTTCACTAACATTTTAATCATTTGCATGTCCCAATCTGTTGTACATATTCTGTAAGTTTCAAGCTAATACCAGCAGTTCTTTACGATGTTACAATTTTCACAAACAGTAGCGCGCGCCACGCCGGTGGCGCAATGGTGTAATTGACGGCTTCTGATCATTCTTCCGGAAAGGGTCCGGGTTCGAATCCCGGTGAGGCATGGATGTTGTGTTTGTCTTACAGCACTGGATTTCTCCATTAATTGGAGTTAGTGACCCTAAATTAGGGACGGGCGACTGCTTATAGCCCTTTTGAGTTTCTCACGGTGGTCGTTAAACCCCCAATTAAAAAAAAAAAAAAAAAAAAAAGCAGCAGCGCATGAAAAGAGTGATAGAAAAAAAAACCAAAAAAACCCCTGAGTGTATTGGAGTTCGAGACGATTATTATTGGAAATCACGACAGGTTTAGCTGCCACAGAAACAATCCAAATCCTCACAACAAAGTACTGTTACAATTACGCATAAAAATGCGCATTGTTTCTACCGTTGATTTTTTTTTCTTTTGATTGAGTGTTTTACGACCACCATGAGCAACTCAATGGGCTATAAGCAGTCGCCTATCCCTAATTTAGGACCACCGACTTCAGGGAAGGGAGAGAGCCAGTGCTGTAAGACAAACACAACACCCATGCTTCACCGGGATTCGAACCCGGACCCTCCTCGGACGAATGGTCACAGGCTAGCGCTTAGACCACTGCGCCACCGGGGTGGCCCGTTGAATTTGGGATCAACGCTCACGACTACTAATTTTGTCGTATATGTTTCACGTGTGCCTGAAAAATTAAACAATCTAGTGCACATGCACACACACAAAGTTTGTGTGGGGCGACAATAAATATTGTCGCACAAAGCGCCACGAAAGTTCATTCTGGCTCCGGCTCCAACTACTAAGTTCAATGGAGGTGGCGTGATGATGTAGAATTGGGTTTCGGTTTCCGGAAAAGATAACAAAAATCTGGATCCCAGATCTTCTGCATTTTGCGGGCGCAGAAGGCTGTGTAATGAGCAACTCTTTTCCTGTCAGGGTCAAGTTTTATTTTTCTGTATTTAATTCTCCCCCCCCCCCCTACGTTAGATCAGTTGTTAGCGCATACGCTATACCAAGAACAACACACACACACACACAAACTCATAAGAGGGGGTAATAGGGTTCCCGCTTTTGTTCCTTGCCACCGCCTGCAACCTCTGGGGGAACTTTCAGAGGAGGACGTCTGAGTTTACAACAACCGATCTCGCCACAAAACTATCTACAAGACACTGGAAAATAAATAGTAATGAGGAAAACGCTTGAGAAAAGGGAGAAAGAAGCTTTGATTTTTTCTTCAGGGAACTCGAAATACATTTTAACACAGAAATCCCATGGTTACCCTGCCTCTCAAATCTGATGGGGGGGGGGGGGAGAGCTAATTTATTTGCGTCTAAATGCCTTATAATAGGGGCTAACTCTGTTGTAGTGTCTGGTGAAATTTTCATTGGAAATTAGCGTTTCATACAGGTTTAACCTGATTCGTTCGTAACGGCAAGGAGAAGTCAATGGATACGGCTCACCTTCCCATAGTTCTAACATTTTTTTTTTCACAGTTTTAAGCCATGTATTGTGTGTGGGCGGGGAGGGGGGGGTAGGGGTTTTATTGTTTGTCGCTACGAGATTACGTATGGGTTTCAATTTACAGATTGAAATACAGAATGCCACTTACAAAGTATTCGTAAAAATAAGCTGTAATCCTACATAACGTGGACCCTATTTAAATACATTTAATACCTAGAGCCAGGATCCGATTTAGACATGAGGAGCATCTGGGCCTCTCTGCAAATTTTGACCTTAGATCTTACGGAACCATATAAAACAATACGCTTTTGTTGGACACAATACATTTTGAAAGAAATTTCGAGGCTCTCTAAAAATAGGGACACAGGGCTTGAGCCCTGTCTGAAGCTGAAACTAAACTTAAAAACATATTCAGTTTATGACAAAATGTTTATTTTTTAGGAACCGCAACTAACTACTGTTTATAAATGTCGCGTGTTCTGTCGCACTTATTTTTCACCACTATCATTCGTGTTACTTCTCATACGAACCTGTTGTTATTCATTTGACATATCACCCCTGCATTGTATTGTAGAATCAATTCAAAAGACTTCGAATCAAGTCAGCAGTGGCGTAGAAACGCTTTTGATTTAGGGGGAACAAGCCCAAGAACCTTATACCTCAAGGATTAAGCCTTATATGGATGACCAACCCTCCGATTTTTTTTTTTTTTTTTTTGTGGGGGCGGTATAGTATTCTTATCAGAATTATACGAATGAAAGTTATTATTATCATTAATAATTGTTACCATTATTATTATTATTACAGCTGATATAAATTTCACATTATTAATATGTTATCAGAAAAATGTATGGCGTAGCAAATGTTTTATGTATTCTCACTTGTTCATTTGTATGCGTTTTTTTTTTTTTTTTTGCCACTAAAATATTGAGCAGGGATAAGTATTAGGTAATTATGATTAATTAATTTCTGCCTGCAGGGTTTGGAAAAAGGGGATTCTTCAGGATATGTTAACATAAGTCTTAACAGAAACGAATAAAATTTATCATTTTCGTCTACATCAATAAAGTAAAACTGCAGTGAGATAAAAATTGCTCTAGGCACTGTTGAAGAATTATGAAGTTTATATTAAAAACTATGAATGATACGTAGGTTGACAATTGATATCAAAAACATTGGTCTGGTACAAAGCTAAATGATGGAGGAGATATCGAGGGATTAGAGTTCTATGAGCTGCATATGAAATCCGTAATGCACTCGTTATATTGTACAAGTAGATCCTTCAAAAAGTAAGGAGACAAACATCATAGCGCAGAAACAAACCCACAAAGAAAATGTAGGTTATGACGTGCCTGCCCCGCAGGACGAACATGATATAAAGGCAGATAGCAGTGAGAGCATATACCAGTGTAGTATAGTAGATAGCCCTCGGAGCTCCGGAGCCGACAGTTGTGTTTTCGAATCCCGCCCCCGGCATAAAAATGATGGAGAAATTTACTTCGTCATTTTGAAAATCCTCCAAATACGCGGCGTCAGTGAATAAACAAAGACATCGCTCTTTCCACGTTTAGCAACACACAGGAACCGTAAAATTGTTTTTCGGTCACCGCTGGGGAATTGAATCCCAGATCTCTCGAGGATATCTAGCAAAGCGCGTTATGTCTTTGGAGGGTTTTCACTTTGGATTTAACTGCTGTAATTAATATACAGCCAGTGTCGTTAATGCCCATCAGATGGAGACGTCTCAGTAGCTGAGCCCATCTTACGGATTTATGATGTCAGAAGCTGACAGAAAAACACACATACCGCCGTGGATTGCTGGCCACCGTGGTGTGAGGCTAACGCGCTCGGCTAGATATCGAGAGATCTGGTATTCAATTCCCCAGCGGTAACCGAATAAAAAATTTTCGGTTGCTGTGTGTTGCTAATACGTGGAAAGAGCGATGTCTTTGTTTATTCACTGACGCCACGTATTTGCAGGATTTTCACTTTGGATCTCGCCCTTTGGATTTAACTGCTATAATTAATATATAGCCAGTGCCGTTAATGCCCACCAGATGGAGACGTCTCAGTATCTGAGGCCATCTTACTGATTTATCATGTTAGATTATGACAGAAAAACCCACACAGCGCCATGGATTGTTAGCCACCGTGGTGTAAGGCTAACGAGCTCGGCTAGATATCGAGAGATCTGGGATTCAATTCCCCAGCGGTGACCGAATAACAATTTTTGGGTTGCAGTGTGTTGCTAAACGTTGAAAGAGCGATATCTTTGTTTATTTGTTGTCATATTGACGCCCGAACTTGAAGGATGACCTTCAAGTTCGGGCGTCAATATGACAACAAATAAAATGCACGAAATTATTAAAACAGCCTATAAGGAAGATGCTTTGTCCTGTGCATGAGCTTTTGAATGGCACAAGAAATTCGTGAATGGTGAAGAGTGTCTGGAAGATCTAGTAGGCCTTCGACATCGACTACGGAGGTTAATGTCAATACCGTCGAGGCACTCCTGGCCGAGGAAACCGCCGAATAACCATTGAGAAGGTTGTTAATGTGATGCATATGAGAAACCAGTTCGGGGTACCGAAAAGTCGATGAAAAGTGTATTCCCCACTTGCTCACGGATGAACACAAGGCAGATCCTATCATCACTTGTCGCCAATGAAAGTGCCAGCCGGCTACGACGTGAGCTAGAGATGAGTTCGGGCTCAATTTTAGGAGCCCAGGCCCGGCTCGCTTTCTTTGATTACATGGGTTTGCTGCGCCAGGGCCCGGATTCTTGGAAAATTTTGCTTATCAAGGCATGCATTTATGCATTATTATACAACACTGGCCAAAGATATGGCCCAAGCAAGGATTAGTTTAAAAATCATTAGTTTAAAAAGTTTAGTTCAGTTAATCCACTTCACAATATTAATATGTTTTTAGAAATACCATGCATAAAGCCAAATGCTCTAAAATGTGGATTTGAAAATAAATAATCAACATGCCCTTGGACCATATCAGGGGAATCAGTAATTTTGGTAAAAGCTGAAGAAAAGAAAATCGTTTAGAAACAAAAAATTCCACTCGTTATTTCTTTTTGACTTCTAAATTTACTTTTATTTTGAATAAATTGCTTTATAAAACGTACAACGCCTTACAGACAGTTGCAAGTGTTTGAAATTTTGACTCTAGAAAACTAATCTTTGCAATATAATTTACATATATGCTAACTGGTAAAGGTAGTTTAGAGTGATGTAGTAGAATATATAAAAAAGCATGTAGGGAAATTTCCAAAATTAAAAAAAAAAAAAGAACGTAAAAGCATTCCAGACCAGAATTCTGCATTTTGTAACATTAACAAAGCTTTGCGCTTATTAGTATAATAATCACAATATTATCATATGTGTGTGTGCAGTTTCCAGATCAAGTTCATCAGGAAAAGAGAGAGAGAGAGATAATTGCTTCTACGCCTCAGCGCTTCAACTTGATCTTCTTTTCCCTAAAACTCGAACTGCTGCACTAAAAACCAACGTCACCCCAAAAATCGCAGGAGTGAGGAAATTTTAAAAAATAAATAACAATACTTCTAACTGCACAATTTTGGAAATTAATACATCATTTTAAAGATTAGATTCTTGATTTTTACTAAAATATAAAAAAATGGGAATGTGATTTTTTCCCAGTTTTTCGATACCAGACCTCCTAAACTAATCCTTGCTTCATCCATAGCTTTGGACAACGCATAATGCAAGTCTTGCTACGCAAAATTTGTCTTGCAATGGCAACTAGCTTAGAAAATTGAAAATCCTCCTACCATGGTAACAAATCCACAATGAAATTCAACACGTGTAATTCAACAGGGCAAGGAATTACACGTGTTGAATTAATTACAGTAATGAAATTCAAGACGTGTAATTCCGAGCCTGGGCCGGTCCCGGGCCCGAGCTCATCTCTAACGTGAGCCACATTTTTTGGATCGAGTGAAATGTGATGAAACATTTTTTACCATTTCGATCCAGAAACAAGACAAAAGGACACCCAATGGAAAGACCCGCACAGAGTCCCCGATCCAAGAAAACAAAGGTTCAAGCAAGTGCAGGGTAGGTCATGCACCTGGTGTTCTTCGATAAAAAGGGAATTGTGTAGGACCATGTTGTTCCACAAAGAAAAATTGTTACCGGTGTCTATTATTTTGAAGTTCTCAGAGGTCCTCTAAAGAAAAAAAATACCCCCCCCCTCCCCCATTCAAACGCCCAGAATATCACAAACTGGTTGGATTTCGCATCAAGATAATACCCCTGCACATCGTCCTTTGCTTAACCAGCAAGTTATCTAAGATCTAGGCGTAGAAACGATGGCGTATTCACTGGACTTGGAGACGTGTGACTTCCACCTATTCCCTGAAGTGAAGAAACAACTTCGTGGGCGTCGGTTTGCGTCAAATGAACTGAGCAATGCTCTGATAAATAGCCCGAACCACATGTCGGGGAAGGGCTTCGAATGCAAGTGGAAGTGGATAGAAAGGTGGGACCGGTGCATTCAGGTAGAGGGAGAATACTTCGAAAGTATTTAAGTGCAATTACGTTAACTGCATTACACTTCTGTCCCATGCAAAATCAGTCTCGTTACTTTCTGAATGACCCTGGTGAGTGAGTGAGTGAGTGTGTGTGTGTATGTGTGTGTGAGTGTTGTTCTCCAAAACTCTATATGCTGTATAATATCTTCCAAGCTCTTTAAGGCCACACTGCAAAATGTCTTTCAATCATTAAACTGGGAAAACAAAGGGATAAAAATTAATGGAGATTGTTTAACTCACCTCCGTTTTGCTGATGACGTAGTCATTTTTGCAACTACCCTTTCAGACTAAAAAAGTGAGATTAAAAATGAACCTTCAGAAGACAAAACGGATGTACAATGACTTTACAAGAAATGAGTATTTATCGATTGATGGGGAAAAGCTGGAGATAACCAATACCTGCATTTACATTGGACAGTGCAGATATCAAGCGAGGGTCGTATTGATGAACAAATTAATCGACGTACGCCGATGAGCCGTTACGTTATGACCACCCCCAGTAGAGAAATGAGCGCGCCTGGAGACCGAACGTTGGCGCAGGTGAAGTCCACAGAGCTGAAATGTCCGGCTCGAACGAGCAGTGGAGACAGGCCCCTACCAACAGCGGAATGGAACCACCCACAGGTGTTGCAGGTATTGCGTCACAGAGTTACTATAAATAGCTAGCACGTGTGTGTGTGAAGTACAAGGTTCAGGCGTGGTTTGTTCGGACGTAACGTGCGTTGCAAAGGAAATACTATCACGAAGTAAATTTCTCCGTCATTTTTGGTCCACGCCGGGGATCAAAACCGAGTCCTCTTATTCCGGAACAAGTCGCTCCACCAACTGAGCTACGCAGACGTTCGTTCTCGCTGCTATCTGCCTTTATGTCGTGTGCGTCCTGCGGAGCAGGCACGTGTCACCCCCACCCACCCTATCCGAAAGAGGGCCGGGGGCGTGGCCCACGGGTCAGCCGGGACCATGTATCAACGTAGGCAGTCATCCGTTGTAGAACGTACACTTGAGAACTCCCAGTCAATCTGGTGTGTGGAATGCAACATCACACTCATTTATTTTTCGAAGCGCTGAAGAAGGGATTCTCTTATTTTTACTGTCTCGCTGTGTGGAAAGAACATCGCACTATTGCAAGATCTTTAACTGCCGGGTCATCCGGGAAGTTCGGGCGCCATTATAACGAAGTAAATTTTTCCGTCATTTTTGGTCCACGCTGGGGATCGAACCCGAATCCTCTTATTCCGGAACAAGTCGATCTACCAACTGAGCTACGCAAACGTTCGTTCTAGCTGCTATCTGCCTTTACGTCATGTGCGTCCTGCGGGGCAGACATGTCACAACACGCAGACTCTGGATTTGAGAGTCATCTTCCTGTATGAATTTAAACTGGGCCATTGTGCAAGAATTGCCGCTCGAAACGTTAACAAAGCGTTTGGGGAGAATACAGCCAACGAACGAACCATTCAGCGATGGTTTGTGAAGTTTCAAAGCGGAGATACGGACCTGCAAAACGAAGCACGTGGTCCCCGAAACGAAGCACGTGTTCTGTTACGTGTGGTTGAAGCGGACCCCCGTAAAACGTGTCATGAGATAGCGGCAGAGGTAGGTGTCCACCACAGGACAGTTGTTCGGCATCTGGCTGCGCTGCGTAAGGTCAAAAAGCTGGACATGTGGCTGGCGCATGAGTTGGCAACTGCCAACATGACTAGACTTTTGGAAGTCTGCACGTCGCTGCTTGCCAGGAACAAACAGGAAACTCTACTACATCGAATCGTCACCTGCGATGAGAAGTGGGTTCTTTATGATAATCAGAAACGATCTGCAAAATGGTTAAAGGAACAGTAAACTTAAAAAAAAGGTCCGCGAAAATACGATTTTTTTTTCTGTCATGTTATGCGGGTGACGGGAAGATTCTCATAGAGCCTAAATTTGTTTTCCTGCGGCCATTGGGAGTTGAGTAAATAGCCGACAAAGTTTCTAGTGGTGACGTCACACTAGGCAAGCGGTCAGGCCACTTGTCCCACGCTAGCGGCGTCTGTGTACTCGGCGCGGTAGGGTTTGTGAGGGAAAGTACGAGGTAATTAGTGTCAGGAATTTTTCTCCTTGTGTTGCGCGTGTTCTGTTCGTTAGTCATCTGTTCTGACATGGTCTCGTGTTACGTTGTCAGTTGTTCAGATATAACTAATAAATGCAAAAACGAGTCTGTGAGTTCCCATAAATTTCCTGACTGAAACAAATCTCCAGAGCGTTATAAAGTATGGTTAGCCAAATAAGAGTTAGTTTTACGACTAGTAATTATAGTGCTGTGTGTTCCGCCCATTTTAAAAAAGAAGACTATGAACTGTCATCTGTTTTGCAGAAGGAATTCCTGGCAAGTAGTTCATCGAAAAGAATTCTAAAAGAAACTGCTGTACCGTCACTTATCCTAAACGCACCATCAAGTTGTGGCATTCCACACAAGAGGAAAAATTCCCGATACATTAGAACCAAAGAAGTCCAAAAAATAATAGCAGGCAAATAACAATAGCAAGCATAATAAAAATAGTTATAACAACCAAACAATAGCAGGCATCTAACTGTTATTTCTAGAGCTATATATCATGTTCAACTATTGTGATATTTTTATTTTCGTGAGAGGGGGTCATTAATGGCTTTGCTCTTGAGCTACGAGAAATACTCATAAAGTTGTTTCTCCCATGACAATAGGAGAAACTAAAAAAAAAAAAAAAAACAATAAAATATGCACTTAGTTCAATGAAGAAAAATAGCTTTGTATACTCCTATACGTGTAGACAGCAGCTGGCAAATCTTTAGTGACAGTGGAAGTTAATCGAAGTAGTCTGGGTCATTTCCGGGGCAACAAACAAAACCCTAATGCTGTTCATTAGATTCAGGAAAACATTCTCTAATTTTACTCACAACACAGGAAGGAATTACTTTTCTGATATTTCGCCCTGCAGGTATACAAGCATTCACCCAATATACGAATTATTTGCACATATGCAGCGTGTCTCCACAGTTTGTTACATACAAGTTCATATTTTTTCTTCACGTTTTTTCTGACCGAAGAATCATTTGATAACGACTTGCCTGTAAGGCGTGGCTGTTTAAAACAACACTGTCGAATGATTCGTGGTTTATTATACGTTGGGCAGTACCTTTTATTTTCATCATCTGATCACTCTCGTTCCAACACGGACACTCAGCGTCTGTTGACACTCTCTCGCAGATTACCTTTTCTACCCTCGAATTTGTTTTCACATTCCTTGTTAAACATTCGTACTGTACCGGCAGAATATCGTGGCTCAAATGGATAAGGATTTACACTAGCCATTTTACAGACTGGTGTGATCGACTGCCCTACGTAAAACGGTAAACAGCACCGACTGGATCCAGTGTTATACATTCAGAGAGGTTTGCATATAATTACAATTTTGTTATTTGCATTCAGTGTTGCATTCACTGATTACATGCATATAATTACAATTTCGTTATTTATATATATGCAGTATATAGGGTAATTCAAAATGATTGCCTTATGCTCTTATATCGCAAATGCAAATTCTAAGAAATCTACACATATTAGTGATTAAAAATACTGTATAAAAATGTCATACCTTTGCTTTAATTCAGTAATGCACCACGGATTTCACCATGGGGTGGTGTAAAATATTTAGGATGCTAGTAAGGTAAGCCTGTGCTGGAGAAAATCCCCCCGAGACATTAGGAGTGGTGAAAATGTCCTCGCATTAATACAAGCGTAAAGCGTGTCTCTGATTATTAAGGAATCATTACAGTGTTACGTGAAAACAAATGGTGTAAGCCATTCCCCTGCCATTTGGGCCCCTTTAGATTATTTAGATTAGCAAACAGTAAAAATAAAAAAAAATAGACCTAACCGTTCCGATGGCAGTCTGAAGTGCCTCGACATTTTTTTTTTTTTTTTTTTTTTTTTGTCACAGAGTGTAAACCACCACCGTCAAAAAAAAAAAAAACCTTCTTATGTGAACAGTTTCTAATAATTTGCTTTGTTAAAAATTAGGTATCAAATATTTTGTTGTATTGGAAGCACTCACGTCAAGTTAGCTACACTGAGGCTTAACCGTGAGCATGGAAAGCCGGCATCCGGAAGACTGGAAAAAAGCTGAATGCCAGCTTCCAAAATATTATGATGTATTGCAGTGCAAACAACTCTACTGTGTGGAATTAGGTTTTTATTGCTGAAGTAGTCCGAGTTGACAGTGCTTGAAAAATTGTCCCTTCAGCGAGGACTGTTTCATGTTTTGTTGAAGGATGATGGAAATTTCAGATTGAAGTCCATAGTGATGTTTTTTTTTATTATCATAATATTTTCCCTCATTTTCTTAAATATTTTTAAATTAATACCTCCAAATATTCAGCTATAAACGAACACAATTAGACTAAATGTAAGGGGAGATCGCCAAAAAACCTACGGGGGGGGGGGGGGTGTTCATGGATTTTCGGGAGGGCTAAGTACCCCCGAGAAGATGCCTGAATACATCACTGACTGGAGCCCTCCACGCGCTGAGCCATCACCCCCTAATAGCTTAGCGTCCGGTCTCTTGTCTAGTGTGACGTCATTGCTGGTTTTAAAAAGCGCTCTAGCGGGAGAACTACTTACGATAAAGCATTTCTGATTGCGTCATTCTCCATGTCTCTTTCGACATTACATTTTCGCGGGAAATGAGTTTACTGTTCCTTTAAGCAAGGTACAGCTTGCTGAACGGCATCCTAAGCCGCCCCTATACACGAAGAAGATGATGCTCCTTGTCTGGTGATCCACAACCGGGATAATTCATCAGAGTTTCTTGGCAAGAGCTCAAACCATCACTGCAGAACGTTATTGAGCTATATGACCCCAGATGCACAGCAAATTGCTGCAGAAACAACCGGCTTTAGCCAACAGACATGGTGTTCTTCTGTTGCAGCGCTCGTGAGCGAGCGTGCACCTTTTCCCTGTATTGGAAGTTGAGAATTAATCGGAGAAGCGAAAAAGAAATGGGATTTAAAAAATTAATCAAATGAATGGGAGAGATTTTGGGGAGCTGGTGTAAGAATTAATAAATTTAGGATTTTATAAACTTCACGCTCCTCAGGTGCTCCACATTTCGCGATTTAATTTTCCCCAAGATTTTCTTCCGTGGATTCGCTCACGGAAAAAAATAGGAAGGTCGGGAAAGTACCGCTCTCTCCCCCCTCTCTCTCTCCGAGTCGAAGGGCTTCCAGTCGGCCGCTTGCTGTGGCGTGGGACCGCGGAGCATCCCTTCCCATCGGCTACGAGCCAGGAATATTGGGTTAGGCGAAGTAATTCTACAAGAGGATGTATGGCGGGTAGACATTTTATTGCAGCTCGGCGCCGGTCGTCTTGAGAATTGCTGCACCAAGTCTTATAGAAAGAATAGCATGGCGCCAGGTAAAGGAAAAACCATAGCAGTTTTATGGTAGGAAAATTTGCGACCCAGAAGATCCACTGGCACGGAATTTCCTAGAATTCAGGGGCGGACGCAGATTTTGGACGGGGCGAAGGATGGCAAGTCAGAGTATTGGCGGGAAACCCAGAGCAAATCAGATCGGGAAATGATAATTATTTGACCAATCTGTAAATTGGTGGGAGGATCCGGGAAGAACAAATTTTTCCTAGGACTGGAAGAGGAACGAAAAATAAAGTATAGCATGGTGAAAAAAGTTGAGGAAGACCTACCGATGCGAGGATCGGGCATTAAGAAAAAAGACGAGTGATACGGGAGGTCGTATCCGAGCCTCGCTCTCGCTGGTGATTTAGTCGAGTACTCCCGAGGACCGAGAGCATGTGCCCTAATTAGAAAGATTTCTGCCGTAGTGAAAAGTTAGAAGTGGGATTTTGAGATTATTGAAGAGACGAGTGCAGTTCACTAAACAAATGTGTTGCATCCAGGAAAGGAATCTGCATGGAAACTTCGGGAGGAGAATGATACGCTAGCCCTTATCGTGGGATAGAAGGTAGGACATTTCCGACCATAACGGTATCCTCTTGTTTATATAATTCGTATGTTGAACCGAGAGTTAAGGAAGAGCATAGTAGAATAAAATCAATGTTGAAAATAAAACCAGCTCTAAATTAATGCTGCAAAAAGTAGGTCAGAAATAGAAGAAATGAAATGGTTGAGTAAAGTAAATACATTGATCAGAGCAGGAAATTGTGTAAGTATAGGGAATCGTTTAAGTAAATTATGTTTCGAAATTTTTCAGATTTATATTAAATTAAAATAAGAAATTAAAGTTAACCTTTAAATAAATAATTTTGATAAAAGGGTCTTCAAGCATATTCATATGACTGAGTGTACTTTTTTAAATTTCAAGCCTTCATCAGGCAAAATAAACATATTTTATTTTCAAGTTATAATGAGTAGGCTAAATTTCATTTGAGTGTACAATTTTGTAAAGTACAAATGTTAATCACGATTGAGAGTTGAATGTGTGAGTAAATGATTTGGAATGAATGTTCAGAAAAGTCCTCCAGTTCAATACTGAGTAACTTTCATATCAGTTCTAGTAAAAATTCAAAATTTGTAAGTTAGCGAAATATTCGCTAGAAAAAATAACTAGACGGTTACTTTTAAACATTGCGGCACTCAGCGGACCCCGATGCACGGAACGTCGGCTGGGTGAAACGCAACGCCCATCCTCGAATAGCGAGCCTGTGTTTTCTCTAATACTGGGAAAATATAGTTTTTGAAATTCGAGTGATTACCCTTAATGCTAATAGTTATCGCCAGTGCACACACTAGCAGGCATTGGAGACCGATAGTACTTCTGCTCCATGACAACGCTCGCCCTCATGTCGCACAACGAACGATGTTGACACTAAGTGCCTTAGGCTATGAAGCACGGCCTCGTACTACCTATTGCCGGACTTGTCTTCGACAGACTATCATCTATTTCGTCGCCTGGATTACTTCCTGTCAGGGAAACAGTTCACGACAAACAACGAGGTTCAACGTGCAGTTGATGAATTCTTCGGATCCCAGGCGCAAGACGTTTCTCGTTCCTTGCCGGACAGATGGCAACTACGTGTCGATGCCCAGGGGGAATATTTTGCCTAGGTAAGTTGTCCTACTTTTGCGTTTTCTTCTTCCACGTGTTCTGGCCCTTTGCAGGACATTTAACTCTCACCAACCCAATATATAAAACTCTACGACCGGTTTTCAGTTAGGAGAGTGTGCGGCGTCAGTGCGGGAAAAGCTACCGATTTATCGGAGTTTGATAAAGGACAAATTGTGATGGCACGGAGCCTCGGAACTACGATCTCGGAAACGGCGAGGCTTGTGGGTTTTTCACGTGCCGCTTTAATGAGTACGTACCAAAAGTGGTGCACAGATGGCCAAACGACGAACCGTCGTCTAGCTGTGATTCGTCCGAAGCTCATTTATGCCAGAGGGTAACGGAGAATGTCGCGCATTGTTCGCGGTGGCCTCAGGACCACAGTGTGATAAATCACCCGCAGCTACAGCAGTGGTGATCAGGGCAATGTGTTACAACACACAGTTCATCGCAGCCTTCTGCGCATGGGCCTGCGTAACCGAAGACCCAGCCGGGTTCCCATGCTCACTGCAAGTCATTACCAACAACACATGAAATGGGCCCAAGATCATTTTGATTAGACCGTGGATGATTGCAAGAAAGTGGCCTGATCTGACGAATCAAGATTATTGGTGCATCACGTAGACGGCCGAGCGCGGATACGCCGGTTACTAAAGAAGGCTGTGGCACCTGAACGCCCTGTTGCGCGTAAACGGGCCGGTGGCGGCGGTGTTATGCTGTGCGGCGATGTTTTCTTGAGACACTTTAGGCCCCATTATCCCAATAGCACAATCCCTGACAGCTGTCAGGTATCTGAACATCGTTGCGGACCAAATTCACCCATTCATGGCAACTGTGTTCCCTGCTGGTGATGGCCATTACCAACAGGCTAATGTGCCATGCCACAGTGCCACAATAATCAAGGAGTGGTTCGAGGAACATGCTTGCGACCTTCTGTTAATGACCTGGCCTCCAAACTCACCTGACTTAAACCCAATCGAACATTTGTGGTTCGACTTGAAAAAGAGGGTTCGCGTTAAATCACCACCACCCCGAAATGTACCAGAACTGGAGGACCTGCTGTTGACATTATGGTACCAGATATCCCAGGATACATATTGCCACCTCATCTTATTTATTTATTTATTTATTTATTTATTTATTTCGTGTCAGAAGCGTGCATACTACATCACTAAAATCACAAATACATCAATGAGAATAATCACAAATCAAAACAATCCGTGACAGTCAAAACAATCCCACTCGCCGAGTGGCCGCTGTTTCATGGGCTAAATGGGGTCCTACAGCTTATTAGGTAGGTGGTCATAATGTAATGGCTTATCGGTGTATAAAACTTGGTTGGAAAGCTTTTGGAAGAAACAGTGCAATTTTTAACAGCAATGTGTCATTATGGCTTAAAAGAAAAGTGTTTCATCAATGCATCATTCCAATGCTTCCATATGGAGCGGAGACATGGATTTTAACTAAACAAGTTAGTAAAATCATGCAATGCATTGATTATGATACGCTTTCCAGCATACCAGAAATCGTTACTCAAGTTATTACTCAAATTATGAGGATAATGGCTGTAGAATAAATCTCGCTCCTATGACCTGACCTTTGACCCCATTTCGATAATATTCAATAGAACCGGTAAAGTATACTTCCGGAACAACATGATAAAGTTTTGTCTCAATCGAAGCATTTTTACGTAAGTTATAACGCTGCATAAGGGCCATGTAATGGATCCTGATCCTATGTCCTGACCTTTGACCCCATTTCACCCATTTTCAATAGGGTTCGTCCCTAAGTTGTCCCCTACCACATACTAAAATTTCATCGAAATCTAACCATTTTTACGCAAGCAATGGCGCATAAGGGCAATGGAATGCATCCTGCTCCTATGTCCTGACCTTTGACTCCACTTCATCCATTTTCAATAAGGTTCGTCTCCAAGTTGTCCCCTACCACATACTAAAATTTCATCGAAATCGAACCATTTTTACGCACGTTATGACGCATAAGGGCAGTGGAATGCATCCCACTCCTATGTCTTGAACTTTGACCCCACTTCATCCATTTTCAATAGGATTCGTCTCCAAGTTGTCCCCTACCACATACTAAAATTTCATTGAAATCGAACCATATTTACGAAAGTTATGACGCATACAGGCAATGCAATGCATCCCGCTCCTATGTCCTGACCTTTGACCCCACTTCACCCATTTTCAATAGGGTTCGTCCCCATGTAGTTCCCTACCACATACTAAAATTTCATCGAAATCGAACCGTTTTTACGCGAGTCATCGTGCGGACAGACGGACGGACAAAGCTGGCGCTATACGCTTCTTCAACCTACGGTTGGAAAGCGCAAAAAAGACATACAAAGACTGCAGGCAACTGAAAGAAGCATGGAGAGTGTAACCAGGAAAGATAAGAAGAGGAACTCATGGATATGGAAAATGACAAGAGTGGAAGACATCATGATCAGAGTAAAATCCCTGAAATAGCAATGGCCTGGACATAATGCCGGAACGACGGACCACTGATGGACGACCGAAATTTTAGACTGGATTCCAAGGGACAGGAAAAGACCCAGAAGAAGACGACACGGAAGAAGGGTGGATGAAATTTGAAAGCATGCGGGAATGACATGGAGGAGACTGGCTCAAGACAGACTGTTGTGGAAGAAACTTGGAGACCTTCATCCAGCAGTGGATTGATAATAGTTGACAAGGATGCTGATAACATGTTCTAATTTCCGAGTAGTCCGATGGTCATTGGCCAGTAAATATTGCATCAGCCCCCTGAACTATTTATATTACGTACTAAAAGGTTTTTTAACCATTTGCATTCTCTGTTGCATTAAATTTATTATACAGGGTGATTCAGAACTAATGGGACAAACTTTAAGGGGTGGTAGAGCACACTACAACAAACATTTTTTTGTATAGGAATGTATGGGCGCTAGTGACGCGCTGAGGCACAAACACAAGAAATAGACATGAAAGGAAACATAAATTGTTTACTTACATCAGCATCGTTGACGAGTGCTTCTTTACAGCAATGTTTATAATAATTGCTCAAAATTGCGTCCAACCTCCAACCTCTAACCCACACGCTACACGTCCACATGCGTACCAAGAACGATTCTCTGTGAATGTGTGGGCGGGTATTGTGAACGACTTACTGCTTGGCCCATATCTACTACCAACGCGAATCGATGGCAGATGTTATCGTATTTTTCTGGAAGATGTTTTACCAGAATTGCTTCAAGATGTGCCACTGGCCGTCCGACAAGGACTGTGGTTTCAGCATGATGGGGCGCCAGCCCATTTCAGCATTAATGTGCGCAATTACCTGGATGCCACTTTTGGGGCGCGATGGATTGTCCGTGGTGGACCTGTCCGTTGGCCACCTCGATCGCCGGATTTATCGAGCCTCGATTACTTATTATGGGGACATCTGAAGGCCCTCGTTTACGAGACTCCAGTTATCCGTTGCGGCCAGACGTGTGCGAGAAATACCTGGCATCTTTGAAATTGTAAGCCAATCACTCCGTCGACGCTGTCACGCATGTATTACTGTTGGTGGACGCAATTTTGAGCAATTATTGTAAACATTGCTGTAAAGAAGCACTTGGCATCGATGCTGTAAGTACACAATTTATGTTTCCTTTCATGTTTATTTCTTGTGTTTGTGCCTCAACGCGTCACTTGCGCCCATACATTCCTATTCAAAAAATGTTTGTTGCAGTGTGCTCTACCACCACTTAAAGTTTGTCCTATGAGTTCTGAATCACCCTCTATATGCTACTGAAATGAAGTGTTCATTTTCACACTTTCAGACGCAATGTGATAAAAACGAGCACATTTATTTTTCACATTTTGTTCGAAAATCCTCTCCCCCTCTGATTTTGCTTTGGACCGTTAGACCGGGCCCACCCTTATTCCTGTCTTGTGGAAAACGTACATCAGGAAAAACAAATAAAAAACAAATTATTAGCGCAAACAATCTTTAATAATAAAAAAACAAATTATTAGCACAAACAATCTTCGAAGGAAAAACGTTTAGCTAATACATCATGTGATATGAAAAAAGAAAAAAAGAGCGCTAGTATAGATCTAATAACGATAGATCTGCTTTATATAATGTGCCAGAAAAAATATTTTAGTTAATTATAATAAGTATGTTAAAATATGTAGTTTCATTGTGTAAAAGTGCAAAGGTTCGGAAAGAATATGGGTCACGATCATCATTGAGAGATGAAGTTAATGTATAGTTCAGAAGTTAAAACTCCTTTCGTAACAGAATTATACGTTAAGCAACTGATCCCCCTAACCCCCCCCCCCTCAACATTACCATCACATGAGAGCAGAGGCGTAACTAGGGGCGGGGTGGCTGCCCCGGGCGCAGCTCTTGAGAGGAAGCAAAAATTACTGCTTGCAACCTGATTAAAACTGTAATTGAAACTATTGCACCAGTTTCTGGTACATTTTTTAGCACCATACTTTGTCATTTGCCTATTTACAGAATTTGCTCACAGTATGGTTCGCCAGTTTCGGTAGCCTTTACAGCGTAAAATCCGCATTTCTTCGAAATATTTAGGCGATGTTTGTTGCTTACATTAAGGAATGAAAGTACGGTTGTGTAGTCCGTTCAACCAAAGAAGAACCACGGCCTTCTTCGACAACAATGGAGCCTGCGGTTTTTCTTTAGTTGGATACGTTGCAAGATAAGGATGTCGTTCACATCGTTGAAGATTCTCTGGAGGCTATTCGATAATTGCCATGGCTTTGACATTTCACTGTTAGTTGCATTAGGTTCGTTTCATATGGTACCGAACGTCTGAACTCGGAATTAGTTACCAAAAGTTGTACAAAGAGCCATAGTTTGATATGACATCAATTTTGATTTGAAAGAGAGAGTTTGATATGATGTCAAGATATACAGTATATGCTGTATATATATATATTTCGTTTTAAATTCTAAAGTTTTTCCTTAGTCTTCAGTTTTGCTCTTCAGTATATATATATATATATATATATATATATATATATGGGATGTAAGGTCAGGTGATGCGTAACATCACAGCCTCTCCTTGACAAATGTCAACCCCGCCTTCTGGTGGTGCATCCTGTTCCGACTAAAGGGGCTCTGACGACCGCCAATAGCGGTATAACTATACCATCGGGATTAGAGGAAATTCTATCCCACACTCACCAACCCGCTTGGCCAGCGTGGTGAGTTATGGCCAAACCCCTCCAAAATGACTCCACAACTTAAATCTTGGCCCTCAGTCTCCGGCAGCTGGAATGTACCTGGCCAAGGCAGCGGCCAGTGCGACATGAAGGCAGAGGGTGCTAAGAATCCCCGGAGGACCGGACTAGGCTGCCATCTGATGCTGACCTTAGCAACGTACAATGGACGCTCCCTATCTTCTGATTCAAGGCTTCTTGAATTGGAAGAGGAACTACAAAGGATCAAGTGGGACATCGTGGGGCTAAGTGAGGTAAGGAGAAAAGGAGATCTCATCGAACTGAAAAGTGGACATCTCTTCTACTATCGTGGGACAGATACTGGCAGAACTAGTGGTGTTGGTTTTATAATAAACAAGAAACTGAAGGATAAAGTTGTAGAAGTTGAAAGTTCCTCTGACAGAGCTGCACGGCTTGTTATCCAACTCTCGAAAAGATACCAGGCTCAGATTATTCAAACTTATGCACACACCACAAGTCATCCTGAAGAAGAAATTGAAGAATTTTATGAGGAAATTTGTCATCTAAATAATAAAGGTAAGCAGCACTTGAAAATAATTATGGGAGATTTCAATGCAAAAATAGGGCAACGGCAACAGAATGAAACTTCAGTTGGTAAATTCGGTCACGGCAACAGAAACCAGCGTGGAAATACTCTCGTTGAGTTTGCAGAGGCAGAAGGGTTTTTCATCTTGAACTCCTTCTTCAAGAAAAAGCCACACAGGAAATGGACATGGAGACATCCAAATGGGACGACAAGTGAAATTGATTTTATTATGTGTAACAAAAAATTCGTCATAGAAGACTGCAGTGTGCTAAACAAGTTCAACACAGGTAGTGACCATAGATTGGTGAGATGTAAGATGCACCTCAACACTAAACTTGAACGTGGCAAGCTCATAAGACAAACAAAATCTATTGACATAACCAACCTTAAAAAACACCATAATACCTTCAAGTTGGAACTGAAGAACAGGTTCTCTGCTTTAGAAGGCCTAACATCGGAAGAAGTGGACATCTCTGAAGTTAACAGAAAAGTAACCAAAGCTCTTATGGAAACAGCAACAAAATTAGCTGGGTCTAAGAACAAGTTGCATGTAAATAAATTATCAGGAAAAACGAAAATGTTGATGCAAAAAAGAAGAGAGATGAGGACAACTAAAGAAGATGTGACTTCCAAAGTGGAATATATAGAGCTATGCAAGACAGTACGAAAAAGTATCACTGAAGACGTAAGAAAATTCAACTGTGAACTAGTGAGGAAAGCAATTGAAAACAACCAAAGCCTAAAGATAGCAAAGAGACATCTCAGTAAGGGAAGAAAACAGATTATGGCACTGAGAAAAGAAGATGGTTCTGTAACAAGAAATAGAGGCTAAATTTTGACAAGAGTGAAAGATTTCTACTCCAAATTATATGAAAGGGATGATACATGCACTCCAGACATCATGAAAGATACCAGTACCAGAGTTCCTCCAGTCCTTCCAGCAGAAGTTGCACATGCAATCAAGAACATGAAGCGGGGAAAAGCTCCAGGAGAAGATGGAATTACTGTAGACATCATACAAGAAGCAAGTGGAGAAATCGAAACAGTACTCGCCCAAATTTTCACTCGATGCCTTAATGAAGGAAAGATTCCTGAGGATTGGAACACCGCTACAATGATCCTGCTACATAAGAAAGGTGACATTGAGGATCTCGGAAACTACAGACCTATCAGCCTCCTATCAGTAGTTTATAAAATCTTCACTAAAGTTCTTTCACACCGCTTGAAGGTAACACTGGACATGGCTCAACCGAGAGAACAAGCTGGATTCAGGAGTGGCTACAGCACAATAGATCATATCCATGTGCTGAGAGAACTAATTGAAAGAGCGAGGGAACATGAACTTCCATTGTGCATGGCTTTTATCGATTATGAAAAAGCCTTTGATTCGGTGAAACCATCAGCAGTTACAATGGCTCTGAAAACCTGCGGTATTGAAGATGCATACATTAATATTATTAATAACATCTATGAAAATGCAAGTGCAAAGATTCGGCTGTTTGAAAATACAACACACATAAAAATTGGAAAGGGAGGGAAACAAGGTGACACCATATCTCCGAAGCTCTTTAATGCCACATTGGAGGGTGTTTTTCAGTCACTGAGCTGGGAAAACAAGGGGATAAAGATTAATGGAGATTATCTAACCCACCTTCGTTTTGCTGATGACGTAGTCATTTTTGCAACTAGCCCATCAGAGCTGCAGAGTATGATCCAGGAACTTGCTGACAAGAGTAAAGAAGTGGGATTAAAAATGAACTTTCAGAAGATAAAAGTGATGTTCAATGCTTTTACAAGAAATGAAGATTTATCGATTGATGGAGAAAAGCTGGAGATAACAGACACGTACGTTTATCTTGGACAGCAGATATCAAGTGAGGGTCACATTGATGAAGAAATTAATCGGCGTACAAAACTTGCCTGGAGAGCTTTTGGAAGAAACAGCATAATTTTCAAGAGCAATATGCCATTATGTCTTTAAAGAAAAGTGTTTGATCAATGCATCCTTCCAGTGCTTACGTATGGTGCAGAGACGTGGACCTTAACTAAAAGAGACATACAAAGGCTGCAGACAACTCAAACAAGCATGGAGAGGTGCATGCTTGGTGTAACCAGGAGAGATAAGAAGAGGAACACGTGGATCCGAAAAATGACAAGAGTGGAAGACATCATGATCAGAGTTAAATCCCTGAAATGGCAATGGGCTGGACATACTGCCAGAAGGACAGATCATCGATGGACAGCCGAAATTTTAGATTGGATTCCAAGGGACAGGAAAAGACCCAGAAGAAGACCACATGGGAGATGGGTGGATGAAATTCGAAAGTATGCAGGGGTGGCATGGAGGAGACTGGCACAAGACAGACCGTTGTGGAGTAAACTTGGGGAGACCTTCGTCCAGCAGTGGATTGATAATGGTTGACAATGATGATGATGATGATGATATATACACTCTATTAAGAAGAGACTGAAGCAAAAAATATATATATATAGAAAGAGAGAGAGGGAGAGGGAGAGACAGACAGACAGACAGAACTGGTAAATTGGTAATGTATTTACGTAAGAGGGAAATGCAGATGGGGGCGCAATATTTTATGGTTGCCCCGGGCGTAGAAATGTCTAGTTACGCCTCTGCATGAGAGAGAGAGAGAGAGAGAGAGAGGATAGACTTACCGTTTGCCTTAGGCACAAGCAAATATTTCCCTAAGTTTTGATCTTTCTGTTCCTGGACAAATATCTTGCCCTCAGAAAAGCCAACATTACTTTCAGCCATATTCTCATCGTTAAAACATGCTTTCTTTGGGTTATTACAAGCTAACAAAAATCCATAATAGTTCTTTTCGCCATTATTAGGTAAGAGCGAGAGCTTTACGCCATCTTCGAATAGAACTCCAAACTCAACAACAGTTAGCCCGTACTAGTCAGAGGTCTTCCAAGAGATAAGTTAGTTAAGCTATATACGAACAACGCAAATGTACAGAACAAAACCTATGCTGGGAATGAAAGAAGGATGAAAGCAAATACCGAGGGACTTGGACAGTGAAATACAAAGGAGCTACGGCCCTCCTGTCGAAGTTGAGCCGAAGGCGAAGAAATGTACTGATGAAATACATGGCCGTCCAGTCCGACTCACCGATTCAATCCGTCGTAATACACTGAAGAGCAATTGAATTAGAGACAGTTGGCGTTATGCAAATGTGGCGCTGTGGGCGGCCATGTAAACGGAAACAACATGACGTATGCAGCGATCCGACAACATAACGAGTGATGCGAAGGGAATCAGTAAGAGTTGAACGCAGTATGGGTAAGACGAAGGATCTAAGCGCACTTGATTGTAGGCAAATTGTCGGGGCCCGACGAATGGGTCACTCCATCTCGGAAGTCGTGCAGGCACTGGGACTTTCACGAGCTACTGTGTCACGGGTACACCGTGAGTACATCGAATCCGGTAAAACCATCCCTGCAAGGGTCAACTGCCGTGGACAACAGCGTAGGGATGAGCAGGGTCATCGTCGGCTAGCTCGCATTGTAACAGCGGATAGACGGGCCACAGTGCAAGAAATCACTTGGCAATTTAACGCTGGTGCATAAAAATGTGAAAGCAGCCACACCATGCGGGACCATCTCCTTGCTATGGGGTACAGAAGCCATCGTTCCATGAGGGTACCGCTGCTGACCGCACATCACAAGGTGCAAAGATTAAAATGGGTGCGGGAACATCGCCATTGGACCCTAGACATGTGGAAAAATGTTGCCTGGACTGATGAGTCGAGATTCACGCTTGTACATGCGGATGGCAGGATACAAGTACGGCGCAAACCTCATGGAGCGATGGATCCTTCTTGCCAGCAGGGCACTCTTCAAGCTGGTGAGGGTGGCATTCTCGTCTGGGGACTGTTGACGTGGACTGAAATGGGAACCTTGGTACGTGTGACATCTTCCCTCACAAATCAACGTTACCGGGATATCCTGGACGACCATTTGCTCCCGTTTGTGGGTCTTCAACAACCCACTAGGGACCTTATAACGAAGTAAATTTCTCCGTCATTTTTTGGTCTACGCCGGGATTCGAACCTGAGTCAGCTTATTCCGGAACAAGTCGCTCTACCAACTGAGCTACGCAGACGTTCATTCTGATTGCTATCTGCCTTTATGTCGTGTGCGTCCTGCTGGCAGGTACGTCACATCTCCCCCCCCCAAAGAGGGCCGGGGGCATGGCCCACGGGTCAGCCGTGACCATGAATCGTCGTAGGCAGCTATCCACTGTAGAACGTGCACTTGAGAACTCTCAGTCAATCTAGTGTGTGGAATGCAACATCACACATTTTTTTTATTTTTCGAAGCGCAGGAGAAGGGATTCTCTTATTTTTCCTCTCTCGCGGTGTGGAAAGAACATCACACCAATGCGAGATTTTCAACGGTCGGGTCATCTGGATAGTTCGGGCGCCATTATAACGAAGTAAATTTCTCCGTCATTTTTGGTCTACGCCAGGATTCGAACCCTAGTCCGCTTATTCCGGAACAAGTCGCTCTACCAACTGAGCTATGCAGACGTTCATTCTGATTGCTATCTGCCTTTATGTCGTGTGCGTCCTGCTGGCAGGTACGTCACAACCTCATCCTGCAACAAGACAATGCAGCTTCCGAATTCTATCCGAATGATTGAGTGAACACTCCAATGCTTCCTTGGCCAACTAGGTCACCTGACTTCAATTCCATCGAGCACATCTGGGATGCCATTGTGAGATATGTCCGAGGCTCTGACCCCCTCCATCAAATCCTCGTCAACTGTGGGAGCTTGTTCAGGCGTCGTGGATACGTATGGCTTCCCAACGCTTCCGGTGTCTTGTCGAGTCCATGCCGAGACGAATCGCCGGCGTCATCAGGACGAAAGGTGGTGCTACACGTTACTAGAAAGGTATCTCTATTTCAATTGCTCTTCAGTGTATTAGTAGTTGTAAGTGTCATAACGTCCGCGCCTTTTCTGCTCAAGCCAGCAGTCGTTTCCCTACCAGACTAATTTGCTAGAGATGCCCACATGGTTGGCCAGTTTTTGGTGGATGAAAGGCCACCGACTCCTTTCCTTAAAAAGAAACGGAAATAAGGAGGGGAAATAGCAGCATATATTTCAAAGTTCACTCTTTATGAAACATTGGTTTGTGTTTTCTCTGATCTGAGGGGGGTACATCAGATATGAATGTACCCCTTTCAAAAAATTTGGAGGGGTACGTTGTATCCAGTACTCCCCGTTCGCAGGTTTTCCTTTCATGAACATGAAAGGAAAACCTACGAACAAAAGCTGGCTTCGTTTAAGTTCGTTAAATCTAAAAGATACAGATACACATCTACGTAGATCTGCCCCGCAAAAACACAATTGCTGGGAAACGGCTGGCCACCAGCTGGCAGTGATGGGTCATTGCTGGCTGAAATCTGCCGCTAACGGCCCGGTAACGGTCCGTTTGTGGCAGCGCTATCAGTTGGCGAGCCATTGATGGCCCTGCAGCATTGCCGTGAATTGTGGGCCTCCAAGCAAGTGCCACTAGTGGCCCGTTGCTGGCAACCAATACAACCCCAACAGCAGGTGGAAGCAACGGGACTGCGCATGCGCAGAAGCAACTCATGGTACCAGTTAGTTGAAGACGACGCTATCGCCATCGTGTTATTTTAGTGGATGTTAAGAAAAAAATCTATATGTAGAGAGGCGAATTAATTTCCTAATGAAATTCCACGTCGACGAAGATATCAGATTAAGCCATGAAATACTAGATTACAGCCATGAAATACACCCACTCCATTCCCATGAATAAAAATTCATGGAATGGAGTGGGTGAATAACAAGAAAAAATTTGAAACCGCTTGGTTGGTTGGTTGGTTGGTTGGTTAGTGGATTTTAGTGGCGCAAGGGCCAGGTTTGGCCAAAGAGCGCCAGACAAAGAACTATCAGCCACAGATTATTAAAAGCGTGGAAAATGATTAAGAGCAGACAGGCTTGGTAAAAGTTGGAAAAGAGTATGATGAAAGCTGTGAAGACAAGGTAGTTAATTAGGTTTATATAAAATTTATTAATTTACTATTATAATTATATTTTTTTTTTAAACACAACTACACAAAGGATGAGTCACCAGGAGGGGGACGAACCGTCACTCTCCTCCCCCCACACTCCTCTGCAATGCTGGCAGAGGGCGGGGACGAACTGTCACTCTCCTCCCCCCATGTTCCTCTGCAATGTTGGTTGAGGCTGGGGACGAACTGTCACTCTCCTCCCCCTATGTTCCTCTATAATGTTGGTTGAGGGTGGGGACCTCGCTGAGGCCGAGACAGTTGCAATGTTGGTCAGGCGGACCGCGACAGTTGGATGGACACTGCACACCTTTGCGGATTGAGGGCCGGGTCTTCCGCACGTGCAGGCTTTCGGCTGGAAACTGGAAGAGACGGTCGGCTTCAAAAGAGAAGGCCCAGAATCAGCTATTCGAAAAATCTGGAGCTCGGGGAAATACACCTGTGTCGCTTGGTCAGCTGTAGATCGCTTGGCAAGTGGCAGAGACTGAACTACTGCGGCAAAAGTAAGCTGTCGGGTGGTGGGTATACCCAACTTGGCCTTGGCAGCAGGGTACGAGAGGCCTTCAAGGGTCTTGAGGCGCTGGATCGCCATCTCGTCCTTCCATTTCATACAGTTGCGGGAGTAAGCTGCATGGGCCTCACCACAGTTAACACAGCAGGCCGCAGAAGTGCAACCTTCCCCGTCATGTTCACTGGAGCCACAATTTGCGCAACGAGCGGAACTCTTACAGAAACGTTGGGAATGCCCGTACCTCTGGCACCTGAAACAGCGCAGAGGACTGGGAATGTACGGGCGAACTCCACAGACCAAGTAGCCAGCCTTGATTTCGGTCGGAACTTTCGGGGAGTTAAAAGTCAAGATCACATTTTTAGACTTAATCAAAGAACCATCGCGCCGGAACATCATACGACGTGCAGCAATAACACCTTGATCGGCAAGTTCAGTCACCAATTCGTCTTCACTGCATGGCAAGAGATCAAACTCCGAAATAACACCCCGAGAGGTGTTAAGAAACGGGTGAGGTGTCACTTTGACAGGAATGCCTTGAAGACTAGTGAGGTGCAGAAAAGTGTTACTCTGAGAAACACTGCAAGTTTGGACAAGCAGGTCCCCAGAGCGAAGCTTCCTCACAGACTTCAAGGGGCCAACCGCAGCGTCCAAAGCTTTAGAAATGAAAAAGGGAGATCTGGTGGACAGTCTCTCATTCGGATCGATGGATTCTACAACTAAATGTGTAGCATGTGTATTCACAGCAATCGAGGGTAGACGACGCTTCGGAGCGACTGGTACAGCTGCCGAAGAAGAGGTACCACATTCTTGGTCCAGGTCAAGGTCTAAAGATCGTTTAAGGTTATGAGACTTGGTAGGTTGAGAAGACGAAGGAGAGTCGTTGTCAACAATCATTTCCCCAGGTGACTTAAATTTGGAGTTTTTCTTTTTGTTTTTACCCATGGAAAAAAGGAGGAAGATTCGTCTGCAAACTACTCCACCCACCACCGAGCCCTACAAGGGAGAACTGGAGGTCCGCAAGCCGAGAAAATGACGCTGGACACAGTTCTGGAGCTTATACGTTGCAGATATAGTCCGTTGGCTGTGATCACACGCACTCGGCGGACACTTCGGCCTCCTGGTACCGTCATGCCAACGCCTTTGGCATGATCCCACAGCCCCCGGGCTCACCCTGCCGCGCCATACGACAAAAAAGTCGCTAAAGCCCTGTACACAACTTGGTACAAGACTTCTGACTAGAGGTGGGTTAGTCTCTAGCCTCCCGTTTACAGCGAAGCCGGGGTCGAAGATGAGCGTTGGTACACAGGAGGCACTTAACCGGTCTCCTGCGACCTCAGCCGCCAGACATCCCATTTCCGCCTCACGGGTCACCGCACGCGGCAAACATGCAGGTAGGTCTAGCACCCAAACCAGCTAAAAGGAAAAAAAGAAATCCAAAGAAGACAAATCCTGGAAGGGAACCTAAACGGAATCTCAGCAACCTACGAACTGAGCGGTTAATATAAAACAGTTAGTGGTGGAGGGTAACAAAACCACAAGACCGGGGTGTTAATACATAACGTGGTAGCGATTAGGTAGAGCATACAACACGGGCAACTAGCCAGTGGAGAAAATAAATAAAAACAAAAAAGCGAGACACAAGACCAGCTCGGGATCGTGGGGCCGCGACTCCCCAACAGCTGGATGAACAGCCGTCCCAGCAAACACCAACAGCACCAAAATAAGAAAAAAACAAGCTGTGGCATGACATCAGATGTTGACCAGTCACAAGGTCAGCTCGGGCCGTGCGGGCGCCGCTCCCCAAATAACTGGAAAACCAGTTATCCCCGTGCGGGGTGAAACCGCTTGAAACAAATGTCCTGGAAAACAATTAAAAAAACGTTTGTTGGAAAAAAAATAGAATTATACGCGTACAAAAATTATTAATTATTTGAAAGAAAAAAAAGCAACGCTATGTGGATGTAATGTACTCATCTATGGGTTGAATACACAAGACTGGGAGTAATTCGCTTCTAAAAATAACGAGTAGTAAAATAAAATATATTTCCTCTTTAAAACAAATGCAGCTTCGGACAACGGAAAGGATAGATACAACGTCAAAAATGTAACAGAATGTGACATGAACCCGGGTAAATATATATTAATTCAACAATCTCCTTTCAAGACGACAAAGACAGTACAAAACTTTGGAAAGCGACTCTAAGTATGTACACTCCTTGAAAATGAGTGAAGTCCCCTTAAGGTAAAAAAAAAACTATCGTTACGTTGAAAAAATAAATCTATGAATTATATGAAACTGACTTTTATGAAAAATACCTCGCAATATTGTAAAATGAAAGAGGATACCATTCAATTGCACATTCCGCACGAAACAGACAGCTTCAAGCACACGCTCGTGCGTGGCAGTTTAGTCCGGTCGGTAGATAGCTCAGCTCCCACACCAACGGCTCTGTTTCGTATCTACCAGGATTCAAACGGGCGTTTTCCCGGTCTGTTGAGAAAATTCCCCAGTGCAGTGCTGTAATTCACAAGTTTCGTAAGGGTAGAAAAAAAAAGTTGTAGCTTTGGGAAACTGCGGATATCCTTGATTTTTTTTTTTTTGTGGCTACTACTGGGATATTGGCGGACAAGATTCCGCAAGCCACCAGTTACGTCACGTGGTTGCTGGTTGCCACTACCGGCAAGCTAGCGGACCACATTAGGCTAGCCATCATTCATGGCATGTGCTTGCAGGGCCACTGAAGGGCCACTTATGGTAGCTATTGACTGTGATGGACAACTGATGGGGTGCCAACTGATGGCCAGCTGTTGGCTTGAACTGCTGGCTCTTCTGTTGGCCGCCCGGAAATTTTATTGACGGTTCGGCAGCGGCAACATAGTGCTGGGCCATTGCTGGTAGTGCTGGCTGCCAACAATGGCCCAGTGCTGGCCCAGCAAAACTGTTTTGCTAGGTGGCATTTCTTGTAGACGTTACAACTCATCTTAATGAATTCAATGCTAAGTTACAAACTCAAAGACAGTTGGTTCATGAGCTGTATAGACACATTAAGTCACTTCAGAATAAACTTCAACTCTGGAAAAGCCAACTAAGGATAGGCAATATTTAACATTTTCCCACACTTGAGAACCACAACATTAATTTTGATTACTTAATTTACTGACGAGTCGAAGTCTTTCAATGAAGAATTCGTGATTTCCGAGCACAAGAAAGAAATTTAAAACTTCTCTTCTCCGTTTTATGTTGATGTGGAACAAGCTCCACCTTCTTTGCAAATGGAACTAATTGAACTCCAAGAAAAATTCAGATCTGAAGACATAAATCAAATATGTTTCACTAACAGACTTTTATAAGAAATATATTTCCCAGAGGACAAATATCCGACACTCACAGCTTTTACTCCGAAGAGAATAACGCTATTTGGAGACAATTACAACTGTGAGCATTTTTTTTCCTAGAATGAAGTTCGTTAAATCTAAAAGATATATTTTTTAGATTTTTTAGAATGGAGTTTGTTAAATCTAGACTAAGTCACATGTAGAAAACACTTTACTTGTTGCAACTTCAGTTATTTACCCGAACATTGACCGTCTTGTGAGATACATGAAGTGTCAAACGTCCCATTGAATGCATCTTATCTGTCTTAAGCTTAACTTAATTTCGTTCGTAAAGTCCACTTTAAAAATTTATATTCATTAAAATAAACATTAGATAATAAATAGCTGAGCAAAGCTCTCATGAAATGTATCTTCTACTGTTAATCTACTCGTACATTTTTATACTAAACAACATAACTTTAATCAAATAAACAAATGAACAAACACTAAAGATTTTTGTCAGATAAATAATGAAATCGTTAAATTTTAAAATAACATCATACGGTATATGGCCCGCGGAAAAAAACTTAAAATTTGCTCTCCGGCCCACGGAAAATTTTAAAATTTGCTATCCGGCCAGCGCTCTTGATGAAGTTGCTCATGTTTGCCTCAGATATTGCTTCTGTCACTTACTCTGTGTCGTTTACAAAGCAGTAACCGCCTTTGTGACGTACTACAGTGGTGACGCCCGTGTCAATGGCAAGTAGTAATGATAAGCCCTTGCCTCAGTAGCTTTATTGGGAGAGTATTCGGCTCCGGAGCAGAAGGATGTGAGTTCTAAGCTCGCCACCAGCAAATTTGGGTTTCACATTGACGCCCGAGTGTAAAAATTAATCTATTAGCCGTTGGGTTTTTTGAAAAATGTGTGATTTTTCTTCCACACATCGTCTGAAATTAATGAGAATTCCTTCTTCTACAGAGAGTTACTTCAAGCTTGGTTTGCGGCGGACCAGAAACCTGTGATTTCGTGTTCCCCGCCTTTTTGAATGGGACGGGAATATATATGATGTACTACAGTGGTGACGCACATGGTAATGCACATTTCGGTTTCACATCTTTTCGTTAACGTTAATCTGATTCGCAATTTTGGTGATGACAGCTTTCTTCCTGAACTTTATACTAAGGTAATCCACACAGAATTAATGAAGGTCAAAGATTTTGTTATAAAGTTGTTACCTTCGTGAACTGCGATTCAGAATTACGGGTGCCGAAAAAAGGAACCAGAAGGAGGCGTTGTCTCCCCTGGAATTTGGTGAAATTATATTTTCATCATTTTGATAATATACACTCATCGTCAAAAAAATAGTTGCACCCAGAAGGACGTCTCGGATTGCAATGCTATTATATTCGGGAGGAAGATAAAGGTTATCAGGAACAATAAATGATTAAACATTGAAACTGATATGGGCAATATTTATTGAGCTACTCGCCAATAAGTAGTGTCTCTCAGTATGGCATCGGGCCGCCATGATTGCTCACATAGCATGCCAGACGTATCGGCATGGAGTAGTACAGGTTCCTAATGGTGTCCTGCGATAAGCCATACCATGCAGCTTGAATTTCTCACGCAGTTCCTGCAGATTGTGCGGTAGGGGTGGAGTGTGGATAGCGCGCCCAATAGCATCCCACGCATTTTCAATCGGCGGTAAGTCTGGCGATGCGACTGGCCATGGCAGAGTGTCAGTGCCTTGCAGGCAAGCTCTCGAGACGGCAGCAGCATGCCGACGAGCATTGTCCTATTGGAAAAATCGCACCGGAGTGAGCGTTCAGAAAAGGTAGGTCCACTGGCTGCAGGACCTCATTAACGTAACGTTGGGCTGTCAAAGTGCCTGTAATGAACACCAAAGGTGATCTGTCATCGTAAGCAATTGCACTCCACACCATGACACCAGGCGTTCTGGACGTGTGATGCTCGACAACAAACTATTATTCTTGGAGCTGACCGTGGTGCCTCCACACACGGATTCGGTGGTCATCTCCTCCAAGACAAAAGCGGGACTCCTCATTGAAGATCCCCCGTTGCCATTCTGTATGGCTCCACGACAGTCTGGCATGACACCAATGCAGTCTTTGGCGATGATTCACTGTTGTTAAGGGCAGTCGTTATAACGGTCTGCGTGCGTGTAGTCCTACGTCGTGCAGCCGTCTGCTAATGGTGCTGGAACTAATGAGACGATGCATGGAGGACACCCCTGCTCGCTGAATATGCGCAATCGTGGTTTTTGTGTCACTCCACGCAGGGCCAGTTCTAGCGATTTTAATAGGGTGGCGCGAACGTTTCATCATGGCGCCCCCTTCCCCCCAAACCGGTAAAGTTTTTATTTTCCAAAAGCTAAAAAAAAAAAAAAAAAAAGAAAACAGCTATAATCAAATTCATGGATGTAAATAGAAATATTATAATAATATGTATAAATTAACATACAGTCAAAGTCAACTCCCGGGTATCCGCTATTAGGATGGCACGAGTTTCGCGGGCGGATAATCCAAATTTTACAGAAAAAGAAAAAAAACTACCGATATGCTAGAAAATATACTGTTACGTATTACATAGGTAAAAAACATGTGTAAAGACGACAAATTTGCAGCGAGACATTCTGTCCGCGTAGCTCAGTTGGGTGAGCGACTTACTCTGGAGTGACTTTTCGCGTCACATTCGAAGATACTGGCATTCAGCACATTCGGATCTTCTCCTTCAATCTCTTTAATTTTTTCCAGATACCGTATTTTGAACTCGGAAATTAAACTTTCAAAGTAAGACGCGATCATTTCAACGGGGACTGGTTGTCCTTCACTTACGTTACTAAGGCTCCTTGCCATGCTAAAATTCACGTGTCTGCTACATCTTCATTCAGTTTTCCATGTTTCTACAATGATCTAAAGAAGTTTCATGACTTTTTAGACGAGGTAATAAGTGATTCCAATCAGTGTTGCTTCGTTCCATCTTTTGTAATTGGCTGATCATTTTCGAAAGAAACTTCCGTATGATTTTCCTCCACAAAACCTTTACCTTCGTCTCTAGGTTGACGAATTAAAAAGTTTGCCATTTTCTTGGCATTCTTCTCATCTTCTTTTTGCTTCTTCAATTTTCGTTTTAAATTTTCAGATCCAGATAACTTTTTACGAATTTCAGACATAATTAGATTCAACTGTTAATATTCAAATTTTACGAATCACTGGATCTATCTATGGTATTAGAAATAAAACAAATGAATCACTACTAACTCGCCCGAATCCGCCTCGCCTTATGTAGTACAGTACCAGTAAGGCGGGATGCACGACGTGACTTTGAACCCCTATTGGTGGTTCTATAGTCCATCGCTAGTTCTATATCGTTTGGCGTTGGCGCAGACGAGTTTTAATAACTAGATCCTTACCGAACCTTTGATATGCCATTAATTTATGGCCGAACTATGGTGTCATCTAAGGCTATGAACAGACAGCCAGCGACTGTCTGTCTGAGAGTCTAACACCACTCCGTTTGGATGTTCTCTGTGATCGGGCCGAACGGACTCTCGTCCCCGCATCAGCCCATCCAGTGGCGGCTCGTGGGTTATTCAAATGGGGGTTCACAAAACATAAATTGTAAAAATTAAATTTTCAGTTACGACATAACGTACAGGTTAAATACATTTCTGTTTCTACAAATAAAAAAGAAGCAATGCAACTAAAAGAAAAAAACAAGCACTTATACGCAGAAAAACTAACATTCGACTTTGTACAAAGGAAGATTCTATTACATTAGTATTTACAGTTTACTTCAAAGGTAAACATTCAAAGGGAACGTTGATTACTCAAGTGCAATTTTTGTAAATTAAGTCAATCCGCCTGTCTCTTTTTGAGGCAAACAAATCAAAAATATTTTCGTTGAATTTAGGTATGTCATTTGTCATGGTTTATTTCAATTAAGAGGATGGCTAGCGCGCTTAGTCTGTCCTCACTCATGAAGCATTTTAAAAATGTCTTAACTCGTTTTAAGCCGCCCCGGGCCGCCCCGGTGGCGCAGTGGTCTAAGGCGTTGGCCTCTGATCATTCGTCCGTAAGGGGTCCGGGTTCGAATCCCGGTCAGGCATGGATGTTGTGTTTGTCTTACGGCACTGGCTCTCTCCCTTCCCTGGAACCAGTGACACTAAATTAGGGATGGGCGACTGCTTATAGCCCATTGAGTTGCTCACGGTGGTCGTTAAACCTCCAATCAAAAAAAAAAAAAAAAAAAAAAGCCGCCCCGGTGGCGCAGTGGTCTAAGGCGCTGGCCTCTGATCATTCGTCCGAAAGGGGTCTGGGTTCGAATCCCGGTGAAGCATGGATGTTGTGTTTGTCTTACGTCACTGGCTCTCTCCCTTCCCTGGAACCAGTGACCCTAAATTAGGGACGGGCGACTGCTTATAGCCCATTGAGTTGCTCACGGTGGTCGTTAAACCTCCAATCAAAAAAAAAAAAAAAAAAAAAAACTCGTTTTAAAGTTGAAAAGCATCTCTCGGCCTCAGCAGTTGTCATTGGAATAGTAGAAATAATTAGCAACAATTTGTAGGTCTCCGAGAACGTAGTGAGCAAATTATTTTCTGTAACGAACTGTTGAAGACTAATGGCACCATTCATATTTCTGAAATCTGGTCTTCTGTAAATTACTCCTAGTTCAGTTTTCAGGTGATCCTTCTGTAACATGGGATAAACATCTTGTTTGCTCAACAAGCTGATTTGGAAACTTTCTCGTACTCCTGCAGAGTAGTGAGTTATAAATGAAAAATCTGTCTTTCCTTGATTCTTGATGACATCCCATATCTCTTTAGCTCCCACAGTTTTATTTATGTGAATATTTTCTTTCTTCCTTTTCTTTAATGTTTCCTCTATTTCTGATATCTTCATGGTCACTGTGTCCATTCTTTTCCTTTCTTTTTTCATTGATTGCTGGAAAGTGTTTACATGCTTTCGAATGAGTGCTGCAACAGTTAGTGTTTTCTGAAGCTGGTTGTATAACATATCCACATGTGGCATAATATTGTGAAAAACTAAGCCAAAACACAAATACGGAGTCTTCCAACATACCCCGAATAGCCCCTGCTTGATTTATTGCTACAGCTTGTTTCGATTAGGACTATGTTTTCCATGCATTCAGTTAACTGTTGCCTGTATTCATACACTGTATTGATGGTTCGACTCTTGAAATTCCACCTGGTGGCTGAACCATGAGGTATCATTTTTCTAACAGTTCCATCTAGAATAGCAATCCTCTGTGGAGAGTTACTGAAAAAGTTAGTAATGTAACTTAGGTTGAAAAAAAAAATACTTGAACTTGTTGATTCTGACTGGTTGCTTGACCGAAAATCAAATTTATCTGATGTGCGTAGCAATGCACAAAATGTGCATTTTTATAGGTACGTTTAATAATAGCCTGAACACCTGCGTGGTGACCACTCATCACATTTATACCGTCGTAGCTCTGGGATATAAATTTCTCGGCTTTGTCTACAACTTTTTCCAAACTAGCTTGAATACATCCAGCGATAGATTCTGCATCATGTCCAGGAGGGATTAGTGAATCCCCAAGATCTCTCAACTGGTTGTCAGTTACCTAAAATGTATCGAAAAACGACAACCAATTGGGAAGCAGATGAAACATCAGTAGTTTTATCTGCTATCACTGCTACAAAACTTGCTTTTGAGATTTCATTTTTTATGTGGTTCTGGCAAACAGTGAGCATACAGTCTAATAAATCGCTTTTAATTTCTTTTGATGCTCCTTTAAAAGCAGGGGCATTAGTGAGATGGTCTTTTAGAGATGCATCAAATTCTGCTGAGAAGTTTATAAGACCTCTGAAAACGCCTGGATTTAATGAATCATCGCGTTCATCTTGTCCTCGAAGTGAGAGCTCAAATGCGCCGCAAAACAGAATACAGTCAATAATTTTGGAACGAACATAAGGATTTTTGGTTACTAGCTCATTGTGTTTTTTAGCATTCGAACGAAATGCACTGTCAAGCTGTTGGCGAATATCAACCTTTCCCAGCAAACTAAACTCTAATGTGGAGTGTAAATGTGATTGGGAGCAGTGATGTTTATTTTTTGAGTTAGATGTGATAAATCAGCAACACCGTAACTTACCCAACTTGAATCGCCATTTTGTTTTGCAAACAGGAGACAGTGAAAACAAAAGATCCTGTTAGTTAATTCACATCCGCAGATCCATGGATATTTCTCATATTAGTCGGGTTTAAATTCCCTTTTGGAATCTCTAGTTTTACATTTTGTCATCTGCGTCAGCTTAAGCCTAGGTGTTGGCCTGAGCATTTTAATTTCAATTTGTCTTACCAGCGGCAACGTTGAAAAATGTAATTGCTTTAGCTCAGAAACACTGATTTTACTAAGTGCCATATTAACTGTTTACACATATTCTTACACACAATAAAACTAACCTATAAAACCTAATAAAAAGATTAATAACTGATAAACAACTACACTAGCCAGTAACCACTTGTTGCCGCAAACTAAAAGAGAATATGGACGAATAACAAACTGCCAATCGATCTGCGTGAGCTCCCGCACACTGAAGACTGCGAATTGAAAGCTTATAAGCAGCGCTTATTCCTCACACACTGCCTCCTTTTCCCACCGGAAAAACTGGTTTTCAAGTAGTTTCTTCTATCGCACGTGCGACTCCGTGCGATCGACGTAAGGCCGAGCGACAATCTGTGCTGCTAACTTTCGAATTTTATACCATTACAGTCGCGTCTTACCAGGGTATTTAGAGGGGGGGGAGCTCGTTTCGAAATTGGCAAAATCTAGAAATGTCTTTACTGTTTTATTTTATTTAAATTTTTATATTTTAATTTCTTACTTTCGTTTTCTGTTTTGGGGGTTCACGTGCTCATGTGCACCAATAGAGGAGCCGCCACTGAGTCCATCCCCAGGCGTTTGTGCTCTTTACTAACGAGAAACGCTCTCAGTTGATCCTTGCCTGAAAACATTCCGCATGTCTTTGTCCTAGGTCTTTGTTTTGACGTGAGAGAGACAACTAGTGCCAGCGGGAAAGTAGCCTTTTTCGGTTCGCTCAGATAAAAAAAACTACACGTGCTTGAGGATTTTGACGGAGTCCGTAGCCGTTGTTTTTTTTTTTTATTTTATTTTACAGGAACAGAATTTCCACCAAGCCGAGTCCATGTCTATAAACTACAAGTAGAGAAAAAGCGGTTTCTTGGTTCGGAGCTCGACGCACCTTTTCGATGGAGCCCGGTGCGGTCGAACCGATCGCACCGCCCTAGAACCGGCACTGACTCCACGCATGTCGGACAACCCTTCAATCCTCTCTCTCCGTGGTTCGTCTAGATCGCCCATACCCTTCCTGTCGCTGCTGCGTGCCTTGTTCTATCCACTGCCCCCAACAGGGTGCTATGGTGATATCCACACGACCGGTATGGCGCGTAATACGGCGATAAGACAGTCCCTCTTCCTGGAGTCCGACGATGCAACCCCTCTCGAACTCTTCCAACTGCTCGAATTGCTTCCGAACTTTCATCCGAAGCATACTTCACTTGTGAAGGATGCAACCAACACAACAGCACGAGTCAGAATGGCAAGCATGCGCAACGGGGCGACCTTATAGAGCCTGTCAGGCACAGCGTTACGACCCCGCCTTGCTGGCGTCATATGCGCGGCCGAGCGTGATACTGGAATCATTTGCATGTCTCACGCTGTCAAACCTACCCACCAAGTTTCATTCCTGTCGGTTGCTTCTTTCTGGGTGCAACTATTTTTTGGACGATGAGTGTATATATTCGTTACTGAACGGGTTCATTCAGTAATGAATGTACATAAACCAAAATTCCCCAGTTTAATTATGAATGAACACATTATTATGAACACCCAAATAACGATATGCAAAGGAGAAGTATCGCGTCCAGTCATGTGTGACGCTGAATCTGGCAATGCCTACAAATAGAGCAGGTCTCTATGGAAACCAGTCATGGAAAAGTAATCATGGATAAAAGCAACAACGTAAGTTTGACCGTGGACATGGGCCGCGGGTTGCCTAGTGGGCAACGTTCGTGACTGCCATGGAGAAGACCTCAAGCTTGATCCCAGGCAGGTACTAAATACCCGCTCGATCCACTAAATATCCGCCGTGCGTCGGATGGGCACGTTAAGCCGTCGAACCCCGGGTACTGGCCCCCGGTAATAAATAAGGGCGTCTTCCTGCCCCTTTCTACCTCGCTTCCGTGTCACTTTCCTATCCGGCACTCTAGCCCAAATCTCCTGGCTTCCTATTTCTAAGGGTTGTTTAAGATCTGGGGTCAGACACTCCCTTCCTAAAATCCTCTGCGTATGATCATTTGATCATTTTGACCGTTGACACATAGTAGCTGCTAAGAACGCAGGTCGTTCAGTCAGTCTGCTCTACATGATGTTCATAATCTGCTGTACATGAAGAGGAAGTGCATTGCACAAAACACCTCAACGTAGAGAGTCGCAATTGTACTTGTTCACCCATTTTGCAGTTAGTTTGCTGTCCCGGTATCGCAGTGGTCTAAATGCTGGCTTCTGACCATTTGTCCGAGATGTGTCCGAGTTCGAATACCAGCGAGTTACAGATGTTGTGTTTGTCTTACGGCACTGGCTCTATTTCCCCTCCATGAAACCAGTGATCCTAAATCAGGGACAGGCGACTGCTTATAGCCAATTAAGTTACTGTTGGTGATTATTATTCCCTCAAAGAATAAAAACAGCTTGGGATTATTGTTCATGTAAAATATGTTGGATATTAAAAATGTTTCTTCAATCATCTTTCAAATAGAGTTTTTTATTGGGTATTTATTAGTAACATTTTAAAATTAGAATTTTGCAAAATATTTTAAAAATCGGAATGAAAATTTCAAACGTTCGATGGTGCATTATTTAAAATTAAAAGTGTGTAAGAGAGAATATTTTTTCTTCTCTTCCAAAATCAGAACAAGTTGTGATAAACTGTATTCAGTCTTAAATTACGCTAAATTAAAAAAAAATGTACTTTTCTTTTCTTTTGAAGTACATGGGTTTTGATATTGTTTGAGATGATGTCACTGTGACACAGTAGCGACAATTTCGGTTTTCCGTTCGAATATTATTTCCACCGACCTTTAAGCTGCTGCTCAATACTGTATTGACCGAAATTCCGTCTAATTTCTATAACCTTCCCTTCCTTAAACCATCATCGTCAGTTTTCGGCTATTGTTACCGTGGAATGAAATTTCCTGAAAAGCTGGCACACTGAAAATTTCCTTGATGAACCTCCACCTTGTCCGCCATCCGCCCAACACTAACAACACCAAATGCTTTCAAAGCGTGTTCAACACCCTTTTTAAACAGCTGTCTGCCCATAAAAAGATTATAGACGCTTATCCCATGTACCTTTCGTTAGCCATTCAAAGAATCTAATTCTCATTCTTCTAGTTTTAGTTCACTGCATTTTCGACAAAATTTGGCCGACCTTGGTTTGATAGTCTCTCATTTCGCTTGCAAGAGTGGATTACTACATTTGAAGCACACGAATTATTTGAAGCTACATGCCTATTAACATGTGCGTGTGTGGCGAGGGTGTGTGAGGGTTCAACAGCACCTTTTAGTGCCATGACAGTGATGGGATAGAGGAGTATTGTCCTGCGAATCGACATCCTGCACAAAAGGACAAAGCCGTCCCCAATGCCGCATTTTTCAAATGGACAACAGCTTTTTACTATTTAGTGCGCACTGTAATCCGACGCGGCTTTTCACATGGGTAGGGAATTGTTACAAGTATGACTCTCCTGTCCACTCAGTTTTGTTTTTGACGAATTCTACAGCAATGCTGCTGTCTTGAGTGCGCATGAAAAATTTAAATTTTTGAGTACAAGGGAGGAAAATCTTCTTTCAAATCAACAATTTATTGCTAATGATTTTACAGATTTTTTGAGTAAAATGTCAGCTGGCGGACAGTTGGAGGTATTCTAATTAAAAAATACAAGTGGGTAAACTTGGAAAAAACAAATTCTAGTAATATTGGATAGAAAAATAAACACCCAATTTTTTGATTTTTTTTTTTTTGATTGGAGGTTTAATGACCACCGTGAGCAACTCAATGGGCTGTAAGTAGTCGCCCGTTTCTAATTTAGGGTCACTGGTACCAGGGAATGGAGAGAGCCAGTGCTGTAAAACAAACACAACATCTATACCTCACCGGGATTCGCGCCCGGATCCCTTTCGGACGAATGATCAGAGGCCATCGCTTAGACCACTCGCCACCGGGGGCGGCCACCAAACATTGTGTCATAACAAATAGAATTATAAGGAAAGCAATATTTTTTTTATCCGTTCGGTATGAAGATGAATGCTGGTTAAGATAATGCTTTATATTTTGATAATCTCCGCCGCTTCCACTCTATTTATACCGCTACTTTACCACCCCGGTGACTGAGTGTACGGTATGAAGCTTTGGCTTCAGATCGAGATCGGTCCTGAGATGGATCCAGGTTCAATCCCGAGTGAGCATGGATAGTGTATTTGTCTTACCGTTACGGCACTGGCGCTTTCCCTTCCCTGGAACTAGTAGCCCGAAATAAGAGACGAGCGACTGCTTATAGCCCATTGAGTCGTTCATGGCGGTTGTTAAACTCTCAAACAAATAAATACATAATAATAATAATCATTATTATTATTATTACCGCAACCTTCGGTTACCTTCAGAAAAACATATGAAACAAACGTTGGCGGTTTAAAGAGGCTCGACTGTATAGCTTTTTATGAGCTCATTTTTAACCACAGGTTTTCGTAAGAACTGAAATTTGATTTATAATGTAAATGTATGCTAGATTCGTCCAGAATGCAATTTCATCTATAACACGCATTTAAAGGAATTTGTCATGGCGAGAACTGTTACATATGTATCATTTACGACAAGAATTGAAACATTTGTTCTTTAATAGGTGTGTCTAGTGGACCAACAAATAAGCATTCGTAAGAAAGAAGGCACGGCTGAGTGTTTGAATCGTTCCTTAATCTTGATAAGATAACGTCCTCTAAAATCGTACGATTGATTCAACCTGATCACATGATCATTGCTCGTAAGGCAAACAAAAACCGAGACCGTATGCCACCAATCTTCAAGAAACCAAAGGTATTAGATATCAACGGGACACAGAACGAGACCGCTAACGCAAGGTACGACGCACAATTTGAGTTATTAGCAGCTGGAAAGAGACGGTTTAAAGATATTTTCTTAAGTTTCCGCAATATTTTGGGACACATGGTTAGTTTGTATTCAAGTTGTATCTCGGTTGTCGGCGTCTATGCATTTACGCTGTTTCTCTGTCAGGTTTCCTCAGGAGTTAGCTATCATCTTCCCAAGGGATCCTCGGGTAGATCGAGTCCTGTTATTTTTGGTAAGTGCAACTGTTCGTGATTATATAAGTTGTAATTCGATATATATAATATATGGTGTAGTTTTGTTTTAGTGTGATGTCTAGACTTATTACTTGTGTTATGCATCAATATGCAACGTTCTTTGTGTGTTTTTGCAAATGAACCAAAGGGTTATATATTTATAAGATAGCTTTTCTTGCTGGCGTTGCTCTCACTTGTTAGTCGTTCTCAGCCCAGTCCTTCCTAATCTGTAGTGTAAAACGATCTTTTGCGAAATATCACTTTGTTCATGTTGAGGATTTTCGTTCTTCCTTTTGTTTCTTTCTTAAAACATGTACTTAGTGTGCCTGCTAGCAAGGGAAACAACTTTGTAAGCCTGGCTTGCTAAACACGTGCATCAAGGAAAAAAACAGGTCGCCCAAAACCCCTGATTTTTGGTAGTTTCCGGAACTTTTGTTATATAGTTCATACCACACTGGGCATTGTTATGCACGTCTGAACCATGAGTACTAAAAAACGAAAACCACACTCGGAAAATGTCGCTGTTAGAAAAAGCATTTCTGATGTATATTATAGATGCCAAAACTGATTTGAAGATTTTAATTTGAAATTTTCATGTGGTTATTCTGTATACAAATTATGCTATGCTTCTAAAGTGTTTTTTTTTTTTTTCAATAGCAGAACAGCTGTGTATTACAACCTTTCTATTATACTACAGAGACAAAAAAAAAAAAATCCTTGTAGGTAGCACATCATTTATGCAAACTGCTGTGGTAAACAAACTGTGATATCAGTGTTAGATGATCATTTTAATATTTTATAAATTTATGATCTTATGTTTATGACTTGAATAAATATATGTTGTTTTGCAGTGCTTCTAAAGGTTTAAAATTTAAAGTGAGAATATTCTTTAAAACTGAAGCAAACTTTTGAAATAAATCCAAAACATGTCATAATCACTGGAGAAATATGAAAAAAAAAATGTATAGCTTGATTTGTAAGCTCTTCGGAGGGACCACTGTTAATCATACATGCACATAACATGGAGTGGGTGAAGTGGGCTTTGATGATGAAAACCTGTTGTCTAGCATCCCAAACTGTTCATGTTGGTCTCTGAGCAAAAGTTATACCCTTAAGTTCTTCGAGATATCATCTTACTTTGCATTCATGCAAAAGGGTTCTTTTAATTTTTGTATGCTTTGAACTGAAGTTTCACACATTAGCTGAAATTAGAGCAATAGCCAGGTATGTTTGAGCAGCACTTGCATAGAGCACTGTGAAGCTCTTCTATTATTTGTGTAGGATTGGCTAGAGCTGTCAGTGCCAGACAATCCACAAAAATTCCCATTAGGTGCTTTGGTATACATAGGCTTGGTGATTGTGATATAACTTTATGACAGGGAGTGACTGATACCCAAAGTTAAGATTTATGCAGGATAAATTACTTGGTAAAAATTTTCACCATCAAAATTGCTTTGTATAAAGAGCTTCATTTAAATTGATGGTAGAAAGTGATAACAAATGTTAAAAAAGTTGTTTAAATGTAATCAAGAGCAGAAAGGTGGTTGTTGCTCATTCGTCCAAGATGGAGTTGGGTTCGATCCTGGGTAGTGTGTTTGTTTGATGGTCTCTTCCCCAGGAACAAGTGGCCCTAAATTTGGAATGTAGTAACTGTCCATTCATGAATGATTCATTCACAGTGAATGACTCTCCACCTTGAAAGTCTTGCTCTGACCACTGTGAATGTTTGTCTGTTCACTATACCATTACTGGAATGCCCACAGAAGTTATAACATTTTTAGCTTCCTTCCGTCGTGATGAGTTTGGAAACAAATTTCCAATTAGAGAAGCAATATCAGGAATTAGTAAGTGTCAACTGTTATACAAGTGACCTTGCAGCTAGGAATAATGGTAAAACTTACAAATAGGAATGATATCTGGTAAATGTAGACTTAAGCGTTCTAAATTATTTCGCCACAAATGTTGAAGGATTTCAAAAAGTGAGACGTACAAATTTTAAAGCATGTAATTTCATGGTGAACGGTTAAAAAATTTGGTACTTACGTATTAACGCCACCGCAGCAGAAGTTGTGCTAATGCGCCAATAAAGAACAATCTTGTTGTTCGCACGCCCAGGCAAAGTAGTCAATCGGATTTCGGTGGAAAATGTGCCGATATAGAGTTCAACATAGATTCAAAACAGTCTCTATTTTCTTTCACCTGATGCTGTCGCCATATGAACGTATTAACGCCACCGCAGCTACAGATTTGGCGGTTTAAGTGCGGTCTACACCTAAAATTTTTGCTACAAATCATAAAATAAAACACTTTATTTAAAAACAAAGTAGTCAATCGGATTTCGGTGGACATAAAGGCAACAAAGAATCCAAAATATAAATGCCTGCGCGTGCAAACAACAAGATTGCTCTTTATTGGCGCATTAGCACAACTTCTGCTGCGGTAGCTTTAATACGTAAGTACCAAAAATTTCATCAGTAAAATGCATTTTAAAGATTATTTCCAGGTACAACGACGTGAACACCACTGCAGCAAGCCTAACACAACGCTGCAGCGACCACAGCAAGCTTTGCTCCTCTGAAACGGTTTTGTTCCGGCGGCCATTTTGCTGGCGGAAGAGTACAAAAGGAACAGGGAGTGTTTTTGCCAGGAAAGCTTTTCAATTTGTAGTGCTACCCGACAGAAAATTGTTCATTTCTGTCGTAGTTTTTCAAAACACATGGTGACAATTGCTTCTTTCTTACGCACACGATTCCCTGATATGAAATAGACAGTATGCAGATGCCTTTCTTTCTCCCAGAAAGGCGTTAAAGTACATGTCGCATTCTCTCTAACAGAAGTTAATGGCATTGGAAAATGAAAGTTTTGCTCCTCCTATTGACAACGTCGTTTGCAGTTCATTCAAATTGGATTACAAAAAAAAACCTCAAAGAAGTGAGTTCGTACATTGCGCATCAAAGAATAATGTGTGGGGAAAAAACAAGAAATTGTCAGTTTACGATGTGAAAAATTGAGACAGAAATATGAGCTATTTTTTGTAATGTAGCTCTACAAAATGGAACGCTTTCCTGGCAAGAATGTTCCCCGTTCCTCTTGTACTCTTCCACCAGATAGCTGCCGGAATGAGACCATTGTTTCAGCGGAGCCAAACTTGACGTGGGCGCCACTGCATTGTCTCGGGCTTGCTGCAGCTGGTGTTCATGATCATAAGCATGGGGGAAAAGGATAGAACACGAAGTAAGCTGTATCATGTTTTAACAGAAACTGAAAGTAATTGGTTGGATGAGAGTAGTTTGTTTGCTCTGCACAAATCAATTTATTTTATGTTCCCATGTGAATTAGGCTTGGGATTACTCACAGAGCAGCAGCACTAGGTGCTGTGATCTCAGCTCATTTGTCCTCGAGGGTTATTAGCAAAGGGACAAGCTGAACTTGAGTTAGCCACTTACAGGGTTGAGGGGGATTGATTCCAAATCTTAACACTTTCAAGTAGCATATATTCATACAGCATTGCAAATGTCACCTAGTTGCTTAATTATTCATGTGCTATTTAGACATAATCTACATTTTTGAGGTTACTCACCTTTATTCCAAAAATCTTTTAGGAGGTTTTCGTCTCTACACATTTCCAACACGTATTTTTGGAAATGTGTAGAGACGAAAACCTCCTAAAAGATTTTTGGAATAAAGGTGAGTAACCTCAAAAATGTAGACTACTTTCAAGTAGTTATCATGCATCACTGTTTACAAAAGCCAGTGTGCACCCACCATTATGGAGCAAAGAAGCTAGCTTCACTGCCCAAAAAAGGCAATAAAATCTTAGTAGAAGAACAATTGAGTTGAAGCCCCCCCCTTCCGAATAGAATATATTTAAAACGTAAAAAGGCGGAACAAATCAATATGAGGTTGCAGAACAGAAATTCACAGTTTAACAAAAGAGGATATGTACACATTTTTTGCACAGATGATTAATTATTTATTCTTATATGGTTAGTCATGATGTTTCTGAATCATTTCCTCCATTCTGTCTGCTGAATTACTTTGATTCCTGCAAGAGATGTTAACACTGCATTCAGCACTTAATGCCAAAACAAATTCCAAAAGTGTGTCAGCCAAATGTTTTGAAGTAAAAGTGTGGTTCCTCGGCTTTTGCTTCTGCTTTCTTTAGTGATAATCTAAGTAGCTAAAGCCTTATCTGACAAAAATTACCAAATTATATATTTTAAAGGAATTTTGCAGTTGATATCTATTGGATCTATGCATGTTTACAAATTACATAATTTTGTGCAGTCATATCTCATGAAAACTAGTGCAAAATCTTTTGACTAATATGAATACTGTATGACGTTTACCTTTGATAATCATGTCAAGGAATCCAACTTGTAATCTACATTTCATGCATGTGTTGTGTACCAAAAAACTAGGACCAACTCTCGATATGAGGGTATGCCAAAATATAAATTACATACATAAAAACAAACATGCAAACACAAACAGGCTACTTTCACCTTCAAAGTAACACATTCCATATACATGTACTAAGTTTCAGTCAAACATTACACACTACTAACTAAACAAACTTGAAACACTTCTTTGTTTAGTTAGAGTGTGATGTTTGACTGAAACTGAGTGTATGTACAGTATATGGGGTGTGTTATTTTTAAGGTAAAAGTAGCGTGTTTGTCATAGTGTTTGTTTTTGTGTATGTAATTTATTTTAGAGTTACATAGGTTTTAAAGTAATAGCATTAATGTTTATAAAGTGTAAAGAAGGAATAATGGTAGTTTGACATATCCTCATATTAGAAGTTGGACCTAGTTTTTGGTACACATGCGTGAAACATAGGTTCAAAGTAGGACTCCTTGACACTATTATGAAAGGTGAGTGTCCTATAGTATTCTTATTAGTCTGAATTTGCATATTTTTTGTTGAATATTATTATTCTGACATTATGCACAATCTTTTGATTTCCTTCATTAGTGGCCAACAGGCACATATTTGGAATGGATCACTACTTCTTTTTTAACTTTATCATTGTGACTTGGTCTTTATGTTTTTAAAAATATCTTAGCTTGATTGTGATTTCAAGACATTGCTTCTGTATTTTTCAAGCAGTTCAACTGTAGTCTTGTACATACCAATTGTTTTAAACGCATTTCGTAAATCTCTAAATGTTACATATGTGTCCCTTTTTTGGACATAAAGATACTCTTCAAGATTTCATGTGATATGAACTTTACTTGGAAAGTCTTACGGTATGCTGCACGGAAGGAAGACAACATAAAGGCATTCAACAAGAACTTGAGACCATACTGAACAATAGATAAAATATGATGTATACGAAGAGATTAGTTCCTACAGGAAAGGTGTGTAAAACGTACCAAATTTTTATAAAGAAGCTTTTAATATTTCAATAACACTTTAATTGTATATATTTCTTATTTAAATTCAATATCGCTCAAGGAAATAGTTTTCGATAAGTCAGTGATCCTCCCATTAAGTGCCATATCATCATCATCATCATCATTGTCAACCATTATCAATCCACTGCTGGACGAAGGTCTCCCCAAGTTTCCTCCACAACGGTCTGTCTTGTGCCAGTCTCCTCCATGTCACTCCCGCATATTTACGAATTTCATCCACCCATCTCCCATGTGGTCTTTTTCTGGGTCTTTTCCTGTCCCTTGGAATCCAATCTAAAATTTAAAATTTCGGCTGTCCATCTATGGTCTGTCCTTCTGGCAGTATGTCCAGCCCATTGCCATTTCAGGGATTTAACTCTGATCATGATGTCTTCCACTCTCGTCATTTTTCGGATCCACGAGTTCCTCTTCTTATCTCTCCTGGTTATACCAAGCATGCACCTCTCCATGCTACTTTGAGTTGTCTGCAGCCTTTGTATGTCTCTTTTAGTTAAGGTCCACGTCTCTGCACCATACGTAAGCACTGGAAGGATGCATTGATCAAACACTTTTCTTTTAAGACATAACGGCATATTGCTCTTGAAAATTATGCTGTTTCTTCCAAAAGCTCTCCAGGCAAGTTTTGTACGCCGATTAATTTCTTCATCAATGTGACCCTCACTTGATATCTGCTGTCCAAGATAAACATACGTATCTGTTATCTCCAGTTTTTCTCCATCAATCGATAAATCTTCATTTCTTGTAAAAGCATTGAACATCACTTTTGTCTTCTGAAAGTTCATTTTTAATCCCACTTCTTTACTCTTGTCAGCAAGTTCCTGGGTCATACTCTGCAGCTCTGATGGGGTAGTTGCAAAAATGACTACGTCATCAGCAAAACGAAGGTGGGTTAGATAATCTCCATTAATCTTTATCCCTTTGTTTTCCCAGTTCAGTGATTGAAAGACATTTTCCAATGTGGCATTAAAGAGCTTCGGAGATATGGTGTCACCTTGTCTTACTAAGACAACATGCAAAAAGTTTAAACTCAATAAGAGGTTTTTTCACAAATAACTCTTGTATCTCGACAAAAAAAAAAAAAAAAAAAAAAATTAGTTTACCATAAAAATTCTTTAAAGAAAAGGCAAAAAAGCTATTCTATTTTTACCATAAATTTCTTTCATTTAAAAAGAATGCATTATTTTTTGTAATAAAAAAATTGTGTTATTAATGTTTTTAAACTACTGTTCTAACAAATACTTTACATTACGTGTGAGAAGCTAGCTTCTTTTTGCAGCATAAAGGTGTATGCTAGTTTGCATAAAAAAAAAAAAAAGCAGAATGTTGCATGGATGTAGCTGCCAAGTTAAACAGTTTACCCGTAAAATTTATGGAAATTCTAATCTTTTTACAGATTTTCGTCCCCCCACCCACTGCGCCTGCATATTTTGATTTACCTGATCATATTTATTCCCACTTCTGTGTCTCCAACCCTATCTGCTTGCAGCCTAGCCAGAAAAGACAATAAAAAAAACTGCACTTAAAATTGCATTTCGAGATACTAACATGTTAACACAAAAATTTAACATCAAAGCTTCAGTTAAGTTAGTGTAAAAAGCTACTGCCAATACTTTGCAATAATTTCACAGTTAACAAATAAAAAATTTTATTTGTGAATGTAGCCCAACGACATTATACTAAGGTAATTATATATAGTGTTTGTAGTGTAATCACTATAAATGTGAAATAATGCCAAAATATTTTAGTTATAGCACTTGAAATCACTTAAAAACAACAAATCATTTGCATAATAAATCTGCTTTTAATCAGTACGTTTGATCAATATACATTTGATGCATCAGTTAATCGAACATATCAACTGAACGTTCACTGAAAATATTTTATGGATATCAGTTCTTGAAAGTTGGCAGATCTGCACGAAACTACTTGAAAACACTGTGGTTTTGTTAATCCATCAGTAATTTACTCCCAAACTCCAAAAGAACATGCTTTCCATTTTTTCCTGAAGATTAGCTTATGGTGATCTATTGCCATGATAAAAATATGTAATTTCAGCATGCTTATTGTTGTTTAAAAATTATAATTTACTAAAAGCGTAAAAAAATCCTTCAGTAGCAAAACATAAATCATTATTGCTAGGATGGTAATGCTTTTATTAAAACTCATGGTATTTTTAAATGGCATTAGTAGTTTACTCCTGAAGCACAACAGTAATAATGTTTTTAATTTTTTATATTAATTCATGGTTTGTACACATCCTGGAAAAGTCCTAGAATTTCATTTTGTCCTGGAAATGTCCTAAAATTCTGTTGCATGTCCTGGAATTTTATCCATTCCGGCCTTTTTGTCTATGCTTGATGTTTTGTAGTTGAGGATTTTTCTACTGAGGTAATTTATGTCTGACAAATTTTCCTCCCCACCCCATGCAAAATGCGGCGGGGTTGGGGTCTTGTCTGTTAGGAGGACTGAAGCTGCGTTATGTTGGCATCTTTTAGCGTCATGCTTATGTTATTACTTAGTCTGTTCGACCGGGAAGACCATATCTCTGCAATTATTAGTTCAATTTGTGAAATTCTTTTTGATTGGGAAGCTTAAAATGTGAGATGGCCTTCTCTATCTCTTCTTTTAACTGTTTGATTTGGAAATATTTGTCTCTAATACCTTCCTTCTGCTATGCGAAATGTTTTTTGCGCCATTTGTTAATTTTCGTAACATACTTTTTAGCCACTGGTTGAAGTAGCTGATGTTTTATAAGTAGCTTATTTGGGGGGGGGGGTGACCTTTACTGAAATTTGCTAATGAATGCTTTACATTAAAAAATTGCCATAAAATTAGATTGCTTTCTAATATCAGAAACTTAAATCTAGTTGTTTCTTAGTATTTTCTGGGCAAACTAATTACTTTTCATCTTCTATAATTAGTTTTCTAATCATGCCCAGCTAAATTGCCTTGATCACTTATGAATACAGTTGTACACAGCCCTTGGATTTAAGGTTTTCCAGTTATTCTCTTTCATTTCATGTTGAAAATTTTTGTGCATACTTTGTTTGCTGGTGAGTACAAATTAAAAACTTAGCTACAGCATCAATATGTTGAAATTTTCTTCCCTAAATAAAATGTAACACAATTACTTGCTCTCACTTTCATGATTATGTGTTTAAGAAATAAACAATCCCTTTGGTCCTTTGAAAAAGTTTCAAATATTTCATCTTTCCTTATCCTTAAATTTCCAACGTAAGCATTATTTCAAAACAAATTAAATACAAATAGTATTTTATGTATTGATTGTGTGGTATATGAAAGCATTTAAAGAGTAATGCCACATAGCTAATGTATTTTTGAGTTTTATGTTTTTTTCTATTCTGTAATTTGCTTCAATAATTGGACTAAAGCCAAAGTAGAAAAATTAAAGTTTCTCAAAATCAGCGACAGCTTTGGTATTTGAGTACTATCCGTGATTCTAAGTTTCTGATTAGCTGCAGCAGACAGCATTTTTAACATTCTGCATTATGTTTGCCCAAGCATGTAAGAAGTTGTTTGTTGTTGGTTACAGGTTGAACAGACCTATGGTTTCATTATATTTTTTAAGTAAGAGCATTTGGATCGTATGTCCAGGAAAAAATCCAAAAGTCCTGGAATTTTGTGATTGAAAAAGCGTATGAACCATGTTAATTACACAGTAAAAATTTTTGAAGAAAATGTGAGATATAATGGCATTGATGATCAAATTAGATGATTTAACATAAAATGATACCATGTAACATTCTGTCTTTTATTGTAGTGCCTGGTGATGGGGGAAGTCAGCTACAAGCCAAGTTGAACAAGCCGCAAGTTGTCCATTATTACTGCAATAAGTATACTGATTATTATTTTGACTTATGGCTGAACTTAGAACTCCTTGTTCCATATGTTCTTGAATGCTGGGTTGATAATATGAGGTAAAGAAATATTATTTTGTATGCAAACTAAATGTATGTATGTATGTGTATGTGTGTATTTTTATAACTTAACAAATTATTGACCATCTCAAATATATCAAAATAGCAATCATTAAAAGCAGGGCTGGAAAATTACCAGGTGGCTCAGGCTCGTGATTTTTTTTACTCGTAATTTGCAGTAAGTACCATAATTTCTATCGCAACCGTTAAAAAACTATGAATTAGGTTCTGCAGATGATACATCATGTAAAGAAAGAAAAAAATTTGTGACACTAATTTTTTTAAATTCGTGTGGTATAAGCGGAGGTGTTAGTATTGGATAAGTATCAGAAATATTTCAACAGAAAATATCTGATGTAATGCAAAGGTAGAGAGCTGCAAAGAAATTAAAATAGGTTTGTTTTCTTTTACTTCCAAGCTGTTGGGACATAAAATATGATGCAACAAAGGTGATGCTGTGAATCGTGGCTTTTCTGTTGGAAATTATAGTTCGAGATCAACCTGTTAGGTGCAGATTATATGACAATCTATGTATTTTTAATTTCATGGTTTTACGGGTATGTTGCCACAAATTGTACGAAGGAGGAAATAATTTTTTCTTTTTTAATTTCACCTTCTATGGACTAAACACAGCGGCAGATCATACATACAAATTTTTTTATATATTTTTGTTTCTGAATTTCACAACCTGTGGATTACATGCCACAGCAGATTATATGAACAGAAAAAAAATCTGAATTTTACTGTCTGCCGATTATACGAAAAAAATGGCATTTTGAGTTTATTTGGGCAAAGTTTAACTTCAACAAATTGTCTATACTGATATATATATATATACATATATATATATATCAGCCTCCTATCAGTGGTTTATAAAATCTTCACTAAAGTTCTTTCACACCGCTTGAAGGTAACACTGGACATGGCTCAACCGAGAGAACAAGCTGGATTCAGGAGTGGCTACAGCACAATAGATCATATCCACGTACTGAGAGAACTGATTGAAAGAGCGAGGGAATATGAACTTCCATTGTGCATGGCTTTTATCGATTATGAAAAAGCCTTTGATTCGGTGAAACCATCAGCAGTTGCAATGGCTCTGAAATCCTGTGGTATTGAAGATGCATACATTAATATTATTAATAACATCTATGAAAATGCAAGTGCAAAGATTCGGCTGTTTGAAAATACAACACACATAAAAATTGGAAAGGGAGTGAGACAAGGTGACACCATATCTCCGAAGCTCTTTAATGCCACATTGGAAAATGTCTTTCAATCACTGAACTGGGAAAACAAAGGGATAAAGATTAATGGAGATTATCTAACCCACCTTCGTTTTGCTGATGACGTAGTCATTTTTGCAACTACCCCATCAGAGCTGCAGAGTATGATCCAGGAACTTGCTGACAAGAGTAAAGAAGTGGGATTAAAAATGAACTTTCAGAAGACAAAAGTGATGTTCAATGCTTTTACAAGAAATGAAGATTTATCGATTGATGGAGAAAAACTGGAGATAACAGATACGTATGTTTATCTTGGACAGCAGATATCAAGTGAGGGTCACATTGATGAAGAAATTAATCGGCGTACAAAACTTGCCTGGAGAGCTTTTGGAAGAAACAGCATAATTTTCAAGAGCAATATGCCATTATGTCTTAAAAGAAAAGTGTTTGATCAATGCATCCTTCCAGTGCTTACGTATGGTGCAGAGACGTGGACCTTAACTAAAAGAGACATACAAAAGCTGCAGACAACTCAAAGAAGCATGGAGAGGTGCATGCTTGGTATAACCAGGAGAGATAAGAAGAGGAACTCGTGGATCCGAAAAATGACGAGAGTGGAAGACATCATGATCAGAGTTAAATCCCTGAAATGGCAATGGGCTGGACATACTGCCAGAAGGACAGACCATAGATGGACAGCCGAAATTTTAGATTGGATTCCAAGGGACAGGAAAAGACCCAGAAAAAGACCACATGGGAGATGGGTGGATGAAATTCGTAAATATGCGGGAGTGACATGGAGGAGACTGGCACAAGACAGACCGTTGTGGAGGAAACTTGGGAGACCTTCGTCCAGCAGTGGATTGATAATGGTTGACAATGATGATGATGATGATGATATATATATCATCATCATCATCATTGTCAACCATTATCAATCCACTGCTGGACGAAGGTCTCCCCAAGTTTCCTCCACAACGGTCTGTCTTGTGCCAGTCTCCTCCATGTCACCCCTGCATACTTTCGAATTTCATCCACCCATCTCCCATGTGGTCTTCTTCTGGGTCTTTTCCTGTCCCTTGGAATCCAATCTAAAATTTCGGCTGTCCATCGATGATCTGTCCTTCTGGCAGTATGTCCAGCCCATTGCCATTTCAGGGATTTAACTCTGATCATGATGTCTTCCACTCTTGTCATTTTTCGGATCCACGAGTTCCTCTTCTTATCTCTCCTGGTTACACCAAGTATGCACCTCTCCATGCTACTTTGAGTTGTCTGCAGCCTTTGTATGTCTCTTTTAGTTAAGGTCCACGTCTCTGCACCATACGTAAGCACTGGAAGGATGCATTGATCAAACACTTTTCTTTTAAGACATAATGACATATTGCTCTTGAAAATTATGCTGTTTCTTCCAAAAGATCTCCAGGCAAGTTTTGTACGCCGATTAATTTCTTCATCAATGTGACCCTCACTTGATATCTGCTGTCCAAGATAAACGTACGTGTCTGTTATCTCCAGCTTTTCTCCATCAATCGATAAATCTTCATTTCTTGTAAAAGCATTGAACATCACTTTTGTCTTCTGAAGTTCATATATATGGGATGTAAGGTCAGGTGATGCGTAACATCACAGCCTCTCCTTACAAATGTCAACCCCCCAGAGAAAATTATCAGGAAAAACCAAAAAACCAAAATGTTGATGCAAAAAAGAAGAGAGATGAGGACAACTAAAGAAGATGTGACTTCCAAAGTGGAATATATAGAGCTATGCAAGACAGTAAGAAAAAGTATCACTGAAGACGTAAGGAAATTCAACTGTGAACTAGTGAGGAAAGCAATTGAAAACAACCAAAGCCTAAAGATACCAAAAGGGACATCTCAGTAAGGGAAGAAAACAGATTATGGCACTGAGAAAAGAAGATGGTTCTGTAACAAGAAATAGAGGCGAAATTTTGACAAGAGTGAAAGATTTCTACTCCAAATTATATGAAAGGGATGATATATGCACTCCAGACATCATGAAAGATACCAGTACCAGAGTTCCTCCAGTCCTTCCAGCAGAAGTTGCACATGCAATCAAGAACATGAAGCGGGGAAAAGCTCCAGGAGAAGATGGAATTACTGTAGACATCATACAAGAAGCAAGTGGAGAAATCGAAACAGTACTCGCCCAAATTTTCACTCGATGCCTTAATGAAGGAAAGATTCCTGAGGATTGGAACACCGCTACAATGATCCTGCTACATAAGAAAGGTGACATTGAGGATCTCGGAAACTACAGACCTATCAGCCTCCTATCAGTAGTTTATAAAATCTTCACTAAAGTTCTTTCACACCGCTTGAAGGTAACACTGGACATGGCTCAACCGAGAGAACAAGCTGGATTCAGGAGTGGCTACAGCACAATAGATCATATCCACGTGCTGAGAGAACTAATTAAAAGAGCGAGGGAATATGAACTTCCATTGTGCATGGCTTTTATCGATTATGAAAAAGCCTTTGATTCGGTGAAACCATCAGCAGTTACAATGGCTCTGAAAACCTGCGGTATTGAAGATGCATACATTAATATTATTAATAACATCTATGAAAATGCAAGTGCAAAGATTAGGCTGTTTGAAAATACAACACACGTAAAAATTGGAAAGGGAGTGAGACAAGGTGACACCATATCTCCGAAGCTCTTTAATGCCACATTGGAGGGTGTTTTTCAGTCGCTGAGCTGGGAAAACAAGGGGATAAAGATTAATGGAGATTATCTAACCCACCTTCGTTTTGCTGATGACGTAGTCATTTTTGCAACTAGCCCATCAGAGCTGCAGAGTATGATCCAGGAACTTGCTGACAAGAGTAAAGAAGTGGGATTAAAAATGAACTTTCAGAAGACAAAAGTGATGTTCAATGCTTTTACAAGAAATGAAGATTTATCGATTGATGGAGAAAAGCTGGAGATAACAGACACGTACGTTTATCTTGGACAGCAGATATCAAGTGAGGGTCACATTGATGAAGAAATTAATCGGCGTACAAAACTTGCCTGGAGAGCTTTTGGAAGAAACAGCATAATTTTCAAGAGCAATATGCCATTATGTCTTAAAAGAAAAGTGTTTGATCAGTGCATCCTTCCAGTGCTTACGTATGGTGCAGAGACGTGGACCTTAACTAAAAGAGACATACAAAGGCTGCAGACAACTCAAAGTAGCATGGAGAGGTGCATACTTGGTGTAACCAGGAGAGATAAGAAGAGGAACTCGTGGATCCGAAAAATGACAAGAGTGGAAGACGTCATGATCAGAGTTAAATCCCTGAAATGGCAATGGGCTGGACATACTGCCAGAAGGACAGATCATCGATGGACAGCCGAAATTTTAGATTGGATTCCAAGGGACAGGAAAAGACCCAGAAGAAGACCACATGGGAGATGGGTGGATGAAATTCGAAAGTATGCAGGGGTGACATGGAGGAGACTGGCACAAGACAGACCGTTGTGGAGGAAACTTGGGGAGACCTTCGTCCAGCAGTGGATTGATAATGGTTGACAATGATGATGATGATGATGATGATATATACAGAGAGAGAGAGAGAAACTTTGTGTGTTTGAGGTTATCTCGAAAACTACTGAACCGATTTGGATATTTTCTTCACCGCGGGAAGCTTATTTTTATTAATTTTGGCTGTACTACCGAATCGGAATGCTTTCAAGTAGTTCCCGATTTCCCATGTATCATTCCGCTTTGTTTACATACAACCTGATCACATCCAGCGTGAAAGAAATTAGTTCACGATAATATACAGAATTTATATTAAAATAATAATGGCTTCTGAGTATTGCTTGAGAGCTGTCCAATTGGATTTGATAGTTTGAAGCGACTGTTTAAAATTGGCCCTGAGATTACCATATGACATTGACCAACTTAATGGCTTCATCTCTAAAAATCTCCCAAGTTTGGTACCTGACCAACAAAAAGCATGTTATCTAATAATATCAGGTCTGCCAATGGCAACTATTGCTACTATTTTTGATGACAGGCAACTATGGCTACTATTTCCTACAAAAACCAGCCAAAAGCAACTATTTTCCAAAAACCCTGAACTATTTTAATTGTAAGGCTACTATTTTTTAAAAAACATAATTTGTGTTGCATATATCGATGTGCTTGTATAACATCAGTTTTAATATCAAAACATGTGAATATCAACTTTGATATCGATATGTACATGTCGAATGGATATGTCTTGTTCAGTTCATTGCTTTCTGCTCTATTGCAAGTGTTATGGAGGAAAGTCAATGGCAAGTATAGACTAGACCTACGTGTGATTAGAGGAATGACCTACACAAATCAAGATATTCCGCCAAAAAAGTTTCCCCTTTTTTCTGTTTGCAATATGGCAGAGATTGATTATTCGAATGAGATTCTTGATATACCTCATATCAGATAACTATGATTATGTGTACAGAACAAAACAAGTGATTATAATAACACTGAATGACCACAATTATGGCCTTTGAAAGAATAAAAACATATTTTTTTAAACATAGTGTATGAAGCCCACTTGGGAAATCTTATATATTTTTTTACCAACCACAAAAGCAGGAGAAAGCTCTCCGTACTGGCTTGATACAAATGAGAACATCTGACTTCCAGAGCAATGACAAAAAAAGGAAGAGGTTTTCTAATTCTAAAGTTTGTATCAGGTTAGTTTATGTAAGTAGTTTTTGGTATATAAGTGAATAGAGTATTTTTTGGGTGTAATTTCCATAACCTTTGTAGTTCTGAGTGTCTTGAATAGCATTATATTGAAACTTAGATGCCCTTTTTGAAGTGTGTGGGTGTGTTTGTATATATATATATATATAATTTTTTTTTTCACCAAAATGTGAACATGTGCTAATTTGTCACCGTGGTTTGAAATAAATCAAAAAAATTAACAAAAAAAATTTTTTTTGTGTGTGGAGCACTTACATTCTGAAACTCATACATTTTGGGAAACTATTTTAGTCATTAACATAAGTCGTTAAGGCTACCTATTTAGACTGCTATTTTTACCATTAGTGACTAATAAAGCAACTATTTTCTTGGGTGTGGTAGGCTGGCAGCCCTGTAATAGGTAGCATTGAAAATGAAAAGCTAAAAACGTTTTTTGTCGCTGCCTCTATTTTTAATAAATTTATTAGCCAAAATTCAATCCTCTGGAAAATTGACTTTATCTGTTGCTTTGCCTGGCATAGCAACTACATTGCTCAGCAGAAGCCTTTTGGCACTCTCTTGAGTCTTGATCACCTGTAAACATTTGGAATCAGACCGGTTTTCCAAATTTGGATTTTCAGATGCTCAAAAATCCAAATCGCTTTAGCACTTAAAAATACAAATCTCTGTTAGCACTTGAAAATTTAAATCTGGCAACCAGTCTTGCTCAAATTGTTTACAGGTGATCAAGTTCCAAGACGATGTTGAAAAGCTTCTGTGTTTTTCAATTTTTCTTTAACATAATGTGTGGTATTCTAACAACCTTCAGTTATTCATTACATGTGTATTGTATAATTATTATTATTAGTAGTAGTTGTAATTTTATCATCAGACACATACAGAGAAAATTTTGTTTTCTGAGGAGTTCACAATGTGGATAATAGCATTTTTTAAGGGAAATTTAATGTAAAAACGTAATTGATGAAACTCATTTTGTTTTCTCAAAATTAGGTTTCACATAATTATCTGATAACTTGCGATTTCATGGTAAAGCGAAATTCTTCCATAAATCGTAGTAAATTATTAATCTTCAGGTTTTAATTTCTTTGTAGAAGTGGGTGTGTCATATTTATGTGGCTAGACAAGACACTTACAGACATAAGATCAAAGATGTAGTACATTGCGACCGTGAAACTTGTTCATTGAGTAAATAAGTAAAGACAGGAAAATCTTTAACATTATGCATAATTTCTCTGTCGCACATTAGTGAAAAAAGTGTGTATCTTGAGGGATTTTTGCAATGATTATTTGAAAGTCCATGTGGTGGAATTTTTCTTGTTAGTTTCCAAATCAGCTCAGTGATAAGTTGCACCCATTGATAGGATTCCTGCCATTTAGTAATCATGTCTGGCCAGGGCTAAGAAAGAATCTAGCACATGAACCAAAAATCTTACTCATTATGATCAAAGGTAATGTGTAGCAGAAAATCTGTTTTTTGTTGCTGCTGTTATTTTTGTGCAATAATAATTTAGTAGGATTTTCATGTTATCACATCTAATTGATGAAGAATAGCAGTTATGACTATGAAGGCTGAGAAAGATGTGGTGGCAAAGCTGTGGTTTCTTCACGGCAGAACAGATCAAGACAGAAATGTAGAATGTTGTACGGTCACATAGAGTGTAAACTTTCATGCCTCCATTTTACCTGTTTTATTGGGTCAAAACACTGTACAAGGTGTGCACGGGTGCTTGAAAACCTGTTTTCAAGCACCCGAAAGTCCTTGAAAATCATGATTATGTTTTCAACGTCTAGAATTTTCTGGGAAAACGATGTTTTTTTCTAAGTTGTCTTGAAAAGCCTTGAAATTTGAAATTAGTGCTTAAAAACACATTTGAATTTATTTTAGGAAATCAGTGTTACCTCTTTTTTAACTTGTCTTTAGTAAAAAAAGATCATGCTTATATTACTGGTTTGTCTGTCCGTCCGCTCCTTCGTCTGTGGGCACTATATCTCTGCAACTATTAGTTCAATTAAAAAAAATTGTTTTGCATTGGGAAGCTTGAAATGTGCAAATGATAATCTTTTTTTTTTTTTTTTTTTTCGATGCACACTTTCACCGCTAGAGCTTGTAAATGCAGAAGATATCGAATTCAAAATATATTTTATTCCATATATTTGCTTGTAAACATCGAACTGAATAATTATATTATCGTTTGATTCCATTTACGTGGAAGACTATTTTAGGTATAGTCCTTTTTCAAGTTGCGCATAGATTTTCCGCTAGGGGGCGTAAAAGTAAAAGACATTTTCCCCGATATCTGCTGCTAAAACTTCGATTGAAGGAAAGGATTTTGTGATAGGCCTTGTGGTAATTTGCACCACCATGATTCAGTTTTCCATTATTGGGTAATTCTCCAATTACAACATCAAAAAGAAATGTAATGAGTAAAAGAGCACATTTATCCATTTACATCTTTCATCATTTTTATAACTTAGATCCGAAGTTACTTTTAAAAAATAAGTTGACCCTGATACTGTAAAGTGTAATAATCATCCTGGAATTTTTTCTCCCCAAAAGTGTACGAACCCTGACTTTAGCTGTATACTCTTCTAAATCAGTTGTGTTTTCATTAGTGTACAGATGATGATTCTCGGTATGCAGTAATAATCTCAGTTTACTTTCCAGGTGTTTTTCACCATATTTCTCATTTTACTTGCCCTTGATCTGACACCACTGTCAGGAAAGCATGTAAAATAATGCAAAAAAATCTTTCCATCTACAGGGCTTGAAAAATACCATGCCTGAGATGCCCAGGACTTGTAGCTCATTGGCCTGGGCAGGTAAAGAAAAAAAGAAATTAGTCATGCTGGGCAACTACATTTGGAAAAAGAAATTGAAATGCTGAATTTGCTACCATAATAAAAAGGACAGTTTTTGCCTGTTGTTCTTGATTCCACTGCAAACTGAAGAATTTAAAAATGTTAACAGTTTGGGGATATAATATAACTTTTGTAACTGTCTTGTGATGTGATATATCGAAATTGGGGCAGTATGATGTTTTACTTCAAATACATTTATTTAGCGATGGGAGCACTGTGCTGCTAAAAAAAAGTTTATTGCGCTTTTTAACGCAAAAAAAATGAGACTTCTGGCTGTTTGCATCAAAAGATCAAATTTTCAAGACATTTTACTTTCACTACCTGGTCAGGTAAATTTTTCTGCTCATGCCCATCTGGCATGTAACATGTGTGTTGTAGAAGCAATGTTCACTGATTTAAATCATGAATAAAAATCATTGTTTTAAATCACAAATAGAAATCTTCAAATCTCCATTATGTATTGTAAAGTCCATTAAAAATTAAAATTGCACAGTCTGTTCAAATTTTCAATTTCTATTTTGAAAATTGTAATCTAGTAATCAGTGCTAAATTTAGGTAATAGATTTAGCACTGTTATTAGTTAAACAAGACCAACTTTGTGCTGTATAGAATAAAATATTATTATTAACTATGAAAGTTAAAATACATTTTGTTGTAAATGTGGTTTTTTTTCCACAAAGAATTATTCTTTGTGCCAGTTCTTGTCCCAGGCTCCCAGGACTACTAATCTCCTTTCACAGAGGTTAGAAGTTGGGTTTTGTCAGTGACAAAGGAATCTGACCTTTTAACATTCACCATTGTGCCCTTTCTTGTGCATGAACTCAGCAGCAGGAGGACTATCTCAGTGGGTGGTAGTAGATAGAGGGTGATAAAGAACAGAGATAGACAGGAACCAATGCCAGTTTTGAAAGTACCATTTTCAGTTAGATTCCTGTTGTAACTGTACTGTATGGTTAAGGGCTTTAGCGCTAACACATTTTAGGACAAGTGTTGAAGCGTCAGCATGACTGGAAGAAAAAAACATGATTTGGAATTATTTTGAAGAAATTAAAACTGTGGCAAAGGTTCACATGCTAAGTGTAAACTGTGTGGAAAAGAGATTCAGGGACTTGTTGCACGCATGAAAAACCGAAAAACCACTTATTCATTGTGTTCACTAAATATAAATGAAGTTGATGACCCTCAACTGAGCATTTCCACTCATTTAAGATATGCTGAAGTTTGTGATGCTTCACCTTCCAAGGAATCCCAACCTAAAAGAGAACTGCCATTATTGACCCAAAGCACCCACTAAATCTGCAACAGCTGAGGAAAGGTTAAAAAATGAAAATGGATTCATTTGTAACATAAACCACAATTGAACAAAAAAAAAAGTTTGATTTGCAAACTGCTTGAATGATCTATTCTTCAAACTCTCCATTTTATATGGTTAAAAATAAGTTCAAGGACTTTTTTGAAATGCTACATCCTGGTTATAGCCACCAACAGAACAGGATATAGCAGGTTGTTTGTTATATGAGGGTTTTTTAATAATGAAATGCAGAAATGTTGTCAGTCTTTAAAAGATAAGATACATAGTCCGTGTGAGTATAGATGGCTGGCCCAATGTCCATAATGTGCCAGTTGTTTGTTCTTGTGTAACAACTTCAGATTGTGATGTCTATTTAGTGTACAGTTTTGATATTTCTGGTTGCCCCCACAAGTGATTACCTTGAACAAATTTGTATGCAGTTTTAAATCAATAGAAACAAAAAAAAAAAAAAAAATCCAGTGTAAGATCAGGAGTTTTGTAACGAACAAAGCTTCAAATATGACAAAGATGAAAGAAATGGGGTGAAATGTTATGTTATCACATATGGTTACACAGCTAACATCTTGAACCTTCTAGAAAGAGACCTACAGACTTCAAACATCAAAAAGCAGGTTACACAAATTGTGAAGTATTTCAGAAATCCTGATTTTTGTAATGAACAGCATATAAACAAGCTGGTAGATTAGCTCTTGTATTGCCCCAAGATGTACACTGGAATTCCATGTGCAACTGTTTAAGAAGTTACATCAATAACTAGCCAATGCTCGTGACAATAGTGGTGAAACAATAAAGATGCATAGATGCCAACTACTACGGATTTTCCGTAATATTACGGATTTTTGGTTGCTGTTACGGAAGTACGGAAACACCGCTGAAATTATGGAAAATCGCCATTTGATTTAATTTTCTGAGACAGAAAGCAAATTTTCATCAACTTAAAAATTTTTGTTGGTTCTTCAAGTTTTTCTGGGGGAAAAAAATTAAATGCTACATTCAGGGCTGCCAGACCTGCGCCAATTGCGCCAGCCCGCGCCAAAACGTTCTTGCACCATTCTGCTAAAAAATCGCCATTTCGACGAAATCTGTGCCAATTTTGCGCCAAAAGTTAAAATTTACCGGTCATTGATATTTTAGCGTTATCTTACGATGTTCGAAATCGATTCAGCGGTTAATTCGGACGCGAGATTCTTCCGCTGATTCGCGGAGTCCCTCCGTTTTTTTTTTGTTTTTTTTTCGAGATCGATGCAAAAGTGAAGAAATTTTCGGGATATTAGTTGGGAGGGGGGGGGGGGTCGTATTCCATCTGGGGACGTTGTTTTGTCTTTTTAAACGTTCGGAAACGCAAGTTAAACGAAGTGCAGATTTTTCCCGTAATCATTTTTTTTTTTTTTTTTTTTTTCTCGCGCGATGTTGCTTCTGTTCAGTACTGTTAAATATAATTTCATTGCATAATTTCAGCTTGAAATTGTAGGGCACGATTTCCGAAAACGGAAGTTAGACCGCCCGAAATTTCCCCGTAATCTTCGGCGACGAGATTCTCACGCTGATTCGAGGAATTCCGTCTTTTTTGTTATCATTTGGACCATGTACGAAATCGATGCATAACTGAACCTAAATTTTGGGAGGATTGGTGGCAGGGTGTGTGTGTGTGTGTGGGAAGGGGTGTGGAGATCGTTTTCTCCGTCGGGTGGAGGAGGGTGGAGATTGTTTTTTTCCGTTTTCGACGGAGAAAACGGAAAGTAGACGGAGGTAAGATTTCTCTGGTAATCGTATTTTTTTTTCTCGCGATGTTTCCTCTACCCAGTATTGTTAAATATCATTTTATTCCATAAATATTTGTATTTCAGCTTGAAAACGTTGGATAAATTTCCGAAAACTGAAGGCTTGAAAAACCATTATTTCAAGCCATGTTTCCCGATTCAGCGATTGCAAAAAAATATTCGTGTGGAAGAACCAAGGCTACTGCAGTAATTCAGCACATGGCCAGTGTTTCTACAAGTAACATCGTATCTGAAGTTTAAAAAATCCTTTTTCTCTATCTACGGACGGAAGTAATGAAGTTCAAGCAAATAAACTGTATCCCATTACAATAACATATTTTGACGAAAAAATAGGGAAAAATTCAACTGTTTTGTTATCATTGGTTGAATCAAGTAATAATACAGGTGAAGGAATATTCAACGTTTTGAACAATGAGTTTGTTAAAAAAATATCTCATTTAGTAACTGTGTGTCATTTTCCTGTGACAATGCTAACACTATAGGTCAAGTAAAAGGTGGTGTTTCTCACATAAAGAACTTTCAGCCTGCAATCATAGTGCAGCGATGTTCACGCCATTTAGTAAATTTAGCTGCACAGAAATCTGTTACTCAACTGAAAGGATTTAATGTTGAAGCTCCGCTTGTGCATGTATTAAAAAGAAAACTTCATAGTCTGTTATCTGAATTGCTTGTACAATTTATCAAGCCATCGGCATTTGATGTGACAGCAACATCTCTTGCAGATGGAAATTTTGAAAGAAGGAGAAATCAAAAAGAAAACTGATCTTGTAATTGGGTCAAAGGCGAGATCTTATATAGGCAGATCTGAAGGAAGACACAGTGGCTACTTTTTATTCTGAGGTAAGGGAATTTTACAAGGCAGGCTGCAATTACATTTTAAGAAAATTTCCACTTAATGATGAATTTCTGAGTCATGCTGAAATTGCAGATGTAGCATTAAGGCAAAGTGTTTCTTTTGCATCAGTGCAATATATGTGTTTGCAGTTTTGAAACCAGAAGAATATGACAAGGTGGAATATGAATTTACTCACTACCAGTTTGAAAATTTTAACTGTGCTGTTACTTCTGAGAGAATGGATGAAGTGTGGCACAGAATTTCTTTAATGAAAAAATGAAAGTGGCCAGTTAAGTATGAATCATTAAGCAAAATTATGAAAATGATTTTAATAGTCCCTCATAGCAATGCAAGTACAGAAAGAATTTTCAGTATTGTGAAAAAAAACAAAAACATGAATGATTCAGACCTAATTTAAGTAGTCATGTGCTGTCTTCTTTATTAGTAGAAAAAAATAAACAGCATTGCACATAGTGAACTATGCTATCAGAAGAAGTTTTTGCAAATTGAACTAAGGAAGGCCAAAATGGCAACTACAGCCAGTTTATCATAATAATTTGGCAACATTCCAAGGAATAATTTTTCTTCATGTCTGGAGGTAATTTATTATATTTTTCTGGTAGACAGTATTTTAAAATTTTCCACTAGCAAATTATTATTTTATTATTATTATTATTATTATTATTATTATTATTATTTTGTTAATAGTTCTGACAAATGAAAATTTGTTGCAGTGTTAAATACCCAAATTTTCTGCTGTAGACTGGATTACAGAAAATTACTGAAAAAAAATAAATTTTGTTACTGAAAATTACTGAAAAATGAACATGTTGGTTACTGAAAACTACTTTTAGAGGTTGGCATCTATGAAGATGGCAATATTAAATCTAAAATCAAAGAAAATGTAATTAATTTGGGTGTAAAGAAAACTGCAGATGATTATTGGCAATATATCAACCAACAGCCAATGCTCTTGATAGAGTCCAGAGAAACAATTGCAACATTTCTGAGGCAGTTGTAATGTGGAAAAAGTTGGAAATTGTATTAAATGACATCTTAGATGAAAAGAAATTGGAGTTGTTTCATAAAAGATATGGTCAAGCTTTATCTTCAGCTCATTTTTGACTGTTCTCTTAGAACTTTCAAGCAAAAGACATGAAACTGACTATTGCACCTGAAGAAAAAGAAGTTTTGTAACAATTTGCCAGCAAAAAATATGGAGATTTTTCATTAAGCTTCTGGCAAAATCTGCACCATTCGTTGGAATGATGATGGAAGAAATAGTGCAACTTTCAGTAAATTTGTCTGGTGGAATTCCTTCTCTATAGTGAAAAAGTCCATAGAAAAAAAAAAGAACTGGAAAGTGTTTTGTAATTACGAACAGCAACATCTGCTGCAGTTGGAATTGAAAGAATTTTCTCGACATTTAACAATTTAACATTGTGTGTTCTAAGTTAATAAATAGGCTAGGATTTCAAACAGTTGCAAAACTTGCATTTTTGTTCAAATGCTGAACAAACAGTTTCTCTCATCACTTGTTTTGTTGTTTTTTAATTCAATTAAAATTTACTCAGGAATTCATGTTTTTCAATAAATATATCATTTTGAAGCTTTTATGATTCAAATTTAATGGGTAAGTTGTAGATTTTTAAACTACACCAATAATATAATGACTAACACTTTTTCTGTTTTATGCATGTTGTGCACATTCAGATTTATTTTTAAATGTATGAAAAATAAATCTTTTTTGAATACAAAACATCATTTGCCTATCAGTAATCACCCAGAAATTTGGTAGATATAAATCAGTACAGTAAACATAATGCATGACATTGAATTGAGAAATACCATTCTCATTCATTATTTGTTATGCAGTTACTTAAATTTTAAAAATATATATCAAGTCCATCATACAGAAGAATGTTGTTTCATGTTTACATTAAAGAATGAAGAGGTATTTCAAAGTTGAATTGAAACACAACAGTAATTTAAATTAAAAAATCTGAATCTGATTTTTTTTTGTACCCTGTGTAGAAAGAGCATTTTTTTTTTTCCCTGTATGCTCTTCAGAAAAATTATTTTGAGTTTGTGGTTTTGGACTTATTACTTTTGACATCCAGAGAGACATCTTGCCATGTTCTCTGTATTAATTACTTACACAAAAGAGGATAATAGGATATCTTAATCTGAGGATATCTTAATCTGCTGAGCTGTACATTTGTTTGTGTTCTGTTTTTCAATCAGCAGTTAAACAGAAAAATAGAGAACTGTTGAGGTGTGGTAAATTTTGCCTTGGATGGTTTGTGACTTCTCATTGCGGTAAAATTTGTTTGAGAAAACTCAGAAAACATTTATAACACTTCCAGCCATTCTGAGTCACAAGGTCAGTATGTGATTCTTTGTCAAATGCTTCACTCTTATGTGATGTACCATAATCATTTTCTCCCCCCCCCCTTTTTTTTGTCATACTTCTGAGTCTAACTTACTTTCATCACTACTTTTGAAATCATTTTTCTTCAAATAAGTTCATCATTTTTGTTTGTTGCTCCCAGTGATAGTTATAAAATTTAAAGCTGGTGACTAAAATATTTTGCATATCTTCAATAGATGGTAGCATGTGCTTGATGAAACAGGTCTTAACAGCCTGGCAAATGAGTTTCAGAGGAGTGAAAGCAGTTAAAGGAATAGTGTCCTGCACATTGAGTAGAATGTTCATGTGTATGTCGGTCGAAGTTTAAACATAGACATACACATGAGCAGGTGCATGCATTTTGTTTTGGGAATCATATTTTTATACATCATGCAGTTGCTTTAAAGATTGTAGAAGGAAGCAATTATTGATTGAAGTGCCAAAAATTTAAAAATCCTGCATCCATTGTAAGCTGTGAGTGTGAAATTTCAGAATTAACCTGATTTGTAAAGTACCTGTATTTGGCAGATTTCCAAAAAACAAGGAAAGCAGAAGCATTTATGAAGGAAAGAATAATGGAACAACAACCTGTAAAGGAAAGGATAAAGGTAGTTTTCCTTAACAAACCTGTGTTTTCAATGACACTTCCCTCTCCTCACCAACTCAAAGTGGGATTGGAAGAATCACACAAGCTGAGCTGAAAATAAATTTTCTGCTTCCACTGAAAAAAGAGTTGCTGGGGTAAATGCACATGTAAGCTTCTGGGCAATGAATATTGAAAGTCAAGGGTTGAAGGTGTCATTCCAATGTTATGCAAGGGAAAGCATGAGATAAGAATTACACCCTTCACACATTTCAATGACGCTGCTGCGGTCAATAAATTTCTGTCTCAACTGTGTGTGATATAGCAGCAGATACATCAGGAACAGCTGGTGCAAGTGAAAAGGTCTGCTACTGTTGTTTGCAATAGTTCCTGATTGGGAAGAAAACCTTCCATTTTTGTTACCTAAAAAAAAAATTAAGAGGTATTTACTGCTCTAAATGTTGTTCAGTAAAGATTGAAGGAATATAAATTATAACAGGAACATGAACAAAAACAGACTGTTTTATTTTCACATCGGTGGCTAGAACACTTTGGCCCAATTATGCGAAGCTTTATCTCAAAGAGCTAATTGGGGATGTCCAAAAGTTTCAAATAAATGGCTGCCCCAATTTAATAAATGGGAATCTACTGTATTTGTTTGGTTTTGTATTTCGTGTTATTCAGATGAAGTAGTCCATCTGATATGTAATGCACAAGTTAATTTTTTTTATTTGTGATAGTTTATTTAATTATATCTTAGAAGTACACATGGTCATTGCATGCACATTAGAACCCGTGCTTATAGCGAGATCCTGAATTTAACAACCAAAACAGAAACTTCTGTTTGGTGTCTTATAGCGAGATCCTGAATTTGACAACCGAAACGGAAACTTCTGTTTTGTATAATTCAACACTAATTTCATCTTCCTTAACAAACAAAAATTTTATGCAACACCTGGATTTATAATGAGGGAGGAAAAAGCTATAATCACTTTTTAACAAGAGAAGTAAGAAAATTTAATGAAATTCTATATTTGACAAGGTAGAAAAAATTTGCACACTGTCTGGGAATGGAAATTGTGGCATACAGGACAAAATGGCAACAGAATAGTGTAATCTTTGTGTGCTAGTGGGAGAATGTTATAAAAAAAGCAATGGAAAGGGAGTTCATCAAATGCTCAGCAAGCGCGTTGTGCAAGAGTCTCCACCGCCCACTCCAAGTGATATATGCCTTGTGACCAGTGTTGCCAATTTAGTTGATTTTCAACCAGATCTAGTTGATTTCACCCAGCACTTGGTTGGAAAATTTCTGATTTAGTTGATAGTTGAAAAATCTGGTCGACTGTCCGAAAAATTCAGTTGATTTCTAGTTGTTTTCATAATTCTTGTTTATTACTTTCATTTTTCATTGTTTTCTATTTTTAAGTTGGAATCAACCGTAACTACATTGCCAGAAATATCAAGTTTTTTCCTATGTTGAATTACCGTCGCCACAAGTGGTGATAACATTTACTTCCTAGAAATTTCGTATGGGGAAGTGGCATGTAGGACTTTTTGTTTTGTGAAGTATATAAAAAAGAAATATACATGACTCTGCTTATGATTAGTAAGCAGTGCTGCTGTTTTAGTTTACTATTAGAGAAAATATAGAAAGTAAATTCAGTAATTGACTGCTGAACCTTTTTGTTATTCGACAATAAACAGTAGTTGACTACTTCCTTTATAATGAAAGTGTGTATCCGGTGTAAATTCTTTTAGTGCATAAAGGCAAGCACACAAAAGACACATAATTTAAAATCCAATATGTTTTGTAATTTATATTATCATCGACGGAAATTCCCAGAAGTAAACTTTATCATCGACAGATATTTCCAGAATCAAACTTTATTATCGTCCTGAAATTAAATGTTTTTAGATAACATCGTAAATTCAATTTTAAATAATCAGAGTTTACGTTCCTCTATAACATGATGATTGCAAACTACAGAAGTGAATATATATGTCAATTTTGAGCCATCAAAATGGATATAGAATTACAGCTGTGAAGATTTGAATTGTACAAATTCCCTATCTTGTGTAATTGTTAATTATGAATGCAAACTACAGCAGCTCTTAAAAGTTTTAAGCATGTCTTTGAGTGCATAGAGCGGCAGTTTACTACTCAATAGAAAGATTACGGTACTAGCATAAAAAAAGAGTGCAGGGCTATCATCTTCTTCATTTTGGGATTTACTTTTCTTTCTTACCTGGAGCATTTAAACTCGATGGCTACATTTACAGAAAATCAGAAAACGATCAAAAACGCCCCCAGCGGCGGAGTGGTAAAATATACTGCTTTTTTCAAATAAAGGCTTAACGACCACTGTGAGCAACTCAATGGGCTATAAGCAGTCACTCGTCCCTAATTTAAGGCCACTGGTTCCAGGCAAGGGAGAGAGACAGAGCCATAAGACATACACAATATCCATGCCTCACTGGGATTCGAACCCGGACCCATCTCGGACGAATAATCAGAAGAAACCGCCTAGATCACTGCACCACCAAGGCGGCCGCTGGTTTCTGGCCCGCCGCTGGATAAGGCATGAGTGATACGCCAGCTCTACGACACCAGCCTTTCGCCACAGCGGACGATCAAAGCCACCTCTCGTCAACCAAGTGGTCAAAGATGCTGGTTTCTGGCTAATACCCCAATAAAGCAAGCATAGTGCGTCCGTTCTACCTCGCCTGTTCTCCGCCCCGGACGCCCAACTGCTTATGGCCGAAAGAGCAGCTTATGGTGGACATGATATATCCCCTAACCCCCCCCCCAAATATCTCCCCCCCCCCCAAAGAAATATCTAATAGTCATTAAAGATGGAATGCAGGGAGAAAAGAATAAGACATTTTTTTTAACATATTGCTTTCGAAAAAAGGGAAATACATTCCGTAAGCTGGTTAGAAATATGGGCACAAGTCTTTCTAAAGTAGTACACAGTTCTCGTGTTTTTCTTAACACATCAAATCCTAAAATGTATAAAGCACTTAATTCAATAGTCTAAGAACTTTGGGTTAATGGTCTGCAAGGAAAACAATAAATATATGCAATATCCTGTGGTACTATAATTGCAAAGATATGTACACTTTGTTTAACTTAGTTTTGTTTTTATTTATATCAAAAAGGAGTTTGAATTATTACCTTGCTTTTAGTTTTTTTTTTTAAGTTGATTTTATTTATGAGTTAGCGGATTTTTAGTAGATTTTTCTGTTTGAGTTAGTTGATTTTTGGTTATGGGCGTTGGCAACCCTGCTTGTGACTATCGTGTCAACTGAGTTCAAAACAGGCACCATACTCCTGCGCACAAAAAAAAAAAAAAAAAATGGGCAGGGTTCATGCTCGTGTATTAAGTGTTTTTCTGGGGGATGATTGCAAATAAGGTAGTAATGGAATGTAGTTGTGGCCTGAGGGGAAGTAGGAGATAACACTTCCTGGAATTATGTCCATTGCCTCTTTCACCTTCTAAGTGAGCATTGCATCTGGAAGATTTCATGTGTGTGGTTAAACAGAGGTGAATCTCATGTAACCGTCGAGTAGGAAATCCTGAACTTTTAAAAGTGACTAAATGTCTAAGAAAAAGTTTTCTGTAAACAACAAAGTAGCCATCGTTAGAGATCTAGAAACAAATGAAAAAATGTTGCCAAATGCTATATAGATGGATATATAATATTATTGCCAAATGGCAGGGCTATTATAACTTCCGGAGCTATCACGATGAATTGCTGTATTAAATATCTGGGCTAGGGAACAAATCACTAAGAACCTCCCTGCCACCAAAACTAAAAGGAATACATCCCTTATAGAATGCCTCTCTGTCTTCATGCCAGCAAAAGCATTTGGCTCAAATTTTTTCACCCAAGATCTGCAACAATGTAAACTTATATGCATTTCATCACATATGCACATTTTTACATGGTGGAATTTTTCACACCAAAATGAATTTAACAGGTGCTTGGATTTAACCATCAGTCACAGGCTCCTCGTTATATAAGGGGGTTCTGTATATTTATGTTTGTGTGCTGATTCCCACTATTATATACATAGTCCAGTCAAAAAATTATGATCACCCCAATGTCAGAAGGAACCGCAACCAGCATCCAGATGACGTGCATAGCAACATATTCAAATCATGTAAGGCATTTAAAAGGATGTGAACTCACAGATGGTATGCAGTTTCACATAAAAATGGGAAAAGAATATGATCTAACAGAGTTTGAAAAAGGAATGATTGTTGGGCAAGACTGAAGGATTGCATTACAGAAAGTCAGTATTGTGGGCTGTTCACGCGGTGCAGCTGTTAAGAGTGTTCTAGGAATGGAAGGAAACCAGCAAGACCTGCAGTAATCGGGGTAATAATGGACACCCACAGAGAGTATTGACGACCCTGGGCAGTGACGGGTATCCAGACTTGTACAATTCAACAGATGGGCCACAGTGGAACAACCAGCTAGATAATTTAGTGCATGCACATTGAGGAGCATATCGCAGACCACAGTGCAACAAACTGTGTTCTCTATGGATCTTTGGAGCCGCCATTCACTGAAGGTACCCATGCTGACGGTCAGACATTGACAATCATAGTGTGAATTTGCATCTGAGAAAAGGCATTGGACGGTCAAACAGTGGAAGAAAGTTGCTTTTTCAGATTAATCACATTTTTCACTTTATAGTGTAGATGGAGAGTACGGCAAAGCACTGCTGACAGAAATCATCCTGACATGATGCTTGAGAAGTAACAGCAGGAGGTGGCAACATGCTTGTGTGGGGCATGCTTTCCTGGGAATCATTGGCAGCAATCCTTCCCCTCAATCTCATAATGAATGCTCCAGGCTACCTATCCATTGTAGTGGATCAGGTGCCCCTATTCATAACTGTACCCTGATGGCATGGGTTGCTTCCAGAAAGATATTATCTCTTGCTATGTAGCTTTGTGTGTGCCAGAATGGTTTGAGGAGCATTCCTGTGACCTCAGCTTACTGTCCTGGCCATTGTACTCGTCAGACATAAATCCCATTGAACATCTGTGGGACTGTCTTGACCAACAAGTTCGATGTATGGGTCCACCACTGATGACTTTCGATGATGTACGAGAAGCTCCGGTGTCTGTATGGTATAGCATCCCTACAGAAACGTTCATAAGCCTCAGTGAATCAATACCATGGCGTATATCTGCAGTATTGGTGGCACGGGGAGGTCATGCTAACAGGTGGTCGTATTTTTTTAGACTGGATTGTTTGTTTGTGTACATCCAAAAATTAAAGATCAAAGACGAAAGTTTAAATTACAGTTTCGCAAGTTGTTGGTTAGCGGTAAAATAATTCTGACTTCATCTAAACACGTGCGAGTGTTTGGTTGTATGCAAATTGTCAGGAATCACGTGACAGCTGTGTACTGCTGATTGGTGGTAAAAGATGAAGTGGGAGTATGAAGAAACAGTTTTGTTTTGTAGGTGTTGAAGAGTGGATCTGCCTTTTTTTTTTTTTTTTTTTTTTTTTTTTTTTTTTGTTGTTGTTGTTTGTTGTTATGGGACTTGTAGTACATCTCAAAGAACTCTTCTGGATGATTTTATCCGAGGTCGAATTGTTGGTAAACTGGAAGCAGGGCGGACAACGAGAGACATTGCGAAGGAGTCTGGAATTGCCCAGAGTGTAGTATCACAGATACGAAAACAATTTCCTGAGTATGGTATAGCTACCAGATGGTTCAGTAGTGGTCAGCCATGCAAAACTACTGCCTCACAAGATCATTATTTTGTTGTGATGGCTAAAAGATCTCCTCAATTAACTGTAGGCAAGTTAGGAAAGCAGTGGCAGATCAACATGGGTGCCAAAATATTGCATCAAGCAGTATCAAGGCATTTGAATCATTTTTAATTGTATGTCCGAAGACCTGTACAGTGCGTTCCATTGTTCCCAGCACGTAAAACAACTTGCTGTTGATGGTATCTTGAAGACTCCATGTGGAGTGAAGAGCAGTGGGCTAATGTTATGTTCGTACACGAAAGCTGAATTTGTTTGTCTGACTCTAGGCTGCAATACATCTGGCGAGAAACCTACATTGTCAATTCAGCCAGATATATCGTAGAAATTGACCATTACAGGGTTTTGGAGTACTGGTCTGTTATGGGTTTATGATTAATGGGCTTGCAGAGCTTTTAATGTTGGAGAAAGGGTCAACGAATACCCAGTGTTATTGTGAGAAGGTCATTTTAGAACATGTGAGGCTGTTTCGTGGTGGTGGGGAAAACTCTTTCTTTTTTATGCACCATAACGCCTGTCCTCGTGAAACTTCACGTGTTGATGAACTGTTGGAGAGCAAAAGAATTGACCAAGTGGAGTGGCCTGCATACTCCCTCAGCCTGAACCCAATCGATAATGTTTGGGATGCTCTGGGGAGACGCATTGCAGATCGCAATCCCCCACCTGGCAACAAAAAAGACTTGATGATGGTGCTGAATGAAGAAAACTCCCTTAGGATCTTCTGGACAATCTTGTGAAAAGCATGGCCCACTGATGCCAATCATGCATTGCAGTTTTAAGGGTAGACATATGCTATTAAAATGATCCACCAAAAATTATAATTTTTTTTCTGTCAATTGTAGTTATTGTGAGCCAATGTCAGGAAATTGTATGTTTTGTTCTGTTATCGATGTTCTCTATTAAAAGCACAAATTCATGCTTATTTATGTGTGTTCATGTCCTTTTCGTCTTTGTTTACTCCGTATTCAAACATTTTCATCCACATCCTGTTGGAATAAAACTATGCTATGAAAATATAAGTAATCCTTAATTTTTGGACATGAGTGTGTATACATATATAATGCCATAAAATGTGTATGCTATGTATTGACATTTTTCATCCCAAATTGATTTTATCAAGTGATCTAATTTAAGCTTTTTCATCATTCCTGAGTTTTTCGTTAAAAGTAGTACATACTGTATTTATTTTTATTTACACTAAACAGAAATAAATTCATGATAATATCAGATACAGTCAGTTCTCCAGATTTTGCATAATTTGTTTTCTGCCGCATCTGAGTTGCAGTATAATCTGCTTTGCTGTAGGTGATGAAACTTTTGTAAACATGCCTTTTTGCATTTTAAAAATGTTTTCTTTTTAAATTATTTAATGTTAATAAAGTAAACTGTCATTACTCTTGATGTAAAGAGATATTTCTGTCTTAATCTTCATCTTTTAGAGACTGATTTTGTGTGCGGTATTTTTCATCATTTTTCAGATTGGTGTATGACAATGTCACTCGCAAGTCATTGAATTCACCTGGTGTTGAAATCAAGGTACCAGGGTTTGGGAACACAACTACAGTGGAATGGTTAGACCCAAGTGAAATTGCACCTAGTAAGTTGCAGTTTGTTAGTAGTAACAGGGTTTTTTTTTATGTATTTTGTGTTGAAAAAAATGCTGTTTGTGTTCACTCCCATCAGTGAGTCATCATATGATAAATAATTTAATAAACAAATTGTGTTCATCAATCATAAAAAGTGTTTTTTTAAGATTTTTTTAGGAGTCTATGGTCTGAAGATTTCTCCGGGAAAAGTATTTCAGAAGAATGGCATTAAAAAAATTCAGAATCTTTTGACAATCTCCTAGTTTAGTTTGCTGAAACTACAGGTAGAAATTTGTGGTAAAAAAAATTGTGCACCTTTTCAAATATGTAAAATTTTCTAAAATGGTATGGAACATATATTAATGTAATGGTGTCTCAGGATTTTTTTCTGTAAAATTTCCCCTGCAGCCTATTGTAGGTATTGGGACTGCACAGTAAGGGTGAATGCTTTTGTCTTCTGTTAGGCATATTTAATGCAGCTAATCATGACTGAAGGATGCACACCACTACAATAATGGAGGTAATCTCCAAATTATCTAATTCTACTATAAATGACTTCACACATCCAGGGAATCTACACTTGAAATAACAAGAACATGCGAATGTATTTAAACTTTCACGGTAGAATAATTTGCACATGATCATAATTTGTTAAGCCCAACAGAAATACTAAGCAAACCAGTTTCTGTTGCCATGCAGTCTGGCAGCTCTTACTTCTGATTTCTTTGACAGCACATGTGCCTGTGCTTACAGATAAATTTTATGGAAAAAATCATAGACCCTTTAGTGCTGTAATTTTTGCACCATTCTACAAAACTCTTGCCAAATTGTTCATCCTATATAACTCCTGTAATGTCACAAAAGTATGCCACTTCAAGCAAAGGGGGGGGGGAGGGTCCATAGTTGGGGGAAAAAAAGTTTCCACTTCACGTTGTGATATACACAACATTTCACTAGTTGATGTGTGTGCTTTACCACCTTGATTTGGAATGTCCTTATATCTGATCATTGTGTCCTGCTTCACCTGCAATTTCTCTTCAAATACCAGTTGAGTCAAAAGTTCATCCTGATTTTTGAGCCTGTATGTAATGTTGGGCCTTAATTCCTCTGCAAAATACACGACAGCTTCCACTGGGTACCTCAATGATATGGAACATGTGAAACTGGTGGTATGCATTTGGCATGGAGTCGCATTTTGTTATCAGGAGAGCAAATCATAAGGGATGATAAACATGCCTTTCAGATGCTCTTATGCCATTATTGTAAAAAAAAAGGGGGGGTGCAGTAACAACATGAGAAATTTATGCAATTGAAGGTGACAAAACAGTGGGCAGCAGCACTGCGCAAATATGGTTTCAAATCTGGGGACACAGTCTTGAAGGCAAGCCGAGGTGAGGACATCCAATGACCTCAGAACACCGAGTTCCTGGTAAAAACTCTGACAGCGTACCCCTGTACCAGTACACTATAATTGGCAGCTGAGGTAGGGTCTTCCCAATCCACCATTGTTTGACATTTGCAACGGCTTGGTTTCTCCTACAGGCACCCATGAATTGACACCCCAGCTGTAAAAATTAAAATTAGCGGTCGCCACTCACCACGTGGCGACTGGATGAAATAAAATGTCCAGTCGAAAAAGTAACTAGTCGCCACACTCAAAAATTTGTCTTTTGTCATTGCTAAAGAATTAATTTGCGTTTTTAAAACGCTCCTGTTATAGGAAATGCATTTTTCAAATCATCCAACTCGCGCGCAGTGAAAAACAGCCCTTTCATCCGCAAATAAGTGGGTACGATCTATTTATAGATTCAGGACCTCTCAAGAATGGGTGCGGCTGTTTGTTTTTCCACTTAAGTTGGTGCACAAAATAACCATATCGGGATTGGACACCTGTGGCTTTAGATGGAACTGTGGCGCCAAAACTCGTCTTCAGCAGCTCGTTTTTAAAAGTTTGGTTTCTCTGAAAATGCACGATTTTCTATTACTTAGGCACTTCTTGCTTATCATCAAACAAAATGGGCAAGCATTTTCCCTTTTGTTTACAAAAAGAAATCAAAGGTAGAAAATCGGGACTTCACTTTCCGCTGCCGCATGCCGTCTTTCATTCTATGCAGTCGTGTTTCTTTTGCACGTGTAAAGTTGGCTTTAAACAAAATAAAAATAAAAAAAAAACTCTTGTCTGGCCCTTAATACAATAAAATATTACTAAGGGATGGGTAAACACAAGTTTTTCAGCAAAATTACATATAAAAAATCAGTACTGTATTGTTCACTCTGCCGTGATAATCATTTTACGGGTCACAGAAAAGGCAGATTCCATTATGAGCAGAATAAGTAATGAATTTTGAAATTTAATTTAGCTTTAAAAAGTGGAAAAGAAAAAAACACTTTTTGTATTGATTGGTTTTGAAGAACAGGCGGTTAGAAATAACAAAAACTGCGCTTCACTAGAAAAAAGCTTTTAAAATACGAAGTTGTTCTTTTTCACTATTACTGAAGCTATTAAAATCGAGAAACATAATCAGAAAAAAATATAACATAAGAATATAACCAGAAAGTGAAAAGAAAGGTGCATCTCGGGGTAAGAAAAATTCGAAATTTAGAAAACTACGGAATATTTTCATCCCTGCTAAAACAATCATTTTCAGGCGACGAACGGCATGAAGATGCTCAAATTATATCAAACATATGCTGCAACATTAAAAACATCCAATAAACAATCCCAAACATGTTTAATGAATGTTAGAATTTTGAAAACATGAAAATAAACTTTGAACAAATGATTGAGCTGCCTTCACCCTTTCTTTTACTGGGTGACTTCAATGCCCATCATCATTTGTGGGGTAGTGTCAGCATCAGCACGAGAGGTCGTCGCATAGAGTCTCTTCTGTCCTCGGCCTCTTTGTGCCTTTTTAACACCGGTGCTGACACGTACTTCCATGAACCGACACGATCCTTTAGTGCGATCGATTTGACCTGGGGATCACCATCAATTATTGCTGACTGGTCGTGGGCGGTGTGTAACGACCTCCACGGGAGTGACCACTTTCCAATTGTCCTCTCGCATCATGCGAACATGCCATCTTCTGCCTCCCGCCCTCCTCGTTGGAGGATGGAGCGTGAGAGATGGGAGGTCTTCACACCGTCAGCTTTGATATTTTCTGCAATGATGACCCAAGAGTCAATCGACGCAGCGGTTCTTGAAGTAACAAATTGTATTCTTCAGGCAGCTGATCTTTCTATACCAAAAACATCTACGTCACTCTCCAGAAGTCCGAAGCCTTGGTGGACCCCTGAATGCGCAGCGGCTAGGAGAGCTCAACATAAGGCCTGGTCTACGTTTCGGCGTTATCCAACCGATGCTAATCTCGTTACATTCAAACGAGCAAAATCCTATGCTCGGTTTGTGCGTCGACGTAGCAAGAGGGAGTCTTGGATCCAGTATGTTTCATCTCTCACTTCACGTGCCAGTTCGAAAAGTGTGTGGGACAAGATTCGTAAGATCCGGGGTAACTACAGCTCTCACCAGATCTCCATTCTCGAGAGTAACGGCTGCACATATGCTGGAGTCGGGGAGATTGCTGATTGTTTGGGGGAGGCGTTTGCCTCCGTGTCGAGTGACCTGGCGTATCCTTCCTCCTTTCTGAGGATTAAATCCACTGCGGAACGCCAGAGAATCTCCTTTGCGCCTTTTCTCGACACCGGATATAACTCCCCTTAAGCATGGTTGAACTCAGGGTGGCTCTGCATCAGTCCGGCGCTACATCGGTCGGTTCCGATGGCATCTATTATGACATGCTCCGTCATCTCTCGCAGTCGTCTCTCGAGAATCTCTTAATCCTTTACAATCGTATTTGGTCGGAGCACAGTTTCCCGGAGTCTTGGTGAAAAGCAGTTGTTCTGCCTTTTCCCAAACCTGGCAAGGATCCCAAGTCTCCCTCTAGTTATCGTCCAATTGCTCTCACTAGCTGTCTGTGTAAAGTTCTTGAACACATGGTTAATTCCCGGTTAGTTCATTTTTTAGAATTTCATTAAGTACTTTCACCATCACAAAGCGGCTTTCGCCGTCATCGTTCACCTCACGATCATCTCCTGCACCTTGAGACATCTGTGCGCGAGGCGTTCTTGCGTAGGCAGCACCTGGTTTCTGTATTTTTTGATATTGAAAAAGCTTATGATCGAGCGTGGAGGCATGGTATTATCCGTGACCTCCACGCATGCGGATTGCGAGGAAATCTTCCGACATTTATTTTAAATTTTCTTCGCAATCGGGTGTTCCAGGTGCGCCTGGGTACGACGCTATCGGCAACATTACATCAAGAACAAGGTGTTCCTCAAGGTTGCATTTTATCTGTCACATTGTTCATCCTCCGCATTAATTGTCTCCTCACAAATCTTCCTCCTGCGGTTTCGGCTACTGTCTATGTTGATGACGTGCACATTTTCTGCTCGTCGTCAAGCATGCATTTTATTGAAAGGCAGTTGCAGTCTGCAATTAATCAGATCTTTAAAACGGCGAATAGCAATGGTTTCGTTCTTTCTCCCGACAAGACAGCGTGTGTCCATTTCTGCCGGAGGCGTGGCCACCATCCTGACCCAGAGCCGTTTTTAGACCGTGCAGCCATACCAGTTTTGCCGGAGACCAAGTTCCTTGGTCTGACCGTCGACCGTGCGCTTACGTTCCGTGCGCACGTTCGGCGGCTCAAGATTTCCTGTCTGCGGGCTCTATCCATTCTGAAGATCCTTTCGAGAGTCTCGTGGGGCGCAGACAGGATGTCTTTGATTCGTATTTACCATTCCTTAATCCGGTCGAAACTGGATTATGGTTGTATCGTGTATGGCTCTGCTCGTCGTTCCGTTCTCCGGCCTTTGGACACTATTCACCATCAAGCACTGCGTCTTTGTTCGGGAGCATTTCGAACATCTCCGATTCCCAGCCTTTACGCTGACGCGAACGAACCATCGCTTGAATTACGCCGTCTGCAGCTGTCTATTCAATTCTACCTGAAACTTAGATCGCTTTCAGGACATCTTTTATACGATGCAGTTTTTCATCCCCAGCATGCTTGTTTATTTGGGAACCGGCCCTCGTGCATTTCAACCTTCGGTCTTCGTATGGCGGCCGTAGCCCGTGATGTAGGGCTCGACTTGTCACTTGTTGGAGAGACCAGGGGCTTTGGGGATCCGCCATGGCACCCACTTGGTGTCATGGTTGATACCACCTTTACATCTTTCGATAAATCCTCAACCCCTGCGTCAGTGTACCAGCAGCTCTTCGCTGAGCACCGTGACCTGAATTCTGATTACACTCCTATTTTTACTGATGGCTCCAAATGCATGAAGTCGTTGGATCCGCGGCTGTCTGTGTAGATGACGTTTCAGTAGCGCGGATCCCAGCTGAGGCCACGGTGTTTTCAGCAGAGATGCATGCTGTGTATCTCGCTCTTCTCCATGTTCAGTCGAGTTATCATCATCGTGCTATGGTCTATACGGATTCCTTGAGTGTCTTGCAGTCACTGTCATCGTTGGACTGCTGTGACCACCCCTTTCTTCTTTCCGTACGAAGGCTTCTTTGTTCCCTGCTCGAGGCCGGTGTCCAGATACAATTTTGTTGGATTCCCGGGCATGTTGGAATCTCGGGTAACGAGTGTGCTGATGCGGCTGCTAGATCTGCTTCCTCTTTGGTCGTCACACCCTTGCCACTGTTTCACCGGGATTTCCGCTTTCTGGTTTGTGACCATATCAAGCGAACGTGGCAAGGTCTATGGGACCAAGAGATGGAAAATAAACTGCATCGTATTAAACCTAATCTTGAAGTCTGGAAATCCTCATATCGTCAGAACCGTAGGGAGGAAGTGGTGCTTGCGCGTCTCCGCATTGGGCATTGTCGTTTCACTCACCGCTTTTTGCTGTGTGGCGACACTGCGCCGATGTGTGAGATGTGCAATTGCCGACTCACAGTCACTCATCTTCTGTGTAGCTGTGTTCGTTTTCGTGATGTACGTTTTCATTTCTTTCATTCTCATTTGTTGAACGAGGACGCCGCTACACTGCAGCGGCTCCTCAATGACCACTGCAATACTGTTGCAGTGTTTTCATTTTTTAAAGAAAGTGACTATTTTAAACGTATCAAGATTTTAGCCCTATCATCATCCTCATTTCTCAGTTTTACTGAATCAGCTGGATTTTAATCATTGTATCATGTTTTTTAATACTGTTTGTTTCATTATCTTTTTTAGCCCTTCCATCGTTCTCATTTTTCAGTTTTACATGATCAGTCAGATTCTAAGCTTTTTACCACATTTTTAATACTGTTTGTTTGTCTTGTGTCTGGCGTTCTTTGGCCAACCATGGCCCTTGCGCCATAAAAATCAACCAACCAACCAACCAACAAATTATTGAATAACATTACTTCATAGATTTTTTTATTTTCGTAATATATTTGATGTTTCCCGTATTCCGTAGCGATCGACGATTTCCGTAGTGACTATGGAGAATTCGTAGCATTTGGAAGATCTGAGTTGGGCAAAGAGAAATAAAATTAAAAATCATTAAAATTCTACCAAAACGTTTTCTGAAGGGGGAAAAAAACTGACAACCAGATTTTTTATTTCCGTAGTATATTTGATGTTTCCCGTACTCCGCAGCGATCGATGATTTCCATAGTGACTATGGAGAATTCGTAGCATTTGGAAGGTCTATGACGGGCTATCAGGAAAAATGACAAATCATTAAAATTTTACCAAAACAACATTTTCCGAGGGGGGGGGAAACGTGACAACCAAATTTTTAGCATGTCTTTTGTAAAAAAAGATTGTGCTTCTGTTATCGGTTTGTCCGTCCGTCTGTCTGTACTCACGATATCTCTGCAACTATTAGTCCGATTTGAAAAATTATTTTTGCATTGGGAAGCTTGAAATATGCAAATGACAAATGATGATCCTTCATTTCGTATTTTTTTTTTTTTTTACGATGTACAATTTCGTCGGTAGAGGGCGTAAATGCAGATGATGTCGAATTCAAAAATACGTTTTATTCCACATATTTGCTTCTAAACATCCGATTGAAAAAAAAAATTTATCTTTCGATTCCATTTATATCGAAGAGTATTTTAGATATAGTTGCTTTTTCAAATTACGCATAGATTTTCCGCTAGGGGGCGTAAAAGTAAATTACCTTTTCCTCGATAACTCTTCTTCTAAAACTCCGATTTGAAAATTTTTTCCTTCAGCGGATACATCTTCTAATGGAAAATCTTTTGCATATAATTTCAAATTTTTGGTAAAGAATACTTTGGTCACCAGGGGGCATAAGTGTTAATTTTTGCTTCTGATGTATTTGCCATAAAATCGGAGCTTTTAAAATATTGATTGAAAAATTCTTTCGTGGACTGATGCCACTCACATCGATGAATTTTTTTCCACTCACATCGATGAATCTTCAAAAAGGTTCATCGATGTGAGTGGCATCAGTTGAGGATTTCGGAATATTTTCTTCTTAAAATATTAGTTTCTCCGCCAGGGGCGTAGATGTACATCTTATTTTTGTCAATATCTCTACTTCTAGGAGTCCGATTTGAAAAATTCCTTCTTTGTTGGATAGTGTTTTTCGTGTGACATGTTTTTCATGTAATTTCAAAATTTTCAAGTAATTCTTAGATTTCCCGCTAGGGGGCATATAGGTAAGTTGCTTTTCCCCCTATATCTCTGCTTCTAAATCTCCGATTTGAAAAATTCTTTCTGCACCGGATACAGCTCCTGATGGGAAATAGTTTGCACATAATTTCTAATTTTTGTAAAAAAAATAGTTTGGCCACCAGGCGGCGTAAATCTTAATTTCCACTTCTGTTGTATTTGCAGAAAAATATGTTCTAAATTCTCGATTGAAAAAAATGTCGTTTGTTGACCGTTACTACTCATGTTGACAAACCTTTTAGAAACATTTTCTTCTTAAAATAGTGCATGGTTTCTACGCCAGGGGGCGTATATGTATATCTTATTTTTGTCAATATCTCTACTTCTAGGAGTCTGATTTGAAAAATTCCTTCTTTGTTGGATAGTGTTTCTAGTGTGACATGTGGTTCATATAATTTCAAAAATTTCAAGTAATTCATAGACTTTCCGCTAGGGGGTGTAAATGTAAATTGCGTTTCCCAATATATCTCTGCTACTAAATCTTCGATTTGAAAAATTATTTCTGCACCGCACACAGCTCCTGATGGGAAATCGTTTGCACATATTTTCTAATTTTTGTAAGAAATGGTTTGGCCACCAGGTGGCTAAGTCTTAATTTCTGCTTCTGTTGTATTTGTAGCAAAATAAGAGCTGCTAAAAACTCGATTGAAAAAAAAAAAAGTAGTTTGTTGACCGATACTACTCCTCATGTCGACAGACCTCTTAAAAAAATTTTCTTCTTGAAAAAATGCAGGGTTTCTATGCCAGGGGCGTAGATGTATATCTTATTTTTGTCAATAACTCTACTTCTAAGAGTACGATTTAAAAAATTCTTTCTTTGTTGGATAGTGTTTCCGATGCAAAATGTTTTTCCTGTAAATTCAAAATTTTCAAGTAAATCATAGACTTTCCGCTAGGGGGCACAAAGGTGAATTGCATTTTCTGCATTATTTCTGCTCCTAAAGATCTGATTTAAAAAATTCTTCCCGTATCGCATACAAGACCTGATGGAAAATATTTTTCACATAATTTCTAATGTTTGGTAAAGAATGGTTTAGCCACCAGGGGTCATAATTGTTAATTTCTGCTTCTGAAGTATTTGTTGCAAGATCTGGGCTCTTGAAAACTCGACTAATTTTTTTTTTCTTCACCGATACCGCTTATATGGATACACCTTTTGAGAATACTTTCTTCCTAAAATAATGCATGGTTTTCCCACCAGGGGACGTAAAGTCACATCTTATTTTTGTCGATATCTCTGTTTCTAAGAGTTCGTAAGCTCACGATTCCGTTTACAGATATATCTGAGGGATTAAAAACCCGATTGAAAATCTTCTTTCTTTCGTCGGATCTATTGTTTTCCATACCGGTTCCATTGACTTTGAATAGCTTTGATAAATTTAATTTGCATCAGAACGGATTCAAAAGACGTGCTTATTACACCTGAAAATTCGGTGTCGGCTTTCTTGTTTATAGTATGTTCAATGTTTCCCATACTCCGCAGCGATCGATGATTTCCGTAGTGACTATGGAGAATTTGTAGTATTTGGAAGGTCTATGGCGGGCTATCAGGGAAAATGACATCATTAAAATTCCACAGAAACTGAACGTTTTCTGGAAAGAAAAAAACAACAACCTTACACTGAATTCGAAAACCGGACAGAATCCGATGGAATTGGGATACTCTGCAAGTGTTCTTATTTCGTCTTGACTATTTTTTCAACAACTGTGAAGGTTTATCACCGTTTTTAATGTAACATTTATTAGAACAACCCAGGAAATTACTGAATATTTTCTGTTAGTGTTCAGGAATCATTGCAAGTCTGTAACATAAAGTGACCAGGTTAGTATCACATTTTTCCCAGTCTCAGCTGTACCACAAAATGATTCTGCTATAAGATATGAAATTCATTTTTGAAAGCTATACAGCCAGTTTTCATTTTGACACCAAGAACCTAACCAAAAATAAATAGAATGAAAAGAAAAATTTAGCAGAATGGAAGCAGCTTCAAAACATAATGCATGAACATTTTTTACCATCAATAACTCACTAAAAACTGCTAGAGAAACAAAAAACAAGCAATTTTTAGTACATAAAGGTCATAGCACAAATTGTTGAAATACTCAATATTGCTGCTGACTGTTATGCCAAGCAATGCAAAAGTTAAGAGAATGCAAGCGTTTTGGGCAATGTTCTTAATGACAAGACAATGCGTATGCAAAGAATGACTTTAGAAAGTACAGCAAATTAAATAAAGTAAGCAAAAGTAAGTACTGCTTGAAAAATTTGACTCATCCACTGTCATCAATTTATGGTGGAGAGATCGAGAGATTTTGTTTGTGAACATAAGCGAGAGACCAAATAAAAATTATTAAATTATCTTTCCAGTAAAAACTGTCTAGAAAATTTGGTTGATGTGGTTGAAGAAAAATATAAATTTTAAGATTATATTTATTCATTTAATTGCACTGGACAATAGACAGTGGACCCTTGTAATTATTAAGCTTAAATGTAACTATGTCTAAATAAATGAGAGGTATATTACAGTGCAGTGATAAAATGTGTATACAACACGAAATAGCCGTAAGGAAAGTGGCCACTAGATTTTGTCCATCCACTGACCAATGGCCGCTTGAAAAAAATCACCAATTTTAATCTTTACCCAGCTGGTAAAACTATGTGTCATTCTCTCTCGCAGATTGCTGTCAAATCCACAGAACAATAGGTTTTGGGTTTGTTTTGTCACAGGTTTTGAAAGGTGGACATTCCTATATTTTCTTACCACTGGAGACCAGTGGCTAAGGCTGTGCCAGGAGCACAGCCAGTGGTGTAATGAGGAGATTTTGAGAGAAAAATCATGCTGTGCATGTGGTTGAATTAGGAATGTCTTGTGCACTGGAACTCGTGCTAAATGGTCAAGCTGTGGACAGGAACCTCTATGCCGAAAAACTAGACTGGGTCCATGATGCTTTGCCCCATAGGTCTAACCAGTATGTGTGTGCGGGGGAGTCAGGCCCCCCTTGATTTTCAGAGTCGAGGATCCTTGTGTGTGTGTGATCGGACGACCCCCCCCCCAGATTTTGAAACGTGGTTATGCCACTACTTTGCCCTAACATTACCCAGCACACATCAATAGGAAGTGGGCATTGCTGCAAGTGAATTTTGCTCCTTTTCACACCTCCAGAGTGGTCCACCCAAAACTTATAGGAATTAAAAGCAGTTGAGATCCTACCCCATCCTCCATGTGGTCCAGACCTTGCCCCATCAGACTTCCACCTGTTTTACTTCATGACCCATTTCCTACAAGGATTGCACTTCGCTTCCGCGTTGGATGTGAAATCTGACAGTTTCTGACCTTGAAACCTACCAAGTGGTACTGCCGTGGGATTATGGCTCTGGTGGAAAGTTTGCAAAGGACTGGGAAACAACAGCCTGTACGTTATAGAATGTGGTGAGCCTGTATGGCTTTTCTTGCATCATTAACTTCCTAAGTAGATCTCTGGCCGTCTTAACACGATCTTATTGGATTCAAACAATACAATTGACAGTTTGAAAAATTTTAATGCAATGAAGGTTAATATTAATATATACAATAAACAATTAGACCTTTCAGGTCTGCAATGGACCCATCTTCAGATGTTAGTTGCAAATTGGAACTGAGTATGATGTTTAAATACAACAATGAGAAGTGATTTCATGATAGCATCATACATGTCAAGGAATATATTTAAATATTATATATATGAAGGAAAAATTGTTATAAGTCTCGTGTTAAATCGTATTAACACGTTCGCTGCGTTACTGCCCACCCGTGGGTTGTGACTTAACTTCTACATTTTTCAGAGGAGGCAAACGAAGTTTATATATATATATAAATCTGTAGTGGATATCACTCACTTTATGTATATATCTTTAAACAACCCACCGGTGAGTCGTAACGTGCTAAAAAAAATCGCCGGAAAATGTTGCCGCAGCGAACGTGTTAAGCACCGTTTTCCAAGGCAAAGGGATGTGACAAGGAGTATCATCCTTGCAACTTACTCCACTATATTTGTCAATAAACAGGCTTTCCATTAGGAAAATTGATGCTTTTGAGTAGGGTGTGGCGATAATGTTGGCTTCGTTCCAACATGGGTAGTGAGATCCGTTGTGTGATAACTGTGATAAGGAAGTCTTTGATGAGCCTGTCCTTATGTTATATTGATGCTTTTTTAAGTGAGTTTTTAAGGAGCAAAGTGTAGATCCAACATAAATTCAATCTTCATCCTGAATGTCTATAGTCTTCAATGGAATGATGTTAACCCCATAATGATTTTCTAAAGGAACAACGTCTATCATTTTTTATTGTTGATAGTACGTAATGTGTTCATATACCAAAACCTATATGGTAACAATGGCAAATGTTTTTGAGGATATTAATAATGTTGGGAATGTATGGTAGTGATCCCACATATGTAATTGGTCTATGATCTCTTATTAAAGTAGTATCTGACGTGCGATAGATTTTGTTTACGGCAGAATTAACGATGTCATCAAAGTAGCCATGATGAGATGCAGACATTAAACTTTTTAGCTGCGAGTGGCATGAACTTTTGATTCACCCTGGTGATGGCACTTTTCATTGTGTGTGACAATTTTTATTCAATTTATGCAAATTCCTCTCATGCGAGTCAATGGAAATGTGAGATGTTTCACAGAAAGCACCTAAATGCTGTTGCTTAATGAATGATTTCATGGAGTATATTCTTTTTTGTAATGTGCTGGGTTGGGCTAAAACATTTGGCCAGCATGTGGTCATTGTGATCAACTACCTGGAAAACCATGAAGTAATTAACTGTAATGTTAGGAAAGGGGATTGAATTTGTTGGACGAAACAAAAATCAACAGTTTTATGGTTTAACCTTGCTTGTGTTGCAGTCCCAGCCGCCCCTGCACGAATCGTGCATTGTTTTATTTACACCCCTTTTGTGCTCCTCTTGTTCTTCCTTTAAGCACTTCATGTTAAATCCAAGTTATATTAATAAAATGAAATCTAATTTTGTAGTGAAAGATTTACAGGTATGCAAAATGGAAGAAGACAATTTTCAGGAAAGATGCTTGGAACTAGCCAGGCCTGTCACATGGCATCACATTATGTAGTGAAATATTTTGATTAGTACTGAAGAGGACTCACCAAGCACAATTGCCAACTCATAGGAGATATGCATAAGCTAAGCCATATAAAGTATAAAGAAAATAAATGGAAAAGAGAGAAAACAAGCAAAATAATTTTTAAGTCATCCTAAATGTGGCAAGCATCATTGCAATTTACAAAAAAAAAAAAAAAAAAAAAAAAAAAAAAGGAATGCAGACTTTAGAAAAGCACATGCAACTTATACAAAGGTGTTGAGTTTTCTGCATGCCATTGTAGGTAGTAGGGTTTAAATTCTACTGGCCAAATGAAAATTGTTATTGATCATGAGAAGGGGGGAGGTAAGTATAACATAACGAAGGAATCTCATGCTGTCATCCCTGTTATAAATTTCCCTTTCTGGACCACCAGTCCCCAGCAAACCGACACCCTCTGTTCTTTGAATGTATAGCAACAAGGATTTTGTGAAGCTACGAAAACATCAGTGTGTGTGTGTGTGTGTGTGTGTGTGTGTGTGTGTGTGTGTGTGTGTGTGTGTGTGTGTGTGTGTGTGTGTGAGTGAGTGAGTGAGTGAGAGAAAGAAATGCAATTTTGTGTATCTTTCCGTTCTCTGTAAAATTAATTGTTATAGTGACAACACAAAATTTATTTGCCACTTTTGGTGATTGCATTTTTAAATTTTGTACGCCAATGGCAAAAATCTAATTGGTCACTGGCAACAGACATTCACATAGGTTGATGTCCTGGTTGTCATAATAAATAATAATGGTATTCTCGGACATAGATCCAAAGAGGCAGTATCAATTCCCACTTTAGGATAACTTAATTTATCAAGTCTTCTGAAGAGTTAGTTGCCCACTGTTAATTCTCTAACTGTAGATTGCCAAATAAAGACTCTGTTCCCTATACTTGAATCAGGATTTACTTTTTCATGATTATCTGTGATGTTTACATGAGATGTCAGTATACCATGGTAATGATATTGTCCCACCTGTTACATTATGTCATACATTACGATGATGGGCAAAACACGTAACAATATTAACAAATAAAGGTAACTTGATCACGCTAGTTACATTAAATGAAAACTTTTACAAAAAGTTCGTAAGTTGGAAGCTTTCGACCTTATCTTAGGTCTTCATCACGCCAATGGAGGACTAAGATTGTTGCCAGATTCTACATTTGAATTTTTCCTATTTTTGTTGCCAAAACTTATTAGAATTGATCTCCAGATCATCAGAATGTAAAGAGGAAAATCGGAATTGCAAGTCATTGAGTTGAAAATAATTTCCAGGCTTTCACGGTAACGGAGGGCAAAACGATTGTCAAAAGAAGCAATTTGTTTTGCTTCGTTCCAGTGGGGAACTGCAGATGTGTCTTCCATTGTCAAAATAGACAAGGCAGTATTAGGATTGGCTTTCGAAACATCTTTTTTATGTTCTAAAATTCTATGGCTAATGCTCCTATATGTGCTTCCAATGTATAAGTTATCCCCAGTAGAAGAAGAGATAGGAATGCAATAAACTCCTGGGAGGTTCAGGCTTTCAACTTTGTCCCTATCCCTTTGTAGAAGTTTCAAGATGTTTGGGGTAAATTTAATGGCAAGATGGTAACCAAAACTTCTAAAAATAATCTGTAACTTATAAGCATAGGAAGGATGGTAAGGAACAGAACCACAGAATTTCAGGTCTTTCTTTTGAGGAAGGAGGCATTCAATTTTCGAAGGGTTTTCATATTTCTTTATGAGGGAGTTGACTTAAGAGCAGGGAAACCATGAGAGAGGGCTATTGTAGAAATTTTGGATTCTTCTTGAAGAGAGAGTTGGTTGTTGCAAATGATATGAGCCCTTTGGATGTAGGACTTCAATGCTGCAAGCTTGTAGAGATGCAGGGTGAAAGAATTGTAGGGAATGATGTTGGTGGCCGCAGAAGGTTTACAATAGACGGAACGAGTAATGGAGAGATCAGCGTTTCTGCAGATAGATACATCCAGGAAATCAATTTTGTGGTTTACTTCCTTAGATATAGTGAGATTAATGGAAGGAAATTTTTCCGTAATGGAGTTGATCAGTGTCTGTAGTTCAGACTCGGAATGTGGTCAGCTAATAAAAATGTCGTCTACATATCTTAACCATAGGGAAGGTTGAAACGGGTGTTGAGGAATGATGGAAACTTCAGTATGTTGCATGTAGATTTCTGCAAGCAGAGGGGAAAGAGATGAGCCCATGGGATCTTTGTTTCCCTCTGTACTATATTTTGATTCCTACATGCTCCTCGTGAAGAAATTGATTCTTCATTTTGAACCCCCGGTACTCTTGTCAAAGATCTTTATGATTGTTTCCACACTATTCATCAACACAGTTGTTTTGTTTTCAACAAAATTGTGTATAGGCAACAATCTGGTCTCCCCATGGGCTCACCTCTTTCCCCTCTGCTTGCAGAAATCTACATGCAACGTATTGAAGTTTCCATCATTCCTCAACACCCTTTTCAACCTTCCCTATGGTTAAGATATGTAGAAGACATTTTCATTAGCTGGCCACATACCGAGTATGAACTACAGACACTGATCAACTCCATTACGGAAAAATTTCCTTCCATTAATCTCACTAAATGAAGGAAGTAAACCACAAAATTGACTTTCTGGATGTATCTATCTGCAGAAACGCTGATCTCTCCATTACTCGTTCCGTTTATCGCAAACCTTCTGCTGCCACTAACATCATTCCCTACAAATCTTTCACTCTGCATCTCTACAAGCTTGCAGCATTGAAGTCCTACATCCAAAGGGCTCATATCATTTACAACAACCAGCTCTCTCTTCAAGAAGAACTCTCCAAAATTTCTACAATAGCCCACTCTCATGGTTTCCCTGCTCTTACAGTCAACTCCCTCATAAAGAAATAAGAAAACCATTCGAAAATTGAATGCCTCCTTCCTCAAAAGAAAGAAGACCTGAAATTCTGTGGTTCTGTTCCTTACCACCCTTCCTATGCTTATAAGTTACAGATTCTTTTAGAAGTTTTGGTTACCATCTTGCCATTAAATCTACCCCAAACATCTTGAAACTTCTACAAAGGGATAGGGACAAAGTTGAAAGCCTGAACCTCCCAGGAGTTTACTGCATTCCTATCTCTTCTTCTACTGGGGATAACTTATACATTGGAAGCACATATAGGAGCATTAGCCATGGAATTTTAGAACATAAAAAAGATGTTTCGAAAGCCAATCCTAATACTGCCTTGTCTATTTTGACAATGGAAGACACATCTGCAGTTCCCCACTGAAACGAATTGCTTCTTTCGACAATCGTTTTGCCCTCAGTTACCGTGAAAGCCTGGATGTTATTTTGAACTCAATGACTTGCAATTCTGAATCTCCTCTCTACATTCCGATGATCTGGAGATCAATTCTAATAAGTTTTGGCAACCATCTTAGTCCTCCATTGGTGTGATGAAGACCTAAGATAAGGTCGAAAGCTTCCAACTTACGCACTTTTTGTAAAAGTTTTCATTTAACGTAACTAGCGGGATCAAGTTACCTTTATATGTCATACATTTTTTGCATTGCAGATTTTTTTAGCACATCTTTTGAAAAAAAAAAAAAAAGAGAAACTACATGCTTATTTAGTTGTTGTTTTTTTATAGAATCATTATGTTCATCCATTTGTGGACGCCATATCTCTAGACACCAATTAACCCCATTTAAAAAACAAATCCTTTTTTTTTTTATGTTTGAAAGCCTGAACTGCAAAAATGATGATCCTTGCCTTTTGATCTTTTCTATGCATTATTAAAAGCAATGTAGTGGTGTAATGAAGTTTTTTGTAATTTGTCTTTGATGGCATCAAACTTATGTGATCAAGATTTTGCTTCACCTACAATTATAGGGTTGCATTGAAGAAAATGAAAAAACTGTAGTCCATGATTTTTGTTTCCTTTGTATGATTAATGATGAATCACTACTTCTCCATTCCCCTTTTAATCTTTGGCATTTCACTTTCCATTCTATTTAGTATGCTCATATCAACATGATCCTCGATAAATGACAGAGCTCTTCTGTTCTGGCAATCCTTATATGTAAAAGGTTAAGTTGGTGACTACCTGGATCATTTTTTAAGTCGTCATAGCAACAACCGAGAAACAAATGATTGTGATGTCACGATTAGGTTTTTGTGCAGGTGACATCGTGACCTACACGCGCACAGTGCACGTGTATATCACTTTGTTTTGTTGTCATAGCAACAAAGACGCACAGCTGCTGGTGTTACGTCATCTGATCCAAATAATTTTCACATGACGTCAGATGCGTTATGTCACGAGTTCAACTGACATTCCATTACAACATAGACCAACGTCTTTACTAAGTGTTGTTAACCAATGTAGAAAGCCACGGTCAAGGGTTACACAAATGCAATACTATCAACATTGTCTTTCGATCCGTGGCAAATTTAATCCATTATTAAGCGAAGGAAAGCTTACGCAGCAATACAATGTTGATGTGTCAGTGTATGTAAAAATGGGAGCTAATACACTGAATTACATACAACAAAATCTGTCTCAGTTAAGTGTCGAAAAGTATAAAGGTCTGATGGACCAAATTCAGAATGCTGGAGATTAGTTTCTTCCTTGAAAAGCTCTTATTTTGCCATCTTCATTTCAAGGTATTCCACGAAATATGGTGAAAATTATCAGGATGCAATGGCGATAGTCAGAAAGTATGTCAGGCTTGACCTTTTCCTATGACTTGCAACCCTAAATGGGAAGAAATTACTGAAAACTTGAACGGTCAATCTGTCGAAAACTGTCCAGATTTAGTTGCAAGAGTCTTTCAATTAAAGTTGAAGGAATTAATGGATAATATAACCAAAAGGCATATTTTTGGAGTTCCGGTGGCCAAAATTTATGTAATCGAATTTCAAAAAAGAGGGCTTCCCCATGCTCATATGCTCTTGATTTTGAAAGAAGAGGACAAACCAAGATTCCCTGAGAAAGCTGACCAAATTATATCGGCAGGACTACCAGATAAAGAGCATTTACCAGTTTTACATGCAACATTTGCGAAACACATGGTTCATGGCCGTGTGGTGAAATAATCGCAATTCACCCTTGTATGGAAGATGGCAAATGTACCAAGCCATTTCCAAAGTGAAACAGTAGCTAACAAAGGCAGACCTGTATCCTTTCCGTTGTAGTTGGCAGGTATGTAATGTCCGTAGTTACTACGGATTTAGTTGTCTGACTACGGAACTCACTGCCAAAACTACGAATTCTACAAATTTTCCCTTTTAATTTTTTTTTTTTTTGCTATTATTTTATATTACATGAAATGTTAAGCAAATTCGAGCGAAATTTATTCCGCTTTTTTTTTTTTGTCATCATTTAGATCATTTTCAAGCTTGACGAAAAAGAAAACTGGAGGGGGGGGGTCGTTTTTCCACCCAGGGACAGTTTTTCGTATTTCAAAACTTTAGAAAACGATAGTTAAACGGAGTAAAAAAAATTTCCGTAATTGTGAAAAAAAATTTCTCCCGATGTTGCCTTTTGTATCCAGTAGTCTTGTTAAATATCATTTTATTGTACAAGTCTTGTTAAATATCATTTTATTGTACATTTCAGCTTGAAACTGTAGGCAACAATTTGCAAAAATGGAAAGTTAGACGCCATGAAAATTCCCCTGTAATCTTCAGGTATAAGATTCTTCTGCGAATTCGATGAATTCCGCCATTTTCATTATTATTTTGGTCTTTCACGCAGTTGACGCCCAAGTGAACAGAAATTGGGGTTAGGGCTGGTGGTGACGGGGGAGGATGTTCGGAGGACGGAATTCCACCTTTACAAAACTTTCAAAAACAGAGTTCAGATTTTTTCCGTAATCGTTATTTGTTTTTTCTCGCGATGTTACCTCTGTCCAGTATTATTGTTAAATAACATTTTACTGCATAAGTATTTTTTTAATTCAGGTAAAATTCCAAAACCGGAAGTCAGACTGAGCAAAGATTTCTCCTGAAATCACCCACACCCACGATGTTCCCACTGTCCTGCGTCTATGTACGCTGTGCAATAATGCTAGTTACTACTGATAAGGCTCTTTCCAATGTTGGCAGGTATGCCTTTATATCGTCGTAGAAATAATGGTGCAACCACAAATGTACATGGTAAAATTATTGATAACAGCTGGATTGTCTCTTATAATCCATATCTTTTGTTAAAGTACACTTGCCACATTAATGTTGAGGCACTACTGTTAAAAGCATGAAATACCTTTTCAAGTACGTATACAAAGGTCATGACTGTGAAAATGTGCATATAACAGAGCACAACACCAAATACGACAAAGTAAAAAGTCATGTTGATTCCCGATATGTTAGCACACCTGAGGCAATGTAGCAAATACTTAATTATGATATGCATCAGCAATCTCATACAATAGTTAGATTACCTGTTCACCTTCTTGAAGAACAGAGCATTACCTTTAACCGGGAGCATTTAACCAATGATCAAAATGCAGTTGTTCATAATGCTCAGAGAGATACAATACTGACAGCATGGTTCAAACTAAATGAGGGCAATGAAGATGCACAATCCATTTCATATAGCGACATGCCAAGACATTGTGTTCAATCAAAAAAAAAAAAAAGAAGAAAAAACTATGGGTCCAACGAAAACATGGTGGAGATAATTTGACTGGAAGAATGTATCCAGTCAACCTTGGCTCTGATCCAGAAAAACATTGTTTGAGACTACTGCTGCTTATGTGTCTGGAGCAAAAAGCTTTACAGATTTAAGAACAGTCAATGGAATTCCATATGATACCTTCCAAGAAGCTGCATTGCAGAAAGGTTTAAGGATGATGAAATATGGGAGAAACCCTTAGATGAAGCAGCAGTTTGCAGCATGCCTCAACAACTAAGAGATTTATTTGCATACATTCTTATCTTTGTTTCACCACCCAATGCACAAGAATTGTTTGAAAAATATAAATCCTATCTTTGGGAAGAATTTGCACACACGAGAACTTGAAAATTTATGATTTTAAAACATTTACAAAGAAAGCCATTCTGTGCCCCAAAAACTATGATGTTGACAAATTAAATGAGAATGTTCATGACCTTTTAAGCACATACTTAAGCTCTGATTCAGTTGATGCCAATGGTGAAGAAAATACTGAACAGTATTATCCTATACAGTTTTTAAAAGAGCGAACTTCATCAGGAATGCCGCTTCACAGACAAGTGGAAGATTGGAGCTTTGTCGTGCCCCTGAGAAACCTAGATACACAATGAGGTTTGTGCAATGGAACAAGGCATTGGTTTGTGCAATGGAATTAAAGGACTAAAACCCAATTTGATCATTGCAGAAGTGCTCACGGGTTCGGCATGTGGTAAAACCATTTTTATTCTGCGAACTGACCTCGCACCTAGTGATATAGACCCCCCATTCACATTAAGACGGCGACAATTCCCTGTAAAACTCGCCTTTGCTATGACCATTAGTAAGTCTCAAATTCAAACACTGGAGAAAGTAGGTATCTGCCTTCCTGAACCAATGTTTAGCCATGGACAACTTTATGTTGCATTGTCAAAAGTTTGACGGTTTGATGCCACAGTTAAAGTGGTCCATGGGCAAGAACAAGGAAAACTACTTCCAGATTTCGAAAAGATATTTAAAAAAAATATCATGTACAAAGATTTTCCACAGTCGTTAATAAACGCTTGAATAGCAATAAGTGATATCTAGAACCTGTTGTATTCTTATCTCAATGGGCTTTACAGCTAGTAATGTTAATAAAGCATTAATATGTAACATTTCAGTTTCGTTTTATACAGTATGTTGCAGAAAGTATATATGAATGTATAGATTTCTCCCCCTTAATCAGTTTTTTTATTCAGCAATCTTTTGCATACTCATACTTTGTTAGCATTGTTTGTAGTGATATTGTAGTTGATTATTCCAAAATAAATTCCATTTTGTAGAATTTTTTTATAATGTATAAAATATTTTGGTTTATTTATAGGTGCATATTTTGTATATATTGTGAAAGGTTTGGTGGCTCAAGGTTATGCTCGGGGAGTTGACCTTAGAGCGGCTCCATATGATTACCGGAGAGCTCCCAGTGAGTATTTCTGCCTGGGTTACTTTTATTATCTTGTAATTGCTGCATTATTTTTGGTAACTTGTTTTTTTTTTTTTTTTTTTCATTTCTCTTACAAAAGCCTTAAAAGATTGATGTGCAATTGGTGCCTTTATGCATGAGATATATTTTGTAAGAGTTGACAAAGGAGCAACATATTTAGTTTCAGGCAAAGCTGTGGGTCATATTTAAGATAAGCTGACTTAATTATGATGCCAGTTAGAAGTCTGCACTGGCCATAATTTGGAAAGCTTGGCCTATCTCAGACTTTCATCACATGTTCTTTGCTACTTAATTAGAAAAACAACAAAAAAAAAGTGTCCTCTGGAGAAACAAAGCTGAACTACCCAGTAGTAAACAGAGCATATTGTTGAGAGACATGCCATTTCTTAGAGAAATTTTTCCCGCAGATGTGTTTAGACTGGACCACTTCTGTTTCAAACGTAAAAGCATATCCTTGTCTACATTTAAGTGTAGACATTGCAGCCTCAATCTCCAAATATGTAAACAAATATTATTATACTTCAAACTTGCTCATGTCCATTGTAGCCAGGGATTGCCCGGGTGGGCCCAGTTTGAAAAAAAAACCACCAGGTTTTTGGGGGCTGGGCCCAGTTGAAAAAACCCACCTGGGTTTTTTCAAAATTTGATTTTATTTTTTCTTCTACAATATTCCAAATTTAATCAGCACCCAATAAAATATTTTCTTTTACAATTAATAACAATAGGAATAATGACTAGATTCTCTTTCTTGCCTTCTCAAAGGTGATGGTTAACCGATTTTATTATTTAAATAACAACATAGAACAATCCTTTCAGATCAGCTGACAAAGCAACTGATCTGAAATAAGAAAAATTAAACAATTATCCTAAAAAATAATAAATGGTTGCATATAAATAGCTTTCTACCTATAAAGAATAACTATAGAATAGACCAACATTATCTATTCATACTATAGAAAAAAAAAAAAAAAATTGTGAAACAGAATATAACGTACTTAGCTTCTAACTAAAATATTTTCTTTAAATAAAATTTGCCTGAGATATTATTTGTGTGCGGCATGTAAACTGCAATAGTTTTTGACTATTTACAAAGATAGACAAAAAGAATTAAACGGTAGTACAAATAATAAAGTATTTTTGCTTTGTGTTTTACTAGAACCTCAAAAGCAGTTTGAAATTATTATAGTTTTGTGACCCACACAATTTTCAAACCTCTTGAGTTTTTCTGTAAAACAGCCACATTTAAATAATTAATGTAATCTCAGGCATTTTAGCCAGAAACAAAACTACCAATCTACAGGAAATTTTGATCCAAAAAGGTATAAACTGAACAAGTTTTGTGGCTTTCTCTACCCCAAGCCTATTTCGTAACTTATTCCAAACTAGTTGAAACATTCTCTCAATGGACGCAGATGAAGCTGGTGCTGAATGTAGGCTTAAAAAAAAAAGTTACAAAATCTTGCAGGTAATTTTGAATTTGAATCCTTTTCAGACTTTTTTGCCGTGACTTGACATCCTTTTATGGAAGAAAACTGGTGGATTACACTTTCTTTCATTATTGATGTTAGGTAACAGTCCTTGTCATTAATTTAAAAAGCCATTACACCAGGCAAATATACGGTCATATCAGAATAATATGACCACCTACCTAATAATGGGATGACAGTGGTGAGATGGCGTGGTATGGACTCATTGAGGCCCTGGAAGGTTGCCTGAAAGACATGTGCCCATTCGAACTGCAGCAGAACATGGAGGTCCTGGAGATGACGTGGTTGTGGGTTGGCACACCGAACTTGTCAATCTAAATAGTCCCATAAGTGCTCTAGGGGATTGAGGTCAGATGATTTTGCTGGCCAAGGGAAAACGGAGACATTGCTGTCATGTTCCTGGAAACAGTCATGAACCGCCTTAGTGACGTGACAGGGTGCATTGTTCTGTAGATACCATCACCACCAGGGTAAATGTCCAATGTGAAGGGATGCATGTTGTCTGCAAGAATGGACAGGTAGCCATTGGCATTCAGGGACCCATCCGGTGGTACCAGAAGTTCCAGGGCATACAACGAAAACATCCCCCAGACATGCGCACTGCCACTGCTGGCCTGTACTTGACCGACAAGCATGTCCGAGTGTTGGCTCTCGTGTGTCTGACGCCGTGCTTACCACCACCTGTCACTTCTGTGGAGTAGAAACCTATATTCATCATTGAAGGCAACCTTTTCCCCACTGTCCGATGATGGTAGTCCCACGTGAACTGCACATCATTGCCAATGGCCCTGGGTTAACATGGGTGCCTTGACGCAGTGTCTGCTCCGTAGACCCATGCGTAACAGGGTTTGCTCTACTATTATCTGGGACACTTACTTGGGTACCCCAGCATTCAGTTGCGTGGTCAATTGCTGTGCTGTTGCATGTAGATTGCCCTTTACAAGTTGATGGAGGTGACATTCTCCTCTGGGGTTGTTGGTTTTGGGGCTCCACAGTTATGATGTCGGGTGGTACTCGGTGTGCCGGCGTTTCAATCTTGGTACACCCATACTACAGCACCTCGTGAACAGCCCCCAAAGTCTGCTGTTTCTGAGTTGCTTCCACCCTTGGCCCAGTAACCAATGATCTTTTTTTTTTTTTTTTAACATCCATCAAATCACTACATCTGCCCATTGTGCTCATGTTACTCACTATGGTTCATCTGTCCTGGCCGGCCGCTTATGTCTCTGTGTGGTTGACCTTGTCACATGAACTCTGTGACGCACCTGTTGAGTACACAGTGATTCCGGGGGTGGCGATATTATTCGACTGTGTAATCAGGAGGAAATTTGGATATCCACTCTTCGGCAATATTCTCCTGTTCTTGGTTACGTTTCTTACCTTTGTATTTCGGATCCATGAGGTTTGCTAGAAAATGTGGTGCAAGAATTGCTTGTTCAAACCTTTTTTAAAATCTAGATGGTAGGCCTGCAGGATTTCTTCTTGTAGTAAATTTGGCTATATTTCAGCAGCAATTGAAACAGACGTTGTGCCTCTCTCTGAAGTGTGTCCAGTGTGCTAGCAACAATGGATAACTGCTTTTCCAGATTCATTTTGCTTCACGATAAATGCTTATTTTATCCAAGATTTTTTAAATAGATCAAATTCCTCAATATGCTCTTAAGATATTTCTCTGTATTTGTGACAATTGCCCACAAATTCATGAAATGTGCTCTTCAAAATGGGATTTGATGACAGTCAGTTTGCCAGTAGTAAGTTTCCTATTTATGTGTTATCAACTGTAATTAATCATTGTATCCTGTCACGGATGTAATTCCATGTCTTTCATTTCACTCAGCGGTCTTCACCAACTGATTATTTAATTAGTAAGTCTTTTGTTTTGCAAGTTGAAATGGTTTTGTTTAATCCAGGAGCAAAATACTAAACCTTCTAGTACATGACCAGCCTGAGCCCAGAATTTTTCATTTAACTGATCAAAGAAAGTGTCTGTATGGGCTTAGGCAGACTGTGCCAACTTCATTTCAAAGTTTCATCATCCTATGAGGAATATCTAAAGCATTGAAATTTTGGGGTCTTTTTAAGTGGAAACCAACTGAATTTGAAATGTTGCACTTTAAAATTCAAAAGAAATAATATAAAAAGGCCTTTTAAAGTCTTGGCTTTAAAAAAATTCGAGTAAAATGAGCTACCATTGCACGATGCAAGAAATATGGGGTCAAAGTTGAACCCTCAATCAGATGCAACTCTTCTGCTACAGCCTTGGCCTGGTTGACCAGATCTAGATCACATTTTTCTATTTGGGATGACACTCACATATTACTGACTCTAAAAACTAAAAGATTAACTGTGTTTGCTGAGAGTCTGGTTATTTGTCATTACAGTGACCGTTGCTGTAATGACAATTTGCCATGTATGGTTTCATCGGCCTGGAGGACGCTTGTCCAACAGAGCTGAGTTCGGGCCCAATTTTAACAGCCTGAGCTCGCCCGAGCCCTAATTTCATATTGCAAGATAGAGCCCGGGCCCAAATGAGACCGAAAAACTATGATTAACCTGTTAGGCATTAAACAAAATCTCCTCTTCTAGCTCTCTGTGCAATTAACCAATGTCTTTTTTAACTGAGGAGTAGGGAAGAGATGTCTATCTTTTTCTATAGTTTCTTTGACCATTAATTTCTTCCTGAAATGTTTCGAGGGGCCGGGCATCAGGAAAAATCGGGAGGCACAACAATTTAAGTCGTACGTTGCTCAATAGAATTAGCAGGGGGCTGCCCCGTTGAGGGAGCGAGCAAAATTTCGTCAGCTTGCTAACTACTATCTATAGTTTTTAAAGAAACTTTTCCTTCATAGTAATTCATGGCCAATGGTATTTGTTACTCACGCCTGGAATTAATAGCCCTGCCGAGTTGCCAAAGAATTCTATTTAACAGCTATAAAGAGAAATAAAGAATCTTGTGTGCTAAATCATACAAAATCACATTAAAAAAAGAAAAAGGAAGAAAATTCTCTCCCTCTCTCAGAGCTCGAGCCCACCCAAACTCCAGTAAGTATTATGCAGCCTGGTTTGGGCTCGGGCTGGGCCCGTCTGAGCACTGTCGTCCAACCACCGACTAATGGACTATCAGCCACCCATAGCAATCTTTTCAGCCTACCATGGTAAGTTCATCATACTCTGACTTGTAGTACATAAGTCCACGTGACTACACCATGACAGACCCGTGCGTCACTGCCAACCAATCTTGTATATAATGCTTTGCCTCCATGTACCTTGCTTGTTAATGTTTTACTTGAAGATGAGCGTGCTGCCTGCTTGAAAGACCTCGTAAGTTTTAATGTGTGTATATATTTTAATGTATTAAATAATTTATAGGAGGGTTACACTTTGATCCCATATTACTTGGATCGTGAAATGATAGCTCATTTTGATTTTTTTACCTCTTGCACGAATTTACATTTTAAGGTCTAGGCTTTCTTAAAATTTAATAATGTGTACTGAGATGTGGGTGTGATTTAAAAGCTCTGACCTTAAGCAAATGCAAAAACATTATCCTGACACATCACAATTTCTTGCATGTCATTGGGGTTTTTATTATTTCATCATGAAAGGAAGTAATAAAAATAATGCTAATAAAATAATGAGATCCTGATTGTTAATGGCAAAATAGTTACTCACTTTGTTCAACTGCTGTACATTTTCAGGTGAAATAACTCATTTTTAAATTTATAATTCAGTCATAAATAGGGTCAGAAATCGCTCTGAAAAAAAAAATGCTGGTGATGGGTATACTAAGGAAAATTCATATATTTTGAGTACAGTTCAGGATTTTTTTTATTTGTATGTGTGTATGTTCTCTATTTTCTGAAATCTCTTGCCATATTTATGTAAGTAAAAATGATTTTGAAGATCTGGAATAATGTTCATATGATCAGAAGAGGTCAGGAAGAAATCAGTTATCTGGTAGATAGCTCATATTTGATAATGCTTCTAGGGAAAGTAGCTATTTTGTGATATGTGAAAATTGTTTTCTCTTGATAGACTGCATATATACTGTAAAGGAAAAGAAAACTGGTGCATCATTAAAGAGTGATTTTATTTTAATTTTGGTGATAATGTTGGGCAGCGAGGAGTTTCCTATTGGTGCAGTAGTCAGACAAGATTGTGTAATGCCACCCCGGCTGTTTAATACGCTGCTGGCCATGCAAAATGCAACACCAAGAAGGAAGCATCCGATTGGCCTGAAATCATGTGTCGCCCGCGAGAGGACATGAAAACGATTAGCATTGCAGGCCATATGCAAATCATGTGCGCCCTGCACGCCACCGAGAAGCACTATAAGAAGGGTGCACATAAGGTGGGGTGTAAGTAGTGGAAGTGTGTTGTGCTGCCGGACCTATGCGTGGGAAGCTTCCTGATGCCTCGTCGCAGAATACTGCAGTCATTCCAGCACGTTTCGGAGTTCGACAGAGGATGAATAGTGGCTTATCGCGACAGCGGTTTATCGTACCGAGACATCGCCGCCCGTGTGGGACGACATCCAGCCACAGTGAGGCGATTATGGATTCGGTGGGTGCAGGAGGGACGAACGGATGGACCGATGTGAGCGATTGCCGCGGTACACTACCGAATGAGAGGACGGGCATGTTGTGCAGCGGGCATTGACGGCTCGCACCGCTACATCACAAACGTTAGCACAGGAATTAGGGTGTGTTGCGCAACAACCTGTGTTGGCACGTACCGTTGGACGTCGACTGCAGGAGCGGGAACTTGACGCATGGCGGCAATGGGCCATTGAATGCCGCACCTGGACTACGGAGTGGCACGACATTGTCTTCTCCGACGAATCTCGCTTCTGCCTGCAACACCACGATGGTCGGATCCGCGTGTGGCGGCACCGTGGCGAGAAACTGTATGACGCCTGCATTATGCATCGCCATACCGGTCCGTCGCCTGGCGTTATGGTTTGGGGCGCAATTGGATATGACACCCACACCCCTCTGGTACACATCGTTAATACACTCAACAGCCACTGCTACATCTCCGACGTTTTGGAGCCTGTAGTCCTCCCTTACCTGCAGGACTTGCCAGCAGCCGCGTTTCAACCGGACAATGCATGCCTGCCTGCCCGCCCGTGAACGCATCGTGCAACAATTCTTCACGGCCCACTAGGTGTCACTGCTGCCGTGGCCTGCCTGTTCTCCCAATATGTCGCCCATCGAACACGTCTTATCGCTGATCGGCAACAGAGTGGCCCGGCAAGCACCACCCGCGGCTATGCCTGATGAACTGTGGCAACGTGTGGAAGCAGCCTGGACCGACACACCCCAAGCCCACATCCAAAAAGCCTCTTTCGTTGGATGCTGCGGCGTGTAGTGACCGTTATTGCCAGCCATGGGTGCCACACGAATTATTGATGTCTGCGTGTTCCGCAAGTCGCACGGGCCTGTAAACTCAATCGTTTCATCTTTGTATCTGTTATGTGCCCAGTAAATCTGGCTTTGCTATCTTGTGTCCTTCTTGGTGTTGCATTTTGGGTGGCCAGCAGTGTATATTTATGGATGCATGCATGATGTCAAAATGGATAATAGTGGTTTATGTCTTGGTGACATCTGTGTGTGCAGATTGCTCTATGCTGATGACACTGACCTGTTGGCAGAAAGCAAAAGTGAGTTGCAGAGTATGTTTTCCTGGATGTACAAAGTTTGTATGAAATTCAACCAGAGTATAAATAAGGGAAAAACCACAGTTTTGGTTTTTGAGCGAGGAATTGTTAGTGCTGAGTGCAAAATAAGTCTTAGTGGCACATATTGACCAGGTGAATGAGTTTTTATATTTAGGAAGTATGTTTTGACAGAGAGAACAAATTAGATGACGAAATTAGTAGGCAAGTCAGAGTTGCCAAGTGTCCCTTTACCCGGATTTTGTCTGATTTTGAAAATGATTTCCGGGAATCCATTTTTTTTTTTACAAAAAAATCCAGTTTTATGGTTTTCTTATTTATTTTATTTTTCTTTTATTTATTTATCATGCATGGTATTTTTATTTTCCTCAATGATATCAGCCATCATTTTTCTCCAGCGTCAGTGCTGGCTGGCTGTGGGAGTCAGTAACGAGTGGATAAAAATGCTTTTTTGTTAATCCACGGCACTTCAAGTGCCAAGGTCATGAGCCCCACAATGGTAGCAAGACAGTCAGTAGCTTGGAAAATTGAAGTACTGGTTTACGACACCCCATCCATGACACTTGTGCAGAGCCTAGTGGGAGTGGGAAGCTGTTTATTTGTTTGCTAACGCTCAAGTTGAACGTTTCTCGTACATTGTTCGATCTTTCAAACCAAACAAGTTGTGTTGCAAGTTATTTCAGTTCACAGCCCCAAAATGGGACTAAACATCAGGACCAAAGTTTTTTAAAGAAATACTCTGAAGAATTTGACTTTGTAAAACCCATCACGTAAGGGTAAGTTTCACGTATATCGCACTTTGTGTAACACCATACCTGCCAACTATTACGGAATATCTGTAGTTTCTATGGATTTAGTTGTTTGACTATGGAACTCACTGTTGAAACTACGGATTCTACAAATTTTCATTTTGTTTAAGTTTTTTTTAGTTTGCTATTACGAGATAGTATTTCATGTTTCAAAACTTTCGAAAATGGTAGTTAAACGGAGTGAAGAATTTTGCCGTAATCATATTTTTTTCCTCTCCAGATGTTGGGTTTATGTCCACTACTCTTGTTAAATGTCCTTTTAAATCAATGTGAAACTGAAGAGAGGAGGGGGTCGTTTTCCGTCTGGTGACGGTATTTCGTGTCTCAAAACTTCCGAAAACGGTGGTTAAACAGAGTAAAAATTTTTGCTAAATAGTAAATTTTTTTCTCCCAGTGTTACCCTTGTGTCCAGTAGTCTTGTTAAATATCATTTTATTGCATAAATGTTTGTATTTCATCTCGAAACTGTTGGCAACAATTTGTGAAAACAGAAGTTAGACGCCTTGAAAATTTCCTCTTGATCTTTCGCGAATTTGAGGAATTCCACCATTTTCGTTATTATTTTGGTCATTTGCGAGATCAATGCACAAGTGAATAGAAATTTTTGGGGAGTTTGTGGGGACAGGGGGGGGCTGTTCGTAGGGGGACAATTCATTTTTACGAAATTTTCGAAAACTGAAGGGCGACCGAGTTGATTTTTTTTCATAATCGTAATTTCTTTCTTCTCGCGATGTTGCCTCTTCTGTCCAGTATTATTGTTAAATACTAATAATGCTGGACAGAAGAGGCAACATATTATTGTTCATAACAGTGGTGATATGAAAGAGCATGTGTAAAATAATTGTGCTAAAAAGTTGTGTAGGAGATTTCTGTGCAGTTCCGATAAAAACACCAAGCTGATCAAATAGCGCAGAACTTGTGTTCAACAACTCAGGAGGGTGCATGGACAGCTGGTACCTTGATTATGATATCACCAAGGTTAGTAGATGTGACATCACTGTGGAGTAAAACGTCAGCCATGGGAGTAAAGTTAGTGAAATGATGTATTTGCAAATCATGATTGGCTACTGTTGGCTGGTGTTAGGGATGTACGTGTATTTGCCGGAAGGTGAATATGAAATTAATGTGCCCTTTCAAAATATTCCACAACATAAAATGATTTTGAAAAACACCAAAGCAGAGGGGCAATTCAAAGTTAATAAAATAAACCATCAGGGGGTAACCGGCAGGTCATTGAAAGTGTGCCCGTCCCAGCTAAGTTAATGGTTTGAACTTGCTAAAATACCTACCTACTTACTGACTGACCAACAGCTCACACATATGGTAATTTGGTTTTAAAAAGTCCTTCAAAAGTGTTTGAATTTATTTTGCTTGGAAGAATATGAACCTTGGTACGGAGAATATCTTACTTGCTGCCGGCATCCTGAAATGGCCAGCAAGATTGCCAGTTCTGTCCACAATAGAACGTGTGTGGATGTATCTCAACACCCATGTTCAAACCAGCACAGACAATGGTTACCCTGCAAGACCAGGAGCCAAGAGGCCATCAGGCATCTCTATGACTCAGTGCCATGACCCATTTCTGAATGCATTGCCAATAGGGTGGATATGAATATACTTCTTACCAGTGTGTCTTATTTTTCAGGGAATAAAATTGTTCATTAATTTAGAACACTAAATCCTTTTGTCTTTCTTGTGTCCCATACTGCTCCATCCATGAATATCAGTTGAATTTCCCCACTGCTTCTGGATGCTGCAATTTCAATGTTGGGAGTGTTCCACTTTTCCTGATTTTAAGTATCAGATTAATTAAGCCTCCATAGCTGGCAGATAACATCTGTCATGTGTTGCAACCTTACCCCTGAAGCAGAGGTTATGCAGAAACCTTTATTATGTAATTTATTCTTCTGTATTGACAAAACACTTCCTTTTTTTTTTTTTAGATTCCTGAGATCTGTTTAAAATTGTAGGTTAGAAACCGCAGCTGTGTAAAATTACAAAAAAAAAGAAAAAGAAAAAAATGAATGAAAGAAGGTACTTCAGCAAAAGAGAAAAATGTATTCTTATGTGTACCTATATGCATGCTGTTGTTTTACAAAGTGATCTCTTGTGATCTTATGGATAACAGTTTAATATATGCAAACTCTCTTTTCAGATGAGATGGATGAGTACTATGCAAATGTAAAGAATATGACTGAAGACATGTACAACAGTTTGAATAAGACAAAAGTCACTTACATTTGCCATAGTATGGGATGCCCAATTATGTTGTATTTTTTCAACCATCAATCGCAGGAATGGAAAGACACCTACGTTAAAGCTTTGATCACTTTGGGTGGTGCTTGGGGAGGTGCTGTTAAAGCTTTAAAAGCATTTGCTACTGGTTAGTAAAAATTTTTTTTTAACTGTGTATGAAGTGAAAAGTTGGAAGTACTTTCAAAGTGCAACGGGTATCTTTCCATGGCATTTGCAGATGCATTTGCTGACTTTTGAGATCGTGGCTTTGCATGTGCCATTACGCAACATGAAGATTGGTGACACAGTCCTACACATACACTAATGCTATGCAAGAAACATAAACTTTAGACACATACACTAATGCTATGTAAGAAACATAAACATGTGTACATGGATATAAGCACCATACACTAACAGTATATCTCTTTCTAAACACAAACAAATAAATATTAAAAATGGTCAAAATGAATGACAAATGCTATTTCAATTTACGAAAATCTTTTTGTTTTACATATAATGGATGTACACATATTTAAACATAAACATTCACTAATGCTGTATCTCCTGAACCCAAACAAATGCGTATTAAAAACCGTCCAAACTAACACTTAAAAATTTACAAAAATCTGTTCTTATTTTATTTTACACATAAATATAATGGATATAAATACAAACATAGATATAAACACCTTACATTAATGCTATATCTTGGAGACCCAAACAAATGCATATTAAAACTGTCAAACTGAACGACTAACACTATTACAATTTATGAAAAATATTTTCTCCCACACATACACATGTTCTTTTGAATTTTCTTGTGAATTTTTTTTTATATTGCATTGAGGCACACAGTCACAATGGCAAATGTTAACAAACTCACCAACCTGTAGCACTTTGGAAGCATAGCTATAAAATTTATTTCATGTATGTGTATTATTTTCCCTTTCTGTAAATGGTTGCACCATAGTACTTAGAACTTTGGATTTGGTATGGTTTTTTTTTTTTTTTTTTAAAGAAAATATATTTATGTGCTGATATCTAGTCCCAATTGCTGAATAGTTGCATAGCTGAAGTGATGGTGTGCACCTGAGCATGCCACAGTGATTAAGATACAAAGAAGATATTTAAGTAAAAGTAAATTATTTTTCCCCCCTGTAGTATTTTATCTGGTATGTGCTACTGTTATTTCATATGTGAACTGTAAAATTTCATATGTTGGTTTGCACTTGCCTTTTATATATGCAGCAGCTATAATAAAATTTCTTCATTGCACTCATATGGCTATGAAAATCAGTGTGCATTTTAAGAAGTGCTTTCTTCACCCTGCACTGAAAAATTATGTTTTAGATTTTCAAAATAAGGACAGTAGTTACAATACATAAAAAATACATGTTTCAGCTGTTGACAAAAAGGATAAGACTTCTAATTATGTTGAATATGCAGTGCCAATCAAAACAAAAGGAAATCAGAATTGGTCCATGGTTCGCTATCATGGTAACAGAAATCAGTTTAGTTCCTACAAGGCATGAATTGAGTGCTGAATTATTTTATTTGTTTACTGGAGTTTAACAGCCACCGTGAGCAGCTCTCAGAGCTACTAGTAATCCTTTACGTAGGGCTGGTGGCTCTACGGAAAAGACGGCCAGCACCATCAGGCAAACACATCATTTGTACCTCATCCAAGACCTGAACTCAGGCCCATCTTGGACAAGTGGTCAGAGCTAGCACCTCAGACCACTCAGCCACAGGAGCAGCATACTGAAATTAATTAGGTAACATTTTGAATTTAATTATTGCCAAGGAACAATAAAACTCCTGGTCGGGTATATTTGCAGTTTCTTCAGCTAAATTAGTATCTTAAATCAGGTTGCCGTAAAGTAATGATTTGTTCCCTCAGTGACAATAAAAGATTGGCACAGTTGGTTAAACCTGTGTGATAAATCCCAAACCCTGAACTCATTCGAAAAATGATTTAAGAGATTACATTCATTCTTGTTTAGAAGCTATTCATTCAGAAATAATTTCCAAATTTGTCACATTATTTTTTTTTATTTATTTCAATATTTATGATGTTACTTTATAACATCATGAAACAAAGTTATTTATGTGCAATTAAAAATTAATAGCAGCAAGGGAAAACAGGGAAAAGGCCTCACAGAGACCTGACGTGCCCTGAATCCCCAAAACGGAACAAATGAGTCAAGCACTTGGCATGGTAATGCAATGCAGTAAGGAACAGTTAGTTTTTTTTTTTTTTTTTAGGTATTAAGTAAGCATATTTTTATTTTTTTAAAATAATGTTAGATTATTAATATCAATTAACTCCACAGGCAACCCATTCCAGTACTCAGGACCAATGTAGTTAATACCTTGCTTTGACATCTGTGTCTTTGGTAAAATAGGCCGCAATAATGCCTTTTTCTTTGTTTTATAATTATGAGTAATGAAGTTTAAATCTATTACACCGGAAAACAAATTATTTTTTATCCTTTTAAACATCAATTTATCAATGTTAAAATGAAATAGTTGTTAAATCGACAGAATTCCATACCTATTTGGGTCAACATGGTTGTAATGATAGTAAAATAATTGTAAGTTGTTAAGAGTAGAGGGAAAGATCTTTAAATCCAATAATCTAATAAACTTAATTTGTAAAATTTGCAACCTATTTATATTAGTTTGGGTAGTCTGTCCTCAAGAAGCAATGCCATAATTAATATGTGAATGAATCAATTTGAATAGTACAACATTTTAAGAGCTTTAACTGTCAAACATGATATAACCCTAGAGACAATACCAATATGTTTTGCAATTTTATTTTCAATGTATGCTATATGATTATTCCATTTTATAGTAGAGTTTAGAATGATTCCCAAAACTTAAATGTTTGCACACATTCAATAGTTTGATTATTCAAAGTTAAATTATGGTGTCGCATCAAAGATATTCTTTGTCTTGTGAAGATTAAATATTTAGTCTTATTAAGATTAACTATTAAATCATTATATGTCAACCATTCTGAATAAATTTGCAATTGTGCATTAGCCTGCATAGAGATCATTAATATTTGTTTCTCAGAAAAGTAAAGTTGTGTCATCTGCATACGGCATTAAGTCATTACAAGACTGAGCACGGAAATATATCATTTATATATAAGTTAAATAGTAGGGGCCAAGAATAGAGCCCACAGGTCACTCTTAATAACGGCGAAGTAAACTGATCAATAGAAGTGAATACAAGTCAGATAATTTTTTTAGAAGAGTGTAGGAAACAATTCTGATCCCCAAATTATATAATTTAGCTGATAGGAAATCATGATTGACAGTATCAAAGGCTTTAAATAAGTCCAAAACAAATAGCAAAAGTTATTTCTCCAAGTTCTAAATTTTTTTGAATAACAGTTTGCAAACATAAGAGTGCAGATTCAGTAGATTTGTTAGGTTGGAACCCAAATTGATTTCCATTTATAACATATTTTAGAAAGTATGAAATCAATAAATGCCCAATTTCCACTGCACAATGTATGTTGCATCTATAGGCCATCCCAGGAATTGAATGGATCTTACATCATCATTAAATGTGCAGATGAAGAATATAAAACAAGAATAATTTAAACCTGAAAGGTGATTCACTTTATAAAGTAACATTTCCTGTGTAGTCTTAACCCAGCTATCAGAAATGCCTGTATTGCCAATTTTACTGTTCAACATGTAACACCATCACATCAGAAAACTTGAAAGTTACATTGCCCTAGAGTGCTAATCAAACTTGCATCTCCTGATTTCTGTTGGAGCATGCTATCTGTTACACCACCCAGGACAATGAAGTTCCCAAGTATCTGAGGGCGATGTAATTTCCAAGTTTCCTGTTGTGGTGGTGGTTACTTGTTGAACAGGAAAACTGGCAATGCCGACATTTCTGGGTTAAGAATACTGTACATGTTCCATGTGTTTGTGTAGAATATTTCGTCTTTAACTACCATTTCCTGATAATTTTTTCAACACATCTTTTATCCCTTTAAAATTGATTGCAGTTATTGTGGATCAGGGTGGGAAATTGGAAAAATTTGGCATGTGCAAAATTGCACCTGTAGCTAAAATTCTAGGCACAAATCTTACTGTACCGTGTGCAGACTCTGTTTATCATGTGAAGAACTTATAGCAGATATGCTCACATGCACTTAATAAGAAATTGTGAATTAAATATGGGGTATTTGGGAATCCTTGTTTGAAATTTGACATGTGAATGAAAAATTTTATGCATGTGGTGGGGGTGTAATTTTGTAGATTTTTAAACCACATTTTATCAAAACTCCCTGTAAATTACATTTTAAAACTCTTATTTTACCAGTAAAATGTTATTTATTTCCTACGTCAGATGTATAATAAATACCATGAACACCTAAAGCTATGATAATTAACACAGCAATCAGATATTGCTGACTTGACTGTAATTACTGTTCCATACGTAATATCAATCACATCAGAAAACTTGAAAATTTCATCGCCCTGGAGCGAGAAATGATGAAATTTTCAAGTTTTGTGATTGATATTACATATAGAACAGTAATTACAGTCAAGTCAACAATATCTGATTGCTGTGTTATTTATCATGATGTTATTGGCCACATATTATGGAGAAGAATATTTCTTCCACACTATATTATACACCTAAAGCTAAATTGAAATTTGCCGTATTTGCATGATTTGGGGATTGAGGTCCACCATAATCAGATTCTTGTACTTAAAATAAACTGCATGAATGAATTCGAATATTTATCAAATTTCACAGATTTGTCAGTTTAAAAAATGGAGAGGAAGTTTTGTGATGAGGGAGTGTATATAAATGATGATTAGAAAATGTATTTTGATGAATTGGTTACTATAAAAACTACAGTAGATGTTAAAATAAGCATTTAATTGTGAATAAATGTTGGTATTCTATCCCCTACAATAGTTAAAATTCCTCTTACACGGAAATGTCACAACAGTCTAGCCAGGTCACAAATGTTTATTTTTTTTTTTTTTTCTCAAGCCGACCATGGTTTCGCTGGGTATTGACCTAGCTTCATCAGCCATTCGTCCTGATGAAGCTAGGTCAATACCCAGCGAAACCATGGTCGGCTTGAGAAATAAAAAAATAAACATTTGTGACAACTACGTTGTATTATCTTAATCTATATATAATTGTCACAAGACTAGTCGTTGAGATAAAGAGTCTAGCCAGGTGTCCAGTTTTCCCCCACAATCAGGCCTTTGACCTTCCACTCTCAAGGTGAAGCGTCAAAGGTCAGAAATGAAAGCATTGGCTTACAAGCTACTCAAAGGATTCTTCACTCTGACCCTCCCATGCTTGTTTCATGCACTGCGTTTGGAAAAACATGTTATATAGGTACTTTTTGTTTGTTTGGTGTGATTCTCAGCTCTAGAGATGGAATGGGCATACGACTGGCAAGGTGTTTCAAAACTTCTTTCTCTCCTTTTCAGGAATTTATTCCGCAAAAGCTTGTAAAAGTTTTAGGAAAAAGGAGAATAGCAGTTTTCTCTCCTCTTCTTCTCCCCTTTCCCAAAGTTTTTTAATCATCTCTTTTGAGTTCCTACATTGTCCTTCCATTCTCCGGCCGTTGGATACCATCCATCATCAAATGCTGCGTCTTTGTACGGGAGCATTTCGCACGTCACCCATTCCCAGCCTTTATGCCGACGCGAACGAACCGTCGCTTCATTTACGCCGTCTGCAGCTGTCTCTTCGGTTTTACCTGAAACTTAAATCTCTCTCAGACCATCCTTTACACAATGCAGTTTTTCATCCCCAGCATGCTCGTTTGTTCGAGATCTGTCCCTCGTGCATTCGAACTTTCGGTCTTCGTATGGCGGCCGTAGCTCGTGATGCAGGGCTCAACTTGTCACTCGTTGGAGAGACCAGGGGCTTTGAGGATCCCCCATGGCACCCTCTTTGTGTCATGGTTGATACCAGCTTTACATCTTTTGACAAGTCCTCAACCCCTGCGTCAGTGTACCAGCAGCTCTTCGCTGAACACCGTTACGTCAATGCAGACTTTATTCCTGTTTTCACCGATGGATCTAAGTCGGCTGGTGTTGTTGGATTCGCCGCCGTCTGCGTTGACGAAGTTTCTGTTGCCCGCATTCCTACTGAGGCCACGGTGTTTTCGGCGGAGATGCATGCTGTGTATCTTGCACTTGTTCACGTGCAGTCGAGCTCTCATCAGCATGCTATTGTGTACACTGATTCGTTAAGTGTTGTGCAATCATTGTCATCTTTGGATTTCACTGGCCACCCACTTCTTTTTACCGTACGGAGACTTCTTCGTTCTTTGCTCGAGGCTGATGTCCTGATTCGGTTCTGCTGGATTCCTGGGCATGTTGGGATCATAAGGAACGAGTCTGCCGATGCTGCTGCTAGATCTGCCTCCTCTTTGGTCGTCACACCCTTGCCACTGTTTCACCGTGATTTTCGCTTTCTTGTTCACGATCATATCAGACGAACGTGGCAGGGTCTGTGGGACCAACAGGTGGAGAATAAACTGTACCGTATAAAACCTATCCTTGGAGTCTGGAAATCGTGTCGCTGGAACCGTAGGGAGGAAGTTGTTCTTGCGCGTCTCCGCATCGGGCATTGTCGCTTCACGCATAGCCATTTGCTCTGTGGCGACACTGCCCCGGTGTGTGAGACGTGCGACTGTTTACTCACCGTCTCTCATGTTTTGTGCAGTTGTGTTCGTTTTCGTAATCATCGGTTTCACTATTTTCAGTCTCATCTGCTGGGCGAAGGCGCAGCTACGCTTCAAAAGCTTTTAGGCGACCACTTCGACACTTTCGCAGTGTTTTCCTTTTTAAAACAGATTAACGTTTTAAAACTTATTTTTTAAAAAAAGGGGGGTTATAATAATTATAATAGTAAATTAATAAATTTATATATAAACCTAAATAACTAACTAGTCTTCATAACTTTCATCATTCTCCTTTCTAACTTTTACCAAGCCTGTCTGCTCTTAATCATTTCACCTTGCTTTTAAAAATCTTTAGCTGATAGTTCTGTGTCTGGCGCTCTTTGGCCAAGCCTGGCCCTTGCGCCACTAAAATCAATCAATTAACTAACTAACTATTGAAGGTCAGCGCTGCCTCACATTCACATCCCTCCTTTCGTACGAAGGCCAGAGAGAGCATGTGCTACCCCATCCTGTCTGGGCCAGCACTCAACAAACAAACCACCTTTCTTTATGCCCTTTTCATATTCCTTGTGTGCCCCCTCCATTAAGTTTTGCCTGGTGAAGTTTGTTCTTAATTTCACCTGGGAATACGTAATATCAAAATAATTTCTCCAAAAAAAAAATAAATAAGAAGAAAGAAAAGAAAGAAAAAACTTTGCAGGTGCGAATTTGCGCCTGTGCTCAAAAGACTTGTCACAGAACGAAAAATTACTTTCGCATTTTGTGCCTTGCGCCGGCTAATTTCCCACTGTGTTGTGGATTTTACTAACAGCAACTTTTCCCATATTTTTTGTTTTATTTCTTATATTGGGACTGATGACTACTGATATAACCCTTAGAACAAACCTGTTTGTAATCCGGGCGTAGCCCGCAATTCCTGGGGGTTTTTTGGCCACATTCTAGATCCGGAAATCCGAATTTTTAAGTTTTAGAAGAATTTGAGATTCCGCAGTCATTTCATTTTTAAAAATGCTACGAAGTAACTAAAATTTCCTTTAGAGTTCAGATTACAGTAATTGATTGAAAACACTGTATTTCCGTGAAAAGGGTGAATGTAAACGATTTGTGACACCTTGAGAGAGTTTATCAGACAAGCTCTCAAGATAACAGCATGCTGAAAGGAAGGCTTTTTTCATCATTTTGGCAGAGATATAAAATAATTTGGTTATATTAAATTCAGTTAATCCAGTGAGTTACATTTAGAAATTGAACAGAAACCAGTGTAAGCTTCCAGTAAAATTTTATCTCCATAGACTGCTCAATTAATATACACTCAGTAGACAGAACATTAAATATAGGGGTGATGGGCAGTGTTCACATGGGCATCCCCCGTACAGAGTGGAACAGACCCAAACCAAACGCAGGCGATAAATAGTTGGACAGCAGGGCTTCCCAACTGCGTATCGCAATCAACAAACATGGGTGAACGTGGTGATCAGAGCGACTTTGGTCGTAGATGCATTGTTGCCGTAAGACAGATGGGTCATCCTATCGCCCAAGTGGTAGAATCCTTGAGTTCCCAAGGGCAACAGTATCAAGAGGGTATCGTGAGTATACCATCGACGGACGTACCAGCACCCAGAGAGAGAGAGAGTGCAAGTGGTGGCCAACCACATGCCATTGATGACCGGGGTCGACGTAGACTATCCAGGCTCGTACAGACTGACCTCTTTGCAGTGGCAGCGAGCGAATGGTGCGACACACTCTGCATACCGTGGGCTACAGGACCCGAAGGGCTATTGTTGACTGCTCGTCATCGGATAGTATGCCTCGCCTGGTGCCGGGAACATAAAAAATGGACCTCTGCAGAGTGGCTTCGAGTCGTGTGGTCATATGAATCCCGTTTTCAGTTGTACCGAGCTGATGGTGTGGCTTCGACACCATCAGCTCGGTCGTGCCAGGTCGGCTGTGTTCAAGGCGGCGATGGTGGCTTGTGATCATCTAGGTACCCTCCTTATGGAACACATTAGGTCCTGTAGTGTGCCTGGAGAGATCCTTAACTGCTGCACGCTACCAGCATGTGCTGACTGGTCACCTGCACGCTTTCATGGCGTTCACTCATCCCGCGGCCGATAGTCTGATTTAGTAGCAGGACAATGTGCCACTCCATCGGGCCCCAATCACCCAAGCATGGCTCAAGGAACACTCATCTGAGTTTAGAACGATCTAGTGGCCCGCAAGGTCCCCAGATTTAAACCCTGTAGAAGTTCTCTGGGATACCATGGAGCGGAACATCAGATCCATGGATCCTGACCGACGTCCTGTGCAGAGTTGTGGACAGTGCTGCAACAGGCATGGCTGGCATTGCCTCTGGAACCTCGTGGAGTCGATGCCTCGGCGTGTACAGGCTATTCATGCCAGAGGAGGACCAACACACTATTAGATAGGTATCTCAAGTGTTTTGTCCATTGAGTGTATAATATGTAGTGTGGAATTTGGCTTAACAAATTCAGTGTCTGAAGGATTTCTGGCAAGCACACTGAAAAATTTGGTACAAGAAAAGATGTGATGCTAAACTGCACAGGCCTATTTGTTGTATAGCTGGTTAGTACGTGCTCTGAGCTCAGGGTTTCCGGGTTTTTTGTTTCACCTCACAGTCACCCCTCTTAGAATTGCTTCTGTCATCATATACTAAAATAAATGAAAAAAAAATGTATCAAGATTTTGTAAAATCATAATTAAAATGTATTTTCAGGTTACCTTTTGACACACTTTTCTGCCACAAAGTGACATGCTTATGGTGGTAACTTCTGTCTGCCTGTAGACATAGTATCTCTTCACGTACACTAAAGGACAATTTATTATACACGCCCATCTAATGTGTGGGATCACTTTTTGCCCTCACAACAGCAGTAACACGTCTTGGCATCTACTCTACCAAGTATTGAAACTCTTAAGTGGTATAGCAGATCATGATTCTTCAGTACAGCCATCTGTAAAATGTTGCTGAGAGTTGCCAGGTGGTGAGTTTCAGGCTGTACTTCATTGCTCCATTTCATCCCACAAATGTTTAACTGGGTTCAGAACTGGAGAGTGACAGGCTGTTCAAGGACTTGCAAACTCATTGGAATGATTCTTCAACCAGTTCACCAAACAAGAGCCATAAAATGGGGTGCTATCTTGTAGAAAGAAAGCATCCTGTTGTGGGAAATGGAAAGCAGTGAATGGATGTAGGTAGTCACTGAGTACCTTAGCATTACCTTGGTTGGTGATGATGGTCTCAATAGGTACTAGGGAGCACCAAGGTGGCCCATGTTAATGCCACAGAACATTACACTACCTCTACTTGCCTGTAACACCCCCACTTGGAGTCCATGGTGTCGGCCATTGCAAATGTCTAGCCAGTAGCCAAATGGCGACCAGATATTTTGTAGTGGCTAGTAAATTTTTTAATATAGTAGCCAACGATGGCCAGTAGATTTTTTCCCCCAAGTGTGCAACTATTTTGTCCAACTTTTTCCGCCACTTGTGAATAAATATCAAGTTCAGTTTTCTCGCCCGTGTTCCTGCAGATGCTTCGAAAATGAATGGAAGTGAAGGTGGAAACTTGATCTGCTGACAGATCAGCCTGGAGCGACCAAAGGTCAAGGCTACTAAAGCAACCTTTTGCCATGTGGTATATCTTGCACAAAGTATACTGTTATCTACAGGTAAAAGAATTATCTTTGAATCTCTGTTTAGCCGCATATATGCCGAACAAAAAGAAACAAACTGTTATGAGAATGTTTCTAAGATAATGCAGCTGCTACATCTAATGCCATGTAGTACTGCTTCTTGTGAGCATGGCTTTTCAGCAATGAACCTCATAAAAATGAGTAATCGGGCGCGTTTGAATAGTGATCCTCAAAAATGCTATTATATTGAAATGGTCCTTCAATTGAACATTTTGATCCTCAAAATGCTATTCAGTTGTGGTGGGGAGATACCTCTGATGGGAAGATCAGACATAGTACATATCAGTGGTAAACTGTATCAACATTGTTAGTGCTACTTTATGTCATCATCATCATTGTCAACCATTATCAATCCACTGCTGGACGAAGGTCTCCCCAAGTTTCCTCCACAACGGTCTGTCTTGTGCCAGTCTCTTCCATGTCACTCCCGCATACTTTCGAATTTCATCCACCCATCTTCCATGTGGTCTTCTTCTGGGTCTTTTCCTGTCCCTTGGAATCCAATCTAAAATTTCGGCTGTCCATCGATGGTTTGTTCTTCTGGCAGTATGTCCAGCCCATTGCCATTTCAGGGATTTAACTCTGATCATGATTTCCTCTACTCTTGTCATTTTTCGGATCCACATGTTCCTCTTCTTATCTCTCCTGGTTACACCAAGCATGCACCTCTCCATGCTGCTTTGAGTTGTCTGCAGCATTTGTATGTCTCTTTTAGCTAAGGTCCACGTCTCTGCACCATACGTAAGCACTGGAAGGATGCATTGATCAAACACTTTTCTTTTAAGACATAATGGCATATTGCTCTTGAAAATTATGCTGTTTCTTCCAAAAACTCTCCAGGCAAGTTTTGTACGCCGATTAATTTCTTCACCAATGTGACCCTCACTTGATATCTGCTGTCCAAGATAAACGTACGTGTCTGTTATCTCCAGCTTTTCTCCATCAATCGATAAATCTTCATTTCTTGTAAAAGCATTGTACATCACTTTTGTCTTCTGAAAGTTCATTTTTAATCCCACTTCTTTACTCTTGTCAGCAAGTTCCTGGATCATACTCTGTAGCTCTGATGGGGTAGTTGCAAAAATGACTATGTCATCAGCAAAACGAAGGTGGGTTAGATAATCTCCATTAATCTTTATCCCTTTGTTTTCCCAGTTCAGTGATTGAAAGACATTTTCCAATGTGGCATTAAAGAGCTTCGGAGATATGGTGTCACCTTGTCTCACTCCTTTTCAATTTTTATGTGTGTTGTATTTTCAAATAGCCGAATCTTTGTACTTGCATTTTCATAGATGTTATTAATAATATTAATGTATGCATCTTCAATACCGCAGGATTTCAGAGCCATTGTAACTGCTGATGGTTTCACCGAATCAAAGGCTTTTTCATAATCGATAAAAGCCATGCACAATGGAAGTTCATATTCCCTCGCTCTTTCAATTAGTTCTCTCAGTACGTGGATATGATCTATTGTGCTGTAGCCACTCCTGAATCCAGCTTGTTCTCTCGGTTGAGCCATGTCCAGTGTCACCTTCAAGCGGTGTGAAGGAACTTTAGTGAAGATTTTATAAACCACCGATAGGAGGCTGATAGGTCTGTAGTTCCTGAGATCCTCAATGTCACCTTTTTTATGTAGCAAGATCATTGTAGCGTTGTTCCAATCCTCAGGAATTTTCCCTTCATTAAGGCATGGAGTGAAAATTTGGGCGAGTACTGTTTCGATTTCTCCACTTGCTTCTTGTATGTCTACAGTAATTCCATCTTCTCCTGGAGCTTTTCCTCCCTTCATGTTCTTGATTGCATGTGCAACTTCTGCTGGAAGGACTGGAAGAACTCTGGTACCTTTCATGATGTCTGGAGTACATGTATCATCCCTTTCATATAATTTGGAGTAGAAATCTTTCACTCTTGTCAAAATTTCGCCTCTATTTCTTGTTACAGAACCATCTTCTTTTCTCAGTGCCATAATCTGTTTTTTTTCCCTTACTGAGATGTCTCTTTGCTATCTTTAGGCTTTGGTTGTTTTCAATTGCTTTCCTTACTAGTTCACAGTTGAATTTCCTTACGTCTTTAGTGATACTTTTTCGTACTGTCTTGCATAGCTCTATATATTCCACTTTGGAAGTCACATCTTCTTTAGTTGTCCTCATCTCTCTTCTTTTTTGCATCAACATTTTGGTTTTTCCTGATAATTTGTTCACATGCAATTTGTTCTTAGACCCAGCTAATTTTGTTGCTGTTTCCATAAGAGCTTTGGTTACTTTTCTGTTAACTTCAGAAATATCCACTTCTTCCGATGGTAGGCCTTCTAAAGCAGAGAATCTGTTCTTCAGTTCCAATTTGAAGGTATTATGGTTTATTTTAAGGTTGGTTATGTCAATACATTTTGTTTGTCTTATGAGCTTGCTACGTTCGAGTTTAGTGTTGAGGTGCATCTTACATCTCACCAATCTATGGTCACTGCCTGTGTTGAACTTGTTTAGCACACTGCAGTCTTCTATGACGAATTTTTTGTTACACATAATAAAATCAATTTCACTTGTCGTCCCATTTGGATGTCTCCATGTCCATTTCCTGTGTGGCTTTTTCTTGAAAAAAGAGTTCAAGATGAAAAACCCTTCTGCCTCTGCAAACTCTACGAGAGTATTTCCACGCTGGTTTCTGTTGCCGTGACCGAATTTACCTACTGAAGTTTCATTCTGTTGCCGTTGCCCTATTTTTGCATTGAAATCTCCCATAATTATCTTCAAGTGCTGCTTACCTTTATTATTTAGAGGACGAATTTCCTCATAAAATTCTTCAATTTCTTCTTCAGCATGACTTGTGGTGGGTGCATAAGTTTGAATGATCTGAGCCTGGTATCTTCTTGAGAGTTGGATAACGAGTCGTGCAGCTCTGTCAGAGGAACTTTCAACTTCTACAACTTTATCCTTCAGTTTCTTGTTTATTATAAATCCAACACCACTAGTTCTGCCAGTATCTGTCCCACGATAGTAGAAGAGATGTCCACTTTTCAGTTCAATGAGATCTTCTCCTTTTCTCCTTACCTCACTTAGCCCAACGATGTCCCACTTGATCCTTTGTAGTTCCTCTTCCAATTCAAGAAGCCTTGAATCAGAAGATAGGGAGCGTCCGTTATATGTTGCCAAGGTCAGCATCAGATGGCAGCCTAGTCCGGTCCTCCGGGGATTCTTAGCACCCTCTGCCTTCATGTCGCACTGGCCGCTGCCTTGGCCAGGTACATTCCAGCTGCCGGAGACTGAGGGCCAAGATTTAAGTTGTGGAGTCATTTTGGAGGGGTTTGGCCATAACTCACCACGCTGGCCAAGCGGGTTGGTGAGTGTGGGATAGCATTTCCTCTAATCCCGATGGTATAGTTATACCGCTATTGGCGGTCGTCAGAGCCCCTTTAGTGGGAACAGGATGTACCACGAGAAGGCGGGGTTGACAAATGTCAGAAAGGCGGGGTTGACATTTGTCAAGGAGAGGCTGTGATGTTACGCATCACCTGACCTTACATCCCGCTACTTTATGTATATATATCCTAGCTTTTGCCCCTTTGTTTTAAATATTTTTAAACAAATCGAACATCTAACTTCAATGGCCACTCAAAAATAAATTGTGTAAATTAAGATGGAGTAATGATATTACAGCACTGAAAATAAATTGTCAAAAAATCAAATCGTTTTGGAACAAAAGCAATGCAATATTTGTAGTCAATCTAATGATCCTATGCAGTAAGTGCTCTGCATCTGTTTTTATGAATGGGAGGAGGGGTCTCTCATTAGAAAGAAAAAAACATTCACCCATTTAATTTCATAAAAATGCAAATAAGAGAAGTTACTGAATTATTATTTTTTTTTTTTTTAACTTTTCGTGGCCAGCAGATTTTGTCATTTGGCTAGTAAAATTTTTATTCCACTAGCCACATCGGCCAGTAGAAATTTCAGCAGTTTCACAAGGGCTGCATGGTGTCATGTCTGTCATACATGCAGAATGCCAACTACTACGGAAATAGCTCTTGTACTACGGAATACGGAAACCATGATTTTTCTACGGAAAATTAACAGAAGTTGTTAATTTTTATTTTGCTTGTTCCCCTTCCCAACGCTATGGCAGCCACTTGATGATTCGTCTTGCTTGCGATGCTGCCTGCACCCTCAGTTCTGCCTCTCAAAGCTGCTCGGATCTTAACACGAGCAACCGGCACTCGATGAGGGTGGCCTTGCGCTGAGTCATTCTGATTGAAAACCCTCCCTCCCCAGCATGCAACATTCTGGGGACGTTGAGCGTAGCTTGCTTTGGTGGACATGGGCTGAGTTCGGCCTGAAGCTCTTTCGCAGTGCAGCAACAAGCTCTTGAAAATTGTTTGGTGCAGAACGTGAGCGTCATTGCCTGGCATAGAAGTTTTGTTTTTAAAGCATGCGTCGGCCATTCATGTCAGTAATTAATATTTCAAAGTTTTTTTCTTGCGCTGCAGAAAAGTATGCTTGGATTTCGTTCTTATGTGCAGAGTTTGCCAAAATGCGTAATTACACGTCTAGTACGCATCGAAAAGCGTGTTTACGCATCGAAATTTTACCCACGTGTAAAATACACATCAATGCATAAAAAACACGCATCGAATTTTACCAACGCACAAAAATACCAATCGGGGCAGCATTTCGCCTTTCAAAAACGGAACTGAACGAAATAAAGATCTTTTCTGTAATCGTAATTTCGTTTTCCTGCGATGCTGCCTCTGTCCTGTATTGTTGTTATACATCATTTTATTCCATAAATCTTTGTATTTCACTTTGAAAATGGGGGGAAAATTTCCGAAAACAAAAATTCAATGGCACAAAAATTCCCGTGTAATCTTTAGGCAAGAGAGCGAGTGCCACTGCTTCTAGGAATTTCTGCTTTTTCGTCGTAATTTGGGTTATTCTCGAGATTGATGCATAACTGAACAGACATATTGGGGCAATTGGTAGTGGTGAAAGATGCTCTCCGCCAGAAACTTTCGAAAACAGAAATTTCATCTTTCAAAACTTTCGGAAACAGTGAAGATTTTTCCCGTAATCATAATTTTATTTTTCACGCGATGTTTCCTCTGCCAAGTATTGTTGTTAAATTTCATTTTATTTCATAAATATTTGTATTTCACCTTGAAAACGGAAGGGAAATGTCCGAAAACGGAAATCTGACATAGCAAAGGTTTCTCCTGTAACTAATTTTTGTTCACAACGATGTTCCGAACGTGTATCCTGTGTTCTGAAATACCCCCCCCCCCAGGTTTGCATTTCAGCTTGATAAGGGGGGGGGAGTTCGTAAATGAAAGTGGTGAAGCTGAAAATATTGTAAGAATTGATGCATGATATTCAAAAGCATTCATATTCTCCAGTTACACTATCTTTTATCTAAAATAGTGAAAGCTATCATGCATTCATGGTCCTCAAACTGAAAGTTCTTTCAGCATGATAGATAAAATTGTCATCCAAGGGACTTGTGAAGCCTACTGTCGTAGCTGATGGTGATGTTGAGCTTAATTTTTCAAATAAGTTTTTCTAAAAAGAAAAATCAGAAAGGACACAACTGGTAATTGGAGTAAAAACAAGAATATTTAAGCGAAATCATTTTAAATGAACTTTCTAAATTCTATACATCTGTCAGAAAATTTTACATTGAAGGATGTTTTTATATTCAAGAAAGTAGCAGATCCTTCACTTAGAGCCAGAACATCATTTGTTTCTGTATTATACATAGTCAAGCACTTTCCATTTATAATAACTGAAAATGAACTTGATATACTGGAAGTGGAATTGCTTGTTATCAAGCTGACAAATTAGAGACCATAGCAGAAACATATAGAATAGATGTCACTTGGTCAGAAATCTCAAAATTAAGAGGCTGTATTGCGATACTTGTAGTTCTACACTCGAGTGCTGCGAGTGAGAGAGGTGTTTTAGTTTAGTGCGAAAAATATCAAGCCCGTTTCCAACCTAATTTAAGTTTAGAAACTGTAGAAGCACTTCTTATTGCAAAAATGAATATGTTCTCCTCTGGGCAAGTGTGTTGGAAACAATATTTTCTGCTGAGGAACTCAAATCTGCAAAACAATGTACAGCCAAATCACTAAAGAAAGCTGTTTATTCAATTTTTTGTTGTGTAAAAAAAATGTATCAGTCATGGTGTATATTATTTTCCATGTGAAAAATTTGGAATATTTTGATACAGATTTTCATGTATATAAATGAATAAGTAAGTAAAAAATACTCATTAAATTAAATGAGTAATACCATGTTTTCCTCAGTTAAAATTATTCTTTTTGGTATGACTACTGAAAAATGGCCAAAACTACTGAAAATTTGTTGGAGTACTACTGAGAATATCTGAAACAGGTTGGCATCCCTGTACATGACCCTCCTGTTGGTTTGTTGAAGCTGGAACCTGGATTCATCAGAGCAAGCTACATGGCTCTGGTCTTCCATGATCCAGTTGCAATTTTCCTTTACCCATGTAGCCTTGTAGCCCAGTGCCATGCTGTTAACAAGGGTACTCCATGGGGTGCCTGCTGTCACATCCCAGTTGTGCCATCATATGCCAAATGGTCTTTGTTCAAATCTTCAGAGATACCCTGTTGTTGAATGCCAAAGTTATCCTCTCCATTGTGGACGTCTGGCAGTGTTACGATGCAGGAGAGCTAGCATTCATCTTTGAAATAAGTATGCAATGCACGTGTAATGAATGAATGAAGGCCGATGAAATAGCACACTTGTTACGTTGAGGAAAAATCGAAAAACACATAATATAATAGAAGTACAATAATATTAAAACCATTGTGCCACTCGCCATCAAATCCCTAGTGATTTTGTGAACAAACTGATCAAGTTCGAGATCAAGAATTCCACTACTGTCGGTTCATCAGAGGTCATTATTGGACAGCTTCAGTTTGCTGTATGTATTCCTTTTCTTGACCAGTCTACCTACCAGTTGCGTCAAATTTTTAGATCCTATAATTATTTGCTTGGTATCATATCCAATCCCACCACCATGAAACTTATTCTCCTGGACAGAGATAAAGTGTGAGACCTAATGTTCCTGGTGTGTACAAAATTCACATTTACTTCTGTTGGTACCACAATTTATATCAACAGCACCTTTTACAACATTACTAAGCACATGGGTGAGCATAAAAAGGATGTTACCCAAGGCAGACCTATTTTTTCTTTGGCATTATTGACTGTCTCAAATACTTCAGCTGTGCCTCTCTAAAAGAATACTGAGAAAATTGCTCCTTTCGTAGACAAAAAGGGGTCTACATTCTCATAACATTGAGATATGTACCTCTTCAAACTGCAATACTGATAGTCTCTATTTTATCCCCATCATTTGAAAAATCCCTTCTATCATCTGGCAGCAACCGTAATGTGAAGCGCTTGAAAATCCAAATCTGGCTGCCAGTCTCACTCCGAATGTTTACAGGTGATCAAGACCCAGGACAGTGGCAAGACTTGTATTTTTTCATTTTTCCTTAATGTAACAAGCATGCTATTTCATCAACCTTCACTCATCTTGTGCATCAGTTTCCATTTTGTGGCCATGTTTTTCATGGAGGCTGCTGGTTTTGGTGTAGACCTTGTGCACATGGGTATGCATGAAAATACCAGATGTTCAATGTTCTGCAGTTGCAGAGATGGTGCACCTCCATCTTAACATATTTCTTACCTTCAGATTCAAAATTTTTCATTTGGTAGGTTACTTGAATGTTTGAAACAAAAAATTAATTGCATCATCTCTGCTATTACACATGAGATTGATTTAGCTGTGCACTGATGACATCAGCTACCATTATGTTTTTTATCTGGGTGTTTAGATTTTTCTTCTTTTTTTTGGGAGGGGAGGGGTGTGTGATCAACAATCTTAAAGGGCTATCTCTAATTTCTTGTCACTGCTTCCAGAATCAAAGAAAGGACCACGAAAACTAAAGAATTGGCAACACTTGTCTCACTAGGATACCAGAGCTAGTAACATAACTAATCCATCAGATGGCATTCACATAGCTGCCAGGCTCTTCCAATTGAATTGGAAAATTCCTGATTTTTAATGTCATTTACAATATCCCAAAGATGCTGATAAAACTAGTATTTTTATTCTCTATTAGAAAGGGGTTTCTGTTGTTCCTTTTCATTATTTTTTACTATATACCACAACAGAGTGTGCCTACTATGTCAAGGAAAGTTCACAGTTCTAACAGAGATGAGAATGTTCTGTTGTTTTCTGCATTTTGAATTTTTATGATAAATTTCCTTCTTTTTCTTTTTTTATTTGATGTCCTGATCATATTCTGCATTTTTAATATTTTCCTGATCATGTTTTTTTTTTTTTTTTTTTGCAATAATGCAAAAGAGTGACTTTCTATTTAAAAAAATCTGAAATGTGTTTTCTTTGTTCCTAGCAGTCTCTTCAAATTCAATTAATATAGCAAGCATTGTTGCCTCATCCCCTTATTGTAAATGAAATTTAATTTTAAAATTGGTAGCTAATCTGTCCATGATGGAAGCAGCACCATTTCTGTGACCCATAAATTTTCACGTAAGCAACAGCAGTACAGATTTTCTTAATTTAATTTAAGCTTAAAATGCATGTTTCCCATTCATTTGTTCCTTTGCTTTTATGTCAAGAAATAATAGAGCAAGCATTTTCTCTTTTGTTTGAAGTGAAATTAAAAGTCAAGAAACAGTATTGTTCAGTAAGATGCAGAGAAACTGTGGGCAATGAAAGATGTAGAGTTTTGATTTTGAACTTAAATTACTTTTCAAACAAATAGAAAAATGTGCAAGAAATTTCAGTGAAATTAAATTTCAAAAATTGGCACTATAATTCACCTCACTGCAAAAATAATTTAAAAGGTTGCAGATATGAAAAAGAAAGTTAAAGCCCAACTTGATCATAAATGATTGTTGACATGCTAGAAAAAGATTTCATAACTAAATTGTGCTGTCATTATGATCAAAGAGGTTCAAAATTTCTTCATAAAGCAAAATGGTGCACATGTCTTTTGCTGAAATAGCCCCCGGTTTCTTTACAAAAGGAAGGATTTCTTGTAACTGGCAGTTTTATATAAATTATATGACATTATCTAAACCTTGTACAATTTCTGTAAATTACTCATAAAAAAATATCTATAATTTCTAATTTGGTTTGTATGTAGAAGATTCTCACAAAATCTTCCTTTTGCTGACCTCTTTCAATGTTGGCAACTATGCATTCATAATCATTCCTAAGTATCTAAAGTTGGTCTACATACTAGTGATTTTGTTTTCATAGTTTCTTTCACTCAAGGTGGTGGTGTGGCTTGTTTTTGATGGGAGCAGGCGAAAGTATCGAATGCAGTCATTGAAAACAAATTTATTGAGGAAGCGGTTTTTTGAAAGACTGCTTTTTCAAAGAAAATGAAACGAATTAATAGAAAGTGAGTTTAGGATAAGTGGCCACAGGGCAAATGGTCACTAGACAGCTGACCACATGGACAAGTGACCACTTACACTTTAAGGGGCCATATAAGAAAATGCAGTTTTTGGCCATTTCTCCTGCATATTGGAAATATACTGCTATGGAATCGCGGGCGGTCGTAGTGAGCGATAGGTTTGCCTCCTCGGGGCACTACGTGGTAACAATGGCACACACAACAGCAACTAGGGCCTCTGTGAATTTTGGAGAGGTGCAAGCTAGTTCTGTGTGACATTGGCGAAAAGACCCCAACTCACTGGGTTTTGTTCCAGAATCCTTAGGTTGAATGACCAACTGGAACCCTCAGCTGTGGGCTAATCCCCCACACTGATGTACTTACCTGATTAAAAAGACAAAAAGAAATATTAAGAATGACTCAAGTGTGGGATATGGTGGACCTACCACACTTGAGAAGGACGGTCCACCACGGAATCGACCTGGACTTTCTAAACGGCGTATGAGAAAGAGATCTCGGCTGAGTGAATGTAAGATTGGTGTATGGAATACTAGAGGTATAAATGGCAAGATGAGTGAGGTGATTGAGGAGATGAATAAATATAGACTGGGTGTGCTGTGTGTAAGTGAAACCAAAAGAAGGAAATTGGGGTAGAAGAAGTGAATGGCACAGTGAGTGTGTGGTCTGGAGTACTGGATAATATGAGAGGACAGGCTGGTGTAGGTGTGGTTTTAAGTGAAAAGATGAAGAACTTGATTCACTCTAGTTGCGTAAGTGAGAGAATTCTCTGGATCCGTTTGAAAGTGAAACTTCAGAGAATTGTAATTGTTGTAGTGTATGCTCCTTGTGACTCGGAACCTTCTGATAAGAAGGAAGATTTCTGGAATGAGCTAAAAGCTGTTTTGAGCCAGTTTGGTGCAAAAGAAAAAGTTATAATAGCAGGGGATTTCAATGCTAGAGTAGGTGTGCAGAATGCAATTTCTGACAATGTTCTGGGTAACTTTAATGATCCTTGTGTGAATGATAATGGTGAAAGATTAATTGAACTCTGCATTGAGAATGGTTTGTGTGTATCTAATACATTTTTCAACCACAAGTATATCCACACATATACTTGGGAAAATCGTACTCTTGGTCAAAAGAGTGCGATAGATTTTGTTGTTTACGATCAGCGTTTGAAACGTTTAGTTGTTGACACCCGTGTGATGAGAGGTGCGGATGTTGGTTCTGATCATTACTTGGTAGTGTCACGAGTGAAACTTAATATTGGTTGGAGGAAAAGGAATAGGAATAGACCCAGGATAGAAAGAATAAAGGTTGATAGGCTCCTTGAAGATCATCAGCGGTATTCTGACTTACTCAGAGAACGACTGAAGGATCTGAAGTCTGGTGAGAGGGATGTAGAAAAGAAGTGGGAATGTTTTAAGAACTGTGTTGTCACTGCTGCTAAAGAGGTCTGTGGCACCATAATAGTGGGTAACAATAGAGGTGATGCTTGGTGGAATAGTGAGATTGATGAGGCAGTAAAGAGAAAGAAGGAAGCCTATTTGGGGATATTGCAATTTAGAGTCTCTGTGGATGAATATCGCTGTAAGAAGCGTGAAGCTGCTAAGCTGGTTCGCCACAGTAAGGCGAAAGATAGGAAGGAGAAAGTGGAAAGGCATGAACTGGCCTTTTGGAAAGATAGGAAGTCCTTCTGGAAGTACATGAGACTCGGGAAAAATAGGGGAAACAAAGTTGTAAGTTGTGTGAAGAATGAGATTGGGGAAATGATATGGGAGCCTAATGAGTTAAGTGAAAGATGGGGTGAATACTTCTGTGAGTTATTAGATCAGGAAAGCAAAGATGATTCTGAGACAGATGCAGATGATATCACAGTGAGGGATGAAAGCACAGGAGGGATCTCAAGAGAAGTGTGTAAAGCTCTAAAATCTCTTCAGAATGGTAAGGCTCCGGGAGTTGATGGCATAACTGCAGAGATGTTGAAATATGGTGGCGACTCTAAAATTGACTGGTTAACTGAAATTTGCCAGTTGTGCTGGGAGTTAGGAATGGTCCCTCGGGATTGGAAGGATGATATCATTGTTCCCTTGTATAAGGGAAAAGGTGATCAGACTGAATGCAAGAACTATCGTGGTATTAGCCTACTGAGTGTGCCAGGGAAAGTGTTTGGTAAGGTTGTTATTGAAAAAGTACGGGGTCTTACATCATTGAAAGTGTGGGATGTTCAGAGTGGTTTTATGCCTGGTAAAGGCTGCACTAACCAGATTTTTGCATTACGCACGATGATTGAAAAGTATCTGGCTGTTGGGAAGAAAGTTTTTACTGCCTTCATAGATTTAGAGAAAGCTTACGACCGAGTGAATAGGACACTTTTGTGGAAGGTATTGAATGAATATGGTGTTACTGGGAATCTACTTAATAGTGTAAAAGCCATGTATGCTGGTAGTAGAGCTTGTGTACGAGTGAATGGTGTTTTATCAAAATGGTTTTCCATTGGTGCAGGAGTTAGACAAGGTTGTGTAATGTCACCATGGCTGTTTAATATATTTATGGATGCATGCATGCGTGATGCCAAAATAGATAATAGTGATTTATGTCTTGGTGATATCCGTGTGTGCTGATTGCTGTATGCTGATGACACTGTCCTGTTGGCAGAGAGCAAAAGTGAGTTGCAGAGTATGTTGACTCGGAAGCACGAAGTTTGCATGAAATTCAAACTGAGTATAAATAAGGGAAAAACCAAAGTTATGGTGTTTGAGAGAGGAATGGGTAGCACTGAATGTGATGTAAGTATAAATGGCACTGTGATTGACCAGGTGAGTGAGTTTGTGTATTTAGGAAGCATGTTTGACAGAGAGAACAAGTTGGATGGTGAAATCAGTAGGCGAGTGAATTCTTCTTTGAAAGTCATAGCTGCTCTGGGAGGTTTTCACAGGAATGATGGGTTCTCTAGAGAGTCCCACATGGCTGTGTATGAAACTGTAATTGTTCCTACTCTGATGTATGGCAGTGAAACCTGGGTACTGCAGAAGAAACATAGGAGTTGTTTGTGTGCTGGAGAAATGCGTTACTTACGTGGGGTTTGTGGCAAGACACTATATGATTGTGTGAGAAATGAAGATGTATTGCAGTTGTGTGATGTGAAGCAAAATGTTGTTTGCAAGGTGGAGACCAATATGCTGCGGTGGTTTGGCCATGTTGAAAGAATGAGTGATGAAATGCTTACTAAGAAAATCTTTTCAGCCCAAGTGGCAGGAAGGAAAGGCAGAGGAAGGCCAAGGAAGACATGGGTGGATCAGATTCAGGAGTGTCTGCATGAGAAAAAGATTGAGTATGAAGTATAAAAGATCTTGTGTACGGCGTGTAATGGACATCAGAGAAGCACGAGTTGTATGTCAAGATCGATGTAAATGGAGAAGTTTGATACGACAACAATAAGTAAAAATATCTGGAAGTTTGTATTTCATTTTGGAGCTAACCTCTGAATCTCAGAGAACAGCTTAGTGATATGTATGTATGTATGTACTGCTATGGAAAATCTGATGTGCACAACAAATATTATTGTCATTACAAAATGATAATTGAATTGGAAACTCTCCATTGACATAAACGAATTATTCTTATACCAGTAGTAATGTGCTTTGTTGAATTGTATTAGGTGGTCAAGTGAAAATTACACTTTCATTTGGGAAATAGGTTGCCCTGACTTTATAGATTTTTTAAACTTATGGTGTTCAGTGAAACCCACAAAACATTTTTTATAGCATGACTCGTGCTATAATTCCGTTGGATGACATTCATGGGATTTTTTTATTTTATTCGGAAGTGGGAAACTGCAGACTTCAGTGCTAAATATTTGCTTTGGCAACATGCACACGACTTTGTTCTGCTTAAGAACTGTCAGATGTCGCACTTTTACTAAGGCACAAAACATCAATTATAAGACCCTAGGCCTATTAAACAGTTTTTATTCAGTCATGCTCATTCATAAGGTTTGTGCACCATGTGAAGTTAGTAAGATTGCACGTTTACTTGGTCACTAAAAATTAATTAATCGGGCCTAGGCCTTTTTAACAGTTTTTAATCTGCAGATCTCATTTTTGTAAAGTTTCATAACAAGTCAAGTTAACAATATTGCAAATTTTAAAATGGCCTAGGACCTAAAAATTAGTGTTTAATGACTATGTAAAAATGCATTACTCACTTGACTTTGTATGCAAACCTTATTAATACAAGTAAGGCTGAGTAAAAACTGTTATTTCACCAACACAAAAAGAGCACGAGGAGGTAACAGCAACAAAATTGTAAACTTTAGAAGTGATCTGCATACAAGTGGTAAAGGTGAAATCAAAAGTGTAATTTTTGTAAAACCCCTGATGGTTTTCTGGTCATCCTACATGAAAGTGGATACGAAGAAATAAACAATGCAGTTTTTATTCAGCCACCTGAACACTTTTGTGGCCATTTGGCTGTATCTCTTATATTTGTGATTTTCGAAAAGCTTACCCTACAATATTGAATTTTTCGGTGATTTGAGTTCACTTAAAGCCCTGATTTTTGAAAATTTTGGCGTGTGATGTATTCTCCATTTGACAAATTTGTTTTTGATTAATCATGTTTGATGAATTTCTTTTTGATAAATTCAATTTCAATTAATTCACCTGGATCCGTTTTCGATCACACCAAAAATATTCTTTTTCAATGTTTGGTCATGTCGGGAAGTTACCTCAGAAGTTTTTTAAGTGTGTTTGATTAAATATTTTTATTGAATTACATTTTTTTCCTCTGAATGTACTGTTATGGGTTTTTAGTGAAAAGTGTTGTGTACTGTTTTTAGGTGAGAACCTTGGTGTTTATGTGATAAACAATCTGCTATTGAGAGAAGAGCAACGCACTTCTCCCAGTTTAGCATACATGACACCATCCGAATTGCTTTGGAAGAAAGATGAAATCCTTGTTATTACTGAAAAGAAAAACTACACCATTGCAGACTATTATGATTTCTTTCAAGACATTGGATTTCCCACTGGGTTTGAAATGTGGAAAGACACTCGTAATTTGACACTAGATTTGATTCCCCCTGGTGTTGAAGTGCACTGCATGCACGGTGTCAATGTTTCAACAATCGCCAGGTAAGTCTTTTACTTTTATGTGCTATTAAATTTACATGTTGAATCATTTCTTTTAAGATAGTTTGAAAACTGAAATCCATGTACTAGTAGAGCAGAACCTCAGTTATACATTTTGCAGTTATTAGTTTTTCACCTTTGTGTGGAATTCTGCACTAATCCTGATATTTTACTGTTGTCCCTTTCACTTTTTCAATATGGTTACACGTAATTCATTTATATGCATTTTGCTATTTTATGTTAAATTTTGAAATTCAGATTATCAAAAATACACTGTTCTTTGATCCTTTTAAAAGTAACATGGTATGTTACAACTTGGAGAAAATCAAGACAGCATTGTTTTGCAACCATCAAATAGATGAGCAACTAAAAATTTACTAAATAACTAAGGCACTTTTTCTTTTTTTTTAACCTTAGATTTCGAAGTTAGCACATAGCTACTCTTTGTATGCATTTATTCATTTTTCCATTGAAGTATAAATGAAGGCCTGTAGGAGTCATAAGTGGTGGTATGTGATTTTTTATACAGTAAAATATCTATTTGGAACAACTGTATTTACACAACGAAATTAAATTAAAATGGATATTAAAGCTGCTGCACAAGTGAGAAGTAAGGAGTAAAGTACGTTTTGATCAAATAAGATCCTTATGTTTTGTTTAAACTCCTAGCATTACAGTACCATATTTAAAAGTCTTAATTCTGTAATTTTTAGGTAAAATTCCTAGCGGTTGCAACACAAATCACATGAACTCACCATTAATTGAGCCGCGGATGGCTTAGTGGTTAGTGTTTCAGATTGTCGATGCTGGGTCCCCAGGTTCTAGCCTGGGCTGATCTTTCAGAGATGGTGTGATTTACTAACAATCGCTGAATATCCGCCGTGCATCGGACGAGCACGTAAAGTGACGGCCCCCAGGCTGGACCCACTGGTTAAATGGGTATCCTTTCCTATGTCCTCCCTGAAATTCTCTCACCCATCTATGTGCAATATCGTACTTGTACGGTGGCGCCATCTACTGTACTCTAATCTCACTACAAACTGTTCTGTCAAAGTCGCTAGACTTGCTCTCATTCCTTCCGTTTCTGTGTCCTGCCCAAAAGGCGATCTCGCTGTAGGTGGCTGGGACCTAAACTCTACTCCCTGTGGACGGAAGTCCTACATGAAAATGACAAAAAAGCTGTTCTTTTTTTATTATTATTATTATTGCATGATCAGGACATAACTCACTTTTTTAATGAAAATAAAAAAAAACATTTATTTTAAGAAATCTCGTGGCACTGTAAAAAAAAAACATAAAACATATTTAAATGAAATCCATTTAAATATGTTTCTTTGATGATCATTACACACACACACACACACACACCAGAGCTGAGTTAGATGATCATTAAACACACACACCAGATCTGAGTTAGGGCTCAGTTTTAAGAGCCCGAGCCCGAATTTTATATTGTAAGATACAGCCTGGGCCCGAACGAGCCCGAAAACTATGACTAACCTATTTGGGCATTAAACAAAAAGTGGCTTCCACACTTCTATTCTTTCTTCCCCGTGTAATTAACCAATGTCTTTCTCAACTGAAGACTGCAGAAGGGATGTCCATCTATTTCTGTAGTTTTTCTTTGACCATCCATTTCTTCCTGAAATGTTTCTGGTGGCCAGGGATCAGGAAGAATCGAGAGGCACAAAAATTTACTCCGTAGGTTGCTCAATGAATTAGCAGAGAACTTCCCCTTTGAGGCAGGGAGCAAACTTCTGTTAGCTTGCTATCTACTTACTATCTAAAGTTCTTAAAGAAACTTCCTTTGAAGAAATTCAGTAATTCATGACCTACCATATTTGTTACACACACACACACACACACACACACACACACACACACACACACACACACACACACACACTACTTATGCATGTTTGTATAAAAAATGACTTTTTTTAAAACTGATAAGATCAGGATGTTATCCACTTGTAAAAGTGAACAAGAATTGAGATCATCAGAAACAGTAAGAGCTGCAAAAAAAAAAAAAATTAAAAATAAATAAAACTATCTTTGTATTACGTGTACAAATAAGTTTTACAGCATTTTTTGTGTGACTTATACCGCTAATTTACATATCAGACATTCCCCCGTGTCATGTGACCGTAACTGGCCCAGAGTATAAAGCGTGACACAGAAGTTTGCCCAACAGTCAAATGCACTTGCACATCGGTAGGTGAAAGATGGCAAGCAGTACTGCATTTATTCGACACTGCATTCGTTACGAATTTCATCAAGAAAAAAGTTCTGCAAAAGCATGTGCATCGATCTGTTCTGGGGGAGAATATTGTATCGAAGAGCACGTGTGAGTTTTTGGTTTAGACAGTTTAAAGCAGGCGATTTTGATGTTGGCGATCGAGAACGTAGCGGTGCCTCGCAGAAGGTTGCACATGAGGAACTGCAAGCATTGCTGTATGAAGATTTGTCTCAAATTCAAAAAGAACTAGTTGAACAACTGGGGGTAACTCAACAAACCATTTTAATCGTTTACGCGCAATGGGAAAGATTTAGAAGGAAGGAAAATGGGTGCCACATAACCTGAGCCAGAGGATCAAGGATTAGCGTGTCATGAAGTATTTGAATCTGTTGAATAAGCAACACAGAAAGTCTTTCCTGTGGAAAATTGTTACGGGGGATGAAAATTGGATATGGTACGACAATCCCAAACACAAAAAACGCTCGGTAGACCCTGGTGAAGCAACGACTTCGACACCGAAACGCAATATCACTCCAAGAAAGTTCTGATGTTCATCTGGTGGGATATGAAGGGTGTGCTCTATCGTGAACTATTGGAACAGGGTCAAACTGTTACTGCTGATCGCTACAAGCAACATTGCTGCGACTGAACCAGGAAATCTGACGAAAATGCTCACAGGCAAAAGATTGCGTCCTGTGAAATTACTGCATGACAATGCTAGGCCGCATGCCGTGAAATCGGTCAAGGAAACGTTATTGACGCTTGGTTGGGAAGTTTTGAGGCATCCAGCGTATAGTCCCAACATAGCCCCTTCAGGCTATCATTTGTTCCGATCGATGCAACATGGTGTGTCTGCTGTACGGACATGTGACGAAGTGCAAAACTGGTTTGATGACTTCACCGCGTCACACAACAAAGTATTCTTCATGGCTTGAATCCATCAGCTGCCCGACCGATGGCGGAAGGTGACAGATAATGACTGCACATATTTTGATTTGTAAAGGTATTGTTGTTTTCTCTCGAATTACATGTTGCGTTGTCTTAAAACGCTTTAAAACTTATTTGTACACCTAATAATATGCATCATCCAACAGCAGTTGCAGAACTGTTGCAGCTAATCAGCATCTGACTAATAAAAAAAAGTAATATTAATTCAAATAATAGAAGTCATAGTAAAAAAACACATTGTGCCATACGTAATAGCAATTTTGGCTTGTCCCAAAACGAAAGATGTGTCCTCCACACTTAGTTATTTTCCCTCTTGTGTGAGCTTCAGGTAGTAGCTTGAAAGGAGCCAAGTCTGGGTTGAAAGTATTTGCAATGGTTCAAGTGTTTTAGTGTGTTACTGTTTGAAATTTGGTCTTTCTGGAATGATTTTTAATACCTGAAATTTAAAAAATAATGCAGTTTGATTAGATTTAATGTATATTTAATAGATTTTTTGTGTGTACTGAATGTCGACCATGTGGCTTGGTGTCATATGAGGGAAAAACATGTAAAATGTAAATTATCCCTTTTAAGTGTGTTTAAATTGATTTAAATGCATTTCTTAAATTATTAAAAAAAATAAGTCAGTCTAACATCCTGGTCATGGCAAAGATGCTTATATGTTTTGGGGTTACATATTTCATGTTCATATATGGGAATATTTAAGCTAAGTCCATGTAATTTTTTATTATGATTGCTTGGAATTTTACATAAAAATTATAGAGGCATAAGATTTGTTCATGGACTTGCAGATTTCCATTCCAGTTTTTTCATCATCATTAATCTTATTGAATATTATGGGTGATAAAAACTGAAGAGAAATTTGGGAGGGGGGTCGAGGAAGGAGGGTCTTTCACATGTTCTGCAGAAAAATCCTTGTATCGAATATGGGCTGTGTAAACGAGACTTTGATTGGGGTAATAAAGAATGTAAAAGTTACCAAAAAGACTCTGAAAACAAGTTAGACAAACTGAAAAAATTACTATGGTATGGTAACCATAAAGCTTTTTCTCAGGATGTTCCCTCTGTCTAGGATTGTTGTGCAATGTTTTATATCATAAATATTTGCACTTCAGTATGAAAAACGGGAAAGATTTCTGAAAGTGTAAGTTGGACAGAGTGAAGATTTTTCTCGTAATCTTTGTGTGTGTGATGTTACTGCTGCCATGTAATGTTAAATCTTATTTTTTCTCATGAATAATTGCATTTCAGCTTGATGAAAGAGGGAAAGTTTTCTGAAAATAGAAGTGACAAAGTGAAAAAATTTGTAAGAATTGATGCTGGTGTTCAAAAGTATTCATGGTCCTCAGACTTCTTTCAACATAATGGATGAAATTATAGTCATGAAATCAGGAAGAATAAACATTGAAACCTGTTTGTGTACACGAACTATGGACTACAGACTTTAAAAGCACAGGGTAAGTCTGTAGTTCAGTTCTTCAGCAAAGTGGGTTCTTTGGGAGAAGCAATTGATTCCAACTTTGCCAAAATCAGAAGAAATTAAAAAAAAATGCTGCGGGACCTACAGTGCAGAAATGAGAAAGAAAAATATCGACAGAAATAAAAATTTAGCAATGGATGCTGTGCAGCTTCAACCATTTTATTTTGTTTTGAATTCAATAATTTTATATTGTGAATATAGTGATGTGCACCAGTTTAATATGTACATTAATACCAAGGTGAGTCATAAATTTGTCTTGTTTGCAGCTAAAAACTTTAATGATACAAGAAAGTCACACATGCTAATCTCTTTCTGTAAAATGCAGTTCGTTGTTTTCCATAGTCCTTCAACAAAGTTCCATCCGAGCTATGATCCCATGGTGGTACCACTCAGCAGGTTTCAAGAACAGAAATTCTGTCATGCCAGATTCCACATCTACCACTGAATCAAAGTGCCATCCTTGTAGGAAACGAGCCATGGAGCAAAACAGGTGGTAATTAGATGGGAGCAATCTGGTCTGTATGATGTAGGATCTCAACCACTTCCAGTTGCTGTAGTTTTTGGTGGACCACTCTGAAAGTGTGACTTGGGCCATTATTCACTTCCAGCAGTGCCCACTTCCTGTTAATGAGTGTAATTTTCTTCTCTGCAAAAAAAGTAGACATGTTTGGTGATGAAATCATGCTTCTTTAAGATGATTAGTTGGACTGAAAACTCCTCAACAAAATCCTCTGTGGTTTTGCAAATAGTTTCAAATGAACAGTGGTCCACTGAAACCCACTGCTTGTAGGTGATGTTATCAATCATTTCTTTTTCAAGACTTGTCAAATAAGGCTTTCTTGAGTTCATCAGTGCTAGGACATGAATCACAGTCACCTAAAAAACATTTCTGTGCTGGGGGATTACACATAATTCTTGATAAGCAATGTTGATATGTTTTTAAAGAAGTATTGTGTCCTTGCAGGGTCACTTTGTTTAAATTAACACCAGCGATCATGAGCTTTACATTGTGATGTGTTGTGCACACACAGACAGTGTGAGTCCCACTAGCTCCTGCTATAATGCAGCTCCTTGGTCTTAACTCAGCAAATTTTGAAAATCCTATCTTTTCAGATCGGTACTTGGACTTGAAAAGTTGGTAAATTTCTCTAAGATTACCAAGTATCAGACGCTTTTGGACATGAGTTGGACAACCATCTTTGTCTTTGATTGAAGTATAATCTTTCTTGTTGGGCATTTGCTGACTTCTTGATTGCAGTAAAATTCCTTTACTAAGTTGACTGTGTCTTGAGGTAAAAATTTTCCAGGTTTGGGATTAGGTGAAGATAAAATTCTTTTCTTTCACAAGTTTTTTTGCCTTCCTTGCAATGTAGTTACTCCAAATTCACTTTCTATTTTTTTACAGGACCAGCTTTTTGGTAAAACTGTCAAAAGCATGAGCTATTTACTTCTGTTCGTAGTTTTAAAATTTTCCTTTAGTTGCTGAATATTTTCTGAACCAGCACAGTGACATTCTTCCTCATCTAAATCATCTTCAGAAGTAAAAAATAACTCTTTGTAGGTCCTTTTAATCTTTCCCATCTTTTTTTGCAATACTTCTTAGACTTATTTAATACTTTCTTCTTGCACACCGCAGACTCGCCAAGGGAGGTCAAAGAGGCATTTAAGTGGCTTGAAGCAGCATCAGGGTCCGAATACTGAGACTCCTTAATATGACTAGGACCAGGAATCTCAATTCTCAGGAGGAATTTCCTTTTCAAGTATATTGTTTTCCATCTGACAAGGCTTCTCTTTTCGTAACTGCAATCTGCATGAAGTGCATACTTTCATGTGCGGTTTGATTTCATTATTTAGTGAAACCATCCAATCAGTTACTTTCCTCAAGTTTTTAACTAACCCAGTGCCCCCTTTTTTTAAAAAAGGGTTGCAACAGTTTTTTGACCACTTATTCTCCTCCATATTTCAAATCATGTAATTATCAAACAGTTAATGAAATAAACTTAATAAAGACTAATAAAGCAGCTTCACAACAAAAATGTCCTAGAAAGCTTCACTAAACACACACTGTCCAAATGAACTGAAGTGCACACAGAGCCAGACCACAACTAAGCTGTCTGGAAGGTAACATGGTGGGGGAATGGCACATGAATAAACAGGCACAAGCATGTCAGAGCTTGTCTTGCATGTTTTGAACAGTTCCTTTGCCAAAATAGCCTGCCCTATCTCCACACACACATTAGGGTTGGTCAAATAAACCCGAAATTCTCTGATCGAAACTCCCTAGTACGGAAAAGTTGTGAGTGAGCACCATTAAGAATTGTATGAAATATTTTTTGAATCGGCTAATATCTTTGGCTCTGACCAGAGGCTCAAAGTTTAGAAATTTCACAAAAAACATGAAATTTTTGAGTGTCCGTCGAAAATACCAGAATTACTCAGATCGAAATGCCCTAGTGCAGAAAAGGTTTTAATAACCAACAACAAATATATAAATTATAATTCCAATCAGTTAATTTATTCGGCTCTGGCCAAAGGCTCGGAAGTTTCGAAATTTTACATAAAAAACACGAAAACACGAAATGTATACGGTTGTTTATAGATTAAAACTAGTCTCCGACGTTTCATCATTGTCTCATAATTATTCAGTTTTACGATGTCTTCAGGTTGATTTGTTGAAGTCAGATTTGTAATCAAACTCTGGCATGATCTTTCTAGACAGTAGGGTGGATCGTATGTATCCATCCCTATTGTCATGCCCACATACGCGAGCAGATGCCTGTCGCTAGTTTCACTATCCGCACAACAGCTTGCGTGTGACACGGAAATCGGGAGAAATCCCAGCCGTTGGCCTTTTTGTGAAGACTCATCAGTTTGTCTTAGCCCACTCTGCTCAAGACTGGATGTGGTGTAACTTCACAGTGAAACCAGTCAATAATGTCTATGTAGTCCTTGGCTTCAAAGTTAAGCTTAGGCACAACAAAGCTGCTGACAGATTCACTAACAGTCCCCCTTGCCTTGATTATTCTCCTGACTTGGAGCTGTCTAATTTCGGCTCTATCATCTGTAAGCGTAGCCAACAGCAGATTTTCAGGGGAGCAAAAATTTGCCTGCATCCGAACTTTCATGACATATTCCACAATCTGCCTGAATCCTGAAGATGGATTTGTAGTAACGATGTGTAGCCTCAATAATATGTTTGCAGTTGTCAACCAACGGGAGTGTGAGAGCGTCCCCGGATTACGTTGACTGAGGTCAGATGAGCAGGTGCCTGACTGAACTGCATGTGATATTTCCAGCAAATATCTTTGGTCTGTACTGTCTGAGTCTGAAGCTGTAACTGAAGGTAAATTACATTCCACATTTTCATATTTGACTACGGGTAACTATTTGCATCCAGGAAGTTGTTTACCTATGGGACCACAGTGCGACTCGAGACCACTTGTTGGGCCATCTATATGTTTGAACAGGTGTCTGAGAGGTAGCTCGTTCAAATGAAGACCTGCCAATTTTTAGCTGCAGACGATGAATTATACCAGCCAGATTTGTACCCAGCATTTATTGCGGTTCCATCACAACTGATTACTTGAAGTTCACTGAAGTCACAAACCTTCGAGACCACGTACTCATATATGCTGTTGGCTATTTCAAGCGCTGTGCCAGATTTGGGAGTCATATGTCCTGTATACAGTGACAATGGCTCCTTCACTAGCGAGATGTGTTCCTCTGTGACGGTTCTCCGGTAAAATTTTGTCCCGATTTTTACTTGAGCTAATGTCTAGTCCTTAGGCAGGCTTTGATTTTATTATTTTTTTTAGCAGTGGCAACACTTGCTAGTGGCCTTATTTTTTACTAGCAAATTGCATTATCTACTAGCAAAAGTTTATTAACATTATACAAAAGGAACTTTAACATGTTCCCCTCCATTAGTCAATCATGACAAATTTTGATTTCACCCCTGTAACTCTCACATTGTAATGCTGAAAAGATTACAAATATTAAGATATAACGCACCTTCACATGACCTGACAGATCAATTCTAAAAATTTAATTTGAATGCAAATATTTAAAAAACATTGTTTTTATTTAACTTTATTCACAAAATTCAAGAACACTATTCAAAATCTTAAGTTATTTTCTGTATGGTTTACGATCTGGGTTTCTGGTCTTCTTATCATACCACTTTAAAACAGCAGGCCTGGGGTCAAACTTGTCTTCGGACGGACCTTCAACCTCAATACTCATGCCAGCATTCAATGTTTGTAAGTTTAAACTGCCCCTCCAATCACCCTGGATTCTCTTCACGAAACTGGATCCAACCTCACATGCAGAAGTAGATAAGGGAAATATACTGGATATTTCTACTAGTGCCAAAATGTTTTTATAATGTTTGTACTTTTCAAGAAACATTCGTTTTCAGAAAGCAGTTGTTCCTTTTTTTTTTTTTTTTTTTTTTTTTGTATGCGTCTAAAATATTCCACACGCACAATGCAGTGGCACTTTACAGTTCTCACTAAAACATTCAAATTTTTTCCAATAGCAACTTTTGTTACAACCACTTTTGATCACTAGCAAAATGCATTCTGATGAAGGTAGAAGTCGCTACCAAAACGTCCCGCTTATAATTTTCAACATAACGTACGCATGTGATGACAATTTCAAGAATTCTTTTAATGCATTTGCTTGCTAGCGATTTGCTACTATCTACTGGTTGAAATCAAGGCCTGCATTACGGCCATTAAAATATAAACCTCTCAAGGCGGTATCGAATGGATTCTTTGTTTGAAGCTGCTTGCAACATTTTTCTTTCGAATTTTGCTTTTGTCTGCTACGAGTGAAGTGTCTGATTTCAATATGAGGTCCATATCCTGAAGCGCGCTAGATGCTATTGCAGCAGTTGCTCTGTCAGACACACCAAATCGCTGACTACTAAGTACAGTTGTGGAAAGTGGTACTCACGTTTGAGAAAGGGGTTGAGTTGGCTTACTGGTACTGGGGCAACACAAATCATGTATTCCTTCATCAGAAACTAATTTGGTTTCATTTGGTTCATTGTCGTCAGTCCCACTGGAAACTCGCACAGTCTCCTGTTTTCTGGGAAGAGCAGAATCTTGTAATTTTCTCTTGAACATTTCCTGGTTGATCTCTGATCCACAAGGAACAGTCGTTCTTTGGCTGGCACTTTATTAACTGAAGGGTAAGTGCATTTATTTATATCTGAGCACTTGCAAGCAGCTATATCAAAATGTGTTGCATTTGCTTCATGCCTAAACTTTTCAACCATATCTTTCACTGTTTGACTTTTAGTAATATGTCTACTAGAACACTTCACATTAACTTTCTTGTGGTATGAGAGCAACATAGCACATACATGCTGCTGAGAACCTGTTGGAATAGACGCTCTTTGAAACAACTTCAATTTTCCCAGCCACAGTGTCTGCAATACATGAGAAATTAGGTTCTTGTTTGCTGTCAGTATCCAAAATAATTTTGTCTCTCTCGTTGAAACACAATGCCTTATGACATCATATGTCAGTAAGCTGGCTGTCACACAGATCTTTCGCGATTCCAAAAATGGGACAAATAAACATTTGTCTCAGAGGAGGCTTTGAACTTGGAAGACTTGCTAATTGCCATTCCTTCGCCATTACGCCAGCAAAGTTATACTGCCGCCTGTCATTACAGTCAAACTAGCGGAAATGGCGCAGCACCAGTGGTGGCCTTGAATCCCCTCCCCCACCCACCCCACCCCACTCCACATTGCTAAGAGCAACAGCAGTCAAGTTCATTCTGAGGAGGGTGGACCAAGACAGGATGACTGGATTGGCTAAAAGGGAGTCTAAATGCGAGTATATTATTGCAATACATTTTGCGTTTTTACGTAAAATTTTGAGCCTTTGGTCAAAGCCGAATAAATTAACTGATTAGAATTATACTTTATACATTTGTTGTTGATGGTTATTAAAACCTTTTCTGCACTAAGGCATTTCGATCCGAGTAATTCTGGTATTTTCGATGGACACTCGAAAATTTCGTGTTTTTTGTGAAATTTCCAAACTTAAAGCCTCTGGTCAGAGCTGAAGATATTAACCGATTCAAAAAGTATTTCACAATTCTTTGTGATGCTCCACCTTGAAATTTGGACTGACTGGCTACAAAACATATATACCTTTAAGTGTGAATATTTTTTAAATAAAAAAAAATGTTTTTCTGAAAACTCAAAATATTTTTTAAATTTGTGAATTTTTTTAAAATGTACAATTGTCATGTTATATAACAAATGAAAGCCCTATTCATAAGCTTTAAAATACACATGTCCCATGTCTGTAGGTATCTTGTAAATGGCATTTGAAGTTTTATGATGGCTAGTGAATTTTGGCCTTTTTAAGGCAATTTTGAAAATTCAATATCTCAAAAATGGGTGGACAAATTTTTTTAAAACAGCTCATGGTAAGGTACAAATGTACCAAAAATGAACCAAATCCATGATATTAAGGTTCCATGCATTGGTTGATATGGCATGGAATGACTCGAAGGCAATCCTTTGCCAATCAGCAAAGGTCCAATTTTGATACTGTGGTGCAATGTAGGCCTTTCCTGCCGATGCACCTTCATTAACATAGGTTCAGTGACCATCCATCTGCATTGGAGCCCCATACGCAGTAGGTATTGCTGAACTGTTGGTTTAGACACACTTCCTGTATCCCCATGGTTCATTTGGCCAGTGAGTTGCTCCACTGTAACATGTCGATCGGCCCTCTTGCACCTTCGAAGCCGACATTCACCTCTCACATCAATGGCACATGGTGCTCTGCAGTTTCCATTGTTGTTTATTCACAGTGGTGTCATTTCTCCAATCATGAAGATACATGTACTTGGAGTGCCACTTTTCCAAAATAAGAAATCAACGCTGCCAACGTTTTGTACTAGTTTTGTACACCCAAAAGAAAATTTTGTTCACCACCGGAAGTGGTATTTTTCGGCTCTTTAAAAGTGGCACTCCAAGTACATGCTGGAGTGCCACTTTTTCAAAATCGAAAATAAATACTGCCAAAGTTTTGTACTAGTTTTGTACACCCAAAAGAAAATTTTGTACACCACCGGAAGTAGTGCTTTTCGGCTCTCTAAAAGTGGCACTCCAAGTACATGCTGAGTGCCACTTTCTCAAAATCGAAAATAACTACTGTCAAAGTTTTGTACAGTTTTGTACACCCAAAAGAAAATTTGTACACCACCGGAAGTGGTACTTTTTGACTCCTTTGTAGCCCTCGAGAATGTACTTGGACTGCCACTTTTCCAAAAATGAAAATAAACACTGCCAGAGTGTTGTCCTAGTTTTGTACACCACAGGAAGTGGTACTTTTTGACTCCCCTTTGTGGCCCTCGAGCATGTACTTGGAGTGCCACTTTTCCAAAAACGAAAATAAGCACTGTCTTAGTTTTGTACACCCAAAAGAAAATTTTGTACACCACCGGAAATAGTTCTTTTTGACTCTCATTTGTGGCCCTCGAGCATGTACTTGGAGTGCCACTTTTCCGAAAACGAAAATAAACACTGCCAGAGTTTAGTCCTAGTTTTGTACACTCAAAAGAAAATTGTGTACACCACCGGAAGTAGTACTTTTTGATTTTTCTTTGTGGCCCTCGAGCATGTACTTGGAGAGCCAATTTTCCAAAATTGAAAAAAAGAAGACTGCCAGAGTGATGTCATAGTTTTGTACACCCAAAAGAAGATTTTGTACACCACCGGAAGTGGTACTTTTTTACTCTTGATTTTTCGAAGCAGTAGCTTAAATGGTTAACTAATTTGATTAATATTCCTAGTTTGTTGCATATAAAACACACTTTTGTAATGCCCAGAAGCCGAACGGCCAAGTTGGAAGAATCAGCAAAAGAATTTATGTTTGAAATCTCCTTTCCCTTAACTTTCCACTCAATGAAAGTTCGAAGGTCATCTTCATAAAAAATCGTCACATTGTGATTCATCATTTGACACAAAATAGCTCTTAGATCAACATATAGCAACAATACGTATTCGTTTAAATCTCTCTTTATATCAGTTCCCCACAATTACTTGCAATCTTTCTCTCTCTACCCCTCCCCCCCCCATTATTTACAATCAAGGTTGTCTATAAATTTTGCTGTGACTCACTGTCAGTGTCGCTAAAATGTACAAGCTGTTTAGAGAAGTAACGGACTCTTCAGTGGGAAAATGTTTAGTTTAGAAGCAACTCGAAAGGAGGGTTAAGTTACAGGTATAAGTCACAGACTGAAATTCAAGCAATTTGAATTTCTGTGCAATGTTTTTTCAATCTAGTGGTTTTCAGTTAAAACAAAATTTTTATATTTAAGCATTGCTTTGTAGAAATAAAAAGATATTCAGTGAAACTTCGGCTATGCGTACTCCAGTTATATTTTTTGACATTTATACGTAATTCTGCATTAGTCCCGATATTTTACTGTAGTTTCTAAGCTTTTCCAATTCAATAATAGCTAATTAATTAATTTATACGCTTTTTTCGATGTACATAAATTTTGTAATTTCTGATTTATCACAAACTCAGTTCTTTGATTCGTTTACGAACCTTCATCCCATCAGAGAAGGGTATGCTGTTTACTTTCGGTTAGCGTTCTTGTGTTCCTTCTTCGTGCAAAGTTGAACCTTGATCTCATCAGAGAGGGATATGTTGTTTAGTTTCGGTTTGGATGAAAAATTTATTTCGCAATCTTTGCTCTGAATAAAACGTGCACTTAGGCAAGCTACAACTCTTGGCATGGTGCGGACGTTTTTTGTTGTTGTAGTTCAGTCATGAAATAGATGGTGCAAAACTTAATAACGTTCATAGTTATGTTTTTTCTCTGACTTTGACAAATTTTAAACAAGCAAAGATTAGAGAATATTTTACTCAAATACTATTGAGAAATCAACTTGTAAACAATTTGCTTTTAAAAGAGCGATGCTAATAAAGAAGGAGTAATAGGGGTATGAATATAAAACAAAATAACATTCGGATTTACAACAAAATTTTTAAAAAGTAAAGATTTTTTTTTTCATGTATTGAAAATGCGAAATTGTACATAATCATTTTGTCATGTAGTTTTTAAAATATTTGGCCAAACTTTGGGAACTTGTTTAACCGCCATTTTGGTGATTAAAAAAAATCATATAAAGGGCCGGGTACTTTTCCCCCGCAGCGTTATCCCACATGAGCATGGGCGTCCGCTGCAACTTTTCCGGGGAGGGGGCAAACGGGTATACTCCCACTATCATAATTGTTATGGATAGGTTTTGCTCATGTGTGTAATTAATAGTTAAATTTAGCAAATGTTAAAATTAAGGTAAATATTGACTTAAGGTGAAAATTAAAATTTGGGAGACGGGTGGATGCATTTCGAAACAAAAAGTAAATTCAATCGATTGAGGCCATGATAAATGAAAATAAAATGCAATGGAATTAGGACATTCCAAAAGTTATTATTGAAAGTTTGCGTTATTTGGATTTACGATGAGCTGTGACACCTGCAAGTGTAAAATAAGTAATTATTGTTTACATGTGTACCAAATTTGTGAACACTAAAAAATGGATGGTACACTTTGAAAGCACTGATATCCTAAGTGAAAATCCCCCAAATACGTGGCGTCAGTTGAATAAACAAATACATTGCACTTTCCACGTTTTACCAACACACAGCATAACAATTTTTCGGTTGCTGGATATCCTACACATTGAAGCTATTTAACCCTTTGGCTGCGGGTTGTAATACGATCGCTCTGCAATCGCCTTATTGGTGCACTGCTGAAGGAAAGTGCGAGGCCACATGGAGATTCCTCGTGGAGGATGTGGATCCTACAATTGTCGGTGGTTGTACTAAACTATGTAATTATAGCCTTGATGTTTTTCTTAACACTCACGGCTACCCGTCACAGTAGCATCTGTAAAGAGATCGTTTTCCAAATTAAAATTTGTAAAAACTATTTGAGAAGCATCATGTCACAAGATAGGCTGCAGGAACTGTTACTGCATAGAAAGGCAGTTTGCCAAAAGAATGGACCTCAACGCTTTATAATTTCGCAAAAAAATGAAGGCTAGAATGAAAGACTTAGGCCTAAAAACATGAAAATTTCCACTTATCGCATAATTAATTTTCAACTTGTATTTTAATCATATAATTATAATTTATATTATATCTATATTATGTAGTTATGTGGTACACTCAATGGTCGAAGTGGCACAGAGCTACTGCCAGTATGGTGTAGACCATAGATCCACATAGTATAAATAGGAGGTTTCGAAAGAAATACATTCCACTCCGTATAATTGTTTTTTTTTTTTTTTTTTTTTTTGGTTTGGTATTGAAAAATTAATGTATATAATCTTATAAAATTAATGTAAAAATTAAAAAAACTTCATTGAAGGGTTTGTGGTCGGTCTCTTTCAATCTCAGCTGCTAATTATCAATTTTATCCGTTAAAAATGCCATTTGCCGTTTTTTGCGTTAAAATTTGTTCTTTCATCGTAATATCTTTACGTAGTTTGTGAAGGGTTTATAATTTATTACATACCGGGATGGTAAATAACGTTTTTTTTAACTGCCGGTATGCTCACTTCCATTTTTGTTAACTACTGGTATGCCATACCGGCCCATTTCGAACACTGGGTATAGTACTCGTATATTTGTAAACATCACATACCTGCACATTGCATTTCCACACGCACTTTTTTTTCCTGGCCTGCATTGAAGTTTTGTTGTACATGCAAATTAATATCTGCAGCTACGAAATCCATATTGCATTCTTGCAGTGTAGAATACTGAATTCCCTGTTTGTTTACAACCATATCCAATAATGATCACTAAAGTCTCATAGTTGTTAACCTTAAACATTTAAATATATTTTACCGAATTCGTTTCAATGTGATAAAACGTTTATTCATGATTATGCATCTGACAGCTCACCGTGTTAAATCTGACTGGCTGATTGATAACCTTGCATTATGTACTTCTGTTCCAAAATTTATTTTAAAAGTTAAAACTACAGAGCTCTATAGGTAGTTCCTTTACTTTACCAGACAGTCTCCCTAACTTCCTGACATCACCATTTTCCCAAAACAAACACCGTGAAAAACACATCCTCCCCAGTGTCCGAAATCCTGGGAAAATTATTATGCTTAGGGGTGCTGAAATGAACTTTCCGGGGTTGCACAAGTGGTGCTAGTTACGCCACTGCGAATGTGCCGAGGTGTTCTGCAACTTCTCTCTCCCCCAACCTTGCTCGGCATGGCTGCTAGACTGGAAGCGATGATATGCGCTGATTTGAATTCCTTTTCCTCGCGTTTCCGAAATGCTTTTGCCGAAAGCATTGCTTAACAAAGCAACAAAAAACTGTTTTTCTTCCTTTGCTATAAAAATGAAGGCTCCGACAATGTCTTAGTTTATACAAGACAACCGCACGAAAATTTGCGACCTTGAACAAATAAAAGTTGCGTATAATGAACACAAAAACAGCTGGTTGTGTATAATGAACAGGAGTAAAAGTATGTAATAAACTGGAAAGAGATAGTAGTGTTTACTTCTGAATTTCGAAAGATGACACTCTAAGAGCATGCTGGACAACCAAAGAGAACCATCGCCGGAGGGGTACATAACTCTCTTTTGTCTGTACAAAACTAGTACACCATCCTGGCAGTGTTTATTTTCGATTTTAGAAATATGGCACTCTAAGTACATGCTCGAGTGCCACAAAAGGAGAGTCAAAAAGTACCACTTCCGGTGGTGTACAACATTTTCTTTTGGGTGTACAAAACTAGAACAACACTCTGGCAGTGTTTTTTTGTTTTTTTTTCAATTTTGGAAAAGTGGCACTCCAAGTACATGGTCAAGAGCCACAAAGGAAAGCCAAAAAGCACCACTTCCGGTGGTGTACAAAATGTTCTTTTGGGTGTACAAAACTGTACAAAACCAGGACAACATTCTGGCAGGTTTGTTTTTTCAATTTTGGAAAAGTGGCGCTCCAAGTACATGGTCGAGAGCCACAAAGGAATGCCAAAAAGTACCACTTCCGGTGGTGTACAAAATTTTCTTTTGAGTGTACAAAACTAGTACAAAACTTTGGCAGTATTTATTTTCGATTTTGAAAAAGTGGCACTCCAACATGTACTTGGAGTGCCACTTTTTAAAGAGCCGAAAAATACCACTTCCGGTGGTGTACAAAATTTTCTTTTGGGTGTACAAAACGTTGGCAGCGTTGATTTCTTATTTTGGAAAAGTGGCACTCCAAGTACATGTATCTCAATCATGATACACTTTAACCACAGCAGCACGCGAACAGTTCACAAACTGCGATGTTTCAGAAATACTGCCCCCTTGGCCCGAAAGCTGATAATTATCCCTTTTTGCAAATCAAATAAATTGCTGCTTTTGTCCATGACAGCAAAGAGTGATATGTTTTAAGAATGCCAACAGCACACCTTATATACCCTCAAGCCAGGTCACGACACGTGCCTTCCTTCTTTCATTGACTACGTGCTGTTGGCGTCCAAAGTAGGAGGTGGTCACAATAATGTGACTGAACTGTGTGTATGTAGATAGATATAGATATAAGTGCATTGGTAGTTTTGCCTTAACCTAATACTTTTCTAAAACTACACCAACTTTGCATCTCATTTTCTCAAAAGTACTTCTTATCACTTACACCCCTTTGTTTGTGATCCCCTCATTTGCCATGTACCATTGCTGAGGTTTGTCGTCAGAGTTTGACCAGGAAGTCAGTGTTAGTGGTTGTTGGACATCCTGACCTCAGCTTGTCTTTGAGTTTGGTATCCTCAGTATTGAAACCATTTTTTGTTTAGTGTTCACTTGTTTTATCACCTTCATTTGCACAAATTTATCTTGTTGCAGCTGCCATGTTTAATTCCCCCCCTTTTTTTTTATCAATGTAATAATGTGTATGTGGTTCTTAGCCTCGTGTGTTCCACATCATCTCATGATACCTAGTCAGTGTGGGCACACGTTTCACACAGGAATTATGGTTCACCCTTTTGTGTAGCTGAAAACAAAGAACATTTGACTCACCCTGGTAAAGTATTGTGAATAATCCCATCTTGCTAAAAAAATTTATCAGTGATTTACACTTTTTTGATGCATGTTTCGATTTTCCATCCAGTTAAAAATTCGGCTTTTTTTTTCTTCATCAATTTTATGAATTATTATAGAATGTGCTTTTTAATTATAAAAACACTTACTTTTGGCTCTACTCAAAAATAGAAGTTATATTCAGTTGAAAACACTTGATTCTCCTTTTTCTCTTGAGTTTCTGTATATTAGCAGATGTTCCCTGCCTTTTGTTGACAGCAAAGGCCTGTTCTCAATGCTTTGAATTCAGTTCTTAAAAGTTTGACACTAAATGCTATTTGAATTATGTTGCCATATTCCACTTAAAGATGCAGTCCATGATAAATAAAAATTGTGCTTTCTGAATGCTAGTTTTGTTTTTAAATAATCACTAATAGAGACCCTTTATCTCAGATTATGTAGCACCTTGAGGGTCATAATCCAAAACTTTTGCATTGTCCCAGAGTGGTTTGCATATGCATCTTTCCATATATTTTGGCTATTGTGCTGTTCTGGTCTTTTGTCAGCAGCAGTTGTGTGCTCTTTAATTCTCTTTTTCCATTTCTTTACTGTTTGTGCTGTACACTTTTATTGAAATTTGATAATGTTCTTTTTTTTACCACGAATAGTCCCTGTGTAAGTGATGTCATTCTGTCTGCAATTTTTGCTAACTTATTTTGGACTGTAGTGACTTTATTGATTTATTTTTAATTATGTGTTTTAGCACTATTTAGTTTCCATAATTTCTAATGGTATGTACTTTATTGTACTCTTCTTTATAGGCTTAGAGTTTGTATTGTGTTTTCTTCTGCTTTACTTTCTGCAAAATATTTGATAGCTCTTTTGGGAAAAATCGCTATTAGTTAAAAGCAAGGGCAGATCCAGAATTTTTCTGCGGGGGTGCCAGTGCCTCCCTCTAGTCAGTGGTAGTGTTGCCAAAATAATGAGTACACAGTGTGAAATTACCGTATGGAAATGGAAAATACAAATCGCCATTAGTTCTGAATGATAAAATCGATCTTTGGTATTTTTCAATTGACATGGTTCGTACGCTCCTTGAAAACCTTAAAAAGTCCTTGAATAAAAAAAGTTCATTTTCAAGTCCTTAAAAGTACTTGAAAAAGTTTTAAGGCTCTGTAAATAGTACTTGAAAAAAATTGTTTTGTTTGTTAAGTAATGATATGAAAGAGCATGTGTAAAATAATTGTTTGTGCTAAAAAGTTGTATAAAAGATTTCTGTGTAGTTCCAATAAAATCCAATAAAAACACCAAGCTGATCAAATAGCCCAGAATTTACGTTCAACCCAATGGAGTATGTGGACAGCTGATACCTTGGCTATGATATCACTGCAGAGATATCATAGCAGATATCAAGCATTAGCCATGTGAGTAAAATAAGTGGAATAATGTATTCATAAATTGTGATGGGTTTCTGTTTACTGGGGTTAGGGACGCATTCTTGCCGGAGGGTGGAACTTCCAGGAATTGCTTGTGCTTCATGCATGGACTCTTTCTTCTCCTCACTGCATCAAAAACATCCATCAAAGCATCAAAGTCATGCGTCAAAAATAAAAGGTTAAAACAAACAATAAGTGCTATACCAGCAAATGAATACGAAAATAGTGTAACCCTTTCAAAATATTTCGCAAGATAAAATGATTTCGAAAAATGCCAAAACAGAAGGGCAATTCAAAGTTAATAAAATAAACGAACTGTGGGTAAGGGGAAGGGGTAGTGGCAGGTCATTGAAGGTGTGCCAGCCCCAGCTAAGATTAATGGTCTGAACTTACTAAAATACTTACCTTCTGACTGACGGACAGTACACACATATGATAATTCGGGTTCGAAAAGTGCTTAAATTTATTTTGCTTGGAAGAGTACGAACCATGGTTAATTAAAAAAGTAATATACTTTTAAGTATTACTTTCTTTCACAAAAAATATATATATTCAATTTGATATTAAAACCTAACAAATTGAAGCTTTTCTTTGGTTCCTGAGGGAGGGGAACGCGCGACCCCTCTGGATCTGCCCCTGGTTAAAAATGTTGGCCATTTCAGTTGATTATGTGCTGAAGGTGGAACCTAATTAAATTTGCTGTTGTGTTAATTTTAATTGTTGTATCCATGAATTTGCAGATGATTAGACTCCAGAACTGTGAAAGCACTAACTACATAAGGTGACATAATTAAGAGCAGGCAGTTTCATTTTCTTCATATTTTTATGCAATAATGTTATTTAATCTTACTCTACAAACTAAAGATGTTTTTCTGTTGTTGTTTTTTTTTTTTTTCTTTAACACACTGTGAGAAATTCTATGTAAGTAAATTTCATTGATGTCCTAGAACACTAAAGTATTGTGGAATAGTAATCTCTGTTTTAATTGTGTGCATCGAATTTTAATTTTGTGTGCATTTAGAATTTTATATGGGTTTTCTTTTATAGGCTGGTATACGGTCACTTAGACTTTCCTGATACAGGTCCCAAACTCGTTGAAGGTGATGGGGACGGAACTGTGAACTTACGCAGTCTTTTAGGCTGCTTACGGTGGCAAGGAAATCAAAAGCAGAAAGTTGTGCATAAGCCTCTGAAAAATGTTGACCACATGGGTATCTTGTATGACACTGGTGTTATAGAATACATAAAACAAGTTGTTTCTAGTTGAGCACTATACATATATTTTAGCATATTTTAATTGCCTTCAGCAGCTGAATGTTGTTGTTGAGAACCAGGTTGTGTGCGTTCATCTTTTACCATTCGCAAATATGATGAGAAATCGTGTTTTATTATTTTCTGGACAACGAGCATTATTATATGTTGTTAGAATGTTGCTGCTGTGGGATGAATTGTAATCATTGTATTGTGAAAATAGTTGTTGCAATACATTGGGGTAAGAATTGTATATTAAAATGCCTCCTTTGCCTGTGGGTTGTTTTGTTCTACATGTTGTATGAAGTTTTGGATTTATTAGTAGGGATGGAATAATCTTTGCCTGTGAGTCATCCATCTTTACCTGTGGGTTGTTTAGTTTTGGATGTTGTATGAAGTTTTGGATTAATTTGTAGATATGCAGAAAAAGAAAAGGAAGGGGGTGTCTTATAATGTAGAACAACTATTTAGATCATTGTTTCTTGTTGGCATAAATGATCTTCAAGAGTTGTTTTTCTTTTGTGATATGTGTTATAATAATTTGTATTAAATTATAAATTTCGTATTGATCAGTTTATCCAGTGTTTTGCAAGTTATAATATTTTATTCCTTCTACCAAATTTTAAATATGCACGACTTTCATTAATTAAATCTTGTCTGCTCACTGAAATTTGGATTAATTTTTCTTTCATTCAGCTGTCCTTATCACATCTGAATATCTGTTTTTTTTTGGGGGGGGGGATTTACAATATATTAAACACTGAACTTTGAACATAGAACATGTATGCAGACATCACTGTTTGTATGATGAGAATTCAAGGATATGATGATATGAGGAAGAATATCAAAAACCGAAACAGTAACAAAACCTGTAAATGTAATGATATTACCAATTTGTTTGGTAAATATAATATTACCAATTTGTTCAGTTTGTTTTGTATTTGTTAGGACTGTGTAATGTATTTGTTAGAACTCTTTTACTTGACTGCAGAGACTGTTTTGGAAGACAAAGATTCTCACAGAATTTAAATAATCTTTTAAAAATGTGTAGAATTTTTAGAATAGCATGCATTGTTTGATGACTGGGTGAGAAATAAAAGTATTGTTCTTTTGCAATTGGTTGTCTGCACACTTAGTATCTTTCTGAGAGTCTTGCTTCAAATTGTGCAGCTAAGATTTCCTTTGAGTATGTATGTCTGTGATTTTTAATAGGGAAGTAATGATAATAACACATGTATGTGTGTGTATATATACAAGCATGGAAAAGCTTTACTTTTGAATATTTTTTTTAATGTATGCAGTGTAAGTAAGTATGGCTCATTTGTAATTTTCATTCAAATCACATGCATATTGGAATAACATTATTCTAAGTGTAAGTAATGCTTATCTGTTGCATTTAATGGAATGTTTTCATGCTGCATAAGATTCAAAGGCATGCTGCATAAGATTCAAAGGCATTTGTTTGAGTAGCTGTTTAAATGGCTGCGACTGACAGAAACAAAAAATCTGTTTAAACGTTTTATGCACATAAAAGAACTGCTACAGCCTGGCTTTTCTGGACTCTCAAAATGTATGTGCACCTTCACAATTAGGTAACTGAAAAGAAAAAGTCACGGAGGTAAGACTATATGGTAAGTAATTCACCAATCGGATCCCAGAATCCTGCAGAAAGTAAAATGTTTTCGTTATAGTTGGCCTCAGCAAGGATGGTGCCAAATGGGGTGTGAAATTTTTCTTGCCCAACTTACCCTGAAATTTTTCTTGCCCAACTTACCACCCACCCAGTTCAAGATGTGCCATTTTCCAATTTTTTTAACTTTAAAATATAATCTGGGCTTTGTCATAATAAGTCTCATGTTTGTTGTCGTGTAGCCCAACACATTCTAAGTAGAAAGCTTTGTAAAATAGAAAACTTACTACTTCTCTGTGGAAAGGTTTCCAAAATAGCATCCACAGGGTCATGAAAATTAATTTATTTTCCACTCATTCAAATCGTCGGTTTAATCCTTTTTTCATGTTAGTATGGCCAGGGGCAAATGAGGAGGGTCGATAGAAATTCACTGAGAAAGGTCATTAGTAATTGCTATGTTGTCTGTGCTACTAAGAATGGGATTCCAACATGGCAAGTGGAGTCTAAAGCTATATACCAGCACTCTTAAGCCTGCCCCTTGGCAGTGAGGGACCAGCACGTAGCTGATGAGAGCAAGACAAGGTTGTTGACTTGAGGGGAAGGTATTGTGATTGTAATTTAGGATTAGCTTGTTTGTGTTAAAGTGCCATGTCATTGCCTTCATTCTATTCAAAACTTTTCCTTTGTGTCGAGGTCCTCAGTTGCTCTTTGCCTACTGTGCTATATCTTTTATGTAAGTTGAAGAATAATTACAAATGGAGCAGCATTATCCTACCTCTCTGATCCATATGTTGTTGTTGTTTTTCTTTTCATCTGTGGAGCAATTTCATTAATACATTGGGCATAATATTTTGTCAAGTATGCATTCTTTTCCTAATGTGAATTTTTCCATAATTTACTGATTGGTAATCCTGTGTGTGTGTGAAGAGAGTGTAGTTATTGACAAAAAATCTGAGTCCACCTCTTCATGCAAAAAGAATTGCAATTTAAATACCGTATTTTTTGGTTTATAAGTTGATAAAGTTGAATGGATTTAAATTTCTCAATTTTCTTATCTTCATTCATAGATAAGTCAAACCTAAGTATAAGACTAGGCTAAAATAAATGCAGTTAGTGTTCCAAAATTCTGCAACTGTGTTTTTAAAAATGTTCCAGTTATACTAATAGGAGGGTGAAAAGAAGTCACTTTTGATTCTTCTTTTCAGCATAAAAGTTGTTCATAAACTTATTTTTTCGTTTTCTTACTTAAACTGGTGCTACCATATTCCTTCTCTCTGACCAACTAGTAGAAAACACTGCACAAAGGTGAAAAACAAAAAGAAAGCTACACAAGTGTGCCTAATCAGAGTGATGCTGGCAGCGTGAGTTATCGTGTTTTCTCGCAGAGTTTGATTGCAATAAGAAACCAAAAGAGATTTTGATCTCAATTGGAAACATGAAATGAATTAAGAGAAGTGTCTTCTTATCTTCTTATATGGAAACTATCATTGATATTAATTCAGTAAGGAATACAATTCATATATTGACAGCAAAAAAATACTGCTTTTGCTAGCAGCTGGTCATTGCTGTTCTCAAACACGTGCGCTGCAGGCTGTGGACATAATTGTCATCAGCCCGGAAGCGACGTACTTCAGAGGTTTAATCATTGCAAAGTACATGAGGTGCACCCATTGTAATTAACACAATATTAACTTTCCAGTGTTTTGAGCACGACCAAAATTAAAGCCCAATATTTTGTATTTCTCAATGAGAAATGCAAAATATTGGGCTGGCGTATAAGTCAAGGCCCAAGGCTTCTGAAGGAAAAAGTCTCATCTTATACACTAAAAAATACGGTAAATACATTGCATTTTTTTTTTTTTTTTTTTTTTTTTTTTGTGTGTATAATAACATCATGTTAGTCTCTGTGGTTGCACAGTGTTTGAAACATTCACAGTATTCAGGATAACTCAAAGTACAATGATTTTTTTTATTACCCACATTTAAAATCTAGCACTTTTCTTATTAGGCTGTATATCTCATGATGCATAGTCTAGTTTAGGAATCTCAATAGCAAAAATAGTTAGTCTCTGAAGTGTGTGTTGTGTCCATTACTTTATCAGCAATATAATATATATAATGTTCTTGTAGTTCATATACATCTTTGCATCCATTTTCTGAAATAAATACATAAAATGTATCCTATCATATTCATTTGGATTGTTGGTCTTTCATATCACATGGCAAAAAGAAGTGCAATTATAATAGTGAGGGTTTTATGATGAGTGTAAAGTATTTTTGAGTATCTGTACAAAGCAGTGCACAAACTAAAGAAAAAAAGTCAGTTTATGTGGATGAAGAAAAGTAACAGAATATCCCCTTGATGTGTTTGCTCTAAACTGTATTTTTCTATGGTTAGCTACATGAAATTCGTCCCAGTTGCAAATTCCATTTTTATGTAATTTTGTTGTGTAATATTTTTCAGTTTTCCTTAAGAAAATGCACTGTTCAAAGTAAGCAACTCTTAAGAAATGCATGCATTTTATTTAAAGAAAAATAATTTTTATACCTGAGATGCATTTGGTAAAGTCTTAATCATATACTTTTCACATTTTTGTATTTGTGAAATTCTGCATTGCAAGCACATTGATAATCTGATTTTGTGCCATTAAGTTCCATTTTGCTATAGTTTTATTAGGCTTCTGTGAATGGTCATTAAGAAATGAATTAGTGTCCTCTTTGGTTTAAAGTGTATTACTGAAGTGTATGTAGACACGACATCAAGTGACAAGTTTTTAGTGTGAAAGTATTCTTAAATTTTCTAATCATTGTGTTGTTACTTCATATATGAAATTTTGGCTGCTGTTTAAATCATGAAGAGTAACTCTTTTAAAGTATGTAGTGATAGAAATGCACTATTAGTATTATGCACTGATATACATAATATAAATTTCATAATTATCTGGTTAAATGATTGTGAATTGGATATTGGATAGCATTTTTATCATGCACATACTGTGAGAAGGAACCTTCTTTTATCCCAACTCCAGGCTTAAATATTACATGGTACCCAAATTGTGTGTTTCACATTTTGAGATTTCCATTTATTAATTTTTATCTTCTTATTATCTACATATCTAGAGTCTTTCTAGTAAACTTTGGGAAGCAGGAAATTTTTCTTATGGTTGACAATAGTAGATGGTGACTTCATTTGCAGGATCATTGGTTGCTGATAGGAGGAGTCTTTGTTTTATCCAATGATAGTTTTCATTTATTGTGCAGGAATTTAATGGGGCTGCGAGTTGTGTGTAATCAGATTCAGCATGTTTTCTTGTGAAGTCTCATTTAAATCAGCGGGTTATTTTCTATTTTTAAGATGTGGCAGGTTGAAGTAATATATAGAGCAGCTAAAGCAAAGTTTAACTGAAGGTAACTGCAGACAACACTGGGAAACAGTGGCCATTCAGGAGGAATGGTAGACTTAAAACATTTTTTGAGGTGCCAATTTATGTTATTTGACTTTCCTGAGAGACAGTGAGACTGTTTTTTAGGATTAAAGCTTTGTACAAAAAGTCACTTTTTCTTCTGAACTGATGGTCCAAAAGCACACTGAACATATGTACAAAAATGTACATAAAATATATTGTTTAAAGGTTTTAGGTTTTTTTAAAGGGAAGGAAAAGAAAAAAAAACAAGCTGCCTGCCAAGGCTCACTAGCAGCAATGAACAAATGTGTAGCCATTCACTGTTGCCAGCTATAAGTAAAAGCATGTTTCCACTTTCTACGGTTCACCCTCTTGGCTTTAGTTCCTCACTCAGCCTGAGATGCTTTTACATGAATAGTGACCGAATTGCATCTTTCCAATACTACACACTCATTTCAAATATATATTTCTGTTCAATATATCTTTTGGCAAACTGTTGTGATTAATGACTTCATGGCTTCCTCTTATTACTTTCAGTATTATAAATAGTTAACGGGAATTATTGAGGATAATTTTTTTAAGGTACATTACCTCTCAAATTTTTGATCTATACAGTAGATCATTGTCAGGAGTTCTTGCGTCTTACTACTTTGTACCTCCAAAAATTTATCCTTGATAATTCCCGTTAACTATTTATAAAACTGTTGTGTTTAAATATTCCTACTTAATAGATATAGCAAATATTTTGATTGTTTCATCCAAACAAAATGTTACAAGTAATTTAAAGCTATCTGTTGCATTATTTGGAACATTAGTTTATATATTTACTATATCTATGAAGCTACCTATTTTCATTTAACATTGCATAATCTTGGCATCAGGCTACTTTTTAACATTTACCTTGTCTCAAGGTTTCACAATGTGATGGATTTGTAATTTTTCTGTGGGAGCTACATAATTGAAATGCTGTTTAAAAACTGCCTTGTCGTGCATACTTCAGTTGAATAGCCTGTTTACACAGACTCCACCAGTGCCATAGCATTTTCAGAGGTAATGCCAGCCATTCCTGTTGCAGCATTGTCCACAACTCTACCCAAGATGCCGGTCCAGGCTCTATGGATCTCATGTTCAGCTCCATGACATCCCAGAGAGCTTCCAAAGGGTTAAGTTCGGGTACATTGGGGCCACTGGATGGTTCCAAACTCAGATTGGTGTTTCTGGAGACATGCCTGGGTGGTTGCGACCTGGTGGGACGGTGCGTTGTCATGCTGAAACAGACCGTCATCTGTAGGATGTGCAAAAGGCCATGAGAGCATGTAGGTGATCAGCCAACACATGCTGGTAGTGTGCAATGGTTAAGGACCTCTCCAGGCACACGGCCTATGGATAATGGTGTGTTTCAGAAGGTGATTGTGCCACCCCAACGGGCTGGCATGGCTCAGGGAACACTCATCTGAGTTCTGAACCATCCAGTGGGCCCTGAGGTCCCCAGATGTAAATCCTGTGGAAGCTCTCTAGGATGCCATGGAGCGAAACATCAGGTCCATGGATCCTGAACTGATGTCTTGGGTGAAGTTATGGACAGTGCGACAAGAGGTATGGCTGGCATGCCTGTTTAGAAACCCTCCAGCATCTGAGGGAGTAGATGCCTCGGTGTGTACAGGCTGTTTATCACACCAGAGTAGGGCCATTACGCTGTTAGGTTGGTATGTCTAATATTTTGTCCGTTGAGTGTATTGATCCATTTTGCTGAAGACATGAAAAAAAAAAAAAAAAAAAAAGTATTCCAGAAGGCGTACAAAGGCAAAACCCAAATGAGGTGGATAAAAGTCAGTCACATGGCATGAAAAATTAAGTGAATACCCTGTTTGCTAGAAATTTAAAGTACATGGCATCAGAGTGTATGAATTATGATGCTGGCAACCTAGGTTACCAATTCATACCCCCTCCTTCCTCCCCCAAGACCGCTGAAGTTTTCCAAGATAAAAGGAAAGGAACTTAGAGAAAGCACAACATGACACTAAGGTGGAGTTGCAGGAAGAATGCTCAGCTGTTCGGTTGCTTTGTTTAAAAGAAAAATCTTGCAGCTATGAAGTTAATGTCTTTTTTAAGTAGCAAAAATACTTTTCAAATATTTTTTGAATTCAGTAGCCTGTTAAGCATTCAAAAACTACATTGTGAGTCAGTATACATATGGGCAAGAGTGTTAGGCATCTTGCAAATAAATGTGTTTGTACTCAGAGATGTTTTAATTCCTGTCTGTGCAGAAAGCCAAGGCTGTAGCTTTGTGGGCTTATGGAGATGGCAAATATATATATGTATGATTCAGGAGAATATAGGGCATATTTTTTATATAAAATTTACTATCTAGGTCAGTGCTTTCCAAAAGTTTTAAAACTGCGATCCAGGTTTTAGAACAACAAACTTAGGCGACCCATGTAGATTTGATAAACACATGAGGTGGGGGATATTTTTTAATTTAAATATTTTTGTTTTTTTATATTAATTTTACAAAAAAAAGCCTGATTTAATTTTTTAATTAAATTATTTTTTTACTACTGTTTATAATTATAATGAAGGGTGCACTGGTTCTTGATTTCAGTGGATGACAGCATTGACGTCTACGTTTGATTTTCAGGCACAAAAATAAGTTTTTTTCACATAATTACAAAGGTTTTGTAATAATTGATGACATGGCTATTCCTAGACTTAATGCATTGCAAATATCTCCAAATTACAGGTGTATTCTAAGGAATAAAAGGAAATAATATGTCGAACTTTTGGGTCGCACCCTTGCCCTTCCTCAGGACTGCAGTTATAGTCTGCGAGTCGTTTTTCAGGCACGAAAATAAGGGTTTTTTTTGTTTTTTTTTCAAATAATTACAAAATTTTCAATTTTAAGAACTTTTTGCACCAAAGAACAGCTCAGGACCCACAGTTTGGGAAACGCTGTTCTATGTTGGGGATTATTTGAATCATGATTTTATTCCAAGTTGGTCTGAACAGTTGGTACCCAACTGCATTTGATTTAAGGAGTTGGTAGCATATAAAATGTGTGATTTGTGTACAGAAATCAGAAAGGCATTAATTATTTCAACTTGCTAATCATGAAATTTTTGGAAAACTTTTTTTTTTTATATTTTCCCTCAGTTTATTAATTATTTAGAATGTTCACATAATGCCATTTTCACATATTAAGTCTTTTAAGTGAAAGTTTAGTATTCTTTTGCACTGGTCTGTTATATATATATCATTGCAGTTTGTTCTTAGTAGTACCTTTTCCTGTTGTATTAAAAAACATTTGTTTGGCATAGTAATGGATAGGCCTTTCTTTGATGACATTCAGTAATATGCAGAATCAAGATTTATTTACAGAAGGGAAAGTAGTTATAAATTGTCCTATATATTTGAGATATTTTATGAATGAAATTGTACACACAAATGCTTTTAAAGGTATGTAATTGCTGTGGTCTTCTGACTAAAGTTGTTTCAGTATTATAAATATTTAACGGGAATTATCGAGGATAAATTTATTAAGGTACATTACCTCTCAAATTTTCGATCTAAACACTAGATCTTCGTCGGGAGTTCTTGCTTCCTTCTACTTCCACAGGTCTGGTGAATTATAATACTGAAAGTAATAAGAGGAAGTCATTAATTACTAGAATTAAAGTTGTTTATCATCTTTAGGCTTAATACTACACAACTGCTTGCTCAATATATTCCTCTTCTACATTGCAGCTGTCTTGGGAACTTCTGGATGGCTTTGTAGAACCATTCTCAAGAATTGTGACATCACTCATGTGAACAGCCAACCCGTAGTAGCAATTTAGATGAAAATTGTTGACCATGTAGTGCATCCCTCATGGTGTCAAATAAAAAGGTTGAGTGAACAGAAACAATAAGGCAACATAAGGAGCATTAGTAGTGTTAATTTTTCACACGTTTTCTGGCTGGTGTTCATTATTGTACTGTAGCAGGGCTTTTTGCATGACTCTTTTCCCTTGTGTTGTTACTGAAATCTGAGCCTGTCTTGTTAATACTTCACAAGTAGGTGGTGCCACTGTTGGCTGTCGCACCAGTAGGAACTATTCCATTTGCAATTTTATTTTATTTTAAAATAAGTCTTTGCTTTCAATTCTTCATGTGTTGGCTCAGAACACTGAATCCTTCCTGCATTACTACATTTTTGTATTGTTGTAATGGATTACAAGACTGAAGTCTTGTGGCTAATGCAAAGGCATTTTCGTTTGTGATCTGCTGTGTGACAATATAATTCTCCTGTTTGAAAGATATTTGACAACCAGACAGACATGGTAAAAAGAAAAAGAAAAGAAAAAAATCCTAAATCCAAAAGCAACAAATGCGCAATTATAAAATCTGCAGCTGGATTACAGAACAATGGAAACAGTAATTTTTCAGACCAGATTTGTTTTAGTGATGGCTATGATAATTTCATGACAGTTCTACAAGGTATAGGCTCTAGATTTGTTTAAGCCATTCTAACAGAGCTGAAGTTGGCCATGAGAGTAGACTGTTGTGGACATTTGTAGGACTTGAGACATTGGAATTTTAACGAAAGTGAATTTGGGTATCCTAAGATTTTTAGGAAACTAAGAATTTTATTTGGAAATGATTGTGACTTATATTCTAAATTTAAGACTGCATAGATTTAAAACTGTAAATAAGGCTTGTAATTTTAATTTCAGAGGTGTGTAGACAACAACAAAAAAATGGATTGTGCCCTAGGTGATATATAGTTTTGATCAAGTTTAAAAGGCAGTATAAGAGTGCTTGTGTAGACAAAATGTTACCGAATTGAAAAAAATTATTTTTACATGTTCATTTCTTGTTCTTAGTCACATCTATATCTCATTTGTGTATTTTTTTCTTCTTAAACCATAGTTGTAAAAAAGGAATTTGTGTACTAAAGGTTTGTGAAAAAAAAGTGGAAAGGGGGTGGGACATTTTGTTAACGCATTTTATCAGAAACAATGCTATATATATATATATATATATACACACACCTACAACTAAAAGAAGTATTTTCAACAGGAGCTAAAAGCATGAGAACAAGCAGGAAAAAACAAGCAAAAATGCAGAAAATTTTGAAAATGCTGGGCTTTTTAGGTTTTCTCAGGCCTAAAATATTTTTAAAAATTTTTAATTATTTTTGTTCGTTCATGATGTTTATTTGTGTTTGGTTGCATAACTATGAGAGAAAATAAAAGTAATTATTGTTTTGGTAAAATTTGCTGTATCTGCCATCTAATAGGTTACACATTGGGATTTAGTTCTACCTACAATGGAAGAGATTTTGTTTGTCCCATCTTTGTTAGCAAGATAGCAGATTTTATGTTATGACCAAAAGATAGAATGTCATAATTTTAGCCACAGTTGGTTTTTTTGATAATGTAATTTTATGTCTCATAAAAAAATTTAAAGGTAGACTGAGGCCTTGAGGGAGAGGGGAGATGGGATTATTTTGAACTTTTATGATTAATTATGAATAAACCTCACATCAAGTAAGCATGTTCTCTTCTTGCACACTATCAATGTTACAAATCAGTAAAAGTGAACAAAAAACTGCATTTTGACCCCCTCCCCTTTTTTTCAGGACTTAAAAAAGAGGTTCTGTGAGTAATGAACTTTTTTTTTTTTTTTGCTGCTGTAGGCAACTGACTGGCTCATAAAATCTCCAAAAGATTAAGGTGGTTTCTTGTTACTACTTAAATATGTACAAAATTTTGCAAATACGGCCATGTTTTCAGTTATTTAATAATAGGATTTGGGGTGGGGGTCATCACTGCTTTTTCATCTCGGATGTGATTTTGTGTTGCAACAAAAAAGCAATAGTTTTGTGATAGTTTAGTTTTTTTTTCAAATAATGTACTGCTTGCTACTGACCAAAAAGTATTTTTGTCCGTGTATTTTCACCTGCATTATGAATGCAGTTTGTACATTTTTTTTGTAAATAAAAGTTCTGAATTCTATGAATCAAGATGTGTTCCTTTTTTAATGTATGTATACAAAGGTGCCCTATCATTAATATCTGGATACCTGCATGTCTACAAATCTTTATTTACAGAAAATTTAAAATTGTGTGCTAAAGCTTTTATCCTATAACGGCCCGCTAGTTTTTGAATCCGGTGAGGCGTGGACATTTTGTCTGTCTTGCTGTACTGGCACTCTTGGGAACCAAGAGTGGCGACTGCTTATAGCCCATAGAGTTGTTCACGATGGTCATTAAACCTTAAATAAATAAAAAAAAAAGGATTATAGGGTTCAGTCAGTTCAACTTTTCGAAACACGTATCTTCAGACCAATCTAACAATGTGAGCAGTATGACACAGTGCGGCATGCTGCCACAACGTTGGTAGTGCGTAACTGTCCAGGACATCTAGGTAGAGCCAGTGCTGTATAGAAACCACAAGTTAGTAAAATTGTGCAATGCATTGATTATGATACGCTTTCCAACATACCAGAAATCATAGGAAAATGCCTTAGTTTTGAGGGGACTAAACTATGGTATAACATTTGAGGTTTACATATATCAAAATTAAATCGGCCCGTGTTGCCTATTTCTATTATTAAAGAGCTACCACACACAAGCCGTTTTAGTGTTCTCCCTAGAGCCTTTTTACTGGGTGGCCCACCCAGCTAAATTTCCTGTAATGAATGTTTTCACAACACACATAATAGTAAGAGTGCAAAACTTACTCCCACATACACCATAAATATTGGTGAAAACTACTGAAATCTGTGTTGAACATGATTTATCAGTAAGTATTTAATAAGTACAGTCATGTTAAGCAAAACATCCTTTCTTTTTTTCGATTGAAGAAGGGGTCGTTTTTACCATCCAGCTGTAAAAAACTTGGGAGAACACTAAGTTTTATAATTAAAAATATCATCTAAATCGGGCAATTTTCACGGAAGTTGTCGTGCGAAAATAATGGCTAACGAATCTCACGCATGCGCACTGCCCGTAATTGACAAACCATTTTGGCGGAATTGCTTCCGAAGTCATTACGGGAAAACGTGGTGTATTTCGTCGCAATCGAAGCCTTTTTAGGCAAATTGTAAAGATAATGGCTGTGGAATAAATCTCGCTCCTGTGCCCTGACTTTTGACCCCATTTCGATGATATTCGACAGTACCAGTTCAGTATACCTCCAGAACAACATGAAATTGTCGCAATCGAAGCACTTTTACGTAAGTTATGACGCATAAGGGCATTGGAATGGGTCCCGCTCCATGGCCTGACTATAGTGGCTATAAGAGGCAGTGTGGAAAGCGCCTCGCAAAAGACTGTCAGAAATCTAACCCATTCCGCTTGATGGCTCTGCCGATTGTTTCCATCCTCACCCTGTTGAATGGCATAGGAGATGCCCTTTCGACGTAACTTTGACGTTTATTAAAGTATTATAAACTTCTGCAGGAATGCTATTGCCGTGCACTTATCATAAATAAATATAACAATAGGAAATAATTAAAAATGTTAAAACAAGGCCTGTAAAATATTTTAATGTTAGCAAATCATTTACTATTCCAATTTCACACAGTAGGTCTACCTACATACTTTATCTGTAGCTTCAAATTGACATAATTCTTTACTCATAAACAATAGCTATCAAATGCAGTACAAAATTAGCCAATTCATGTAAACAAAAATACAGTTAATAAATTACTACCAAAATTTCTGTAAAATTATAAGAAATTTTGCTATTTTTCATCATGTTCCTTTACAAATGCAAATAATTTAACCAGACCTCTATCTCTAAATATAAATTTTAATGTTTGTTAGTATAGAAATCTACAGTTGTGTACAAATCTACAGTTTTCTATCCAGAACCGCCAAATTTCGTATACTATCTCGTGGTACTCTAACTTAGACCGTGGACGATTTTTGGAAGGAGTCGGGTCAAGAGTGCCCCATACAAAATTTTCGTAAAATCTACAGTTTTTAATTCAGAACCACCAAATTTATTATACTATCTCATGGTGCTCTAACTTGACTCCGGGCTCCGACCCTTTCTAAAAACCGTCTACGGTCTAAGAGTACCATGAAATAATATAACAAATTTGGTGGTTCTAAATTGAAAACAAGATTTTGCGAAATTTTTGTACGAAGACCCCGGGCCCCAACCCCTTCCAAAAACCGTGTACGGTCTAAGTTAGAGAACCATGAGATAGTATACCAAATTTGGTGGTTCTAAATTGAAAACTAGATTTCACGAAAATTTTGTATGGAGGCCCTTCTACCACGGGATATGACCCCATCCGAAAACCGTCTGTCTAAGAGAGTACCATGAGAATATATACAAAATTTGGTACTTCTAAATTAAAAACTAGATTTTATGGAAATTGTGTGGGGACCCCGAGCTCCGACCCTCTTTCTAAAACAGTGTACGGTCTAAGTTACAGTACCATGAAGTATACCAAATTTGGTAGTGCGCAGTGGTCTAAGGCGTTGGCCTCTGATCATTTGTCCGTAAGGGGTCCGGGTTCGAATCCCGGTCAGGCATGGATGTTGTGTTTGTCTTACGGCACTGGCTCTCTCCCTTCCCTGGAACCAGTGACCCTAAATTAGGGACGGGCGACTGCTTATAGCCCATTGATTTGCTCACGGTGGTCGTCAAACCTCCAATAAAAAAAAAACAAATTTGGTAGTTCTAAATTGAAAACTAGATTTTTCCAAAATTTTGTATGGGGCCCCTTGACCTCGTAACCCGGCCCCTTCCAAAAACCGCCTACGGTCTAACTTAGAGTACCATGAGACAGTTTACCAAATTTGTTGGGCCGCCCCGGTGGCGCAGTGGTCTAAGGCGCTGGCCTCTGATCATTCGCCCGTCTGGGTTCGAATCCCGGTGAGGCATGGATGTTGTGTTTGTCTTACGGCACTGGCTCTCTCCCTTCCCTGGAACCAGTGGCCCTAAATTAGGGACGGGCGACTGCTTATAGCCCATTGAGTTGCTCACGGTGGTCGTTAAACCTCCAATCAAAAAAAAAAAAAAATTTGTTGGTTCTAAATTGAAAACTAGATTTGTATAGCGGACATCGAAGCGAACAAACATTTCAATTTTATATATGCAAATTAGGAAATATTGTTGGAATCGCACTCTTCCAAAACTGGACGATTGCGTGGTGGTATGAATGCATCCTCACCATTTACCTTATGAACGAAATTCGGAATATGATCGTCAATGAAATGTTTTTCACAAACTGCACTAAATTTATCAAGTGCCTTATCAGCTCTGGGTATTAAATCTCCCCATTGTTTGAAAAGCGCTTCTTTTTTTTTTTTTTTTTTGTTGGAGGTTTAACGACCACAGTGAGCAACTCAATGGGCTATAAGCAGTCGCCCGTCCCTAATTTAGGGTCACTGGTTCCAGGCAAGGGATAGAGCCAGTGCCGTAAGACAAACACAACATCCATGCCCCACCGGGATTCGAACCCGGACCCCGTTCGGACGAATGATCAGAGGCCATCGCTTAGACCACTGCGCCACCGGGGAGGCGAAAAGCGCTTCATTTTTGGGTACCCTAAACAGTGACAAACCATTAGTGTATTTAGTATTACACCCTGGCACAAAACAATGATTACTTCGGCCGCCCCGATGGCGCAGTGGTCTAAGCGATGGCCTCTGATCATTCGTCCGAACGGGGCCCGGGTTCGAATCCCGGTGAGGCATGGATGTTGTGTTTGTCTTACGGCACTGGCTCTCTCCCTTCCCTGGAACCAGTGACCCTAAATTAGGGACGGGCGACTGCTTATAGCCCATTGAGTTGCTCACGGTGGTCGTTAAACCTCCAATAAAAAAAAAAAAAAAGTGGAAGAAAAGCCCACTTCTATTGATAACGCACTTACTGTATCACAATCTCGTGAGACTGAGAGGATGGAAACAACCGTCAGCGACACCTACACATGGGTTTAATTTACTGACCGTTTCCTCTGCTGAAGCATTATGGCGCTTTCCACACTGCCCCTTATAGCCTGACCTTTGACCCTATTTCGTCCATTTTCAATAGGGTTGTCCCCTACCACATGCTAAAATTTCATCGAAACCGAACCATTTTTACGCGAGTTATCGTGCCGACAGACGGACATAGCTGAAGCATATACGCTTCTTCAACCTACGGTTGGAAAGCGTAAAACAAGCCCATGACAGAGATTAGTTTACTCTGTGACGTCACTCATGTTACGCATCCTATACGTTGGTGTGTTTGACATTTTACACCTCGGAAGCCTCTGTTTCCGCGTGACGAGACTCTGTCATGGCCTTGTTTTTAGCACGTCTTTCGTAAAAAAAGATCGTGCTTATGTTACTGGTTTGTCCGTCCGTCTGTCTGTAGCTAAGGTTTGGGAACAGGAAATAGTCCGATGGAGTAAGACTAAGGCCTGGCGAGTAGGGTGGATGGTCTATGCACTTAAATCCCAGATCCCTCAAAACATCCATTGTCTTGCAAAAAAAAAGAACACCTTTCCGCAGATTTCCTCGCCTTTTTCCCTTCAACGTCTCCTTTAATCGGCACAGCAATTTGGAATAGTATTCAGCATTTGTTTGGCCGTTTGGGAGATATTCGGTAAAACGCCTTCCGAATCCCCCCAAAACAACGTTGCCATGACCTTTGAGTCTTGAATTTCTTTGGCCATGGAGAATCCTAGTGCCGCCACTGCAGGGATTGCTGTTTCGTCTCTGGATCGTGGTGATGTAACCATATTTAATCAACAGTGAGAAGAAGCAGCAAAAAATTATCACCAGATCGCTCAAAATCCTGCAAAACCGATCTGGAAGTGTCCACTCGTTTTCATTTCTCATCGGCATTCAAACATTTTTTTTTTTTTTGATTGAAGGTTTAACGACCACCGTGAGCAACTCAAAGGGTCTATAAGCAGTCGCCCGTCCCTAATTTAGGGTCACTGGCTCCAGGGAAGGGAGAGAGCCAGTGCTGTAAGACAAACACAACATCCATGCCTCACCGGGATTCGAACCCGGACCCCTGTCGGACGAATGATCATAGACCATCGCTTAGACCACTGCGCCACCCCGCGGCTCAAACATTTGGGCACCCACTTCGCTAACATCTTCTGTATATCCAAGTACTCATGAATAATGAACCCAACATGTTCCCTGAATATCTCCAGGCCGCCCCGGTGGCGCATTGGTCTAAGGCAATGGCCTCTGATCATTCGTCCGAAAGGGGTCCGGGTTTGAATCCCGGTGAGGCATGGGTGTTGTGTTTGTCTTACGGCACTGGCTCTCTCCCTTCCCTGGAACCAGTGATCCTAAATTAGGGACGGGCGACTGCTTATAGCCCATTGAGTTGCTCACGGTGGTCGTTAAACCGTCAATAAAAAAAAAAAAAAAGAATATCTCCAGTGTCTCAGCTATTGTTTTAGCCGAGATTCGCCGATCTGATAAAATCAAGTCATGAACGCGATCAACAATTTAGGGTGCTGTCACTGTTGAAGGCCTCCCAGATCTTGTTGCATCTTTGGTCTCAAAGTCTCCACATTGAAAGGTGGCACACCATTTCTTCACAGTGGAATATGATGGAAACTTTTCACTTAGTGTTTGCGTCATACACTCATAGATTTACTTTGCACAGTTTTCTTCTACGTGAAGAGAAATTTCATGACAGCCCGAAATTCCACATCCGAAAATTCAACGCTTTGCATTGACATGATTCAGTTCAGAACGTCAAATACCTGAAAAAAAAAAAGCTATTATTCTGAAAAGTAGCACTTTACAATACAAAAGAACACTCTTTCGAGCTGTAATGACAAAATAATGCTACAATTACAGGAAGTGGGCGAGGCCGAGAACTTTTTAGCATCCCCTCGTAGATTAGATGTGGAAGCTGCTGTACTACTCAAACTATCAGTCATCCAACCGGATATAGCTTGATAAAAGATCGCAAGCAACACCATATCTCTTACACATGTTATGATTAATTTTGCAGTTATTAATTAATGATTCCTTATACGTGGACTTTCAGAAAAATATTGAAATCAAAAGAGATAAAAGTAAACATTTTGCATATGATGTAACTTAAATTGTATGGAGAAATTTTTTTGCCGTGGCTCATGGGTGTAATTAGAATTTAGGTGGTTATGGAGGGTGCGATTTTCGTAGAAGGTTTAGGTAATTTCCCATACATAAATATTACCTGTTGTAAATTTTACTTTTTGACCTTTCAAGGAGGGTCTGAGCCCCCCAAACCCCCTCCTTTGACTACGCCCATGTTGTGACTACATTCAGTGGCGGCTTTTCAGGTGAAGTAGGTGAGGTGCCTCTTCACCTATTTTACTTAAAATAAAGTTTAATTCAGTAATTTGTATAATATATATTTTTTTGCCTCTATTGTGTTCCAAAATACTCAAAAATTTGATTAGATATCAATTCACATAGCGCGTTCAATACGGAAAACAAGTCCTAATTCGCAAAACAGTGCAAGTGAAGAGCCGAAATGAAAACCCTTGGAAGTCTGCAGCTTTTGACAGAGTTGCTATAGTAATCGTGACGTCAACCTCCCCTATCTGGCGCGCAAGTGAAGTGTTTTAGCTTTCGGCGCCGAGGCTCTGCAGTTCTTCGTGACTTTCGAAGGAAATCACGGTGAAACGGGACGGTTTATCCAGGGTACCTTCCAATCACTAGGGCTTTTTCCTTGCGGTGTTGTGGTACATGCTCTCCGAAAGGGATTTGTTTTTTCGTGCTTTGTGATTATTTGTCAAACAGTTTAGCTGTTACTGTAGTTTTGTGTACAGTTTAACAGTTAGTGATAGTTTTAATTAAAGTATGTATTCTGTGAACGACATTGTTCGTAATTTATTACAAAGTCCATTTAATCGGTGGAAAGATGAAGATAAAAGAGACATTTTACTTCAAGGACGACCAACGGATTAACTGACAATTGTTGCCAAAAAAGAAATCAAGAAGAGCGGTAAATCTTACAGTATTAATTTTAAAAAAATTTGGTTTACTGAATATAAATGGCTTTGTAGTACTTCTGTGTTGCAAAAACTATTTTGTTGGCCCTGCTTACTTTTTAGTAATAAACATTCGGCGTGGAATAAAGACTGATTCTCAGATTTATTAAATATAACACGCTCACTTCATAAACATGGTGATTCTACCAAACACCTAAAATGCGAGTTAATGCTACGGAATTTTGAAAAAAAACAGAACACCATTGCCGATGCCCTGAGGGAGAATGCTGGGCTTTTGAAAATGCATTTCAACGAAAATGTTCGTTTAAATAGACTTTTCCTGAAGACAGTGATTGATGCAGTATTATATTTGAGCAAACAATAACTAGCATTCCGTGGCTATGACTTAAAAATAAAGTTTTATTCTACTGGACTCGATAAATCGTGGAAATTACAAGGAATTACTTTCATTGTTGATATCAAAAAGTCCATTAGAAATTCAAAATCAATACGAAAAGATAAAAAAATGTCTTCACATGTGACTCAAAAGCTTTCAAAATGAATTAATTGAATGCATTTCTGAAAATATAAACGATCACGTTAAAAATGAAATAAATGAAGTTCAATGCTTTTCTATTCAAGTAGATGACACCACAGACATAAATCAGACTTCTCAGTGCTCTTTAATAATAATATTTGTTGATTCGGAAGGTGTATTGGCTGAGCGATTTTTGGGTTTCCACGACGTGAGTGGAGATCGAACGTGAGAAGTTTTATACAAAATGCTAGAGAAAATTTTGGAACAATACGATTATCAACACAAATTAATAAGACAATGTTACGATGGGGCAAGTGTAGTGTCTGGACACTTGAAGGGGCTCCAGAAAAAATCATAGATAAAGCTTCTCAAGCTGTTTTTGTTCATTGCTTAGCACATCGTTCGAACCTTGTATTAAAGTAGAGTTTTTTTAAATTTCAAAGTGTCGTATATTTTACGCAAGCCTCACTGGAATTCCTTCGTTTTTTCACCATTCAGTGAAGCGATCTTATACACACATCTACAACCGCAAGACGCATACCAACCATAGCAGAAACTCGATGGTCCTCCACTTCGAAGTTAGTAAGTGCAATTGTTGAAGATTGTGATAAATTGGAGGAAGTATTCGAATTTCTGACAAATAGTGAACAATCAGACAAAAAATCAATTCCACTTGCCAAGGGGTTTTTAAACGATATGAACACTTTTGAATTTACATTTTTGGCAATAGTATTTAATGAAACTTTTGGTCCCACCGATCTATTATTCGAAATTTTGCAGAAAAACTCACTAGACATAAACTAATATGTAACTCAAATTAAAAAAACTCGTGAAATTTTGAGTCATAAAACAAACGATTAAGTATTTGAAACACTGTTTGGAAAAGCTAGCAAAATCCCAGAAATAAGCAGATCTAAACGGGAATATGCTGCTCTTACACAATAAACAATTTTTCAAAATTATAAACAATTGTATTTTGAAATTTTAGGCCACATTCTTATGGAAATGGATATAAGATTTCAAGACTGTAAAAAAATAAAATTTGTTTGTCTTGCTGACACAACCAAATTCGAACAATTTAATTCAAGCTTTCCCTCTCACGCTTTTGAAAATCTACAACATTTTTACGGAAAACTATTTACTAAAATCCAGCGCCTTCAAAATGAACTGAGTCCTGTATATGCCAACGAAAACTTAAGGAATATATCGACTCAAGAACTTCTTCGAGTGCTTCATGAAGATAAAGACATTTTTACAGGAGCTTATAAATTGGTTGCCATCATTTTAACCATTCCATCTACAAGTGTGTCAGTGGAAAGAAGTTTTTCTTGCCTTAAAAGAATACAAATTTACTCAAGAAACACTATTTCTCAAGTTAGACTTGCTTCTTTGGCAAATATTTCTATTCAGAAAGATATTTTATTGATGCTCACGAAGAAACAACCATTCTATAACGACATAATCGATAAATTTGCAGTTTTAAAAGAAAGAAGAATTGATCTCATATACAAAAAATAGGTCAGTCCTCATATAGTGATTTTCATTGAAAACAGTAGATATCTTTTCATATTGCTCTTGTAGCTCTTCACCTATTTTTTCAACCATGAGCCGCCACTGACTACATTGCCAATTATGTATTTAATTAAGCGAATGATCACTTTTTCTTTATAGAACTGACAAAATAAAATCATCTCACCAAACTCTTTCTTTCTTTATCAAATATAGGTACTCTAACAATTATTTTGTTTCAGTTAGGGTTGGCAACCGACCGGTATTTTAAGAACCTGATCGGAATTTTTGGCGATTTTCTGCCTAAGGCCGGTGGCAACTGCTTACCGGCCGTGTTTGGAGACGGTATTATTTTCAAGTAAAAAATAGCTGAAAATTTTCTGAAAAAAAGCTTAAAATTTACCAAAAGAAGCTAAAAATCACATTTCAAGGGAGGTGGTAAATCGAGCCCGATCTCATATCTATAAGCACGCCTATAAATCTAATTGGTAATGGTTGGGTCCTTCCTTGGAGCTGGAGGAAGTCTTCACTAACCGGTCGATGAGGGTGTCCGGCAAGTCCTAATATTATTAACCAAGGTTGGCAACCTGAATTTCAGACAATATATTTTTCATTTCATATTTCTCCCACGGAAGTTACGCACACAACTCCCCCTCCTCCATCGCTTGGTGGTCCGCGGTAAGTAAAGAAATGCTTCCATGAGGGACCAAAGTTTGAGAAACACTGCTGAAGACCAATGGAAAACCGATTTCGAGCGACAAGCCACGGTACACAGTATACTAGTCTGTCTGTCATTCCTCGGTGTAGCAGATGCCGGGAGAAACTGACCTTCCGGACGGTATCATCCCGACAATGAAGTTTGGTGTAGGCAGCGTGACAGTATGCTGCTTTTCGTGGTTCGGCTTGAGCCAATTAATCGTTTTGGACAAAACCATAAATGCTGAGCTGTACCAAGGCAATCTAGAAACAAGAAAGATGACACCGAATTTTCGGGTGTAATAAGCACGTCTTTTGAATCCGTTCTGACGCAAATTAAATTTATCAAAGCTATTTAAAGTCAATGGAACCGGTACGGAAAACAATAGTATCTGACGGAAAAAAGAAGTTTTTCAATCGGGTTTTTAATCCCTCAGATAATGTTGTAAACGGAATCATGAGCTTACGCCCTCTGGTTGCAGACTTGTACGTTAAGAAAAACAGGATTTACATGAGAAACATTTCGCACCGGCAACGCTCTCCAACGCAAAGAATTTTTCAAATCGGACTCTTAGAAACAGAGATATCGACAAAAATCAGATGTGACTTTACGTCCCCTGGCGAGAAAACCATGCATTGTTTTAGGAAAAAAGTATTCTCAAAAGGTTTTTCCATATGAGCGGTATCGGTCCAAGAAAAAAAAAATTAGTCGATTTTCAGGAGCCAAGATTTTGCTACAAATACATCAGAAGCAGAAATTAACACTTATGCCCCCTGGTGGCCAAACCATTCTTTACCAAACATTAGAAATTATGTGAAAAATACTTTCCATCAGGTCTTGCATGCGATACAGGAAGAATTTTTCAAATCGGAGTTTTAGAAGCAGAAATAACGCAGAAAACGCAATTTACCTTTGTGCCCCTAGCGGAAAGTCATTGATTTACTTGAAAATTTTGAATTTATAGGGAAAACATTTTGCATCGGAAACACTATCCAACAAGAAGGAATTTTTCAAATCGGACTCCTAGAAGTAGAGATATTGACAAAAATAAGATATACATCTACTCCCCCAGGCATACAAACCATGCATTATTCTAAGAAGAAAATGTTCCTAAAATGTTTGTCGACATGAGTAGTATCTGTCAACAAACGACTTTTTTGCAATCGAGATTTTAGAAGCTCATATTTTGTTGCAAATACATCAGAAGCGGAAATTAAAACTTACGCTCCCTGATGGCCAAACCATTTTTTTTTTACAAAAATTAGAAATTATATGCAAACGATTTCCCATCAGGAGCTGTATCCGGTGCAGAAAGAATTTTTCAAATCGGAGATTTAGAAGTAGTGTTATAGGGGTAAACGCAATGCACCTCTACGCCCCCTAGCGGAAAGTCTATGAATTACTTGAAAATTTTGAAATTATATGAAAAACATGTCACACTGAAAACACTATCCAACAAAGAAGGAATTTTTCAAATCGGACTCCTAGAAGTAGAGATATTGACAAAAATAAGATACACATCTACGCCCCCTGGCGGAGAACCTGTGAAATATTTTAAGAATAAAATATTCCAAAAAGGTTTATCGATGTGAGTGGCATCAGTCCACGAAAGAATTTTTTCAATCGAGATTTTAGAAGCTCGATTGCTTATAGCCCATTGAGTTGCTCACGGCGGTCGTTAAACCTCCAATCCAAAAATATATGCCGCCCCGGTGGCGCAGTGGTCTAAGGCGTTGGCCTCTGATCATTCGTCCGTAAGGGGTCCGGGTTCGAATCCCGGTCAGGCATGGATGTTGTGTTTGTCTTACGGCACTGGCTCTCTCCCTTCCCTGGAACCAGTGACCCTAAATTAGGGACGGGCGACTGCTTATAGCCCATTGAGTTGCTTACGGTGGTCGTTAAACCTCCAATCAAAAAAAAAAAATATATATATATATATATATATATATGTCGATTGAGGCATCTTGTATTCACAGTCGAGTTGTCTCATCATACATAGCCTTATGAAAACATTTAAAGTAGGTCCGTGACGTAATGGCTGCGTATCACCTAATTCACTATATCAATAGAGGGGTACCCATGAATTTTACTTGTAATCTGCGTCCGTCGCTCCTGACGTGATAAACGCATGTTCCTGAAATTATGCGTAAAATGACCGCAGATCAGACTAACGCGTCCAGAGATTTTCAAAATTGGGAATAAACCTTATTTATCACTAGGCAGCCTGAAGCACTTGGGGATGAAGGCTATTACTGTTGCATTTATTTTCAGTTTTTTCATATTTCTAAGGACGGGAATGAGCCTGTTTTGTACAAACATCTGCGCCGACCGAGATGGGTCCCGGTAAGGCATGGATGTTGTGCTTGTCTTACAGCACTGACTCTTTTTCTTTCCTGGACTGGAACCAGTGGCCCTAAATTAGGGACGGGTGACCGGTTACAACCAATCGCGTTGCTCACAGTGTATTAAACTCCCAAAACAGAAAATACCATCCGCGTACGATATTTATTTTAAGGTGGCCAAACTAAAAGGACAGGATTCCGAGAGATGTTTGTTTCTTTGGGGGTTCAACGACCACCGTGAACAACTGGATGGGCTATAAACAGCAGAGTGGGCCGAAAATGCACTTTTTCACCGATTTTCGAAATCAATAAAAGCCAAGTGTGAAAAAGTTGTCCCTTGGGTTGTTTAGTTTCCGTGTAAATTTTTTTTTGAAATTGGACAATATCTTCCAGGGCTGCTGACGCCATTAAGCTCGGGAATTTGGGCCACAAGAGCCATTTTCCCCCAAAAATACAATTTCTCCGGATTTTCGAAATCGTTATCAGCCGAGTGCGGTAAACTTGCTCATTGGGTTGGTTAGTAAACGTGTAAAGTTTTTTTGAAATTGGACAATATCTTCCGGTGTCGTTGGTGTCTTTAGATTTCGGTTATTCAGAAGAAAAGTAATTTTGGTCGAAAAGTCAGTTTTTGTTGAATCGGCCATTTAATACTTCGTTGAGTGCCAAGCAGGCAGGCAAGCATGCACAATGCAGCTCTTTCTTATTTCAGATTAAATTCACTGAATTAACCAAGAACTCACCACGAGGAGGTGGCTGCATATCGAGTTCCACCCATGTCCACCCCAAACATTTATGGACAAGCTATGGCTTTCATCAATTCATTCGTTTACTTGTATGCCTGTCTGGTCTGCTGATGCTTTTCTGTACTTCGATTTGCTTTCGAAGGATGGGACTACTTTTCGTGATTCAATTTTGACTCTGTTCAGGCCATCCGTTGCAACTTGTGCAACCACAGAAGCTGCTGCTTCTGTCAATATACTTTAACTGCTCTTCCCACTGCCTGAGTGTGGCATGGAAAGTTATTTACACTGTTGGCTACGCCAAATGCAGCACCAAGAATGACACGAGATAGCAAAGCCAGATTTACTGGACACATAACAACACATACAAAGATTAAACGATTGAGCTTACAGGCCCGTGCGACTTGCGGAACACGCAGACATCAATAGTTCGTGTGGCCCCCATGGCTGGCAATAACGGCCGCTACACGCCGCGGCATCGAATGAAAGAGGCTTTTTGAATGTGGGTTTGGAGTATGTCGGCCCAGGCTGCTTCCACACGTTGCCACAGTTCATCAGGCGTAGCCGCGGGTGGTGCTTGCCGGGCCACTCGGTTGCCGATCAGCGACCAGACGTGTTCGATGGGCGACATATTGGGATAACAGGCGGGCCACGGCAACAGTGACACCTGGTGGGCTGTGAAGAATTGTTGCACGATGTGTACCACGTGCGGGCGCGCACTGTCCTGTTGAAACGTGGCCGCTGGCAGGTCCCGCAGGTAAGGGAGGACTATAGGCTCCAAAACGTCGGAGATGTAGCGGTGGCTGTTGAGTGTACCGGCGATGCGTACCAGAGTGGTGTGTCATATCCCATTGAGCCCCAAACCATAACGCCAGGCGACGGACTGGAATGTCGATGCATAATGCAGGCGGCATACAGTCTCTCGCCGCGGTGCCGCCACACGTGAATCGGACCATCGTGGTGTTGCAGGCAGAAGCGGGATTCGTCGGAGAAGACAATGTCGTGCCATTCCGTAGTCCAGGTGTGGCGTTCAACGGTCCACTGCCGCCGCACTCGCCGGTGGTGTAACGTCAATGGTAATCGGAGCAATGGGCGCCGTGCAACAAGTCCCCGCTCCTGCAGACGACGTCGAACTCTACGTGCTGACACAGGTTGTTGCGCAACACACCCTAATTCCTGTGCTAACGTTCGTGATGGAGCGGTGCGAGCCGTCAATGCCCGCCGCACAACATGCCGGTTCTCTCGTTCCATGGTGTGCCGCGGCTGCGGCAATCACTCACGTCGGTCCGTCCGTCCCTCCTGCTCCCACCGAATCCATACTCACATCCAGTGGCTGGATGTCGTCCCACACAGGCGTCGATGTCTCGGTACTATAAACCGCTGTCGCGATAAGCCACTATTCGTCTGTTGTCGAACTCCGAAACGTGCTGGAATGACTTCCGTATTCAGCGGCGAGGCATCAGAAAGCTTCCCACGCACAGGTCCGGCAGCACAACATACTTCCACTACTTACACCCCGCCTTCTGTGCACCCTTCTTATAGTGCTTCTCGGTGGCGTGCCGGGCGCACATGATTTGCATATGCCATGCAATGCTAATCGTTTGCATGTCTTCTCGCGGGCGACGCATGTTGCGAATTTCAGGCCAATCGGAAGCTTCCTTCTTGGTGTTGTAATTTGGGTGGCTAGCAGTGTATTTCCAGCAAAGGCGGATTTTTCTCTTTTATCATATTGCGAAATATTGCGAAGATCTTTGCTTCTGATTTATCGAAGCATAGGTGGCTGAGTTACTACACAGGCGTTCCAGTTGATTAGGTCCATATAATGCCTTGCACAGATATTCAGCAAAGGAGCTGTAAACCGCCGTATTCACCGCTGTTCTCGTCCATTCTCCCTAACCTTCAAAATCTTTCTTATAGCAAGCGCTCTGATATGAATTGTTTCGTCAGTGAACATTGAGAGAAGAAGGTTCTCAGGATGAGCACAAAAAGCGTTCCGGCTTGTTACAGGATCCACAAAATTCTACAAGTCGTCTGGGAGATATTGGGATAAACTTATCATATTTCACAAGTGTCTAGCACCATCTTTACAGTGCGACTTTGATTTGATCGAAAACCACATCGACACATACACTTTAATGATGAATTCAACTAGGGTTTTCAAATTTACCGACACATTTGTACTTGTAATATATAAACGTAGAACTCTACATGCTGTAGTCAGCCAACGGGAGTGCGACAGCTTTCGTAGCCTTTTTTCTGCCAACGCAGGTGAGCAATAACCTGTTGTGGCAGCTTCGTAAATCTCCCGCATGTACTGCTGGTCGGTACTCAGATCTTTTCGAACACACAAGAGGAGAGACAGAGGTCCAACTCCCGTGTTTAAGACGGGGCGGCCCCAGTGGTCGGACATCAAACTACGATAGCATCTGTCACGTGATACGGTCATCATCATCATCATTGTCAACCATTATCAATCCACTGCTGGACGAAGGTCTCCCCAAGTTTCCTCCACAACGGTCTGTCTTGTGCCAGTCTCCTCCATGTCACCCCTGCATACTTTCGAATTTCATCCACCCATCTCCCATGTGGTCTTCTTCTGGGTCTTTTCCTGTCCCTTGGAATCCAATCTAAAATTTCGGCTGTCCATCGATGATCTGTCCTTCTGGCAGTATGTCCAGCCCATTGCCATTTCAGGGATTTAAATCTGATCATGATGTCTTCCACTCTTGTCATTTTTCGGATCCACGAGTTCCTCTTCTTATCTCTCCTGGTTACACCAAGTATGCACCTCTCCATGCTGCTTTGAGTTGTCTGCAGCCTTTGTATGTCTCTTTTAGTTAAGGTCCACGTCTCTGCACCATACGTAAGCACTGGAAGGATGCATTGATCAAACACTTTTCTTTTAAGACATAATGGCATATTGCTCTTGAAAATTATGCTGTTTCTTCCAAAAGCTCTCCAGGCAAGTTTTATACGCCGATTAATTTCTTCATCAATGTGACCCTCACTTGATATCTGCTGTCCAAGATAAACGTATGTGTCTGTTATCTCCAGCTTTTCTCCATCAATCGATAAATCTTCATTTCTTGTAAAAGCATTGAACATCACTTTTGTCTTCTGAAAGTTCATTTTTATTCCCACTTCTTTACTCTTGTCAGCAAGTTCCTGGATCATACTCTGCAGCTCTGATGGGCTAGTTGCAAAAACGACTACGTCATCAGCAAAACGAAGGTGGGTTAGATAATCTCCATTAATCTTTATCCCCTTGTTTTCCCAGCTCAGCGACTGAAAAACACCCTCCAATGTGGCATTAAAGAGCTTCGGAGATATGGTGTCACCTTGTCTCACTCCCTTTCCAATTTTTATGTGTGTTGTATTTTCAAACAGTCTAATCTTTGCACTTGCATTTTCATAGATCTTATTAATAATATTAATGTATGCATCTTCAATACCGCAGGTTTTCAGAGCCATTGTAACTGCTGATGGTTTCACCGAATCAAAGGCTTTTTCATAATCGATAAAAGCCATGCACAATGGAAGTTCATATTCCCTCGCTCTTTCAATTAGTTCTCTCAGCACGTGGATATGATCTATTGTGCTGTATCCACTCCTGAATCCAGCTTGTTCTCTCGGTTGAGCCATGTCCAGTGTTACCTTCAAGCGGTGTGAAAGAACTTTAGTGAAGATTTTATAAACTACTGATAGGAGGCTGATAGGTCTGTAGTTTCCGAGATCCTCAATGTCACCTTTCTTATGTATCAGGATCATTATAGCGTTGTTCCAATCCTCAGGAATCTTTCCTTCATTAAGGCATCGAGTGAAAATTTGGGCGAGTACTGTTTCGATTTCTCCACTTGCTTCTTGTATGATGTCTACAGTAATTCCATCTTCTCCTGGAGCTTTTCCTCGCTCCATGTTCTTGATTGCATGTGCAACTTCTGCTGGAAGGACTGGAGGAACTCTGGTACTGGTATCTTTCATGATGTCTGGAGTGCATGTATCATCCCTTTCATATAATTTAGAGTAGAAATCTTTCACTCTTGTCAAAATTTCGCCTCTATTTCTTGTTACAGAACCATCTTCTTTTCTCAGTGCCATAATCTGTTTTCTTCCCTTACTGAGATGTCCCTTTGCTATCTTTAGGCTTTGGTTGTTTTCAATTGCTTTCCTCACTAGTTCACAGTTGAATTTTCTTACGTCTTCAGTGATACTTTTTCGTACTGTCTTGCATAGCTCTATATATTCCACTTTGGAAGTCACATCTTCTTTAGTTGTCCTCATCTCTCTTCTTTTTTGCATCAACATTTTCGTTTTTCCTGATAATTTATTTACATGCAACTTGTTCTTAGACCCAGCTAATTTTGTTGCTGTTTCCATAAGAGCTTTGGTTACTTTTCTGTTAACTTCAGAGATGTCCACTTCTTCCGATGTTAGGCCTTCTAAAGCAGAGAACCTGTTCTTCAGTTCCAACTTGAAGGTATTACGGTGTTTTTTAAGGTTGGTTATGTCAATAGATTTTGTTTGTCTTATGAGCTTGCCACGTTCAAGTTTAGTGTTGAGGTGCATCTTACATCTCACCAATCTATGGTCACTACCTGTGTTGAACTTGTTTAGCACACTGCAGTCTTCTATGACGAGTTTTTTGTTACACATAATAAAATCAATTTCACTTGTCGTCCCATTTGGATGTCTCCATGTCCATTTCCTGTGTGGCTTTTTCTTGAAGGAGTTCAAGATGAAAAACCCTTCTGCCTCTGCAAACTCAACGAGAGTATTTCCACGCTGGTTTCTGTTGCCGTGACCGAATTTACCTACTGAAGTTTCATTCTGTTGCCGTTGCCCTATTTTTGCATTGAAATCTCCCATAATTATTTTCAAGTGCTGCTTACCTTTATTATTTAGATGACAAATTTCCTCATAAAATTCTTCAATTTCTTCTTCAGGATGACTTGTGGTGGGTGCATAAGTTTGAATAATCTGAGCCTGGTATCTTTTCGAGAGTTGGATAACGAGTCGTGCAGCTCTGTCAGAGGAACTTTCAACTTCTACCACTTTATCCTTCAGTTTCTTGTTTATTATAAATCCAACACCACTAGTTCTGCCAGTATCTGTCCTAAGAAGCCTTGAATCAGAAGATAGGGAGCGTCCGTTATACGTAGCCAAGGTCAGCATCAGATGGCAGCCTAGTCCGGTCCTCCGGGGATTCTTAGCACCCTCTGCCTTCATGTCGCACTGGCCGCTGCCTTGGCCAGGTACATTCCAACTGCCGGAGACTGAGGGCCAAGATTTAAGTTGTGGAGTCATTTTGGAGGGGTTTGGCCATAACTCACCACGCTTGCCAAGCTGGTTGGTGAGTGTGGGATAGAATTTCCTCTAATCCCGATGGTATAGTTATACCGCTATTGGCGGTCGTCAGAGCCCCTTTAGTGGGAACAGGATGCACCACGAGAAGGCGGGGTTGACATTTGTCAAGGAGAGGCTGTGATGTTACGCATCACCTGATACGGTACCAGTGGCTATATAAGTAGCCCCGCGGAGAGAATTGTACTCGCCACAGAGATGACTTTGGGTTTGATACCAGGCAGGTATGAACGCTCGAACCACTAAATATCCGCCGTGCGTCGGATGGACACGTTAAGCCGTCGGGCCCCGGGTACTGGTACTGGCTCCCTGTAATAAATAAGGGCCTCTTCCTCCCCTTTCTACCTCGCTTCCGTGTCACTTTTTTATCGGGCACTCTAGCCTAAATCTCCTAGCTTCCTATTTCTAAGGGTTGTTTAAGACCTGGGGTCAGACACTCCCTGCCTAAAATCCTCTACATATGATTTGATCTGATCTGATTTGTAAACTCTTGAAAAAAAAAGGACAGACGGTTACAGTTCGACGTGTTAGTTTCATGTCCATCTACTGGCGCGCTGTTCTATTGAGATCGTCGGGGCCAAATTGTTGCCATGTGTCTCTATGGAAGATTAACCTTTGAGTCTCCTGCTCTGTGTTTCCGAATTTCTTCTGATATTGCAAAGGTTTCATCCACTTCAACCGTTTCAAAATCGACGACCGGTTTAAGTTCACAGCTTTCGGGCTCTTTTCCAATTGGACCGGAGAAGGTTCGAGGACCACTTGTTCGGCCATCCAATTTCTTTATGAGCTGCCGCAAAGGTAGCTCATTGGCGTGCAGCAAACATATGAGCCTTTGCAGAGACCTCCCAATTTCTTCTTCTAGTAAGCGTGAAACTCCATTTCTGTATCCAGTGTTAACTGCTGTCCCGTTGTTTCCAACTTCCATAAGGGCTCCTGTGTCAATGTCCTTCTGCGAAAGGTACTCGATAAAGTTGGTCTTAATGGATTCTGCTGAACCACTTGCTGGTGAAACATGGCCAAGACATTAAGATCCTGTCCCTTGTATTAAAAACCATATGCTTTTCAGTAACCGTTGTTCTGTGCTTCTTGTCTCCACTAATTTCATTTGTCAAGATTATATTTGTGTGTCCATCAAAAAAAAGAGGGCTTGAAGCTCTACTTTTCCCTCCTGTCTTTGCAACCTAATACGTTTTCTCTTTCTCTTTCTCTCTCTCTCTCTCTTATCTTATTCTTGTCTGTAACTTTGGAAATATCAACATCAGTTATCATTCCGACATCTTGCAAGACTGCGGAAATCATTTCCCCTGCATGCCTGTCTCCAATCCCTATTCTATCACATGCAAGCGGGCTGTTTTATTCTCATCTGGCTGATTTTCTTGGGCATTTTGTTTTTTTCCAAGGAATTTTTGGGATGGCACTTTCTGGACCTAGGAGGTACGTAATCCCTCTCATTAGCCGTTTCACTATCGAATTCTGCTTGGTCGCCACAATCCTCGAGGCCAAGTGACTCGAACATAAACTTGGGGTCTTCTCATTACTGTTTACTAGTGAAAGAGCATGAATCAGCTGTTTCTAAAGCGCTTGGCATTTTCCTGATGGATTGCCTATTTTGTTGGCGTGGGAAGTTTTTAAGTTGTTTTTGAATCGACGCCAGTAATAATCACTTGCCTCACTGTTCGCTGATCAACCAAAAACGGTTGTTCCATTTGTGGAATCTTCCGGCTCTTTTCACAGGAGGATGATGAAAGTAAATGACACTTGCATGTGGCAATGTCGAAAAGAGTTTTCTCGGCGTCAATCTGAAATTGCTTTACTGTGTCTCTATATGACTCAGTTGACTTGCTTTTGCTCTTCAGTATATTTCTATACTTTGTATGATAAGATCCAAAAATCTAAAGAATTCTTTTGTGAGAAATTGTGGGAATTGAAGCTTCCTTCCATAAATCTGCCAGCTTTTCCGCAATAACGTTGGCAACATCACTAAATGCCGGATCACTGCCGTGCTTTGAGGATTCAGTTGCTGCTTAACAAATAGGTAAAATTTCATAACTTGACTAAGTTGGTAAAACGTTAGTCTTCAGCTCTTCAGGCGATCCAGAAACGAATCAATCAGTCGCTTTTCTAGTTGGTTGGTATTGTGGGGCAGTTGTGATTGAGTAACTCTAACTAATGACTTTTATGAATGAGCATTGAGTATATTTTGAGACCTTATTTGAAATGAACATGAACAAATGACACTAAGTACGCCTACCTAGTAGAATGCCTATGCGCTAGACCGCCTCTTCGCGTTAACTAATAAATACAACCTTTGTCCTAAAAGTTCCCGGACTTTTTTTTTATCTCAGACAGGAAAAGAGACGCATGCCGGAATTCACGGTGACTGGTATAGGCTGTTACGAGAGGGGAGAGAGGGCGACGTTCGATCTGAACGATCTTCAACCTCGCCTACGGATCATGCAGCACGCACGTGACTGAGGAACGATGAGTCCAAGTGAGGAATGCATAACGTCACTAAGGGTGCAGGAGAAGTTACAACGGTGATAAGACGTTTGTAAGACTAAGAGGCATTTTTGGGGTAGATTTGCAGTTTTACATCTGAGAGTGTATCATGTAAAGAAGATAGAGGGAAAAAAGTTCCGAAATTAAAGACGCCAGCGGCCCCGAAAGATATTGTCCGATTTAAAAAAAACAATTTACACGTTTACTAACCAACCGAAGGGGCAACTTTACCGCACTCGGCTAATAACGATTTCGAAAATCCGGAAAAGTTGTATTTTCGGGGAAATGGCTCTTGTGGCATAAATCCCCGAATTTAATTCGCCAGCGACACCGGAAGTTATTGCCCAACTTCAAAAAAAAAATTACACGTTTATTAACCAACCCAAGGAACGATTTCGAAAATCTGGAAAAATTATATTTTCGGGAAAGAATGGCACTTGTGGTCCAAATTCCCGAATTTAAAGGCGTCAGCGGCACCGAAAAATATTGTCCAATTTAAAAAACATTTTACCCGGAAACTAAACAACCCAAGGGACAACATTTCCACACTCGGCTTTTATTGATTTCGAAATCGGTGAAAAAGTGCATTTTCGGCGCACTGTAATAAACCGTCGCCCGTTCCTAATTTAAGGTCACTGGTTTTAGTTCAGGGAAGGAAGACAGCCAGTGCTGTAAGACAAACACAACATCTATGCTTCACCGGGATTCGAACTCGGAGCCATCTCGTACGAATGGTCAGAAGCCAGCGCTTAGATCACTACGGCTCCTCGAGATGTTTCCGCCCAAAAGAAATAATTTTGATCTATATTTTAATTTTCTGTTGACTGCCCTCTTGAATTATAGAACTCGGGCATATTTACAAAATGAATAACGTTTTTTGTTGATTTCTTTAGATAATAAAAGGATGTATCTATTCACATAGTAGATTTAATTATGCAAATCTGGAAGTATATATGCATTCCCTCCTGTGAATTCTATAGTAAAATTCTGGCTTTAAGTCTGCCCTAAAGCCCAAGTCATGTGAGCTGTATTTTGTGTCACAAGTGCAACATATAAAATATGCGGTGAACAGTAAAAATTGCTGCTCTGGTGGCCGAATGGTCTGAGACGCTGGCTTTTGACCATTTCGCCTGAGGTCGGGGACCATATGAGGCATAGGTGGTATGCTTGATCAAATGATCATATGTAGATGATTTTAGGAAGGGAGTGTCTGACCACAGGTTTTAAACAACCCTTAGAAATAGGAAGCTAGGAGATTTGGGTTAGTGCCCGATATAAAAATGACACGGAAGCGAAGTATAGAAAGGGTAGGAAGACGCCCTTATTTATTACCGGGGGGGGGGGCAGTACCCGGAGTCCGACGGCTTAACGTGTGCCCATCCGACGCACGGCGGATATTTAGTGGATCGAGCGTTCGCACCTGCCTGTGATCGAACCTGAGGTCATTTCCGTAGCAGTCACGAACGTTGCCCACTAGGTCACCCACGGCCCTAGGTGGTGTGCTTGATTTCGCTGACGCTGTCCCTTCTGCCGAAACGAGTAGCGTTAAATTCAGGACGGGTGGCATCTCATAGCCCTTAGAGTTGGGAACGGTGGTCGTTAACACCATTCACCCTTCCATCCCGCAAAAGAAACGGTACAGGTTTGCTGAAGCCGAGAGTACTCGGTCGTGCATAAAATTTCAGTAAACTTGTTTAAGCAGTGGCCTCGTTGAAACCCAGAAAACGTCATATACTACGTTTCTCGTTATATTTACAATAGAATTTGACATTGTTCTGATAAAGTGATAGAAAAACTACTTTTTAAAAGTAGCTAGCTACTGATACAACTACTTTCTTGAGAAACTAAACCACTGCGTCGCCCAGGTGGCGCAGTGGTCTAAAGCTGGCTTTTGTCAATTCGTCCGTGAAGGGTCTGGGTTTGAATCCCGGTGAGGCATGGACGTTGTATTTGTCTTACTGCACTGGCTCTCTCTCTCTCTTTCCTAGAACCAGTGACTCTAAATTAGGGACGGGCGACTTCTCATATTTGCTCAAGTTGGTCGTTAAACATTCAATAAAAAAACTGGTTTGATATAGCTACTGTAGAGGCATTCACACTAAATGCCAAAGTAAATTACACAAACAATTTATTGTTGCATTTATCTCTTAGCTCTTGTAACCTTTTTAACCGATTAATCCCCAAACTGTACATTTCTGAGGGTTACAAGATGTAAAACTCTTTATAGGGAGGTGCATTGTTTGGATGGATTGAATTTGGATTAAAGGTTTAAAGACCACCGTGAGAAACTCAATGCGATATAAGCAGTCGTCCGTCCCTAATATAGGGCCACTGGTTGCAAGGAAGGGAGAGAGCCAGTGCCGTAAGACAAACACAACATCTATGCCTCATCGGGATTCGAACCTGGACACTTCTCGGATGAATGGTCATAAGCCAGCGCTTAGACCACTGCGTCACCGGGGCGGCATTTATTGTTTGAACATTAGTTGTTAAATTATCCATCATCTGATTGGTACAGTTTTTCCGTACATGCACATGCGTTCTTGTGTACAACGCTATCACGGTGGGCGAGTGGTCTGAGGCGCTACCTTAGTACCAGCCGTCCGAGAAGAACGCGGGCTCGAGTCCCGGGTAAGGCAAGGATGGTGTATTTGTCTGATGGCACTAGAATTTTCCCCCTTGAACCAGTAGATAAAAATTAGGACGGACGACTGCTCACAGCTGCTCACACTGGTTTTTAACTACACACACGCACAAACACACAAAGACGGATTCAGGGCCGGATGGAGCTTTTGCGGGGCCCTGGGCGAAATTTCATTGAGGGCCCAGAGCGAAATTTCATTGTGGGCACTAAAAAATAAATCTCATATTTTAATAAAGTCGTTTCTAAAAATTACCGTTCGTGAGGAAGACACACGAACACTACCGTAAAGACAAAACGATTATCTCAAAGAAGTATTTGCTTTAAGCTTAAGAAAAAGACCATAATACGGACTGAAAGTTCAGAGAGAGAGAAAGAGAGAGAGAGAGAGAGAGAGAGAGAGAGAGAGAGAGAGAGAGAGAGAGAGAGAGAGAGAAAGAGAAAGAGGAAGAGGAGGGAAGAGTGAAAGAGAGGAAGAGAGATAGAGAAAGAGAGAAAAAAAGAGAGAGAAAGAGATAGAGAAAGAAAGAGAGAGAGAAGAGAGAGAGAGAGAGAGAGAAAGCGAAATAGAGAGAGGAGGGAAGAGTGAGAGAGGAAGAGAGATAGAGAAAGAGAGAAAAAGAGATAGATAAAGATAGAAAGAAAGAGAGAGAGAGAGAAAAGAGAGAGAAAGAGAAAAAGAGAGAGAGGAGAGAGAGAGAGAGAGAAAGAGAGAAAAAGAGATAGATAAAGATAGAGAGAGAAAAGAGAGAGAAAGAGAAAGAGAAAAAGAGAGAGAGAGAGAGAGAGAGAGAGAGAGAGAGAGAGAGAGAGAGAGAGAGAGAGAGAGAGAGAGAGAGAGAGAGAGAGAGAGAGAGAGAGAGTAAAACATGTTAAAATGTACGATTTTCTTTCCTGGGAGAAGAGGTTTAGGTTGCATTGTGGCTCTTATAACAGCTTATTCACAAAATGATAAAAAGATATCGGCTTAGCGAATATTTTGGTATAGGAAATATAATAAGGATCCCTCTAAAATAAATTGGTATAAACAGTTTTCCCCCTGATACATGTTTAGTGATTGATTTTTAATGCACAGTGGAGTAACTGACTAATTAGTGACATTCTAAACTTTTATATGCGTTCATATATAAAAGTTGCCCCCGCCCCTTTTTTTTTCAGTTTCTTGTAATGTTGGAAAAGTTGCCACCATGTGTAGTCCGAAAGTAACTTGGATATTGTTCTTTTTATTTCCTTAAATTTAAGTATCAGGTTTTCACACAAATTGTTGGATATATAAAAGTAGGGTACCACAAAATGATGAAATTTAATTTGCTATTTCATGAATGCGGGAAAGATTAAAGTGGTTACAAAAATAATTTCGAATCTGCAAATCTCAGTGTCCGTACGACGAACAGGGGGATAATGTATTCAAAAAAGGGGAGAATGGAAACAAACAAAAAACTTCAAAAATGTATTTTTAGGGGCCTTGCACCACAAAAGTTACAAAAAAATGTAGTTAATTTTTTTCTAAACTGCGGGGCCCGGGGCGACCGCCCCGGTTGCCCCTATGGTCCAGCCGGCCTTGGACGGATTTACCAATAGGTCGACTAGGCCCAGTCCTAGGGTGGCAAATTTCAGTGGCAGTAAAAATTAATAACACTGTACACACCACTGAAATTTGCTCCGACTCAAAACTTTGCAAATATTACGTTTTAGGATGTGTTAAAAGCGAAGATGAGTTCATGTTTTCCTAGCACCTAATGCTGTTGTTATAGAGTGACTGTCATCCCTTGCGAAATGGGAACATTTGGCACTCACGTGCTGTTGAAACCCTGGAATTCGGCTAAAGGTCGAATGGACTCCTCCCATTGTATGACTCATTTCCGGTCGGTCATAGCTTTCATTTGTTTTGTTTATGAGAACTAAAAGCAGTTACATCTCTTTCTTCGTGAAGCTGTTCGGAGCATTTTAGGCATTACTACTGCGTAGTTGCAATGTCACGGAAGTGCCAATGTGTAAACTTTACAAATCTCTTTTGTTATGTGTGCTGTGAATTTGCTACGAAAGCCCAAAGCGCCGCCCCGGTGGCGCAGTGGTCTAAGCGATGGCTTGTGACCATTCGTTCGAGTTGGGTCCGGGTTCAAATCCGGGTGAGTCATGGATGTTGTGTTTGTCTTAGCGCAGGCTCTCTCCCTTCCCTGAAACCAGTGACCCTAAATTAGGGACGGGCGACTGCTTATAGCCCATTGAGTTGCTCACGGTGGTCGTTAAACCTCCAATAAAAAAGAAAAGAAACCAGTGGCCCTAAATTAGGGACGGGCGACTGCTTATATTCCATTGAGTTGCTCACTGTGATCGTTAAACCTTCAATTAAAAAAGCCCAAAGTAAAGTAATTTCTCCGGTGATTAAGAATGCATATGAGTGTTACTTTGGTTGCAAACTTGGGGATCAAGATAAGATTTGGGCGCTTCACGTATGTTGCAGCAAATGTTCACGGTATTTAAGAGGTTGGTTAAACGACACGCACCCTTCAATGCCATTAGCTATCCCAATGATTTGGAGAAAACCAAAGGACCATGTTTTCTACTGCTCTTTCTGTTTAATTAATGTATCTGGCTTTTCCTCGAAAAATAAACACACCATGGTTTACTCGAATTTGTCTTCAGCCACATGAGACCTGCTAAGCACGATTATTCCCTATCAATTCCCAAACTGCCGGAAAAATGGACCCTGGATGATGAAACATCCAACTCCTCCTCTGAAACTGGGCCATTCTACTCCACTGATCGCGAATACCTGCCTGAATCGGAAGAGCCCCATTTAATTTCGCAGTACGAGCTGAACAACCTAGTGAGTGATCTGAAACTTACGAAAAACCAAGCTGAACTGTTAGGTTCTCGGCTACAATGGTGGCATCTTCTTCAACCTGACGGCTTTAAAGTCACAGGGACATCTTGTAACATCACAGACACTCGATCACAACACAAAACATTTATTACTTTACACAAAAAACATCAACTGGAATACACTCCGCGGTATAAACTGAACTTGTTGTCTTAGCCAAAGCTCGCCATGTCCTCCTCCTTCGATATCTCTCTCGCAACTCTCCTCATCACTCACCACACGCTCAAGTCATTAAATGTCAATGTATCCTTCCGCACTTTTGTGCGTGGAAGTCGTACTTTACAACCCCTCCTCACTCCAGAGGAACTTTTTCCAGTGGTAAAAAGTTCTTGCCATTTTACAATACAATAGTCATAGTTCACATAATGAGTCATAATCCATTTACAAAGAGAAATATATGAGTTAATTTAACAATCATCTTTACGTGTTTTCCAACAATTTCTATGTAGTATATATCACAACCAAAACCCCCCCCCCCAAAAAAAAATGTTTTCACTAGCTGACACATAGCACGATCAAGGTGGATCATCTAAAGTTGGAACTCTGCTCAGTCCATCTGCATTTTTGTGCATAGTTCCCGATCGATGAATTATAACAAAATCATATGCTTGTAAAGCAAGGGCCCATCTCATCAGACGAGCATTTGAACTTGCGTTGGTGCGTAACCAAACGAGAGGGTTATGATCAGCTTGTATGAGGAAATTTTGACCATCCAGGTAGCATTTCAGTTTCTGTACCGCAAATATAATGGCGGCACATTCTTTTTCACTGGTACTGTATGTCTACTCTGCTGTCGAAAGTTTTCTGCTTAGATAGAGTACAGGATGTTCAGCGCCAATTTCTTGTTCTTGCGAGAGGACGACTCCCATTCCTTGATCTGAAGCATCAGTTTGTAGAATAAATCTACGTTCATAGTCAGGGGCATACAGAACAGGAAAACTAGATAAAGATTTTTTTAGTTCCACAAAAGCTTTCTCACATTGTTCTGACCATATGATTTCCTCTTTACGATTTTTACCCTTCAAGATGTCTGTCAAGGGAGCCGCTATCGAAGAAAACATTGGAATATATCTGCTGTAATATCCCGCCAGGCCTAAGAAAGATCTTACTTGCGTCTTGTTCTTTGGCGTAGGAAAATTTTGTATGGCCTGAACCTTTCGTTCCGCTGGTTTTCGATATTCTTGTCCAACAATATGACCCAAATACAAGACGTGATCTTGAGCAAACTTACATTTGGAAGGTTTTATGGTCAAGGAAGCCCTCTGCAACCTCTGTAGCACTTCTTCAAGATGTATCAAATGATCCCCCAGTTTTCGGAAAAAATGGCAACATCATCTAGATATGGTACGGCGAACTCTTCGCAGCCTCTCAAAAGTTCCGACATCATTTTGCTAAAGAAATAAGGTGCGTTCTTAAGGCCAAATGGCATCTTTAAGGGCGATACGTTCCAAAAGTAGTCACAAACGCTGCCAATCGTTGAGCTCTAGCACTTAAAGGAATTTGGCAGTACCCTTTTGTTAAATCTAATACTGTAATATACTTCGCTCCAGAAACCTTTTCGACTCTTTCTTCTATGTTGGGCAATGGATAGAACAGGGTCCTTGTCACTTCATTCAATCGCCTGTAGTCAATACATGGGCGTGGATCTCTTCCGGGTACTTCTACCAAAATCATGGGTGATGTATAGTCTGATTCACCAACTTCTATAATCTTGTACTGCAGCATTTTATCTATCTCGGCCTTAAGAATATTTATCTGCCTGGGCGACATTCTATAAGGCTTAACTCTTACAATAGCATTACTAGCTAGCTCGATATCATGTTCGACCAAATGAGTCTTTCCTGGAATATTAGAAAACATTTTCAAGTAATGACATAATAGTTTTTTCAGATCCTGAATTTGTTGGCCACTTAGGCGCTCTCGAAGTTTACTGTTCTCCTCGATATCAGAGAAGTTAAATATATTTGGATTTTTTCAACTTGCGGAAATTTAATCTATAAATCCATTTCACCATTTTCACAACCGGGCAATAAGTTTACAAATTCTGGTCGTTTATGGTATGGTTTCAGCATGTTAATGTGATATACTTGATGCTTTACATTTTTACCTTCAAAGCTTACTACATAATTAGTCTCAGAAATTTTTTTCTCAATTTTCCCTGGTCCTTTCCACTGTTCCGCTAACTTATTTGGCCTGCAGGTAACAAAAACCAATACTAAATCTCCTTCTTGAAATTCACGTTTTACCGCATTTCTGTCATACCAATATTTTCTTTTCAATTGAGCCACTTTCATGTTTTTAATGGCAAGTTCTTGACATCTTTTCATCCTATTTATTAACTCAAATACATATTCAGTGACATAGTTTTCTTCTTCAGGATGACCCATCCATTTTTCATACAATAGTGTCATTGGCGTCCTCAAATTTTTTCCATGCACCAATTCAGCAGGCGTAAACCCTGTGCTTTCATGTGTCACAGTTCTCAAAGCAAACAGCGCCGCCGGTAACTGTTTCTCCCAATCCGGAGCAGACTCAAGACATAAAACTCTCAACATCCTTTTAATAGTTCGATGGAATCGTTCTACCGGATTACTTTGGGGATGATATACAGAACTATGAGTAACTTTTATTCCAAACCGCTCTAGAAATTCTAGTGTCAAAATGCTTACAAAACTGGCTCCTTGATCAGTTTGAATTTCTTTCGGAAATCCCATGCGGCTAAAAATGTGTAACAAAGCGTCAACTACCGACTTGGATCCTATGTCTGGTACTGGTACTGCATCTGGATATTTGGACGACAAACACATAGCTGTAATTATGTATCTATTTCCGCTTGAAATCTCGGGCAAAGGCCCACAGGCATCAACGTTGATTTTTGTAAAAATTTCAGGAATAATTGGAACTATTTTTAAAGGTGCTTTCTTTTGTCCTCAGCTTTTCCACCACGTTGGCATGAATCACAAGATTTTACAAATTCTTCAATGTCTTTATAACAGTTAGGCCAATAAAAATACTTCGCTAGTCTGTCTTTGGTTTTTGTCACTCCTAAATGCCCCGAAGTTCCCTCATGACACATGTTTTTTATTGTCCTCTATATTGTTCTGGAACAACAATAAGATCTTCCTCTTCGCCAATCTTGTTGATCTTCTTCTTCACCAACATCCCATTTCTTAGTACAGCATAACAATTTGCCTTTTTAAAATCTGTTTTCTCTATTTCTTTGAGAATTTTTTTCAATTCCAAACTTTGCCGTTGATCTTCCATGAAACTTTTTGAATCCATTTTTACCAACTCTAACATGGCTTTATCTTCATTATGCCTCAATGGCATAATTTCTTCTTCTAATTCATCTGATTCTTCGGAACCCACAGCCTCTCCTTCAAGAGCTTGTTTTTCTTTCTTCCCTGAATCATTCTTTACTGAATTTCTCTCTTCGTTGTTTCGTTTTTGTTTTTCTTGATACCGAGTAATCATAACATTTACCTGTTCTGAATTAAGTGGCCACTCCATATCAATTTTTTTAACAAAGCGGCAGTCTTATTTCCAAGTAAATATCTACCTTGATCTAGCGACTTTCTAATCACTGCAGCCTTAGTTACAATATGACCTAATTCACATTCTAGTTCAACTTCTGCCAATGTTAAACAAACCTTTTGTTCATCCAGAAGATGCTGTACCCACACATGTTCTCCAGTAAACTCACCTGGCGACACATACTCTTGACAAATGATATCAACTGATGAACCTGTATCCCGAAGAATAGGCATGGTAACTCCATTTATTTTTCCTTCAAAAGTATAGGGTGCCAAGAGATCCCCTTCAGTTTCCTCTCCGATTCTATTTACGCTTCCTGAGTTCTGTGATTTTAGCTTAGGACACTGAGGTCAAATGTGATCATAAGATGCACACTCGTAACATTGAATCTTCCGTCTGCGGTTATACTTTTCTTCATTCTGAGATACATTCCGTTTTGACCACCCTTGTCCTACATCTGACTTAACATAATTTTTGTTATAAAATCCATTTTTCATAAAATTTCTGCGATCATAGTTATCTCTAGTTTTTCTCTCACTGCCTTGCATTTTCTTTGAAGCACAAAATTCATTCGACGAATTTTTCTTGATTCCTCCTCTTACACTTTCATAATTGTCCACCATATCAGCCAAATCTGAAGGTGAGACAATATTTGACCATTTATCAATAAAATGCTCCCTTATTTCTATAGGCACTCTCCGCTTCAATTGATCTGTGATCATTATTTTTTTTAGCCCTTCAAAATCGCCTATTTTAAGTCCTGAAATCCATTTATTAAAATAATTTTCTAACTCGAAGGCAGAAATCTCTCCAGGTCTTCTCTGATGTACGCATGTGTTGTACAAATTTCAATCTAAATTTCTCTGGACTTAACTTATATCTTTTAAGAAGTAACCTTTTAACATATTCATAGTTTTTAGCCTCTTCCACATTTTCTCTGGCAATCAATTGTGATATTTCGTAGGGCAAAAGTCCTATCAAATTCGCAACCCAATCTTCCCTTTTTATTTCTGCTTGTTGTGCTTGCCTTTCAAATAAAACTAAGTAAATACTTATATCACTGTCTTTTGGGTCAAATGTTTTTATCAAATGACGAAGTTCTAATCTCGGTTTTTGAGAATTTCCATTTTGCTCCAAACTACCTCCCAGCGGCTGACGTCCAGCTTCTATTTTGAGTTTTTCAAGCTCAAACTCCATTTGTCTTTCTGTTTCTCTACGCTCATTTATACCTGCCAAAAGTTCTTTCACGAAATCCTCTTCATATCCTTCAAAGTTGACAATTTTATTTTTTTATTCCAGAATTTTGAGATTTGGCATAACTTCTATACCCAATTCTTCCGCCAACTGCAGAAGTTCTTCTTTTCGAGCTCTTCCTAAGAAAGCCATTTTAACAAGCTCTACGTGTACCCAATGTTAATTTATTATCGTATATGTGTATACGTTCACAGAAATTGTTTACAATATTCTACATTTACCTATAATCTAAGCTCAAACAGTTGATCTGATTGTACTATTTCTTGACAGAAATTATTTCCTTCTATTTTCTTATATGTGTATACGTTCACAGAAATTGTTTACAACAATATTCTACATTTGCCTATAATCTAGGCTCAAACAGTTGATCTGAATGTACTATTTCTTGACAGAAATTATTTCCTTCTATTTTCGTATATGTGTATACGTTCACAGAAATTGTTTACAACAATATTCTACATTTACCTATACTCTAGCCTCAAACAGTTGATCTGAATGTACTATTTCTTGACAGAATCTATTTCCTTCTATTTTCGTATATGTGTATACGTTCACAGAAATTGTTTACAACAAAATTCTACATTTACCTATAATCTAGGCTCAAACAGTTGATCTGAATGTACTATTTCTTGACAGAAATTATTTCCTTCTATTTTCGTATATGTGTATACGTTCACAGAAATTGTTTACAACAATATTCTACATTTACCTATAATCTAGCCTCAAACAGTTGATCTGAATGCACTATTTCTTGACAGAATCTATTTCCTTCTATTTTCGTATATGTGTACACGTTCACAGAAATTGTTTACAACAATATTCTACATTTACCTATAATCTAGGCTCAAACAGTTGATCTGAATGTACTATTTCTTGACAGAAATCATTTCCTTCTATTTAATTCCGTGCCCGGAAACTTCTAAAAAACTTGCTTTGATATTTCATTCCTTTGGATAATTCTCTAAGAACAACAACAAAACAGTACTTACATAAACATCTAATGTGGTGTAAATCCGATACGGAACAAATAATTTCGAAAAAACAAACTACAGTCACCATCCTTTGTTCTTCCCAACACAAAGAAGAAAAAAAAAATATCCCTGTCGCGTTGGTTCTTTCGCACGCTTGAAGAACTTTCAACTCATCGATTCCGTCTCACCTGCGCCTTCACTTCCTGTCTTTCGTAGTTCGAATCTCACAGGTGCCTTCACTTCCTGTCTTTCGTAGTTCGAATCTCACAGGTGCCTCCAATTCTATCTTTCGTCTGTAACATCACAGACACTCAATCACAACACAAAACATTTATTACTTTACACAAAAAACATCAACTGGAATACACTCCGCGGTATAAACTGAACTTGTTGTCTTAGCCAAAGCTCGCCATGTCCTCCTCCTTCGAAATCTCTCTCGCAACTCTCCTCATCACTCACCACACGCTCAAGTCATTAAATGTCAATGTATCCTTCCGCACTTTTGTGCGTGCAAGTCGTACTTTACAATCTGTAGACATCGAAATCAGGATGGGCGACGGGTGGGTTAGTATTATTTTTGCTGGGGCACGTTTGATAGCGACTCAATGTACGGACCACTGAAAGGAAGAATTTTTAATGTTCTTTACTACTGGCTACAAAGGAATTCGGCGCACCCTCCACCCAACCATACACACACACACACACACGCACACACACCTGGATCTGACAGGTTATGTCACTGATGAAAAATCAACAAGATGACACGACAATGACTAGTGGGTTAGAGGTGTAACATACGTACAAGAGTTGGTAGAATGTCGCCTTTAACTTTTTTCTTGCTGTGAATGCATTGTTTTAATTGCTTTCAAAATTTTGCATATTTTCTTATGAAAACAGTACTGTATTTGAACATTTTTTTAAACAAAATTTATATTTATTTATTTAAATCAAATTTAAACGTTGTGACACGCAGACACAACATCTCCCCCTTCTTAACTCCCTTCCTTCAAGTCAGTGACCTTGCTTTGCACTCCTCACTTTCAAAGCAGTCGTCATCCACGGCCCGCTCCCTCACTGCCCCGGTGCACTGGTTTAACTTTAGACTCCACTTTCTGTGTTGAAATTTCCTACTTAGTAAAGCAAACAGTAGAGCAATTAGTAATGGCCCCTCTTAGTGAATTCCTATCCACCCTCCTCATTCGCCACTGGCCATACAAACCTGAAAAAGAGGATTAAACTAAGAATTTTGGAGTGTGGAGAACAATTATATTTTCCTGGCGCTGCCTATGATGTTCTGATAACTTTCTACGGAGAAGTAAACGACGCACTTCCTAGGGAGAAATACGTAGGGCTACCCGATGAACTGTAATGTAGAAGGGGCTTAGCGACACTAAGACACTTTTGGTGGTTAGCTGGAAAGGAAAAGCACTGAATGTTTTGATGGTGATGTATGTAAAAATAGAGAAAACTGTGTTCTGTCTGGAAGCACACCATTATCTCAACAGAATGTTCGTACAGCAGAGATGGCCGCCCCTGTGGTCGAGTGTCCGAGGCTCTGTATTCTGATCTTCCGTCAGAGCTTGGTCCGACTTGACGTGTGAGTTGTATGTTTGTCTGATGGCGCCGGATCTGTCCCTTCTCTGGAACCAGCAGTGATGTAGCTCTATATACACTGCTGGCCACCCAAAATGCAACACCAAGAAGGAAGCATCCGATTGGCCTGAAATTCGCAGCATGCGTCGCCCGCGAGAGGACATCCAAACGATTAGCATTGCAGGGCATATGCAAATCATGTGCGCCCGGCAAGCCACCGAGAAGCACTATAAGAAGGGTGCACAGAAGGCGGGGTGTAAGTAGTGGAAGTGTGTTGTGCTGCCGGACCTGTGCGTGGGAAGCTTCCTGATGCCTCGTCGCAGAATATGGCAGTCATTCCAGCACGTTTCGGAGTTCGACAGAGGACGAATAGTGGCATATCACGACAGCGGTTTATAGTACCGAGACATCGGTGCCCGTGTGGGACGACATCCAGCCATAGTGAGGCGGGTATGGATTCGGTGGGAGCAGGAGGGACGGACGGACCGATGTGAGCGATCGCCGCAGCCGGGGCACACCACCAAAGGAGAGGACCAGCATGTTGTGCGGCGGGCATTGACGGCTCGCACCGCCACATCCCGAGCGTTAGTGCAGGAATTAGGGTGTGTTACGCAACAACCTGTGTCAGCACGTAGCGTTCGACGTCGTCTGCAGGAGCGGGGACTTGTCGCACGGCGCCCATTGCTCCGATTACCATTGACGTTACACCACCGGCGAGTGCGCAGGTAGTGGGCCGTTGAACGCCGCACCTGAACTACGGAATGGCACGACATTGTCTTCTCCAACGTATCCCGCTTCTGCCTGCAACACCACGATGGTCGGATCCGCGTGTGGCGGCACCGCGGCGAGAGACTGTGTGACGCCTGCATTATGCATCGCCATACCAGTCCTTCGCCTGGCGTTATGGTTTGGGGCGCAATTGGATATGACACCCGCACCCCTCTGGTACGCATCGCCGTTACACTCAACAGCCACCGCTACATCTCCGACGTTTTGGAGCCTGTAGTCCTCCCTTACCTGCAGGACCTGCCAGCGGCCACGTTTCAACAGGACAATGTGCGCCCGCACGTGGCGCGCATCGTTCAACAATTCTTCACGGCCCACCAGGTGTCACTGCTGCCGCGGCCTGCCTGTTCTCCCGATATGTCGCCCATCGAACACGTCTGGTCGCTGATCGGCAACCGAGTGGCCCGGCAAGCACCACCCGCGGCTACGCTTGATGAACTGTGGCAGTGTGTGGAAGCAGCCTGGACCGACATACCCCAAGCACACATCCATAGCCTCTTTCGTTCGATGCCGCGGCGTGTAGCGGTCGTTATTGCCAGCCATGGGGGCCACACGAATTATTGATATCTGCGTGTTCTGCAAGTCACACGGGCTTGTAAGCTCAATCGTTTCATCTTTGTATCTGTTGTTATGTGTCCAGTAAATCTGGCTTTGCTATATCGTGTCCTTCTTGGTGTTGCATTTTGGGTGGCCAACAGTGTATATATAAAAGTTACTTAGCGCTGAACGTATGAGGAAACCTCAACCCAGGAAGAATACCCTCAAAATATTCAAAAGCCCTCTGAAATCTCATTTAATTTAATAATTTTTGTTAAATTTTCATTGCTAATTGCTTTTATCAATTTATATTAAAACTGTAAAATTGCACAAATTGAGCAATCTTAAATAAAAGAAGGAATGTTACGTGGTATAGTCATATTCTAAGAATACAATTGTTATAGGGTGCAGCCTAACCTGTGGGAAATTTTTACATTTCATTTATGCTATAAATTTTTATTTCGATATAACTGCAAGGCAGCACTGATAGTTATAATTAATTACGGTAATTGATCCTCTAATTTGTTCATCACTGCCGTTGTTAAAATTTTCTATTTTCCGAAAAGTGCATAATTCCTGGCCTTCTGGCAAACGAGAATTGAGAAAGGCCACATGGCGACGGATCATCTCCATTTCGGAGATATGGCAATAGTCTTGTGCATTTTTGACTCCGAAAAAAGTCTGCAGAACTTACCCCAAAATTCCCTCTTGAAGCTTTAAAGAGACATTCTGGCGGTGGCATTTCTGCGAACGGAACTGCATAAGGGAAAACCGAAGGCCACGCACAGTTAAAAACATGGCAATAAATCCCTCTTCAAGTGGCGAAAAGGAGGCCCTGTGACGGGACAAAGAGGAGAGAGAGAGAGAGAACCCAAGGAGAAGAGAAAACAAGTGTCGAGGCTTTCTCAGGACTGATTCGATTGCGCCAACACGCAAAAAATACTGCGGCGAGGTGTACGGAAACAAGGTCTACCAGCTGACCGCAGAGCCTAAAAGAACAACTGGGACCCCAACCCGGTTCCGAAGCAAGTGACATATCAGAGTAAGGAGGGCTATGAATGATCCTCTCTAAAAATGAGCGACATCGCAGCCCTCTTATGTTTTCTTATGATAAATTAGAATAAAGCGATTTTGAAACCTTCGGACATGGGGGCTCCTCGACCGATATTAGGTCGACAACAGTGCACAAGTGCCTAGGCTGTATACACACAAAGAAAGGCAGGAGATCTCTTGCCACTTCTCTGAGTTAAGGATATTCAAAAGACTGCCAAGGTATGTGGTGCTTAATCGAACATTTGGTAACAACCTACACGAGCCGTCGGACGATGAAACAGCATAACGTCTCTTGTGAAAGGAAGCACGCAATGGAGGCCTCCAACACATTTCATTTGTGGTTTTTTCCTTTGTGTTATGGCCATGGTTATTAAGAGCTCTTCTCTACTAATTTGGCCTGAAGCCTATGCGGGGTGTGTGTAGTGGTATAGATATATCATCATCATCATCATTGTCAACCATTATCAATCCACTGCTGGACGAAGGTCTCCCCAAGTTTCCTCCACAACGGTCTGTCTTGTGCCAGTCTCCTCCATGTCACCCCTGCATACTTTCGAATTTCATCCACCCATCTCCCATGTGGTCTTCTTCTGGGTCTTTTCCTGTCCCTTGGAATCCAATCTAAAATTTCGGCTGTCCATCGATGATCTGTCCTTCTGGCAGTATGTCCAGCCCATTGCCATTTCAGGGATTTAACTCTGATCATGATGTCTTCCACTCTTGTCATTTTTTGGATCCACGAGTTCCTCTTCTTATCTCTCATGGTTACACCAAGTATGCACCTCTCCATGCTGCTTTGAGTTGTCTGCAGCCTTTGTATGTCTCTTTTACTTAAGGTCCACGTCTCTGCACCATACGTAAGCACTGGAAGGATGCATTGATCAAACACTTTTCTTTTAAGACATAATGGCATATTGCTCTTGAAAATTATGCTGTTTCTTCCAAAAGCTCTCCAGGCAAGTTTTGTACGCCGATTAATTTCTTCATCAATGTGACCCTCACTTGATATCTGCTGTCCAAGATAAACGTACGTGTCTGTTATCTCCAGCTTTTCTCCATCAATCGATAAATCTTCATTTCTTGTAAAAGCATTGAACATCACTTTTGTCTTCTGAAAGTTCATTTTTAATCCCACTTCTTTACTCTTGTCAGCAAGTTCCTGGATCATACTCTGCAGCTCTGAAGGGCTAGTTGCAAAAATGACTACGTCATCAGCAAAACGAAGGTGGGTTAGATAATCTCCATTAATCTTTATCCCCTTGTTTTCCCAGCTCAGTGACTGAAAAACACCCTCCAATGTGGCATTAAAGAGCTTCGGAGATATGGTGTCACCTTGTCTCACTCCCTTTCCAATTTTTATGTGTGTTGTATTTTCAAACAGCCTAATCTTTGTACTTGCATTTTCATAGATGTTATTAATAATATTAATGTATGCATCTTCAATACCGCAGGTTTTCAGAGCCATTGTAACTGCTGATGGTTTCACCGAATCAAAGGCTTTTTCATAATCGATAAAAGCCATGCACAATGGAAGTTCATATTCCCTCGCTCTTTCAATTAGTTCTCTCAGCACGTGGATATGATCTATTGTGCTGTAGCCACTCCTGAATCCAGCTTGTTCTCTCGGTTGAGCCATGTCCAGTGTTACCTTCAAGCGGTGTGAAAGAACTTTAGTGAAGATTTTATAAACTACTGATAGGAGGCTGATAGGTCTGTAGTTTCCGAGATCCTCAATGTCACCTTTCTTATGTAGCAGGATCATTGTAGCGGTGTTCCAATCCTCAGGAATCTTTCCTTCATTAAGGCATCGAGTGAAAATTTGGGCGAGTACTGTTTCGATTTCTCCACTTGCTTCTTGTATGATGTCTACAGTAATTCCATCTTCTCCTGGAGCTTTTCCTCGCTCCATGTTCTTGATTGCATGTGCAACTTCTGCTGGAAGGACTGGAGGAACTCTGGTACTGGTATCTTTCATGATGTCTGGAGTGCATGTATCATCCCTTTCATATAATTTGGAGTAGAAATCTTTCACTCTTGTCAAAATTTCGCCTCTATTTCTTGTTACAGAACCATCTTCTTTTCTCAGTGCCATAATCTGTTTTCTTCCCTTACTGAGATGTCCCTTTGCTATCTTTAGGCTTTGGTTGTTTTCAATTGCTTTCCTCACTAGTTCACAGTTGAATTTTCTTACGTCTTCAGTGATACTTTTTCATACTGTCTTGCATAGCTCTATATATTCCACTTTGGAAGTCACATCTTTAGTTGTCCTCATCTCTTCTCCTGGAGCTTTTCCCAGCTCCATGTTCTTGATTGCATGTGCAACTTCTGCTGGAAGGACTGGAGGAACTCTGGTACTGGTATCTTTCATGATGTCTGGAGTGCATATATCATATCTTTCATATAATTTGGAGTAGAAATCTTTCACTCTTGTCAAAATTTCGCCTCTATTTCTTGTTACAGAACCATCTTCTTTTCTCAGTGCCATAATCTGTTTTCTTCCCTTACTGAGATGTCCCTTTGCTATCTTTAGGCTTTGGTTGTTTTCAATTGCTTTCCTCACTAGTTCACAGTTGAATTTTCTTACGTCTTCAGTGATACTTTTTCGTACTGTCTTGCATAGCTCTATATATTCCACTTTGGAAGTCACATCTTCTCTAGTTGTCCTCATCTCTCTTCTTTTTTGCATCAACATTTTCGTTTTTCCTGATAATTTATTTACATGCAACTTGTTCTTAGACCCAGCTAATTTTGTTGCTGTTTCCATAAGAGCTTTGGTTACTTTTCTGTTAACTTCAGAGATGTCCACTTCTTCCGATATTAGGCCTTCTAAAGCAGAGAACCTGTTCTTCAGTTCCAACTTGAAGGTATTATGGTGTTTTTTAAGGTTGGTTATGTCAATAGATTTTGTTTGTCTTATGAGCTTGCCACGTTCAAGTTTAGTGTTGAGGTGCATCTTACATCTCACCAATCTATGGTCACTACCTGTGTTGAACTTGTTTAGCACACTGCAGTCTTCTATGACGAATTTTTTGTTACACATAATAAAATCAATTTCACTTGTCGTCCCATTTGGATGTCTCCATGTCCATTTCCTGTGTGGCTTTTTCTTGAAGAAGGAGTTCAAGATGAAAAACCCTTCTGCCTCTGCAAACTCAACGAGAGTATTTCCACGCTGGTTTCTGTTGCCGTGCCCGAATTTACCTACTGAAGTTTCATTCTGTTGCCGTTGCCCTATTTTTGCATTGAAATCTCCCATAATTATTTTCAAGTGCTGCTTACCTTTATTATTTAGATGACAAATTTCCTCATAAAATTCTTCAATTTCTTCTTCCGGATGACTTGTGGTGGGTGCATATGTTTGAATAATCTGAGCCTGGTATCTTCTCGATAGTTGGATAACGAGTCGTGCAGCTCTGTCAGAGGAACTTTCAACTTCTACCACTTTATCCTTCAGTTTCTTGTTTATTATAAATCCAACACCACTAGTTCTGCCAGTATTTGTCCCACGATAGTAGAGGAGATGTCCACTTTTCAGTTCAGTGAGATCTTCTCCTTTTCTCCTTACCTCACTTAGTCCGATGATGTCCCACTTGATCCTTTGTAGTTCCTCTTCCAATTCAAGAAGCCTTGAATCAGAAGATAGGGAGCGTCCATTGTACGTTGCCAAGGTCAGCATCAGATGGCAGCCTAGTCCGGTCCTCCGGGGATTCTTAGCACCCTCTGCCTTCATGTCGCACTGGCCGCTGCCTTGGCCAGGTACATTCCAGCTGCCGGAGACTGATAGTAGCCTATAATTAAATTACGGCAGTCATTGTAATCATCGTATCATTTTAATCACTGGCACCCAAGCTCGTACTATATTCTCGTTTTTAGGTGTGCATTTAAATGTTTTGGTATTCTCTCATATATGTGTTTTTTATTCTTTTAGATTGTGCATGAGCAATATGTATTAGGCTAGACTCTCATCAGTGTTTAAATCAATGTTAGTTTTTGAATCAGTGTTAGTGTTTTAAATCAGTGCTGCAGTGTCTAAATCAGTGTGCATAATTATGCTGCCGATAGAGCAGCCCACCATATACTCACCTCAGAAGAGCTTCTCCACGGATAAAGGTGCCAGTACATGTACATACTGTTGCATATTAAATGTCAAGCGTGCGTTGAAATGAGCGTTGGTTATCTTTTCGAGTGTGTGTGTGGGGGTTGCTGTGACTTTTCGGTATTTTTTTTTTATTGCAGGTTTAACGACCACCGTGAGCAACTCAATGGGCTATAAGCAGTCGCTCGTCCCTAATTTAGGGTCACTAGTTCTAGGGAAGAGAAAGAGCCAGTGCCGTAAGACAAGCACAACATCCATGCCTCACCAGGATTCGAACCCGGACCCCTAACGGACGAATGGTCAGAGGCCATCGTTTAGTTTCAATATTCGCTTTTATTCACTTAAAAGAATTACAACAGAACATCCCCAACCTCACACGAAGTGTGAGAGAAGGGGAGAAATAAAATAAAATGTAGATATTTACAATGAAATGATAATTATACAAATGAGCAATAACAGGCATTGCATTGTTTGCTGTAAACAGCAGTAGCTCTGGGATAATTGTTCATTGAAGTCTTGGAACATCACCGAAGCGAAATAATTTACAGAAAAAATTCGCGCAGTTCTAGTGACATGGAAATCACTGGTGGCAGAGAGTCACTGTGCGGATGAAGAGAACTGTGTACAAAAGGTGACATCAGCAGGAAGCAAACACAATCCAGTTCCAGGAGAAAACATGGTGAGGGAACAGTAAAAATTGAAAGTTCCGACGTAGGTTTATTAAAACAGCAGATGAACAGTCTGGGCACTAGAAAACTGAAACCAGGGACGACACGGCGACCATGTTATGAAGAAGGCAGGTAACCGTGCCGTATCTTTCGCCAAGGAATATTCCAGGGTGATTCTGGCTTTAACCCTGTTGCGGTAATGTGCAACCAAGGAGGTAGAGAATGTGATAGGATTTGGATCTTGTAACTGTAGCAGGTGAGAGAAAATAATATATTTAGCTAGAATAAATAAATACGAACAAACCGGTAAAATAGAGGAGAAACTTGTAGAACTGTGGCCGAGGAAACGATAATCTTCTAGGGTGAGATCACTGGTTCAAGAAGGATGTGCAAATTGGAACATACTGTGAAATAGTGGGAGCAGCGTCGGAGAGTAAACAAACATGTGTAAGACGTCTCCAACGACGTTACAAAAAGGACAGAGATCTGATGATACTATATTTCTCCAGAACAAAGTCGAAGGGACAGGCAGTCGATTGTGCAAAAACCTCCAGTGCACATTAAGTTCTGAGGAGAAGGCCGGTGAATGTTGGGCAGTAGAGCAGACTGAGGTTACTGCAAAAGAAGGAACAGAGGGAATAGGGCAAGGTACCGCAGAAGAAGAACGGAGAAAACGGTACAGGGTGCGGGTGGAAAGACTGTGGAGAGGTAGGAGATCACCGAAAAAGGGAAGGAAGAACGGAAAAGGGAGAGAGGCAGAGGAAACGGAAAGGAGGCCAGAGGAATCGACTAGGGAAGGAAAAAGTGATTGAATAGCATGTTTAAGTTGGAGGAAGTTATCAGAGAGTTCGGGCGAGAGTGGTTGGGCGGGAAAAAGTTCGGAAACGGGTTTCCATGAAAAATCGGGGAGGATTAGTTGGGAAACGGAGACTACACCAGCGTGTAGCCATGCGGGGAAAAAGAAAAAGTTGGCAGTAGGAGGATGGAGGACGGAGGAGAAAAAAGAGGCTCAGAAAGAAGATCAAGAGTGGAAGAGGGGGTTGAGAATGAGCGGTAAAGAACGAAGGAACTGAACAGCTTCATGGTAGATTAGAGGAAAACGGGGGAGAATGACAGTGTGAATATCCATCTTGAGAAGAAGATGGACGGTGAAGCAGGGATTAAGGGGGAAGTCAGAACATTAAGCAGAAGAATGGAAGCGGAAGAGTCTGGTTGAACTGTCAAACGGAGGAAATTGAAAATTCTTACAGCTTTATAACGTATGGTAATCTCTGGCATATTGAGGCCAGCACAAGTCGAAGGTAGAGACAATACTGAGGAAGATAACCATGAGTAGATGACCAAACAATGCTGAGCATTGCTGATGTTGTTGCAGTTTGAACGTAGGCTGGTGGCGGTTGTGTTATCCAGGAATGATAAACTAACGAGAGGATGTGGGTGCCAGAAAGCCGTGCACGACTGTGGTAGGCCAAACAGCACTTGAGCTTGGACCAGGAAGCAGCGGTGTGACGTAGTTTCCTGACGAGGGGTCTCCAGGTGGCAGCCGCTGCTGAGACCCGGCTGCCAATGTGCACCCCAAGTATCTTTTGACTGGTGGAAGTCCAATGAGCGCCCCACGGTGTATCGGGGCGATGTCTCCAGGAGCCACACCACAAGCCTGTACACTTTGAAAGGTTTGACGAAGCGCCGGAAGCCGCAGCATACACTTGATACCATGCAAGAACAATTGTGAATTGCCATTCTTCTCGGATGAGAACTGTGAGATCATCGGCGTAGGCAGTAAGAACGATAGAATGGTGCCTGGTTCTATGCTGAATGGTGGAGGGGGAGGTTGTAGAAGAGAACGGATACAGCAAAGAAAAGGCTCAAAGACTAGAGAGAAAAGTTGTCCGGAAAGAGGACATCCTTGACGGATGCCCTTACGAAACGGAATGGGAGCTGTAAGGAAGGAGGCCGTCCGGATGTGGACAACTGAGTCCTGGTACAGGGCAAGGAGGGCTGTGATGAAGACAGATGGGAAACCGAAGGCAGAAAGCACAGAGGCAAGCCACTGATGACTCACGTTATCAAAGACCTGCCTCTGATCAAGATTGAGGAAGGCTAAAGGTTCGGAGGAAAGGTGGGCAAGGCAATATGAGTCACGGAGATTAATATTAGTATGAATGCTTCGGCCAGAGATGGTGTACGTTTGGTCGGGATGTATGACGGTGGGAAGGACAGGGTTCAATCGAAGAGAGAGTATTTTAGTATAAATCTTGTAGTCAACATTAAGGATGGATATAGAACGCCAGTTATCCAACTCCAGCAGACACCCCTTCTTTGGAAGAAGAATGATGTGAGCTAGAGTAAAAGCGGGGGAAGAACAGATAAGGAAAAAGCAGCTGTAAAGCAAGGCAATAGGAGAGAGTGTAAGAAAGAGGAAAACGTACGAAAGAAATTAATTGTCAACCCGTCAGGACCAGGTGACGAGTGACAGTTAAGTAAGGCAAGTGACTGTACTACTTCTGCTGGGGTGATAGGCATAGAAAGAGATGTAACAAGATGAGATGGAATATGTGGTAAGGCACGAAGAATCGAATTAGCATGCGGAAAACTTGACTGGAACTGAGCAAAACGTGACTGGAAATATGTTATAACACCGGAGCAAATGAGAGTGGGGTCATTAGTAACGGTTCCATCGGGTAACTTCAGATTACGGAGGTGATGAGCAGAACGTTTGTGGAATTCCAGTTGTTGAACCTGTTCACATAGATAGTCATTTGGCTGGAGATAAAGGAGCTTGAGGCGGTGAAGAGCTTGTTGGGAGACAGGAAGTAGCAAGGCACGAAGTTCAGCTTGGTAATGAAAAAACAGCGGAGAATCAAGATCTAGGGTGGAAAAAATCGAGCGTGCAGCATCAATCTTCATAGAGGCGGTGGTACGTTTTTCGTGGGAATATTGTTTGGTATAAAGAAGAATTTGGGATTTGACATTAAACCAGTGTTGCAAGGGACGAGAAGCAAAAGGGAGCGTATATAAGGCTTGTTGGAGCTGCGATTGGATGGAATTTACGTAAGTTGAATCAAGTAAAAGATCATCATCAAGGGTCCAAGTACGGTAGTATTGCCGAGGAGATGGACCGGTGTGAAGACACATTACGACACAGCTGTGGTCCGAAGAAACTGTCGGTGTGTGAGAAAGGGAGACAACTGAAGGAAGAAGAATTAAAGAAACATAAAACCGGTCAAGTCGGGCAGTTGTAGGGGAGGAAGTGGAGTAGGAGCGCCAGGTGTACGAACGAAGAAATGGGTGCAGGTGTCGAAAAGAATCATGGAGTTATAGCTGGTTGATGGCTGTAGAAAGTGTTCTGGTAAGAAAATACCTGGTATCCGTGGAACCGTCCGATCTGTCGAGGGATGGGTCAAGGGTGCAGTTAAAATCACCACCTAAGATGACAATATCAGTGGCCGGAAGACCTTGAACACAGGAAACAAAATGCTCAAAAAGACAGTCTGCATACTGTTGATTGCCGGAAGCATAGATGTTGAAGATATGGTATCGGAAGTTGTGAAGTCGGAAAGACAGAAACTGCAGGAGGTCACGATAAATCGGTTTGACCATGATATCAGTAATGAAGGATCGAAGACGAAAATGGATGGCCACCGCAAGTCCTGCGTGAAGACTAAGTCGATGGGCATGGTAGAATTGAAATGGCCAGGTTCGCCACCGGTGGTATGGGGTTTTGTAGATGGCAGTTAGTCTCCTGTAGCAATAATATATCCGCATCATGCGGTGTAATGTCTTCAAACACTAACGCATTGGTAGGAGGGACGGAGCATCCTTTACAGTTGAAAGAAAGTAATTTTAACTTGAAAGAGGTTGTAGTGGTTGAATATTACTATCAGCACTTCTGTGAAGACTGGTTACACGTTTCTTTAAGTTAGATGTCTGCGCACTAGTAACTGTGCCAATTTTTGGCAAAAGAGCAAGTAGATTCTGAAGTTGGGTGATAATAGTAGGAAGCTGAGCATTACGTGATTGAACGCAGTCTAGCTGCTTGAGAGGACGTGACGGTTGATTGAGTATGATGAGAGCAAGATCAGAGGGAGCCAGCGGCCTGTCTAATGCAGGGAAAGTTTCCAGATATTCAGCGAAAGCTTTTTGATCCAACAATTTTGGAACAGCTGGGGACTTAAGAGATGTAGGACCTGCTGTTGGAGAGAAAGACTGTCGAATTGGCGAACGGGAACGAGAGCAGCGTGGAGAAGACGTCACTGGCGAGATGGAACTCTGTCTGGTACGTTTCAACGTGGGAACGCCGGGAGAAGCTGGTGGGTGTAGGACAGTTAGATCTGACTCCACATTAGGGGATCCAAGGGAAGAAGATGAAGCAACACGACGGAGGGGTTGCCATTCCTTTTCTGAGATAATACCCTCCAAAGAACGTAAAGGTACCACAGCAGCAAGTGGGTCCAACGATGGAGAGGCGGCCAAAGTTCCTGTAGTAGATATCGAAGACTTGGAGATTGATGATGAATCATCATTTGCTGGGGGAGAAGCATCTGGAACAACAGTAGAAGGATCAAGGACGTCTGTGGAGCCGAACTTGGTGTGGCCAGAGAAACTGGTGTTAAGGCTGGGGTGTTGACTTTGGGTGGTATGGAAATAGGTGGCTTGGCAGATAAATGTGGACAACGTGATTGGATGTGGTCATATGCCTTGCATTTAAAACAATGCAAGGCAGTAACGATATCGATCCGGAAAATCTTCTTCCCTACAACCACAGTGAGGTCAGTAGGGCAAACAGGATCCTTGCTTGGCGACGCAGACCTAAGATGTTCCTAAGATGGTCTGTTGGTGCGGAAGACAGAGTGGAAATGGAACCAACTACTTTTCCACAACGGGAAAGGGCCGCCATTAAGTAATGGTCCTTGATTTCTGGTGGTACGGGGTAGCACGTAACAAGTACGGGGCGCTGCGTGAGCAGGACTCACAGTAAGGTATGATCCCCAACATGCAGTCCGTCAGATAAGACGCGCTCCACAAACTCTGGCTTCGCAAAATAGATGAGAACAGTCCTAGGCTTCCTCGCCATATGGGTGATCGCTCCCTTAGGGAGGATTTGGCGGACGGCTAAGGAGTATTTCTTAAGGCTGGTGTCCGGGAGGGCATCAAAACATATGCAAAGTTTCTGTGTGCGTAAAACCTCCTGCCCAGCAGCTGAAGTTTCCGGAATTTCGATGCGTAATTTCTTGTTGTCTCTAGTGACAATCATATCAAGAGGCGTTGTACATGGATTCTTCGCTGTAGAGGAAGATGAACTGGTACCCTTCACAACGGAAGCATAAGGTAGAGTTGCCGTAGGAATGGGCGGAGATGGGGAAGGTCGAGACGCAGTGCTCGCAGGAGCAGATGAAGTACCAGAGGCAACGGATACTGAAGAAGTTAATGACGTCACGGTGGTGAAAAATGTCGGGAAATCAACATCCAGAAAGTTGGAAGAAGAGGTGGTAACATCAGATAACGCGGCTTGGAAACCAGCTGCGTGAGGTAGTGACGATGACCGAACGTGGCCAGGTGGGGGCGGAGCTTTGCTATCAAGCTTCAGACCTGGCCTATCATATGCGGTCGCCGCCATTTGCAATGGCTGGCCTGCCAAACCCGACCCTGGGCAAAGCCAGGACGGAAAAAGAGTTAGTACAAGTAAAGTTTTACTTACAGGACGTCAAAGTCGGACTCAATCGACACAGGAGACGTTCACAAACAACACAGGAGATATACAAAATGACGGCACACACACAAAAGAACACCAATAAACGCAGGTCAAACACGGAGCACAGGTCAACACAACCTTTACAAAGCCATCGCTTAGACCACTGCGCCACCAGGGCGGCTCGGTATTTTGGGACGTGCTGGAGTTAAATCCAGGCATTCACGCCCAATCGTGGTTCCGGTTTTGCGGGAAGTTAATGATTAATTTGTTATAATTAATTATTGGCAGTTATTATTAATTATTGGAATCAAATAATTAATTTGTTGCATTATTTTTGGTTGCCAATGCAAGTAGTAAAACTCCTTGCTAGCCCCGAGCAGAAGAGGAGCAAGGCAAAAGTTTTACAAAAGTTTCTTTAACTTTTTTTATATTTTTTATTTATTATTTTATTTTTTTTGGTGGAGATATCGGGTGCTTTACTGCACGCGACACCTCACCTGGTGCCGCGGCCGTATCAGCCTGTAATAGTAAGATCCAACACAACATTTTTATTTAAATACAGGTCTGTCGTTCTACACGATTCTAAATATTCATGTGAATAATAGGTATTAGTCATATTGAAGAAATGCAAGTAACAGAGTTATATCAACTCCGTGTGACTAATTTACAGTTTTTCCTATGATTATAAGGTGGTTGCACGATATGTCTTTTGTGTTGCCCTTAAAGAAGCAGAGAGTGAGATCAGTGGACAATATTTATTATAGCCGATATCGAGCAGTTTAATAGAAGTGCTCTTCACTACTGTTGATTTCTCTCGGGGCAGGGCAGTTTTAACCCCACGGAGTGTCCACCCATCCAGTTCAGCCTTGGTCCGCCGCCTATAACTTTATTTTAACTGTCGTGCAGAAAAAAGAGTTCACATTGACTTTGCACTCTCGAAACTTTATGATCCGTGAAACTCCTGCTGCATGATAAGACTGTATCGTTTCATCCATACAGAGTTTGTTTTTTCTTTACCACCATAAGGAACTCGTAGATCTATAAGCAGTCAGGTCAGTCGTCCGTCCCTAATTTCGCGCAACTGGTTTCAGCTAAGTGACAGATACAGAGCCATTGGTCAAGCGCATCACCCATGCCTCTTTCTAAATTCGAACCAAGGGTCCGGATAGAACCAATAATCAGAGGCCAGCGATAGAACCAATAATCAAGACCACTCCAACGCCAGGGCAGGCATATCTGTAGTATAAACATTTGGTTAAGATTTGAGTACGCTTGTATACAGAACACAGATTTCCCTATTTTTGTATACACGATCATCTACAAAAATTCCTTAGCTCTCTTACCCTCTAACCCCGAAAAGGGGCTTAGCGCGGCTAAGCCTAAAAAAATAGAGCCTTAGTGCGGCGCTAAGGCACTATTTTATCCATGTAGCGCAGCTCTACATGGATAAGGCGCGCTAAGCCCCTTCTACATCATTGGGAACCAGTGTCCCGAAACCAGGGATGGGCTTGCAAGTTATTCACGGTGTGGTCGTTACGGTAGACGTCAAGTAACTTTGCTTCCTATACTTCCAATGGAAAAACTTTTGTACACATTTCCTTCACAATTATTTTTTTTTTGATTGGAGGTTTAACGACCACCGTGAGCAACTCAATGGGCTATAAGCAGTCGCCCGTCCCTAATTTAGGGTCACTGGTTCCAGGGAAGGGAGAGAGCCAGTGCCGTAAGACAAACACCATATCCATGCCTGATCGGGATTCGAACCCGGACCCCTTACGGACGAATGATCAGAGGCCAGCGCCTTAGACCACTGCGCCACCGGGGCGGCTTCACAATTATACAAAAAAATCAATAACTTTTCCTTTGGTGGTGTTGGAACCAGAAAAAAGATGGCGCTACCTGTACTTTGATTATATCAGTAGACAAACAAATGTTGGATTGCATAATTATGGTTATGTTTTCGAAAATATTAAGTATTCCAAGTTATAAAATGAAGCTATTTTAATTGATGTTCAAATTTTCATCCTTGGGAATGCATTAATTGTGAAGAAAATGTATACAGAAGTTTTTCTATTGGAACTATAGGAAGCAAAATTACTTGACGTCTACCTTAAAGCCAGAAACAAAATTTATACGAATATATAGCGTAAATATGAGCCGATGCACTCACATCACGCACTAGAGCGTCTCACGAATCATAAGGGTTCGAGTCTAGTGCAAAGACAGCATGTGAAGTCGTTGGTCTTGACGCCAGTAAAAATAAAGTTATAGGCGGTGGTCTTGACGCCAGTAAAAATAAAGTTATAGGTGTCCTCCGTAAAAATAAGCGAATGCTGCGCCAGTGGCGTGGACTTCTGCCGATTCGTCCGAGATGAATCCCGTGAGGCATGGATGTTTTGTTTGGCTTATGGTACTGGCTCTCTCCCTTCCTTGGAACCAGAGGCTCTAAATTAGGGAAGGGCGACTGCTTATAAGCCATGGAGTTGCTCACGGTGGTCGTTAAACCCCGAAACCAAAAATATGAAAAAAGAAAAACTCCTCGCCACCAACTATCGGCTCTAGTAAAAGTAATTCCCTGAGCTCACTTTCCGATTCCTTTTGGGTAACACAAAAGAAATCCGCTAAATCCACCTCATAATTTTGATAAAAACTGCGTACTAGTCACAGTATTGATGTGACTATGTTTGTTGCAATGTTTTAATCTTGATAGAAGAATCGTGTAGAACGAGAGAGCGGAATTAAAATAAAAATATTAAATTTCAGCGTATAGCTTTCATGTAACATTCTTGCGCTCATTTAAAATTGATCAAATTCAGCAGTTTTAATATAAGTTGATAAAATTAGTAAGTAATGAAAATTTAATAAAATTGCTAAATAAAAACAACCAGCAAGGTTTTGCAGGGCTTTTGAAAAAAATTAGGGAATTCTTCTCTGGTTTTGTTTGACCAATCCATTCACCGCTAAGGCACTTTTTTATTTTGAACTACATCACTGGCTACGTCTTCAGCAAAACGAAGGTGAGTTAAGTAATCTCCGTTAATCTTTATCCATTTGTTTTTCCAGTTCAATGATTGAAAGACATTTTGCAATGTGGCATTAAAGAGCTTGAGAGATATGGTGTCACCTTGTCTCACTCCCTTTCCAATTCTTATTTATTATGTATCCAAAAAAATCCAGACCTTTGCACTTGCATTTTCATAGATGTTATAAATAATGCTAATGTATGCATCTTCAATACCGCAGGATTTCAGAGCCATTGTTACTGCTGATGGTTTCACAGAATCGAAGGCCTTTTCATAATCAGTAAAAGCCATGCATAATGGGAGTTCATATTCTCTTGCTCTTTCAATTAATTCTCTCAGTACACTGTTAAAAATGTGTGGTATGTTACACCAAAAAGTGGTGCTACACCAGCTGCACTCTTTCTGATAAAAGATACGCCATTGTGTTCTACAAACAAAACCCAACAACGAGGTGAAACTTTGCTCCATAATGTGGTGTACCTTGTATCATAATGTGATGCAAAGTTGCGCCATGTTGTTGGATTTTGTTTGCACCACACAATGTTGTATCTTTTCTCAGAAAGTGGTGCAGCTGGTGTAGAACCACTTCTTGGTGCAACCTAACGAAATTTTTAACACTGTACATGGATATGATCTACAGTGCTGTAGCCACTCCTGAATCCAGCATGTTATCTTGGTTGTGTAGTGATGTCTAGTGTTACCTTCAAGCGATGTGAAAGAACCTTAGTGAAGATTTTATAAACCACGGAAAGGAGGCTGATGGGCCTGTAGTTCCTCAGTCACCTTTTATGTAATAGGATCATTGTAGCATTGTTCCAATCCTCAAGAATCTTCCCTTCATTGAGACATCTGGTAAAAACTTGGGCGAGTGTAGTTTCAATTTCTCACTTGCTTCTTGTACAATTTCCACGGTAATTCCATCTTCTCCTGGAGCTCTTCCCCATTTCATGTTCTTAATTGCATATGTAACTTCTGCAGGGATGATTGGAGGGTCTTTGGTACTAGTACCTGTCGTGATGTCTGAATTAGATGTGTCATCCCTTCCATATAGTTTTGAACAGAAATCTTTCACCCTTGTCAAAATTACGCTTCTATTCCTTGTTACAGTACCATTATCTTTTCTCAGAGCCATAATCTGTTTTCTTCCCTTACTGAGATGTCCCTTTGCTATCTTTAGGCTTTGGTTGTTTTCAATTGCTTTCCTTACTAGTTCACAGTTGAATTTCCTTACGTCTTCAGTGATACTTTTTCGTACTGTCTTGCATAGCTCTATATACTCCAATTTGGAAGGTACGTCTTCTTTATTTATCCTCATCTCCCTTCTCTTTTGCATCAACATTTTTGTTTTTCCTGAAATTTTCTTCACATGTAACTTGTTCTTAGTACCACCTATTTCTGCTACTGTTTCCATAAGAGCCTTGGTGAGTTTTCTGTTAACTTCAGAAATATCCACTTCTTCTGATGTTAGGCCTTCTAAAGCATAGAATCTGTTCCTCAGTTCCAACTTGAAGGTATTATGATGTTTTTTAAGGTTGGTTATATCAATTCATTTTGTTTGTCTTATGGACTTGCCACGTTCGAGTTTAGTGTTCAGGTGCATCCTACATCTCACCATTCTATGGTCACTACCTGTGTTACACTTGTTTCGCACATTTCAGTTTTCGATGACGAATTTTTTGTTACATATAATAAAATCAATTCCACTGGTCATCCCATTCGGATATCTCCATATCCATTTCCTGTGTGGCTTTTTCTTGAAAAAGGAGTTCATTATGAAAAACCTTTCTGCCTATGCAAACTCTACGAGAGTAATTCCACGTTGATTTATGTTCCCATAACCAAATTTACCAACCGATGTTTCATTCTGTTGCTGTTGCCCTACTTTTGCATTAAAATCGCCCATAATGATTTTCAAGTGCTGTTTGCCTTTGTTATTTAGATTCCGAATTTCCTTGTAAAATTCTTCAATTTCTTCTTCAGGATGGCTTGTAGTGGGTGCATTGCATAACCTGAGCCTTTTATCTTTTTGAGAGTTGGATAACGAGTCATGCAGCTCTGTCCGAGGAAATTTCAACTTCCAGAATATTTTCCTTCAGTCTTTTGTTTATTATAAATCTAACACCACTAGTTCTACTGGTATCTATCCGTCCCACGATGGTAAAAGAGATGTCCACTTTTCAGTTCAACGAGCTCTTCTCCTCTTCTTACCTCGCTTAGTCCCACAATGTCTCAGTTGATCTTTTCGAGTTCCCCTTCCAGTTCAAGGAGTCTTGAATCAGAAGAAAGAGAACTTCCATTAAACGTAGCCAAGGTCAGCATCAGATGGCAGCCTAGTCCGTCCCTCCGGTGATTCTTAACACCCTCTGCCTTCATGTCGCACTGGCCGCTGCCTTTGCCAGGTACATTCCAGCTGTCGGAGACTGAGAGCCAAATTTCAGATTGTGTAAGCATGCTTGATGCTTGGAAGGGGGGCATTACTCACCACGCTGTCCAAGCGGTTTGGTGAGTGTGGGATAGCATTTCCTCTAATCCTGATGTTATAGTTATACCGCTATTCATCGGCCGTCAGAGCCCCATTAGTGGGAACAGGATGCACCACGAAAAGGCGCAGTTGACATTTGCCAAGGAGAGGCTGGGATATGTTATGCATCACCTGACCTTGCATCCTATATATATATATATAAGAAACATCTCAATAAGGGAAGAAAACAGATTATGGCACTGAGAAAAGAAGATGGCTCTGTAACAAGAAATAGAGGCGAAATTTTGACAAGAGTGAAAGATTTCTACTCCAAATTATATGAAAGGGATGATACATGTACTTCAGACATCATGAAAAATACCAGTACCAGAGTTCTTCCAGTCGTCCCAGCAGAAGTTGCATATGCAATCAAGAACATGAAGCGGGGGAAAGCTCCAGGAGAAGATGGAATTAGTGTAGGCATCATGCCAGAAGCAAGTGGAGAAATCGAAACAGTACTCGCCCAAATTTTCACTCGATGCCTTAATGAAGGGAAGATTCCTGAGGATTGGAACAACGCTACAATGATCTTGCTACATAAAAAAGGTGACATTGAGGATCTCAGGAACTACAGACCTATCAGCCTCCTATCAGAGGTTTATAAAATCTTCACTAAAGTTCTTTCACACCGTTTGAAGGTAACACTGGACATGGCTCAACCGAGAAAACAAGCTGGATTCAGGAGTGGCTACAGCACAATAGATCATATCCGCGTATTGAGAGAAGTAATTGAAAGAGCGAGGGAATATGAACTTCCATTGTGCATGGCTTTTAACGATTATGAAAAGGCTTTTGATTCGGTGAAACTATCAGCAGTTACAATGGCTCTGAAGTCCTGCGGTATTGAAGATGCATACATTAATATTATTAATAACATCTATGAAAATGCAAGAACAAAGATTCGGCTGTTTGAAAATACAACACACATAAAAATTGGAAACTGAGTAAGACAAGGTGACACCATATCTCCGAAGCTCTTTAATGCCACATTGGAAAATGTCTTTCAATCACTGAACTGGGAAAACAAAGGGATAAAGATTAATGGAGGTTATCTAACCCACCTTCGTTTTGCTGATGACGTAATCATTTTTGCAACTACCCCATCAGAGCTGCAGAATATGATCCAGGAACTTGCTGACAAGAGTAAAGAAGTGGGATTAAAAATGAACTTTCAGAAGACAAAAGTGATGTTCAATGCTTTTACAAGAAATGAAGATTTATCGATTGATGGAGAAAAGCTGGAGATAACAGACACGTACGTTTATCTTGGACAGCAGATATCAAGTGAGGGTCACATTGATGAAGAAATTAATCGGCGTACAAAAGTTGCTTGGAGAGCTTTTGGAAGAAACAGCATAATTTTCAAGAGCAATATGCCATTATGTCTTAAAAGAAATGTGTTTGATCAATGCATCCTTCCAGTGCTTACGTATGGTGCAGAGACGTGGACCTTAACTAAAAGAGACATACAAAGGCTGTAGACAACTCAAAGTAGCATGGAGAGGTGCATGCTTGGTGTAACCAGGAGAGATAAGAAGAGGAACTCGTGGATCCGAAAAATTACAAGAGTGGAAGGCATCATGATCAGAGTTAAATCCCTGAAATGGCAATGGGCTGGACATACTGCCAGAAGTAGAGACCATCGATGGACAGCCGAAATTTTAGATTGGATTCCAAGGGACAGGAAAAGACCCAGAAGAAGACCACACGGGAGATGGATAGATGAAATTCGAAAGCATTCCGGAGTAACACGGAGGAGAGTGGCTCAAGACAGACAGTTGTAAAAGAAACTTGGGGAGATCTTCATCCAGCAGTGGATTGATAAGGGTTGACAATGATGATGATACATACACATGTGTTGCCAGAAGAACGGGCCACCGATAGACAACCGAAATTTTTGACTGGTTACAAAGGAATAGAAAAAGATTAAGAAGAAGACCACGTGGAAGATAGATCGATCGAATTCGAACGCATAGAGGAGTAACATGGAGGAGACTGGCTCAATACAGACAGTTGTGGAACAAACTTGAGGAGACCTTCATCCAGCAGTGGATTGATAATTGTTGATAATGATACACACACACACACACACACACACACACACACACACTGTAACGTATACTCTAGATTCAGTTTCCTTTTGATTTTACTATCTCTTGTTATTTTATTTTCCTATGTAAATTATCTTCTTACTTAACGAGATGTTATTTCTCCCGCTGAATGATATGTGGCAACGAGTGTAAGTCATGACGTGGTGGTAGGCAGTATAAATAGGCGCGTTCAACGATACCTAGGAGAGCTTTTGTTTACATGGAGAGAGCTTTTGTTTACATGGAGAGAGCTTTTGTTTATATGTGGAGAGGTTTTGTTCGATGTGAAAAGAGCTACGTTATTTTGTGCCGAGAGCTTCGTTCTATGTGATTAGGTTCTTCTTCATTATTGTGATGCGATTAGTGTGACTTGTAGAGTGTGTGTTGGATGATACCAGGAGTTTTCAAATAAAAGGTTTTTAAAGTGAGTACCTTTTTCTCTGTTCAATTATTGTCAGACCTCTGTCTGGCAGTTAGGTCTCTTTTCATTAAGTGTCTTCATTAAGTACCACCAATAAAACTTTATTCATGATATAATAATTACTACAACAACATAATTAGCAGTAAAGCTTATTCATTATAACACACTCAATGGACAAAACGTTGGAAATACCTACCTAATAGCGTGTTGGTCCTTCTCTCGTAGCATTGACTTCGCTAGATGACGTAGGTAATGCCAGACATGCCTGTTTCAACATTGTCAGCAACTCCGCCCGAGACGTCGGTTCAAGATCCATTAATCTGATGTTCCGCTCAACGGCATCCCAGAGAACTTCCACAGGGTTTAAATCCGGGGATTTTGGGGGCCACTGTATGGTTCCAAGCGGAGATGAGTGTTCTTCGAGCCATGCCTGGGTGGTTGCTGCCGGTTAGAGCTGCGCATTGTCCTGCTGAAACAGACCATCGGCCGCAGGATGTGTGAAGGCTATGAAAGCGTGTATGTGATCCGCTAGCACATGATGTTAGCGCTCAGCGGATAAGGACCTCTCTGGACACACTAAGAGTCTAACGTGTGCCACGAGAAGACACTATATACCATCACAGAGCTACCACCGCCTTGAAGAGAGCCGACCTGCCACGACGGAACATGGCCTCATGATGTCGACGCCACACCCGTGCCCTCGTCAGCTCGGTACAGCTGAAAACAGGACTCATCTGACCGCATGAAGCGGTGCCACTCTGCAGAGGTCCTAGTTTGGCACCGGGCGAGGTGCAATGACCGATGACGAGCAGTCAACGTACAGTGGCATACGAGTATGGCTTCGGATCTCGTAGCCCATAGTACGCAGCGTGCGCAGTACCGTTCTCTCGCTGACGCTGTTTGGGCATTCGACATTTAACATGGATGTGATTTGCGCCGTCGTTTCCAAGCGGGCAGTTTGAAGAAGCCTGGATAGTCTAAGTCGACTCCTGTCGTCAATAGCGTGTGGTTGATCGCCGCTCGCTCTCTGGGTGCTGGTACGTTCGTCGATGGTATACTCGCGGTACACCTTTCACACGGCTGCTTTCGGGAATACTAGGGTTTTTATCACTTGGGAGATAGAATGACCCATCTCTCTTGCGCCGACAATGCGTCCACGGCTAAAGTCGCTGCAATCACCACGTTTGCCCGTGTTCGTCGATTGCGATACACTGTTTGGAAGCCCTGCTATTGCCTGCTTCCGGAAGCCTCGAAACCGCCTATTTATCGCTTGCGTTCCGTTTAGGTCTGTTACACTCTGTGCGGGAAATGCCCATGTCTACTGCGCATCACCCCTATCCCTAATGTTTCATTTGCTGAGTGTATATATACACTGAAGTGCCGGAAAAACTGGTACACCAGTCTAATACTTGGTAGGCCCCCCACGGGAGCGCAGGACTGCAGAAATACGACGGGGCATGGACTCCATTAGCTTCTAGAAACATGCTGTGGGCAATGCACACCATACTTCCTGCAAAGCGTTCCACTATTCGGGTGTATTCAGAGGTCTCGGATTCCTGTGTTTGATAGCGAGTTGCATGGCATCCCAAATGTGTTCTATCACGTTCAGACCTGAGGACTTGGGTGGTAATGGCAACACCCCGAACTCAGATGAATGCTCCTCCAACCATAATGTGGCGTCCCAACACTTGTGTTTAGGTGCATTGTCCTGTTGGAATAGGCCCAAACCATCAGCATGAATGCATGACATGAACGGGTGTACCTCGTCAGATAGGATGCGCACATGACGTTGGCCGGTCAAAGACGTTTGTAGACCTACCAGGGGTCCCAGTGAAGTCCAGCTAAACACATCCCATACCATTACGGACCCCCATCAGCCGGTATAGTTCCCTGTTCACAGGCGGGATCCATAGCTTCATGGGGTTTGCGCTACACACGAATCCTTCCATCTGCCCGATACAGTTGGAAACGCGACTCGTCAGACCAGGTTACTTGTTTCCAGTCATCAAGTGTCCAGTGGCGGTGTTGCCGTGCCCAAGCGAGGCGCATATATGTGTCGTGCACCCATCAAGGGGACTCAAGTTGGGCGTCGGCTTCCAAAGCCCATATCGTGCAGGGTACGTTGCACAGTCCGGACGTTGATGCTTGTTGAGGCTCCAGCCTTGAATTCCGATGATACCTGCGAGAGTGTTGCACGCCTATCGCGTGAAACGATTCTTGACAGCCGACGATGGTCACGTTCACCCAAAGTCTTTTTACGGCCACAATGGTATTGTAGGTTGGAGGTTTTGCCGGAATTCTTGTAGTCACGGTACACCCTTGCAATGGTCATCCATGAAAATCCGAACTTCGTTTCTACCTTCGAAATACTATGGCCCATCTCAGAAGCGCCAACTGTGACACCGCGTTGAAAATCGCTTAAATCGTCATTACTTGTCATTCTCATGCCGAAAACAGCTCTGACAGCTGGCAATGATGTCTATCGCTTTATATACGCGCTGGCGGACGCAACCGAGTACGCGCAAAGGTGACGTTGCTATGTATATTGCATAAGCTCGTCTGTACCAGTTTTTCTGGCACTTCAGTGTATATATACATATATTTGTATGCATACAATATACTGTATATATATCCTTCCATATACTGTATATATATCCTTCCATATATATATATATAGTTGACGTACGGGGCTTAGGGAGAGGGAGGTGGGGGGCTTTAGCCCCGAATCTTCCCTCCCTTGGGTGCGCCAGTGCATGTAACGAAGAGTGAGTTTCGTCTGTTCATAACATATTTAACAACCACTGTGGACCTTCGGTGATCTTTGTCAGAGACTACTTGGCGAATTTCCTCCCTCTGAGTGGTATTCTCCCCGTAACAACTGGCGTAGAGTTTGAAGTTTGTATGGGTATAGATTTAACAAAATGTGAAGGACAGGATTTGCTGATGGTCTCGATATGGCACTGTTTGTTTCTCTTGTCGTTTGAGGTGGAAGTTCGTTCCACCTCAAACATTGTTATAACCCTTTTAGCAGGCAATCTAATGGGATTCTTTTAACACTTGGTCTTAAGGGATTCCTTTAACCTTTGGTCGAGTCTTAAGGGATTCCTTTAACCCTTGGTCTTAAGGGAGTCCGAGTCTTAAGGGATTCCTTTAACCTTTGGTCTTGAATGGGATTCATTTAACCCTTGATCTTGAATGGGATTCATTTGACCCTTGGTCTTAAGGGAGTCCGAGAGTAAATTCCAGTGGCGGCCCGTGATCAAAATTGCTGGGGAGACAAACTACTTTTCAGCTGGATTCAAATAAATTTATTCAAATTTTGAAGATGAATATAACCATCACAGTATTCGCTAGTCGAAGCAACCGGCATTCATGTTTAGCGAATCTGGAGGTTAAAAGAATTCTATTCCGTGATTGCCCGGAATAGCAGATAAATCAAGAAAGAATTACGGGATTACACCATATAATACAAATTTTGAAGATGACAATCCGATTTTTGGCGTAAATATGACAAGGATGGTAAGTCAGATAATAACGAAAACTTGAAAATTTTCATCCTCCTGGGTTGTGTAGTGGTTAGCATACCCGGGCACTATCTGGGAGACACGGAACGACATTGTAATTTATTACAAAGTCCATTTAATCTGTGAACGACATTGTAATTTATTACAAAGTCCATTTAATCGGTGGAAAGATGAAGATAAAAGAGACATTTTACTTCAAGGACGACCGACGGACTCTCTGACAATTGTTGCCAAAGAAGAAATAAAGAAAAGCGGTAAATCTTACAATATTAATTTTTAAAAACTGTTGGTTTACTGAATATAAATAGCTTTGTAGTCAAGGAGGTTAGAATACAACCTCCTTGTTTGTAGTACTTCTGTGTTACAAAAGTTATTTTGTTGGCCCTGCCTACTTTTTAATAATAAACATTCGGCGTGGAATAAAGACGGATTCTCAGATTTATTAAATATAACACGCTCACTTCATAAACATGGTAATTCTAGCGAACACCTGAAATGCAAGTTAACGCTAAGGAATTTTGAAAAAATCAGAACACCATTGCCGATGCCCTGAGGAAGGATGCTAGGCTTTTGAAAATGCATTTCAACGAAAACGTTCGTTTAAATAGACTTTTCCTGCAGACAGTGATTGATGCAGTATTATATTTGAGCAAACAAGAACTGGCATTCCGTGGCCGTGACGAAAGCATGGACTCGATAAATCGTGGAAATTTCAAGGAATTACTTTCATTGTTGATATCAAGAAGTCCTTTAGAAATTCAAAATCAATACGAAAAGACAAAAAATATCTTCACAGGTGACTCAAAAACAATTCAAAATGAATTAATTGAATGTATTTCTGAATATATAAACGATCAAGTCAAAAATGAAATAAATGAAGTTCAGTGCTTTTCTATTCAAGTAGATGACACCACAGACATAAATCAGACTTCTCAGTGCTCTTTAATAATAAGATTTGTTGATTCGGAAGGTTTATTGGCTGAGCGATTTTTGGGTTTTCACGACGTGAGTGGAGATCAAACGTCAGAAGCTTTACACAAAATGCTAGACAAAATTTTGGAACAATACGATTATCAACACAAAATATAGGACAGTGTTACGATGGGGCAAGTGTAATGTCTGGACACTTGAATGGGCTCCAGAAAAAAAATCGAGGATAAAGCTTCTCAAGCTGTTTTTGTTCATTGCTTAGCACATCGTTCAAACCTTGTATTAAAGTAGAGTTTTTTTTAAATTTCAAAGTGTCGTATATTTTACGCAAGCCTCACTGGAATTCCTTCGTTTTTTCACCATTCAGTGAAGCGATCTTATACACACATCTACAACCGCAAGACGCATACCTACCATAGCAGAAACTCGATGGTCCTCCACTTCGAAGTTAGTAAGTGCAATTGTTAAAGATTGGGATAAATTGAAGGAAGTATTCGAATTTCTGACAAATAGTGAGCAATCAGACAAAAAATTAATTCAACTTGCGAATGGGTTTTTAAACGATATCAACACTTTTGAATTTACATTTTTGGCAATAGTATTTAATGAAATTTTTGGCCCCACCGATCTATTATTCGAAATTTTGCAGAAAAAATCACTAAACATAAACTACTGTGTAACTCAAATTAAAAAAACTCGTGAAAATTTGAGTCATAAAAGAAACGATGAAGTATTTGAAACACTGTTTGGAAAAGCTAGCAAAATCACAGAAATAAGCAGATCTAAACGGGAATATGCTGCTCTTACACACAATTTTTCAAAATTTTAAACAATTGTATTTTGAAATTTTAGGCCACATTCTTATGGAAATGGATATAAGATTTCAAGACTGTAAAAAACTAAAATTTGTTTGTCTTGCTGACACAACCAAATTCGAACAATTTAATTCAAGCTTTCCCTCTCACGCTTTTGAAAATCTACAACATTTTTACGGAAAACTATTTACTAAAATCCAGCGCCTTCAAAATGAACTGAGTCCTGTATATGCCAACGAAAACTTAAGGAATATATCGACTCAAGAACTTCTTCGAGTGCTTCATGAAGATAAAGACATTTTTACAGGAGCTTATAAATTGGTTGCCATCATTTTAACCATTCCATCTACAAGTGTGTCAGTGGAAAGAAGTTTTTCTTGCCTTAAAAGAATACAAACTTACTGAAGAAACACTATTTCTCAAGACAGACGTGCTTCTTTGGCAAATATTTCTATTCAGAAAGATATTTTATTGATGCTCACGAAGAAACAACCATTCTATGACGACATAATCGACAAATTTCCAGCTTTAAAAGAAAGAAGAATTGATCTAATATACAAAAAATAGGTCAGTCCTCATATAGTGATTTTCATTGAAGACAGTAGATATCTTTTCATATTGCTCTTGTAGCTCTTCACCTATTTTTTCAACCACGAGCCGCCACTGAGTTTGTGCTGTCAAAGTATTTTTCATAAGTTTGAAGCAGAGCTATAAAACAGTGTTCAGAAAAATTCTAGAATAAGCTTCAAAGCAGTGTACATCGACCAGCTGAAAAAATTTTAGTTTCTCAATGTCAGAAAACCGGCATTTTAACTGAGTTGTACCATTGTCTATTACCTCATAATACAGTCTACTGTATTGCACGGCGGCTGGAATATCATTACTTCCTTTAAATCTTTTATTTGGAGAACCAACCTCACTGCACACGTTATGATAGAGATCATCAAACTGTCTCTGATCTCGAAAGTACAACAATTTTTCACATAAGCCAGTAATTTGTTTGTTACAAAATGTAACATCGGAACTATTTGATTGCAGTACAGAGAAAGTAATCTCAGTTAAATCAAATATTTTTTATATGAGAAGAGAAGAAAAACGAAATTAAAATCTTGAAGCCACCATTTTAATCCTGCTGCTTCGTGAATTGTGTCATCATCATAGTTGGAATCATCCTCAATTTTTTCCAATACTTCAGTTAGCAGGCACCTGTGGTCAGCTATGGTAGACACGAGATTTGAAGTTCCACCTGGTCTGAGATACACGAGGTGGTCTGGGTCCACCAACAGATTCTAGTAAATGAACACGCTTTGTCGATTTGGAAAAGAATGCACAAATTGCATTTAAATTTGCAAAAAAAAAAAAAAAAAAACGTGATTTCTTCAACACTGACGCTGCTCTGCTCAAAACTAAGTTCAGCCTGTGTGCGTAGCAGTGAACAAATAATGCTTGAGGGGTATCACACTTCACTTTTGCTTGCAATCCATTCAGCTCTGATGACATCACTGCTGCGCCATCATATGTCTGTGCAACTAGTTTTTCTTTGTAGCTAAACCTTTCCGGCTCACGATCCAGTAATTCTTTAAACGAAGTAGCACACCGATCAGAACTTACGTCAAAATCCCAAAATATTTCTACTGGTATTCCATCTTTCACGAATCGAACTATAATTGATACTTGTGCATGGGAGCTAATGTCTGTCACTTCATCAATCTGCCAAGAAAAAACTGGACATTTTCAATATCTGCATTGATTTTATTCCTAATTATATGAGCAACTGATTCGATTAAATCATTCTGTATTGTTTTTCAAGTTTCTGAAAATGTACTATTCTCCATAAACACTCTCAATGTTTCGTCACTCTTGGAGAGTAAATCAATCATCTCGAGGTAATTTCCTTTTTTTCCGAGACTTCGCTCTCATCTTGTGCACGAAATGGGAGCTCTTGCCGTGCCAGTAGTGTTGTAATATCAATCAACTTCTTCATTACATCACGATTCTGTTTTACTTTTTCATTATGACGTAAATCACTTGTTCTCTTCGCTTCGTTGAGAGAATAGTCTATCCTTGTTTTGCCTAGCAACTCTAATTTAACAACTGCCAGAATGTGATCTTTACACTTTTTGTGCCTGTCCAAAGCACGTGGTAAATTTTTCAAATCATTGAAGCCTTTGTCTTGCCAGACTTTATTGCCACTCACAGGAAACAGCAAACATGGCCAACAATATAGTTTGTTCGTTGATTCACTACCAGTTAGCCACTGTTCTTTTCTGTACCAGTCAATATTAAAACCTCTGTTTGAAGTTTTGCCCTTTGAAGTCATCTTTTTCATTTCAGGTGTAGGCTTACCATCATTTTTAATTTGATTCTTTTCTTCAAAATCTCTTCTACTGAAAGGCTTTTCCAGTAAGCTATCCACCATATTAGATATGTTTGAAGCAGGGGCCATGGTCTGATAAACAACTCTTCATAAAACATAAATAAAATTAGTTACACAAACATTAGTGTGAAAGAAAAGCAACTAGGAAGAAGACACTATGTAATGACGCTCGAAGCTGTCTGAATGAGGAGTTACCACAGCGGAGCTGCTGCTTACAGGGAAACAGCTGTTCGTTCCCATGAGGCAAGATAACATCTGCCTCACAGGAAGTCCACGGTGCGCGTACGCTCTTTGTGTTGGCAGTTCCACCGCCTACCTTCGTATCTACTGATTCAGTGGGAGTAAACAGGTTTGGCGCAAAATGTAAGAGAGGCAGTTTGCTTCCTGCCTCAAGGACGGAGATTGCTAGCTGAGGACAATTCGCAACTACGCGCTACCGATTGTTTTCGAAAAGCGTCAATTTAAAAACTGAATGAACGCATAGACGACATTTAATTCAAAAGAGTTAACTAGCATTAACGTTTTTCTCTCCTATACCCAAAAGTACTGAATGAACAAAACGAATAATTCTAACTAAGAGTCTTAAAATTCTGAGGAGGCACTGCCTCCCTTGCCTCCTCCCAAAAGCAGCCACTGGTAAATTCTTACAATTCGTGAGAGTGTAATTCTTACAATCCGGGCTTCCCCCTGATGAGCATTGGTGGTGATGGCGCTTGTTCTGCCCGTTCTCTGAATTCATCTGCCTTAAATTAGGGACTGACAACTACCTGTAGTTGTATGTGGTTGTCTTTGAACCCTTAAAATAAAATTCGATTGCAAAATATGTGTTTTTGGTCGATACTTATTACCCGAAAAACACTTAATGCACATTTCCAGCTCAAATAAACACACGGTTTCACCGCTAGGAGTGTAAATGTATATTATAGTTTAAGCGATATCTCTGCATCTAAAAATTCTGTCAGAAAAAAGTATTTTTGCATCTCTTAGCATTCATGGTGAATGTTATTGTATACGTAATTTCTAATTTTATTACATCACATAATAAATGATAGAGGGCATAATGTTTGCTGCATATTTTCAGGCGTTTCTAAAAACCGTATTAATTTAAAAAAAAACATAGGTTCTCTGCGGAAAGTATTTTGTGGATATTTTCTGGTCAGCTAATGTAGTCCCCTGATGAGGGTGGAAATGTGAATTTCACTTTTTCTTCGTATCCTTCCTTCAGTCCGATTTAAAAAATACTTTTCACGTTCAGTGCAATTCAAGGTGCAGAAAATGATTTTTCACAGATTTCTGAGTTTCTTGTAAGATGCATAAAAAGGCCGCTAGATAGCGTAAGTGTGCAGATGCATTCAGGACAGGCTTTAGGGCGGCGCGACTTGTAACACCCCACATAGCTAAGGTAACTAGATTTTTAAGAACGAAATTGGGGACAAAATAGCAATTGTCCTCAATTTCAATGCAGAATTAAGGACAATTTTGTTTCAAAATGAGGACATGATTGAGGCCAAATGACGCACCGCTGGCGCAGTGGTCTAAACGATGGCTTTTGATCATTCGGCCGAGATGGGTCTCGGTTCGAATCCCGGTGAGGCATGGATGTTGTGTTTTTTTTTTTTTCGGCACTTGCTCTTTCCCTTACCTGGAACCAGTGGCCCTAGATTAGGGACGGGCGACTGCTTATATAGTCCAATGAGTTGCTCACGATGGTCGTTAAACCTTCAATCAAAACAAAACAAAATTATGGTAAAAACCGAAAATTAGCAATAAATGTTACGAATCATACCATAATTGCCCCATTTTATGGGAAAGCATATGATGAATCTGAAGGGTGATTTTCATGTGAAATAAGTATAAAATAGCAATAAAATACTATCATGCAGAATATTACTACTGATATTAGGTGTACAAATAAGTTTTAAAGCGTTTTAAGACAACGCAAGACGTAATTTGAGAGAAAACAGCAATACCTTTACGAATCAAAATATTCGCCGTCATTATCTATCACTTTCCGCCATCGGTTGGGCAGCTGACGGATTCCATCCATGAAGAATACTTTATCGTGTGACTGTGACGCGATAAAGTCGTCAACCCATTTTTGCTGGATTTCGTCACATGTCCGGAACCGTACAGCAGACAAATCATGTTGCATCGATCGGAACAAATAATAGTCTGAAGGGGATATGTCGGGATTATACGCCGGATGCTCCAAAACTGTCCAGCCAAGCGTCAATAACGTTTCCTTGACCGATTTCGTGACATGCGGCCTGGCGTTGTCATGCAGTAATTTCACGGGACGCAATCATTTGCCTGTGAATGGGCGTTTCCGACAGATTCCCTGGTTCAATCGTAACAATTGTTGCTTGTAGCGATCAGCAGTAACAGTTTATTTTTGTTCCAATAGTTCATAATAGAGCACAATCTTCTCATCCCACCAGATGCACGGCAAAACTTTCTTGGAGTGAATATTGCGTTTCGGGGTCGAAGTCGCTGCTTAACCGGGGTATACCAAGTGTGTGTGTGTTTTTTTTTTTTTTGTTTTTGGGGGGGGTTTGGGATTGTCGTATCATATCCACTTTTCATCACCCGTAACGATTTTCCACAAGAAAGACTTTCTGTGTTGTTTATTCAGCAGATTCAAACACTTCATGACACGCTCATCCTTGTTCCTTTGGCTCAGGTCATGTGGCATGCACATGCTTTTGCAGCACTTTTTCCTTGATGAAATTCGTAACGAATGCAGTGTAGAATAAATGCAGTATCGCTTGCCATTTTTCATTTACCGATATTCAAGTGCGTTTGACTGTTGGGCAGATCAGATCATTTGTAGAGGATTTTAGGAAGGGAGTGTCTGTCCCCAGGTCTTAAACAACCCTTAGAAATAGGAAGCTAGGAGATTTGGGGCTAGAGTGCCCGATAGGAAAGTGACACGGAAGCTAGGTAGAAAGGGGGAGGAAGACGCCCTTATTAATTTTCGGGGGCCAGTGGGCCTTAACGTGCCCATCCGACGCACGGCGGATATTTAGTGGTTCGAGCGTACGTACCTACTTGGGATCGAACCCGAGGTCTTCTCCATGGCAGTCACGAACGTTGACCACTAAGCCACCCGGGGCCCAAACTTCTGTGTAACATTTTATACTCTGGACCAGTACGGTTACATGACAACAACGCTGGGGAATGTCGGATATGTAAATTAGCGGTATACGTCACACAAAAAACGCTTTAAAACTTATTTGTACACCTAACAAATTTTAAATGTGACTCATACGGGGCAACACATGCAAAAACAAAGCTACATTTTGATTTTGTACTAAATTTTCATTGCGATTCTGTACAAGTACAAATATCTGAAGCCAGAAAATTACTATACACTCTGAGCGGACAGAAATCATGGAATACCTGTATGTTATATTATAACGAAGTAAATTTCTCCGTCATTTCTGGTCTACGCCGGGATTCGAACCCGAGTCCGCTTATTCCGGAACAAGTCGCTCTACCAACTGAGCTACGCAGACGTTCATTCTGATTCCTATCTGCCTTTATGTCGTGTGCGTCCTGGGCAGGTACGTCACATCTCCCCCCCCACGAAAGAGGGCCGGGGGCATGGCCCACGGGCCAGCCGTGACCATGAATCGTTGCAGGCAGCCATCCACTGTGGAACGTGCACTTGAGAACTCCCAGTCAATCTGGTGTGTGGAATGTGACGTCACACACATTTATTTTTCGAAGCGCTGGAGAAGGGATTCTCTGATTTTTCCTATCTCGCGGTGTGGAAAGAACATCACACCGTTGCGAGATTTTGAACGGTCTGGTCATCCGGATAGTTCGGGCGCCATTATAACGAAGTAAATTTCTCCGTCATTTCTGGTCTGCGCCGGGATTCGAACCCGAGTCCGCTTATTCCGGAACAAGTCGCTCAACCAACTGAGCTACGCAGACGTTCATTCTGATTCCTATCTGCCTTTATGTCGTGTGCGTCCTGCTGGCAGGTACGTCACAATATGTATGAGAAGGAATATTTCTAGTCCAAGAACTTAACTTAAAGAAACAGTTTAATGAAAAAATGTACTGAATAAAAGTTGTACAACTTTCAATCGAATCTACCAAATGTAGGCCTAACCAAAATTAACATCAATTCCTTATTTAATTGCAAGAAAATGGATGCTGAAAAAGTTGGGATTTATTCTCCATCCTACGAATATTTCAGTTAAATCCAGTTAAAACAAAAGCGAAATGAAGCCACGATTATAGAGATGACGTTGTTCGATGCTTTGGCATGTCTCCTATTATTATTGCGTGATTTCTAACTTAATTCAAGGAAAAATTCATCCGCTTCAGAAAATAGTTCCATACCTTTACGAGTCCATTTTTTTTTTCAATTAAATAAGTGATTGATGCTAAATTTTGTTGCATTTGGTAGATTCAGTTGAGTTCTAGAACTTTTGTTTAGCTTATCTTTTTGTATTTAATTTTTTTGGAGAACTTTCAAAAATTGAGGACAAAAAATAAGGAATTTAGAACATTTGACGTCCTCAATAAATTTTTACGGGATGGAGGACGAAGCATTGAAATTGAGGACCGTCCCCAGAAAATGAGATCGTCTGGTCACCGTACACATAGCGCCAAGCTCAGGAAGGAGCCGAGCTAAACTTTTTTTTTGTCTTTATTTTTGGTGATATGATAGAGTATATATAAAAAGAGAAAAAATACACAGCCAGCAGTAGCGCATATTCGAGGCAAGCTAATCTAGATGTGAAGCCTAGAGAATGAACAAATAAAAGTCAATTAAATATACACAAATAAGGGTCAATTATCAACGGTGTTAAGATATGTCGATGTTTTCACTGCGAAAAAATATGTGCGGATTCGCTTCTTTGACTAAGAGAATCAATCTGGCCAGTGAAAACCAACGAGGCTCCTAGTGAAGGAATGGCGCGATCGTAACGCAACCAGTTCTACCAGTCTTCGCTGTTCTCATTCGAAGATCTTCCATATGACAGCCTGCTAGCGTTTCCACGACGACATGAATGAGCGTATGGAGGGGATTTTTTTCGATTGGAGGTTTAACGACCACCGTGAGCAACTCAATGGGCTATAAGCAGTCACCATGTGGAGGGGAATGGACCATTGCTTTGCGCAACGGTTCGCTCAGAAAAGAGAAAACTTCGACTACCTCAGTCGCTCGCATATGCTTCTGCCTGTAATAGCACGTGTTTCGCGAGAGTTGTTTCAGTTTGTGTGAAGTGTCAATGAATTAAAATCAGTGATATTATATCTTAAATTCGTGGCTTTGTTGGATTCGAACTGTTCTGATAAATTTTTTGAAAGCTTCCCTCAACGTCTACTATCAGAACTTAAAAAAACTCTATGCTTCAAATTTTGATACAGCTCGAGTAAAACATGAACTGAAGGTGTTTTATTCCCTTGATGAATACAAAAAAAATCAGCAAGAGACATTACTTGTTACATAAAGTTGAATAAATTGGACATAGTGTTCAGTGAGGTGTACAAATTAGCCGACCTAATATTAAAGTTTCCTTCAACAACTGCAACTGCCGAACAATGGCGCACCCAAGAATTCCTGTTGGGGGGGGGGGGGGGATATATATTTATAAATTTTATTGACAAAAGTCACCGGACACCTAGAAGAGAAACAGAACATAGCATTTATTGACATACATTAGTACGGTGTCGGTCCACCTTTGGCCTTAATGCATGCACTGACCCTTCGAGACAGGCTTACGACAAAATTTTGGAACACAGCAATAGGTATGCCCTTCCATTCAGTACATAATGCTGCCGCTAACTGTTACTTAATAGTGGTCCTTGGTTCCAAAAGTTCTTATGCTGCGCTCTAATTCCTCCCATAGGTGCTCTATGGGATTAAGATCAGGGCTCTGTGCTAGCCAGTCCACACACGATACGGAATTATCGTCAAACCACGCTGTGACAGTCCTTGCTTTATAGCTCAGTGCATTATCCTACTGGTACCAACAAAAATCGGTTCCATAGTATTGCCATAGAGTTGGTAGGGCATAATTGTCCAGAATATCGAGGTCGACGTGCTGGTCAACAGGTTTGTCCACGATAACCAATGGGCCGGGACCATACCACGAAAAGCACCCCCACACGAGTACACTGCCAGCTCCAAACTTGACCGTGTGATCCGCTTCCATTGATCTATTGATCCGTTTCCATTGATCTACGGTCCACGATAAATGTTCTTTACATCATGCTAAACGACGAGTAGCATTCCGAGTGGAGATGAAAGGCTTATGAGCAGCCGCACGACCACGGTAACCCATGGAATGAAGTTCTCTGCAAATGGCACGTGTACATACCGAGGTTCCAGCATTTTTACTCAAATTTACACTGAGGTCTTGTGGAGTACTCCGTTAATTAGCTGTAACGACTCTCTTGAGGCTTCAACGTCCTCTATCACTGATTTTCTTTGGTCTGCCGGTACGTTTTGCTACTTCAGGCACGCCATCTGTCTTCCACTTATTCAGTACATCCAAAACAGTTGACTTGGGTATGTTTAAACGCCTCTCGGTTTCTCTTATGGACAACCCACTAAGATAACACCCAACAATCTTTCCTTTTTCAAAGTTAGTTCTCTCCCGCCTTTACATTTTCTCTCAACCTCACAGTACGGTATGATAGCGGCCAGCTGCAGGCTTCGTTTTTATACCGTTTGCAGCTGTACAGCGCATCTTAACAACGCAGCGGATCCGTTCATTTGCTTATGAAGGGGTGTCCGGTGACTTTTGTCAATATAGTGTATATACAGTATACGCACATATGTATTGCATATATATATATACGCATATAACTTAGAGTATACGTATATAGTACAGTGGCGTATATTCGAGGCTATCTAGGCTAGCTGCGAAGCCCAGAGAATGCACAAATAAAAGTCAAGTAAATATGCACAAATAAAAGTCAATTATCAACGGTATTAAGATATGTCGATGCTTTCGGCGCGAAAAAACACGAGCGGATTCGCTTCTTTCGATTAAGAGAATAAGTCTGGCGAGCGATGACCAACGGCATAACGCAAGCAGATCTTCCAGAGTCTTCGTTGTTCTGATTCGAAGAACTTCGATACGGTTGTCTGCTAGCGTTTCCATGACAACATGAATAAGCGTATGGAGGGGAATGGGCCAGTTCTTTGCTCAACGGTTTGCTCAGAAAAGAGAAGACTTCGACTACCTCAGTCACTCGTAAACTTCCGCGTGTAACAGCGCGTGTTTCGCGAGAGTTGTTTCAGTTTGTGTGAAGTGTCAATGAATTAAAACCAGTGATATTATATCTTAAATTTGTGGCTTTGTTGGATTCGAACTGTTTTGATAAATTTTGTGAAAGCTTCCCTGGACATATACTGTCAGAACTTAAAAAACTTTATGCTTCAAATTTTGATACAACTCGATTAAAAGATGAACAGAAGGTGTTTTATTCCCTTGATGAATACAAAACAAATCGGTAAGAGACATTACTTGTTCCGTAAAGTTGAATAAATTGGACGTGGTTTTTATTGAGGTGTAAAAATTAGCAGACCTAATATTAAACTTTCTATCAACAACTGCAACTGCCGAAAGAAGTTTTTCTGTATTAAAAATAATCAAGATATAACTTAGAGCTACACAAGGAAGTGCATTCCAGCAACTTGGCTGGTTTGTCTATAGAGAAGAACATTATTTTTAAGTATGAAAAAGTACTCGGAAGAAACGTTTTATGAAAACGTAGCACTCAAGTTCACACAAAAGGAAAGAAGAATGGAGTTCATGTACAAATAAAGTAACTTGTAGTGTTGTCGCCAAAACCCGTCAAAATGACGTCGCAACGTTTTGTCTATTTCTGACTCCATAGTCAGAATTCGTCAAAAAGGCTTAACGCAGTTTTAACGTGTTTTGGCGACAACACTACAACGGTACAATTGAATGCATTAAAAATGTAATATTCGTAAACCTATTTGCTGTACACATAAAACCATGTAAGGAAATTTCGTTATTATACTTTAAAATGAAATACTCACATTTTGCTAAAGTCAGAGCTGTTCTCTTTATTCAGAAGTACGTTTCTTATTAGAAAGACCACGCGAATGTGTGCCGCTGCAATGAAAGGTATCACCCTTTTTGGAAGTGTCCTCAAATAGCAAACATCGGAGAAAAAACGTCAGCTCGTATTTGAGGCAGAGATATGTAAGTAACTACTGTATATGGGGTGGCAAAGTAAAGAAATTCGGCTTTGTCTGAAATATCCATTTTAATTTAGCTGCAATATCTATTATAACTTCGATTTGAAAAAAATCATCTCCTAAAATAATCTCCAAAGTTTTTGTTTCAACAAGTCTTCTTGCATCTTTTCTTCACGTTCCCTGCAAGCCAAAAAATCTGCGTTTCTTCTTCCGTCACTCAACCGTTTCCGTACGTACGGCTCGGGATTGAAGATCTTTGAAGGAGGTCCGTTTATTTTTGTGAACATGAGGTTGCTGACGTGTGTAACGGTTAAAACGTTTCCTAAATCAGTTATTATCAAATTCATGGTGCTAAACCTCTTTCACACTCAGCTATTGATATAGCAACCGCAGCAACATATTTTAATAGGACTTTTAAATGATGTGAAACTTTTTTGGTTTCCTTGAAATGTCTGAACTCTTCAATCATTTTCCTTTCTTCCTCCAATCCGAATATTCGGCATAAACTTAGAACCTCTCCTTCTCCATATAAAATATCTATGTCGGTCGGCCAAAAAGACGGATACAAAACCTGAAATTGTTTTACAATGTCCTCGCTGCTGAATAATCTTGCAGATAAATTGTTGGCAACACTCCGAAAAACTGAACACTGTTTATTTTCCCGTCAGATTTATATCCCCTTGAATGTAAGTCCACCCCTTTGAACAACATATTTTTTACGGCATCTGATGCAACTAAATAAAACTCGTCAAAACCACCATCAGCTAAATCTTGGAAAACTTTCACTGTAAGGGAAATATGCGAATGTGCTTCTGGTAACGATGCAGAATTTCCCTGAAGACGCAGTGACAACGAACTAAGTTCCTTTAAGGCGGTTTTCATTAGTACCAAGTTTTCCAGGAAGCATGTGCTCGTAAGTCTTTTTAGTAAGCCAGAAAACAGGCTTCTTTCTTTACTATCACTTAAAGCATCAGCAGATGTAGCTTTAAAATGCAAAGCCAAGGCTGGAAACATATTCCAGACAGCAGATACTGTTCGCTCACTAGATGCGACCCATCTTGTTTCAAGAACTCTCCCGATTGGAGAAAACGGAACTGCAATTTCTTCAGCACAGTGTAGTGATGCAACTCGCGGGCGTTCTTTGGTGAAGCGTGATACAAAGAGTATAATTTATCGCAAAACGATTTAAAACTCTGTATGCCGTAAACCTCTTTAATTACGTCCCCGACAGCAAGTTCTAACTTATGATTTGCACAGTGCCATATAATAAGTTCGGGAATTTTTTAAGCTGTTGATCCACACCAGATATGGAACCTGCGAAGTTTGCAGCTCCTTCGGAAGTGAAAGACATCAGATTATTTTTAATAAGCTCTATTGGAAAGTATTTCTCCAAGCAGTTCATAATCGATTCAGTTATTGCTGTTGCTTTCAAATCGTGTAATTCAACCATGTCAAAAAATAGAGTTTGGGCATTGATATCATCTGGATCTATGGACATTCTTATGCAGATTATGAGCACTGATAGTCGGCTTACAGTTGTACACCCATCAACCAAGATACCGAATTTTATATTTTGGGAGACGATTTCTTCACAGAGCTTTTTACGCATGTCATTTCCTATAGAATCGCATATATCCGTACATGTCTTCCTAGACTGCAATATCCTCCCCAACTCAGTGCCGGTTTCTTTTGAAGATCAATCAAACCAGGAAAATCGGCAAAAGGTCTATTGTTCTTCGCAATGAAATATGCGGTATTGAATATTTTGTACGTATTGTCCACTTTATTTTTATTTATTGTTTCAACAATATTTTCAAAGACGCCTTCAGAACGTTTTGCGTTCATTTTAGAAGCTCCTTTATCAGCGTGACTTTCTCTGTGCTCCTTTATATTTTCCCTTAGAGCCGTATTTTGCTTCTTCTTATCGTCAGCCGTAGATCTAACTTTGCAATCTATCCACTCCTTAGAAAGCCTTACACCAGTTAAAAATTCGGAAATGTTCATATTTTCAGCGGTTTTACAGATGGCACATCCTAAACACCCATTTTTTAAAACAAGCCAAGAGTATTCTTTCAAAAAATACTTACTTTGATACTATAGTCCAACACTCGGGTTTACCATTTGTTGAGCTTTGCCGAGATTCAGATTCTTCTAATGAACTTCCTGATGCAGTGATTTCATTTGACTGTTGTATTTTCGGCTTTTTTCTTCTTGGTGATAGTTCACATGGAGTCCGAGCTTGAACTTGGGGGGAGGGGGGTCTCCAAATTCCCAAGTTCTGTTTTTTTCCCTTTTGACTCATCTTTTCCCCCAAAGAAATCTGTTAGTGTTCTTTTCATTATTTTCTTTTCTTACACAAGAACAAATTATAATTTACAACAACAACTACAATATCAGTCAAAAAGTCACGTCCTACCACAACAGAAGCTGGAGTTTAAGTGACAGCATGTGTAGAGTGTAGTAATTAAGATCGTTGCCAGGTTACAGGAACTCGGGGAGAGGTTGCAAGGTAATCGAGCAATCAGCTCCTGTCATGACCTTCGCTCTCACGCAAACACTTCGCACTCATCGTGGAATTCAGCGGCGTTGCAGTCGTCACCATGGCGGGAAATCGCGAAGGAAAGACGCCAGACGACGGTGAGGAATTTTTGAGAACTACAGCTACAACTCCGGTAGTACCTACACAAATGGCGAGTGAGTTTATTAGAGGAAAATAAAAAAAATGAAACGACGAACAATTAATACAAGATGGTGTCATTAATTGAAATGTATAATGCATTGCCAAATGTTTTATGAAAATTAAATACTCTCTTTCTTTTGGTGTCGATAACGGAACGCAGGGTTTTGCTTCCGGAACGAGGGGTTTCGCTCCCGGATCGGCGTTCCGGTGCGTTCCGGCCCATTTCCACCTCTGAGTGTTCAAATCCTAATCCTCACAATTATTTGGTATCATGTTAGCAATAAAATGTACCGAAAATTTACAAAAAAAAATGTTACTTCTATTACTTAAAAATTAAAATTACACTTTGCAATTAAAAAAAAACAGTACTGTGGGGAAGAGGAAGGGGGGGGGGAGATTGCACATGTGAGACACCCTATTGCGTTATCCAACTATGTAGATCAGTTTACACACTATTTTTTTTACTGGGTTTAACAACTACCATAGGCAACTCGTATAGCTATAAGCAGTCCCCGGTCCCTAATTTCGGGTCACTTGTTCCAGGGAAGAGACAAATCCAGCATCTTTAGCTACGAACACCACCCATGACTCATCCAGGGTTGGGACTCAGACTTAGTTCGGAAGAATGGTCAGAAGCCTGTGCCTGAGACCACTCTACCACCGGAACATTTCCCCCTATTTTTTCATACATAATCATTTAAAAAATTACTTTGCCCAGATTCTCTTACCATGCAACCACGCAAAGTGCCTTAGCACCGCTAAGGCGTGCTAAGCCCCTTCTACATCACTGATTTGGTATCATGTTAGCAACAATACCATGTACCTAAAATTTAGAAAAAAGAGTCATTTCTAATAATTAACAATTAAAAATTAAACTTCGCAATTTAAGAAAAAAAAAACAGTACTGTGTAGGTGTTTGTGGAATGGAGTTGGTGATGTGAGGGTGAGATATAGTCTTGCACCAGGCACCATCAGCGTTAAAATCGACCCTGACTTATCTCCTCTGCTTCTTAAAATGCAATCGAAAAAATCCTCTTTGGAATGTATAGCATTCGTTATGGTAGATATTAGACTGATCTCAGTGACTTCCCCGTCATGTGATACTTGCATGCCAAGGAGGTTTAAATAAGATATCTGGAGACGCTGTTGTTAATAAAGCAGTACCACTTTGCATGAAGCCTATAACAGCGAGCGACGGCCGTCGAAGTGTGGGAAAGCTGATGTTTTTTTTTATTGGAGGTTTAACGACCACCATGAGCAACTCAATGGGGCTATAAGCAGTCGCCCGTCCCTAATTTGGTGTCACTGGTTCCAGGAAAGGGAGAGCCAGTGCCGTAAGACAAACAAAACATCGATCCCTCACCGGGATTCGAACCCGGACCCCTTTCGGACGTATGATCAGAGGCCATAGCTTATACCACTACGGCACCGGGGCGGCCCTGATGGTTTTCAAGGCTATTGCAATGCATTTTGTGTTGACCGAATCACATTCTTTCGTCGCAAATATTTCCAGTTTTGCATCGTAACTTGTTGCCAATGTGTGAGAAAATGCTGAATTTATAATATTTTTAATTATTTTGAAGCTCCTTTTCATTTTATTTTAAATTGAAATACACGAACATCTGTGCGAATTCTAAACAAAAATTAGCTTTAATATTGTAAACTTCACTTGTGTAAGAAGTATAATTCATTCTGGTTTGATATTAATACGATTTCGGCAACCAAAATTCACTCAATTCCAATTTACAAACAGTTGAAATTACACAGGTATCGTGTAAACAACGACAAATTCCCACACCTTGCGGATTCATGGTTAAGAGACCAGGACATCTCCAAAAGTATAATTCTAACCTCCTTGGTAAACAACCTCTTTTACCTGCGGGAAAGAAGAAATTTTACGTTGTTATAATACTGCGTATTAATTTTCTTTCAATGGGGGCTAAATTAGACATTGCACCTTTTAACTTACGATTAAAAAAACATCATTATCGTAATTTTGGGGAATATAAAGTAACTGAAGGGAAACGTTGCTTGTCCTACGAGTAAAATATATTTCGGCTTCAGTTGCTTGCAAACTGCAAGATCTACTTGCATGAAATTCGTATTGCACACTCTTAATCACTCTGTGCTCTTAATAACGTCAAAAATCATTTTAATGTTACCATTTGTTTATTCTTAAGAGAAGTTGCAGAGAACAAACTTTGAATTTTGGAAGCTTTTCCCGCAGTATTAAAATTATTATTATTAAATCTTGTTATGTTATTTTATGGAATACTTTACAATATATACATACTATTTATAAAAACAAAAAATAATAAATCTTACTGGTTGTATGCATAAAAAATGGATGCAACTGATATAAACACGCGAAAGCCTATAGTGAACAACGAGATGCTACAGATTCTTGCCGTACAACGCTGAACTTCAAATGTGTCACGGTTAACTTACGGTTTTCCAAACTAGGTATCTTAAAGGACTTTGTAACCTCCTTGGTTCAGCAACAGAATCTTAAGTGCCATCGATACGGTTAGGCTTAATATAAAGTAGTGGCAAAAATTGTGGAAACCTTTTTGGAAATAGCGTATTTTTGAGGTTTGATGGCTGATAACACCACTTTTTTTTGCGTAATACCATAAAATTATATATCAATGGAAAGATAATTTCATCAAGAATGCAGTGCAATAACTTTTATGAAGGATTTTGTATTAGCACAGCAGTTATAAAGAAGAAGAGTGAAACACGTAGAAAAAATGACATATCCAAAAATTCTCACCATGTCAGTTAATACTTATTGGGTAACCTTTAGCGTTAATTGCGGTCTTACAAATCCTTACCATGAAGTGAACCAAGTTTTTTAGTTCTGCAGCTGCTATAATGTGAAGCCAAGATAGAATTATTGCTTCTATTAATTAGGTTTTATTGCTGGGTTGCTTCTGACTAACAAATTTCTTTAGTCGGCTCCATAGATTTTCGTTGGGTTTAAGGCCTGGGCTATTGCCAGGCCATTCCAACAGTGGAATATGATTATCTTGAAACCACTTTTTGCATACATCAGCAACAAGAAATGGAGCTGAATCCTCTTGAAATATCAATGCTTCATTATCTTGGAAAAGATCATGTGCGGAAGGCTTCAGTTTGGGCTCAAGTATTTCATTAATGTATTTTTGGCCATTCATATTCCCATTTATCACGCAAATTCTGCCCACACCTTTTAATGTCATACAACCCCAGATCATAACACTAACTGGGTATTTCACGGTATAGTGCGTTCACTATAACTTGACAGTTGGGAAGGATTCACTTTACCAGTTTTAGGGGAGCTTCGCATCGTAAGCAGCGTGCTTAAAACTAATCGCCTCCAACCCTCTTGGAGCAGGGCAATAAACAATGAAGATACGGGGTGGATGGGGGGAGTGTTGGCAGTCCCTCCTAATGCTGATTCCTTCAATGGTCTTTGTTTGAGGGAAAAGAATAAGGCATTCTTGAACATCACCAAACGACCCTTTCCGACTTCTGTTACTGATTTCTCAAGCTAGCTTTGTAGCAAGCAAGAGATCTTTACTCACGGTTTTTTTCTTTTGCTGTTTATTTAATCTTTTTTTTTTGTGACACTGTTAATATTATTGCTCGCAACTATGGCACTCAGCACACTGAAAGCTGGAAAAGTACTGAAAAGCCAAGCTAGGGAAATTATTGGGAATGTAATAATGTTCATGGACGAAGAAAAACGAAATGGAGTTCCGAAAGTGGATGTGAAAAAATCCAATGAACGCGTTTCGGAGGTAACAGGAGTTTCACTGCGAACTGTTTACAGAATTCGGAAACAGACTGCTACAAGCGAGGTTTTGTCAACTCCTGGTAAAAGACGAAACAAGAAAGCGCCGAAGCGCGAAATAGATGATTTTGACAAATGCGTTGTGCGCAGAACGGTACATGACATGTATGAAAAAAAGGAAATCCCTACTCTTCAGTCTTTATTAATCAAATTACGCGACAGTATTGATTTTGACGGAGGTAAGACTACATTGAGTAAAATGCTAGATGATTTGGGTTTCAAATATAAGCGATGGAATGGTCGAAAGTTTTTAATAGAGAAACCCGACATTGTAGCGAAACGTAGGCATTTCTTAAAGGAGTTAAAGCGTAATGAAAATCTACCCGTTCCAAAAGCCGTTGTTTATCAAGATGAGACATGGCTTCTAACGTCTCATGTTTGTCCTAAAGGATGGCAAGACACAAGCTGTGAAAAGCCAACTGGACTCCAAGTTCCTTCATCGAAAGGAAGCAGATTTATAATTTCCCATGCCGGAACAAAGGATGGTTTTATACCAGGGGCTTCACTGTTATTTCGTTCGAAGACAAAAAGTGGTGATTACCATGATGAAATGAATTCCGAAAACTTTAGAAAATGGTTTGAAAGCCAGCTGCTTCCGAATTTACCACCAAATTCAATAATCGTCATAGACAATGCACCATATCACTGCATGCTTGCTGAAAAAATACCCACGACGAACTGGAGGAAGGCTGAAATACAAGCATGGCTTCAGCGACATAACATTGAATTCGCATTTGATATGCTTAAAGCGGAATTACTACAGATTGTCCGTCGCACCAGACCACAGAAAAAATTTATCATTGATGAAATAGCAGCAGATCATGGACATCAAGTATTAAGACTCCCACCTTATCACTGTGACTTGAACCCCATTGAGTTGATTTGGGCTGATGCCAAAAACTATGTGGGTCGGCATAATGCCTCTTTCACGAAAGAAAGCATAGAAACTTTATGGAGTAAAGCATTGCAAACCGTTACTCCGGAAAAATGGGAGGCCTGTGTGAATCATGTCCAAACTTTGGCACAAAAATACTGGATTTCTGATGGCAACATGGATGAAATAGAGGAAACTGAGATTGAAAAATTTGTAATAAATATAGGAGAGGATACTGACTGCAGTGATGAAACTGAAGACATATCATCAGCCGATGAAGATTTTGATATTGAGGGAATAATGCCTTTACCTGATTGAAATTGATTCTGCTTTGCTGTTGCTTCAAGGTAAGAGATACACAGTCCTGTTTCAATAAAAGGAATGTCCCTAACACACACACACACACACACACATATATATATATGAAAAGGCTTTGATTCCGTGAAACGTTACCAGTTACGATGGACCGCCTCACTCATTTTCAGGCCGATGAGGACGGCAGAGTGGTTACTGTCTCGATGAATAGTGGAGTTACGTCGATTAAGATTTTCTGTGTGTATGTTTCGTTGTTGTGCTCCTTTCGGAACTGCTTCTACGATCAGTTCCTTTACTTCCTCAGAGGCGGCTAGATTTTTCTGGTCAGAAGAATGTTAACTCATTTGTCGATAACAATAACGACCTGCTGGGCACTCGTGGCCACAAGGATCCTGATAGCACAGTCTCTACGGACTTGATCAGGAATCAGCAGTTGTAGGACGTGTGGCGCTCGTATCTGCAGGTGCCGGGTTTTACCTGCGTAGGAATAACGAAGCTTCTAGGATTGACATATGTTTCTTGTCTTCGACGCTTGAGTAGGTAACTGGGGCTGAGGTCTTCTAACAGAATTCGCAGCAGCTGCATGTATCTGATCATAGTGTTCTCGTGATGGACATCTGTAGCACCGAAGGAAAGAGATGTGACACTCTGGCGCCTAAACACTTCCGTGTTGGAGGATGTCGAAGCACTGTCGAAAATCCAATCGATCCAGGAAGAGGATGCACAGGCGAGATCCGTGGATGGGGACGAGCGAAGAAAGAGGTTCAGCGGGTTTTGAGTATTCGGGGGAAGCAGTTAGCGAAGAAGAAAAGAAAACTCAGATGTCTCTCGCGAATTTTATGAATGCTTTTCTTCAAGGTAAAGAGAATGTGTATAACCTCCGCATCATTACTGAAATTAAGCAGGAGACTGCCCATTTTTACAAGACCGTTCTGAAGTCCAACTTCAGGCGGCGATCAGGAGCATCGAGGAGGAGTGGGATGTAAATTACATCTACCGTAAGCTGGAGGTTAAAAGAAAGAGAAACAAGTTTTCTGCATGAAGTTAGGGAATATAGGGAGATTCTGCAGGAGTCTGCAAAGTTCTACGGCGAGCTTTTTTCCAGCGAGAAAATTGAGTCAACCACGATGGGCAGTGGCTCGAGGGAATTTCGGTGGATCTCCGAAGAGGAAACGGAACTCAAGCTCTTCGAAGGGGATTTTGTGGTTACAGAAGAAAGGTCGGCGATCCAGGCCCTTCATCAGGGACTTGAGAGTCTTTAGCAGAAGGTTTTCGCTCAGAGAGGCGTGAATGAGCATTCACTCGCATCGGGTGGACTGTAAGCGTATGGATTTTAATGGTGGAAGCTTGCTCATTTTTCGTAAAGTTGTCTTCCAATGAGGCACCGTGCTAACGCCCAACCTCCCTCTCAGTTTAGTCTTGACATGTTTCTAAATGTTTGTTTTCGTAGTCAGTGATGTGTTTCTAATTGTTTGTTTTCGTAGTCTGTGATATGTTTCTAAATGATGTTTGTTTTTGTTGATGGCTTAATCGCGCCTCTCGGTGAGACGTAAGGAGGTTTTCCTCTTAACTCTCACTCGTGGGGCCCTTTGTTTTTGATTACAGGTGTCTCCTGTTGCCGGAGGTGGGTGTCGTACCGTTGGTGCCGAGAAACCGTCACTAACGTAACGTGCGGGGTGTGTGATTCGGGGGTGGTGCTTGTTTTGCTGCATGCATTTATGATATACTGTGGTTATGTGTTTGGGTTTCTCTTGGGGAGGGAGGCTGCGTGAGTTTGGTGTGTGCCGGTTCTGTGAGGATGAGTTGCAGGGTGGAGGCGTACCTCGTCGGAGTAAAGTGTTCATCTCCGACGCCTCCGCTGGTGGGGTCACTTCACTGGTGACAACGCCACTGAGTCTCCTTCTGAAGGAGGGTTCACCTCCTACTTGTACGTACCGAGAACGCCAGCCTGACTTTCTCGCCGTACTTAGTGACTCCGCCGTCGGTTCGAGAGGGGTCCGTTAGAGTTCCTCTGCGTGACCAGTATGTTTCGGGGGTTCAATTGTTGGTGCCTGTGGAACCGTGGTGTGTGTAACGGGGCATGAGTGAAACACCAGTGGAACCAAACCCATGTCTTATACATGTGGCGAGGGAAAGCAAGTGTGTTGGTGTTGCTGGGCAACAAAACTTCGTTGTGGGAGAGAGGTCGCCGTGCGTGAGCACACTATGACGTCCCTCTCTTCCAGTTTCCGAAGACAAGAATTTTAGTGTTATCAATAAAATATTTTAAAATGAAAGGTATAGGCTATTTGAGGATACAGCACCGATAAAAAATGGAAAGGGAGTGTGACAAAGTGATATCGTACTTACCAAACTTTTTAATGCCACATTGTAAAATGTCTTTCGATTACTTAACTGGAAAAACAAAGGGATAAAGATTAATGGAGATGATTTAATTCATCTCCGCTTTGCTGATTACATAGTCACTTTTATAACTACCCCTTCAGAGCATGATCCAGGAACTTGCTGATAAGAGTCAAAAAGTGCACTTGAAAGTGAACTGTCGGAAAACAAAGTTGATGTGTTATGCTTTTACAAGAAATTAGGATTTATACATTGACGCAGGAAATTTGGATATAACCGATACCTACATTTACCTTGGGCAACATATATCAAAGAAGGATCACTTTGATGAAGAAATTAATCGGCGTATGAAACTTGGTTGGAGAGCTTTTGAAAGAAACAGCACAATTTTCAAGATCAATAAAAGGTTATACCGATCAGCCATTACATTATGACCATGCACCCCCAGTCTAGAGCAATGAGCGCGCCTGAAGACGGAACGGTAGCGCAGGTGAAGTTCATTGAGCAGAATGTATACAACTCGAGGACAGATTTTCAGTTAGTAAAGTGTTCGGAGTCAGAAGGATCGTCGGTTTATCGGAGTTTGATGAAGGACAAATTGTGATGCCGCGGCGCCTCGGGACGATGCGATCTCAGAAACGGCGCGGCTCGTGTTTTGTTCCCGTGCTACTGTAGTGAGTATGTATCAAAAGTGGTGCACAGATGACCAAACGACGAACCGTCGTCCAACCGTGTGACATCCGCAGCTCACTGATGCCAGAGGGGGCAGCGGAGACTGTCGCGCATTTTTCACAGGAACCGCAGGGCCACATTGCAACAAATCATCTGCAGCTAGAACAGTGGTCATCAGAGCAATGTCTCATAGCACACAGTTCACCACAGCCTTTTGTGCATGGGCCTGCGTAACCGAGACACAGCCATGCTCACTGCACGTCAGTCATTTCCAACTACGCATAAAATGGGCCCAAGATCGTCGAGATTGGACAGTGGATGATTGGAAAAAAGTGGCCTCGTCTTACGAATCAAGATTCCTGGTGCATCACGTATGACGGTCGAGCACGGATTCGTTAATTACCAACGGAGGCTATAGCACCTGAATGCACTGTTGGGCGGAAGCAGGCCGGCGGCGGCGGTGTTATGCTGTGGGCGATGTTTTATTGGGGCACTTGAGGCCCCATTACGCCAACAGCACAGTACCTGACAGCTGTCATGGTATTTGAACATCGTTTCGGACCAAGTTCACCCATTCATAGCAACTGTGTTCCCAGCAGGCGACGGCCATTACCAGCAGGATAATGCGCCATGCTACACTGCCAAAATCTTCAAGGAGTGGCTTGAGGAATATGCTGGTGACTTTCCGTTAATGCCCTGGCTTCCAAATTCACCTAACATGAACGCAATCGGACATTTGTGGTTCGACTTGAAAAAGCGGGTTTGCGCTAAATCACCACCATCCCGAAATGTACGGGAACTGGAAGACCCACTGTTGACAGTATGATAAGAGATATCCCAGGATACCTATCGCCAGCTCATCGAATAGATATTTCGCCGCTGTTTTGCGGTCTAAACGGGGTCATACAACTTATTAGGCAGGTGATCATAATGTAATATGGCTCGTCGGTATATACATCATCACCATCATAATCAACCATTATCAATCCACTGCTGGATAAAGGGCTCCCCAAGTTTCTTCCACAACGGTCTATCTTGTGCCACTCTCCTCCATGTCACTCCTAAATGCTTTCGAATTTCATCCACCCATCTCCCATGTGGTCTTCTTCTGGGCCTTTTTCTGTCTCTTGTAATCCATTCTACAATTTCGGTTACCCATCGGTGGTCCGTTGTTCCAGCATATGTCCAGCCCGTTGCCATTTCAGGGATTTTACTTTGATCATGATGTATTCCTATCTTGTAACTTTCCTTTTCGACGAGTTCCTGCAGAGCATAATCCAGAAAAAATGTTCTAAAAAGGCCTTTGGCCTTTTAGAACGTTTCTCTCATTAGGTATAACACCTAATGAAAAGGTGTTAAACACCTTTTCATTTTAGAAGACCTTTCATTAGGTGTCATAAAATGTTTACAAATGCGAAATATCTAGGTTGTAACTTAAAATTTTCTAAAAAGGCCCATGACATAGTGTTTTTTCTTTTTTATTTATTGTATTGGGGTTTAACGACCACCGTGAGCAACTCAGTGGGCTAAAAGTAGTCGCCCATCCCTAATTTAGGGCTACTGGTTTCACGGAAGGGAGAGAACCAGCGCCGTAAGACCAGCACAATATCCATGCCTCACTGGATTCGAACTCAGACCCATCTCAGCTGTATGATCAGAAGCCATCGCTTAAACTACTGCGATAGCTTATTTATTTCGTACAGGTCTGTAATTGGGTGAAATTTTTATACATCAAAAATTCGTTTGAATCATGATATTTGGATCATATTTTATTTTGCCCACTACTTTGACGTAATTTCAACAATGAACCCGGTGGGGGAAGGGTCAAAGCAGAATTGGACAAGTGTTCATTTTTCAACCATGCATTTTTACATTTTCTTGCTAACACTGATTCGTTTATGAAACGGGTGTAGGAGAACTGTCCACAAAACATTTGAGGGGCCTTATAAAAATGCATTTTTGACCGCTTCGTGGACACGAGTCCCAGAGGTTGGTTATCTGAATCATATGAAGTTTCCGTAATTTCGTCTTTTCTTAATTGCGGTTATTAATGTAATTCTTTATACAAATGTTTATGATCTTCAACTCAACAAAAGATTTCAGGATTTACAACAAACTACAATTAATTATCTGGGGGCGTGTCCTGCCTCAGGAAACCTGTCGAGGAAGGGGGGGGACCACAAAAGTATAAAATATAAAGGATTTCTGGTCCGATCGGGAGATTTTTAGCATTTACAACCTACATCTCAAACTCTCTGAAGACATGTGCTGACTCACGAAACCTGTCCGGGAGGGGAGGGGTTGGGTGGGGGTTCCTAAAATATAAAACAAAAACAAAGTATTTCTAGTTGTAAATGCTGAAAATCTCTCGATTAGACAAGGAATAAGAAATTCCTTGCCGCCCCGGTGGCGCAGTGGTCTAAGGCGCTGGCCTCTGATCATTCGTCCGTAAGGGGTACGGGGTTCGAATCCCGTCGGGAGTGGATGTTGTGTTTGTCTTACGGCACTGGCTCTCTCCCTTCCCTGGAACCAGTGACCCTAAATTAGGGATGGGCGACTGCTTATAGCCCATTGAGTTGCTCACGGTGGTCGTTAAACCTCCAATAAAAAAAAAAGAAATTCCTTACATTTTACACTTTGGGATCTACCCCCCCCCCCCCCCCGGCCCGACACAGGTATTCTGCGTTATCACATGTTCGTAAAGAGTTTGTTCAGATTAGTTTCTAAACGCTCAAAATCTCCCGATGTGATCGGAAATTCTTTGCATTTTACACGGGTTTTTACCCCCCCTCAACAGGTTTCCTGGGTAAGCACATGCCCTCAGATAATTTGTTGAATTCTAGCTTGTGAATGCGGAATATCTCCCGATCGGACCAGAAATTATTTATATTTCATATTTTGGGTTTTAAGCACCCCACCCCCACCCCCGGTAAGTTTCCTGGGTTTGCACATACACGCAGAGAATTTGTTTAGCAGTAGTTTATCATCATCATCATCATCATTGTCAACCATTATCAATCCACTGCTGGACGAAGGTCTCCCCAAGTTTCTTCCACAACGGTCTGTCTTGTGCCAGTCTCCTCCATGTCACTCCCGCATATTTACGAATTTCATCCACCCATCTCCCATGTGGTCTTTTTCTGGGTCTTTTCCTGTCCCTTGGAATCCAATCTAAAAGTTTATATACCTTGAAAAATATCGTAAATAAGAAAATACGAAATTACGGAAATTTTATGTGTCAGATAACCAATCTCCGGAGACGTAGCCGCGGAGCAATCCAGAACGCAATTTTTATACGGCCCCTTAAAATGTTTGTGGCCAGTTCTGCGCTTTGTCTTTTTCCCGAAAATCATGGAAATGTTTAAATTTCTTACTGAAAATGAAATATTTAAAAAAAAAATTTGGACAGTAGTTGCTTAAGTAGTGGGGAATATAGCGACACGAAATTTGTTTATGCAGAACAATTTTATGGTACTGAAATTCCAATGTATCCAGTTCTCCGGTGTGGCCAGTTCTCCGGTGTGGCCAGTTCTCCGTACCCGTTATGATATGAGATACACACTTCAATGTGGAGGGGATATTTATATGGCTTCCTTACCAATATCATGCTTTTTGGGAAATTTTTCTCCTTGGTATTTCTATTCGGTCACCCGTAGTGAGATCCTAGATGTGCACTAATACTGAGGTACAAAAATAATGGCCCAGCCCTGGACCCAATGTCTGCTTAAAGAAATGTGCTCAGCGATAGTGTATATATACGATATATAACTACCAAAGACTTTTCGTTTAAATTGTATCACAGAGAACAATAATAATAATAATAATAATAATAATAATAATAATAATAATAATAATAATAATAATAATAATAATAATTCCCCGTGTTATCTGTAAATGCAATGACAGTATTCGACATTTGCTACCGAATATTAACAGCATGCATTTTCTTATTAAAACCTAGCCGTGATTGTTTCCTTATTTGACCGCATTTGGTTGAAACTTTTAATGTGAACCCCCGGGCCCATCATGGAAATCCGATACCATCTCACCAAACCGTAGAGGATACCCAGCATGCAAAGTCTGCGGTATCCTTCATGCAAAGTCTATTTAACGAGAAGCTTCGAAGCGCCACAGGGAGTCCCTCCCCTCCACCTACCGTCGTCATTGTTCAAAGGCTCTTTGGTCTGCTGGAAGCGATTAGTTCCTAAAAGGCACGCTGCTTACTCCCCTCAAACTGGTAAAATGAATCCTTCTCAACTGCCAAGTTAGAGTGAACGCACTATACGTGTAATGCAATCAGAATGCAAATCTTCTCCCATTCTTCTCCTTACGTATTTTTTGCCATCACTACCAAACAGGGAGATTTCAGTCTCATAACTCCAAACAACACTCTCCCATTGTTCCTCTGTCCAGTTAACATGGGTTTTAGCCCAGTTTAATCTTTTCAACCTTTGTTTGAGAGATAAAAATGGCTTTATTTGTGGAATTCTAGCTTTTAGACCAAATTCCTGCAGTCTACGCCGAACACTTCTTGCACTGAACTTCACATTGCACATTGCATTGCGCCATTTCATCTTTTATACACCCATGTGATTTTCTTCTATCACCAAGGCACGGTCTCTTAATTCTTCTATCATCACTCACGGTTGTGTACCTTTTCCTGTTTTTACCAGTCTGGTTTTGTAGTGACTGAGTCTCCTTATACCTCTTCAAAAATCTCGAAATGCCACCTTTGGTTAAGTTTCCACCACTTTTTCTTTTAATTTTTTCATGACTGAAGCCTTGTTCACTTAGTATAAGGTGACCAGATATTGGAACACTGTTTGAGGACAAAAGGGCGTGGCGTCCCCAAATCGGCAGTTCATTTGGGAACATATACGTACTCAAAATAAATATGCAAATCTTTTCGTCACAAAACTGCATTTCTTCAATAAGTGTGATATTACATATGAAAATTTGTGTCTTAAAAGGATATATCTTGTAGAATGTTGGTAATTTGTATTGACAAAGTAGAAATATGATGGCGAGAACATATTAGCAAAAGTGAAATGCTTTACCTTGTACATGTGCCGAATTAAAATCAAGCTGCACACCAAACTAATTGCATGCGAATTTTTCATTTTGCCAAAGTTCTTGGAGAAACTTAGATCAAGTACAGTCGAAATTTGACCGCACCAGTAGTTCAGTGTCCTAGGGCTAGCTATTGACTATTCGTACAAGTGAGTACGGGTTTGAGTCCCGACTGAGACATAGATGCTGTGTTTGTCTTACAGCACTTTCTCTCTCTCTCTCTTCCCTAGAACGAATGTCTCCAAATTAGAGACAGGTAACTAGAGATGGGTTTGACGGTGACTTTTAAGTATCAGTGACAACGGTGACGGTTCCAAACAAGTATCAGTGAAAAGTATAAGTGACAAAATCACAGTCAGTGATAGCAGCGCCTCCAGACCGCGTAACGCTTGTCAGTCAGTGGTCAGTGACAGGAACCATCGAGCTTGCATTCACGGTTCCGCGCAGCATTGGCCGCCATAAGTCACTGCCCGCGCTGCAGGCGACATCGCCTCCAGGCAAGAAGATGCTTTGAAATTATGGAAACCAACGGAACTACAGATCAAATGAGGGATTTAATAATAATCAATTGAACAAGCTTGCCCTTTTATCAACTGTATATAATAAAAAAAAGGTTGTTTTTTCTTGCTGAAATCACTGTCACAGCTCAGTAACGCCTAACCCGTCCCCAAAGAGCAGGATTGTAGGAGCTAGAAGTTCCCGTCGGTTATAGCGACAGGTGGCGCCTACAGTGATTCTGTCACTGATATTTCAGCAAACGAGTCACAGCTGGTGACGGTGACATACTCGTATCAGTAACAAAATATCAGTGTCGTGATTTCCGACCCATCTCTACAGGTGACTGCTTATAGTCCTTAGAGTTGCTCTCGGTGGTCGTTAAACTCGAAAAGCGAAAAAAAAAAGAAGTCAAAGTTTGTTTTCACAAGAAGCATGTCGGAAAATTAATGCAACGGAAACTACTTTTAAGAAAATTTTTCGTTAGAAATCTAACGAGCTAATGAGGAAATGTAAATTCGAGGACAGTTTACGTCCCCAAAGGGGGGACAGTAAACAAAATTCGAGGACTGCCTTCAAGAATTGGGGGCTTCTGCTCAGCTTACACATAACACACTGAGGCCGCCCCGGTGGCGCAGTGGTCTAAAGCGCTGGCCTATGATCATTCGTCCTTAAGGGGTCCGGGTTCGAATCCCGGTCAGGCATGGATGTTGTGTTTGTCTTACGGCACTGGCTCTCTCCCTTCCCTGGAACCAGTGACCCCAAATTAGGGACGGGCGACTGCTTATAGCTCATAAAAAAAAATAAATAAAACACTGACAAATGTCCTCTCAGCTCCAATACATGACATCAATAGCTGAATTTTACTGTGATCTGATTGGCTCATTGCCAAAACAAGATGACAACTGATTGGCTCTCTAAACACTCATGCTAATTGGCTAAATTCAAATGAAGGAAAGCTACTTCACATCAATCTAAGCAAGTTGTGCTTCTTTTTTCTGGTTATTTAGCTATAACTTTTCACAGAATACAGATAATTGAACAAACTTTGTTGCATTACATTTTTTAAGAAATTTATGGTATTGCTCCAAAAATAGTGGTGTTATGAGCCATCAAACCTCAAAAATACACTTTTCCCAAAAGGTTTCCAAAATTTAGAAAAAAGAAAAAGAAATTTCCACGTTTTATTTATAGCAAAAAATCTAATGCAGGTATATGTAGATTGTTTCATGAGCTGTAAATTTGTGCCAATATTTCTCGGGTTTTTTTTTTTTGATTGGAGGTTTAACGACCACCATGAGCAACTCAACGGGCTATAAGCAGTCGCCCGCCCCTAATTTAGGGTCACTGGTTCCAGGGAAGGGAGAGAGCCAGTGCCGTAAGACAAAAACAACATCCATGCCTCACCGGGATTCGAACCCGGACCCCCTACGGACGAATGAGCAGAGGCCAACGCCTTAGACCACTGCGCCACCGGGGCGGCTTTCTCGGGTTCATATTCTGTTTTGTGGTGATTTAAAAGAGCCTTTTTGGACTTACAAAATGTTTTTTTTTAAACCGCTCCAAAACAGTTCTCGTACAGCCAACTTCTCTGACAAATAATGTTGGCGTTAGTAAAATCAGTTTTTCAGTTCTAATTTTGTTGGGTAATATTTCCTGGAGTAAAATCAACAGGTGACAATTATCTGCAAAATACCGGATATGTCAAACTTCCGACAACTGTGACCGTGAATGATTAAAATGATAACATAACAAGTATTAGGTCGTCTTGTCACACACGCCGCTTCCTATTAAACTTGTGTTGTTGTACGTCTGGCTATTGGTAGTATAAATTTTCTAGTGTTTGATAAACGCGCGGTAAAGGATTGTGCTTCGTTTTATAAATATGAATTCTCATGATGATTCAAAAGAAAAAGTACGTATGAGACGTGCGAAAAGTGTTGCAGTTGTTGAAACATTGGAGAAAGAGTATCAAGCTAAAGCCAAGCTACCGGATAATCCGTTAGTAAAATATATTTTTAGTCAGTTTTAGTATTAGGTACTTTAATGTAAAACAACTAGTTATTGTACGTTATATCCGTATTCTTTGCATATGTATCTCTGTTTCGGGTGACTGCCATGAAGGAAAACAAACCAAAATGCACGCGTAATGATGCAACGCCCAGCATTTTTCCTCTTGTGCAGCAAGCTATTGTGTTACGTAGGACAATAGCTGGGAAGTTTTGCCTGAGAAACGAATTAAGGACCGGATTCCCGTGAACTGATCATACTTGTGATCAGATTCCCGTGATCTGGTCATACTTGTGATCATATTCCCGTGGTCTGATCATAGTGGAAAAGGAAGAAAACACTGGTTTTGGGTTTTGTTAAATTAACCACAGTTATCAGAGTGCTACCGATTCTTTAGAAAATCGTTTCGGGGATATTTGAGCAAATTAGAAACAGGCGGATTTTTAGTCTGCTTTAATCCCATGTTTTATTTCGCAAATTAAAGATTTGTGACTAAAATCGGTATAATATGCGCGCGAGAAGGTGTGTGTAGTTTTTTTTTCTTTTAAATCAGAAAATTGATTTCAAAAGCATTCTTTTCATTTTTTAAGTTGCAGGTGTAAATATATGAGTCATGCACTGTCACTGCAAGGAATGGGTTTGAGTCATTTGTGTGTATATCATCATTCATTATCATCAACAACCATTATCAACCTACTGCTGGATAAAGTCTCCCCAAATCTTTTCCACAACTTTGCATCTTGAGCCATTCTCTCTAAATCACTCCTCCATGCCTTCAAATTTTATCTACCATGTGGTTTTCTGTGTTTTTTCCTGCCTCTTGGTATCCAAACTAGTACTTTAGGGGTTCAACAATGGTCAATTCTTGTATTTTGTCCAGCCCATTTCCACTTGAGTGTCTTCATTTTGATCATGATGTCATCAGTTCATGTCATCCATCTTTCTTTTACAAGTTTGCATCTCTTCAGGCTTTGAGTCATTTTCAGCCTTTTAATATTTTAATTAAAGACCATGTATCTGATCCCCAAGTAAGAACTGGAAAGAAAGCACTGAATAAACACTTTTCTTTGAAAACCTAATGTTAATTTGCTGTTAAAGATCATATTGTCTCTTTTAAAAGCTCTTCAACCAAGTTTTATGTTCCTACTCAGCAGTTGCTCTGGTTTTTCAAATTTTTTGCCAACCTAATCGCCAAATTCATTTTTTTTTTCACCAAATGTAATCTGGTCCAATTTTTTTTTCACTATCCATTGGAAACATTATAAACATGAAGTGTTATAATAACACAAAAACAATAGGTTATAGATTTTTTAGAATTAAGCTGCCAAATATGTTATAGATAATGAACCCTAATTACGGTAATCACTAATATTTTCGCCAAAACGATTTTGTTTTTCACAAATTGCAAAGAATGCAATCAGCAGGGCAACTCCTGATACTTATTTCTTCAATGTAACCCTCACTTGATATCAGTTGTCAAAGGTAAATGTAGGCAAACAATGTAGACGAAATATTCTCATAATATGTGGCCAATATGTCATGATATAATCAACAGAGCGATCAGACATCACCAAATTGACTAATTACTGTTCCACACGTAATATCAATCACATCAGAAAATTTGAAAATTTCGTCGCCCTGTAGTAGGAATCGAACCTGCATCTCCCGATTACCGGCCGAGCATGCTATTGTGGAAAGCATATTGTGCTTTGATTAAAAGAATGCAGTTGGAAAATATTCTGAAGCTGTTAATACTCAGATACTTGGGACTTCTGGATGGTGTAACGGATAGCACGACCCACTGGTAATCGAAAGATGCAGGCTCAATTCCTGCTCCAGGACGACGAAATTTTCTGACATGATTGATATTACGTGTGGAACAGTAATTACAGTCAATCGGTGATGTGTGATTGCTATGTTGATTACATCGTGGGTAAATGTAGGCATTCGTTACTTCTATATATACGCCATCAACTTCAAAATCGTCAGTTGCTGTAGAAACATTGTACATTCGTTTTGTTTTGTGTTAGTTCATTTTTAAACCCACATCAGTCTTGTTAATAAGTTCCTGGGCCATACACATCAGCATTTTTTTTTTGTTTTTTTTGTTTAGAGGTTTAACGACTGCAATAAAAAACTCAATGGGTTATAAGCTGTCACCCGTCCCTAATTTAGGGCCACTTATTCCAAGGAAGGGAGTGAGCCAAAGCCATAAGACAAATACAACGTCGATGCATTACTAGGATTGGAACTCATACACATCTCGGACAAATAATCAGAAGCTAGTGCTTAGATCACTGCTCCATTGGGTTGGCACACTGAAGTTCTGAGGGGTACTTAAAAAAACGAATGCGGGTAAAACAATCTCCATTAATTAATCTTTATCTTTTTATTTTCTCAAACCAATTAATTATAACCTCACATATTAACTTCACATACCATGTTTTAACACTGGACTAGATGAATGATTCAGAAGAATGTTTTGAGAGCGTGCGTGTGCACCTTGTCAAATATCTTCTGATATGCTGTACACCGATGAGCCAATACATTATGACCACCTACCTAATAAGCTGTAAGACCCTCTTTAGCCCGCAAAACAGTGGCCACCCGGCGATGCATCGATTCGATGAGGTGGTGATAGGTATCCAGAGGTATCTGGTAGAGATGAGCTTGGGCCCGGGCTCGGACGTGCCCAGAATTCATTAACTACCGAAAAACCCGGGTTTGGAATCACACGTCTTGAATTTCACTACTGTAATTAATTCAACACGTGTAATTCCGAGCCCGGTTGAATTACACGTGTTGAATTTCATTGTGGATTTATTACTACGGTGGAAGGATTTTCAATTTCCTAAACTAGCTGCCATTGCAAGACAAATTTTGCTTAGCAAGACTTACACTATTCATTTTCCAAAACTATGGCTCAAGCAAGGATTAGTTTAAGGAGGTCTGGTATCGAAAAACTGGGAAAAAATCACATTCCCATTTTTTGTATTTTATTAAAAATCAAGAATCTTATCTTTAAAATGATGTATTAATTTCCAAAATTGTGCAGTTGGAAGGTTTTTAGTTCAGCAAGTCCAGTTTTAGAGAAAAGAAGATCAAGTTGAAGCGCTGAGGCATTATTAGATGCAATTTTCTCTCTGTCTTTTTTCATGATGAACTTGATCTGGAAACTGCACACACAGATGATAATATTGTGATTATTATAATATTAAGTGCAAAGCTTTGTTAATGAAAACATTACAAAATGCAGAATAATCTGGTCTGGAAAGCTTTTAGTTTTACATTCTTTTTTTTTTCTAAATTTTGGAAATTTCCCTACATGCTTTTTTTTATATTCTACTACATCACTCTAAACTACCTTTACCAATTAGCATATATGTAAATTATATTGCAAAGATTAGTTTTCTAGAGTCAAAATTTCAAACACTTGCAACTGTCTGTACGGCATTGTACGTTTTATAATGCAATTTATTCAAAATAAAAGTAAATTTAGAAATCAAAAAGAAGTGACAAATGGAATTTTTTGTTTCTAAACAATTTTCTTTTCTTCAGCTTTTACCAAAATTACTGATTCCCCTGATACGATCAAAGGGCATGTTGATTATTTATTTATTTTCAAATCCACATTTTAGAACATTTGGCTTTATGCATAGTATTTCTAAAAACATATTAATATTGTGAAGTAGATTAACTGAACTAAACTTTTTAAACTAATGATTTTAAAACTAATCCTTGCTTGGGCCATATCTTTGGCCAGTGTATATAATGCATAATGCAAGCCTTGATAAGCAAAATTTTCCAAGAATCCGGGCCCAGCAAACACATGTAATCAAAGAAAGCTGGCCGGGCCCGGGCTCCTAAAATTGAGCCCGAACTCATCTCTAGTGTCTGGTACCATAATGTCAACAGCAGGTCCTCCAGTTCCCATACAATTCAGGGTGGTGGTGATTTAGCGTGAACCCGCTTTTCCAAGTCGAACCACAAATGTCCATTTGGGTTCACGCCATGTAAATTTGGAGGCCAGGACGTTAACAGAAAGTCAACAGCATGTTCCTCGAACCACTCCTTGACGATTCTGGTAGTGTGGCATGGCACATTATCCTGGTGGTAATGACCATCATCAGCAGGGAACACAGTTGCCATGAATGGGGAACTTGGTCTGCAATAATGTTCAGATACCTGACAGGTGTCAGGGGTTGTGCTCAGGGTTCATTCTAGGGATAAAAAGGGCAGGGTGTAGACAAGGCACTTTTTTTAAAACTGAAAAGGGCATAATTCTTTATTTTTTTAGTTATCTAAATGAAATAAAGTTGCACAAAGTAATATGCAAAGGCTTAATTATTTGAAAAAGTACACATGCTTTTACTGGAGCTTTGAGAGAACTGTAAATGTTAGTGTGTAGCATATCAGTAATAATTCCAGAGTAAGTACCCTTCAAGTAGTTTATTTTCACCAATATTGTGTTAGAAACACATACAGGGAATTTTTCAGACAGTCTGAAGATCATATACATTGGTGTCCAAAAGTTAAGGACAGATCACATTTTTATCTAGAAATGAAAAAAAAATTGTGACTGTAGCTAAATTTGGCTGTAAAATTATTGCCAGCCCTGAAGCTGAATCTTTTTCAGGAGTCTGCAATGCAGAAAAGAAAAGATAAAAACTGTAGGACGATAAAGGGAAGCCTAAATATTATTTTTCTTTATAAAATTTATAATCACAGTAGCTTTTCCTTGGCAAAAAAGGAAAGCTTTCATTTTATTCAGAATTTAAACATCATCCCTTAAATGCTTTTGCATTTTTGAAAATAATAATCTGGAAGCATAATCAATAGTAAATAATTTTAAATTCGTAAAATGAATTTTTTGTTTGTTTGTGTTTAGTTAATCAATTAAACTTTCAACTCCCTCGTTTAAAGGATGTTCTATCTGATACACATTGTGCTTTTATTATTTCCCACTGCAATTATGTTGTATTGGGAGGCCTTATCAGCTGGTGATTTAGACAACTGTGTAAGAGTAATGATCATGTCAACTTTGGAAATGATAATGATATATATATTTATATTACCATCACATTTCATTTGTTTATAAAACTGGTGCCCATATAGGATTTTTGTTTAAAATCCCTTTTGTGAATTGATTGCAGGTTTTGAGGCAAATTTATTGAATTTGGGAAAATTTTGGTGGGAGCATTTTCATTGATACAGTTAAATCCCCCCCTCCCAAAAAAAATATAAAATTAAAGTGAGAAACAAGGCAAGACTTCTTGTAAAGCAAAAAAAAAAAAAAAAAAAAAAAAAAAATCACCTCCTCAATCTGAAATGAAATTACCTGGAAGTAAAAAAAGGAAAAAAATGTGATCGTCAGCTACTGTAATGCTGCATAATATGGCTGTGGAAACGCAACAGGAGACATTAAAAACGCATAGAAATATGGTTTTACTAAAATAAACAAACAAATTTCACCTGAATTTAACTAAGATGAAGTTATTTATGGAAGAAGAAAAAAAAAAACTGCGACCGTCAACTTCTGGAATATAAACGGAGAATGAAACATTGCAAACGCTAAAAAATGTGGCTCTTGAGAAAAAAAATACACAATCCTTTAATTTAACTGAAACAAAGCTATCTGAAAGCCAGGAAAAGAAAATTTGCGACGATCAGCTCCTGAAATGCTACATAATGCGCCTATGAAGACAGAGTAGTGATGATAAAAAATGCGTAAAAATATGATATTTGAAAAAAAGAAAAAAAAAACACTTTATAAATCTAATTGAGGTGAAGCCATCTGGAAGTAAAAAGAAAAAAATTTGGGTGTCAAGTTCCAAAACACTGACAGCTGCGTAAATGGAGAAAATGTTGAAAAAGCTTTTAAAATATTGCTCTGGTAAAAAAAAAATAAAAAAAATCACATAAATCTAACGGTCATTATGTTATACGGACACTAAAAAAGAAAAATTGCGGCCACCAGCTTCCGGGATACAGATCAAGACTGACGTGGTGGAAACGGAGATGTTAAAAGTGTGCAAAAGTATCGCTTCCTAGCTTCATTATTGAAAGAAAGCAATATTCTCGTCAAGTCAAAGTTATCTGTTTGCAAAAGAAGTAAGAAGAAGAAAATTAAAGTAAAATGAAATAAAACAATTATGACTTGATCTATCAATACAACTTCACATCTGGAAGTGGGATCCAACGTTAAAATCGTGCAAAAATTTCCCTTTCTTTGCTTGAAATTGAAATGAATGCTAGAAACAATGAATGTTAAAGAAATAGAAAAAACAGTTTGCAAACCTTTCTGGAAAACTGAGACGGGCATCGCTGTGTTGCGCTGTGTCTGTTCCTAGGGTTAGCTGAGTAAATAGTTAAGAAAATTTCATTTTTATTTTTTCGTTTTTTTTTTTATGAAATAAATAATATAAACTTTTGAAACTTCCTAAAAGCAATCTGCAAGGGCTAAAGTAATCTGTGGCACCCGCCACAGAGCCATATTAACTGAAGGTTATAATTAGATTACTGGTTACTAACATCAGTATGTTTAGTGGCCAGTATCTTACAAATTTCTTGTAGACCAGCTGGGAAGGGGACAAGTGGGGAGAGGAAGCACGACAGTGCTTAGAAGTGGAGGCAGAGTGAGTAGAAGGGGGAAGGGGAGAGTAGAGGGAGCAAATACTGGTCACCTCTGTTGTTAGTAATTTGTACAAACTCACTCCTCCCCCAGTAGTTCAGCAGGCAAGTCCTTTTGTCCTAAATCTCACCCTTCCCTGCGAGCATAGAGAAACAGTAAGTGATTGTATCTCATTGGTTCCCCTCTTCCAGGAATCTTAACCAACAGGGGGTGGTTACGACTTTCTTGATGTAGACGAGAGGTTAATATGGAGTTGGTGCTCTATTTTGGTTTCACAGCAGTGTAGGATTGATTAGGGCAGGTCCATGTGCTGTGTGCAGTTTTCATTTTAGACCTGGTCAGACTCAGGGCAGGATTAAAAAAAATTAAATGGCAGTAGGGCACATAATTTTAGCATGAGGGCAAAAATTTTCAAACCTGAGAACGGGCAGGGTGCGCCGCCCCGCGAAAAATGCCAGAATGAACCCTGGTTGTGCTATTGGGATAGTGGGGCCTAAAGTGTCCCAAGAAAACCTCGCCCACAGCATAAAACTGCAGCAGCCAGCCTGTTTCTGCCCAACAGTGCATCTAGGTGCCATAGGCTCTGTTGGTAATCAGCGTATCTGCACTCAGCCGTCTACACGATGCACCAGGAATCTTGATTCGCCAGACCAGGCCACTTTCTTCCAATCATCCACGGTGTAATCTCAATGATCTTGGGCCCATTTCATGCGTTGATGGAAATGACGTGCAGTGAGAATGGGGACCCGACTGGTTTTTTGGTTATGCAGGCCCATGCACAGAAGGCTGCAATGAACTGTGTGCTGTGACACATTGCCCTGATCACCACTGTTATAGCCGCGGGGGATTTGTCGCACTGTGGCCCTGTGGTTGTGAACAATGCGCGACAGTCTCCACTCCCCTCTGGCATCAGCGAACTGCAGATGACACATGGCGGGATGACGGTTCATCGTTTGGCCATCTGTGCACCACTTTTGATATGTGCTTACTACAGTGACATGTAAACAGCCCTCAAGCTACGCCGTTTCCAAGGTGCAGTCCGTCACAATTTGTCCTTAAATCAAACTCCAATAAATCGGCAGCTTTTCTCATTCTGACTTCGAACACTCTACTAACCTAAAGCCAGTCCTCGGGTTGTATATACATTTATACTGCTCAGTGAACTTCACCTGCATCACTATTCAGTCTCCAGCTGCACTCATTTCTCTAGGCTGGGGGTGGTCATAATGAAATGACTCAACGGTGTATATTATAACTTATGCTGTTGAAAAGTAAATTGCAGTAAATGTGTACACAATTTCATCTCTATATTGTTATATGTTACTCATTCATAAAAAAATTTAAAAATCATTATATATATATATACAGTGCTTTTTTCTAAAAAAATGTTTAGGGGTACTCTCAGTTTGACTCAAGGGAATCACCATTTTATAGTTCAAATTGGGAAAAATAAATACTGTCAATGGACAAAATTACCAAGAACATGCATTACCTCATATTACACAGCTCACAATAACTTCCACATTGGCATGAGGTTGTGTTCACTAACATCTTCCCGATTCCTCTGTTTGCTTTTGGTATCCATCGCCAGATGTCGTCCTTTCAAAAACCATGAATTTACATACACTGAAGGCTTAAACAAACTCAAAGGAGGGCCTACCAATTTTATAAACATTAAGTTGGCTACAGTGTTAAAATGCAATGAAGTTCTTGTTGGAGTCAGTATTAAATTAATCTGAGAGAAGCCACGCTCACACTCACTTGTTGAAATTGGGATGCTCTTGATTGCGTTTAAAAGAGGCGTAAGAGATGATGGAATCTTCTTTTCTGAAAGATACTCTCGAAAACCCCTTAGGATTCGTCTATTGGGAAGTCCAAATCTGTTGCACAAGTTCATTATTTCTGTTTCACCAAAGGTTAAAGGAGGATTATCTGGCCAAATTTTAGAATCCAGCACCTTGGCCCATTGTGGAATTTCAGCATCTTTTCTTGCTAAAAGTCTGCTCTCCATACAGGTTTTCAGTGTCATAAAATTTTACTGGATCAATACGATTTCCCTGTCTATGTCTTGCGGCTCTTGCCCCAATTTCCAGTGAAACTCCTTTTAAGTCCAAAGTTTTTTCTGCTTTTTAAGGCTTCCAGATAATAAGGTCCCATGCTTGTCTTCCTTTCATCAAACAATTTAAGTTGATTGGTTATTTTTTTGTGAGCAGAGTACAGTGTGATACCACGTGCTTGCAATTCTGTACTAAGTTCTGCTAATTCTTGAAGAACATCACACATCAAGGCGAGATCTAAAATGAAATCGATATTGCTGATTTTTTGTAGCAGTCCTTCGTACAAGCTTCGCTCAGTTCTGTCTCTATTCTCATCTACTTTAGCACTTTTGAAATGGGCACCCAAAGCCTCAAAATATCGCCATACAGCAGAAACACTTCTGAAACTGTTAGAAACCCATCTACTATCTAAAATCCTCCTAATTCTTAAAATTTCACTGTCAAGCTGTTCCGCATGACATTTAATTCCCTTGCATTTTTAGGGGACTGGTGATAAACCACTTCAATCGTTTATTGATAAAGTGTGTACAGTTTATCAATAAACGATTTCAAGTGGTTTACTTGTGATGGAAAGTCTTTGTTTATTACATCTGACACAGAAAGTTCTAATCTGTAATTAGCACAATGCCAAAATAAAATGTTGGGAAACTGATTTTTAAGTAGTGTCACTACACCTTTCTTTTGGCCAAGCATTACTGCAGCCCTATCAGTTGCAATTGCCAAGAAAATTTTTTTCAGAAAATCATCATGAAAACCAAGTTCCCTTAAACGGGTCATCAGCGACTTGAATATTCCTTCAGCAGTGACATCTTTAAGTTCAGTGATATCAAGGAACAGGTTGGTAGGCTCATTCATATCTGGAAATGTGGTTCTTACGTAAATAATGAGTGAGGACAACTGACTTATTGTAGTGCTTTCGTCTATAAGGAGGGCGATTTTATTATTCAACTCTATTATGTTCTTAATGAAAGTGCTTTTCATTTCCACTACAATGTGGTTCATGATATTAATGCATGCATTAGTCAAGTGTAAAATATGGATGGCCCTTATTGATTCCATTCAGCTTTTGCACATCACTTTCTGACTCAAAATCATGAAACGCTTGATTCTTTTTAACTACTTTGTATGCTGTTCTAAATATATTAGTGGTTACTTCCTGTTCATTCTCAAAAGCTTTGGTGCATACATTTTCCAAAGATTTAGTTTTTGCTCTTTCCAGTATTGAAAGAGCTGCCTGATGAGCTGAACTTTCTTTTTGTTTGAAAATTTTCTTTCAGAGAGAAAGCATCTGATCTGATTTATCCTCACCTGTTGCATTAATTGATTCTGAAGCCCATTGTTGATAAATGTTCATGCCTTGCATTTTACGCTCTGGTCCCAAAACACCAACTTCTTTGCAAGCTCTGCAACCAAGTTTTTTATTTTTAACCATTAACTAGTCCAGAATTCATTTTTCTTATTAAAATCCCAACATTCAGGAAGATCCTCAGAAGACTGGGTCACATGCTCACTCTCCACGTTATCAACAGACGATGCTGTATCACACAACACCGTTGTCCCATCTTTTGTTTTTACAGAGTCATCATTCACTGTATTACACTTCTTTGTTGGCTGTGATGATGTAAATTAGTTACTAATTTTCCTACTCATATTGAAATACTGCCACTCAATGAGGCCAAACTTTCATCAGTAAACCACCACACATCCACACTGCTTCACACATAATGCTCGCTTCCATCTGAGACTCTGAAAACACCGTTAAAGGAAATGAAGCCGCAATCGGAGGTAGCAACAAAACTGACCAATCACCATGCTAGAGTCCAAGAGAGTTTAAATATAATGAAACATCTTTGTTACGTTATTATAATAAATATATGTGGTATAAAATTTACAAAATCACATAAATATCCATAATATGTTTGGAGTTGGTTTAGCGGAAATTCAAACATTTAAAAATTTTTAGTTTTTCCCGTCAAATTCACAAAATGTTTAGTGGTACGCGTACCCCTGTGTCCCCCCAGAAAAAAAGCACTGTGTATATACATATAAGTAATGTGCAATTTGTAGGATTTATTAAATGCAGCATTTAAAAAAGTTTTCATGAAGGTGTGTTCAATAATACTCTTTCCTACATTTCTATATCAAATATGATTTTTTTGTTCTGTCTTATGTCAGTTACTGGATGATATATTGCCATTCTTCTGTTGGTGGTAGAACAATGTAAATGACAGCTTAATATAAATAATGAAATGTGAGAAGTTAAGTGCTTGTCTCCTTAATCATAAATACTGTTGATTAACTGCTGAAACATCTGTTCTCTTCACATTTGTTGGACAGAAATTGGGAATTTTTTAAAAGACTGGGCAGGTCTATGCCACATCTTAAACTGCAGCAAAAATGTAAAGATAAAAATACTGATCCAATCAGGAAGGTCAGTTCTGAAATATGATGAATGAATATGTGGCTGTGACATAAAATGCTGCACTTTGCTTCCCATGTTTATGACATTTTGCCAACAGAGCTCAGAAGTGTGATGTGTGTTTTGTGCACAAGAATAATGTACTGATTTTGGCTGTACTTGGTTGGGCAAACACATACCTGCCAACTACTACGGCTATGGATTTTGTAGTATGACTACAGAACTCACTGTTGAAACTACGGATTCTATAAATTTTCATTTTGTTTAAATTTTTTTATTTTGCTATTATTTTATGATATACATGAGATTCTTGGCGGATTCACAGAATTCGCTTTTTTTGTTATCATTTAGATCATTCTCACAATCGATACAAAACTGAAGAGAATTTAGGAGGGAGGGGTGTCGTTTTCCGTCTGGGGATGGATTTCTTGTTTCAAAACTTTTGAAAATGGTATGGTAGTTAAATATGGAGTAAAGAAATTTTCCGTAATTGTAATGTTTTTCTCCCGATGTTACTTTTGGATCCAGTATTGTTAAATATCATTTTATTGCATTTCAACTTGAAACTGTAGGTAACATTTTGCGAAAACAGAAGTTAGACACCGCAACAATTTCCCTGTAATCTTCAGGCATAAGATTCTCCCTTAAATTCGAATAATTCCACCATTTTCGTTATCATTTTGGTCATTCATGAGATCGAAGTGAACAGAAGTGGTGTGTGTGAGGGAGAGACGGGAGAACGTTCATCGGAAGGCGGAATTCCATCTTTACGAAATTTTCTAAAACGGAAGGTTGACAGAGTTCAAATTTTTTCCGTAATCATAATTTCTTTTTCTCACGATGTTGGCTCTGTAGTATTATTGTTAAATGATATTTTAATGTATTAATATTTGTGTTTCAGCTTGAACATAGGGGGAAAAAATTCCAAAACCAGAATTTGGACGAAGCAAATATTTCTCCCGTAATCTCTCCCCTCCCAATTTCCCCACTCTCCTGCTTTGTTAAATATCACCCATCCATAACTTTTTGCATTTCAGCTTGTTAAGGGAGGGAGAAATTCCCAAAACGAAAGTGACAAAGTTGGAAAATTTGTAAGAATTGATGCATGGTGTTCCAAAGTATTAATATTCTCAAAGTTACACCATTTATCTAAAATAGTTAAAGCTTTGATATCATGTGCTCATGGTCCTCAGGCTGAAAGTTCTTTCAGCATGATGGATGAAATTATTGTTATCAGAGGGCATAAAATAAAGGCAATAATGAAGAAATAAGGAGAGAAAAATATCAGCAGAAAGAAAAATTTAGCAATGGACGCTGAAAGAGAAAAAAGACAAACTGACAGTAGTCTGCATTCTTGCCGTGTGTTTTGATTTTTCACCCAGTTAAAACGTTCCACTTTTTTTTCCTTCTTTGGTCTCGTCTCATAAACTACAATTTTAGAGGCAGTACGATCATATGTTAAGTGGATGTCGCATACTGTGGGTTCACTTGGCTTGGATTTCCCATCTGTCAAGCATTGTAGAAAAACCGGAATGCATTTGACTGATTTTTACTGGTGGGAGTTTCGAACTTAAATCTTGCAAAGTTACCTATTATGCCCCACCAGGGATCAACTTTGTGTTTCACACATGTTAAGCTTGTTTCATTAGTGTCTTTGTTTGTTGTAATGTTTTGTTGTGGCACATATTTTTTTTTTACAAAGAGATGGATCGTTTCTTAAAAAAGCATCTATGTATGATGCACAATAATGCTAGTTACTACTGAAAAAGCTTTTGCCAATGTTGGCAGGTATGCAAACATAGGATCACAACTAGATTCTACTTATAGGGGACAAATTCAACAGTAAAATAAAAAAAGATTAAAAACAGTCGACTTACGTTTTCACGTTTTACAAACTATTCGTTTTTGTGGCACATTTGAACTTGCTCTGTGAGAACATGATTAATCAGACTTTGTTCCTCATGTGATCAAAATGCGTTTTACAACAAACTCTCCATAAGTGACACATCTCCCCAGCACACAAATGACTCCTAGTTGTCTTTTCTGCAGTACTCAGGTTTCCCTGCCTTACAGTAGTTATGGTGCGCGCGCGCACACACACACACACACACACACACACGAGTTTCATGCCAGAAACTGGGGGAGATTTGGTGCCTGAGGTGAAGTGTAGCCTGGAGTGAAGCTCTTCAGCGCCTGCCTGAAATCTGTCCTTAAGAGGGACAGAACTGTAGTTCTAAGCTTTTTTCTATCCATTTTCAACTTTTCATTTATCAAAATAGTCATAGATAAAACTTTAAAGTTTTTTTAAATGAGAAATAAGGCATTTTCACTCTTTAAAGGATACGCAAATGAAATGTGTTCCTCTGAAGTATCACTCCAGAGGGACGACTGTCTGTGGCCAATGCTTAATCTCCCCACCCTGGTGTGACACTCAAATTGTGTGTGTGTGTGTGTGGGGGGGGGGCACATTAAGGAACAATTATACTTTCATACATAGCCATTCAAAATCTTTTTGAGAACCCATCAGTCCTATGGAACCTCCTAAGGTAGGTGTGACTTTCAAAGATAAATTTACACTTCTGCTGATTTTACCATCGAATCTGTTCTTCCTGTCAAATTCCTACATATACAGATCCATTCACCTGATCTATCTATGTAATTCAAGATAAATGAAATCAACACATGGCATTTTTAATAAATACAAAACAGAATATGCTCAGCCTTCATGTTAAATTGGAAGTTTTATTTCTATTGTGATAGGTTATAATATTGAAGTAAATGAGTTTAATTTTTGTTAGATCAATTTTTTTTGACAAAAGTATTAAATCACATTTTTGTAATCCTTTTGCTGTATTCGATCTGTGTGATATTTAGTTTGTTGGACTGAAACATACAGAAAGGTTCTGAACCTCGGGTTTGAATTTTTAGCATATTTAATTTTAAAAAGCAGCTTTGTTAAATTCAGCTTTTATTTTTAGGTGCCACAAACCAAGAGATTCTCTTCTTAGTTCATCTAGTGGGTATACAAATTACAGAGGAGTTCTGAATCTGTGTATTCTTTTATTGGTAAGCTTAGAAGTTCTGCACTTGTTCTTTATATTAATTTTATCATAATTCTTGTTTCACTTGATTAAGTCAAAACTAAATTTAATTCTGCTTGAAGGAAGGGAAAGTATAATATAATAAAGAAATTTAACCCTGCAGATTACAGATGCTTTTGATTTACGTGATTTTTTTTTTCTCTCAGATAGGCAGGTTTACCGTTATGCAACCTATGCCATGGCCAAGTGCTCTGCATATTGAGGAGCACCAGAGAGAATACATGTGTTAAAAGAGTCATTCCTTGTCAAATCAACGAATAAAAAAATATTTTTGGACCTTGATGTCTCAGATTTTAATGATTTTAGGTTTATAGTTCGTACCTATGGAGTATATGAAAAACCTAAATTTTCAGATTTTTGGGGTCAGCATTTTTTTCTATTTCTGATTTTCAAAAATGGCAAATTTTGGAAGAAAAATGCCATTCACACACACACACACACACACACACACACACACACACACACCACACACACAAAGTCTGCAGGTAGTGATGCCAAAGGGCTCATCTATAGCTCTTTTTAAAGCTCTTTTTATGAGTTTTAATTTGATATGCAACACAACACACTTCGGAGCATAAAATTTTTTGACAAATTTTCAAATTCTTTGCATTTGAAAATCTCAAAAACACCTGTTTTGAATTAAAAAACCCACACACACAGTGTTAATCTTACACATGTTGACTAGAGGTATGCAAAGTTTGAAGATGGCAAAATGATGGGTTTTTGAGAAACAAATATTTGAATTTAATCCTTAACAACCTAGATCCAGTCTCACTGGTTTTATTAAGGCTATTTTTATATGTATTGTATTATTTTACAAATAAACGATCCCCCAAAACATTAAAAAACATTAAGAAAAAATGTTAACATGAAGCAAACAATAAAAATGTGGCCGTCTGAGAGACCGGACATGGGCTGATATCATATGTGACAAACATATGACCTGGGCAGTTAAGGGTTAAGAAGGTTACATGTAGTTATGATAAAGAGCAGTGAAAGTTCTGACATGCAGTAAATTACAAGAACAACATATGACAGAAAGGAACAGGTAATAAATATGAAGTAATTCTGATATTATTTGAATTTGAATTTAATTTTGCCATGTTACACTATCTAGCATACAATCAAATTACACATACAATTTTTATACAAAAAAAAGATTAACCAAATACAAATTGCACCATATGCAAACACAAAAGAAATACAATACATATATGTAAGAAATGCATTAATATAATACATAAATTCAAGACACAGCATGCAATATAATCCCATACCTGCTTCCTATTTAGGCTACACTTGTTATGTCACTTTCTGTTAGATGTTGCTATTGCAAGTTACTGCATGTCAGAACTTGTTAACTATTCACTTGCCCGTTCATTCCTGACTATTAATAGAGGTGTGCCTGGGCTCGGCTTTAGCAGCTCGAGCCAAGCTCAGTTTTCTCCAAGTCACTGCCCAGACAACATGTGCAGTGTGTTCTCTGTTCATTTTGGGTGATTTTATCAACAGTAACTGAACATATAAAGTACTAAAAACATACTTTTTTTACTAACAAGTTTTGGTCTTGTATAGTGCAGATAAAAAAACAACAACTGGACAGTATATTCTGTGAAATGTAATCCATTTAAGGAAATTTTTCACCTTAAATCAGTTAAGCCTAGGAAAGCAACTCCCTGCATGTGCTATTTAGGTTTGAATGTGCAAATGGGAATGAAAATATGTGATGGCTGTAGGATAAAGCTTTCAAAAAAGGCAAAAGATGATTCACAATTAAAACAGCATGAAGTTGAAAAGGTGTCATTACCAAGTACCAGTGCTCATGAAAAATTCACTGTACCCGATATGTCATTCGATTTGCTAAACCAGTCATTTGAACTTGTAGGGGTATCACCAATTAAGAAAACAAGACTTCAAAGAGAATCATATTACAGACAAAAAGTTTGAAACAGTTAAAACAACTCTTTGGAGAACTTTTATTTCGAAAAAGGTTTTGGAAACTGTAACTTCAGCAAGTGATAAAGATGAGTTAGAGATGTCAAAACAATTTTAAAAAAAGTTCTCATGAACAACAAAAAGAAGTGAAAAGATAATGATCCTAACTAACTACCTTACCTGCTAGTTGGAGTCGAGAAAGAATACACAATAAGTTTGGAGTGAGTGATTACATGTCCAGGATGGTAAAAAGATTAGTTAAAGAGAAAGGAATCCTTTCAACTCCAAACTCCAAGTCTGGAAAAACCTTGGATGAAAAAATTGCCAAGCTTGTTGGTTTTTGCAGTAATGATGAGCTTAGCAGGGTTATGCCTGGGAAGAAAGATTTTGTGTCAGTTCCAGTGCATGGCATAAAAATTCACTTACAAAAAAAGATTAGTATTAGCAAACTTGAAAGCCTTACAAAAAAAGATTAGTATTAGCAAACTTGAAAGAAATATACCAGTTGTTTAAAACAGAGCACATGACGCACAAGGTTGGATTTTGAAGTTTTGTGAGATAAAACCTAAAAAACTGTATTTTAGCGGGAAAAAGCACGACTTGTACAGTTTGTGTCTGCGTTATTCACCAAAATGTGAAGTTAATGTTGAATGGCTCAGGAATTTATAAATTTGTATTAGAAGGCGATGAAATCATTAAAAGATTACAAAACCTGTCTGGCTAAAATAATGGGCAGTCTACCCTCATCTGAGTGCTACATGAATGAATGAATCCAAGAAGTGTCCTGGGGTGAACATTTTAAAGAATAAGCTCAGTCAGAAATTCGAAGATGAAATGATTGACAGTGTGACTCACAAGGAATGGATATCTACTGACAGATGTACTGTGGAAACTTTTATAAAAAGGACTGATGATTTTATTGATGATTTCACCGAATATCTTTTGAACCAGAAAGCTCATTCATTTATTACAAATCAGCAAAAGCAGTTCTGCAGTCATGTTAAAGCTAATTTAATGGAAGGAGAAATACTGATTATCTGCGACTTTGCGGAAAATAATTCCTTTGTCCTTCAAGATGAGGTACAGTCTTACCACTGGACTAACACTCAGGCTACCCTTCATCCTTTTGTTGTATTTTTCAAGGGAAAGAACAGTACTGTTCAACATTTTAATTATGTGTTCATTTCAGAGTGTTTGAATTACAACACTGTGGCATTCAATCTAAAAAGAATCAATACCAACCATCAGTAAGATACTCTACTCCTCAGACAGATCTGCTGCACAGTATAAAAATCGGAAGAACTTCCTGAATATCTGCATGCACAGAACAGATTTCAATATTGATGCGTAGTGCCATTTCTTTGCGACATCGCATGGCAAAAGTGCACGTGATGCTCTTGGGGGTACTGTGAAAAGGCTTGCTACCAAAGCAAGCTTGCAAAGACGATATGAATACCACATAACGACTCCTCGACAGCTTTATGATTATGCAAAACATACCAAGCATAAATTTCATGGACTGCACAAATGAAGAGTACTATGAAAATGAGAAAAGACTGCCTTCACATTTTGATAAGTCACAAACAGTATACAGAACACAGAAGATTCATGCAGTCATTTCGCTGTCTGACAAACAAATGGTGACAAAACCATTCTTTCAGTACTCGACAATCCATAGTGTGTGTGTGTGTGTGTGTGTGTGTGTGTGTGTGTGTGTGCTGTAACTTCAAAAGGCACGAGTTGAGTCTGGATTCATCACAGTTTATGATGCTTCTTGGTGGCTTGCATGTATTCTTGCTAAAAGTCATGAATCAAATTATTACAAAGTTAGCTTTCTTCACCCTAAAGGACCTGTTCCATCGTTTTACTATTCCAAACCTCGACTTGATATTCTAGATGTTTCAGCTGATACTCTCTTGAGAAAAGTAGATCCCTGCGCAGCAACAGGAAGAATATACACACTTACACAGGAAGAAATGTCAGTTTCAATAGCTGTTTTAGAGAAAAAGTTACAAGCAAAGTAGATTTACATCAACTTACTTAAAAGAAAGAACATAGAATTTGAAAATCTGTAACTTCATTAGCTAATAATTCTTTACTGTAAAGATTTTTTGCTACTGGACTGCATGAACATAAATGATATGAACTGTGTAAATAGTACAGTAAAAGATCAAATGGAAACTGAAACATGTTTTGAGTTTTAAAATGTTTAACTGCCACTCTGCTTCATTTTGAACAACTTCACCCAGATGATTTAGCCTATCAAGTAATACATTTTTATTTTAAATTACCACAGTTACTATATGTATCTGCTCATTATTAGAATAGCTAGGTACCATGTAGTGATGTGAAACTATCCATAGCTGATATGTGCAATAATTTAGCTGAATGCTTTAATAACTAGCAGTAACTATCAATAATCACCTATATAATTCAGATATACTACTCTTCAAAATTTGGTTTCTCAAAAACCCATCATTTTTCCATCTTCAAACTTTGCATACCTCTAGCCAACATGTGTAAGATGAACATACACTTTTTTTTTAAATTCAAAAGGGGTGTTTTTGAGATTTTCAAAATTTGTCAAACAAATTTTATGCTCCAAAGTGGGTTGTGTTGCATATTAAATTAAAGCCCATAAAATGAGTTTAAAAAGAGCTATAGATGAGCCCTCTAGCATCACTACCTGCAGATTTATTATTTTGTTTGTGAATGGTATTCTTGCAAAACTCAGCATTTTTTTTTCCATTTTTGAAAATCAGAAATTAAAAAACTGCTGACCCAAAAATTTTGAAAATTTAGATTTTTCATATACTCCATAGGTACAAACTATAAACCAAAAATCATTGAAATCTGAGACATCAAGATCCAGACCCCCTCGTTGATTTCACATGGAAATGCTCCAAAAGCCATTTTACTTTATTACAGAAATAACAACAACAAAAAGCAATGAAATAGCATTTCTACAAATCAAACTGGGTCATGATAATGTTAATTTTTGAAACAAAGATGTGACCAGCAGAGCGGCAAGATTCACAGATTAAGTCAAGTATAGTAAGCCAGCAAAGTTATTTCTTCCTGTCAAGGTCAAATATGCAAATCAAAATAGAGGGAGAGTGTAGTGTTCTCCCTAGAGCTTTGTTACTGGGTGGCCTGTCCAGCTAAATTTTTCTCCCACCCATCCAAATTTCTTTTAATGAATGTTTTCACAACACACATAATAATAAGTGATAAACTTATTCCCACATACACCATAAATATTGATGAAAACTGGCCGAAATCTGTGTTGAATATGATTTATTAGTAAAGTACTCATTTTTTTTAATCATTTATGTACAATTTTCTAATGTTGCTTATCATGTTATGTTACATTACTGCCTTCCACTCCACTAAAGATGTTTAATAAGTGTAATAATGTTAAGCAAAACAACATCCTTTTCTTTTTCTTGATTGCGGAAGGGGTTGTTTATACTACCCAGCTAAAATTTCTTACCACCGAGCTGTAAAAAGAATCTAGGCAGAACACTAGAGTGGGTGGGCATTTCCCTTAACAGAGCTTGCCAACAGCTGGGAGTGTGAGAGGGTGGCAAGCTTGGAGGCTGGAGTGGGTAGTTTTTAAAGGCCATTTTAATAAATTTGAGGTTGATGGGGGATGCCCGAAACTAGAATGGTTTGCTCTTTATAAAGCAGATTTCTGCAGGATCAAGCCTGTGGGTGACTGGGAGGAAGGTGAACTGGTTATACAATACATTCTGCAGCAGGTAGCCCCAGTTGGATTATTTGTCTAAATTTGAACAAGGAGTTTTGGATTTCCAGGATTTTTGGAATAATTTAGATAGGACAGTGGCAGATTCAAAGATAGGACAGTGGCAGATTCAAGTGCCCCTGTTGCCAATATGTATGTTGCAATATTATTAGCGAAAAAAGAATCAATTCAGCTTTTCGAAACATTGATGTCCTGAAGGTATACCTATGCATAACCATCAGTAATGCATCTGGAGAATGAAGTTTTTCTCTTGAAAACCATATTATTTGAGGACATCTAGTTCTTAGGAAAGAAAGAGGCGATTTGTCTCGGCATGGACTTGACAAGACACCGGAAACGTTGGGAAGCCATACGGATCCACGACCCCTGAACAAGCTCCCACAGTTCACAAAGATTTGATAGAGGGGGGGTCAGAGCCTCGAACATCTCTCTCGATGGCATCACAGATGTGCTTGATGGGATTGAGGTCAGGTGACCTAGCTGGCCAAGGAAGCGAAGTCACGTCGGTGTAGTGTTCATCCAACCATTCGGATACAATTCAGGAGCGATGGCACGGTGTATTGTCTTGTTGCAGGATGAGGTCCCCAGTGGGATGTTGAAGACGCACAAATGGGAGCAAATGGTCGTCCAGGATATCCTGGTAACGTTGACCTGTGAGGGACGATGTCACACGTACCAGGGGTCCCATTTCAGTCCACGTAAACAGTCCCCAGACGAGAATACCACCCCCACCAGTTTAAAGAGTACCCTGCTGGCAAGAAGGATCCATCGCTTCATGTGGTTTGCGCCGTACTCGTATTGTGCCATCCGCATGTACCAACGTGAATCTCGACTCATCAGTCCAGGCAACATTTTCCCACATGTCTAGGGTCCAGTAGTGATGTTCCCGCTCCCATGCTAATCTTTGCACCCTGTGATGTGCGGTCAGCAGCGGTACCATCGTGGGACGATGGCTTCTGTACCCCATAGCGAGGAGATGGTTCTGGATGGTGTGGCTGCTTACATGTTTTTGTGCACCAGCGTTAAATTGCCGACTGATTTCTTGCACTGTGGCCCGTCTATCCGCTGTTATAATGCGAGCTAGCCGACGACGACCTTTGCTCATCCAACGCTGTTGTCCATGGCAATTGGCCCTTGCAGGGATGGTTTTACCGAATTCGATGTACTCACAGTGCACCCGTGATACAGTGGCTCGTGAAAATCCCAGTGCCTGAATGACTTCCGAGATGGAGTGAACCATGTCGGGCCTCGACAATTTGCCCACGATCAAATGCGCTTAAATCCTTCGTCTTACCCATACTGCATCCGACTCTTACTGATTTCCGTCGCATCACTCCTTATATTGTCGGATCGCTGCATACGTCATGTTGTTTCCGTTTACAGGGCCGCCCACAGCACCACATTTGCATAATGCCAGCTGTCTCTAATTCAATTGCCCTTCAGTGTATATATATATAATCACAATTTTGTTATTTATATGTACATTAATACATATAACAAAATTTTAAATACAGTATAAAAAATTCCTTATGCTCATGTATACAAATGCAAGTTCCAAGAAATCAACACATATAAGTGATTAAAAATATAAAAATGTTATACCTTTACTGTAATTTGGTAATGGACCATGGATTTCATGATGGGGTGGTGTAAAATATTTAGGATGCTAGTAAGATAACGCTGTGCTGAAGGAAATCCCCCTCCTTCCAAAACGTTAGGAGTGGTAAAAATGTCCTCACCTTACTACAAGCATGCTTCTGATTATTATGGAATCATTTCAGTGTTACCTGAAAACGTATGGTGTAAACCATTCCCCTGCCACATGGTTTCAGCCCCTTTAGATTATTTAGATTATCACATAGTAGTGAAAAGCAAACTGACTAACTAACCATTTGAATACCAGTTTCAGGTGCCTCAATTTTTTTTTACAAAGTGTAAACCACCCACTGCTAAGAAAAAAACAACTTTTTATAGGAACAATTTCTAATAATTTGCTCTTGTTGAAAATTAGGTTGAAGATCTTTTGTTATGTTGGAAGCAGTTTGATGTTTTACTGAAAGGTGATAGAAATTTCAGAATGAAGTCCATGTAGATGTGTTTTTTTATTGTATTTTCCCTCATTTTCTTAATTTTTAATTAATTTTTCCAAATATTCAGCTATAAACAGAAGTAATTAGACTAAATATAAAGGTAAATCAGCCAAAAGCCTATGGGGACATTCATTGGGGGTGGGGTGGGAAGGGGGTGACCCCCTCCCAAGAAGATGCCTGAATACATCACTAGATACAGGTGATCCTTCATAATTGCAGTTTATAACAAGAATGATGACACCGAATTTTCGGGTGTAATAAGCACGTCTTTTGAATCCGTTCTGACACAAATTAAATTTATCAAAGCTATTCAAAGTCAATGGAACCGGTATGGAAAACAATAGTATCTGATGGAAGACAGAAGTTTTTCAATCGGGATTTTAATCCCTCAGATATTGCTGTAAACGGAATCGTGAGCTTACGCCCTCTGGATGCACACTTGTGCGGTAAGAAAAACATGAATTTATATGAGAAACACTTCGCACCAGAAACGCTCTCCAACACAGAAAGAATTTTTCGAATCGAACTCTTAGAAACAGAGATATTGACAAAAATTAGATGTGACTTTACGTTCTCTGGTGGGAAAACCATGCATTATTGTAGGAAGAAAGTATTCTCAAAAGGTTTTTCCATATGAGGCGGTATCGGTCCAAGAAAACAAAAAAATTAGCCGAGTTTTCAGGAGCCCAGATTTTGCTACAAATACATCAGAAGCAAAAATGAACACTTATGCCTCCTGGTGGCCAAACCATTCTTTACCAAACATTAGAAATTATGTGAAAAATATTTTCCATCAGGTCTTGTATGCGATACAGGAAGAATTTTTCAAATCTGAGTTTTAGAAGCAGAAATAACTCAGAAAACGCAATTTACCTTTGTGCCCCCTAGCGGAAAGTTTATGATTTACTTAAAAATTTTGAATTTATAGGAAAAACATTTCACATCCGAAACGCTATCCAACAAAGAAGGAATGTTTCAAATCAGACTCCTAGAAGTAGATATATTGACAAAAATAAGATATACATCTACGACCCCTGGCGTAGAAACCATGCATTATTTCATGAAGATAATGTTTCTTACAGGTTTGTCGACATGAGTAGTATCGGTCTACAAACGTCATTTTCTTCATACGAGAATTTAGAAGCTCATATTTTGCTGCAAATATATCAGAAGTGGAAATTAAGATTTACGCCTCCTGGTGGCCAAACCATTTTTTTTAACAAAAATTAGAAATTATGTGCAAACGATTTCCCATCAGGAGCTGTATCTGGTGCAAAAAGAATTTTTCAAATTGGAGATTTAGAAGCAGAGATATAGGGGTAAACGCAATTTACCTCTATGCCCCCTAGCGGAAAGTCTATGAATTACTTGAAAATTTTGAAATTATATGAAAAACATGTCACACTGAAAACACTATCCAACAAAGAAGAAATTTTTCAAATCGGACGCCTAGAAGTACAGATATTGACGAAAATATAAGATATACATCTACGCCCCCTGGTGGAGAAACTGTGGAATATTTTAAGAAGAAAATATTCCGAAAAAGTGTATCGATGTGAGTCACATCAGTCCACGAAATAATTTTTCAATCGATATTTTAGCTCAGATTTTATGGCAAATACATCTGAAGCAAAAATTAACACTTACGCCCTCTAGTGGCCAAAGTATTCTTTACCAAAAATTTGAAATTATATGCAAAATATTTTCGATCAGGAGGTGTATCCGCTGACGAAAACATTTTTCAAATCTTGAGTTTTAGAAGAAGAATTATCGGGAAAAATGTAATTTACTTTTATGCCCCCTAGCGGAAAATCTATGCGTAATTTGAAAAAGTAACTATATCTAAAATACTCTTCGACATAAATGGAATCGAAAGATAAAAGAATTTCTTCAATCCGATGTTTAGAAGCAAATATGTGGAATAAAACATATTTTTGAATTCAACATGATCTGCATTTACACCCTCTAGTGGCGAAATTGTACATCGTAAAAAAAAAAAAAAAAACGAAATGAAGGATCATCATTCACACATTTCAAGCTTCCCAATGCAAAAAGAATTTTTCAAATCGGACTAATAGTTGCAGAGATATCGTGGGTACAGACGGACAGACAAACCGGTAACATAAGCACAATCTTTTTTCACAAAAGACATGCTAAAAAAGTTGTCACGATGCAGTTCAGCACTTTCTGCCAGAAACAAAGCTCTTAATTCTCTTCTACCTTGAAGAACTTTCCTTTATGTGAAATGTGAAGACATAAAAGAAAGTTCTTCAAGATAGAAGAGAATTAAGTATATTAATCTGAGTAAAGCCTTAAGTAAGTGGATTAAACAAAGCTCTGAATGAATTATATAAAAAATCTAGGAGGGGAGGAAAAGGTCATGCCCACAAAAATGCCAAGTGGGAGAAATTGATTGCTGAAGGTAAATTTTGCCACTGAGCAACTCAGCTGACCTCTCGGTTTCGGAAACTGATAGGAGATCCTAACTGCTACAGAACTTAGAAAGAATGCACACTGGGTTTTCACTTCAGTTTCCCAAGCCTAAGGGTTCAGTTTGATAACATCCTCCTCCTCTATCTGTCATTTGAGGAGAAACAAGTAATCCCTCTCTAGCCTGCCCCGTTCAATGAAAATATAAAAAGAAAGTCATTTATGGAGCCTGCTTTAAGAAAGGGTGATTTTAACCTGGAAAATAATTTTCATGTTATGCAATGATAAAAGAAAGCATTTCTTTAATACTTCAATGGACGCTAAGTAAGCTATTATTTGCAGAGATATTGAGGTCCGTCACCCCTTCCCCCACTGTGCACAAGGGCTAGAGGGCCTACGCTAAACCATTGACGCAAGTAAAACTGAAAGTAAAATTAATCTAAGTGCAAGTTTTGGGAATTTCTACTAATTTTATGTGAAATGACTAATAATATTTAACCTTTGAATAAAGCTCATGTTGAGAAATGGCTTCCTAGTTTAATTGAATTAATAATCTAAAGTAACTTATGGGATTTTACTAGGAAATTTTTTCTTTAATAGCAAATTTTCGGAGAAAACTCTTCTCCTTCTTCAGGCTGACTTGTTGTTGTCACTTTTTCCTTGTCACTATCACGGTTACGGTTTACCTTGACGGTTACGGTTAACCTTGACGGTTTAGGTTATTTTTCAACAAATCCTGCCAGATGTTAGGCAGGGAAAATCCTTTGCAGTCATTGATGATGGAATTTTGATTTTTCTCAATCTCTATTCCTTCTTTCAGTTTTCTTTTTGGAAATTGCTTTGGAAATTGATTACTTTAAGGGAATTCCAATCCATGTTGTGCCCAGTTTCTCTAACATGCCTATCTAATCCAGTCTTGTTGGAGCAATTTTTTATAGCTGCTTTATGCTCAGCTATACGAGTTTCTAGTCTGCGACCTGTTTCCCCTATGTAAGATAGTCCACAACTACAATTTACTTCATAAACTACTCCTTGCATTTTTAAAATATCTTCTTCTCTTTGAACTATTTTAGGGAAAATTTTTTTAACTTTATTCTCTAAACTTGGAGCTAGCCTAATATTGTATTTTTTACTAATTCTCTTTAAAGCCTCAAATAAACCTTTGTGATAAGAAATTTTTCTAGTGAATTTTACTTGTTGCTTTTGTGGGTTCTTCGTACCATTAAAATTCAGAAGCTTCTCAATTTCTTCTTTAGGATAGTTATTCTCTGCAAGTATGACTTTAAGCTCTTCTTTTTGGGCTTCTTTTTTATCTGCTGTAGAAACTATTTTATTAATTTTTTCTAAAAACTGACTTGCTACATTCTTCTTAATAGAAACTGGGTGATACGAATTGAAACCCAGTAGTCTTTTAGTATTCATTGGTTTTTTATACCAACTAGTGAGGAATTTTTTCATCTTCATATTAGATAGTAATATGAAAGAAGTTTATTCTTCTTTCTTTTTGAAGTTCAATAGTGAACTTAAGGGAATCATCTAATTCATTGAATGAGTCTAGAATTCTTTCTGGAATAATTTCTGAGCTATGTTGATGCAAAAAAGAAGAGAGATGAGGACAACTAAAGAAGATGTGACTTCCAAAGTGGAATATATAGAGCTATGCAAGACAGTAAGAAAAAGTATCACTGAAGACGTAAGAAAATTCAACTGTGAACTAGTGAGGAAAGCAATTGAAAACAACCAAAGCCTAAAGATAGCAAAGGGACATCTCAGTAAGGGAAGAAAACAGATTATGGCACTGAGAAAAGAAGATGGTTCTGTAACAAGAAATAAAGGCGAAATTTTGACAAGAGTGAAAGATTTCTACTCCAAATTATATGAAAGGGATGATACATGCACTCCAGACATCATGAAAGATACCAGTACCAGAGTTCCTCCAGTCCTTCCAGCAGAAGTTGCACATGCAATCAAGAACATGAAGCGGGGAAAAGCTCCAGGAGAAGATGGAATTACTGTAGACATCATACAAGAAGCAAGTGGAGAAATCGAAACAGTACTTGCCCAAATTTTCACTCGATGCCTTAATGAAGGAAAAATTCCTGAGGATTGGAACACCGCTACAATGATCCTGCTACATAAGAAAGGTGACATTGAGGATCTCGGAAACTACAGACCTATCAGCCTCCTATCAGTAGTTTATAAAATCTTCACTAAAGTTCTTTCACACCGCTTGAAGGTAACACTGGACATGGCTCAACCGAGAGAACAAGCTGGATTCAGGAGTGGCTACAGCACAATAGATCATATCCACGTGCTGAGAGAACTAATTGAAAGAGCGAGGGAATATGAACTTCCATTGTGCATGGCTTTTATCGATTATGAAAAAGCCTTTGATTCGGTGAAACCATCAGCAGTTACAATGGCTCTGAAAACCTGCGGTATTGAAGATGCATACATTAATATTATTAATAACATCTATGAAAATGCAAGTGCAAAGATTAGGCTGTTTGAAAATACAACACACGTAAAAATTGGAAAGGGAGTGAGACAAGGTGACACCATATCTCCGAAGCTCTTTAATGCCACATTGGAGGGTGTTTTTCAGTCGCTGAGCTGGGAAAACAAGGGGATAAAGATTAATGGAGATTATCTAACCCACCTTCGTTTTGCTGATGACATAGTCATTTTTGCAACTACCCCATCAGAGCTACAGAGTATGATCCAGGAACTTGCTGACAAGAGTAAAGAAGTGGGATTAAAAATGAACTTTCAGAAGACAAAAGTGATGTTCAATGCTTTTACAAGAAATGAAGATTTATCGATTGATGGAGAAAAGCTGGAGATAACAGACACATACATTTATCTTGGACAGCAGATATCAAGTGAGGGTCACATTGGTGAAGAAATTAATCGGCGTACAAAACTTGCCTGGAGAGCTTTTGGAAGAAACAGCATAATTTTCAAGAGCAATATGCCATTATGTCTTAAAAGAAAAGTGTTTGATCAATGCATCCTTCCAGTGCTTACGTATGGTGCAGAGACGTGGACCTTAACTAAAAGAGACATACAAAGGCTGCAGACAACTCAAAGAAGCATGGAGAGGTGCATGCTTGGTGTAACCAGGAGAGATAAGAAGAGGAACACGTGGATCCGAAAAATGACAAGAGTGGAAGACATCATGATCAGAGTTAAATCCCTGAAATGGCAATGGGCTGGACATACTGCCAGAAGAACAGACCATCGATGGACAGCCGAAATTTTATATTGGATTCCAAGGAACAGGAAAAGACCCAGAAGAAGACCACATGGGAGATGGGTAGATGAAATTCGAAAGTATGCAGGGGTGACATGGAGGAGACTGGCACAAGACAGACCGTTGTGGAGGAAACTTGGGGAGACCTTCGTCCAGCAGTGGATTGATAATGGTTGACAATGATGATGATGATGATGTGGGTTGTACTAGTATCTTTTCTTCTAGTTTTCCCACATAATAGTTAGCTAAGAGTGGGGAGAGTGGGGAGCATTGCTAACCCCGATTTTTGAATGAAAAAAGTTTTCCCAAATTGAAAGTAGTTGTTCTGCAAAGAGAAAGTAAGCATTTCAAAAATTCCAACTAATATGTTTTTTTCCTTGTTGTGAAAAACTATTAGGTCTGCCAAGTCTTCCGCTATAAAGTCTATAAGTTGATATTATTACAGACTGTTAAGATCCATTGTCACCGAATGCCGCTGTATTCCTGTTAGGATTCTCAACTGAGAATACACCAGACATGGTAGTAATTCAGAGACGACTCTGGGAAAATCTGAAATTAGATGAACAGCGATGTGGGATCAAACCCACAAGGGTGCCTCCCATTCAGACATGACGCTGTTCATTAGCTAACTGTGCCACAGTGGTGGTAACCCATTTTTCTTCTAACACAAATTCAATATACAGTATAGATAAAGCATGAATAGTAAAACTATGTTATGGCAGATGAGTAAGCATCACTCTGCTACATGGCAGCAGGCATGGGCGGCAAAACCTAATATTTTCAGGGAAAGGGGGGTGTTCCAACTTTGCCGAGAGCAAAAACAATTTAAAAAAAGTAAAAGAGAGAGAGAGAGACAGAGAAATAAAACCAATGTCGGTAGATGAGTATATACTCGTTCATATCATCATCATTAACAAGTTTTAATCCATTGCTGCATGAAGGTCTCCCCAAGTACCTTCCACAACTTTCTGCCTTGAACCTGTCTCTTCCAAGTCACTTCAGCATGCTTTCGTATTTCATCCACATATGGCGCAAAGACATTAATGTCTCTGCTCCAACTTTCGCGTGGTCTTGTTCTGGGTCTTTTCCTGCCCCTTGATATTATATCTAATATTACAGTTGCTCAAACACGGCCAGTTTTTCTAGCAATATGATCGGCCGATAACGCACATACATTCGTCCAGAATCGTTTATTTTCTATGTGACAAAACACCAAGAAAGATCTGTGCACGACAAGTAGTATACTCACTGCTTAATTTGAGTTCGACTTCATTTGTTCAGTTATTTATTTCTCAGATATAAATATTTAATAAGTTTTCTGATCTCGTAAGACACATTCGAACTCGGTGTAAAAAAAGAAAGAACTCACAAAGAGAAAAGAGACACCCCTTCTTTGCCCTGGTTATTGTTTTAAAGAAATTTAAAGAATTCTTTAACGATCTTTTTTAAGGAGAAAAATGGAGCATTGAATTAACTTTTCAGGAGTATTTGTGCGAAATCAATTTTCAAAAGTGTACATAAAGAATTTTCCGAAAAACTGCGAAACATGGTGGCGGTTCCAGGAAATCGTTAAAACAAAAAACAAACTGTAAATTATATGTGAACTACATATTTTAAAGATGTTTCCTGGGTGATCCCCCTTAGTGATGGGGACCATAAAATTCCAGAGGGGGTCCGGACCCCCGCATCTCCTACCTTCCGCCGCCCATGGCAGCAGTGACTGCAGTCTGTTATATACTTACGTTAGGCACAACTAATCATCAGGATGCATTGGCAACTGTATCATGACATTGAATGTGTATCAATGCTTTTCAGTGTGGATTCCTTTATCTTTAGAATTAATGAAATGCTTGCTGTAATTTACAGTGACTGCTATGAATAAGCGGTATGTTCAGAAGAGCCAGACGAGGGATGTTCATTGTATTATATTAACGTATAAATGTTAAACCTTTACTGTTTACATTGTTCATGGTAAAAACATAGCCCTCCGATGTGGCAGCAGTGACTGTAGTCTGTTATATACTTACGTTAGGCACAACTAATCATCAGGATGCATTAGCAAATTTATCATGACATTGAATGTGTATCAATGCTTTTCAGTGTGGATTCCTTTATCTTTGGAATTAATGAAATGCTTGCTGTAATTTACAGTGACTGCTATGAATAAGCTGTATGTTCAGAAGAGCCAGATGAGGGATGCTCAATGTATTATTATATGTTTTAACGTATAAATGTTAAACATTTACTGTTCACATTGTTCATGGTATAAACATAGCCCTCCGACGTGACCTCCGACATATATAAAAGTTATATATAAAAGTTATTCATATCGACACACACATAATGCACCATAAAAGTTATTCATATCGACACAATAAACAGCACACTCCGAATCATATATATACAAAGATAGTGCCCTACCTACGATGTCTATGAATATGTCCAAAAAAACATCCACAGCAAATGTCCCATGAAGGCCAAGTATTCTGCTGCCTTTCAACACTCAGGAACGCTGGTGGTGAAAACTTGTATTCCGTGAATGTGATAAGATATGCGGTCCTCCCACTGGACCAAGTCCAAATTGAAACAAAAGACACCATAAGATAAGAGACTTAACAACTTAAATGAAAAGGAATGAAGAGTGAAATGAAGTAAAAGTAGATGGAAGGTCCTCCCACTGGACCAAGTCAAAATTAAAATGGTGTCTTATGTTTTAATTTTTAATTTTGATTTGGCCCGGTGGGAGAACCTTCCATCTACTTTTGCTTCATTTCACTCTTGATTCCTTTTAATGTTGTTAAGTCTTTTATCTTATGGTTGTTTATGGCGTTTTTTGTTTTAATTTTGACTTGGTTTAGTGGCTGAACCACATATCTTATCGCATTCACGGAATACAAGTTTTCACCACCCCAGCGTTCCTGAGTGTTGAAAGGCAGCAGAATATTTGACTTGGCCTACATGAGACTTTTGCCATGGATGATTTTTGGACATATTTATAGACATCGTAGGTAGGGCGCTATCTTTGTATATATGTGATTCGGAGTGTGCTGTTTATTGTGTCAATATGAATAACTTTTATGGTGCTTTATATGTGTCGATGTGAATAACTTTTATGGTGCATTATGGGTGTGTCAATATGAATAACTTTTATGGCACATCATAAGTAGGAGGTCAGGATGGAGGGCTATGTTTGTACCATGAACAACTTGATGAACAGTAAATGTTTAAGATTTATACGTTAATATAATAATACTTTGAGCCACGTAAAGAATCTATTCGATTCAGCATATGTCTTTGTGCTGGTTTGAGTAGGTAATGTAATAGATGCTCAATGGTTTGCTTTACCATATTGTTACCAATAGCTATAAGGTGACAGTATGAATAGTAAAACAGATTAAATGTTATTTGTTATTTGCACATACTAAAATAGGAAGAAAACAAGATCAGTTGTCATAAAAGAACAAAAAAAATGTGCAGTTGCTTTTCTTCATGGACTGCCTATCTTTGGGAATAATGAAATGCTTGGTGACAGTTAGTATAAAAAATTTCCAGTTTATTTTTTCCATTCCCCTGTCAATTTTCACGATAACTGCCAAACTATGTAGATTCTAGAATTTAATTAGTTAATGTGTAAAGGTTGTTACAGAGTGCATAGCTTTTGAGAAGTGTACAACTTCAGCAGGGACAAGGTGGGACCTTTTTGATTGGTTACCTAAACATACATATTTTATGGGGTTAATTTTTTGAATTAAAGTTGTGTGTTTCTTTCATATTGTATTTTTTTAATGTTGCTTGCCTCCCAAGTTTTTTTGGGGAAGTTCTTGAAAATAAAAATATGAATATTTGCCAAATATCTGTATTATCATCAGGATGCATTATATCAAAAAAAGAAAAAAAAAGAACTGTGACTAGAGAAAACTATAGAATTAATGCCACATATTTTTGATACCAGAACTGCTGTGATCTTTCTGTATTCAAAGAATTTGAAAGTAGATACAGAAATTAAATGAGAGGGGGAGGGAAGAGTGAGAGAGGAAGAGAGATAGAGAGAGAGAGAGAGAGAGAGAGATAGAGAGAGAGAGAGAGAGAGAGAGAGAGAGAGAGAGAGAGAGAGAGAGAGAGAGAGAGAGAGAGAGAGAGAGAGAGAGAGAGAGAGAGACTACTAGATTACAGCAGCTACAGAATAGATCTGTCTAGGAGATATTTCATGACTTTGCGTCAAGACTCTGCAACTGCGTAAGTCATGCATTCTATTTGTAATTGTGGAGAAAACGGAAGACACAGCTAACAGTAGTCTGTTAACTTTTTTTAAACCACACAACCTCAAATAATCAGAATATCAATAACCTTGGAAGTTCTGCACTACATTTTTAGATTGTTTTTCCAGTGTTTTTAATTAAGAAGCGAGTCTGTCTTTCTCAGTTATTTTCTTTCTGGCATAAAACAGTAAATTCAACAACTCGAAACCACCCAAGCACATTCATTCACAACATTAATATTTGAAGGGTCGGGCATAGATGAAGCACTGCCATTCATTCTGGCTGTTCAAAACACAACTTGAAGGTGGAAATAAATAAAATTCTGCTAAGTGGCAATAAAACAGTTTTCTATGCTCAGTACTGACTCGTAAAACAAACAAGAAAAATGACTAAACTGAAACAAAAAAATGATTCACAGCCTAAGAACACATGGTGTAACCAAAATTAGGAGTGATGCCAGCAAAAGTATGCTTTGTGGGGTAAGACTTAAAGACCGACCATCTTACTTTACCTATAGAGGCACCCTTAAATGGGGTAAGGTAAGACCTCTTACTCACAGAGCGGTACCTCTGTGGGGTAAGAGCTCCTCCAGATTTGTGCACAATTGCAGTCAACAGATATCTCTGTGTTTTGTAACCACTATTGGAGTTTGAAATGGCTGATCTTGTCCCTTACCAATAATGCTTCATAATCTGCTTTGCTGCTTCACAGAGCAGACCGGAGCGTGATATCTTGCGATGACCAATATGGAAGAACGACTTCACACTTAATTTGCCTTGCAATACAGTTTTTTATTTCAATAAATTCTGTTTATTTAAAACTGTTTCCAGTGTTGCCACTGGATACTAGCACACATAAGGGTGCAGAAAATTTTTAGGACCAAATATTTCACCAGAACACAATTTTTTTTGTCGGAAATTTCCCCCAAAACTTTAGCGGACTTTCATACAAGTTTAAGTGATTATATAGTGTATGTTGATGATTAAGAATGATGCTTAGAGCCTAATACTTTAACATTTGAAAAAAACAACCTAACATTTATTTTAGATTGAAAATGTAAAAAAAATAAAAAACAAACTAATATTTATTTTAGATTGAACATGTAAAAACAACAACAACTAATATTTATTTTAGATTGAAAATGTAAAAAAAAAACAACAACTAATGTTTATTTTAGATTCAAAATGTTAAATATAAACTCAGATTCAAAATGTCTGAAACATTTTTGGGTCTAGGTGAAAACAGTGGCACAGCAGAGAGGCTGAAAAAGGAACAGCTAAAAACAATTCTGTAATTAACTATAATTTATTTCATTTTAGCATTTCAGGTATCTAATTGTGCTGGGTAATTTCACTGAATGAAATTTAAATTAGACTTGAATCCTTTGCACAAATGCATTGCTCATTCACTTTAAAATGTCCGGAACCCCCAATAATTTTTCAAATCGGCTATTCGTTGCCATTAGTTTTGGAAACTTTTATTGGCATGACTAGTGGTTGTGTCCTACTTGTTACTCACGCCACACTGTCTCCGTCTTGGAATTAGTAAAGTTAATTTTGGCTCCGTAAATCACCTGCCAGTGGCAGCCGGCAGTACGTCACTGCGCTCATAAACTCTTGTATTCATAACGACACATTTTTCAAAATAATTACCTGATTACCATGCAGTAAATTACTCTTATCTTTCATGTTATATTCGTTATTAATATGTCATTTTTTGTTTTATTATTATTATTATCATTTTACTCCCGAGCAGAAATTTCCCCAGAGCTGCCTTAATTTCCCCCGAACCTCGTTCGCATGTTTGGACAAATTCTGCACCCCTGGTGCACATCACCTATGGACTCGAGGCATGTTCCTGTAACTTGCTGTTTGCTTTGCTCCATAGACTCAGAGTGTGACAGGTTTATGCCTTCTCATTGGGATGTTTACATACTTCTGTGTTTTATGGTGATATCCCTAGTAAAACAAGCTTTGAGTATCAATTTAGTGCTTTTTTATTGCATAAAATGTGGAAGCACATAAAATATATGCTGCTTTTTTAGAATAAATATTGTGGTGCTGAATTTGCGGATGTTGCTTGTGCATTGATGGGTTAAATACCTTATTTCTATTTGCATGTTATAACTTTCCAATGAATGTGAGTGAGTGAATGAAGAACAATAAAAAAAAAAAAAAAGAAAGGAAAAAGAAAAGATAAAATGTTTGGTGCAGTATCCTTTCTTTAACTATTTAACTGTTTCGATTGTTTTTCATAGCTGCTATTCATTCACTGAATCCCAGTTTTTTTTTAGTTACAAAATAGGGATGCACAAAAATGTGGGGAAATAGGGGGAACAAACTCTTGATCATAAGTAACGATTATATATTTGAGCTGTTTAAAGAGGAAAAGCAGTTAAGTGCATTCATTCCCAGTGTAAAATATTCACAAGAAAACGTACTTAGATTTCTTTTAAAATTATATTCCTGACCACAGCTGCAGTTTTGAAGGTAGTTGATACCAGTAGGATTATGTGTTGCAAATATGTTTGCCAGTCACGAGTCAAGTAACAACAAGATAGTGTACCTTTTGCTGAAATTCTAGGGTAATTCAATGTTTTAACAAAGTGTGTCTGATATGAAGAAAAGACACAGCAATTCACTCTTAAGAAAGAGAGGAGAGAAGAGAGAGAAATTGTCCAGCGTGCTAGACATTTTGCATGGTTTTATTTTTTTTAGTGTTAATCAGATTTTTTATCAAATTTTTGCTTTTGTATGTATACTGTTACATCTGTACATGTCTGAGTTGTGTTTTTTTAATTTCTCTCCCAGGTTCTGTCAAATGCTCGTGTAGCCTTAGAAAATATTATTAAGTAAGCACTGGCATTTTGTTATTTTCTTTTATAGTACCATTATATGTGTAATAAGTTAATAAGCTCCCCCCCCCTTCCAAATAAAATAAAATGATCTCAGTGATACAAAAGCAGAGCTGCCAAGTGCCCCAATTTACCTGGATTCTGCCCGATTTCGGAAATATTTTCCGGAAATCCGATTTTTCTACAAAAAAACAAACAAACAAACAATTTTGTGGTTTTTCTCTTTTTTTTATTATTTTTTATTTATTTATTTACTATGTTTGGTACTTTTTCCCCCTCATTAATGCTATCAGCCATCATATTTCTCGAGCATCAATGCTGGCTGTGGAAGTCAATAATGAATGGAGACATGATTTTTTTATTAATCCATGGCACTTCAAGCGCCAAGGTCGTGCACCCCATTATGGTAGCAAGACAGTGAGTGGCTTGGAAAGTTGAAGTATGTTGAAGTACTGGTTTATGACGTCACATCCACGGCACTTCTGCAGAGCCTCGTGGCAGTGGGAGGCTGTTCATTTGTTTGCTAATGATCAAGTTGAACTCTGATTACCATACTTTGTTGATCTTTCAAACCAAACAAGTTGTGTTGCAAGTTATTATTCCAGTTCACAACCCCAGAATGAGGCCTAAACATCAGGAGCAAAGGTTTTTGAAGAAATACCCCAAAAATTTGACTTTGTAAAACCATCACATTAGGGTGAGTTTCACTCATATTGCACATTGTGTAATACTGATTTCTCTGTTTTGCACACTGGTTGCGGGAACATCGTCAGACATGTCGGAACTAACAAGCATGTAAAAAATCACGCTAGTACAAGAAGTGTTTGCAAATTGGATCGTTCTGTTTCAGTGCTGAATGATTTTCAGATGATTCTTGCATAAGTTCTGTTTACTGGATTTTTGTCATAGCACAACATACCACTAGAGGCAGCTGATCATCTTTCCTAATTGTTTTCTGGGGTTGATGTCCTTTGGGACTCCACAGTTATTATGTCGGGAGGTTCTCGGTGTGGCAGCGGTCCATTCTTATTACTCCCTTACTAAGGCACTTCTTGAACATCCCACAGAGTCTGCTGTTTCTGAGATGCTTTCACCATTGGTGCGGTAGCCGATTATCATTCCTTTTTGAATGTCTGTCAAATCACTAGTTCACTACCTCTGCCCATTGTGCTTATGTTATGCACTATGGCTCCTGACCGGCTGCTTATACATTGAGTGGTCACTTTATTTTGGCCACCTGACAGTTTTAAGCAAATGAGCTATTATGGCTGCACGCTGTTGTCGCCAGAGGGCGAGGCTAGTATAAAAAGCGACAGCTTAGTGCTTGCGACAGTAGCAGAAGTGATTTTTTGGTGACGAGATGAGTAAAAAATGCGATTTGACGTATTTTCAACGTGGGATGATTGTAGGAGCTCGGAGCAATGGAGCGAGTATCACCGAAACCGCCACATTCGTGAAATGTTCCAGAGCAGCTGTTTTTAAAGGGTTTAAAGACTGGACTGTCAGCCAAAAAACTGGGTCTCTACGTGCAACATGTGGTCGTCATCGACTAGTGACTGCTCGGGCGGAACGGAGAGTGTCCAGACTGGTAATAGACAACAGAAGGGCAACAGTGCAACAAATTACAGACCATCTTAATCAAGGATCCCCTCAAATGATCTCTGCATGCAATGTTCGCCGCACACTGCGTCCGATGGGATATGGCAGCCGAAGGCCTGTTCGAACACCTTTGCTGTCTGTAGTTAACAAGAGGAAATGTCTCCAGTTCACACAGGAGCACAAGAATTGGACTGTTGATAATTGGAAACAAATTATGTGGTCCGATGAATCACGTTTTCAGTTGCACCATGCCGATGGCCGAGTGAGAATTTGGCGGAAACAGCACAAAAGCATGGACCCCAAATGCATTGCTACAACCCTTCAAGCTGGTGGAGGCAACGTTATGGTTTGGGGAATGTTTTCCTGGCATGCTTTGGGCTGTTTAATTCGTGTTGATCAACGTCTGACTGGTGCATCATATCTAAACACCATTGCAGACCAAGTGCATTATGTCATGTGGATGGTTTATGGCGATGGCTACTTTCAACAAGATAATGCATCCAGCCATGAAATCGGACTCCTTGTGATACTCGGCTAATGCGCTCTGCAGATTTTATTGATTCATGCCTATAGACATCCAAGATCACATCAATAGGCTCACTTTCTTCACCAGCATGCAAGGCTGCTTCCAAAATGAAATAAGATAATGCACTAAAAGTGTGGTTATCTCCATGAAGTTTCTGTATAAGTCCCATACCATCAATCATAGTTTCACATTGCTCTGAAACGCTATCTGACGGATCTGCGAAACCTTCCAAGTGTTGTACCATGACTGTGTGTTAACATCCCAGGCTGCCACTACGTTTGGCTTGTGTTGTGACTGCTTCATTTGTTTTAATAACATCCAATGGTTTAATAACAGGCGATTCTTGTCTTTTCCCAACACTGTAAATTGGTAGCGAAATATCTGAACTTTGTATAGTTCGTTTCTTATCTTTCCTGTGTACTGAGGTTTGTTGAGGTATATTGCCAATGACAAAGACCTGGGTTGTACAATAATTCCATTTACTCAATGTGATGATCCTGCTCCACGCAAAGTTTTCTCTAGTCTATGGATGTTGTCAAATGCAAGCACAGTGCAGATACCTTGATGGATATTAGCAGGTAATGAAATGTCATCACTTTCCATTGAACCTATTTTGTCAGTTGCCAATGCTGTGCCAATTTCTTCTTATGCAGTATAAGAACATGTAAGACCCGGTCGATTTAAAATCTTGATCAATTCCACATTACTAGTGAGAATCTTCATAACCCATGGAAACAAGACATGTTTAGATGTTTTCACTTTGCCAATACTTACAGCAGTGATAATATGCTGTCTTATTGACTACTCAAGCCTGTTTACTCGAGAAGAGCAGTCCCCTTTACCTCCAAGTTAAGACATGCAAAAATGTTTGAACAGTTTCAAGCGCATGCCAATAATATTCAAACTCAGTAGCTTGGATCTAGTTTCTGATGTATGTAGTTGCTTAGTTTGATATATAGTCTCCCTTGTTGTTTTTCAATGTGCACTCAATGAAGCATATCCAGCGCGTAACTGGAAGACCCTGGGTTCGTTTCCCGGTGGCGGCTGATGTGAATTTTTCTGTGACTCACTTATAAACGTGGAAAGAGCGATGACTTCTATTTGATGAGCCAATACTTCTTTTGTCTGATTATCTGGCATTAAATAAACACGATGATTTACAGTGAAAAAGATGAGCGAGTCACAAAATTCCATCTCTAAATTATGTCTCATGTGTTTCCTTGAAGGCTGACACTTTGTATATCCCAAATGAACTCATTGAGGGCACAAATTGCGATGTAATATCCACGAGGAGAAGAATTTTGGAGTTTAAAAACAAATCATTTTGGATACTCTGTTATACAGATTTTAGTGAAGATTTCTCACAGACTTGATAATTCCTGTCTTCCTCACTTACTCCCCCCCCCCCCGGATGAGTGTATTCTTTGTAACAAGATGTGTGATAGTGGGCTTCATTAGCAACAATATCACAGTCAATTATGGCTAGAACTCTTGTGCCCATGCGGCCAATTGCAACATCACAGATTTTTTTGTCCGCATGAAGATCGACAGCAGATGTAAGACTTGCCTCACGAGTATGTGTGCCTTTGATATACTTTATTACTTGTTGGCAAAAAATGCACTTCTTTTTCATACATTTGAGTTTTGCTGCAATATGACGTATCTCTGAAAGAAAGTCTTGGTTCAGGAGCTGGTACATCTTTACAATTAAACTTTTCCGAAGATTTCTTGTGAGTAAAGTCAAAGCGGCATGAATGGTGATAGGAACTGATACATCAGGAAATACATCCGGATTATCCTGGGCGAAGAGCTGAATTGGTGAAAATTTTGAATTTGGCAGCTTCATATAAAGTTTTCCATGAATTATCTATGAGTATGCTTAGTTCACATAATAATGACTAATTATTGCATGTAATGCATGTCCCGTATTCTATTTTTTTCCGTTTCACAGAACTCTTTTTTTTTTTTGCAGTCCGACATTTTTTAATTCAACGTGGCACTATAACAACAATTATAAAACAATTAAATAAAGTTTTTGTGTAATTTTGCTACCATACCATAACAAAATTTCACTTGACTAGTTCACAGTACCAAACTCAAAAGATAGAAAATGATTTATTAAAAAAACAAAATTTTAATACATTTTAAGATAAATTTCATAACGTATATTATGACAGGTTATTATTTTACACACACACACAGACACACACACACACACACACACACACCATTTTTGTATATGACCACTAAATCTATTTTGAGGTAGCACACTTATAATCTTTTACAAATATAAAATAAATATATTGCAATTAATGCTTTGTGTACATATTTTGTACACTGTTAAAAGTAAAATTTCATGCTGATTAACTTCTATGTCTACATATTTTTACTTCCGATCCTTAGATTTTGTGCTACAATTGCTTTTATGACAAATATAAATTGTGTTTTAAAACAACCGCCATTTTTTACGAATGGGGCCCAAAAAATGATTTAGCTACACATTTTCTAACACTACACACATACAGCTAAGTAAAAAACATTGTTGGGATTCCTCCCCCCCCTATTTGGTACTCAACTTCAAACTGGCTCATGGACTAAAAAAATCAGCAATGTATGCTGTGCAGCTGCAGAGTCAATGAAAGAAAAATATGGCTGTATAACTTGCTGAGAATAAAGCAAGGCTTACTCACAAGAGGAAACTTGAGCTGATGTGGAAGCGAGTACTACAGTAAACCAAAACAAGAAAAAAACTGTGTGTTTGAAGCAATGCCTTTTAAAATAATTATGTTTTGAATTCAGTAATTTTATATTGTAAATACTGTGATGGTCCAGTTTAATATTTACATAAATCAATTATAGTGGATTATTTCATCTTGCTCATGCTGCATTACATTATGTTCACTCTTTTTTTATTGCATGTTCTAATTTTTCACCCAGTTAAAAAGTTCAGCTTTTTTCCCCTTTATCAGTCTCATGTATGATAACTGTATGTTGTGAGCATGTGGCATTTTTATTCATGAGGCATACTTTTAGATAAACAAATAAATCTGTATGTGAACATCTAGTTGTATTTTATGATTCCAAAGTTTATTTCAACATTTTTATTATCAGATATGGAATTCTTGTTGATCCTCTGCAGTGGCTCAAAGTATTTGTTGGGAGTCCATCCAGATCTCCTTCAACTTTAATTGTTTTAGGTAAGAGTTTCAGTTTATTACAGCTTCAGTAGTATGCCTGAAGTTTGTTGTTTCCACCTGTTCTAGTGTTAGTCTTGTACATGCATATATGTTAAGACTAGTCAGTTTTAGAAGTTTTCTATTTATGCTTTGATGTTTTGCAAATGCAAATTAATATTTCAAGAAGCAAATGTTTTATGCCTGTAGACTGTAATTTATTTTGCTAAAATTGAAAGTGAAGTCTGTGAGACTATGATTCATCAGGAAATGTGAAAGTCTGAATAAAACTCATATTTTATTCCTTTAAAATATGAATGTATATTATCTTGTGCTAAAATGTTAAACATTTTAAGCACTTTATTGCTAATCAATGTGTTACTTTGTGGTGTATGGCAATTTTGAATAACTGATACTAGTTTCATAACTTAAATTCAATCTCAAATATTCTTATTATTCTTGTTGTCAGATATATCTTCCAGCTATGCACTAATCTACCTTTGTCCACCATGCTGGTTAAGAAACTAAAAATGGCCACAGACACACACGTTAAGAGTGTTATGCCAGCAAATGGGGGAGTTTCGTGCCTTAGGTGGCATGAAGTGCGGAGTGAAGAAGATTTCAGGCAGGCATTGAAGAGCTTCACTTCATGCTACATGCTGCCTCGGGCACAAAACTCCCCCATTTGCTGGCATGACACTCAAACATGTCATTCAAACGTGTGTGTCTGTCGACAAATAAAGGTAACTTGATCGCGCTAGTTACGTTAACTGAAAACTTTTACAAAAAGTTCGTAAGTTGGAAGCTTTCTACCTTATCTTAGGTCTTCATCACGCCAATGGAACTTTTTGTAAAAGTTTTCAGTTAACGTAACTAGCGTGATCAAGTTACCTTTATTTGTTAATATTGTTACGTGTTTTGCCCATAATCGTCTGTGGACCCCTTAAAGTACTGTCATTTCTACGATAATGATAGAGTTGTGATAATGAAAGACACCATGTGTTAACACATTTGCTCCAGCATCCGACGTAAGTCAGATAGTCTGCTTTGCAAATATCTTATGTTTTTCCACTTGTGAAGCAATGCTCTTTTGCAAAGGGAAGGGTTGGGTGTGGCTGTTTCAGTTCTCACTGTGCATACCAGGAATACTACATCAGAGAAAGAACAAATGATAATGATTACTGTATTTGCCGGCATATAAGACACACTTTTCCCCCTCGAAAAATGCTGTCTGAAAATTGGGTGCGTCATATATGTCGGCTAATATATATATTATATTTTTATTTAGGAAATGCATAGTAAGTACAAAAGTTACATAACCCATGTGAACTATGCAACAGTGGGAACACTTGGAAATTTTGAACTTTCACAGATAGAAAATATGGATGAGGTCCCCCTTACATTTGATGTTCCTTTAAACAAAACGGTGGATTTTAAAGGTGCAAAAACTGTTATTGTCAAAACGTCTGGTCACGAAAAAACACATTATACTGTTGTTTTATCATGCCGTGCTGATGGAATAAAATTGCCACCTTTCTTGATATTTAAGAGGAGGACACTATTCAAGGAAAGAATACCAACAGCAGTTTTTGTTCATGCTCACCCTAAAGGTAGGACAAATGAAGAAGGAATGAAATTGTGGATAAAAAACAAGTGTTGGCTAGGCATCCTGGTGGACTGCTGAACAAACCTTCCTTGATGGTGTGGGATCAATTTCAATGTCAGAAAACTGAAGATGTTAAGAAGAAACTTAGTGAGATGGAAACTCAGTTAGCTGTAATTTCAGGAGGTTTAACAAGTCAGCTTCAACCTTTAGATATTTGTTAACAAACCATTCAAAGGATTCATGAGGGAGAAGTGGAATAAATGGATGCAGTCACAAGATTTTGATGTGACTCCTACAGGAGGAAGGAAGAAGCCTAGTACTTCAAAAGTGTGTGAATGGGTTAAATGTGTGGGATTCAGTGAAATAAGAAACTGTCTGTTATAAAATCATTTAAGAAATGTGGCATTACTCGTAGTAATGCTCTTGATGGTTCTGAGGATGATGAATTGTTTGAAAACATTGGTAGCTTGGTTTCTGAGATTTCAAGTGACAGATTGCCTAGTTCTGAAAAAAACATCTCATATTATGGGACTGAAGATGATGATGAGTAAAACATTCAAAGGTAACCATATTGTTCTTTGTGTTTTATTGTTTGTTGTTGTTGTTTAAACTTGAATATTCTTTGTTTTTGTACCTAAATGCATTTTACACACCAATTGTATGAAAATTACAGTACTTTATTTTTCAATAAAGTAGATAAGAAATAGACTAAAATTACTTTTTTCAAAAAATGCCTTTGGAAAATGGGGTGCGTCTTATACACCGGCAAATATAGTAAATCTGGTAAAAGTGCTCTGATGGAGGAAGCATCAAGGTACGACACATGATAGCATCTTAGTAGAGAAGATTCTGAACAAATATCTTAAATTTATGTTCATAAAAATTCACAATGAAGTCAAGCAAGCCAACTCAAATTCTGAATCACATGCCCACCATTGAAAGCAGAAGCAGAGAGTAGTCATGACCCAGATTAGCTATTGCTGCTGCAAAACATGAAGGGCTGGGTAGTCATCCAGAACCCATGTGCCAAGCTCATTATTGTTAGCCATTAATTATATCATTGGCTAGTTTTGTTGATTCTATAATTGCTAAAAGGAGCATCTATCTAATGGGAAATCCAACAGTCCTGGTCACAAAGATTAAGTTAGGATGAGACTATGTTATCATACCTGCCAACTACTACGGAATGTCCGTAGTTTCTACGGAAGTAGTTGTCTGACTACGGAAGTACAGAACTCACTGCCGAAACTATGGATTCTAAGAATTCTAATTAAAAAAAATTTTTTTTTGCTATTATTTTATGATATACATGAGATTTTTAAGCAGATTCGTGGAATTTTGCTTTTTTTTTGTCATAATTTAAAGTATTCTAAAGATCAATGCAAAACTGAAGAGAATTTGAAGGGAAGGGGTCACTTTCCGTCTGGGGATGGTATTTCATGTTTTAAAACTTTCGAAAACAGTAGTTAAACGGAGAAATTTTTTTTGCCGTAATTGTAATTCCCCCCCCCCCCCCCCAGTGTTGCCTTTATGTCCAGTATTCTTGTTAAATATCATTTTATTGTATAATTGTATAAATGTTTGTATTTCAGCTTGAAACTGTAGGCAACAATTTGCAAAAACGGAAGTTAGCACCGCGAAAATTTCCCCGTGATCTTCAGGCATAAGATTCTTCCACGAATTCGAGGAATTCCACCTTCTACATTATTATTTTGGTCATTCACGTGATCGATGCCCAAGTGAACGTATATTAGGGGGTGGGCGTTGGTGGTGACCGGGGATTGTGTTCGGAGGACGGAATTCCTTCATTACAAAACTTTCGAAAACCGAAGGTCGATGGAGTTTAGGTTTTTCCGTAATCCTAATTTCTTTTTTATTGTGATGCTACTTCTGTCCTGTATTATTGTTAAATAACATTTTGCTGCATAAGTATTTTTATTGCAGCTTGAAGATACGGGAAAAATTCCAAAACTGGAATTCGGACGAAGCAAAGATTTCTCCCGTAATCGCCCCCTCCATCCCCTCCTGTGATGTTCCCACTCTCCTGCGTCTATGTATGCCACACAATAATACTAGTTACTACTGACAAGGCTCTTGCCAATGTTGGCAGGTATGTGTTATGATAATACTGCAAATGTTTTGTAATATCCACAGTTCTTAGTGAGCTGATGTCAAATTCAGATGAACCTCTTACCATTATCTTTGCAACAACATTCGCTCAACTGATATTTTACTCAACAAATTCTCTGATATAAAACACTAAAATAAAAAATAACAACACTTTTTTTACATAGTTTTGCCCTTGCAAAAATCCTTAAATTGAATTAAGAATATGTAATTCCCTTTCTGGTAATTGATTTTATATTTAAAGCAATAATATCTTGCACTGCTTTCAACTTTGGCAGATAATCAACCAGTATAATTATACATAGTAGAGCACTGTTGTATGATTACCTGCAGCATTTGAATTACCATATTTTGTGATTTGCTGTATTCATTAAATTGATTTTTATTGGGTGACTATTGTAAGATTATTTTAAGTGATTACTGCTTATATTTTTTGACTAGCTTAAAATTTCATTTTTTTCTGCATGAATTTAATTTTTTTCTCTTTTCTGAAGGATTGAGCTTAGCACCTTTAGTTTCATTGGGTATTGAGAAACTTCTTGCCAAGGTATGTACTTACAAATCTGTTTTTAATTCATTTTCATTTAAAGCAGAAATCAATTTCATGTCAAATTTATAAAATTTTGTGTACTGATTTTTAATTGTACCGTGTTTTCAGTTTAAAATTCCTCAGTTTGAATCAAATATATATATATGCAATTTTTTATTACTTTCAAATGTTAATGAATTCTGTTTACTATTGAAACTTTTAAAACTATTCAATTTAAATGTATTTCATTATTTGAGTTATCAAAAGATGTAGTGTACCTTAGGGATTCAAATTTTGTCACATTTTGGGAAGGAAACTGAGGTAATGATATCCATTTTTTTCTTTTCTGAAAATAGCAGCCACAAATGCAGGATTGAAAAAAAAAGTGTTGGGTGAAGGAGAAGAGTACAGAATGAGGGGGAGTACTGAATTGGGAGTATTAAAAACTGTTAGTACTGAATACCAGGGCAGTATGGTACATATAAAGACCAGGTAAATGAATTTGTGTATTTAGCAAGCATATTTAACTCAAAAACTTTTATAGCATAGTAAATTCATTTATTCACTGGTGTACATATGTACATATCACTAAGCTGTTCTCTGAGATTCAGAGGTTAGCTCCACAAAGAAATACAAACTACCTGATAATTTTTACGTACTGTTGCCATATCAAACTTCTCCATTTACAGCGATCTTGACGTACAAATTGGGCTTCACGGACATCCATCACACGCCGTACACAAGATCTTCTATACTTCATACTCATAATCTTTTCCTTGTGCAGACACTCCTGAACCTGATACTCCTATGACTTCCTTGGCCTTCTTCTGCCTTTCCTTCCTGCCACTTGGGCTGAAAAGATTTTCTTAGTAAGCATTGCATCACTCATTCTTTCAACATGGCCAAACCACCGAAGCATATTAGTCTCCACCTTGCTAACAATGTTTTGTTTCACATTACGCAACTGCAACACATCTTCATTCCTCACACAATCAGAGTGTGTCTTGCCACAAAACCCCCATAGGCAACGCATTTCTCCAGCACACAAACAACTCCTATGTTTTTTCTTTAGTACCCAGGTTTCACTGCCATACATCAGAGTAAGAACAATTACACTTTCATACATAGCCATGTGGGACTCTCTTGAGAACCTATCATTCCTGTGAAAACCTCCCAGAGCAGCCATCACTTTCAATGAAGCATTCACTTGCCTACTAATTTCACCATCCAATTTGTTCTCTCTGTCAAACATGCTTCCTAAATACACAAATGCATTCACCTGGTCAATCACTGTGCCATTTAAACTTATATTAAATTCGGTACTACCAGTTCCTCTCGCAAAAACCATAACTTTGGTTTTTTCTTATTTATACAAAGTTTCAATTTCATGTAAGCTTTGTACATCTAAGACAACATACTCTGCACCTTACTTTTGCTCTCTGCCAACAGGACAGTGTTATCAGCATACAGCAATCTGCACACACGGATATCACCAAGACATAAACCAGTATTATCTATTTTAGCATTACACATGCACACATCCATAAATATATTAAACAGCCATGGTGACATTACACAACCTTGTCTGACTCCTGCACCAATAGAAAACCATTTTGATAAAACACCATTCTCTTGTACACAAGCTCTACTGCCAGCATACATGGCTTTTACACTATTTTACTTGATTCCCAGTAATACCATATTTATTCAATACCTTCCACAAAGGTGTCCTATTTACTCGGTAGTAAGCTTTTTCTAAATCTATGAAGGCAGCAAAAACTTTCTTACCAACTGTCAAATACCTTTCAATCATCATGTGTAATGCAAAAATTTGGTTAGTGCAGCCTTTACCAGGCATAAAACCACTCTGAACATCCTACACTTTCTCTGATGTAAGACCCCATACTTTTTCAAAAATGACCTTACCAAACACTTTCCCTGCCACACTCATTAGGCTAATACCATGATAGTTCTTGCAGTCAGTCTGATCACCTTTTCCCTTATACAAAGAAACAATGATAGCATCTTTCCAATCCTGAGGGACCATTCCTAACTCCTAGCACAACTGGCAAATTTCAGTTAACCAGTCAATTACAGAGTCACCACCATATTTCAACATATCGGCAATTATGCCATCAATTCCTGGAGCCTTACCATTTTGAAGATATTTTAGACCTTTACACACCTCTTCTCTTGAGATCCCTCCTGTGCTTTTATCCTCCACTGTGACATCATCTGCTTCTGCCTCAGAATCACCTTTGCTTTCTTGATCTAATAACTCACAGAAGTATTCACCCCATCATTCACTTAACTCATTGGGCTCCCATATCATTTCCCCGTTCCCATTCTTCACACAACTTACAGCTATGCTTCCCTTATTTTTCCCGAGTCTCTTGTACTTCCAGAAAGTCTTCCTAGCTTTCCAGAAAGCCAATTCATGCCTTTCCACCTTCTCCTTCCTATCGTTTGCCTTACTCTGGCGAACCAGCTTAGCTGCTTCACGCTTCTTACAGCAATATTCATCCACAGAAACTACCTTGCAACATCTCCAAATAGGCTTCCTTCTTTCTCTTTACTGCCTTTTCAATCTCACTTTGCCACCAAGCATCACCTCTATTGTGATTCACTGGTATAATACACATAAAGTTTCACCAAGCTTTCACACTCCACTGGGCAACTTTTTCAAGTCAATGGTAGACATAAAATGCAAGGAATTAGAACACGTAAGTAATGAAGATTACTTTTTTGAAAAATAAAACATCATCAAGTTCCATCATATTTAACAGAGAAAGCAGATCAGATGGTGAAATTTGTATATGAGTGAATTCATATTTGAAAGTCATAGTTGCTGTAGGAGGATTTCACAGGAATAATATCTTCTCAGAAAAGTCCCAAATAGCTGTGTATGAAAGTGTAATTGTTCCTACTCTGATGTATGGCAGTAAAACCTGGATTCTGCATAAGAGCCGTCTTTGTGCTGGAGAGATGCGTTACTTATGGAGGGTTTGTGGCAAGACAAGCTCTGATCATGTGAGGAACAAAGATGTTTTGCACACGTGCAGTGTGAGGCAAAATGTTGTTATTAAGGTAAAGACAAATATTCTTACGTGGTTTGGCCATGTTAAAAGAATGAGTGATGAGATGCTTACTAAGAGAATTTCTTCAGCCCAAGTGGTAGGAAAGAAAAGTAAAGGAAGCTCAAGGAAATCATGGGGACCAGTCTCAGGAATGTCTGCACACACACACACACACAAAAAAAAAATAAAAAAAAAAAAATAATAATGAGCATAAAGTACAAAAGGTCTTGTGTGAGATGTGATGGATGTCGGTGAAGCTCAAACTGTGTGGAGAGACAACTGTAAATGGAGACATTTCGCACATCAACAGTAACTAAAATCTAGTTCCATCAGTTTTACACTTTAATATGGCAAATGAGCTTTCTTTGAGAAGCAAATCTCTGAATTTCAGAGAACTGCTTAATAATATGTATGCATGTATTTCAATTTTTTTTTGTGCATTGCTGATATATCTTTTTTTCTATGTAAGATAAAAAAAAATAAAATAAAATTGGTGTCAGGTGAATAAAAAACAATTAGAAATTTAAGTGTTCATATGTTTTTATTGTGTTACTCTTATAGAACATAAAATTACAAAAGTGATTAATAGAGAAGTAAGTATTCCTAATATTACATTAGAAATGAACTCAACCACATTAAGTTGCACGTCGAGCCACATTATTGTGACCACCAGTTAATATCCAGAGTAACCACCATGTGCAGCACGGACAGCAGCTAGATGGGCTGGGAGTGACTCAATAAGGTTCTGGAAAGTGTTCACAGGTAGCGGCGCCATGCTGACTGCAGTGCATCTGACATCTGCTGGAGGGTGTGTTGTGGAGGATCTATAGAGCGAACAAGAGGATCGAGGTGGTCCCACAGATGCTCAGTTGGGTTCAAGTCTGGGGAATTATGGGGCCAGGGAAATACTTTGAAGCCTTCATCGTGCTCTTCCAACCACTCTCTGACATTTCTAGCTGTGTGACACATCGCATTGTCATGCTGGAAGATCCAATCCGCCCCAGGGAAAACAATCAGCATGTAGTATGTACGTGATCAGCAAGGATGGACTCATAATGAAATCGGTCCATAGCACTTTCCACAGGTATGAGTGGACCCAGGGAATTCCACAAAAACATTCCCCAGATCATAATGCTGCCCCCATCAGCTTGTGTTCTTCCAGCAATGGTTGAAGAGTGTTTTTCTCCGACGTTTCTCGCCTTATAAGCCGACGTCCATCCTTTCAATGAAACAGAAAACGTGACTCATCGGAGAAGGCAATCCTTTGCCAATCAGTGAGGGTCCAATTCTGATATTTCAGTGCAAATGTAAGCCTTTTCTGCCGATGCACCTTCGTTAGCATAGGTTCAGTGACCATCCATCAGCATCGGAGCCTCCTACGCAGCAGGGTTTGCTGAACTGTCATTTTAGACACACTTCCGGTAGTTCCCTGGCTCATTTGGCTAGTGAGTTGCTCTACTGTAGCGTGTCGACCGGCCCTCACACAGCTTCGGAGCCGACGTTCACCTCTCACATCAATATCACGCGGTGCTCCGCAGTTTCCATCTCGCTTATTCAATGGTGCCATTTCTCCAATCATGATACACTTTAACCACAGCAGCACATGAACAGTTCACAAACTATGCTGTTTCAGAAATACTGCCACCCTTGGCCTGAATGCTGATAATCATCCCTTTTTGTAAATCTGATAAATTGCTCCTTTTATCCATGACAGCAACGAGTGATATGTTTTCAGATTGCCTACAGCACACCTTATATACCCTCCAAGCCAGCTCACGACATGTGCCATCTTTCATTGGTTTCGTACGCGCTGTTGACGTCAAAAGTAGGAGGTGGTCACAATAATGTGACTTGACTGGGTATATGCAGGTCTAGAAAAATTTCAAAATTGACAATCACACACATACACACAAACAAACAAATTGCTATTTAGAGCCTGTTGTGAGAACTACATCTATAAGATTACAGTGTAGAAACTTCTTCAGAAATGGTATTATGTAAGTATTTCAATTTTCTGCACCTTTAATAAAACTTTTTAATATTTACATAGTACATTACATGCTCATAGATGCCAACTGGTATGGATTTTCCTTAATTTTATGGATGTTTAGTTGCTGTTATGGAAGTACCAATGAAATTATGGAAAATCACCATTTGATTTTTCTAATATGGCATGCAATTTTCTCATCATCTTAAAATTTTTTGTTTGTCCTTCAAGTTTATCTTGGGGGGGGGGGGGATTAAATAAAGCTGTGTTCTGTGTAATATAGATTTCTGTATCTTAATTGGTAATCCCATGAGCTATCTATCTACAAAAGGAAAGACAACAGCAGGGAATAATAGCAGCCGCTTGATGTTCGCTGGCTCAGCCTTTCGTCCCCATTTTACCCCTTCCTTGATGGGTTCCTGTTTTACCCTTCCCATGATGCCCACCATGACACATGCAGTTACACAGAATGCGTGTGTTGTATGAACGCTGCTCCACTTGATAGCCTTTTCTTTATTTATGCTCTCTGGTCTCTGCAGCACGTCGGATAGAAAAGTGTGGCAATCAGTTGTGCAATTGTGAAGTTTTTTTGGTATTATTGTATATTTAAAATGAAGCATTCTTCAGGCCAACTTTCTTCATTTAAAAAGAAAGTGTTTCCTAGAAATGTTCCACAGAGACCAGCCTTGTTTACGCTTTCCAACCGTAGGTTGAAGGAGCGTATATGCTCCAGCTTTGTCTGTCTGTCTGTCCGCACAATAACTTGTGTAAAAATGGTTCAATTTCTCGATGAAATTTTAATATGTGGTAAAGGACAACTTTGGGACAAACCCTATTGAAAATGGGGTCAAAGGTCAGGACATAGGAGCGAAATCCATTCCATCGCCCTTATGCATCATAACTTACGTAAAAATGCTTCAATTGCGACAAAATTTTAGTATGTTGTTCTGGAGATAAACTGTACTAGTTCTGTTGAAAATCATTGAAATGGGGTCAAAGGTCAGGGCACAGGAGCAAGATTTATTCCACAGCCATTATCCTCATAACTTGAGTAATGATTTCTTACTAACTTGTTTTTAAAAGTCACAAGTTACTGTGAACCAATGTGTTTTGCAGCATTTGTAGATGCAATTTTAGTATGATTCACGGTGGGTTGCAGGCACTCAGTAGGGGAGCCCGGGCCCTCCTCATGAGGTATCACTTATCCCTTCAATCTTTGTTATTGATGGTTATATGTAATTATACTTGTATATGTTTTTAAATATATAATTTACAAATAATTGGAAGTTCCCTTTAATATGGTGGAGGTATTATTATTCTCAGTTTTTTGGGAGATGCTTACTTGGGGGTATTTTCATTTGCATCTTCAATATTTTGGGCCACCCCATAAAAAAATCCTGGGTGTGCCACTGGTGGGTGGGATGATTGCTGAAGGCACACCGAGTTTAAGAAACATCAACATTCCAAGGAATGATTTTTCTTCATGTCCGGAGGTAATCTTTTATATTTTTTCTAGTAGACAGTATTTTTTAATTTTTCTGCAAGCAAAAAAAAAAAAAAAAAAAAAATGTTTATTATATTAATTCTTTTTTTATTTTTTTTTTTTTTTAATAAATAGTTGTGATAAACTGGAATTCATTGCTGTGTTAAATACCCAAATTCACCGATGTGGACTGAATTACAGAAATCAGAAAATTATGGAAATTTTTTTTTTTTTTTTTTTGTTACTGAAAACTATTTTTAGAGTTTGGCGTCAGAGTTGTATAAAAATAAAATGTGTCTGCGTACACAACCATTCAAACAAAAAACTTGCTGCAAACCCGCGAAAGGCAAACCATGATAGTAGAATAAAATAATTTATAGAAAAATTAATAAAGCAATAAATAATTATTAGAATATTACAGATTTGAATGAGGACAAAATACGTACATTAGAATTGAATGTGCAGCAATGTGTGTGAAATGGACCTTTATTGCAAAATATTAAAATATTGGACAAGAGACTAATTAAAGGAAGTTTTTTTATTCAGAAACAGTTCTATTAAAGAACCTTCAAAATATATAAATAGCATTTTCTACCACTTAATTCAAAATTAGTAGACTTACAAAATACATAAAATATTTTAATTTAATAACTAACAGCTGCAAGAGGAACTTGGCATTAAAATTTAAATTTTGTGTAAACAAAACTTTTGGTACAGTTCCTGTACATTAAGAACAGGCCTTGATAAAATCTAGAGACCAGAAATGTCTGCAAAAACAAAAGAACTCAGAAGATGTTAAAAATAATTAAAAGCTCTTCAAGTTAAAATTAAATTAAGCATACTAATCTGAGTAAAGTCTTGAGAGTTATAATTCTTGAATATAACATTTTTATTTATTTTTTAATATACAAGCAAAAACTATGTGCAAAATCTGCGAATGATTTGGAAACTATCCACGTACAGTGTACACGCGTACATCTACATTCTGCTACTCTGGTTGGCCTCTATGCACATCTCCCCTCTCCAATACACTTTTAGGTGTATGCTTACCACATATCGTGGCGGTACACGTCTCCAGGTTTTCAGAACTGGTTGTTAAACTTTTTGAATGACATCACTGTTAAGGGAGGGAGGGAGAGAGAGAGATATATTGTGTGTGTATGTGCATTAAGATGTTAGAAAGCATATGCACATGCATCCAGAGAGAGAGAGAGAGAATGAGAGAGCTTAGTATGGCATTGAATGTATCCCAAATACAGTAGTTATCCTGTTTTTGGCAGATATAGATAATGTCAATCTTTATATCACCAGAATTAATAGTAGTGGGGTAGCTACTCAGTATTGGCATGGATGAAATTAGTTGATAGTCAAAAGTACCAAAGGGAGGAAAAACAAAATCATTATATACGTGTATGTATAATCTTTATGGATGTATACCTGCACGATGCTAAAATAAGGAATGTAAGGTCAGGTGATGCGTAACATCACAGCCTCTCCTTGACAAATGTCAACCCCGCCTTCTCGTGGTGCATCCTGTTCCTACTAAAGGGGCTCTGACGACCGCCAATAGCGGTATAACTATACCATCGGGATTAGAGGAAATTCTATCCCACACTCACCAACCCGCTTGGCCAGCGTGGTGATTTATGGCCAAACCCCTCAAAAATGACTGCACAACTTAAATCTTGGCCCTCAGTCTCCGGCAGCTGGAATGTACCTGGCCAAGGCAGCGGCCAGTGCGACATGAAGGCAAAGGGTGCTAAGAATCCCCGGAGGACCGGACTAGGCTGCCATCTGATGCTGACCTTGGCAACGTACAATGGACGCTCCCTATCTTCTGATTCAAGGCTTCTTGAATTGGAAGAGGAACTACAAAGGATCAAGTGGGACATCGTGGGGCTAAGTGAGGTAAGGAGAAAAGGAGAAGATCTCATCGAACTGAAAAGTGGACATCTCTTCTACTATCGTGGGACAGATACTGGCAGAACTAGTGGTGTTGGATTTATAATAAACAAGAAACTGAAGGATAAAGTTGTAGAAGTTGAAAGTTCCTCTGACAGAGCTGCACGGCTTGTTATCCAACTCTCAAAAAGATACCAGGCTCAGATTATTCAAACTTATGCACCCACCACAAGTCATCCTGAAGAAGAAATTGAAGAATTTTATGAGGAAATTTGTCATCTAAATAATAAAGGTAAGCAGCACTTGAAAATAATTATGGGAGATTTCAATGCAAAAATAGGGCAACGGCAACAGAATGAAACTTCAGTAGGTAAATTCGGTCACGGCAACAGAAACCAGCGTGGAAATACTCTCGTTGAGTTTGCAGAGGCAGAAGGGTTTTTCATCTTGAACTCCTTCTTCAAGAAAAAGCCACACAGGAAATGGACATGGAGACATCCAAATGGGACGACAAGTGAAATTGATTTTATTATGTGTAACAAAAAATTCGTCATAGAAGACTGCAGTGTGCTAAACAAGTTCAACACAGGTAGTGACCATAGATTGGTGAGATGTAAGATGCACCTCAACACTAAACTTGAACGTGGCAAGCTCATAAGACAAACAAAATCTATTGACATAACCAACCTTAAAAAACACCATAATACCTTCAAGTTGGAACTGAAGAACAGGTTCTCTGCTTTAGAAGGCCTAACATCGGAAGAAGTGGACATCTCTGAAGTTAACAGAAAAGTAACCAAAGCTCTTATAGAAACAGCAACAAAATTAGCTGGGTCTAAGAACAAGTTGCATGTAAATAAATTATCAGGAAAAACGAAAATGTTGATGCAAAAAAGAAGAGAGATGAGGACAACTAAAGAAGATGTGACTTCCAAAGTGGAATATATAGAGCTATGCAAGACAGTAAGAAAAAGTATCACTGAAGACGTAAGAAAATTCAACTGTGAACTAGTGAGGAAAGCAATTGAAAACAACCAAAGCCTAAAGATAGCAAAGGGACATCTCAGTAAGGGAAGAAAACAGATTATGGCACTGAGAAAAGAAGATGGTTCTGTAACAAGAAATAGAGGCGAAATTTTGACAAGAGTGAAAGATTTCTACTCCAAATTATATGAAAGGGATGATACATGCACTCCAGACATCATGAAAGATACCAGTACCAGAGTTCCTCCAGTCCTTCCAGCAGAAGTTGCACATGCAATCAAGAACATGAAGCGGGGAAAAGCTCCAGGAGAAGATGGAATTACTGTAGACATCATACAAGAAGCAAGTGGAGAAATCGAAACAGTACTCGCCCAAATTTTCACTCGATGCCTTAATGAAGGAAAGATTCCTGAGGATTGGAACACCGCTACAATGATCCTGCTACATAAGAAAGGTGACATTGAGGATCTCGGAAACTACAGACCTATCAGCCTCCTATCAGTAGTTTATAAAATCTTCACTAAAGTTCTTTCACACCGCTTGAAGGTAACACTGGACATAGCTCAACCGAGAGAACAAGCTGGATTCAGGAGTGGCTACAGCACAATAGATCATATCCATGTGCTGGGAGAACTAATTGAAAGAGCGAGGGAATATGAGCTTCCATTGTGCATGGCTTTTATCGATTATGAAAAAGCCTTTGATTCGGTGAAACCATCAGCAGTTACAATGGCTCTGAAAACCTGCGGTATTGAAGATGCATACATTAATATTATTAATAACATCTATGAAAATGCAAGTGCAAAGATTAGGCTGTTTGAAAATACAACACACATAAAAATTGGAAAGGGAGTGAGACAAGGTGACACCATATCTCCGAAGCTCTTTAATGCCACATTGGAGGGTGTTTTTCAGTCACTGAGCTGGGAAAACAAGGGGATAAAGATTAATGGAGATTATCTAACCCACCTTCGTTTTGCTGATGACGTAGTCATTTTTGCAACTAGCCCATCAGAGCTGCAGAGTATGATCCAGGAACTTGCTGACAAGAGTAAAGAAGTGGGATTAAAAATGAACTTTCAGAAGACGAAAGTGATGTTCAATGCTTTTACAAGAAATGAAGATTTATCGATTGATGGAGAAAAGCTGGAGATAACAGACACGTACATTTATCTTGGACAGCAGATATCAAGTGAGGGTCACATTGATGAAGAAATTAATCGGCGTACAAAACTTGCCTGGAGAGCTTTTGGAAGAAACAGCATAATTTTCAAGAGCAATATGCCATTATGTCTTAAAAGAAAAGTGTTTGATCAATGCATCCTTCCAGTGCTTACGTATGGTGCAGAGACGTGGACCTTAACTAAAAGAGACATACAAAGGCTGCAGACAACTCAAAGAAGCATGGAGAGGTGCATGCTTGGTGTAACCAGGAGAGATAAGAAGAGGAACTCGTGGATCCGAAAAATGACAAAAGTGGAAGACATCATGATCAGAGTTAAATCCCTGAAATGGCAATGGGCTGGACATACTGCCAGAAGGACAGATCATCGATGGACAGCCGAAATTTTAGATTGGATTCCAAGGGACAGGAAAAGACCCAGAAGAAGACCACATGGGAGATGGGTGGATGAAATTCGAAAGTATGCGGGAGTGACATGGAGGAGACTGGCACAAGACAGACCGTTGTGGAGGAAACTTGGGGAGACCTTTGTCCAGCAGTGGATTGATAATGGTTGACAATGATGATGATGATGATGATAATCTTTATGGATGTATACCTGCATGATGCTGAAATAGGCAGTATACTGGTTTATGTGAAGGAAAACATGGGAGAACAAGATTCAAGAAAATCTGCATGAGAAAAAGATAATGAGTGTGAAGTACAAAAAAGTCTCATGCGAGATGTGTGTGTGTGTGATGGATATCAGTGAAGCTCAAGTTGTGTGCTGAGATTGCTGTAAATGAAGACGTTTGATATATCAACATTAAGTAAAATCAAGCACCACCAAGAAATAAGTAAAATCCAGCACCACCAGCACCCTCTTTTTTGACAGATGGACCTTCACTGAGGAGCTAACCTCTGAATCTCAGAGAACAGTTTAGTGATATGCATGCAATCAAAGATCTTAGGGACACGACTGGTAAGTGTGACTGTATATTCAATATCTGTACTTTTGATCTCTCACCTGAGAGCTTTTGCGAAACAGATCTGAATGTGACACTGCATTATCAGGATCTGTGTTAAAGTACAGTACAATTCCGAAAATCCGCACTCCTAAAATCTGCAATTCCCTAAAATCTGCATGGATTCGAACACCGGTTACAGTTAACAGACGGGTTAAAAAAAAAAAAAGGTTTCAGAAATTGAAATTTTTTATTTTCCAGCTGACATAAAAAAATGTTTAAGATCTTTTTGAAGGTTTTTAAAATCTTTTCTATGTGTTTTCTCTATTTGAAAAATATCACTAATGATAAACGTTTTTTTTTTTTTTTTTTTTGGTCAAAAATGATGGTACAGTATTATGAGATTGAAGTTAAAATAAAGCACATATCAAGCGGGCAATCTGGCAACTTAGCATTGCATGTTTACATTTTTTCCTGGTACACGTGCTGTGAGAATCTGTTTTTTCATGTCTTGTTTCACGTCTTAAGGTGATTTTTTTTGAATAATTGTTTGGAAATTTGAGAAAATGGCAGGAGTGAAGAGAAAGCACAGCTCTTTAATGATTCAGCAGAAAGTGGACTTGTTGCAAAAACTTGATAATGGCAGTGCACCAAAGCATGTTGCGAAGATTTTTGGCATTGCTGTTCGGACTGTGTACGATATTAAGAAAAACTGAGACAAGATATTGCAATTCTATGCAATGAGTGATAGCAATTCTGAAATTGCTGATCGCAAAATGATGCATGAAACCAGAAACTTCACCCTCGATGCTGTTGTTTACGATTGGTTTCGGCAAAGGCGTAATGATGGTATGCCAATTACAGGTCCACTCTTAGGCGAAAAAGCCAAACTATTTCATCAACAACTGAAGATTGATGAGCCTTGTAATTTTTCAGTTGGATGGCTGTCCTGCTTCAAACAAAGACATGGAATTCGTTACTTGAAATCCTGAGGGGAGCAAGAATCGGCAGATAAGGTAGCTTCAGAAGAGTTTCTGGATGTGTTTGCCAAATTTGTCCAGGAGGAAGCTCTTTCTCGTGATCAAATTTATAACATGGATGAAACTGGACTTGCCTGGCATTGTCTACCAAGACATACTCTAGTGTGTGCTGATGAAGTAGGACCTTCCGGTGTTAAAGAAGGCAACGAAAGAGTAGCAGTTGCTCTTTGTTCCAGTGCCTCTGGAAATCATAAATGTATGCCATTTGTGATTGGAAAAAGTGCTTGTCTTAGGGCTTTGAAGGGCTTAAAGGTCTTACCCATGATCTACCGCTGTAATAAAAAATCATGGATGACCAAAGAACTCGCTACAGACTGGTTCAATAATCACTTTGTTAAAGACGTTAGGTGGCACTGTGTGGAGGTTGGACTTGCTCCAGACTAAAATTTTGTTGGTATTTGACAACTGCATGGCACATCCTGATGATTTAACTTCAAATAATGTTACAGTTATGTTCTTACCCCCAAACACAACTGTGTTAATTCAGCCCATGGAACAAGGCATAGTTAACAGTTGGAAGTGTGACTACAAAGGAGAATTCCTAAGGAAACTGTTGAACTCTGATAAATTGTTTCAAACAATCAAAGCGTTCATTAAAGATTTCACAATGAAGGACTGCCTGTACTCAATAGCAGGTTCATGGAACAATGTGAAACGTTCTACTCTGATAGATGCATGGCATAAGTTATGGCCAGCATCAATATTTATTGACTCTGAAGTCTGAACCCGAGGATTACAAGTTCAAAGGTTTCATAGCTTTGAAGGCCAAATCAAAGGCTACACAGCTTCTAGCATATGCCAAACAAGCAAATTTGTCAATGATGATTGCGTTTAGAGAAGAAGATATAGTTGAATGGATGGAATCTTCAGACAAGAGTGAAGTCCAAACGATGACTGATGATGAAATCATAGCTAGTGTGATTAATCCTGATGCAGGCAATTCAGACACTGACAGTGAGGATGCTACTACCAAAAAAATATCCTTAGGTGATGGAATTTTGTTGGAAGAACAATACATTAATTTTTTAGAACAGCAGAAATGTGTTTCAGCACAGGAAATAATGATGATTTATAGACTTCAGGAAAAACTTCAACGAGAGAAACCAAATTTAAAACAATTGACCATTGATGGAATGTTTGCCAGCCAGAATGTTTGATTGACCTATACAGTATTTGGTAAATAAAAATTCAATTAATTAATACAGTACTGTATTATGAATTTGTTCCCTATATTTTACTTACGTATTAAATACTGTACATATCTATATAAATTCCAAATACTACTAATTACAGTATCAAATACATATTGCTAATTAATTTTACTAATTATTAAACAAATGAAAGCCTATATAATTCATGCATACATATTTGAACTAGTATCATACAATACGTATGTACTAGTAAATACACACAGGTTCTCTAAAATCTGCAAAATTCTACAATCTGCACAACCTCTGGAACCAAGTTGTGCGGATTTTCGGAATTGCACTGTACTTCAAGTTGACCAAATGTAGTTAAAATTAAAAAAAAAAATGGCAAACCAGAAATGGCATTGGCTGTATTTCTGGTGAATCTCTTCTTTGTTAATGCCATTGGAGATACACAGTGTAAAAAGAGGAAACAAAGTTTGATTTACATAGCTCATGACAATCATGTATTTCATGATCAATAGGAGTTGATAGATAACTATTTTGAGTCACTTAATGCTAGATCCAGGTATCTGTTGGCTACTGAAGCCAATTGAACAGATCATTTTTCAAAGGAAAATTCACAGTGTTTTTATCACCGTTTAACAGGGTAGCTTTCAGTTGGAAACAACTACTGTCTTTTCACCAGTGGCGGCTCGTGGCAACTGAAACAGGTGGGGCCAGTAGCCGAAGTCAAACAATGAAATAAAAAGAAACTGTGATTATTAGGCCAACTATTCAGACCCACACCCTACCCCCAAGATTCCTTTACTCTGCCTCTGTTTACCCCCTTGACTCACAATAATGCCCAAATCAGGCAGGAATGTGTCAACTATTGTATTGCACATGAAAAAAAATTCCTCAGAATAGAATGCATAATTATTAACAGACAAATGTTAAAACTCCTTAAATAAAATTTTTACCTTAAAACATATGAGCATTAATTTATGTTAATTGTGCTTTGTGTTTCTTTAGATTTCTCAACTGAGGAATAATCACAGGATTCACAGGATAAAAAAATGTATTGAAAAAATAACTCCAAATATATGCAGGGAGGGAATGCTTCATGAATTTCGTCCCATATAGAATGAGTACAATACTACCATTTGCATTATTTGAAAGGTTTAACCTTTTTTTTTTTAAAGAACTTGTGAAACCTAAAAACATATATGTACTCATGTGCAAATTATACTTACAGGTTTTCTCATTTATTTATTTATTTTTAACATAGAAAATCCTCTCAGTTAAAACTGAAATTAGTTCTGCAAAGCACTTTGTAAACTTCATACTCTTGGAAACTCAAATTCTTGGGCTGATAAGCACCAAGTTTTTTAAGTGAAGCTTTTCGACTCAAATTCTTGGCTGTGTTTTTTAAAGTGAAGCTCAAACTAAAAATTCTTGGGGTGATAAGCACTGAGTTTTTTTAAGTGAAGCTTTTCTTCCAGATTTAAAGCAAAGAACGGAGATTTTAACAAAATATCCACATCATTCATTGTAATCGACAATCAAAAAAGTCACGACACAAAGAAACAACACATCACCGAGAGAGACACACAGAAAAAACAACTAACTGAACTTTGAGCTTGGTCGGGGTAAGCTTCTCTGTCAACCCACGGCGTTAAGGAAATGGATACTCTCCTGGCCAATCAAATTAGCACGGGGCCAGACAGCCTTTTTTTTTTTGCACACGCGTTAAGGCAGTGTTGTATGTAGGTCATCATACTGAATGAGACTGGGAGGAAATCGTCTCCTCTTCGCTTGCGTAGTGATGTTACTGGGGCCTGTTGTAGCTGGCCCCAATAACCGCACACTCTGAACGGGATCTCTTTCCTCAGGGAATAGTTTTTCGTTTTTGAAGGAAACTTTTCTCTTAGGTAATGGTTTTTTAAGGGAAAGGTTTATCACCATTTTTAGTTAAGAGAGAGAATAAGAATCAGGGCAAAAGTTTTTTCTAAAAATAGAAATTTTTAGGTGGGGCCAGGCCCCTCTGGCGCCTAATGACGAACCGCCCCTGCTTTTCACTTATTACCTCCCTTCCTCAAATAATCCTATGCTGGATGATACTCATACAACCTTGGCTAACCAATCAATTTTTATAGTGTGATGATAGATGGCTTTTTTTTTTTTTAGCTGATTAAAAATTTAGCTGCAACCTTGGCTAACCCGTCAATTTTCCTAAGTGCTACTCTTGTGTGTGATGACAAGCGACACTTGTTTTTGAAAAGATTGCATATCTGTTGTCACTCTGTGTCAACATTTGTGTTATGATCCATTGAGGTTACATTATTCATGATTTTTTTTTTTTGAAATGTGAAATTTTTTTTTGTTATTTCAAATAAATTTTAATCATTTGAAAATTCAGCTATTTATTTGTATGCTGACATCATCAATAGTCAAACATTTAGCATACTTAACACTAACATGATTATCCATTTTAGTTGATATACATGATTATGTATTTTCTTATTAATATTACATGCCTGTCTTAATGCGATTTTAGGAGATTGATAAAAATGTTTTTTTGTAAATGTGTGTCTAAGTGTGTGTGCACGCGTGCGTGTGTGCATGCTTTTCACTAGCACAATTTTCTCTTTCCCTCAGAAAATCTTATATTTGCTTTTTTTTTTTCTTTAGGATTTAAGTTTTAAGATTTATTTATATTCATTTGGGCTGTAGAACCATAAAAGTTCCTTTGTAGTTTAATGCTTTATGGTTAAATTTTACAGGGTTACATCAATGAAAAAATTGGCTTTGTTTTGAGCACCGTAAGTGTTACTGGAGTCGTTACAATTCCTCCAATATGTGTATATACATTGGACTGTCATGCAGGTACGTTTAATTTTGTGCTTTTTTTTTGTAATACTATTAGAACACTAGAGCAAGGTGTGATTGGATGGTATTTATCAGTATTTATAATGTTTTTAGTGTATGGGTGAGAAACAATCAGATTTAGTTGAAGTGGTAGTATATCAGTTTTCCTGTTTAACTTATGTAATTATAAGACCTGAATTAGCCAGTAGACTCGCTCCAAATTAGTCATACAGTCGCGCCCTTTTGTAACGAAGTCGTTAATAACGAATTCCCAGTTACGGATATAACGAAATGTTACATATCCTTTAATATGCTTCCCAAAATGGAAAATAAACTGACGAATGCCTTAAAAACAAAGCAGATTTTTGCAAAAGACATTACGAAAAGATTACACACAAAAATAAAAACGTAGCAGTGTTTTCCCACGCTTCACGAATCTCTCTCTAACTGACGCCAAAGAAACAACCAATCAACAGCAGAAGCAGCAGCTGGGGTCACAGTTCAACTATCCTAGCAGTGGTTGTATCCTATTGGTCATGACCTTCGGCTTCACCACAAGAAATGATACGTGCGTTCCCCGAGGTCGCTGTTACAGCAATCCGGCTCCGCTGGCTACATTGATTCGTAGTACAGCATATCGTGTGCGAAATTTTGGGGTCTCAAAAGCGTATAGTGCTAACTTTGGAGGCGAAAGGGGACATAATAAGGAAATGTGATGGAGGCCAAAAGAAAACGGAGGTGGCCAAAGAATATGGGATAGCACAAAGTTCTTTATCCACAATTTTAAAGAACTGACAAAACATTTTAGCGGAGTTAGCGAAATCTGAAGATGCCGCAAATCGGATGAAGGTACACCCAGCTCTCTACCCGGATGTAGAAGATGCCTTATTTCAGTGGTTTACAGCTGCCAGGGCCCAAAACTTGCCAGTGAGTGGTCCAATAATCCAAGGAAACGCTAGAGATCTGGGCTTGGCTTTGGGCTATGATAACTTTAATCCGGGAACTGGCTGGTTACAAAGATTTAAAAACCGTCGCAACATTACTTGCAAAACTGTGATCGGAGAGGCTGGAGAAACGTAGCTGCAATGAATGAATGGATAACAAATAAGATGGACCACATACTTACAGATTATGCAAGGTCAGACATTTGCAATGCTGATGAAACAGGACTTTTTTTTATCAGATGCTGCCATCTAAGACAATGAACATTCGTGGAAACAAGTGCGAAGGTGGAAAGGCAAGTAAACAACATATCACAGTGATGCTTTGTGTTAACATGGATGGTAGCGACAAACGAAAACCTTTGATTATAGGCAAGTCTGTCAAGCCAAGATGTTTTAAAGGAGTGGATATGTCATCACTTCCTATCATGTACCGCAACAACAGAAAAGCTTGGATGACCCAAACATCGTTTCGTGAGTGGCTTGTCGCGTTTGACAGTGATATGGCAGCAAAGCATCGGAAAATCTTGTTGCTAGTGGACAATTGTTCAGCACACAATGTAGCACTTGCATTGACAGCAGTGAAATTGGTATTTTTACCTCCCAATACAACATCCAAATTGCAGCCTCTGGACCAAGGCATAATTGCAAATTTTAAAAGCATTTATAGGCGGTTTATCGTTGAACGCCTCCTCTTAAATTTAGACAAAGGGTCCGATATGAAAGTCGACATACAAATGGCTACTGACTTTGTTCGCCGTGCATGGAATATGATAACCCCACTGACGATACAAAATTGCTTCCGAAAAGCAGGCTTTTTCCCAAGAGCTAACCATGAAGAAATAGCTATGAGGAAACAGATCCTGTACTCATTCAAATGTGGGACAACATTGTGGAGAAGGAACTAAATGACGGAGCAACACTCCAAGATTTTTGTACTGCTGACGACGTTGTTGTAAGCCCACTTATAACAGATGCTGAGATCCTGGATCAAATTCAAGGGAAGTTAACTGACATTTTGTGCTCTGACACTGAGGAAGAGGATGCAACTACCAGACAGACAGTATTGGCTGCATCAGCAGTATCTTCATTGGACAATGTAGCTAGATTTTTGATGTCACATAACAGGTACACTAGTAGTGAAGCAGAAAAACTAGACTACATAGAAAAATTAATAATGTCATGTGCTGAAAAGAAGAAGCAAAGTTCTTTAGATTCATGGATATATTCAAAAAAGTCTCTACAATGAGTTTTCTTGTATTTATGAACTATGTACATACGCACTTTGTATTATATATACGTATTATAGTTACTGCATATACATACAGCACTTTTTTATAACAAAGTTTTCTCCAGGTCCCTTGGACTTCGCATTATAAACGGGCGCAACTGTATTACTTATTTTCATTCTGAAAGAGAGCCATAACATTTACATTGCACATAATTTTCTTTTGACATCTTTCAAGTTGCCCTCTTCCTTGTATAATACAACTCATTTAACTCAACTACTAATTAAATTTATTTTTCTAAAAACATTGTTTTGCCTTCTTAAAATTCGTTAATTCAGAATTATTTGTGTACAATGCATTTTTAAACACTTATGATAATGGTCGTGCGGTTTTAATACAATTATCAACATTTGAGTATCAAAACACATTTTGTAAACATTTATATACATTTACACTAAGTTAATTTTAAAATTAAGAACAACTTAAAAAAAATCAAAAGATATTAAAAAGGTATGGCATGGTGTTGATCAAGCATCAGACTTCATGTGCTAAAGCTTTCTGTCCAACACTGTGTACATCATTAGAGCACGTCTGCCTGTTAAGGTAGATTGCTGAATGGGAACCATGGGGTCCCACATGTTTGTGTGTGAGCTTGGTGGACAATTCTCTTTAAGTAACATCTATGCAGATATGACTATGACATCCTCTATTGATCAACTTGAAAAAAAGTTTTATTGGAATTTTGCACATTCAGCAGTCAACCGTAACAAAGAAATGTGCTCTGATAATGTCCACAAAGTTGGGCAAAAAGCTTTAGTAGATGAAGTATGAGGTGTTGATGAACACCAGGTCATACCTTTTCAATACCTTTAATCCTTTTTAACTTGTTATTAATATTTAAATTAACTTAGTGTAAATGTATTAATTGTACTGTATTTTTTCTTATGTAATCCGTGGATTATCAGTAAAAAATTTATATATTTAGGTTCTGCGGACTATATGATGATGCAGATAATATGCTGCTTTTTAAAAAAGAAATAATGGCTTTTAGCACTTTGATTTTTAAACATTCCACTTTGTAATTGTTAGGAGAGGTTGTGTATTTAAAAAAATATCAAAAGTGCATTAATAACAGGAAGACATAGTACAATATGAAGATTGAGGACCACGAACAGTTAGACAGAATATTTTTTTATTATCATTTTGACAGAAAATGTGATGCAATGAAAGTGATATTACTTGTTCTTGAGGATGATCATGTGCTGTGAGAAGCTGAAGGTCACAAGCATCCATAGGTACTGCAAGTCTAACTACAGAATCTAACTATGGAACTGCAGTAATGCTGGAAAATCTCATAGTTTTTGCTCTTTATTCACTTGAAAGCAGAAAAGTACTTCAAAATGACAATTTTTGCTATCAATAAGGTACCCCCCCCCCTCCTCCCAATCTATTTCTTTAGACTGCTGAATCACCCTGTGAATTGTGACTTTTCTGTACAAAATTATGGTTTGGGGTCAACATTGCAAGTAAGGATTATACAATGTTTTTTTTTCCCTGTTGATAAAGAAGTGTTTGGAGAGTTTCATGGGAATGTGCACACAAAATCTCTTGGGATTGTTTCCATATATACACTTGGACACTTTTTCTGTAGCATGGAAATGAACTTTGAATGCTGAGAAAAGTTCTGGCAGATGACAAACAACTAAACATGTTTTTAAACTCTGCAGTAGAATTATTTCATGTCCAAAAATTCTGTCGGACATTGCATGAGTTGTAGATATTGCTAAATAATGCAAATGCTATTCAGCGTCCATTGCACAATTTACGGTATATATGTTGTATTTACCAGTTAACTACATGGAGAAATAAGTTTATGTTCTTGTTTTCCTTGTTGTTGAATGGCTAACCACATCAGTATTCTGCATTTTCTCTCTGAGACACTGCTAAATAAATTTGTGGTATTTCTCTCCACAAATTTAATTAGCAGTACCTCAGAGGGAAGTTGCAATATATTGAAGTGTTTGTAGATTTTATTATTTGAACTGCCATTAAAACATGATTTCCATCCTTCAAACACTATATTAAATGATCATGTGCTGGCAAATCTGATTGACACGTGTTCTATCTAGTATCTTTATCTGCCACCCATCCAAAGAGCTATGTCTGCTCCTACTGCCATGTGTCTGCACCACACTTTCACAGTAACAATATATGGACTGTGCACCATATTTAAAAATAATTTTCTCAGCATGCAGGCAAAAGCCTGTTTTTTTTTTTTCATTTGTTAGAGTAAAATTGATTTAAAAACAATAACAATTGCAAATTTCTAAGTGTACTTTTTATGTTTTGAAAAAGGCTCTTTCGTTGAACATAACTCAAAAATTGAAGCAGAAAGAAACTGGTGCGCTGTATTAATGGATCTCTTGCCAAAAGCTACAAAAGAATAATGATTTTTGCACTTTATATATACACACTAATTGTCATAAAATTCCACACACCAAGAAGGAAGCATCGGATTGAAATGAGATTTTAGTAGTGAGATGGTACATACCAAGGACAGAAGTGATTACAATATCACAGCAGCAAGACGATTTCCCGCGGACATACGGTACACATTCCGGTCAGCGTTAGTACCGCATCGGACCGCCTCGTGCTTGGATACATGCAGTGATACGGTCCGGCATGGAGTCAAAGAAACCCCTTATGTTATCCTGGGACAGATTGGCCCACACTTCTTGCAACTAACATTTTAAATCACGATCACTGGGACATGGAGAAGGCCTGTGTCCCACCTGGTCCCACATGTGCTTGATGGGCAGAGGTCAGGCGATCTGGTAGGCCACAGAAGCGTCGAAGCATGACATAGACAGTCCTGGGAAACCCAAGCCATGTGCAGATGGGTGTTATCTTGCTGGAAAATGGCTCTGGGCCGTCCCACCAGGAAAGACAGCACATGGGGCCGCAGGATCTCCTGTACGTAGCGCTGGGCTCTCAACTTCCCTCGGATTACTGTGAGGGAAGTCTGGCTGTATTACGCGATGGCTTCCCAGACCATCACGCCGGCAGTTTGGGACATGTGCTGCAGTACGGTGAGGTCGGTATTGTAGCGCTCACCTGCGATCCTCCACACTCTGGCACAGTGGTTGTCCGTTCCCATACAGAAGTGGGATTCGTGGCTGAAAATTATACGTCTCCAGTCTGGTAGCATTCCATGTTGCTTGCTTCTGACACCACTGCAATTGACGCTGATGATGGTCAGGTCAGGGTTCATTCTAAGATTGAAAGAGGGCAATGTGCAGACTTTGAAAAAGGGCTTAATTCTTTATTTTTATTTATTTTGTTATCTAAATGGAATAAAGTTGCACGTAATATCATAGCTGCCAATCCTTCCGATTTACCCGAAAAGCTTCCGATTTTGGGGCGTCTTTCCGATATTCCGATCGGAAAGCGATTTCTTCCGATATTTCATTCTCCTACCAAAAATCCCTATTTTTTTCTCCCCATTTCAAGAGCAAAAAAAAAAAAAAAGTCTTTATTCCTCTTCAAAAAATACTTAACACGAGATGATTAAAAAGAAAAATTCTCCTTATTTCTGCTGTGATGAGAAAGTGCGAGCGGCATGGTTTTCTCCTCGCCGTGGACTTTTGAATGGATCACTACGGCTGAAAAGTCACGTGCCCAGCCTCAACTTCCCCTGCGCAAGCTGCACAATGCTGGTGACCTCGATTCCCATCATGACCTTGCTCTTCGTAATGAAGGGTTACAATCACGTTCTCTCTCTCGGTGTTTCCCCCTCCTCCCCGTTCTCCGTTTCAGATAACGCATTGTTCATCCCCCGGGTCGGGGTCGCAACTTCTCAGTAAGCCAGCGTGGGGTGTGTCTTGCATTCGAGCACGTGTTATTACTCCCAGTTCGAAATGCTGTTTCAGAACGTAGTTATCGTAGAAAAAATTCAAACAGATTTTAAATCTGTGGAATTTTTAAGCCCAGATCGATACCCAACATGACGAAATTAAGCAAAAGCTGCCAGTTTTGTGAAATTAAAAATGCATTGAGGCATGGTTTCGTAACTACTTCTGTGGCAATAAATTTGACCTAACGAAAGAATGCTACTATAAGAGGAAGTTAAAAAAAAAAAGGTCTAATGTTCATTGCTGGTCCATTAGTCAATAAGTTTTCTACACTTTCCAACCGTGCTTTTTTTTTGTTCGTCGCTCGATAACTTGAAAAATGTCTTGGCTTGATTCAACGAAATTAATATGTTGGGGTACTATTTTTTCCTCTGCAAATTGCATCTCTTTAAGCTGTTACTGTTTTACTATAGCAGTTTTAATTGCATTTTGTTTTCAAGTGTCAATAGATTTAGTATTAGTGATTCACGATGAGCAGCAATATGAAAGGGGGAAGGGGTTACTATAAACATTCCGTGATACGTACTCTGCGGAATTCCAGTGTATTGCAAAATCTTCAAAAAATGAAAAATATGCATTTTGCACTATGTGTCGATGTAATTTCAGCATTTCGCGTGGTGGAAGGAATGATATTACTAATCATATTTCTAGTGCCAAGCACAAATCTAATGTTGACTGCATGGAAAAAAAAAAACTATACAAAATTAACTTCCTTTGTTAAAAGTTAAAATGAACTGGATGCGATTCGTGCAAAATGTTTGTTCACTACGTTTTGAGTTGAGCATAAGTTACGAATTAGTGTCACTCATTTATTTAATTTTTTTTATTTGACTGTCTCATGTCTCTCCGTAAGATAATCCTAGCATGAAAATGGTTTGTTTTTGAAAACATTTTAGTTTGTTCCGTGACGGCGTGGGATACGATCCTATTGGATTTAGGGGTCGAAGGGTATAACATCCTTCCTTTGAGATGCAAGTTTCCATAAAAATAATTTTTTCTCTCTTTATAGATCATAATGATATAGCATAGTAATGAGAAATTATGTATGGATAATCTAAATAAACGTGCCAATAAATTCAAACATCTGTAGTCATATCAATTAAAAGTTGATACTTAATTTAGGTAACATATAATTTTTTAATCGATATGTTCAGTACATTTAATCAATATGCGCGACAAGTAATTTCATTGAATATATCAATTAAAATTTCATCAAATAAATCGCTTTTTTTTTGTACGATTTTTTGTTTCTGAAAGTTGGCAGGTATGTAATGTGCAAAGGTTCAATTATATGAAAAAGGACACATGCTTTTACTGGAGTTTTGAGAGAACTGTAAATGTTAGTGTTTATCATATCAGTAATTTTTCCAAAGTAAGTATCCTTCAAGTAGTATATTTTCATCAATATTGTGTCAGAAACACATTCAGAGAAGCTTTCAGACAGTCTGAAGTCGTTCATATACACTGTTGTCCAAAAGTTAAGGATGGATCACATTTTTATGTAGAAATAAAAAAATTATGTCTGTAGCTAAATTTAGCAGTAGAACTATTGCCAGTCCTGAAGCAGAATTTTTTTCAGGAGTCAGCAATATAGAAAGGGAAAGCTAAAAATTGTCTGCAAGACAACGGGAAGCCTAAATATTATTTTTTAAGTAAAATTTATATTCAAACTAGCTTTGCCCTGATAAGAAAAAAGATATGCTATTTTATGCAGAATTTAAACATCATCCCTTAAATGCTTTTGAATTTTTTAAAATAATAATCTGGAAGTATAATTAATATTAAATAATTTGAAATTCATAAAATGATTTTTTTTTTTTTGCGTTTAGTTAATCGATTAAACTTTTAACTTTCAACTGTCTCCTTTAAAGGATGATATATATTGTGCTTTTATTAGTTCCTGCAGCAATTTTGTTTTATTGGGGGCCTCATCAGCTGATGATTTAGACAGCTGTGTATGATCATGTCAACTTTGAAAATGATAGTAAATATATATATCACATTTCATTTGTTTGTAAAACTGGTACTCATATAGAATTTTTGTTTGGAATCCTTTTGTGCACTGACTACAGGTTTTGAGAAAAATGTACTGAATTTGTGAAAATGTGGTGAAAGCATTTTCATTGATACAATTAAATCCTAAAAAATTATATAATTAAAGTAGAAACAAGGCAAGACTTCTTGTACAGCAAAAAAAAAAAAAAAAAAAAATCCTCTTATCAATGTGAAATTAAATTATCTGGAAGTAAATAAAAAAGGAAAAAATTGTGACCATCAGCTACTGGAATGCTACATAATCAGTGTTCGAAGTGGGCCGGTATGCAATACTGGTAGTTAACAAACATGGAAGTGAGCATACCGCCAGTTAAAAAAACGTTATTTACCATCCAGCAAATGACATTTTTAACGGATAAAATGGATAAATGATTAGCAACTGGGACTGAAAAGACGTTAAGTGCTCTGCTGCTACACTACAGTCTTAGTGCCAAATGACATTTTTAACGGATAAAATTGATAAATGATTAGCAGCTGGGACTGAAAAGACGTTAAGTGCTCTGCTGCTACACTACAGTCTTAGTGCCAAATGACATTTTTAACGGATAAAATTGCTAAATGATTAGCAGCTGGGACTGAAAAGACGTTAATTAGCAGCTGGGAATGAAAAGACGTTGCCAAATGACATTTTTAACGGATAAAATTGATAAATGATTAGTAGCTGGGACTGAAAAGACGTTAAGTGCTCTGCTGCTACACTACAGTTTTGGTGTAGCAGAAGAGCACTTAACATACTGAAGTAGAATGTCTTTAAAATCTTGTAGTTCTGTGCCACTTCAACCACTGTACATAATACATACAGGGTGTCCGATAATTATTGAACACATTACAAATTTATATAAAACAGAACATTAAACAGATAGAAAGAAACTGACTGTACTAACTTACAATGTAACTACACAAGTTAATAAATTTCGATGTGAGATCCCTTGGTTGCTCGTAGTACGTCCAAGCAATACTCGATTTCATGCCATGTATTGGCAAGCATCTGAGGAGTTATGGAAATAATAGCTGCTGTGTACGCTGCTTCAGTTCCTGCAAATCAATACAAGGCGTCTGATAGACACGATCCTTCACAAAAATCCACATGAAATAATCCAGTGGAGTTAGATCTGGAGTGCGAGGAGGCCACGGAAGGGGCCACCATGCCCAATCCATCTGTTGGGGAAATGCTCATTTCGGCACTTACCTACACACGTTGACCAGTGCGGAGGCCTGTCTTGTTGGAAAACGACGTCATATCTTTTGATCTGGGGTATAGCGAAATTTTCTAGCATATCCAAGTAAATGTCACCATTTATGATTTTTTTTGCAGAAAAAAAAATGGCCAATCACTTCTCTTTTTGATAGGGCGCACCACAGATTAACTTTTGGAGAATCACGTTCCAGTTCAATAGCAGCATGAGGCGGTTCACTACCCCATATCCTACAGTTGTGACGATTCACAATACCTGATACATGAAATGTGGATTCATCACTGAAAATGACAGTACTGAGAAAGTTTTCGTCGTTTTCCACTCGGTTCAGCATATCCACAGTGAAATCGTATCACAGAGTGTGATCATTTGCATGCATCTTTTGCACTATTTGAATTTTATAAGCATGAAACTTTAATTTCTTGTGCAAGATATCGTGAACTGTCAATTTCGGAATGCACAGTTCTCTGTTTGCTTTACGAACGAATTTCCTGGGGCTTCGCCAGAAACTTTCATTAATTTGGTCAACCGTCTCACCGCTGACGCTAGGCCTACCGGCTCCTCCACGATGTTCCACATTGCCAGTTTCTTTAAACTGTTTCATCCACCGCTTAATCGAATTCGTTGATGGAGGATTACAAGCATACTCTAATGGTACCATTTTTTAACTTTAATGACAGACTTTAATTCCGGAAGCCATAATACACACATCGCCTTCTGCTGTACAGATGACGTGACTACTGATTGCGCATTTCTCATACATTACTCATCATGCCACACCTAGCGCCATCTATCGGATTCTGGGAATAACAATTCTGCAAAACAAAAATATAGAAACCGTGTTAGTAATATGTGACATACAAAAACAGACAATGCTCATAGTTTTTTTTGTATATAATTTTGTAATGTGTCCAATAATTCTCAGACACCCTGTATATCAAACGGACCATAGGATAAAAAAGCTGAACTTTTTGCCAAGGTGAAAAATCAGAATGCGCAGCAAGAAACTGAATATAACACAGCACGAGCAAGATGGAACTGTTCACTATAATTTATTTATGTATGAACGGATATTAAACTGGTGCACACCGCTGTATTCACAATATCAAATTGCTGAATTCAAAACAAAATAAAATTGTTCTAAAAGGTATTGCTTCAAAGCAGCTTTTTTTTTTTTTTTTTTTGTACTTGCTAGAACATCAGCTCAATTTTGCTCTTGTGTTGCTTTCTTCTCAGAAAGTTCCACAGCCATATTTGTCTTTTGTTAACTCTGCAGCTGCCCAACAGTTGCTTAGTTTTTCCTTCTGTTGATGTCATTCCCTTCCCATTTCTTCATTGTCACTTTTTTTAATCCTTTTATTCTTTCAGGTGACAATAATTTATACATCCTGCTGAAAGAACTTTCAGCCTGAGGACCTTGAATGCATGATATCAAAGCTGTCACCACTTTAGATAAATGGTGTAACTTTCAGAATATGAATTCTTTTGAACACCATGTATCAATTCAGACAAATTTTCAAACATCATCACCTCCGTTTTTTGGAAAAATTTCCCTCCCTTATCAAGCTTAAGTGCAGACATTTATGGGGGGAAAGTAACATTTAACAACAACACACGAAATTGAGAAATTGCAGGAAGAAAAATTACGTTTGTCGGAGAAGTCTTCGCTTCGACCAAATTCCGTTTTCAGAGCTTTCCTCTGTTTTTGAGCTGAAATGCTGTATTTGTGGAATAAAATGATATTTAAGAACACTATTGGGCAGAAGGAACAGTGCACGATGGCAGAAATCTTTGCTGCGTCTAACTTCCGTTTTTGAAAGTTTCAAAGGACGGAATTCCGCCCTCAAACGGAAAGCGACCCCCTCCCATTCCCCTCAAACTTTCTGTTCAGTTGTGCATTGATCTCGAGAATGCCCAAAATAATAACGGAAATGGCGGAATTCTTCCATTCCACGGAAGAATCTTGTGAAGACTACAGGAAAATCTTCGCGTCGTCTCAACTTCTGTTTTCGGAAATCGTTGCCCACAGCTTCCTGCTGAAATACAAACATTTATGCAATACCATGATATTTTGCAATAATACTGGACATAGACAACATTGTGAGAAAAAAATTATGATTACAGAAAAATCTCCACTCCGTTTAACTTCCATTTTCGAAAGTTTTGAAAGACAAAATACCTTCCCCAGGCGGAAAACGCCCCCCCCCCCATTTATCTTCAGTTCTGCATTGATCTTGAGAATGACCCAAATAATGACCAAAAAACAGCGGGGTTCCTCTGAAAAATCTCATGTATGACAAAACAGCTGTGGAAATGCAACAGGGGACGTTAAAAATGTATAGAAGTACGATTTTACTAAGAGAAAATAGTTTTTTTTTTCACCCGAATTTAACTAAGATGAAGTTATCTGGAAGAAATAAAATACTGCGACCGTCAACTTCCAGAATGCCACGGAAACGGAGAACAAAACATTGCAAACGCTGAAAAATATGGCTCTTGAAAAAAACACATACACCCTTAATATAACTGAAACAAAGCTATCTGGAAGTTAAAAATGGAAAATTTGCAACCATCAGTTTCTGGAATGCCGCAGCATAATATGCCCATAAAAACGGAGTAGGGGCGATAAAAAATGTGCAAAAGTGACTTTTGGAAAAATAAAATGAAAAAAACTTTATAAATCTTACTGAGGTAAAGCCATCTGGAAGAGCAAAAAGAAAAAAATTTGGATGTTAACTTCTGAAACACTAACAGCTGCGAAAACGGAGGGAACGCTGAAAAGGCTTAAAAAATATTGATTGCTCTTGTAAAAAATAAAAAATAAAATAATTACATATATCTAACTGACACAATGTTATACAGACGCTAAAAAAAAAGAAAAAAATTTGCGGCCACCAGTTTCCGGAATGCAGCGCAGGACGGAAGTGGTGGAAACGGAGACGCTGTTAAAAAGTGCGCAAAAGTATCTCTTCCTAGCTTCATTATTGAAAGAAAGCAATATTCTTGTTTAGTCAAAGTAACCTGTTTGTAAAACAAGGAAAAAGAAGAACATTAAAATAAAATGAAATGAAACTGAACAAGTGTTACTTCATCGTTCTGGGTGGTGTAGTGGCTACCATACTCGGGCGCCAACCGGGAGAGTGGGTTCGATTCCGGCTCCAGGACGACCAAATTTAAGTTTTCGGATGTTCTCTGACTTACCATCCATGTCATATTTACACCAAAAAGCGGATTCACATCTTCAAAATTCAATTGTTACTTGATCTATCGTCGCACGTCTGAAAGCGGGATCCAACGTTAATAAAATCGCGTAAAAATTTCCCTTCCTTTGCTTTAAAATTGAAAGGAATGCTAGAAACAATGAATGTTAAAGAAATAGTCAGAAAAAACAGTCTGCGCACTTTTCCAAAAATCTGTGACGGGCGTAGCCGTGTTGCGCTGTGTTTGTTCCTGGGGTTGAGTTGAGTAAATAGTTAATGAAATAAATAATATAAACTTTTGAAACTTTGTGAAAGCAATCTGCAAGGATTAAAGTAATCTGCGGCACCCACCGCAGTACCGTATTGACTGAAGGTTATAGTTAGAATACTGATGGCTAACTTCAAGAGGTTTTTAGGATCGTACAAATTTCCTGTAGGCGGGCTGGGAAAGGGAACACGGAGGGTGGGAGCACTTAGGAGGGGATGCAGAGACAGAGTGGTGAGGGGGAGAGTAGAGGGAGCAAATACTGGTCACCTCTTTTGTCAGTAATTTGTACAAATTCGTTCCTCCCCCAGTAGTTCAGAGGGCAGGTCGTTTTGTCTGAAATCTCACGCTTCCTTCTTTCCCTGCCGGCATAGAGAAATAAACAATAAGTGATTGTATCTGATCGGTTCCCGTCTTTTAGGAATCCTAACCAACGGGGGTCATTACGACTTTCTAGACGTAGACGAGAGGTTAATATGGAGTGGGTGCGCTATTTTGGTTTCACAGCAGTGTAGGATTGATTAGAGCAGATCCGCATGCGTTTTGCAGTTTCCATTTTAGAGCAGTCAGGATGGGATTTTTTTAATTTGAAGGGCAGTAGGGCTCATAATTTTAGCGTGAGAGCGGCCAGGGCGGAATTTTAAAAACCTGAAGGTGGGCAGGGCGTGCTACCCCGTGAAAAATGCCTAGAATGAACCCTGACTCAGGTGTTAATGGCAGAAAACACAAGGGCTGTGAAGAGTGCAAATTCACCTCGATCAGGCAAATGGTTCTGGCGACACAGGAGTCCCTTGTGCAGCTGCCACATGTCTCTGGATGCTGGACAAGGACGTCGTTGCAGCTGTGCGTGCCACTCTCACGATCCCACAATCCTCTCTGCTGGTGGTGTGTGTGGTTCATCCAGAGCCTGTCCTCCCTATCTGGGTGCCTTCCCATGTCCATTTTCTCCCAACACGATCACACTGTACTTACTGTCCAGCCAGCCCAAATGGCGGCTGATTCGGTGTGCCAGCCAACCTGCCTCTCTCATGCCGATGATACGGCCTTGTTCAAACTCCGTCAGTTGCTTGTATGCACATCTATGGCGGCTCCTCGGCATGTCTATTGCTCAGGGATATCACCTGACTCTTACTGTGCACTTCGGCACGAATGTGGAGCCGCAAAAATTGTGTTTGCAGCGCTGGTCTTGGATGCGCAGGCATGCAGAATTGCATGAAACTTTAATCATTTGCATATCTGCCCTCCCCGTAGCTATTCCTCTAGTTTCGCGTTAATCACACATTTTTTTCTTCGTGCACAGATTTTTATGACAATGAGTGTATATATGTATAAAGAATTGTATAAATCAGAGATGGCGTTGTGGATAGGATCTGAATATTTGGTGTGGAATGACCCACCGGTCAGATTTTCAATTAATCAGATTACTCTGACATTCCCTAACAGTAAATTTTCTTTGGACTAACTATTTTTGACAATGGACAGTTCACAGCAATTAAAGAGTGTTTACAATGTTTAAAAGTCATATTCATGCTTAGGTGACTTTGTCAGTGCTGCAGATACTTAAATAGTGGATAATAAATTGAGAGATATCATATATTACCCGAAGATATTGAGGAAATGTCTCATCATGACTATGTAATTTGACACCATGTAGCAACTTTGTTTTGCTTATTGAAGTACACTGATTGTGTACTTGTTTCATCTGCTGTTCTGACATGGTACACAAGGTCAATTTCTTGCCTTATTATGTGAGAGAGTTGCTTTAACTGTGAATTTGTTTTTACTTGTGATTTGTTTCAGTTAAAATCTGTGTGATATTAAATCACATTGTCATGCTGGAAATTCTTCTCAAGAGTTTCTTGGCAGTGGTGGATAAGTGCTGAGCTAAAACGAATGTGTAGTATGCTTTTTTTTTTATTATTATTTTGGTTGCACAAAATATATGTTTAGATGGTAGTAACTTCAGAGATATTTTAAAACTAAATTTGACTGTATCTCAGATATCTGGTGGACTTTGGTCATCATAATTTTTTACTAGACACCCCCTGAAGATCTGTTGTGACTGAGATTGATTATGTTAAAGTATTCGTGAAAACCATGTTTTTTTTTTGTGCATAATGTACAAGTGTTTGTGTATGATCTTTGGAAGTAGTGTAAAAATAAGATGGATTTAGTTGAGTAGAAGTTCATTGGAGGTTGTATTTGATAGTTTTCAGAATACAAGGTCATGTGATAGTATATAAGGTTGAACTTGGTACTGCAGAACAGAAATGCTGTTGAAACAAATACAGTAGAACCTGCATATGACGAGGGTCCCTGGACTGAAGGAGAGCCTGGCTATATCTGGGCACTCATTAAATTCATATTTTGGGAAAAATTACCACCATGTAAAAACATGTATTATGTGATGATTTGCGTATATGTTTATATTATATATCCATAGCAATTGGACATACTTTAAAGATTTAATTAATTAACTACATTAGTACTATAGCTTAATAATTCATTCAAGTATATTTAACTTGACAGACACATGGGATCAACCACTGTTAAACTACACAAAGCAAAAACAGCACTGATTCTTCCAGTCACTACCTGAAGCAAAAACAGCGCTGATTCTTCCAGTCACTACCTGAATCAAAAACAGCACCGATTCTTCCAGTCACCGCTCACTCAAAAGGTGAAAGGAGGCAATGGGAACCGTTCCCAGAATTGTTATCTCCTGTTTCCCCCTCCAGTAACATCCTCATTCCATTACTCCTATATCCCTCTCTGCAGTTGTCACCCAGAAATCCATGTAATACATGTGCATGAACCCCACTCATTCTCTTTTTGCCTGAGATTAGGTCGCCTGCTTTCAACTCTGCTGAGACCATACTCCCAAGACATAGCCTCTTGGTGTGGGTGGTTGACAGAATCTTTTGCATAACTCTCTTGTTGATGAGAATTTAATGTACTTTTTCTCATTGCTTTTCTATCAACATTCTACAACTAAGACACCAAGATTCCCCTGTACTGTTTCATTTTCATCCTGTATACCATCATTTCTATTACTCCATTTCAGGACAGTGCACAACAAATTTTCTCTGCCTCATTAAATAGGGAATTTCATTAAAATTTGTTACTTCACTTGCTGAAAGTGATTGTAGGGGTGAAACATAGACTTTCCATGCTAAGTCCCGCCTTCTTTCCGATAGGCGTCCGTGAGTTAATTTAACAACTTCCCCCTACAGCAAATAATCTGAGGTTCTCACTCTCATAATTTATTAATAATAAATTTATCATCCAGGCCCCTCTTCCTCCGCCTTTTTGTGTAATTATCCGCAAATCAAGGAAGGGAGAGAATGGCTACTGTAAGGCACTTCATCAACTTCAATAAATACTTTGTGAATAAGAAAGATAATAAATTTAATGAATCAAAGTACTAGTGAGAGTCTGGTTCCTGTGCCAATGTCCACGTCGACGAATTTGTGTCGCATGCGTCGTCCATCACGAATTGTTCAATCTCAAATCCGTTGCCCTAACGCCACTCTAATATCAGAGTCGTTCCGACTCCACGCTATCTCATCGAAACACTCAGTTTCATGCTAAAAACCAGGAACTGCGTTTCTCGGAGCCTAAAACTCCATACGTCTATCCGTCTTCCAGACACTCGTTGCAAATCTTTTTCACTTTCTCCCGAAGCCTCCAGCTTCACGCAAATAACAGGAACTGCATTCCTCAGAGCATAGACGCCGCATGTCTACCCGCCGTCCAAGCGCACCTTGCAATCCTCGCTTCTCTCTACGAAGCTACCTCTTATCCCCCTCGCCCGGGAAGACCCCTCCTTTCTTTTTTCGGCCCCCCTCTACCACGAGGCGCTGACCTTGTCAGATTCTGGAGCGAACCTGACCTTTTGCCCGCAGGCCAACTTGCTTTGCCTCCGTACCTGAGCCGTTCCCGCTTCTGGGAACTCACTCGCCCTCGCTTATTGTCTCCGTGCCAGACGACTGCATATTTCACATTCCTTCTAACGGACTTCTGTACGTGGAAACCAGACTCTATACAAACAGAACAAAACATACAACAATACTGACATTCTTTCACATGAAGGACGTATTCAGTCCTCCCAGACAGGCTGGCGCCCTTCTAACCTTGGGCATTGTATATGCACACAGGTAATGAAATAAAGTTATTTCCTTGTTTTTATGTACATAAATTAGCACTAGATCATATCTTAATTGATATGCATCTCATTATTACTTTTCGCCCTTACAGTGATCATCTTAGCTTTCCTCTTGCTTGTTAAATCCAAGAGCTTCGTCAAACTTTGTTAAAGGCAATAACGTTAGCTTTGAATTAACATTATACCAAACAAAAGGTCCTGTTTTACTCATTAAACCTGAGATCTTGCTAAATATGGGCCTGTTATAAGTTGGTTGTACTGTGTATTTAAATACCCCATTATATTTACAATGTGGGGTAATCTGCCTTTAACACATTTTATGGAAATAAGTTCTGTGTAAAAAAAGATTTGGGTCATAAATACGAGCCATAGCTGATATGTTTTATAGTAAAAACTTTAGATTTCCAAAAACATTTTATTTTGCGAGCAACTTTGATTGTGGTTTATTACACCTTGTATTAATAAATTTACAAGAACCAAAACCTACTGCAATCTCTCATTCATATGTGGCACAACATACAAAATGTGCCTGATATCACAAACACCTCAAATTTGCATGACTTTTATGTTAGTTGCAGCTGTAATGTTTTGGTCATTCTTCCCTTTTGACCACTTTTAATTTTCTTTTGTATTTTCAAGTTGTTTGTTCTACTGCTGTGCAAAAGAATCGTGTAAATGTTCCTTTTTCTTCCCATGTCTTTTGACCTATTGTAATTGGATTTGTGCATTACTGTATTTTAGGTTTTAACAACCTCATAAATTATTAGCGTTGTGTGTCATCTGCCTCGTCCTTTTTTTCTCTTCTTTTCTTTTTTTCTTTTGTTTTCTTTTTTTTCAGTATATTCAGTTGTTTGTGTTTAGTGTAGCCTGTGTATTTTTCATCTGCAATCCTTATAGCAACAGGATGGGAGATGAAAATTCTGTTTTCATGTATACATCCTTTTCTATGTTGTACTTCATATACATTTCTAATAATTTGCTTTGTTTTTTAATTATACAATCCTGATCTTTAAGTTTGTGGTTTATTTGCTAGAGCATTTCATGACTTTTAAAATAAAGTCCCCTCCCCTCTCTAAAAAATATCCAGACAGTGTGGTAGATTTACTGATGTATCACATTATATTATTTGGAGCAAAGCATTATTTTTTTCTTCACAAGATAACTTTCTTGCTCCAGATAACAAAACTATGACTAAGTAAAATGTTTTAGAGGAGGGGAAAAAAAGAGATAGCCATTGTTTTTGAAAGAGCTTTTATGCATCTTTATTTATATATTTGCATATGAACTGTTGTGTCTTTTTGTATAGTGGCCTCGTCAGTAGTTTTGGGCTTTGTCAGCGTTGTTTTCCTAAAACTTGTGTCATATCACATGGTAAACTTCTGGTGCAGAGAAAAGCAAGCTGCACAAGGTAATCGAAGGCGCAGTGCTTCTGTAGAGCGTGCAGGTAAAAGACAGAGTAAGTAGTCAAAGTATTTTTATATTTGATTGAATAAGGTATGCTTTTTAAGTAGTTTAAATTCAATGTATTCAAAGATTTATCCAAGTTTTGGTGTTACAGTATGTAAGGTTAGTTACTAGTACATACCTAATTCATGATACATGTATGTAGTATGTTTTCTTTATCTTTGAGTCAACCCCTTCCTTAGTATAAAATCAAAATGTACATATTAAGTATCAAAGTACTAAATACCACAGTAACCCCCATCCTCTTCAACTATAATTAAAAAACATTAAGTATCAATTATTTTTAAAAATGCCCAAATCTAAACTTACATTAAATAACTATTAATGACTAAGTGAAAGATCGAACTCAAAACTTCATGCTGCAAGCACTTTCAGAAGCCCATGCTTCCATCTTCAGGTAGAACATCCCATCAGGTCAGCCGCTTTATTAGAAGTAAGCTTTTCGTGAGCATTCTGAATGAAAATAGGGCGTGGATCCATAACCACAGATACACTCATGATGCTTTCTATAGGTTGTGACTTTAGTGCCAGTCTAAAGTAGATGCCACCCTTGTAGCCAAGCACCTAACAGTTCAGCTTGGTTTTTCGTGATGTTCAGGTCTCTCACTAGGTCGTTCAGCTTGTGCTGTGAAATTAAATGAGGCTCTTCCAAAGGCATAGCATCGGATGGGGGGGGGCATAGGGGTAGGTCCTTCCCAAACTGAAAAAGTTGAAAAAATATAAACTGGGTGTTTACCTTTTAGATGTTATAAAGTGTGACATAGAGCCAAAGGAACAATGCTACTAAATAGGGAACATTGTTATGACTGCTTTTTAGCAGTCACTCCATGCATGCAGTCATCTGATGATGGTTTTCATCATCAGAACTGCATGAGGTGCTTTGAAAGGCATATTTTTTTCATCCTCATTAGGGTGAATCAATGGGAGCCTCGCACACCTCCTAGTCTTGGATGTATTAGGCATGTAAAAAACCTAAGTTATGGAACTAATAGCAGTTGAACAGGAACATTTATTCCCCTCCCCAAGAAAAGAAAAAGTTTTCACTTATTTGGTCTTCTCCCCCCCCCCTAATTTTTTGTCACTCTACACATCTATGTGCTCTTCTGATTCAGGTAGATATTTGCAATCAGTAGAATAGGATGGTCTAGCTTCAAAGGAGTTTGATTCTTTGAATAAAGCTCATGTTGAGAATTGGCTTGGACTGTCTTACATAGGTGAAACAGGTCGCAGACTAGAAACTCGTATAGCAGAGCATAAAGCTGCTATGAAAAATTGCTCCAACAAGACTGGTTTAGATAGGCATGTTAGAGAAACTGGTCACAGCATGGATTGGAATTCCCTTAAAGTCATCAGTTTCCAAAGCAATTTTTAAAAAAGAAAGCTAAAAGAAAGAATAGAGATTGAGAAAAATAAAAAATTCCACCATCAATGACTGCAAGGGATTTTCCCTGCCTAACATCTGGCAGGATTTGTTGAAAAATAACCGTAACCACGAGTGACGGGAATAAGTGACTACAAAAGACAGCCTGAAGAAGGAGAAGAGTTTTCTCTGAAAATTTGCAATTAAAATAAAAAAAAAATCCCAGTAAGTATTCCCATAATAGTAGTTTTTGATTAGTACAGGAGTTTGATGTTTCGTTATCCAGGGCCCATTTTTCTGGCGGTTGGGAATTGGTAGGGAATCATCCTGTTTAACAGGTCTCATGACTAATGGCAAATTCATGTAAACTAGGGCGTGTTTATTTTTCGAGGAAAAGTAAGATATGTTAGTTAAACAGAAACAGCAGTCAGAAACAGGGTCCTTTGGTTCTATCCAAATCATTGGGATAGCAAATGGCATTGAAGGGTGCATGCCGTTTAACCAACCTCTTAAATATTGCGAATATTTGCTGCAACATACATGAGGCACCCAAACCATATCTTGAGCACCAAGTTTGCAACCAAAGTAGCACCCATATGCTAAAGATCCAGACTTACAAATTTTGCTAGTAGACATTGGCCACCAGGACCAAAATTGTTAGTGGCCATATAAATAACCTCAGTGGCCAAACTTTGAAAAAAAATCAAATTGTATATTTCATACTAAATTATTTTTATAAAATTGCTTAGTAAATATCAGTATGTTTTATTTTGCATATTTCAGTTATAATATTCTTTAAAGTTGAAACTGAAGTAATAAAATAATGCAGGAGACTGTGAACATCGCGTGGGGAGGGAGTGCGCTTACTGGAGAAATCTTTGCACTGTCTGACTTCCGGTTTTGGAAATTTTCCCGCTATTTTTAAGCTGAAATACAAATATTTATGCAGTTAAATATTACTTAACAATAATACTGGGCAGAAGCAACATTGCGAAAAAAAAGGAATTTTTTTCTCACGATGTTGGAATTACGATAAAGATGGAATTCCGTCCTCCGACGAACACCCCCTGTCACCCCCCGCCCCCGATTGTGTTCACTGGTTCATTGATCTCGCGAATGACCAAAACAAGTTAGTAAAATCGTGCAATGCATTGATTATGATACGCTTTCCAACATACCAGAAATCATTACTCAAGTTATGAGGATAATGACTGTGGAATAAATCTTGGTCTTGTGCCCTGAATTTTGATCCCATTTCGATGATATTCTACAGAACCGGTTCAGTATACCTCCAAAATAACAAAGGTAAAGTTTTGTTGGAATGGAAGCATTTTTACGTAAGTTATGATGCATAAGTGCTATGGAATAGATTCCGCTCCTGTGCCCTAACCTTTGACCCCATTTCGCCCATTTAATAGGCAGGCCCCTACAACATACTGACATTTCATCCAGATCAAAGAATTTTTATGTAAGTTATGATGCATAATGTCGATGGAAGTGATTCCGCTCCTATGTCCTGACCTTTGACCCCATTTTGCCCATTTTCAATAGGGTTTGTCCCCAGGTGGTCCCCTACCATATACTAAAATTTAATCGAAATCTATTTTCAATAAGGTTTGTCGCCAGGTGGTTTTCTACCACATACTAAAATTTAATTGAAATCGAACCTTTTTTGCTTTAGTTATGACGCATAACAGCAGTGGAATGGATCCCGCTCCTATGTACTGACCTTTGACCCCATTTCGTTCACTTTAAATAGGGTACCTTCCCAGGTGATCCCCTATCAGATACTAAAATTTCATTGAAATCGAATGATTGTTACGCGAGTTATTGTGCGGACGGACACAATCACACAACGCGTGACGTAATGAGGCAGATGGGAATCGCGACCATCACTCGCCGCAAGTATGACGTCATAAAACTTTAATAGGATCCACACACAACGCGTGACGTAATGAGACAGATGGCGTGACCACGCGCCAACATTCTCAAACGCGGCGAGATTGTGACGTCATAAGATTTCTAAGCATTGGTAACATTAATGGAATAATGGAGCAACGCCATCACTATAAACGTTATAATTCGGCGTGGTTATTTAACCCACTGAACGAATTCTCCTAAAGTCGAGATCAAGCTAAATCGATTTCTAGTACCAGAAAACAGTAGGTTAACGACTTTCATCAAAATTCTTGGAGCTGTTTTCAAAATAAAATGTACATACAAACATACAAGAATTGCTACTTTAAGGTGGACGTCAAGTAATTTTGCTTCCTATATTTCCAATGGAAAAACTTCTGTACACATTTTCTTCACAATTAATGCGTTCCCAAGGATGAAAATTTGAACATCGATTAAAATATCTTCATTTTATAACTTGCAATACTTAATATTTTCTAAAACATAACCATAATTATGCAATTCAACATTTGTTTGTCTACTGACGTCATGAAAACACAGGTCGCGCCATCTTTTTTCTGGACAATTAATGCATTCACAAGGATGAAAATTTGAACATTGATTAAAATAGCTTCATTTCATAACTTGGAATACTTAATATTTTCTAAACCATAACCGTAATTATGCAATCCAACATTTTTTTGCCCACTGACGTCATCAAAGTACAGGTCGCGCCATCTTTTCTCTGGTTTCAACACAACCAAAGGAAAAGTTATCGATTTTTATGATTATTGTTATGTTTTAGAACATATTAAGTTTTCCAAGTTATAATACGAAGTTATTTTAATCGATGTTCAAATTTTCATCCTTGGGAACACATTAATTGTGAAGGAAATGTTTACAAAACTTTTTCCATTGGAAGTGTAGGAAGCAAAATTACTTGACGTCCACCTTAATAATATGGGATAAGGGCAATGGAAAGGATCGCAATCCTATGTCCTGACCTTTGACCACATTTCGTCCATTTTCAATAGGGTTCGTCCCCAGGTGGTCCCCTACTACATACTGAAATTTCATCGAAATCAAAACATTTTTACGCAAGTTGTGACGCATAAAGGCAATGGAATGCATCCGGATCTTATGTCCTGACCTTTGACCCCACTTCACCCATTTTGAATAGGGTTTGTCCCCAGGCGGTCTCCTACCACATAGTAAACTTTCATTGAAATCGAACCATATTTACGCAAGTTATGACGCATAAGGGCAATAGAATGATCCCGCTCCTACATCGTGACCTTTGACCCCATTTGTCCCATTTTCAATAGGGTTCGTCCCTAGGTGGTCCCCTACCACATACTAAAATTTCATCGAAATCAAACCATTTTTACGACAGTTATCGTGCGGACTGACGGACAAAGCTGGAGCATATACGCTTCTTCAACCTACGGTTGGAAAGCGTAAAAAGGCGGAATTCCTCGATTTCGCGGAAGAATCTGATGCCTGAAGATTACGGGGAAATTTTTGCGGCGTCTAACCTCCGTTTTCGCACATTGTTGCCTACAGTTTCAAGCTGAAATACTTTTATGCAATAAAAACATATTTAACAATAAAACTTTACACTAAGGCAACATCGGGAGAAAAAAATTACGATTACTCTAACTTTTTCACTTCGTTCAACTGGTGTCGTGGCATTAGCGGACAGAAATGCAATGAGTAAGAAATACCCACCCCTTCCCAGACACAGGACGAATAACGGTGTAGAGGGTTGGATTTGGAAATTAATTATGATTGTAAACCAAAATCAACCAAGTGTACAGTTGCTAGTGTACATTTTAAAGTAAGAAGCAATGAATGTTTCACAGAGTTTGAAAGTTATAGATTTGGGACAAGTAGGAGAAAAAAAGGGGGAAAAAATAAGCTGGACAGAAGAATCGAAAATAGAATCAAATGACCAGGAAAAATGCATGAGAGCCTTCAGCTACATTACCGAAATGCATTAGAAGTATGATATTTCTTTATTTATTTTTAATCTGCAAATTAGTTGCGTATAAGTATAAAACATTTTAAAATGAAAAAATACAAAAAAAAATACAACAAAAAATATGAAAAAATAAAAAATGAAAATGAAAAAATACAAAAGAAATAAAAAGTATGAAGAAAAGTACAAAAAAAGATGAAAAAAATAATAACGAAATAAGAGAAAACATTTTTTTTTGCTATTGCATTATTTTTTTCATGTTTTTTTTCATATTTTTTTGTATTTTTTTTTGTATTTTCTTCATATTTTTTATTTTTTTTGATGAACGGTGAGAAGAACGTAGGCTTATCCAACGAAGGAACCACGTGATTGGAATTTTCTCATTTCCGATTGGTCAAGTGGGGAATCTGTACAGATGTGTACGGTGAGAAGGGAAAACAATTCCGGGAAGGGGTGGGTGTTTCTTACTCATTGCATTTCCATCCGCTAATGCCACGGAACCATTCAACTACCGTTTTCGAAAGTTTTGAGACACGAAATACAGTCTCCGGACGGAACTCCCTCCACCCACCCACCCGCAAATTGTCTTCAGTTTTATTCTGATCCTGAGAACGATATAAATGATGACAAAAAAAAAAAAAACGCGGAATTCCGCGAATTCGCTTAAGAATCACATGCATATCATAAAAAAAAAAAAAAAAATTCGTAGTTTCCGTAGTTTCGACAGCGAGGTTCGTAGTTCCATAGTCAGCTCGCAGGTATGGAAATATTATTACAGTACAACCTCGAAAATCCGGAATCGTCCGGAGATCCAGACTATGCCGATTCCGGATTTTAGAATTTTCCAATGGACTATGCAGGCTTTCAGCGAACATTGATTAAACATAATAAAAATGAAATTCCTAACTTCTAAAGTTTTCATCGGATTTTGACGAAATTTCACATGAGAGTTTATTTTGACGTGTCTTGGTTACTGTAAAATTTGCATTCAGTTATTTAAAAAATTGGAGAAATTAAAAAAAAAATTCTCCCAGTTGGACTTTCCAACGCAGACAGTTGAGCTGTCCACCACAGGCTTTCATCCCCACCGCAACCTTGCGGACCGCGTTCCCTCACGATGACCCATCAGCCCTAGTGCATTCTTTGTGATCAAAAACTGACGCCCTCACCTTTCTATTAACCTTTTTTTTTAATGCTGTTCAAGCAGAATGAAAAAGGTGATGGGCGACTTCCGTACAACTAAAATTTTGTGTCATTTTGTGCGATTTCCGTACATTTGGAGTAGAATTTTTCAAAAATGTGTGAGTTCTGTACAAGTTAAAAAAAAATTTCCATACAGTACAAGTTAAATTAAATAAATGTTTTTCCCATACAGGTCGCCACAATTGGTGATTTAATCAAACATTTTTAGTCGCCACGACGATGAAGTTTATCGCCAATGGCGACCGTGAGTCTGGATCTTTACCATATGCCTTCTTAATCACCGGAGAAATTACTTTACTTTGGGCTTTTGTAGTAAATTCACAGCACATGTCACAAAAGAGATTCATAGCGTTTACACATTAGCACTTCCATGACATTGTTACTACCCAGGAGTACTGCATAAAATGCTCTGAACAGCTCCACGAAGAAAGAGAGGTTTTACTTCTCACAAACAAAACAAATGAAAGCTCTGACCGACCAGGAATGAGTCATATAATGAGAGGAGCACATTCGACCTTTAGCTGAATACCAGGTTTCAACCACACATGCGTGCCATATGTTCCCATTTCACAAGAAATGATACCCATCCTATCACCACAGCTTTAGGTGCTAGGGGGAAAAATGAATTTGTTTTCACTTTTAGCACATACTAAAATGAAGTATTCACAATGTTTTCAGTCAGGGAAAATTTTATTGTTGTACAGTGTTATAATAACAGACAGTTTCATTTGATTAGGTGACACAGAATATAAAACATAATAGCTGTAGTACTTTGATTGATATGTAAAATATGTATTATGAGCCTGTAGGAATACAATGTAAAGGTTTCTTTTGGTAATTCAGATTAGTACAGATTTTCCAACAATTTCCTTGGAACATTTTACTTCATGTGTTTTTTTATGAGTTGGAGTTCAATTGAATGGATGGACAACTGCTTATAGCCTAAGTGTTGCTCACAGTGGTCATTAATCCCTCACCCCCCACTCAAAAAAAAAAAAAAAAAAAAAGTAATGATAAAGATTTTCCAGCTGGAGCTTTTGCTTATGTTCATTTCTGACACTTAAAACTAGAGGGAGTGCAGTAGAAAAGTTTTAATAATGGGGGAGTTACTGCTGCTGAATAGTCAAAGGGTAAAAAAAGGTAACTGAAGTAATGAACTTATTAATTAGAGAAGTACTTTTTGTAATCATTCTTCAGCCTTGCTAATGCTGAAGCGAGATGTGTTTGGTCTAAAACTGGAAAAAATTGCAGCTGTTTGGATGCATACACATAACTTCTGCATATGTAATGGTTTTTGACTGTTCAAACCCCTAGAACTTCAGATAGAATTTGATGACTTCATGGGAGATTCAATTTGCTGGCTTTGGTAAGAATTCTAGATCAAGACTGTATCTCGTTAATTTTTTTTTTCGCATACGATATGAGGGAGAAATTATTTTGTGCCACCTAAGACATTTATGAATCAGAATTTGCATCCAGTGCTGTATTAGCATATATAGTTTTGGATGCACCATTTCTTTTTTAATATTATGCTTACTGCAGCCTTGGTTGGTGGGGTTAATCCATAGAATATGATGCCTTAGTGAAGATGGAAGCTTCAAATTTTCTTTCATGGGTAATTTGCCGATGATAGATACATGGTGGCGGTATGTTTAGGAATGCTGGCTGGCTTCTTATAGCAAGTGGTCTGGGTTTGAGTTATGACATTATTTTCTGCACATTCTGTTTTGCTTACTTAAGTGAATGCTATATCTTTTTAGAGGTAGTTCTGAGCAAGAATAAATATTAAAAGCAATTCATCTTAGGATACCATTATTATGGAATAAATTTTAAATACTTGCATCAGCTCATTAAAGTTCTTTTTGTTTAGTTTTGTTTTCTTAATATCTAAAATGAACTAACAGTTACTGATAAAGTCGGGACTAACTAATTGACCAGTGGGTTAGCTGTGTTTCTGGCAGAACTGAAATCCAGCTGAATCCTTTTTAATTTTTAGTGGAATTATCATATCTTCTCTTTATATGTAGGTCATGCCAGAATTACGGATGGACATGCTCGTAGACTTGTTCATTTCACTATTGGTAAGTTAATGGTTTAATCTCAACCCAGTAACAAATTTGTATGATGAAGCTTGCATGTCCAAAGGTGGTGGTTGTCTCTGGGTAACTTGTAAAGTAAACATAGCTTGTGCACTTAAAATTTATCAGTACTGAAAAATTCCACTTATGTGGTCAGATGTATCCACTTTCATTATTCTTTAAAACAATGTATTAAAGTATTAAAATTCTGTGACAAATGGTTATTTTTAATTCTTTTTAATAAATTTTAATTTTAGCATCATTTACCTGAAATACACCATATTGACAAAAGTCACCGCGACACCCCCTCAAAAGCAAATGAATGGATCCACTGCATTGTTAAGATGCGCGGTACAGCTGCAAATGGTTAAAAAACAAGCCTGCAGCTGACTGCGATCATATTGCACTGTGAGATTGAGTGAAAATGTCACGGCAGGAAAGAACTGACTTTGAGAAAGGAAAGATTGTTGGGTGTTATATTAGTGGGTTGTCCATAAGAGAAATCGAGAGGTGTTCAAACATATCCAAATCAACGGTTTTGGATGTACTGAATAAGTGGAAGACACATGGCATGCCTGAAGCAGCAAAACATACAGGCAGACCAAAGAAAATCAGTGATAGAGGACATCAAAGCCTCAGAAGATTCGCTACAGCTAATCGACGGAGTACTGCACAAGACCTCAGTGTACAAGTGAGTAAAAATGCTGAAACCTCGGTATGTACACGCACCATTCGCAGAGAACTTCATTCCATTGGTTACCGTGGTTGTGCGGCTGCTCATCAGCCTTTCATCTCCACTCAGAATGCTACTCGTCTTTTAGCATGGTGTAAAGAACATTTATCGTGGACTGTAGATAAATGGAAACAGGTTCTGTGGACATGAATGCAGATACACGATCTATCAGTCTGATGGCCGTGTCTACCTCGATATTCTGGACAATTATGCCCTACCAACTCTGTGGCAATACTATGGAACCGAGCGTTGTTTGTACCAGCAGGATAATGCACTGAACAATAAAGCAAGGACTGTTACTGTGTGGTTTGATGATAATTCCGTATCGTGTGTGGACTGGCCAGCACAAAGCCCTGATCTTAATCCTATAGAGCACCTACGGGGTGAATTACAGCGCCGCATAAGCAGTTTGGAACAAAGGCCTACTACTAAGCAACAGTTAGCGGCAGTATTATGTGCTGAATGGAAGCGCATACCTATTGCTGTGTTCTAAAACCTTGTTGAAAGCATGTCTCGAAGGGTCAGTGCATGCATTAAGGCCAAAGGTGGACCAACACCGTACTAATGTATGTCAACAAATGCTATGTTGTGTTTCTCTTCTAGGTGTCCGGTGACTTTTGTCAATATAGTGTACGTTTAAAATGTTATATGTATGTGAGCATATATGCATGTGTGCTGGTGTTATAACAATATAGCACTAGCTCACTGTTGCGTGTTTGCCATTCATGAATACATGTAATAGTTAAAGCACATTAGTCAGTTAAATGAAGGTGTTCTGGAGGTAAATGAAGTGTAAAATCAGAAACTCACTTAAATGTATTCAAAAGTTTGGTTAACTATGAAACTTACTATTTTCTCATTCTTAATGTATACCTGGGTAAGTCAAAAGTTCGTTCCCATTTGCAGCTAAATATGTAGTTAAATGATGCAAGAAAGCCATACACACTCACCCCATTCTGCAAAGTACAGGCTGTTGTTTTGCTCAGACCTTTGCCAATGTCCCATAGTAGTAGGCAGATTTCAGGGAGAGAAGCTCTCTAATGCCAGATTCCACTTCCACTCTTGAAGTGTTGTCCTTGTACCGGGTTTTCCAAAAAATACCTACCAAGTTTAAATGGAGATAACACCACAACAGCTGCAGAGAATGTAAAGAAATTTTAACATTGTACCCAAAGATAGTTGGAATTTGTGATACGCCGGTGTTTCTGTTTTTTTACAGGAGTCGAGAAAATGACAACATACACCATAGAGCGACATACTTGTACCTTCATTGTGAAAGAGTTTTATCAATCATTGGACAGTCAGGAAAAGGTGAGGGCATTCCAGAAGAAGTTCAGCATCGGACCCGGACCAGACAAACACACTATAAGAAACGTCATCACCAAATTTCACACAACAGGGTTGATGTTGGACGATTGAGCCCAAATTGGTAGGCCGTCCAAATTAAGGATGGAAACCAATGATAGAAGGGTGCGAGAAATATTTGACAGGAGCCTTAGAAAGTCTATCTGACGGTCTGCGCAACAGTCGGGGCTGACGCACAGCAGTGTTAATCGCATTCTCACAACAGGTCTGCATCTGTTCCTGTACAAGATAAAGACACAACAGCCTCTAACATCAAGGAATATAAGTGCAAGGCTGACGCGTGTCGAGACAGTGCTGAACAGAATTGAGGCACAAAACATTCGACACAGTGCTCATCTGGTTTTCGGATGAGGCTCATTTCTACCTCAGCAGCTTTGTCAACAAACAGAAGTGGAGGTTTTGGGGGTCTGCTAACCCACATGTTGCTATTGCTGCAACCCTTCACTCACAATGTGTGTCTGTGTGGTGTGCCTTGTCACGATGTGGAATCTTCGGGCCCTGTCTTCATCAATGAAATGTAGAATCCACAAGATATCAGGCAGTGTTGGAAACAGCTTTCATTCCATGTGTGCAGGATTTCACTAGTGGTGACCTGCGAGGTCAGTGTTTTGTGCAAGACAGTGCATGTCTGCATCGTACAGCACCAGTATTTTCTTTTCAGTGCTTCGCAGACATTTCTGAGAACACGTCATTGCCTTGGACTATCGCAAACACTATGGCACCAGAGTGGATTGGCCACCCTATTCTCTGAACCTCAATCTGTGCAACTACACTAGTGTGCAAAAATTGAGGACGAAGAGGAGAAATGAGCATAACAGCGGAATGAGCAGGCAGAACGGACCGAAAGACCACTCAGGAGATAGACTAGGGTCTGGTACAGTACGGCATGCTCATATATGCAGCATGACGTGGGGGGGGGGGGGGGGGGGTGGAAGGGTATAAAGCACACGGGCGGTGTACGCTCAAACTATTGCACGGTGTACATCGGTTTGAACGACGTCGAGTTGCTACCACCGTGTGATATGGCCAACAGGCAATCCAGTAGATGACATTTGGATGACTTTACCTGAGGTCGCGTCATTGGGAAGTTGGAAGAAAATTGAAGTGTGACTAGTGTGGCCGAGAAGTTCGGGATCGCTCACAGCATCGTTTCACGAGCTTGGAGAGCCTTTCAAACGACCGGAACAGCTGCCCGAGAGTTTAGCAGTGGTCGTCCTTGAGCAACCACGGCAGCAGACGACCGGTATATTGTCCTACAGGCGAGAAGAGACAGACGGCAGACAGCAGGAGAAATTGCAAGACAGATGCAACAGACAACTGGACGTCCGTTATCGCGTTTTACCGTGGCCAGGAGGCTGCACAAAGGTGGTCTATTTGCACGACGACCAGTACAGTGTGTGCCATTAACGCCTGCTCATCGGAAACAGCGGTTTCTGTGGTGCCAGGAACACAAGAACTGAACACATCAGCAATGGGGTCGAGTTCTCTTTACCGATGAGAGCCGATTTAGTCTGACGAGTGATTCTGAACGTGTACACATATGGAGAAAGCAGGGAACACGCAATCACACCTCCAACATCATCAAAAGGGACCGATTTGGAGGTGGCGGAGTTCTCGTTTGGGGCGGTATCATGCTTGGTAGCCGTACTGACCTCCACATCTTCCAAGGAGGTTCAGTCACTGGTGTCCGCTATTGTACGAGGTTCACCTGCCTCACATGCATCTGCTTAGAGGTGCTGTGGGTCCTGAGTTCCTTTTCATGGATGACTACGCTACACTTCATCGTACAGTGGCTGTCGCAGAGCTGTTGGAGAGTGAAGATATTCAACGCATGGATTGGCCCCCAAGGTCCAATCGAACACCTAAATCCAATCGAACACGTGTGGGACCTTCTTGGGAGATACTTGGCAGCATGTCACCAGCGGCCAGCAATGATTCCGCAGCTGCGATTGGCGCTACAAGAGGAATGGGCCGCGATGCTCAACAGCTCCTTGACAACCTCGTCCTCAGCATGGACAGACGTTGTAAATCCTGCAACGCAGTCAGGGGTGATCATATCCCCTACTAAAGAATGGATTTTTCTTGGCAGCCGCCTGTCACATGGAAATTTTTGTCTTCTGTCCAGTTGTGCTCGAAGCTACCTTTTCAATAAAGTGCCTTTGTATCCTTTGGGTTCCTTGTTTGGACGGTTTTGCTGACTTGTCCCATATTCTTACTTCTTGGGGATCTTATGGTATGATTTGAGTCAATGTGAAGCACTTCTGCACGATGTTACATTCGAAAAACCGTCTCGTCCTTAATTTTTGCACGCCAGTGTATTTCTTATGAGGTTATCTTAAAGACCAGGTGTACCAGCCCAACTCATGGGCATTGGAGGAGCTCTGAACAGCTACTGAACATGAAATCTGTACCCTTACCACTGACTTGTGTACCGTGTAGTCTCCAATTTTGTACTGCAGTTATGTAGCATCATTGCAGTCAAAGGCAGACACATCGAACATGTTATAATGTATATTCAGTAGTTTTGAGTGTAAAATGTAACTTGGCTTTAATGAAGCAGTGACTCAGGGTTGGTACGGTCCTTAAAAGTCCTTAAGAACTCCTTATTTTTGATTTCCATTTGTAATGCCCTTAAACGTCCTTATTTTTTAAAACAAGTGCTTATCCCCCTCCTCCCGTCTTGTTTTTGTGCTGCTGTAATGGGCATTGCAACCCTGCTCCCATTTTTGTTTGTGTGTCTGTAAATATGCTAACCTGTCCACCAGGAAAGCTTTTTTCTAGCTCATTGAAGAGAGATAATCCCCTGGAATGTTCTTAGAAATGATCTCCCTTCAACACCCCACCCCCAATCCCCCCTTTCCCATTGTAGCCTGCATGACTTACCTTGAGTGACCTTACCAGTGGGATTTATATCTGTGTTGTGTGTCTTTTCAGGGGTCAGAAGGTCAAAGCAAAGGTGGGGAGGGGAGTTGGGTGGAGGGGGGGTTCTGTTTGACTTCTTTGCAATTTATGGTGTCAGTTGTCTCATGTCTGATTGTGTGAGGAATGAAGATGTGTTGCAGTTGTGTGATGTGAAGCAAAATGTTGTTAGCAAGGTGGAGACCAATATGCTTCGGTGGTTTGGCCATGTTGAAAGAATGAGTGATGAGATGCTTACTAAGAAAATCTTTTTAGCCCAAGTGGCGGGAAGAAAAGGCAGAGGAAGACTTGGGTGGGTCATATTCAGGAGTGTCTGCATGAGAAAAAGATTATGAGTATGAAGTATAAAAGATCTTGTGTACGGCGTGTAATGGATATCAGTGAAGCCCGAGTTGTATGTCAAGATCACTGTAAATGGAGAAGTTTGATATGACAACAGTAACTAAAAATATCTGGTAGCTTGTATTTCTTTTTGGAGCTAACCTCTGAATCTCAGAGAACAGCTTAGTGATATGAATGTATGATGTAGTTGTCTCATCTGGTCTGATCTACCAAGTGTCTACTGCTTTACCCAACTCACCTTGCTTCATTGTCACTGTGTCTCCTATTTGTCCTTTTTCTTTTCGGCGTGTATTTAATTTTGTCCTTTGTGGGCAAAGTAGCTTATATTTGGGGCAAAATGCCTGGTACATGGCCACTAGCACTGTTTAATCCCCTACATCTGTATACACTGAAAAGCAATTGAATTAGAGACAGCTGGCATTATGCAAATGTGGTGCTGTGGACGGCCCTGTAAACGGAAACAACATGGTATATGTAGCTATCCAACAATATAAGGAGTGATGCGACGGGAATCAGTAAGAGTTGAACGCAGTATGGGTAAGACGAAGGATCTAAGCGCATTTGATCGTGGGCAAATTGTCGGGGCTCGATGAATGGGTCACTCCATCTCGGAAGTCGTGCAGACACTGGGTTTTTCAAGAGCCACTGTGTCACGGGTGCACCGTGAGTACATCGAATCTGGTAAAACCATCCCTGCAAGGGCCAACTGTCGTGGACAACAGAGTGTGGATGAGCGGGGTCATCGTCAGCTAGCTTGCATTGTACCAGCAGATAGGCGGGCCACAGTGCAAGAAATCACTCGGCAATTTAACGCTGGTGCACAAAAACGTGTAAGCAGCCACACCATCCAGAACCATCTCCTCGCTATGGGGTACAGAAGCCATCATCCCACGAGGGTACCACTGCTGACCGCACATCACAGGGTGCAAAGATTAACATGGGCGCGGGAACATCACCACTGGACCCTAGACATGTGGAAAAATGTTACCTGGACTGATGAGTCGAGATTCACGTTGGTACATGCGGATGGCACAATACGAGTACGGCTCAAACCACATGAAGCGATGGATCCTTCTTGCCAGCAGGGCACTCTTCAAGCTGGTGGTGGTGGCATTCTTGTCTGGGGACTGTTTACGTGGACTGAAATGGGACCTGTGGTATGTGTGACATCGTCCCTCACAGGTCAACGTTACTGGGATATCCTGGACGACCATTTGCTCCTGTTTGTGCATCTTCAACATCCCACTGGGGACCTCATCCTGCAACAAGACAATGCACTGCGCCATTGCTCCTGAATTGTATCCGAATGGTTGGATGAACACTCCACCGACATGACCTCGCTTCCTTGGCCAGCTAGGTCACCTGACCTCAATCCCATCGAGCACATCTGGGATGCCATCGAAAGAGATGTTTGAGGCTCTGACCCCCTTCATAAAATCTTCGTGAACTGTGAGAGCTTGTTCAGGGGTCGTGGATCCGTATGGCTTCCCAATGCTTTCTGTGTCTTGTCGAGTCCATGCCGAGACGAGTCGCCGCCGTCATCAGGGCGAAAATTGGTGCTACACGTTACTAGACAGGTTTCTCTAATTCAATTGCTCTTCAGTGTATATGCATACTGTCACACACACACCTGGTGATATTCCAATGACCCAAAATATCATTTGCAATGTAAGTCCATAGAAAGTCCTTACTTTTTTTCCACAGAAAAGGGTATTAACCCTGAGTATGTTAGCTAGTGTTAAATTTACATTTTCTTGCCAAAGAAAAAATTTCCAGTTGTACATTAATGGTGAAAGTGCACGATCCACATACTTCAGTAGTTTGTAAAGAAGACCCCATTTAAGACTTATTTAAAAATTACATCAGATAGCAATAAAAATGAGTGTTTCAGTTTTTAATATATGTATACTTTATCAAACAGAGGTCATCCCTCTTTCCACGTTTATAAGTGAGTCATGGAAAAATTCTCATTGGCCGCCACCGGGAATCAAACCTAGGGTCATACGCGCCAGATATGCTTCCACTGCACCACAGCGGCCTCAAATTCCTCCAGACTCGCATATCTGGCATGTAACTGGTAGACCCTGGATTCGATTCCCGGTGGCAGCTAATGAGAATTTTTTCCGTGACTCACTTATAAACGTGGAAAGAGCAATGACCTGTGTTTGATGTTCCTAGTCCACTTCAAATGTCTATATTAATTTATATTTTTACCAACTAGTATTATATCCTAATGTAAATCACGGCTGAGGGTTTTAGATAAGACTATCTTGTATTCCTAAGATGTGGACTGATGATGAGACCATCACATGGCTCAGTGTTTTCTTGAAGTAGGTTGGATTAATACATAAATTGCTATAATGTGAATAAAGGCAGATCTCACTCATAAAATAGAAAAAGTGAAGACTGAAAGTAGAAGCATGGTGTTTACAATATTGCTACAAAACAGCTAATCTCATTGCTTTATTGAAGTGACAGGATTATCAGGCATCAAAGATAATTTATTTTCTTTCAATAACCCCTATGCATTTTATCGTTGAAGCAAATTGATTGTACTCTGCATAAATTAAATTATGGATGTTTCTGACTTTTACTTTACTGATTGTTGACATTTAAGATGGACTTCTAACTAGTGTCTGGTTAAGAAAAGTAATTAGAACCTGAATTAAATTTTCAGAATATAGCTTTATTTCCAGTTTTTGTTCACTGTATGACAGAGATATATTGTGTTACTGGAATATGATGTTTACTTGAAAATATTTTTCTTTCTAGGCCCTGAAAAAGCCAATGGAGATATTAGGAAAACATTGGTGACATATCCAAATAATCTAAATTTGAAAGGTGAATCTGCTCGCTTTTGATTATCATGGTCACTTATAAAACATATAATTCCTTAAACTGTAATTTATGAATATGCGTGTCACATATAAAGTCCTGTAGGTCACACAGTTTGCTTGAAATTGGCTTATTTAAACCCGTTTTAAACAAACTATGATAAAGATTGCTAATCTCTGGAGTAAGTGTTTAGCAAAAGTTTACAAGTATATGGTAAATAGTGAGTCAGGTGCTGTTGGGCTTATTATTTTTTAAATACTTTCTTACTAAATTCCTTTAGGAGTGACAGAATGAGGAAAAGAACTTTGCCTTTCCAATAAAAATGTTGGAGAAATAAATTGCTATCTAAATTTCCAACAAACGATTTTTTTGTTTCCTTAGAAAATGGAGTGACGAACCTTGGAACTGTTAAATTTTCTGATTTGTGCTTCCTTCCTCCAAGGATTTTTATGTCTGAGATTCAGATTAATTATAACAAATGCTAATAAAGCATTGTGAAAAGTATTTGATTACAATTGCAAGTATGTGTGGTTGCCAAAGATGCTTGCTGTATGGACAAATTCTGTTGTAAAAGTATTTAACATATTTTTTGACTTAGTTGAATGGGTTGAATTTCTAAATTTTCTTATTTTCATTTATAGGTAAGTCTATTCTGAGTATAAGACAAATATAGTTGGCCTTCTGAATGTTTGGAACTATATTGGGTATATAAATAAGTTTTGAGGGATTTGAGGTGAACAAAACACGTTGTTGGAGAACAGAAACAATATTTTAATATTAATCGAAGTATGCTCCCTCTGAAGCTACAACTTTACCCCATCTTTCGGGCAGTGAACGTATGCCCCGAAGGAAGAATTCCAGTTCCTTGGAAGAGATCCAGTTGTCCAGCTAATTTTTGATGTCTTCATAAAAACTAAACTGTTCCCCAGAAAGTGCTGACTGCATCGACCGGAACAAATGGTTATCCGATGGCGCAATATCTGGCGAATATGGCAGGTGGGGTAGAACTTCCCAGTCGGATCCTTCTAAGTACTTTTTCACAGGTTGAGAAACATATGGTCTTGCGTTGTCATGCTGTGAGATGACTTTGTTGTGTCTATTCTCCCATTCCGGCTGTTTTTGCGTGAGAGCTCGTTTTAAACGCATTAATTGGGTTCGATACCGGTCACCAGTAATAGTTTTTGACGCTTTCAGCAGTTCACAGTGGATCACACCCTTCTGGTCCCACCAGATAGATAGCATTACGTTTGAGCCATGGATATTGCGTTTTAGCGTTGAAGGACCTGGTTCACCTGGCTTCACCCATGCTTTCTGCCATTTAGGGTTATCGTACCATATCCATTTCTTGTCGGCAGTAATAATATGATGCAAAAAACCCTTTCTTTTTTGCCTTTGAAGCAGCAATTCACAAATGGTTTTTCGACGTTCAAGGTCTCTTTCCCACAAAGCATGTGGAAACCAATTCCCTTCTTTCTGCACCATTCCCATGGCAGCTAAATGTTGTGAAATGCATGGTTGACTAACATTTAATGCTGCTGCTAGTTCTTTTTGGGTCTGGCACGAATCCTCGTCGAGTAAAGCTTCCAATTCAGCATCAGCTATTTTTTGGGTGGTCCAGAACGTTCTTTATCACTGATATCGAAATCGTTCCTTTTGAATCATCTAAACCAATACTCACATGTTTTTATGGATGGGGAATGTTCACCATAGATTTCTGACATTAAGCGATAGCTGTCGGCAGCACTTTTCTTGACAATAAAGTAATGCACTAACACTTTTCCGCAAATGCTATTTTGTCGGGACGAAAGTTGCCATTTTCCATCGAGTAAAACAAATTACGTCATCGCAGCTCAATCGAACGTCGTATACTGACTCTGACAGCTGGCGTCTCGTACTGCGATATCGCAGTGTTGCCACCTTAAAATACATGCAAGCAGTAATAAGTACGACACTGGATGGAAATCCCTCAAAACTTATTTATATACCCAATATATTTAATGTTTCATTAAATATTAAAAGGGAAGAGAAAATGAGACAACCTACCACTTTTATCTTTTCAGCAAAAAGTTTAATTTTGTAAGCTTATTTTTTCTTACAAAGTGACACTACCATATTTCTTCCCTGTGACTGACCAGTTGGAGAAGCTGCTGTGCAAAGGTTAAAAAAGAAAAAAAGAAAAAAAAAACCCAAATCAGAGTAATGCTTGCAGCTTGTATTATCATTCACTGCTTTCTGACAGCCTGATTGAAATCACAAGCCAACGGGGCTTTTGATTTCATTCAGAAACCTGAAATAAATTAAGATAAGCATAATAAATGAAACCAATTGTTCATTTTAATTCAGTTAGAGAGAGATGAACAAAGTAAAAAAAAAAAATACTCTTCAGTAGGTAGCCGCCACTGGTACTGTTGTTCTTAAAGTGCTTGCACTGCCTGCTGTCGACACAACTGTCACCAGCCAAATCAACTGCAGAGCTGCACCCATTGTAGTTCTGGTAGCTTTGCAATACCAGGGGGTGAATGTCACCCATGGGGTCTTGTAAGGATTGCAAGGGGGAAGCAATGCATACATGACAGCTGCCAGTTGGTCACAGTGATTTTAGTGTTGTTTCTTTTGAACAGAAATATCTGTTTCAGTAGCAGTAGCTTTTGAACAAGTTCTTAGTGAGTGGAATTTTACATTTAGTATGCTTTCAGAATGTTTCTTTTTATGAATGTAATGTTGCGGTTTGAGTGCTCATATCACAAACGGATTTAAGGCACAATTTTTTTTTTTTTTTTTTTTTTTTTTTTTTAAATATTATCTCATTGAGAAATTTCAATGTTCTATCAATAGGTAAATTAATGTCATGTGTAGTCTAGGCTTGGACTTCTGAAGAAAAAGTTTCATCATAGACACCGAAAAATATGGTAGTTTTGAGTAAGAAACCATTAGATGTGCCTAAAAGAAAATGCTTTTCTCGGAGTATTGTCTCACACATCTAAGAGAAATTTAAGCAAACAAGGAAGTGTGCTTTAACACACTACCTTGTGGATGCTATGCATCCCACATCTGCCATTGTTTTGTCAGCCACATGCCGTTGCTGTGTTTATTGGCCATGGTTCATTCTGAAAGCTGTTGTGGTGTATATCATCATCATCATTGTCAACCATTATCAATCCACTGCTGGATGAAGGTCTCCCCAAGTTTCCTCCACAACGGTCTGTCTTGTGCCAGTCTCCTCCATGTCACTCCTGCATACTTTCGAATTTCATCCACCCATCTCCCATGTGGTCTTCTTCTGGGTCTTTTCCTGTCCCTTGGAATCCAATCTACAATTTCGGCTGTCCATCGATGGTCTGTCCTTCTGGCAGTATGTCCAGCCCATTGCCATTTCAGGGATTTAACTCTGATCATGATGTGTTGCACTCTTGTCATTTTTCGGATCCATGAGTTCCTCTTCTTATCTCTCCTGGTTACACCAAGCATGCACCTCTCCATGCTACTTTGAGTTGTCTGCAGCCTTTGTATGTCTCTTTTAGTTAAGGTCCACGTCTCTGCACCATACGTAAGCACCGGAAGGATGCATTGATCAAACACTTTTCTTTTAAGACATAATGGCATATTGCTCTTGAAAATTATGCTGTTTCTTCCAAAAGCTCTCCAGGCAAGTTTTGTACGCCGATTAATTTCTTCATCAATGTGACCATCACTTGATATCTGCTATCCAAGATAAACGTACGTTTCTGTTATCTCCAGTTTTTCTCCATCAATCGACAAATCTTCATTTCTTGAAAAAGCATTGAACATCACTTTTGTCTTCTGAAAGTTCATTTTTAATCCCACTTCTTTACTCTTGTCAGCAAGTTCCTGGATCATACTCTGCAGCTCTGATGGGGTAGTTGCAAAAATGACTATGTCATCAGAAAAATGAAGGTGAGTTAGATAATCTCCATTAATCTTTATCCCCTTGTTTTCCCAGCTCAGCGACTGAAAGACACCCTCCAATGTAGCACTAAAGAGCTTCGGAGATATGGTGTCACCTTGTCTCACTCCCTTTCCAACTTTTATGTGTGCTGTATTCTCAAACAGCCGAATCTTTGCACTTGCATTTTCATAGATGTTATTAATAATATTAATGTATGCATCTTCAATACCGCAGGATTTCAGAGCCATTGTAACTGCTGATGGTTTCACCGAATCAAAGGCTTTTTTCATAATCGATAAAAGCCATGCACAATGGAAGTTCATATTCCCTCGCTCTTTCAATTAGTTCTCTCAGTACGTGGATATGATCTATTATGCTGTAGCCACTCCTGAATCTAGCTTGTTCTCTCGGTTGAGACATGTCCAGTGTTACCTTCAAGCGGTGTGAAAGAACTTTAGTGAATATTTTATAAACCACTGAGAGGAGGCTGATAGGTGTGTAGTTCCTGAGATCCTCAATGTCACCTTTTTTATGTAGCAGGATCATTGTAGCGTTGTTCCAATCCTCAGGAATCTTCCCTTCATTAAGGCATCTAGTGAAAATTTGGGCGAGTACTGTTTCGATTTCTCCACTTGCTTCTTGTATGATGTCTACAGTAATTCCATCTTCTCCTGGAGCTTTCCCCCGCTTCATGTTCTTGATTGCATGTGCAACTTCTGCTGGGACGACTGGAAGAACTCTGGTACTGGTACCTTTCATGATGTCTGGAGTACATGTATCATCCCTTTCATATAATTTGGAGTAGAAATCTTTCACTCTTGTCAAAATATCGCCTCTATTTCTTGTTACAGAACCATCTTCTTTTCTCAGTGCCATAATCTGTTTTCTTCCCTTACTGAGATGTCCCTTTGCTATCTTTAGGCTTTGGTTGTTTACAATTGCTTTCCTCACTAGTTCACAGTTGAATTTCCTTACGTCTTCAGTGATACTTTTTCGTACTGTCTTGCATAGCTCTATATATTCCACTTTGGAAGTCGCATCTTCTTTAGTTGTCCTCATCTCTCTTTTTTTTTTTGCATCAACATTTTGGTTTTTCCTGATAATTTGTTCACATGCAACTTGTTCTTAGACCCAGCTAATTTTGTTGCGGTTTCCATAAGAGCTTTGGTTACTTTTCTGTTAACTTTAGAAATATCCACTTCATCCGATGTTAGGCCTTCTAAAGCAGAGAATCTGTTCTTCAGTTCCAACTTGAAGGTATTATGGTGTTTTTTAAGGTTGGTTATGTCAATACATTTTGTTTGTCTTATGAGCTTGCCACATTCAAGTTTAGTGTTGAGATGCATCTTACATCTCACCAATCTATGGTCACTACCTGTGTTGAACTTGTTTAGCACACTGCAGTCTTCTATGATGAAATTTTTGTTACACATAATAAAATCAATTTCACTTGTCGTTCCATTTGGATGTCTCCATGTCCATTTCCTGTGTGGCTTTTTCTTGAAGAAGGAGTTCAAGATGAAAAACCCTTCTGCCTCTGCAAACTCAACGAGAGTATTTCCACGCTGGTTTCTGTTGCCGTGACTGAATTTTTCTACTGAAGTTTCATTCTGTTGCCGTTGCCCTATTTTTGCATTGAAATCTCCCATAATTGTCTTCAAGTGCTGGTTACCTTTATTATTTAGATGACGAATTTCCTCATAAAATTCTTCAATTTCTTCTTCAGGATGACTTGTGGTGGGTGCATAAGTTTGAATTATCTGAGCCTGGTATCTTCTCGAGTGTTGGATAACAAGTTGTGCAACTCTGTCCGAGTAACTTTCAACTTCTACAACTTTATCCTTCAGTTTCTTGTTTATTATAAATCCAACACCACTAGTTCTGCCAGTATCTGTCCCACGATAGTAGAAGAGATGTCCACTTTTCAGTTCAATGAGATCTTCTCCTTTTCTCCTTACCTCACTTAGCCCGATGATGTCCCACTTGATCCTTTGTAGTTCCTCTTCCAATTCAAGAAGCCTTGAATCAGAAGATAGGGAGCGTCCATTATACGTAGCCAAGGTCAGCATCAGATGGCAGCCTAGTCCAGTTCTCCGGGGATTCTTAGCACCCTCTGCCTTCATGTCGCACTGGCCGCTGCCTTGGCCAGGTACATTCCAGCTGCCGGAGACTGAGGGCCAAGATTTAAGTTGTGGAGTCATTTTGGAGGGGTTTGGCCATAACTCACCACGCTGGCCAAACGGGTTGGTGAGTGTGTGATAGCATTTCCTCTAATCCCGATGGTATAGTTATACCGCTATTGGCGGTCGTCAGAGCCCCTTTAGTGGGAACAGGATGCACCACGAGAAAGCGGGGTTGACATTTGTCAAGGAGAGGCATACATATCACTAAGCTGTTCTCTGAGATTCAGAGGTTAACTCCACAAAGAAATACACACTACCAGATAATTTTTACTTACTGTTGCTGTATCAAACTTCTCCATTTACTGCAATCTCGACATACAACTCGGGCTTCACTGACATCCATCACATGTCGTATACAAGATCTTCCATACTTCATACTCATAATCTTTTTCTCATGCAGACACTCCTGAATCTGATCATCCCAAGACTTCCTTGGCCTTCCTCTGCCTTTCCTTCCTGCCACTTGGGCTAAAAAGATTTTCTTAGTAAGCATCTCTTCACTCATTCTTTCAACATAGCCAAACCACTAAAGCATATTAGTCTCCACCTTGCCAACAACATTTTGGTTCACCTCTTCATTCCTCACACAGTCAGAATGTGTCTTGCCACAAACCCTAAATAACACATTTATCCAGCACACATACTCCTATGTTTCTCCTGAAGTACCCAGGTTTCACTGCCATTGAGTCAGTTCAAAGCACTTTGTCTTGTCAAGGTCAGTGAGATTTTACAAGATCTGCACTTTGTATGGAATCACTTTCAGCTTCTTTCTCAAAATTCTCCAGACAGTGGGCTGTGAAATCTGCACTTCACGACTCACCCTCCGCGTTGATTTTCCTGGGCTTCGTTGAATGGCGATACAAGCACTGTTGATGACTTCTTCCAATACACGCGGTCGTCCAGGACTTTTAAGTTTGCACAAACAGCCCGTAGTTTCAAATTTTTTATGCCAATCGTAGATAGATTTTCTGGTTGGAGGTTCTTTTCTGAATCATGATTGAAAAAGCCGTTGCACAACAGTTACAGATTCCGTTTTGCTCAATTCAAAAACGCAAAACGTCTTCTCCACTGCAGACACTGCCATTTTGACTGACTAGTCACGTGACATGCGCTATCGCCTACGTCACTTCCTCAGTAGCGGGACACAAACTTTATGAGTACATCTACCTAACGGTTCGCAGTTGCGGTCCGTGTCTTCAACTGTTACAGTTTTACAGCATCTGGAAACTTTATATTTCTTTATGAATCACCCTGTATTATACAGCCATGGTGACATTACACAACCTTGTCTGACTCCAGCACTAATAGAAAACCATTTTGATAAAACAACATTCACTCGTACACAAGCTCTACTGTCAGCATACATGGCTTTTACACTATTAAGTAGATTCCCAGTAACACCATATTCATTCAAAACCTTCCACAAAAGTGTGCTATTTACTTGGTTGTAAGCTTTCTCTAAATCTATGAAGGCAGCAAAAACTTTCTTACCAACAGCCAGATACTTTTCAATCATTATGTGTAATGCAAAAATTTGGTTAGTGCAACCTTTACCAGGCATAACAGCACTCTGAACATCCGATACTTTCACTGATGTAAGACCCTGTACTTTTTCAATAATGACCTTATCAAACACTTTCCCTGGCATACTCAGCAGGCTAATACCATGATAGGTCTTACCATGATAGGTCTTGCAGGCAGTCTGATTACCTTTTCCCTTATATAAGGGAACAATGATAGCATCCTTCCAATCCCGAGGGACCATTCCTAACTCCCAGCACAACTGGTAAATTTTAGTTAACCAGTCAATTACAGAGTCACCACCATATTTCAACATCTCAGCAGTCATGCCATCAACTCCTGGACCCTCACCGTTCTGGAGAGACTTAAGAGCTTTGCACACCTCTTCTCTTGAGATCCCTCCTGTGCTTCCATCTTTTTCACCATGACATGATCTGCTTCTGCCTCAGAATCATCTTTGCTTTACTGATCTAATAACTCACAGAAGTATTCACCCCATCTTTCACTTAACTCATTGGGTTCCCATATCATTTTCTCAATCCTATTCTTCACACAACTTACAACTTTGATTCACCTGTTTTTTCTGAGTCTCATGTACTTCCAGAAAGTCTTCCTATCTTTCCAAAAAACAATTCATGCCTTTCCACCTTCTCCTTCCTATCTTTTGCCTTACTCTGGCGAACCAGCTTAGCTGCTTCACGCTTCTTACAGCGATATTCATCCACAGATACTCTACCTTGCAACATCCCCGAATAGGCTTCTTTCTTTCTCTTTACTGCATCTTCAATCTCACTATTCCACCAAGCATCACCTCTATTGTTACCCACCATTGTGGTGCCACAGACCTCTTCAGCAGCAGTGACACCACAGTTCTTAAAGCATTCCCATTTCTTTTCTACATCCCTCTCACAAGACTTTAGCTCCTTCAGTCACTCTCTGAGTATGTCAGAATAAAGCTGCTGATTTTCAGGGAGCTTTTCAACCTTTATTCTTTCCATCCTGGGTCTCTTCCTATTCCTTTTCCTCCTACCAACATTCAGTTTCACTCGTGATGCTACCAAATAATGATTAGAACCAACATCCGCACCTCTCATCACAAGAGTGTCAACAACTTTACTAAGTGTTTCAGACGCTGATCGTAGACAATAAAATCTATCACACTGCTTTGACCAAGAGTGCAATTTTCCCAAGTATATGTGTGGATGTGCTTGTGTTTGAAAAATGTATTAGATACACACAAACCATTTTGATGTAAGTGATTTCAATAGTAATTTGTCTATTGTGCTGTTAGAAACTTGAATACAAAGTAGTGTGATGGGAATTAATTGAGAGTGAGATGCTACTTCTTTGTGCAGTAGCAAATTTCTCTCAGAACTATGTAGGCAGTTAAATTGCTTCATTCAGATATCACAAGTAGCCACCTCCAATTACAATGCTGTTAAATCAGCAGTGCTTTTTAGCACATCTTTTGTGAAAAAAGATTGTGCTTATGTTACCGGTTTGTCTGTCTGTCTGTCTATCCCCACGATATCTCTGCAACTATTAGTCCGATTTGAATTTTTTTTTTTTTTTTTTTTTTTTTTGCATTGGGAAAAGCTTGAAATATGCGAATGATGATTCTTCATTTCGTTTTTTTTTTTTACGATGTACAATTTTGCCGCTAGAGGGCGTAAATGCAGGTGGTGTCGAATTCAAAAATACGTTTTATTCCACATATACTTGCTTCTAAACATCCAATTGAAAAAATTCTTTTATCTTTCGATTCCATTTATGTCGAAGAGTATTTTAGATATAGTTACTTTTTCAAATTATGCATAGATTTCCCGCTAGGGGGCGTAAAAGACGAAAGTAAATTACATTTCCCCCGATAACTCTTCTTCTAAAACTCCGATTTGAAAAAAAATTTCTTCAGCAGATACACCTCCTGATGGAAAATCTTTTGCATATAATTTCAAATTTTTGGTAAAGAATACTTTGGCAACCAGGGGTGTAAGTGTTAATTTTTGCTTATGATGTATTTGCCATAAAATCTGAGCTTCTAAAATCTCGATTGAAAAAATTATTTCGTGGACTGATGCCACTCGCATCGATAAATCTTTTCGGAATATTTTCTTCTTAAAATATTCCACAGTATCTACGCCAGGGGCGTAGATGTATATCTTATTTTTGTCAATATATCTACTTCTAGGAGTCCAATTTAAAAAATTCCTTCTTTGTTCGATAGTGCTTCCAGTGTGACATATTTTTCATATAATTTCAAAATGTTCAAGTAATTCATAGACTTTCTGCAAGGTGGCGTAGATGTAAATTGCATTTCCCCCTATATCTCTGCTTCTAAATCTCTGATTTGAAAAATTCTTTCTGCACCGGATACAGCTCCTGATGGGAAATCATTTGCACATAATTTCTAATTTTTGTAAAAAAATGGTTTTGCCAGCAAGGGGCGTAAACCTTAATTTCTGTTTCTGATGTATTTTCAGCAAAATATGAGCTTCTAAATTCTCGATTGAAAAACAACGTTGTTGGTAGACTGATACTACTCGTGTCAACAAACCTTTTAGAAACATTTTCTTCTTAAAATAATGCGTGGTTTCTACGCCAGGGGGCATAGATGTATATCTTATTTTTGTCAATATCTCTATTTCTAGGAGTCTGATTTGAAAAATTCCTTCTTTGTAGGATAGTGTTTCCAGTGTGACATGTTTTTCATATAATTTCAAAATTTTCAAGTAATTCACAGACTTTCCGCTAGGAAGCGTAAAGGTAAATTGCATTCCCCCCTATATCTCTGCTTCTAAATCTCCGATTTGAAAAATTCTTTCTGCACCGGATACAGCTCCTGATGGGAAATCCTTTGCACATAATTTCTAATTTTTGAAAAAAGGGTTTGGCCATCAGGTGGCGCAATTCTTAATTTCCGCTTCTGATGTATTTGCAACAAAATATGAGCTTCTAAAATCTCGATTGAAAAAAATGTCGTTTGTTGACCGATACTTCTCAAGTCGACAAACCTTTTAGGAACATTTTCTTCTTGAAATAATGCATGGTTTCTATGCCAGGGGCGTAGATGTATATCTTATTTTTGTCAATATCTCTACTTCTAAGAGTCCGATTTGAAAAACTCCTTCTTTGTTGGATAGTGTTTTCGATGCGAAATATTTTCCCTATAAATTCAAAAGTTTCAAGTAAATCATAGAATTTCCGCTAGGAGGCACAAAGGTAAATTGCGTTTTCTGCCTTATTTATGCTCCTAAAACACTCCGATTTGAAAAATTCTACCTATATTGCATACAAGACCTGATGGAAAATATTTTTCACACAATTTCTAATGTTTGGTAAAGAATGGTTTGGCCACCAGGGGACATAAGCATTAATTTCTTCTTCTGATGTATTTGTAGCAAAATCTGGGCTCCTGAAAACTCGGCAACATTTTTTTTTATTTGGACCAATATCGCTCATATGGAAAAACCTTTTGAGAATACTTTCTTCCTAAAATAATGCACGGTTTTCCCACCAGGGGACGTAAAGTCGCATATTATATTTATCGATATCTCTGTTTCTAAGAGTCCGATTTGAAAAATTCTTTCTGTGTTGAACAGCGTTTTCATTACGAAATGTTTCTCATATAAATTCATGTTTTCTTAATGCACAAGTCTGCAACCAGAGGACGTAAGCTCATGATTCCGTTTGCAGCAATATGTGAGGGATTAAAAACCCGATTGAAAAACTTCTTTCTTCCGTCAGATACTATTGTTTTCCATACTGGTTTCGTTGACTTTGAATAGCTTTGATAAATTTAATTTGTGTTAGAACGGATTCAAAAGACGTGCTTATTACACCCGGAAAATTCGGTGTCATCTTTCTTGTTGTATATTGGATGTAAAATTCTTAGTTTCTTAGTAAAGGAGATGTACGGTTTCATTCTGTATTAGTTCTTCTGTAAATTTTGGTTATGGCAGGGACAAACATGGGTCTTCTATGGGTTTTCTGTTCACTGTTATATCTTAATGATTGTTTTACTTCTTGGGCTGGTAGTATGTGCAGCAACTATTGTTTTTCAGAGATGAAGTAACATTGTTAGCTGGCTTACTTGTAATTTCACTTTATTCCTGTTTTTTTTTCTTTTTATTATTAGACTGTCAGCTGCAACAACCTTCATGCACATGTCTACATCATTTTTTAGCCAATTATTATGTATTAGTGAAATTAATCTGTAAAAATTGGATTATGTGGGAAAGAACATACAGAAATGATCTAAAAAAAGTTTCAGTCTTACTAAACTGTTATGAAAGGGGAAGGATGGAAAGTCTGTAAACCATCTGACAGTTCTGATATTGGAAAAATACATAGTTATTGATATCTATGGATAAACTGCTTGAAGAATTTCTAAGTTGAATCCTAAAAACTATTGTGTAGTACAGGAAAAGAGGCTGGATCTAGTTATTTGGGTGTGATCTAATGTAAGCTGCAGAGATGCCAACAACTACGGAATCTCCGTAGTTCCTACAGAAAAAGTTCGTGTACTACGGAATACGGAAAACCGTGATTTTTCTACGGAAAATTAACGGAAGTTATTATTATTTTTATTTTGCTTGTTTTCCCCTTCCCAATGCAACGGCAGCCACTTGACAATCCGTCATTCGTCTTGCTAACGATGCTGTCTCCAGTTCTGCCTCTCAAAACTGCTCGGATCTTAGCGCTAATGGCCGGCACTTGATGAGTGTGGCCTTGTGTTGAATCATTCTAAGTGAAAACCCTCCCTCCCCAGCATGCAACATTCTGAGGACGTGGAGCGTAGCTCGCTTTGGTGGCCGTGGGCGGAGTTCGGCCTGAAGCTCTTTCGCAGTGCAGCGACAAGCTGTTGAAAATTGTTTGATGCAGAATGTGAGTGTCATTGCCTGGCATCGGAGGTTTTTTTTAAAATCGTGCGTTGACCATTCATGTCAGTAATTAATATTTTGAAGTTTTTTTTCTTGCATTGCAGAAAAGTATGCTTGGATTTCGTTGCAGAGTTCGCCAAAATGCGTAATTACGCATCTAGTACGCATCGAAATTTTACCAACGCATAAAAATATGCATCAGGAATTTTTCTCGATTCATAGAAATACACGTCGTGAAGCGCGTGAAGTACGCATCAACACGTAAAAACATGCATCGAGACATGCGTAAAATACACACCAATGCACAAAAACACACAACAACGCGCAAAACACACATCAACGCGCAAAACACCCATCAAGAAACGTGTAAAACTACGCATCAAAGAATTTTACCAACGCATAAAAATACGCATCGGGACAGCATTTCGCCTTTCAAAAACGGAAGTGAACAAAATAAAGATTTCTTCCGTAATCGTAATTTCGTTTTCCTGCGATGTTGCCTCTGTCCAGTATTGTTGTTATACATAATTTTATTCCATAAATCTTTGTATTTCACTTTGAAAATGGAGGGAAGTTTTCAGAAAACGGAAATTCTTCGGCTTCGAGGAATTTCTGCTTTTTCGTTGTAATTTGGGTTATCCTTGAGATCGATGCATATTTGAACAGAAACTTTGGGGCAATTTGTAGTGGTGAAGGATGCTTTCCGCCTGAAACTTTCGAAAACAGAAATTTCGTCTTTCAAAACTTTCGGAAACAGTGAAGATTTCTCCCGTAATCGTAATTTTATTTTTCACGCGATGTTTCCTCTGCCTAGTATTGTTGTTAAATTTCATTTTATTTCGTAAATATTTGTATTTCACCTTAAATATGGAAGGGAAATGTCCCAAAACGGAAATCGGACGTAGCAAAGGTTTCTCCCGTAACTGTAATTTTTTTATCCCAACGATGTTCCAAACGTGTATCCTGTGTTTTTACATATTCCCCCAAAAAAGGTTTGCATTTCAGCTTGATAAAGAAGGGAGAGTCCAAAAACGAAAGTGACGAAGCTGAAAAATTTGTAAGAATTGATGCATGATATTCAAAAGCATTCATATTCTCCAAGTTACACTACCTTTTATCTAAAATAGTGAAAGCTATGATGCATTTATGGTCCTCAAACTGAAAGTTCTTTCAGCATTATGGATAAAATTGTCATGGCATCCAAGGGGTTTGTGAAGCCTACTGTCGTAGCTGATGGTGATGTTGAGCTTAATTTTTCAAATAACAGTTTTTCAAAAAAGAAAAATCAGAAAGGACACAACTTACGGTAATTGGAGTTAAAAACAAGAATGTATTAAAGCGAAATCATTTTAAACGAAAATGAACTTTATAAGTTCTATACATTTGTCGGAAAATTTCACATTGAAGAATGTTCTTATATTCAAGAAAAGATACTGATCTATGATAAATTGTTAAAACATTCAGAAGTAGTAGATCCTTCACTTAGAGCCATAACATCATTTACTTCTGTATTACACATAGTCAAACACCTTCCATTTATAATAACTGAAAATGAACTTGATATACTGGAAGCGGAATTCCTTGTTATCAAGCTGACAAATTAGAGACCATAGCGGTAACAGATAGAATAGATGTCACTTGGTCAGAAATCTGAAAATTAAGAGGCTGTAATGGAGCGGTTAAGTATACTATTCTCTTGAAAGTAATGTTTGTAATACTTGTAGTTCCACACTCAAATGCTGTGAGTAAGAGAGATTTTAGTTTAGTTGCGAAAAAATCAAGCCCGTTTCCAACCTAATTTAGGTTTAGAAACTGTAGAAGCACTTCTTATTGCAAAAATGAATATGTTCTCCTCTGGGCAAGTGTGTTATGAAAAAAGATTTTCTGCTGAGGAACTCAAATCTGCAAAACACTGTACAGCGAAATCACTAAAGAAAGCTGTTTATTCAATTGTTTGTTGTGTAAAAAAATGTATCAGTCATGGTGTATATTATTTTCCATGTGAAAAATTTGGAATATTTTGATACAGATTTTCATGTATATAAATGAATAAGTAAGTAAAAAAATGCTAATTAAATTAAATGAGTTGTTTTCCTCGGTTAAAATTATTCATTTTGGTATGACTACTGAAAAATGGCCAAAACTACTGAAAATTTGTAGGAGTACTACTGAAAATATCTGAAACAGGTTGGCATCTCTAAAGCTGGAAATCTTGATAAGGAATTGGACAGCAGAATTAGCAAAGAAGAGAAGAGTCTTATATCAGGTTTCTAGAACTGCCTTCACTCAGAATAGAAAACGAAATTGGCTAAGTAAAATATATTATTTAGACCTCTCTTTTTTATGTCAACAAGAGCTGAGCACAGAATTAAAGTGTTGTTAAGCTAGCAAAAGAAGCTGCTGATGTGAAAGTGATAAGAGGGATATCACTGGGATATCTGGGAATAACTGATGGATTTAGTAGTAGAAAAGAATTAGGAATGCAGATATTTGAACTGGTATGGACATGTGTGCTGTGTGGAATAGAGGTAAAAGGGCTGGCACAGTGGTAGTGGGTGCTGGCGTATGACCATCTGTCTGAGAAGGGTCTGGGTTTGAATCCCTGGTGAGGCATGGATGTTGTGTTTGTCTTATGACACTGGCTCTCCCCCTTCCCTGGAACCAGTGGCCCTAAATTAGGGATGGGTGGCTGCTTATATCCCACTGAGTTGCTCACAGTGGTAATTAAACCTTCAATTAAAAAAAAAAAAAAGATAAAATGTTACATGTATGCAGATATTTCATTCTGTTGTATCAGGTTGTTCTAGGTCTACCTTTTGCAGACCAAGGGGTGACATACAAGGTGTGACTAAAAATATCCAGACTGGTTGCATAAGTTTGGAATTGTGCAGCACAGTAGGAAGCGGTTTGGCACCGATTGACCTTGGAACCTGCTCATGTGCCCCGAGTCACGTCTCCCCTGCATGTCCATTTGTTTTTACTGTAGTGCTTTGTTCTTACTTGTGTAAAGATGTTTGTCGCATTTGTCATGTCGGAAAAAACTGTTCAACAATTTGCCTCAGATTATGTCAAAAACCTGGTGACTCTTGTAAAGACATATTTAAAGTTACAGAAAGTATATGGGGAGGATTGTATGAGTTGTGCACAAGTTTATGAGTGGTATAAACATTTTATAGATGGTCTTGAAGGTATTGAGAGTGATGAACAGTCTGGGAGGCACGCAACCAGTTACAAACAAACAAAACGACAGAGCCACAGCAATGTCAAGTGCCGACTGTTTTTTTTTTTTTTTTTTTTTTCAATCATGAGAGAATTGTGCATCATGAATAAACCCCATCAGGCTAGACAATCAACAAGAAGCACTACTGTTAAGTTTTGTGGCGTTTGAAGGTTGTGGTTTGTCACATAAGGCCAGCATTGCACGAGAGTGGCCGCTCCACCATGACATTGTGACTGCCTATGCATAGCAACTTATGCAGCAGTTTCTTGCTAAGCACCACGTTGCACAAGTCCAACAGCCACACTATTCGCCAGTGCTTACTTCCCACAGCTTTTTTCTTTTCCCAAAAATTGAATACCACTTGAAAGGGAAAAAGGATTTCAAGATATTGAGGAGATACAGCAGAATGCGACAAAGCAGCTGTTCACTATTTTAGAAAATGACTTCAAAAATGCTTCGAGCAGTGGAAACAGCTGACACTAACATCGGTTCAAATGGTTATGATCTAACCACCTGAATGTCACTACATGGCTTATACACTATCTACCAACAAGTAATTGGACACCCCTGCAATCGACGATATCTGCGGTCCTGATACACGTCACGGCCGCCACCGTTAAATATCGTGTGGGAAACAACAACGCAACCAGTCGCATGCAAGATGTCACTCAGGTCGGAGCTCTCTGATTTCGAGAAAGGTGTAATCGTCAGGTATCACAGAAATGGCCGATCCATACGTGACATATCCGGCGAGTTGAAGTACCCAAAATCGACAGTGGCCTATGTGATTGGCAAGTGGAAGATGAGAGGTGACTGTCGGAATGTGCTCTGACCCGGCAGACCCACAGAACTGGGAGTTAGAGACCGACGGGTGCTGGCCTGAGAAATTCGGAAGAACCGTACCAAATCGATGGGCCACATCCGTGAGGAGTTTCAACAGGCATATGGGAGTGTTCTTTCGATGAATACCATCCGTAAGGAAGCCCATCTGCTCGGTTATCATGGACGTGCTGCCGCCCACAAGCCTTTGATCACCAAGTCCAATAGCGCTGCTCGGCTAACGTGGTCCAAAGAACGTCGACAGTGGACCGTTGAACAGTGGAAACAGGTTCTCTGGAGCGACAAATCAAGGTTCACCCTCTACCGTTCGGATGGCAGGGTCTGGGTTTGGCGTCTGCCTGGAGAACGCCTCCTGCCGGAATGTATTGTGCCAACTGTGAAGTTCGGCGGCGGTGGAATTATGCCATGGGGGTGTTTCTCCTGGTATGGCATGGGACCCTTGGTTGCAATTCCTGGTAGACTCAATGTTGAGGCAGTTTTACAGGGTGGACCCATGGTACTTTCAGGATGACAGTGCCACCTGTCATGTTGCGAGGTCTACCATGGCTTGGTATGGTGACAAGTGGGGTTAATCAAATGGACTGGCCTGCGCAGAGCCCGGACCTTAACCCTATCGAGCACCTCTGGGACGAGTTGGAGTGTCGACTTAAGGGGTGCCCCCACCGTCCAAAATCGGTGAAGGAACTGACCTGTCTTCTCCAAGCCGAGTGGAAGAAAATAACGCTAGCCGTTGTACAACGCCTGGTTGAGAGTATGCCCCGGAGGGTCGCAGCTGTAATCGCCGCTCGTGGAGGCTCCACCAACTATTGAAGGTGAATAAGCTTCATTTTCTTTTGCTATCACATGTGTCCAATTACTTGTTGGTAGATAGTGTATAATGAATTGTGACAAGAAATCATAAAAACTCACCATTCTTCTGTTCCTCACGTTTTTTTTATCAACATATCGAACATGACTCAGTTGCACATATCCAACTGAGTCTCAGTTGGACGCTTGATGAATTATTATATTGCCACGGGGTCCGGACATTGTGATTTTTAATGGCCTTGATAAAAAACAAAAACGTGAGGAACAGAAGAATGGCAAGTTTTTATGATTTCTCGTCACAATTTAGTGTAAACAGCACTAAACAGTGTGTGGCTTTGGAAGGGGACTATTTCAAAGGTGATTAAGTTTCAAAAAATTTTTTTTTTCAATAAATCTAGTCAGTCTAGATACTTTTTGATCGCATCTTTAGCTAGACTTAAATATCAGTGGTGCCCAAGAGTGTGGCACAGAAGAGAAAAGCAAGGAGGCAGATACCATCAGTTCAAAAACAGGTGCATGTATGTCTTATTAATAATGGCTGGAGAAATCTTCAAAAGCCATAAACAGCCAATACAATTTTTAAAAGTTAAATTTTCATCTTATTTCCTAAAATTCAATTCAATCACAGAAGAAAAAAAAATATGCAAAAGTGGCTCTGTAAACTTTGTTAACAAAAAATGCCCTGGAAAAAATCTGAATCTTGAGGTGGCATGACAAACTATTGGGGAAGGCCAAGCACCACCTCTTGTTGATGTTGTTGGGCATAAGATTGGCAGTTAGGGACTGAGAAAATAGTTGTTAAAGACTGAATCCTGTGCAAAGGAGATGAAAGTTAATTGCAAGTCAATAGCAATTTTTTAAGTGGTATGTACAAGCAACATTCTTGAGCACCATGATGGTATACAAGCATGGGATGATGTTATTATTTATGGAATAAATGGGGATAGAGGCTAATTTTTCTTATCAGGTTGTTCAGTTACTTTCCAGCTGTATCTAAGGCTATAGGGACAGTTCCCTAGCTGTATCAGTACCTAGGGACAGTTGCTCATTCCTGATGTAGGGTAACTGGTTGCAAGTAAGAATGGAACATCATAACTGAGGAACAAGTACAACTTTATTGTCTCATGTGGAACTTGCTCAGTTTCTCTGTGTGAGAAGATAATGCTTTAATTGCTCACTCAGCCTGTGAATGACTTTTCTTTTTGGTTGTGACAGCTATCAGGCTAGGGACAGTTCCCTAACTGTATCAATATCTAGGGTTTCCTAGCTGTATCAGTACCTAGGGACAGTTGCTCATTCCTGATGTAGTGTAACTGGTTGCAAGTAAGAATGGAACATCAAAACTGAAGAACAAACACAACTTTATTGTCTCATGTGGAACTTGCTCAGTTTCTCTGTGTGAGAAGATAATGCTGTAATTGCTCACTCAGCCTGTGGATGACTTTTCTTTATGGTTGTGACAGCAATCAGGCTAGGGGCAGTTTCCCTAACTGTATCAATATCTAGGGACCGTTGCTTATTCCTGATTTAGGGTGACTGGTTGCAGGTAAGAAGGGAACATCAGAACTGAAGAACAAGAACAACTTTTTTGTCTTGTGGAACTTACTGAATGAGACGATAATGCTGTAATTGCTCACTCAGCCAGTGGCTGTCTTTTTTTTTTTTTTTTGACAGTGACAGCTATCATCATGGTTTTCTTTGCATCAGCTTAGTGGATTAATTCTGTATTGAATGGTATTTTTGAACTGCGTGTTTCTAAATTGTAATAATCTTTATTGAGCCATTTGAGTTTCATGTTAAGGACAACTGTTTTAGAAGAAGGGTTGTGCAATGTAGGAGCCATATATGCACTTTTGTTGTTTAAGTGCAAACTACGCACCTACAAATTTTCGTTTTGCAGAAGAATAAAGTACGTGGTTGGAGAAAAGAGAGAGAGAGAGAGAGAGAGAGAGAGAGAGAGAGAGAGACAGAGAGAGACAGAGAGAGAGACAGAGAGAGAGAGAGAGAGAGAGAGAGAGCAGGGCTATCACAACTTCAATGATTATGTCTAATAATTGCATGTGTTGGTTTATTTTCTGTTGTGTACTTTAGAGCAGGGCAGATATCCAGTAACTGGTGGCATAAAAATAGTTGGGAAGGGCATTATTATTTTCAGGCATAAAACTTAACTATTCACAAATTCCCATTTTTTTAAATCTTGGTAATCTTTTCTCAGTTACATTATTTTTGTACTGAGCTTATATATTATTAACATACATTTGGAAAATTCAGGTGTTTATCATGGAGATTAGTGAAGAATGAAACTTTACAAATGTGTAGGGTGTTTGAAAAGTAATGCCTCTATGTTTGTATCATTACTCCCAGACAAGGTATTTAAATGAAACAGAAAAATAAAATTATAGTTCAGAATGTATAATTTGTTTCTTCCTTATTTCTTCATGCAGTTTCCTCATTTGAAACAATGATTCCAATGCTGAACAAGTTTACTATACTCATTCCTGTAGATCAACTCTTCAAGCTGTTCTTGAAAATGTCATTGCAGCTTCAACTTCTTCATCACATGTGAAACAAATTCTTTTGAGGTGTTTCTTGAGTGCTGCAAACAACTAGAAGTCAGATGGTGTCAAATCCGGGTTATAGGGGTGGGTGGGGGTGGAACAACTTCATATCAGATGCTCTTTATTGCCACTGAAATGGCAGCATTGGTGTAAGGTATGACATTGTCATGTTGAAGAATCATTGGCATTTGCCCCCGGATAAAAAGGGATTGATTCTTTGATTTAATCCCTTTAGGGTGTTCACATAAATCTTGGAGTTGATTTTTGTACCTTTGATCATATACTCCCGGTGAATCCATTGTCCCAGAAAGTGGTGAGCTTGCATTTTCTAATGGGAAGATTGATTCTTAATTTTTTTTTTCCCTTGGGAAAGTGGGATAATGCTGTTCAAGTAACTGGTGTTTCACCTCTGAGTTGTAGTTATACACTTAAATCTCATCACTTGTAACAGTGCTGTACAGAAGATCATAACCTTCGCTTTTATAGGATGCAAGTAATCAGTGATGTGCTTCCACTTTTGCTTTTTTCATTTTGGAGATGCACTGACACAGCACCAATCGAGCACACCGTTTCTTCGTAACCCAGGTATGCAATAATCTCACTGATGCTAGCTAAACCAATATTTAACATTTCCACTATAGCTGTCTAATTCATGAGTTTTCTGTCTAATTCATGAGTTGGGGTAGTAGGCCTTCCAGACCACAGCTGGCTGTTCAGGTCAAAATGTTTGCCACTATCTCTTGATTTTCTCACCCAATGATGCAGAGTACCTATATCCACAGTATCTTCATTCACTGTAAAAAAGCTGCTTAAACGCCAGTGAATTCCAACGAAAATTGCATTTTCATTTGTTAAAAATGCAATAATTGCTCGCTGTTTCATGTGCTTTGACACGGTTGAAAATGAGTCATCCATTTTCACCCAAATACAACACAAATCACTATGTGTACCAATGTGTTCCTCACCGCAAACTGAAGCTCACAGAAGAACAAAGACGCTGGGAAAAAGGCTCCATTTCAAGGTCACACCTCTTGTGTGAGATACCTGCACAGAGATATTTTGGTATATTTATTTTATTTATATGTCAACAAACTTGTCGTCATATCATTCACTGTTTCTCACGTTACTATAAAAATGAGCACAGGAAACGTCAATATTATAAATATATACCAACAGTTTTTTTCAACTTGTTACTCGCACTCTTTCTCGAGGTTCCTTAAGATATTTTATATTTTCAGCATTTGAAGTCTTCAAACTGACATGGAATAAGTCCTTATATGGATATTCAAAGGTAGCGTAAATTTGACAAAGTCTTCCAATATGTAGATAAAAAAGTTAGTAAATGACTATCATTATTTCAGATTCGTCATTTAATACATGATTTGTGAATTTTAAGAGTTAAAACTTTCGAACCTCCCGACGAAGGTGAGTAGAATCGGCAATAAGACATCTTTTTATCGATGATGGCTTAATTTCTGCTTCTCTTGGCACAAGCTCTCAAGTTGAATTTGGTAATATAACATCTTGTTGTTGATGATGGCTTAATCTCCGCTTCCTGTGGCACAAGTTCCCAAACTAGTTTCAATTACTATTTCGTAACCATCTTCAGTGGGTATATACGAGTTATTTCTCATACATATTGTCTCTTGGCCACCTACATCGATTCTAAATCATAACCACGTAATAAACTTGACAAATAGAAATATTTGATGATTTAATATAAGATATTATGGTATTTTTGGCTTTATAAATTGATATGAAGTTTAGGTCGAATGGGTTACACATTCCTGCCAGGTTTTTTTATTTACCCATAAAATTTACGGAAACATGACTGGTTTTACGGGCAAAATGTTAATTTTACGGATTTGGTGATTCTCCAAGATTTTTTCTCTGTTGATTTTGCACCCACTGTTAATTTTTTTTATTATTTAACTTAATCCATTCAAAGTAAAGCGCTGATGTAAGTTACGAATAACTTTTCAGTTACACGTGTTTATGTGGGAACGTGCCGCAGTTTCCCCACGTTTTAGATTTATTGTTTTTCATTGTTTCAAACACTAAAACTTGCGCTGCACCTAAACTGAACTGCACCAACCAGCTGGTCTTGTTTAACCTTGGGCTTGGCTCTCTCTCTCTCTGCCTTGAAAGTCCCCATCCCCTTCCCCCTTCTCCCTCTTCTTTTCAGACTAAGCATTGCTCGTCCTCCGGGTCGCAACTTCTCAGTAGGCCAGTGTGGGGTGTGTCTTGCATTGGAGCACGTGTCAGAACATAGTTATCGTAGAAAAAAATTCAAACGGATTTTAAATCTGTGGAATTTTTAGCCCAGATCAATACCCAACATGACGAAATTAAGCAAAAGCTGCCAGTTTTGTGAAATTAAAAATGCATTAGGCATGGTTTCGTAATTTCTTCTGTGGCAATAAGTTTGACCTAATGAAAGAATGCTACTGTAAGAGGAAGTTAAAAAAAGAAAAAAGTCAGATGTTCATTCAAGCCAGTGCTTCTCCAGCAATGATTTATTTTGCTGGTCCATTAGTCAGTAAGTTTTCTACGCTTTCCAACCGTGCTTTGTTCGTCGCTTGATAACACGCATAAAAATGTCTTTGCTTGATTCAACAAAATGAATATGTTGGGGTACTATTTTTTCCTCTGCAAATTGCATCTCTTTAAGCTGTTGCAGTTAGCAGTTTTACTTGCATTTTTTTTTCAAGTGTCAATAAATTTAGTATTAGTGATTCGCTACGAGCAGCAATTAAGGGGGGGGGGAGTACTATCAAACATTTCGTGATGCATATTCTGAGGAATTCCTGTGTATTGCAAAATCTTCAAAAAATTACATATAACACATAGTGTTTTGCACTATGTTTTATATGTAATTTCAACATTTCACGTGGTGGAAGGAATGATATTACTAATCATATTTCTAGTGCCAAGCATAAATCTAATGTTGACTGCGTGGAAAAAAAAATTGTGAAATTAACTTCCTTTGTTAAAAGTTATAATGAACTGAATGCGATTCATGCAAAATGTTTGTTCATTTCGTTTTTAGTTGAGCATAATTTACCAATTAGTGTCCCTCAGTCACTCATTTATTTCATTTTTTTTTATTTGACTGTCTCATCATCCATCTCTCTGTAAGATAAACCTAGCATGAAAATGGTTCATTTTTGAAAATATTTTAGTTTGTTCTGTGACGGCGTGTGATATGATCCTATTGGATTTGGGGGTCAAAGGGTGGAACATCCTTCCCTTTAGATGCAAACCTCCATAAACATTTTTTATCTCTTTATAGATCATAATGATAGCATAGTAATTAGAGATTATGTATAGATTCTATTTTAATTGAAATAAATGTGCCGATAAATTCAAACATCTGTAGTCATATCAATTAAAAGTTGATACTTGATTTAGGTAACATATAATTTTTTAATCGATACTAGACAAAAGCTGTCGGAATCTACGGTTAGTTTTTTTTTCCTTTTCGTTTTTTTAAAAGAATTAACTCATGAAACAACGAATGTAAACTTTATTTGATTGACAAATTCATTCAACCATTTCAGCAAAGACAATAGTCCAGGTTCAATTTTTTTTCTTTTTGACTGAAGGTTTAACGACCACCATGAGCAACTCAAGGTGCTATAAGCAGTCGCCCGTCCCTAATTTAGGGTCACTGGCTCCAGGGAAGGGAGAGAACCAGTGCCGTAAGACAAACACAGGGATCGCATTCGTCCTAAAATTCCTAAAATTCCTAATATTTTGTGACCCTCCTTAAATTCCTAAAATTAGACCTAAAATTTGCTATTCATCCTAAAATTTTCGTAAGTTTATTTTTATTAAAAACAACCGTTATTAACGCCAATAAATTTACCATTACGGTAAGGTAAAAAGACCTGTTATTGTAGAAACACAGCCTATATGCTGTGCTGCTGAAGGGAGGGAAAAATGACGCCATCGAGATGCACTTGCTTCGGGGCGGGCGTTCCATTTTTTTGCCTTCGAACAGTTTTCGAGAGTAACAAGAGATCTAAGGGAAAAGGGGAGGGGTCATTTTCACCCCTGGTTTGCGCTTTGCAGACGAACTCCGTGGCACGCAGAAGATCGTACTTTATTTTTGTACATGCCTTGTGGAACCTCCTCTTTCTGCTGATGTTTTGTTATTGTAAACCGCAGGTGGGTGGAAGCAAAGAGGAAACATGTGGTCTTCTTCCGTAACCTCCGGTAATGACGATGGGATGGTAGCTGAGTTATCTTGGCAGGCAGTAGAGCACGTGATCATTGACCTTCGATCATGCGTGCCGGCGACAGCGACCTTCGATGCGCAATATATCTCGGCTCCGACTCGCTTTGACTGAACTTGCGTGAGATGCGTATGATAGTTTCTGGTTTTACGTCTTTTATGGTGTTCTCTGTGCAGGTTCAGTTCTCTAGTGGTGACCTGCTTTTTTTTTTTTTTTTTTCATATCTTCTGACATCCTCGCAGCCAAATTTCGGGAAGTTGTCTGGTTTTGTAATATTGGAACGTGTTTTTGTACTTCCCTTTCATTTTCTGGTTAGTAATACAAGTGTTTAAGATGCCTAAATCCAAAACGAAATTTCAAGATGCGTGGCTCGCCAAAGAATTGGACGGAGTGAAGTTGAAAGAATGGTGTTCTGCAACTGAAACAATATTTTCTGCTAAGTGTATATTGTGTTCAGAAATTTTCAATATTTCTAATAGTGGCTTTTCACAAGTAAAAGCGCATCATAAAGAAAAAAAGTTCCCATAACAAGAAATTCCCATAACAATAAATTTGTTAAATAGTGTTCGTGATTCACATAAATTTTATAAAGAGTATGTTGATAAGCTGAAGGAAGAACAATCAAAAAAGGTAAAAGAAAGGAAGCAGAAAGAGAGGGAAAATAAGGAAAAGCAGCTAGAGAAAAAAAGAAAAGCTGAGTTTGATGACAAAATAAAAGAAAATGATGCAGAAATAAATAGGCTTAAAAAAGATAAAGAAGCCTCCCTAGCAGTAATTCAAGAGGGAACAGAAAGAATGTGAAAAGCTGTAGAAAAACAAAATACTGTTGAAATAGCAGTTGCCTCTAACTTGATCATACAAGGTTCAGCTGAAATAAAGAAAACAAAGTAAATTAGTTGTGGTGGAAGCAGAAAAAGATAGGCGTATCAGGAAAAGGTTAAAACAATAATATGAAAAAAGTAATTCAGTGAACAATTGTACATAGTTCTTGGTTTTCAATTACCTTTTTAGGATATTATAATTTAATGTGAAACCTGAAAACTTTCTGTGAAAATCGTGAATTGCTTCTGGTTAAACAGCATATTAATGTTCAAAGTGAAACTTGAATGTGGTAAATATACTTGAATATGATAATAACACGTGAAAAGATAAGAACTGAACATTAGAAGTAAATCATACTTAAACTTTAGACATTAGACGTTATGCAAAAAATTTGGGTGTGAACTTCGACCATATATACTAATGGACTGCGCATTGGCAATAGCTGCATCAAAGCCGCCATGGCTCAAACATTGGGCACGTCATCATCAGACTCCAAATTTCGTGTAAAAATGCTGTTATGATTACTAATTTACATTGCAGAACTTCAGTGTTTTCGGTGTATTATGTGAATGCGCCTCATATATAATGAAAACTCTTCAGGTAAGTTTACTTATGAGCTATATACATGCATGAACGGGTTGTTTACATTTTGTGATTTATAATGTGATGAACATTTGCGAAGAATTTGGAACCTGCATTCCATTTTTTTTTCTTAAGTTACTATATTTTTATATCAATAGCTGCAAGTTTCTGGTTAAGTAATTGAACTTTATTGACTTAGGTATTTAATTCGTTTCTTACCCATGAAAAATCATAGAACTTTCTTTACTATATCGCTCAGAGCAACCATAAGCACAGCAGGTGTAACCCATCTTTTTGACTGTTGTCATGTGATTTTATGTTGGAGCCAGAAATTTTGATGTCATGCGCAGTCTATCAGTATATATGGTTGAAGGGTGTGAAGCAAACTCTTTACAATGTATACAAAGTTGTTTTACTAGATGTATACAAATATACATCTAGTTTTTATTGAAATACACTCCTAAAATTTTCCTAAAATTTTTCTAAAAATTCCTAAAATTCCTAAAATTCCAACCTAAAATTTTCCAGAAGTATGCTATGATCCCTGCAAACACAACATCCATGCCTCACCGGGATTCGAGCCCGGACCCTTCGCGAACGAATAATAATAAGCCAGCGCTTAGACCACTGCGCCACCGAGGTGGCCAGGTTCGTGATGAGCATCACAACTGTACCCTTTTTCAGTCATAAAATGTGAAGCGGAAGTCCACTCATCTCGATCGTGTGCAAAAATTCAACTGGATAGTGCACTCTTTCACTCTCATCTTCAGTCACAACTGTGTTTGTAAATCTTGTTGGAATCAGATTCGCGTTGTGAATACTTTTAATTCTCTCTTGTCTGAGACGTATAGTTGCGACCCATTGATCTCTCACGCCTACCAGTAAGGTTTTCTTCTTCTTCTTCTTTTTTTTTTTTTTCTGTGGGAGAGACATTCTGTTAAGGGTAAGTATGCAATAAAGTATTTACTTACTTTAGGACTGATCAAAGAACACCATGCACATAAAAAGTTTGACACTGAACTGAGCGCCTGATGTAGATAAGGGCCACACGCTTCTCCCATAGACTTTACATGGGAACTTTGCCGTCCTGCCACGCATGAACCATTGCCCCAATCTCAGTTTTCTCTTGGATTTGCACATCTACATGGTAGGACCTTTATTTTGATACCTGAACCATATTTTTACGTTCAGCCGTTCTCTCAAATAGGTCTCACAGTAATAGGCCTCACAGTACCTTATAGAATGAAGGTATAGATGGTGCAACTCTATATGTACATTCTGAATATTTTCCCTAACAATGGTCAACGGAATCTTTATTTACATCTTTACATAATGGGAAATGTCTTACCTACGTGAATAAACTGGATCGAATGAATATTAAATTGTATATATACATCGCACAGCCCAACGGCACAACACAATCAGGTCTTCGAGAGTGTTCGCTGTTCTGATGAGAAGAACTTTGAGACAAATGCCTGCTAGCATTGCTTTGCGCAATGGTTCACTCAAAAAAGATTAGACTTCGGACTTTGGACTGTCTCAGTCCCTCCATGCTTCCACCTTCAACAGCGCATGAGTCAACCGCAAGTGATGGAATGTCAACCACACTCTTCTCCCATAGACTTTACATGGGAACTTTGCCAACCCACAATGCCCGAACCGTTGCCCCAATCTCATTTTTCTCTTCGACTGGCACATCTACATGGTAAGACCTTTATTTTGATACCTCAACCATATCTTTACGTTAAGCCATTCTCTCAAAATAGGACTCACAGTAAAAAACCTTATAGAATTAATATATACACTGAAGAGCAATTGAATTAGAGACAGCTGGCGTTATGCAAATGTGGCGCTGTGGGTGGCCCTGTAAACGGAAACGACATGACGTATGCAACGATCCGACAATATAAGGAGTGATGCGACTGGAATCGGTAAGAGTCCAACGCAGCATGGGTAAGATGAAGGATCTAAGCGCATTTGATCGTGGGCAAATTGTCGGGGCCTGTCGAATGGGTCACTCCATCTCGGAAGTCGTGCAGGCACTGGGATTTTCACGAGCCACTGTGTCACGGGTGCACCGTGAGTACATTGAATCCGGTAAAACCATCCCTGCAAGGGCCAACTGCCGTGGACAACAGCGTGTGGATGAGCGGGATCATCGTTGGCCAGCTCGCATTGTAACATCGGATGGACGGGCCACAGTGCAAGAAATCACTCGGCAATTTAACGCTGGTGCACAAAAACGTGTAAGCAGCCACACCATGCAGAACCATCTCCTCGCTATGGGGTACAGAAGCCATCGTCCCATGAGGGTACCGCTGCTGACCGCACATCACAGGGTGCAAAGATTAGGACGGGCGCGAGAACATCGCCACTGGACCCTAGACATGTGGAAAAATGTTGCTTGGACTGATGAGTTGAAATTCACGTTGGTACATGTGGATGGCAGGATACAAGTACGGCGCAAACCACATGAAGCGATGGATCCTTCTTGCCAGCAGGGTACTCATCAAGCTGGAGGGGGTGACATTCTCGTCTGAGGACTGTTTACGTGGACTGAAATGGGACCCCTGGTATGTGTGACATCGTCCCTCACAGGTCAACGTTACCGGGATATCCTTTACGACCATTTGCTCCCATTTGTGCGTCTTCAACATCCCACTGGGGACCTCATCCTGCAACAAGACAATGCACCGTGCCATCGCTCCCGAATGTATCCGGATGGTTGGATGAACACTCCACTGACGTGACCTCGCTTCCTTGGCCAGCTAGGTCACTTGACCTCAATCCCATCGAGCACATCTAGGATGCCATTGATAGAGATGTTCAAGGCTCTGACCCCCTCCATCAAATCTTCGTGAACTGTGGGAGCTTGTTCAGGGGTTGTGGATCCGTATGGCTTTCCAACGTTTTCGGTGTCTTGTCGAGTCCACGCCGAGATGAATCGCCGCCGTCATCAGGGTGAAAGGTGGTGCTGCACATTACTAGACAAGTGCCTCTAATGCAATTGCTCTTTGGTGTAGATGTTCCGTACATTTAATCAACATGAGCGACAAGTAATTTCATTGAATATATGATTAAAATTTTTATCGAATATATTGATTAATTTTTTTTACGGATTTCGGTTTCTGAAAGTTGGCAGGTATCATTACATTTCCCAATTTTCTTATCTTCGTTCATAGATAAGTTGATCCTGATTATAAGATGAGGCTAGAACAAATGCAGTTAGTGTTCCAAAATTATGTAACTATATTTTGTATGTTTTCAGTAAATATTAAGAAGAAGTGAATGTGAGGTAACTTATGTATTTTTCTTCTTGGCAAAAGTTGAATTTCGTTTTTTTTTTTCTCTTATGAACCGATGCCACCGTATTCCCTCTCTCTGACCAGCTAGTTGGGAAGCCACTGCACAAAAATGAAAAAACTCAAACACAAGTGTGCCAAATCAGAGTAATGCTTGCAGTGTGAGTTATGGTTCACTGCTATCTCACAGAGTCTGATGGAAATCAAAAACTGAAAAGGTTTTTGATTTGAGTCAGAAACATGAAATAAATTAAGATAAGTATAATAAATGGAGGCAGTAGTTGATTTTAATTCAGTTGAAAGATTGCCAAATCGAAAAAGAGTGCCTTCGCTAGCAGCTTGGCATTGCTATTTTTAAATCATGTGCACCAATTGCTGTCGAGACAATAGTCACCAGCCAATCAACTGCATGGCAGTTATGTGTTTCAGAAGTTTAATCATTGCAAAATGAATGAGATGCACCCAGTGTAGTTCTGGTGGCTTTGCAAAACCAGGGGGTGAATGCCACCCACAGAGTATCTGTGAGATTGTGAGGGGGATGCAGTTAACATAACAACTGACTCTCCTAATTTGTCTTGGCAACTTCAATGTTTCTGTTGAATAATAATATCTATTTCAACAGGTTTTTAGTGAACGAAATATTACATTTTAAGGCCTGGACTTCTGGAGAAAAAGGTATCGTAAATACCGAAAATTATGGTACTTTCCAAATACCTCTCATATATAGCAAACATACAAATGTGTTATTTGCCATATTCCACTGTTAACATTCAGGTAACATCTCTCAATTTCCATCTGATAGATACTGGAAGACATAGGTTTGGTTCCCACTCTAAGGTAGTGCAATTTATAAACTTTCTGAGGAGTTGACTGCATAGTAAACAGTTGAATATGGCATTTACATGAAAGAGAGAGAGAGAGAGAGAGAGAGAGAGAGAGAGAGAGAGAGAGAGAGAGAGAGAGAGAAGCTGGATTTTTGCTTTAAACAATGCAAGTCCAAACATGTTACTTACAAAGAGTTTTAATGAGAATGTTTGCTAAGAAGTCATGTTTCTGGAAATAAACAGCACACAGAATGAGAAGTAAAATGTATTTAAAATGTTAAAATATTAAAAGAAAGGGAGTGGACATTTTTTCTTATTTTTGTTTTTGTGAACCGTTATTACAGTATATAATCAAAAGTATTCTGACACCACAATGTTTTGGGAGAAATGGCTTCATTATCACAATTATTAGTTAGTCAGTCCGCCTTTTGCTTGTGTGACAGCGGCAACACGTCGAGGTATGCTATCAAACATCACTCACAATGTTTTGGGACAAATGGCTTCATTATCGCAATTATTAGTTAGTCAGTCCGCTTTTTGCTTGTGTGACAGCGGCAACATGTTGAGGCATAACCAATTTCTGGTAGGTTTCGACAGGAATGGCTCGCCATTTGTTCTGTGGAGAGCGAAGACGGTCATTGTGGTCGACTTTGTATACAATTTCACCACATTTTCAAGAGACCAGTCCTGCACATGCCATGCAGTGTGGTAGTCGCTCGATCGTGTCGGTAGAAACAATGATCACATCCATAATCCATAATACTGCCATTTGTTAGCAGTATTATGAAGTTCATGGTTTATGGCATAATAATCAACAGGCTGAGTCCCACCCACAGAAAACAACTCCATATTATGATGGAGCCTCTGCTGAACTTAATTGGAAGAACACAGTCTGACAAAAATCATTCACCAGGCTGTCACCAAATCCAAACAAGCCCGTCTGATTGGAAGAGTGAAAAGCGTGACTCATCACTTCAAAGAACAGCTTTCCAGTCTACCACAGGGGAATGATGGGAGGCACACCACTCCAAACAGCACTTCCCATTCATGGTTCTTGAAAAAAGAAAGTTCATTTTCAAGTCCTTGAAAGTACTTGAAAAAGTTTAGGACTTCATATATAGTACTTGAATTTTTGTTTTTGTATTTTAAGTAATGATATGAAAGAGCATATGTAAAATAATTGTTTGTGCTAAAAAGTTGTATAGGAGATTTCCGTGTAGTTCCCATAAAAACACCAAGCTGATCAAATAGTGCAGAACTTGCGTTCAACTCTGGGAAGCGTGTTGACAGCTGGTACCTTGGCTATGACATCACTACGGGGTAAAATGTCAGCCATGGGAGCAAAATAAGTGGAATGATGTACGGTATCGAACCGATTGTCCGGACTCCTGAAAACCGGACCTCTTTGTATAATTAGAATTTTTGCGATATTTTTTGACCTGTTCCATGCCGAAGCTCAGCCTCGTATTTCAGTCATCCCCAGCTGACCATTCATACCCTTTAATCTCCCCATCGCATGTACATATACATATTCGAAACAACATTCTGGAACAATTCAAGGTACATTTTTCTTCCAGTTTGAGGCAGACGTCCAACTCTGCCCTCCTCTCTCCCTGTCTTTCCCCCAAAGGAACAGTCAGCAGAAACCCAAAGCCTCTTTCCAAAATAACGGAGGCTTTATTGTCCATCAGAGCTCGCATCAAAGTCCGGTTTGCTCAAGAGAAAAGAGAAGCGTTTCCATTTTCAGCTGATGATGTCCCTTGCTCTGGTGACCGCTTTTGGAAGAAAGCTAAAAAACTTCCCCACACTATTCGCTGATCATTGGTGTGACATCATAGGCTAGTTGGGTATACTCGTGACTTCCCTGTAAAGAGAGGAAGAAAGAATACGGAGACCCACTTCTTTTCGGAAAATTAAGTCAATCACTTTGTTTCGTTGGTTGGTGCTCTGTGGTTCGTGTTTATTCCACGGTGCTGAAAAAATCTCACATGTAATGTCAAAAAGGCCAGGAGATCAGGATGCGTGAGTTTATCCTTGTACAATGCGCAATTGGATGCAGGACGTAGTCTGCCGCATATTTACGTGAATGATACAGCTTTTTATCAGAGAAATAATGGTGACGACTGGGGGAGGAGGGGGTGTTAATGGTTCTGAAAACCGGAAAAAACCGGACTGCTGCTGGCTTGGACATGTCCAGATAATCGGTTCAACACTGTATTTGGGAATAGTAATGGGCTTTTGTTGGCTGGAGTTGAGGGGACGCATTCTTGCGAGAGGGTGAATACAGAAATAATGTAGCCCTTCAAAATATTCCACAAAATAAAATGATTTCGACAAACATCAAAACAGAGGGGCAATTCAAAGGTAATAAAATAAACCAACATACAAAAGGGGGTAACAGATGCAGGGCATCGAAAATGTGCCCGTCCCTGCTAAGTTTAATGGTTTGCATTTGCTAAAATACATACCTGCTGACTGGCCAACAGCATACACATATGATAATTTGGTTTTAGGAAGTTCTTGAAAAGTGCTTGAATTTATTTTGCTTGGAAGAGTACGAACCTTGCCATTCATGGTAGTAATGTGTGCTCATGTGCCACTACTCTACCATTATAACCCACACTGTGCAACTCTCTGCTAATAGTTATGGTACTAACTAACCGAGCCACTACAAGCATTTCCTACTTCAACAGTGATGGAAATGGCAGATGAGAAGAACAGGATTTCTTAACATTTCTTACCATGGTTGTTTGTTGCGCTCCTTCAGTTTCTGCAGCTTTCTTGGACATCATTTTTTTATTTTTTTTTATTGCTGTATTTGCACTGTCCTGCTTCCATCTCTTCATGACATCACTTATAGTTTATTTTGGTAGCTGCAGTGCTCTATGTGGAAATATTGCTAAAATGGCATCCTATGACCAGCCTGTGCTGGAACTCTGGAAGTTCATGTCCAGATGGGCATATCTGTTTCAAAGTTACTGATAACATGACTGAACATCTCAGCTTTATGTATGTACCTCCCCACTCACAGCACATGTTCCTGCGCAGCCATTCTTTGCGATTATGCAAATATTTGATAGTGTCTGAATACTTTTGATAATATAGTTTATATTTGAGCAAATTAAAATTGATATAGACATTCTGAATGACTTGATATGCTTAAAACTCAAGTGAGATCTGAGCATTCTCCGGTTATATTATTTGCAACTTTGTTACTTTATTTCTTCTGAAATCTTTTCTCTCAATCTCTGAAATCAAATAAATAATGAGCTTGCCACCCGGTGGCGCAGTGGTCTAAGCGATGGCTTCTGATCATTCTTCTGAGATGGGTCTGGATTCGAATCCCCGCGAGGCATGGATGTTGTGTTTGTCTTATGGCACTGGATCTCTCCCTTTCCTGGAACCAGTGGCCCTAAATTAGTGACGGGTGACTGCTTATAGACCACTGAGTTGCTCATGGTGGTTGTTAAACCTCCAATTAAAAAAAATTAAAAAATAATGAGCTTGAAGAGACCCAAGATCACCGCCAAGAGAGCTCTTACGTATCTGTATAATTTATTTGTACCTTTTTGGAGAGATGTGCTTAAGTTTCTGTCCTAGTTTTTCTCTACATTAGATCTTTTTCACCATCATTGCTGTTACATGGTTAAAATCTTCTTTTGTTATTATGTACCTAGGTACGTTTTGCTGTTCCAAAAAATTCAAACACATAGTATATTTAACATTTAAAAATAAAACATTCCTAACTTGGATTATTTTACATGGTTTCTGTTCTACGTGTTCTGTATTTGGGAGAGTATCATCTTTCAGGGATGATTATCCATCATAAAACATAATATACATCCAAATGTTCACTCATCCCAATTTTCAGTTGTTTTACAATAGTCTTCATAGTTACTGTCGAAGCCATGGTGCTAGTAGTAAAGTTAAGTTTCACTCTTGAATGCATAACAAAGTATATGAAAATGGCAAATACATTAGGTAGGGTGAATCTACTTCTCCACATAGTTATATAAGTTATCTAAACACTTATATGAAAGGTTGATTAATTTGTACATTCCCTGAAATTAAAAATGTGTTCCAGTGTCCACCAACTGGGTCAAAACTGCCTCTTAGATGTCTTCATCTGATATAAAACCTCTGTCCTCCCAGACGCTCTTTCAATTTACTGAAAAATGGTAGCCACAGTGGGAAAAGTCAGGGCTTCTAGGGTGAATGTTAACCACTCTTCCCACTTGAACTTCTTCAGCAATTCTTGCATTGCAGCTGCTTTGTGAGATGTGGCATCATGCAGGAGAGTAATTCCAGTGCTCAGCTTCCTGCCTTTTGTCCCTAATGGCTCTCTTAGATTTTTCAACATTTCACTGTATGACACAGCATTTAGTGTAGACCCTTTTGCCATGAATTCAGTGTACACCACCCTTTGAAAGGCAAAAATTATGGTTGCAGTAACCTTTCTGGCAGATGGAGCCAGTATGCTAGAGAAGGTGTGCATTTTCAGTATCACCTTCTGTTGTTATTAATGACTTATTTAGTTTTATTTTATGTTGAATTCAACTATGGAAGTTGCAACAGTTTAATGGGAAATAAAAATATGGAAATAGCTCTCTGAGATAAACATGTGGGATGCTATGTTGAAAGTTCTCAAATGCCCTGACATGTATCGCATGTAATATGAAATTTATTTACAAATATTTTTAAAAGAATGCATTACCCTTTAGAGTTCATTTCATGTTGTGCTGTATATTTGCTTGCTGTGTGCCTGTGTATTTATTGTTTCTTTTCAATTTTCAGATATTTATTACTTTATTTTGGCTCCTACATTATGTTATGAATTGAACTTTCCACGATCTGCTCGTGTGCGAAAAGGTTCCTCATAAAGCGTATTGTAGAAATGGTAAGCATTTGAAGCATTTTTTTTTTTTGCTAATTGATATCCTCAATTTTATGGGGAGAATTTCTCATTCCCTGTTATATGTTGTTAATTAAATAAATATTTGTATTTACATAGTGTTTGTCTCAGTTTCCTCATGATTAACTAGTGTACGTGAGTTTATGAGTGGAATGCCTGTAGTTTGTCTTTCCCATGCTGATTGGAAACTTAAAACAGTGCTCGCACACACACACACACACACACACACACACACACACACACACACACACACACACACACACACACACACACACACACACACACACACATCCCTTGCCACCCAGAAAACCAGCATCTGTCTGTTCTATGAGTAATTGTAAATATAACTACTTGCATTACAGAGTAATCTACAAGAAACGTAACACATCACTAAACTGTTCTCTGAGATTCAAAGGTTAGCTCCTCAAAGAAATACAAACCACCAGATAAATTTTTTACTGATTGTTTACTTACTGTTGCCGTATTGAACTTCTCCATTTACAGCAATCTTGACGCACAACTCGGGCTTCACTGACCTCTATCACACGGTGTACACAAGACCTTCTATACTTCATACATATAATCTTTTTCTCATGCAGACACTCCCGAATCTGATCCTCTATGACTTCTCTGGCCTTCCTCTGCCTTTCTTTCCTGCCACTTGGGCTGAAATGTTTTTCTTAGTAAGCATCTCATCACTCATTCTTTCAATATGGCCAAACCACCTAAGAATATCAGTCTCCACCTAACAACATTTTGCCTCACATTACATACCTGCAGCACATCCTTCCTCACACGATCAGTGTCTTGCACAAACTCCCCGTAAGTAACGCATCTCTCCAGCATTCAAATGACTCTTATGTCTCTTGTGCAATACCAGGTTACACTGCCGTACATCAGAGTAGGAACAATTACACTTTCATATACAGCCATTCGGAACTTTCTTGAGAGCCCATCATTCCTGTTAAAACCTCCTTAAGCAGATGTGACTTTCAATGAAGAATTCTCTTGCCTACTAATTTTACCATTTAATTTGTTCTTTCTGTCAAACATGCTTCCTAAATACACAAACTCATTCACCTGGTCAACCACTGTGTCATTTAGACTTACCTTGCATTCAGTACTAACAGCTCCTTGCTCAAAAACCATAACTTTGGGGTTTCCCTTATTTATACTCAGTTTGAATTTCATTCAAACTTTGTACATCTGGGGCAACATACTCTGCATGATACAGCATACAAATTTTCTGTAGTTCATTGGTACATAAATTGTATTTGGTAACCATTATGTCAGTTACAGTATAGGTGAATGATTTTGTATTATACTCATGGTTTGGGTTTGTACGTATCTTGGAAGTTGTACGTATCTAGTATGTATCTTGAAATTCCATGTTGTCCTGGAAATGCTTTAAAATTCTGTTACATGTCCTGGAATTGTATCCATTCCTGCCTTTTAGTCCCAGCACGATGTTTTGCAGTTGAGAATTTTTCTACTGATATTATTTATGTCTGACAAATTTCTCTCCCCACCCCCAGCAAAATGCAGGGGGCTGTTGATTTTCTTGTTTGTTAGCGCTACTGATACTTATATTTTAAAATAGCAAGTGACTTGCATTCTAGATAAATTCCAAGCTTGTTCATCTGTTGAATGAATTGCTTACAGGCACCACTACCATGTGAATGCTGTGCTGCTGTTTTCAAGTGTACATGTCTCATTCAGTTGTGAATATTGAACCAGATGTGATTGACCTGTATGCTGTGAATAATGCTTGAAGTTAGAAGTTCAGAGTCAAGCACTGAGTTACCTAAGTTACTTTAAAAGCTCATATGCATTCATATTGTTTTTCTCCTCCAGTGCGAAGAATCTACATTGCAAAATTGTGTTGCCTTGTGGAATTATGAAAATTAATGTAGCTTTTTTTAATTTATTACTTTCTAATAAAACATCTTATGTGTTACAGTTGTTTCTAATCCAGCTGTTATTGGGACTGGTTCAACAATGGATAGTTCCCACTATAAATAATTCCCTTAAACCTCTTCAGGTAAGATTTCAATTATTGTATGCTTTCATTTCAGGCATGTTAAATAATGTAATTTTAACCATTTGATTATGATATTCATGTCTGTTGAAGCTATCACTCATTGTGATATTGCTGCATGCAGATCTACTGTGCAGGTACCTCTTTGAAGAAAACCCATCTTTCATTAAGATTACCTGTGGCAGATCACTTCAGTAGACACATTACATGCATGACATTTTTCTGTTAATTTGCTGAATTCCACTTTTTCGTCATCATTTGGGTCATTCTCAAGATCAATACAAAACTGGAGAGAAATTTTGGGGAGATCAGTTGGTGGGTGGGTGCGTTTTCTGTCAGGGGATGTTTTTTCATTTTCCAAAACTTTAGAAAACAAAAGTTGAACAGAGTAAAGATCGTAATTTCTTTTTCTCCCAATGTTACTTTTGCCAAATATTGTTGCTTAATATAATTTTATTCAATAAGTACGTGTATTTTAGCTTGAAAACTGAAAAAATATTCAGGCAGGAGATTCTTCCATTTGTGCAGTTCTCAAGATTCAAGATTGATGTATAACTGAGCAGAATTTGAGTGGGAAGGAGTGATGGTGGTGTGCGGGGGAGAGGGGGGGCATTTTCCATCAGTGGATGGAATTTCGACTTTCGAAATCGAAAGTTAGACGGAGTGAAGATTTCTCCCATGTTCGTAATTTTTTTCTAGTGATGTTCCTTCTACCCAGTGTTGTTTTTAAATATTTTATTCCATGAATTTTTGCATATCACCTTAAAAATGTAGGTTTTCGAAAACGGAAGTCGAACGTAGCAAAGATTTTGCTCGTAATCGTAACCCCCCCAAGGTTGGCGGTTGAGTTAACCTGTGGTGGGATTTCACAAAAGGGAGCTGGAAGTTTGAACAATCACCTGAGATGTTAACTAATCCAGTTTCTTAATAAACTTTGTTATTGTTATTCTATGCATAACCATCCGTGGAGTGGCCTGAATTCTTACGATCAGCCTCGAATACCAGATGCACAAGTAAATGTGAGCTGATTGGAATCTTTACTGCATATCAAAAGAACCTAAGGAGTGGTGCATAGCATATATACTCTTAACATTCTGCTTAAGAGCTGCCATAACATGTGTGGGTATACAAGGTCCTACAAGGAAACTCGTGCACCCCTTACAGCTACTGTAAAAGACCATAGACATACCTGCCAAGTTTTATGGTTTACCCGTAAAAATTATGGAAACTATACTTGTTTTACGGTTACTTGACAGAGGGACATATTTTATGGATTTTTTTCCAAACAGATTAATGCCATATATATACACTGAAGTGCCAGAAAAACTAGTACACCAGTCTAATACTTGGCAGGTCCCCCACGGAAGTGCAGGACTGCAGAAATACGACGGGGCAGGGACTCCACTAGCTTCTGGAAATATGCTGTTGGCAATGCACACCATACTTCCTGCACAGCATTCCACAATTTGGGTGTATTCCGAGGTCTCGGATTCCTGTGTTCAATAGCGCGTTGCATGGCATCCCAAATGTGTTCTATCACGTTCAGATCTGGGGACTTGGGTGGGAATGGTAACACCCCAAACTCATATGAATGCTCCTCTAACCAAAAGGTGGCATCCCAACACTTGTGGAGGTGCATTGTCCTGTTGGAACATGTCCAACCCATCAGCATGAATGCAGGACATGAACGGGTGTACCTCATCAAAAAGGATGCGCAGATAGCTTTGGCCGGTCACAGACGTTTGTAGATGTATCAGGGGTCCCAGTGAAGTCCAGCTAAACACACCCCATACCATTACGAACCCCCACCAGCCGGTACAGTTCTCTGTTGACAGGCGGGATCCATGACTACATGGGGTTTGTGCCACACACAAATCCTTCCATCTGCCCGGTATAGTTGGAAACGCGACTCGTCAGACCAGGCTACTTGTTTCCTGTCATCAAGTGTCCAGTGGCGGTGTTGCCGTGCCCAAGCAAGGCGCATAGCTCTGTGTCGTGCACCCATCAAGGGGACTCGAGTTGGGCGTCGGCTCCCAAAGACCATATTGTGCAGGGTACGTTGCACAGTCCGGACTTTGATGCTTGATTGAGGCTCCAGCATTGAATTCCGATGATACCTGCAAGAGTGTTGCACGCCTATCGCGTGAAACGATTCTTGACAGCCGACGATGGTCACGTTCACCCAATGTCTTTTTACGGCCACACTGGTATCGTAGGTTGGAGGTTTTGCCGGAATTCTTGTAGTCAAGGTACACCCTTGCAGTGGACGTCCGTGAAAATCTGAACTTCATTTCTACCTCCGAAATACTATGGCCCATCTCACGAGCGCCAACTATGACACTGCGTTGAAGATTGCTTAAATTGTTATTACTTGCCATTTTCATACCAAAAACAGCTCTGTCAGCTGGCAAGAATGTCTATTGCTTTATATACGCACTGGCGGATGCAACCGAGTACGCGCATAGTTGATGTTGCTATGTATTTTGCATAAGCTCGTTTGTACCAGTTTTTCTGGTGCTTCAGTGTATTTGTACATGCATATAGCTGTAATAAACAACCAAAGACATTTTTGATACCTGAAAACCTAAACGTGCATAAGCTGCAGAGAAGAATTGTCAGAAAACAACTGAACCAACAAGACACTTTAAAAACTCAGAGCCAAAAGCAGGAGAAGAAAAAAAAAATTGCAATGCAAACAAGCAAAGGATGCAGAAAATTTTGTAATAATCTTTGGCTTTATCAAAGACCAGCAAAGCACACCATTAACTCGTCTCTACAAAGACCTAGTTGAACATGGGTTTCTGCTACGTTACATATGCAGTTTAAGAACTGAAGACCCCCGCACAAAATTAAAATAAACCTCTGAATCCATAAAAATCCCCATGCAGACACACAAGGAGAAAAAAAAAAAAAAAAACACATTCCAAAAGAGCAAATAAAAATACCTAAGTACATATATGACACACATGGCCCAACCCACAACAACCCTTTGTCAATAAATTCCAGAAAACCTCAAACAAAGCACATTATGCAAGTTACCAAGAAACACATTGAGACCTCATACAAAAGAAGCACAATACAAATTCTAGGAAATTACTTTAAAAAAAAAAGAAAAGTTGCAATAAACCTCTGATCTCATCCAATTTGGAGAGAGACTGAAATAAACTTCGTAAGATTAATGCTGCTGCTAAGTACAAAGAAAGGTAACTTGATCACGCTAGTTACGTTACCGGAAGCTTTTACAAAAAGTTCGTAAGTTGGAAGCTTTCGACCTTATCTTAGGTCTTCATCACGCCAATGGAGGACTAAGATTGTTGCCAGATTCTACATTTGAATTTTTCCTATTTTTGTTGCCAAAACTTAGAATTTATCTCCAGATCAACGGAATGTAGAGAGGAGATTCAGAGTTGCAAGTCATTGAGTTGAAAATAATTTCTATGCTTTCACGGTAACGGAGGGCAAAACGATTGTCAAAAGAAGCAATTCGTTTTGCTTCGTTCCAGTGGGGAACTGCAGATGTGTCTTCCATTGTCAAAATAGACAAGGCAGTATTGGGATTGGCTTTCGAAACATCTTTTCTATGTTCTAAAATTCTATGGCTAATGCTCCTGTATGTGCTTCCAATGTATAAGTTATCCCCAGTAGAAGAAGAGATAGGAATGCAGTAAACTCCTGGGAGATTCAGGCTTTCAACTTTGTCCCTATCCCTTTGTAGAAGTTTCAAGATGTTTGGGGTAGATTTAATGGCAAGATGGTAAACAAAACTTCTAAAAAGAATCTGTAACTTATAAGCATAGGAAGGATGGTAAGGAACAGAACCACAGAATTTCAGGTCTTCTTTCTTGTGAGGAAGGAGACATTCGATTTTCGAATGCCTCCTTCCTCACAAGAAAGAATCGTCATTCTTCCTCACAAGAAAGATCGTCATGCTGCTAAGTACAAAAAAAACAACAAAAAAACAGAAGAAATTGCTGTTTTTAAAGGTATTTTACCATGCTGACACAAAAATTTAAGTTCAAAACCACTTGCAACTAAAATAAAAATTCACTACAATATATGGCTTATATCGCCTATAGCTTTTAATTTCTCAGTTACAAATTAGTTTTTTTACGTATATGTAATCTTATGGTTGTACATATATTAATGACTTAATTTTGTTTCAACCGCATTTTAATCGTTATAAGCGAGAATTAATGCCAAACATCGTACTTTTTACTTGTAAAGCATATGAAATCGATATGTCATTCGCATAATGAATCAGTTTTTAATCGATATGCTCGATACATTTTATCAGTAGGGCCGCGGATGCCCTAGTGTTCAACGTTCGTGACTGCCACGGAGGAGCCTCAGGTTCAATCCCGGACAGGTACGACTGCTCGAACCACTAAATATCTACTGTGCGTTGGTTGGACACATTAAGCCATCGTTCCCCGGGTATTGGCCCCCGGTAATAAATAAGGGCGTCTTCCTCCCCTTTTCTACCTTGCTTCTGTGTCACTTTCCTATCAGGCACTCTAGCCCAAATCTCCTAGCTTTCTATTTCTAAGGGTTGTTTAAGACCTGGGGTCAGACAGTCCCTTCTGGAAATCCTCTACATATGATCTGATGATCATTTTATCAGTATGTTCGATACGTTAGTCAATCTGACATATCGATTAAATGTTCACTGAACTTTTTTTACGGGTTTCAATTCTTGAAAGTTGGCAGGTCTGCATAGGAAATTTGAGTAGGTGACATAATGTTCAATGCTGCTGGTCTTTCCATTGCCCTTTTATAAGACTGCAGCCAGAAAGATCAGTTTATTTGCATTTCAACCTGGCTGCCATTTACAGTAACATCTCATAGGAATAACCTCTGCATACTTCTGATGGAAAGCTGTTGGAAGGCTTATGGCCAAGCAGCAGATGTTGTGATATGGCTCAAGGTTGATTGTTCCATTGTGTATGGACTTTGGAGATGCTTCCAAGAATCAGAGACTATTGACCGATATTCCAGCAATGGTAGACCCGGGGCCAGTACATCACTTGATGGCTGGAATCTTTAACTTGTACACTATCTACCAACAAGTAATTGGACACCCCTGCAATCGACAATATCTGCGGTCCTGATACACGTCACGGCCGCCACCATTACATATCGTGTGGGAAACAACAACGCAACCAGTCGCATGCAAGATGCCACGCAGTTCGGAGCTCTCTGATTTCGAGAAAGGTGTAATCATCGGGTATCACAGAAATGGCCGATCCATACGTGACATATCCAGCGAGTTGAAGTACCCAAAATCGACAGTGGCCTATGTGATTGGCAAGTGGAAGATGAGAGGTGACTGTCGGAATGTGCCCCGATCCGGCAGACCCACAAAACTTGGAGTTAGAGACCAACGGGTGCTGGCCAGAGAAATTCAGAAGAACCGCACCAAATCGATGGGCCACATCCACGAGGAGTTTCAACAGGCATCCGGGAGTGTTCTTTCGATGAATACCATCCGTAAGGAAGCCCATCGGCTCGGTTATCATGGACATGCTGCGGCCCACAAACCTTTGATCACCAGGTCCAATAGCGCAGCTCGGCTAACGTTGTGCAAATAACTTCGACAGTGGACCGTTGAACAGTGGAAACAGGTTCTCTGGAGCGACGAATCAAGGTTCACCCTCTACCGTTCGGATGGCAGGGTCTGGGTTTGGCGTCCGCCTGGAGAACGCCTCCTGCCGGAATGTATTGTGCCAACTGTGAAGTTCGGTGGCAGTGGAATTATGCTATGGGGGTGTTTCTCCTGGTATGGCATGGGACCCTTGGTCGTAATTCCTGGTGGACTCAACGCCGAGACCTACTGCACCATTTTGGATGACCATGTGTTTCCTACGTTGTGGCAGTTTTATGGGGTGGACCCAAGTTACTTTGAGGATGACAATGCCACCTGTCATGTTGTGAGGTCCACCATGGCTTGGTATGGTGGCAACCCAGTATCCCCCAGTATGGTCACCCAGTATCCTGTTCACTTATACATGGTATGCAGCAGAATGAAGATGAGCACTGGCTCCTTTATTAAGGCTCAGGCTCATATCGTTATTTATGACTGGCCTGGGTTTGAACATTTGTGCAAATGTTCCCTATGTAAATAAGGAAAAAATTAAGCATATTGTTTTACTCCTGTTCATATTTTCATCATCAGATAAAAATGTTATTGCTTTCTCATTTAATGTTTCTCTTGCCCCCCCCCCCCCAAAAAAAAAAAGAGAGAGAAAAATTATTTATTATAATTTGCACCATATTTAGGTAACAAAATGTCCTTCATTTTGTTTCCCAAGTGTTTCAAGTTAATTCGGTTACCTCTGCTCACCTTTATGTTTTCACCAAATGACCGAAAGTTCCCAGTTTTCATATTGTAGTTAGCAGAAATTTAAATTTTAGTCACCAGAAAACTTTTTACTATGAGTTTTCATCGTATCTAGGAAATAATACATAGTTGTTACTTACCATTCTGAATGGTAAGATTCTGGGAGTAGATGGCATAACAACTGAGATGTTAAAATATGGTGGTGACGCTGTATTTGATTGGTCAACCGAAATTTGCCAGTTGTGCTGGGAGTTAGGAGTGGTCCCTCAGGACTGGAGAGATGATATCATTGTTCCCTTGTACTTTGGGAAAGGTGATCAGACTGAATCCAAGAACTGTCATGGTATTAGCTTGCTGAGTGTGCCAGGGAAAGTGTTTGGGGAGGTCATTATTGATGAGGTACGAGGTCTTACATCAGAGAAAGTGTGGGATGTTCAGAGTGATTTTACACCTCGTAAGGGCTGCACTAACCAAATTTTTGCATGACTCATAATGATCAAAAAGTATCTGTCTGTTGGTAAAAAGTTTTTGTTGCCTTCATAGATTTAGAGAAAGCTTATGACCAAGTAAATAGGATACTTCTATGGAAGGTGCTGAAATGGAAAGTATCACTTGGAATCTACTTAATAGGGGAAAGCCATGCATGCTGGCAGTAGAAGTTGTGTACAGATGAATGGTGTTGTATAAAATGGTTTGCTCTGGTACAGGAGTCAGACAAGGTTGTGTAATGTCACCATGGCTGTTTAATGTATTTATGGATACATGCATGCATGATTCCCAAATGGACAGTACTAATTTATGTCTCAGTAATATCCGTGTATGCAGATTGCTGTATGCTGATGACATTGTCCTGTTGGCTGAGAGCAAAAGTGAGTTGCAAAGTATGTTGTCCCAGATGTCCAAAGTTTGTATGAAATTCAATCTGAGTATAAATAAGGGAAAAACCAAATGTATGGTTTTTGAGTAAGAAACTTAGTACAAAATGCAAGGTAAGTCTAAATGGCACAGTGATTTATCAGGTGAATGTGTTTGTGTATTTAGGAAGCATGTTTGACTGAGAGAACAAATTAGATGGTGAAATTAGTAGACGAGTGAATTCTTCATTGAAAGTCATGGCTGCTTTAGGAGGATTTTATAGGAATGATAGTTTCTCAAGAGAGTCCCGAATGGCTTTGTATAAAAGTGTATTTGTTCCTACTCTGATATATGGCAGTGAAACCTGGGTACTGCAGAAGAGACATAGGAGTCATTTGTGTGCTGGAGAGATGCGTTACTTTCAGGGGGTTTGTGGCAAGACACACTCTGATCATATGACAAATGAAGATGTGTTGCAGATGTGTAATGTGAGGCAAAATGTTGTTAGTAAGGTGAAGACTAATATTCTTAGGCGGTTTGGACATGTTGAAAGAATAAGTGGTGAGATGCTTACTAAGAAAAATTTTTCAGCCCAAGTGGCAGGAAATAAAGGTAGAGGAAGGCCAAGGAAATCATGGGAGGACCAGATTCAAGTGTCTATATGAGAAAAAGATTATGAGTACAAAGTACAGAAGGTCTTGTGTAAGTCATGTTAAGAATGTCAGTGAAGTTCAAACTGTTTGCCAAGATTGCTGTAAATGGAGACATTTGATACAGTTCTGAAATGCACACGAAAAATACAATAAGCAATATTTAAAAATTTTAGGCAAAGAACAAGAGAGAGGTTATAGACTAACTATTCAGTTGTGCATTTTCGGTTGTGTTAGTTAATTCAGTTAGCAGTGTTCAATAAAATTAATTAAAAAAGTGAAATCAGTTAGCAGTGTTCAATAAAATTAATTAAAAAAGTGAAAGGGAAAATTAACTTGAGCCTGGGCCTTACGGGCGGCCCTGGTTTTAGTGAAAGATTTGATATAAGAGTCTGCCTGGTCCCGAATCCATTTCTGGGCTTTTTGTGATAGTCTGGTTCATGCTGATCTCCAGAAGAATCCTATTTCATAAGGAGGGACTAAAGAAAAATGTCACCACACCAACTGGCCAACAGGTTTTGGGGGTTTGGGGCATTCATTAACTAGTTCTTTAGTAAAGATACAATTCATAACCAGAAATGTATGCTAATGGAGGAGGGAGGCACACAAGTCAACAAGCTCCTCACTGTCATTTGACAAGCCAAGATGGAGGTGAACCAAATATCATTGTCGGCATATGGATGCCATCCTTTTTTACTGTTTCCATTATAGCCATCCTTCAGAAAACTTGAAAATTACTTTGCCCTGGAATGGGAATGGAATGCTCATCTCCTGACTTATGTTTGAATGCTCATCTCCCGACTTATATGGGAATGGAATGCTCATCTCCCGACTTATATTGCAGTACCACATGCTTACCACCCTAGACAAAAACGTTTCAGGGAACTGAAGCTAAACAGAAATAGCTTAGGAATCTAAACATTGTTCATAATGTGCGATAAGTAAAGTAATCCAATGCTTCATCAAGCATCAATGACCACTTTCTCATCCATATTCAGATATTGATCCCATATCTCAAGTGTTTCAGATCATAGGTATCAATGAGAAGTGAATCCCCTGAAGAATTAATTCTTCATATACACATAAGGCATATACAAATATCATTATCTGCACATAAATGCCACATTATCTACTGTTTCCCATATAGTCATCCTTCAGAAAATTTCCTTTTTCGTTAACTGGGCTCCATATTACCTGCATACACTAGGTTGGTTACATTATTTGTATTAGTTTTGAGAACAAACTAGCAGATTTGTGTGAATATTTCTTCCCTTTGTAGAATTAGGACATAAAATAGTAAATTCAAAATGTTCTAATAATTAATGACTTCATGGCTTCCTCTTATTACTTTCAGTATTATAAATATTTAACGGGAATTATCGAGGATAAATTTATTAAGGTACATTACCTCTCAAATTTTTGATCTATACACTAGATCCTCTTCAGGAGTTCTTGCGTCTTACTACTGGAAGTAGTAAGACCAGTGGCGTAGGGTGATTTCAGACAGTGGGTAATCTCACCTTTTTCACCCCCTCCCCTCCCTCCCCCTAACAAGAAATCACAATATATATATATATATATATATATATATATATATATATATATATATCATCATCATCATCATTGTCAACCATTATCAATCCACTGCTGGACGAAGGTCTCCCCAAGTTTCCTCCACAACGGTCTGTCTTGTGCCAGTCTCCTCCATGTCACTCCTGCATACTTTCGAATTTCATCCACCCATCTTCCATGTGGTCTTCTTCTGGGTCTTTTCCTGTCCCTTGGAATCCAATCTAACATTTCGGCTGTCCATCGATGGTCTGTTCTTCTGGCAGTATGTCCAGCCCATTGCCATTTCAGGGATTTAACTCTGATCATGATGTCTTCCACTCTTGTCATTTTTCGGATCCACGTGTTCCTCTTCTTATCTCTCCTGGTTACACCAAGCATGCACCTCTCCATGCTTGTTTGAGTTGTCTGCAGCCTTTGTATGTCTCTTTTAGCTAAGGTCCACGTCTCTGCACCATACATAAGCACTGGAAGGATGCATTGATCAAACACTTTTCTTTTAAGACATAATGGCATATTGCTCTTGAAAATTATGCTGTTTCTTCCAAAAGCTCTCCAGGCAAGTTTTGTACGCCGATTAATTTCTTCACCAATGTGACCCTCACTTGATATCTGCTGTCCAAGATAAACGTACGTGTCTGTTATCTCCAGCTTTTCTCCATCAATCGATAAATCTTCATTTCTTGTAAAAGCATTGAACATCACTTTTGTCTTCTGAAAGTTCATTTTTAATCCCACTTCTTTACTCTTGTCAGCAAGTTCCTGGATCATACTCTGTAGCTCTGATGGGGTAGTTGCAAAAATGACTACGTCATCAGCAAAGCGAAGGTGAGTTAGATAATCTCCATTAATCTTTATCCCTTTGTTTTCCCAGTTCAGTGATTGAAAGACATTTTCCAATGTGGCATTAAAGAGCTTGGGAGATATGGTGTCACCTTGTCTCACTCCCTTTCTAATTTTTATGTGTGTTGTATTTTCAAATAGCCGAATCTTTGCACTTGCATTTTCATAGATGTTATTAATAATATTAATGTATGCATCTTCAATACCGCAGGATTTCAGAGCCATTGCAACTGCTGATGGTTTCACCGAATCAAAGGCTTTTTCATAATCGATAAAAGCCATGCACAATGGAAGCTCATATTCCCTCACTCTTTCAATTAGTTCTCTCAGTACGTGGATATGATCTATTGTGCTGTAGCCACTCCTGAATCCAGCTTGTTCTCTCGGTCGAGCCATGTCCAGTGTCACCTTCAAGCGGTGTGAAAGAACTTTAGTGAAGATTTTATAAACCACTGATAGGAGGCTGATAGGTCTGTAGTTCCTGAGATCCTCAATGTCACCTTTATGTAGCAAGATCATTGTAGCGTTGTTCCAATCCTCAGGAATTTTCCCTTCATTAAGGCATCGAGTGAAAATTTGGGCGAGTACTGTTTCAATTTCTCCACTTGCTTCTTGTATGATGTCTACAGTAATTCCATCTTCTCCTGGAGCTTTTCCCCGCTTCATGTTCTTGATTGCATGTGCAACTTCTGCTGGAAGGACTGGAAGAACTCTGGTACTGGTACCTTTCATGATGTCTGGAGTACATGTATCATCCCTTTCATATAATTTGGAGTAGAAATCTTTCACTCTTGTCAAAATTTCGCCTCTATTTCTTGTTACAGAACCATCTTCTTTTCTCAGTGCCATAATCTGTTTTTTCCCCTTACTGAGACGTCCCTTTGCTATCTTTAGGCTTTGGTTGTTTTCAATTGCTTTCCTTACTAGTTCACAGTTGAATTTCCTTACGTCTTCAGTGATACCTTTTCGTACTGTCTTGCATAGCTCTATATATTCCACTTTGGAAGTCACATCTTCTTTAGTTGTCCTCATCACTCTTCTTTTTTGCATCAACATTTTGGTTTTTCCTGGATAATTTGTTCACATGCAATTTGTTCTTAGACCCAGCTAATTTTGTTGCTGTTTCCATAAGAGCTTTGGTTACTTTTCTGTTAACTTCAGAAATATCCACTTCTTCCGATGTTAGGCCTTCTAAAGCAGAGAATCTGTTCTTCAGTTCCAATTTGAAGGTATTATGGTGTTTTTTAAGGTTGGTTATGTCAATACATTTTGTTTGTCTTATGAGCTTGCTACGTTCGAGTTTAGTGTTGAGGTGCATCTTACATCTCACCAATCTATGGTCACTGCCTGTGTTGAACTTGTTTAGCACACTGCAGTCTTCTATGACGAATTTTTTGTTACACATAATAAAATCAATTTCACTTGTCGTCCCATTTGGATGTCTCCATGTCCATTTCCTGTGTGGCTTTTTCTTGAAAAAGGAGTTCAAGATGAAAAACCCTTCTGCCTCTGCAAACTCTCTACGAGAGTATTTCCACGCTGGTTTCTGTTGCCGTGACCGAATTTACCTACTGAAGTTTCATTCTGTTGCCGTTGCCCTATTTTTGCATTGAAATCTCCCATAATTATCTTCAAGTGCTGCTTACCTTTATTATTTAGACCACGAATTTCCTCATAAAATTCTTCAATTTCTTCTTCAGCATGACTTGTGGTGGGTGCATAAGTTTGAATAATCTGAGCCTGGTATTTTCTCGAGAGTTGGATAACGAGTCGTGCAGCTCTGTCAGAGGAACTTTCAACTTCTACAACTTTATCCTTCAGTTTCTTGTTTATTATAAATCCAACACCACTAGTCCTGCCAGTATCTGTCCCACGATAGTAGAAGAGATGTCCACTTTTCAGTTCAATGAGATCTTCTCCTTTTCTCCTTACCTCACTTAGCCCGACGATGTCCCACTTGATCCTTTGTAGTTCCTCTTCCAATTCAAGAAGCCTTGAATCAGAAGATAGGGAGCGTCCGTTATATGTAGCCAAGGTCAGCATCAAATGGCAGCCTAGTCCGGTCCTCCGGGGATTCTTAGCACCCTCTGCCTTCATGTCGCACTGGCCGCTGCCTTGGCCAGGTACATTCCAGCTGCCGGAGACTGAGGGCCAAGATTTAAGTTGTGGAGTCATTTTGGAGGGGTTTGGCCATAACTCACCACGCTGGCCAAGCGGGTTGGTGAGTGTGGGATAGCATTTCCTCTAATCCCGATGGTATAGTTATACCGCTATTGGCGGTCGTCAGAGCCCCTTTAGTGGGAAACAGGATGTACCACGAGAAGGCGGGGTTGACATTTGTCAAGGAGAGGCTGTGATGTTATATATATTAATTTCGTTAATAAAATTATTACATAATGAAAAGTTTCTTGTTTATGAATTCATGGTTTTTAAAACTACGTTCAAAGTTGAAATATAATTACTAATGCTCAACTTACTTCATTTAAATATAAAATCCATTTGTCTTGTCTGTAAACAAAATTTTTCTATTACCATTTCCGTAAAATTGTATTTGGACTCTGTCTGAGTCTTTCTAAAAGGTGCTTTTCTATTGAAAGCAGAGCAAGTCCAGTTAGTCATTCCTGCCCCTGAGTAGATCTTGTGAAAGTCTTGATCCTCTTCAAAGTTGAAAATGTATGTTCTACTGTTGCAGTTGTTGCTGGTATTGTAAGAATAAGTAATAGAGCCTATAAGTTTCAGGCATCACTAGATTCAGTTTCTTTTGAATCATTTTTTGACATGAGATGAAGGGGTTTGTTGCACATTTCGTTGTCAGGGGCTGAGTGTAACACAATTAGTTCATTTCGTAGGCGTACTGAATCGAAATGTCTGTTATATGTCTGTAAAAGGGAACTAAATGCTGTCTCAGGAGATTTTTCTTTCATCTGTGGAAACCTGTGTGTCTCCAAAAGAGTTTTGAATTCAAGATTTTTGTAATTTCCAAATTGGTATGTTAGTTGTACAATTAGATTGTTTAAGATTTCATAGAACAAACTTCTGTAAAATACTTCTGGGTCTTTATTTCTTCTTTTCCTGGGCTGTTCAGTGGAATTTTCCAAAACGTTTTTCCAGAAATCATGAAAGGCATTTTGGCGTTTTTCTTTTATTACATTTTCAACATCTTCAATTTTTTTGCAGCAATATGCTACATCCAAACTTTTGTTTTGCAGGACATCAAACAAAATATCTGTATGTGAAAAAATTGAGGAAAACACATCCAACAAGAAACATGCTTTGAAACTATTCAAAAACAAAGTACACCCCCTAGCCTGTAGAATACTTTCAGAATCCCACTCATCTGAACTATCTACAGTATTTAAAAAAGTCTGTCAAGTGGACTCTGTTTTCTCTCACAGTATTCACTAAGCGAGATGAAAAATTCCACCTGATAGGGGCCAATTTGGGCAGTTTTGTATTCATAAAAAGACTCGGAGCATTTGTTCTTTTAGGCGATTTGAAGGAAAATGAACTAATTCCAGATTGTGTAGTAAAAAAATTACCACATTCTGAAATATTGCACACAGATTGTTAGAGAACTAAATCTAAATTCAAGACATGACTGTAGCAGTGGACAAATAAAGCCTCTGGATATTTTTCTTTAATTTTGGCCTGTAAACCTCCAATCCCTCCCGACATGATAGGAGCTCCATCATAAGTTTGTCCTATGATTTTATTTGACACTTCATATTCACAAATATCTTGATCCACAAGCTGGAAAAGTGTCCCAGCAGTCGATTATCGGCACTCACGTCAGTGAACTTTAAAAATCTCTCTTGTATATCGCCTTCCTCGTTAACATAACGGAAACAAGTCGATGTGAAAGACAATAAAAATAAAAAGTGAACTCCGTTTATTAAGCTTATAAAATAAGGGAATCAAAAGATGCTAGCTTTCACTACCTCCGGGTAGCTTTGTCAGGCATTTAGTAGTTAAAGATCGCAGAAGGAACTGGAACAAATGTATTTCTAAGAATATAATTAAATTCAAAATAAGTAAAACACTTGCACGATGTCACGGGTTGTTTGATCCCAGGGCTGGATGGTCACGTGTAACTTCTAGATGCCGGTGCCATATGAAAGGAAGGCTCGTGGTTACATCTTTGTTACACACATTCCGTCGCGTGATGATCTCAATGGTTTCGCGAAGCGCAGTAGCTCTTGCGCTGATGTAAGGTGCTAGTTTCTTAAAATCTCCCCATCTGGGAACTGCCTTTTCAGATGCAACATCACGGGCTAGTGCCGTCGTAAGCTTTCCGGCCTTAACGTCCCTTTGGTGTTCAGAAAAACGGATCTGGAAGGATCTTTTTGTCATCCCGATGTAGGACTTAACGGATGCGTCAGGGTAATCCAAAGGAATAGCATAGGCTCCGGCTTCAGTGAGCGCAGAAAGTGATGCACGCTGGTCTGCTGCGAGGATATCTGACAGAGGTCTAGGAGCTGTCACGCCGATATCATAATCTAGTCTTCGGAGAGCATTCTTCAGGAAGTACGTTAGCCTAGGAATGTAGGGAATCGAACCCACGAACCGGGCTGGCTGTGCCGTGGGGTTGGCACGAGGGTGTGCGAGAGCAGTTTTTGCAGCTTTTCTGACTATTCCAACCTCAAGAAAGACCACTCCCTGGTCTTCAACCTCACAGACAAGTCCGGGCAAATTGCAGTAATGGACGAATCCAACTACTACAGGAAGCTGGAGGAGTTCATCACCCAGTCTGATTCCATTCTGCAAGCTGTAAATCCGCCTAACAAGTGGGTGGCCAAGATTAAGCGAATAGCAAGAATGAAAGCACTACCTGAAGTACTTAGAAGGGCTGCCAAGATCCCTCCCGGATCTAAGGTTTCTTTCCTTTTTGCTCGACTTAAACATCACAAGCACGGCAATCCAATCAGACCTATTGTCATCAGGAAATGCGCCCCTTCAGCTAATTTGGAAAAAGCATTCTCGTCCTTCTTGCGGCCATTCTTACCGATAGCCGAAGGTGTTCTACTCTCTTCAGCTGACTTCCTTTCCAGAGTGAGATCCACGACAGTGTCTCCAGGCGACATAATTGGAAGCTTTGACATCGAATCTTTATACCCCTCAGTGCCGGTGCACGAAGCCACCACAAACCTGAAGCGCTCTATCGCTGACTCGAACCTGTACCCTTCGGAAACTGTGGAAGCTATTTCCAAATTACTGGATGCAGTCACGGACTCAAATTATTTCAGCTTCCAATCCAGAATTTACAAACAAAATAAAGGGGTACCTATGGGGTCCTCGATGTCGGCGGTCCTTGCTGAAGCGGTCCTCCGACCTCTCGAAAATGAACTCTTGCAATCGTTGGCCACAGCTCCTAAAATATGGTTGAGGTACGCTGACGACATTTTCTTTGTTTGGCAGCATGGACAAGCCAACCTAAGTGATTTTCTCGCCAGAATGAACGATGCGCACCCAGATATTAAATTCACAGCAGATTATGAGTCCGAAGGTGCATTACCTTTTCTGGATGTACTAGTAAGAAAATTACCCTCTGGTGCTCTTAGCACAGAGGTCTACTATAAACCCACCCACGTTGACAACCCCATACTCCCTGACTCAGCAGGCCCGGCCGCACGCAAATATGCCCTTTTTAAGTACAGAGCAAAGCGAGCTTTCGAACTCTCATCGAACAAGGCCAAATGCGAGGAGGAGATCCGTAGCATTAGAAACCTAGCGGCTGCAGCGGGATACGACATGATCACAATCGACCAAATAGTCAGAAAGGCTGCAAAAACTGCTCTCGCACAGCCTCTTGCCAACCCCACGGCACAGCCAGCCCGGTTCGTGGGTTCGATTCCCTACATTCCTAGGCTAACGCACTTCCTGAAGAATGCTTTCCGAAGACTAGGTTATGATATCGGCGTGACAGCTCCTAGACCTTTGACAGATATCCTCGCAGCAGACCAGCGTGCATCACCTTCTGCGCTCACTGAAGCCGGAGTCTATGCTATTCCTTTGGATTACCCTGACACATCCGTTAAGCCCTACATCGGGATGACAAAAAGATCCTTCCTGATCCGTTTTTCTGAACACCAAAGGGACGTTAAGGCCGGAAAGCTTACGACGGCACTAGCCCGTGATGTTGCATCTGAAAGGGCAGTTTCCAGATGGGGAGATTTTAAGAAACTAGCACCTTACGTCAGCGCAAGAGCTACTGCGCTTCGCGAAACCATCAAGATCATCACGCGACGGAATGTGTGTAACAAAGATGTAACCACGAGCCTTCCTTTCATATGGCACCGGCTTCTAGAAGTTACATGTGACCACCCGGCCCTGGGATCAAACAACCCGTGACATCGTGCAAGTGTTTTACTTATTTTGCATTTTATTATATTCTTAGAAATACATTTGTTCCAGTTGCTTCTGCGATCTTTAACTACTAAATGCCTGACGAAGCTACCCGGAGGTAGTGAAAGCTAGCATCTTTTGATTCCCTTATTTTATACGCCTAATAAACGAAGTTCACTTTTTATTTTTATTGTCTTTCACATTAATTGGGCATACAGAAACCCGTTTCTTCATCGATCGTATATATATTTGTTAACAAGTCGATAATTGAGATTTGTTTGCTACATCATATGTTTCATCCAAAAGGATAGAAACAAACTCAGTTTTATTAATCTCCCCCGAACAACATCTTTCAAAACACTGCTGATTGCAGCAATTAGGTCGTTTTGGTATTTGAGGAGATGTACCTCTGAAAACAGTTGATGTTTTTAAATGTTCTTCAAGCTGAGCGTCATATTGGGCTGTGTAATTTAAAAGTTCGACGTAATTTCCTTTATTTAGGGAATCATCTGTCTCACTGTGTCCACGGAAAGCCAGTTCTTGTTTTGCTAAAAAACAAACGACTTTTATTAAACATGATAAAATGTGCCTGTTCTTCTTCACCTGTTCGTTGTGTCTGGTGACTTCTAGAGCGCTCTGATGATCCAAAGATAAATCCTTCTGCTTGAATCTCCAAAAGTTTGTAACTTAAAAAACAAGTTATGTGAGCTCTGGTTTTTGCATGTTTTCCCACAGCTTTGCACAAATTATTCAGGTCACAGAATCCGCCATTTGACCGCACAGACTTCTCGGTACTAAACAATAGGCAAGGCCAGCAAAATAATCTATTCAAATTTAAGCAGCTTGTTAACCACAATGTTTTCTCATAATTTGCTTCAGTAAAATGCCACGTGTAAGAACGGTTTTTGTCCTTGTATAATGCAGAGAGATTTGGAAGTTTAGGAACTGGTCACCCTTTTCTTATTAATGCCAATTTTTCTTGTAATGGTTTGCTTCCAAAAGATATCTTCAGCAATTCATCTATAACACACGGACACACCATACAGGTCTTGATAAAGAAAAGTCATGAAACAAAAACAGACGAATAAATAAAGTAACAATTAGTAACAAAACAGACTCAAGCAAACACTCTACAGTCTGTACTCTGTAATAGGGTGAAATCTTGCACCCTCTCCCTGAAATGAGATGGCCTTCCTTGCCTGCACGGCGATTCAACCTTGAAGTAGCGCATGCGCATTAACGCTTCTTTCTCTGGAAGGCAGGGAAACCACACGTTGAGTGGGAGCGAGAGGTCTTCGTTCCTGGGCCATGTGGTCACTCGCGCCCTCTCTCCGCGTATTGAGGCTTCTGACAGCAGGTTGAATGAAGGACTTCCCTTTTTGATTAAAGCGCGTTGTGAATAATGCTTTTTCTTGAATACATAACTGTTCTCTGCGTGAATTGTTCTAAGAAAAACATTTGCGAAAAATTCCAAAAATTGTTAAAAAGTGAAAAAATAGTTTGTCCATCTGCAATTACCTAGACCTCTTGAATATACGCCACTGAGTAAGACACAAGAATTCCTGAAGAGGATCTAGTGTATAGATCGAAAATTTGAGAGATAATCACCTTAATAAATTTATCCTCAATAATTCCCATTAAATATTTATAATTTGAAATGTTCTGTCATTCTGTGAAATGTACTTTGACAACAAGAATGTAATGGTAGTAGTTTGTTGAAAATCTTAGTGATTTAAAACTTTGTATTTCGTTCAGAAGAAAATAAAGGGAATGAAAATTTTTGGAACTTTCCTAAATTGATTTTGTGTGAAGTGCATCAGCTGTTTGCTAAGGGATGAGATTAAAATCTCTTGGTCATTTGTTTCCAGAAACTCTGAAGATTTGTCCTTAAGAAAGTCTTATCTGTGAGTGTTTAATTTTCACTAAGCTTTCAGTGGAGATTCATGACATATGGGCTTCTGTATATACAGTATATATTTTTTATTTTATGATTTGATAGTTCTGTAAAAAAGCAATATTTGTGTTACATGTCATAAATGTTAACATGGCAAAATAATTAACTTATATAGTGAGAAATGTTGGGGGAATAGCTTTGCTTAGTTTTATCAGCTCATTAAATACTATGTAGAGTTAAATTTTATTTATTGTTTAGCTGTGTGTGTTTATTATCTGATGCTTTTCAAACTATGTTTTATTTGTTACATCTAATATTTTTTTTTATGTGTCCTTTGCTTTTCTTCATGTCTGTTAGGAGATGAACTACTCTAGAATGCTTGAAAGGCTACTTAAATTAGCAGTAAGTATTTCACAGTTCATAGTATGTTTGAAGATGAATAATTTTTTAATTTGTAAATGAGCAAGCCATTTTTATTGAAATGGTTTTGGAAGTACTAAGAATGCAATAGGTCCTTTGCCAAGTGGAAAATGTCAAATAGACTGCACTGCCAAGGGCATTTGGACTAGAGATGAGCATGGGCTCCTTTTTTTTTTTTTTTAAGGCCCAGGTCCAGCCTGGGCCCAAACATTTAAAGACCAGGCCCAGCCTGGGCCCAGACATTTAAAGCCCAGTCCAGTCTGGGCTTGTTATATCATTATTTATGACTGGCCCAGGCCCAGCCCAGCCCAGCCCAGCCCGGGTTTGAAAATTTGTGCAAATTTTCCCTATGTGAATAAAGAAAAAAATCAAGCCTATTGTTTTACTCCTATTTATATTTCCATCATCAGATAACAATGTTAGGGCTTCCCTTTAATGTTGTCCCCCCCCCCCCAAAAAAAAAAAACCAAGAGAGATAAAATTATTATTATGTGCATCATATTCAGCTAACAAAATGTCCTTCATTTTATTTCCCAAGTGTATCAAGAAAATTCATTTACCTTGGCTCATCTTCATGTTTTCAGTGAGTGACTAAAACTTCCTATTTTTCATATTGTAGCTAGCAGAACTTTAAATTTTAGTCGCCAGAAAACTTAATACTATCAGTTTTCATTGTATCTATGAAATAATACATAGTAATTACTTAAAACAGTCGCAGACGCTTTTGAGTTATGCATGCGAGTCACAGATGCTTTTTAAACAGTCAGAGACATTTTTGAGTTATGCATGCGAAAAACACAGTAAACAATAATTAAGAATTTTAGGCAAAGAACAAAAGATAGACTGTGGCCTATACATTCAGTTGTGCATTTCCCATTGCTTTAATTAATTCAGTTAGCAGTGCTAAATAAAATGAATTAAAGGAGTGAAAGGGAAAATTAACTTGAACCTGGGCCCGTGCTAATCTCTAATTTGGAAATCTTCCACATTAGTGCACACAGTTTGGTTGCTTGTCTGTGTGCACTAATGTAGAAGGGATGTTTTCATAGGGATTAGGAAACAGCAGGGTTAAAGGACACATATCACCATTTATACATACATCTCCCTGCTATTAATATCCATACACCCCTCTACCGATAGATAATCAGGACTTACCCAACCACCATCACATACCCAACTATAAATATGCTTGTAGGACTATAATGAGGCAATATATCATGACTGTTGAATGCAAGATGCCTCAATACACAGAGTAAACTGACTTCCATAGTGGATTGGTAATAGGGTGCCATGTAAGAAAATCCCTAGGTCAGTGGTTGGTGATATGATATGCAAATGAAGACGACTGAGGTTGAATCTACCAAGAAACAACCTGGTAAACTTTTGAAGTTTACGGAATGTGACAGGAGAGCTCTGCAAAGGACTGTCCACCTGGAACACAAATCAGCATTGTTTCAAATTATGCAAATACTATGTGAGACTATTGGGACCGTAGCTATTGATAAATTGTAGGGGAGGCTAGAAAGATCGTACTTCATTCATTAATTTTAATCTAATATATCATCATCTATAGAAAAAAGAATAAGCACAGAAATACTGTTTTAAGTTATGTATATTTCACCAACCATTCCAATACACTGCTGGATGAAGGCCTCCCTAAGTCTCTTCCACAATTCTCTGTCTTGAGCAGTTATTTTCTAAATCATTCTGGTACGCTTTTGAATTTCACCTACCCATCTCCCACATGGTCTGCGTCTTTTCCTTTCCCTTGGCATCCACAAGGTTCATCCAGATCCTGGAAAATTACTGGGATTTGATTTCTCTTTTTTTCCAGGCGTGAAAAGTTCTTGATTTTTCACATTTTTGTGAAAGGTCCTGGAATAGGCCTGGAATCTTTCTTGTAATGAAAAAAAGATTGTCAAAATGTTTGGATTGATTGCATCACTTTTTTTCTAGCTCCCTGCAGTGTCTGCTCGTGATGACATCACTTCCTCCCATGGAGTGTGGGGATGTGATGTCAGTGCTTTGCTGCTGCAGTGCAAGATGTTTGAGTGCCACGTTTCCAGTGACTTTGGGTCTTGACATATCAGTTGTGTGCAGTTGGAGTCACAACAGTGTGTGGAAACCTTCCCATGAGTTCAAAGTGGGCATTCCTCCTTTCCTCACTGAAGGAGATGGATATCTGGCCTGACTGCTGTCAATGTGCTTGGGAGTACATAATCTTCAGTGCCATGACGAAGTTTTTTTGTGTTACTAACATTGTGCTAAGTTCCAGATTGCTTCATATAAATTTTATGCAGAGCAATTTTTATACAGGGAAATTTTCTAACTCTTAACGGCAGAACCCGTGGGATTTCATAAGAATTCTTAAATACATGGTCAAGTTCATCCCAATTTGCAAAATATGAATGAAGCAAAGCACTATGATTCTAGCAAAAAATTATGCCTCTGGAATTTTTTGATGAACTGAAAAAATCCCTGGAATATATTTTCTGTAAATGTTTATGAACGCATCCAGTTTAGTACTTCAGTTGTCAAGTGTTGGTCAGTTTTTATAGCAAAAATGTTCAGCCCATTACCACTTGAGGATCTTTACTGTGTTCATGATGTCATCCACTCAAGATTGTCATTTTCCTGATCTACGAGTTTCTTTTTTTATTTTTCTTGGTTATACTGAACTTCTTTATTTTTCTTGGTTATACTGGTCTTTCCATGCTCCTTTGAGTTGTTCACAGCCTCTGTATACCTTTTTCAGTTAAGGTCCAAGTCTCTGATCTATAAGTAAGAATTGGAAGTATGCTTTGATTAAACATATTTCTTTTAACACATAATGGTAAATGGCTCTTACAGTTGCACTGCTTCTTCTAAATGCTCTCCAGTCAAGCGTTATATGCTTGTTTATTTCTTCAGTGTGGCCCTTTCTTGATGTCTGTGATCCAAAGTAAACATAGGCATTAGTTACTTCCTTAGATTTGACCCATTAACTTCTAAATCTTAAGTCTTTTTGAAAGCATTGTACATCAATTTGTTTTCTGTAAGTTAATTTTCAATCACACTTCTTTACTCTTGTCAGGAGGTTCTTGAATCATATCCTGCAGCTCTGAAAGAGTCTTGCAAAAATGATTTCATCAGCAAAATGAAAGAGGATTAAATAAATCTCTATTAATTTTTATTTCCTTGTCTTCTTCAATGAATAATTGAAAAGCATTCTGGAATGTGGCATCAAAGAACTTGGGAGACATGGTGTTACCTTATCTCACTCCCTTTCCAATTTTTATACATGTCTCCAAACATTCAAACCTTTGTACTTACATTTTTATAGATATTATTAATAATACTGATGTTATTAACCTTCATACTACAAGACCTCAGGGCATTATAACCACTGATGGTTTCACATCATCAAAATCCTTTTTCGTAATCAATTGATACATGTCCAGTGTTTCCTTCAAGCAGTGTGACAGTACCTTAGTGAGGATTTTGTAAACTTATGAGGCTGCAGTTCCTGAGATCTCTAGGGTCACCTTTTTATGGAGCAAGATCTTAAATATGTACCAAAGCATTTAATAAAATGAGTACTTGTAATGAGTATGGGGAAAATGAACAGCATACAGTGTACAATTGCAATAGTTATCATGGAAATCAGAGTGACAAATTTATCTATGAACTTCTGAATGCTCTCCAGTCAAGCTTTATATGTGTCTTAACAAGCTTTTGGAAAAACGTAGCTGTCTCTTAAACAAGCTTTTGGAAAAACACTTCAGTGTTTTGAAACTTCCAATTTTCATATTAAAGACTCGCCAGACATGCTCTAGAATCAGGTGATTTATGGACTTTCTCTTCATGAGATCTATATATAGTATTTTAAGTGTGATATTGAATTTTTTTTTCGTTATTTTTTTTTCAAATATGGGATGTGCTGATTATTACTACGTGCATTGAGTACAGTAGAACTCACTTATAACAATCCCGTATTTAGCAAGATCCCGGGTTTAATGAGCAAAATAGGAACTTTTATTTGGTATGTTAATTAAAAGCTAATTTGATTGTTTTTATTGAACAAAATTTAATGAAATCCCTGGATTTAATGTGGGAGATAAAAGCTAAGATCAATTTTACGAAACTTGATGAAATTGGGTATTTAACAAGGCAGAGAAAATCTACTGCGCACTGTTCTAGGAAGGAGGGAGGAATAGAAATAGTGGCATTACAGAATGAAATTGGAACAATGCAGGGGAATCTTGGTATGCTGGTGAAAGAATGTTGATAGAAAAGCACTGCTGAGGTGAATGAAGAAAGCAAAGAGGAGAACACTTGGCCACCATGGTATGCAATGCCACTGATTGTGCCTGAAGAACTCCAACTTTTTTTGAAACAATAAACTACAGCAGCGACGACAAGGTATTTAAGGCACTGTGTGTTGTTCGGCAAAAATGAAGAGAAGATAACATAAACCAAACAAGTAGCATTGAATCTCTCTTTTTTTTTTAAATGCTTCCATGTGATGTCTGTTTCAGGATTCGCTGCTACTATGTATCATGAAAGTGGTTATTTTATCTTAATTTGTAGTACTGTAGTTAATTAATTAAATCTTTCAAGTATATCCAAGGATTATGGATATATAATAAAAATTTTGTATAAACATACACATATATGGATGCATATTTTCCCATATGCATTTTTTTACTTAGTGGTATTTTTCACTCCAAAATGAATTTAGTGAGAATTTTCATCTGTCCCAATCTCTTTGTCATAAATGGGTTCTACTGTAATAGTGGAGGCCCCCAAACTATGGCTCCCCCTCCCTGCAAAATGTATCTTCAAGGCACTTTTGTGAAAATCCACCATATTTCAATTACTGAATTTTTTTTATTCCATAATTTTTAATAGTAGTTTTTGGAACCTACAGATATCTTTTGCAAAACCAAAATTATTGCACTTTATGGAGTAAAACACAAATGTGCACATTGCAATTAAGATGACTAATCTAGTTTTATGGCAACACAAAATACTACCATACTCGTGCCCCAAGGTTAATCATGTAGTGTGCAAATTTTATTCTTTAGAGAACCACGGCAAATATCTTTATGAAATGCCTCACGATTGCGCGCACACACAAACATGTTACTGTCTCACTGTGTATTTAGGCTCCCTGGCACTGGGACAATATATTCTATTCTGACCACTATTTAAAAAAACTTTTTGAAGTGTTTAGTAGTTGAAACAATTATGAATTTCACTTTGAAAGAATTATAAATTTTGTCACCTGTTCTAGCATTTTCCTCTGTACTACACTCTTGTTCATATTTGGATTTATAGATTTTCTAAAATTCGTTTTTCTTTCAAGTTTTTCACAAGCCTGGGCTAGCAGATTGAGCTTGCAATGCAAATTGTTTACATTCTTAGCACTAAGTAATCAAACATATGCAAGTTGATACTAGGACTACCTACTTCAAGCTCTGATTCTAAGTTATTTTCTTTAACCAATTTATCCATACAGAATGAAAACAAGTGGTTATAAATAACTCTGTCTTGCATTATCATTAACCTCAAACCATGTACCAGCACTTCCTACCACTGGTAGTTGTATGACTTCTGTTGTAGTCTTGTGATTAACTTCATCATGTGGCCTTTCACTCCATATTTTTTCGTTTTTTTCTTTTTCAAACTGAACAACTGGTATTTAATTACCTTCCTGTCACATCTTTCATTTTTAATTTTTTTCAAAGTTAGTTAGCACGTACTCATACAGTTGAATGTCTTTAAACTTCCAATGTTTATTTCAATCTATTTCTGGTGGTAAGTGAGGGTGGCAATGTAAAGACAGTGAGTGAAAATGGCGTCAGTTCTTTAAAAAATATTGCGTGGGGAGTCTGTTTCTTAACTAACATTCATATTTATATGGAATTCATAAAACATGATTGCTTTTTCTATAACTAAAAATCTTTTCAGACAGCAGCTTTCAAATTTTCTTCCTCTTTTAAAATTTCTGGGAGAAACAATGAAGTCATGGATTTTGTAGACAACATTTCAACGAGCACATGTGACCCAGTCCTGCCTGATAGGTGCTGATGGTGAATAATGATAATAATTTTAAATTTCATTATTGAGAAACTTTATAAAGCAGTATATTAAAAATTTTCAATTTCCAACTGTACTCAAAATTGATGAGCCTTTCTTTGGAAGTGAAATGTCATCTGTAATGACCCCATCATGCTTGCAAGGCTCCATGTGATTTATTGAAAACAAAATCATTGAATGAAGAATACATCGCATTGCAAGTGTTTCAAAAAATATGGCTGTACATGAAATCATCAAAAGTGAAATCACCAGAAGATAAAACATTGTGGAGCAATCATGATATAATCAACACAGCAATCGGACATCACTGAATTGGCTCTAATTACTGTTTCTCACGCAATATCAATCACATCAGAAAACTTGAAAATTTCGTCGTCATGGAACGGAAAAATTTGAAGTTTTCCTGCTCTAGGATGAAATTTTCAAGTTTTCTGATGTGATTGATATTACGCGAGAAACAGTAATTACAGTCAATTCAGCAATGCCCGATTGCTGTGTTGATTGTATCATGACATATTGGCCACGTATTATGAGAATAATATTTCTGTGTATTTTTCTGCAAAAGTTATCCCAGGATATATTACAGATATTGATCATACCTCCTCTCAGTGCACTGGCTTTTCCATTCCAGCTAATCAGTTGGTTATGAATCAGGTTATGGATTTTCAATAGATACCTAAAAAGGCCCATGGAATTTAGATGTGCAACAATAAATATAAATAAATAAATAAATAAATAAATAAATAAATAAATGAATGAATAAAAAAACATACACACACAGAGGGAATGAAAGAATAATGACGTCACAGACACACAAACACAGAGTAAATAATAACATCTTTCCTTCACATCTAGGAAAGATGTGGTTGAAATTAGTAATTTAATTATGTTCTTTTTTTTTTTAGTTGTGTGTTTGTCTGGTCTTCATTTCCATTAATTTTTCTGATATAGTAAAAAACCTAATTTTATTTAAAAAATCTTTTTTTAATCTGACAGTTGGCTATTTTATTTGCCATTTTAGAAAGAATGTAATTGTTGCATAACATGTACATTTTATCTCTGTTGTAACTCCATGTGCTTTAGTAATAAAAAGAATAATAATAAAAAATTCTAGGTGCCAAATCATGTATTGTGGCTGATCTTCTTCTACTGGTTCTTTCATTCTGTTCTAAACACATTTGCAGAAGTTCTGAGATTTGCAGACCGACATTTTTACAATGACTGGTGGTAAGTATGCTTAATATTGTTTTTGGATCTTTTTATTTTGGTTTTATTTTAGTACATCTGTGTTACCTCGATCAGAATACATTATGCAGATACTTGCTAAAAAATTACAAACTTTTATGATGACAGTCATGGACAATAAACGCCAATATGTACAAATGTTTTTGCATTATGCATGATGATTGAAAAGTATCTGGCTGTTGGTTAGAAAGTTTTTGCTGCCTTCATAGATTTAGAGAAAGCTTACGACCGAGTAAATAGGACACTTCTGTGGAAGGTATTGAATGAATATGGTGTTACTGGGAGTCTGCTTAATAGTGTAAAAGCCATGTATGGCGATAGTAGAGCTTGTGTACGAGTGAATGGTGTTTTATCCAAATGGTTTTCTATTGGTGCAGGAGTCAGGCAAGGTTGTGTAATGTCACCCTGACTGTTTAATATATTTATGGATGCATGCATGCGTGATGCCAAAATAGATAATACTGTTTTATGTCTTGGTGACATACGTGTGTGCAGATTGCTCTATGCTGATGACACTGTCCTGTTGGCAGAGAGCAAAAGTGAGTTGTAGAGTATGTTGTCCCGGATGTACGAAGTTTGCATGAAATTCAAACTGAGTATAAATAAGGGAAAAACCAAAGTTATGGTTTTTAAGTGGGGAACTGGTAATACTGAATGTAGCATAAGTCTAAATGGCACCGTGATTCATCAGGTGAATGAGTTTGTGTATTTAGGAAGTATGTTTGACAGAGAAAACAAACTGGATGGTGAAATTGGTAGGAGAGGGAATTCTTCATTGAAAGTCATAGCGGCCTTTGGAGGTTTTCACAGGACTGATGGGTTCTCAAGGGAGTCCTGCATGGCTGTGTATGAAAGTGTAATTATTCCTACTCTGATGTATGGCAGTGAAACCTGGGTACTACAGAAGAAACATAGGAGTCATCTGTGTGCTGGAGAAATGCATTACTTACAGGGGGTTTGTGGCAAGACACGTTCTGATCGTGTGAGGAATGAAGATGTGTTAGAGTCGTGTAATGTAAGCAAAATGTTGTTAGCAAGGTGGAGAATAATATGCTTCTGTGGTTTGGGCATGTTGAAAGAATGAGTGATGAGATGCTTACTAAGAAAACATTTTCAGCCCAAGTGGCAGGAAGGAAAAGTAGAGGAGGGCCAAGAAAGTCATGGGAGGATCAAATTCAGGAGTGTCTACATGAGAAATAGATCATGAGTATGAAGTATAGAAGATCTTGTGTGCGTTGTGTGATGAATGTCAATGAAGCTCAAATTGTGTGCCAAGATTGCTGTAAGAGGAGGAGTTTGATATGACAACAGTAAGTAAATAATCAGATAAAAATTATCTGGTACTTTGTCTTTTCTTTGTGGAGCTAACCTCTGAATCTCATAGAACAGCTTAGTGATATGTATGTATGTACAAATGTTTGTAACAGTCACATGGGCTGACCTTTTGCCTTGCCCATTATAAAAACCGTACATACAGATTATTCAGGTGCAACAACGTATGTAAACATGGAAAAAAACAAGGATCCGTTGAAATTTGGAAAATGTCTAATCGTGCCATGTTTAGTAGGAAATCACGAAGCAAAAGAAAAACAACCATTTCAAAGGTGTTTAGCTACTTAAAGACAAATAGGTCTTATCCAAAAGGCATAAATGTGGCTGAAAAACTGGACTCAAACAATGTGACTGTTGTGCTATGAAGAGGATTGTATGGATGAATTGGTTTTCCAAGGGTGTGTTGAATTTAACCAAGGCCAGAAGCAGCCCATTTCTAAGGGATTACATGAATATCATTGGAAGTCATCCGCAAATTCGAATGCCGCTTGTCTCTGCAAAGAAACAGAAAAATCTGCTTACAGTGCTGTAGAGAACTCCGAAATGGACAGTGCAGCAGTGCAAGAAAGTAATAGAGATCTTAATATATGTTCAAAGGATAATAATATATCCTAATAACTAAACTGACAAAACATCACAAATTCGTAATCAGTGTAGTAACAAAGATTTTAATTTGCCTGCTAATGGGAGGCTCTTATCATTGCAAGCTTCATTAGGTGAGCATGTAATCCATTTGGAGATTGAAACCCGGAGAAATGAATGGGGTTTGAAATCACATGAACATAACAGTACAAATACACGAATGTGCGATGGTTGTTACAGAGGTTTAATGTTCATATAGTATAATGTAGCAAATATATCAACTCGTAGTCTTTATTTGTCTCAAGGTCGGTGCTTATGGCGAATGGAGTTCTGTGGTTACAGCAGTTCAATAGACACCATCATTGCAGGCATAAAATCTTTTGACAATTTCTGTAGTTTCTGATTGTTGCGGTTGCTGTGAAAGTTGTGAACAGGGCCACCCATTTCCTCTCTTTCTACAGTGGAACTGCTGTGTTGTATAGTACTTCTTTTACTAAAGCAGTTGTTCCTCTCTCTTCCTGTATGTCCCTTGTATGCACCTTATGTCACACACAGAGATCGTTTTGTCATTCTGATGTAGGACTTTATGTAGAACATGAAATTTGATGGCAGCATTTCGTATGTACTTCATCTCACATTCTCTGACTAGAATTTGCTAAAGAAATGTGGTATTGTAGTAGCACTCAAGCCACCAAGATCTGCTGGTAAATTATTAACTACAAGTAGCAGAAACACACATGAAGATTATAATGCACGGGTCTATACCATTCCCCTCAAATACCCAGATTTCTCAATAAGATTCTATGTCAGAAGTTTTTTTACTGCATGTTTTTTGTAAGAAAGATACCAATAATGATTGTGGTAAGTGTATAGCTGGTGATGAATTTCACATGCACTTCTATGTGACTGTTGAAAGATTGTGATTGTGACTTAAGTGACAAAAAAATGTAACACATTCACTCAGAAAGTAAAATTCCTAACTGCAGATGAAGCAGATGCAAATATTAAAAATTAAGTGGATAAAAATACTTTTCACTGTCCATGAAAAATTCATTTTAAAGCTGCCAACACTTTTTGCAGCTAATCCCCCCCCCCTTCTGCACATACACAAATTTCTACATTTGGGCATTTTCAAAGAATGGAATTTAATTTCTTGCACATTCAAAAGGAAAGCTTAGAAGTATAAATACAAAAAGTTAACATAAAAGTAAAAGAGTAATGCTAGTGACCCCTTTCCCCCAATCTGGAATCGTGAAGCTCCCAAGCCTAGGCATTGGGCACCTTTCTAGTGATCAGGCCTTTGGATGTGAGTTCAGCCTTCTTTCCAGGAAAATGCAGTCTGAGGTTTATGATTTTGGCTTGTGGATAACTTATTGCTATGGTCATTTATATACCTAAGATATGGTTTTATAATTTGTCACATGTCTGGGAAATAAAATAATTACTTTTATGTTTCTCATTATGCTATTAGTATGAGTGGAAACAATTGTTAATAATGCTATTCAAGGATAATGTGCTATATGAGAATGTGTGTGATTGTAGACATTACTTTTAAATTGGTAAACAAAATGCTATATAACATACAAATATTTAACCAGGAGAAATTTTGCTGTCTGTCTGTTAAGTGTACTGCTTTCCAGGTGAAATCTTTAAATGACCCAACTTTTTGAAAATAAAGTAAAAACCATTCTTTGACTGTACATTATTCAGTATGCTTATTATCATAAGAAGTGATTACATTATCAAGCATTCCGTTTAGTCGGCATGATCCTTTTCAGTTTAATATCAGGTAAAAAGAATTTGGATTGAGGATAGATGCTGAGAAGTGTAAGTCTATCTCTGAGTTAAACTGTACAGTTCTGAAGATGGTGGTAGAATATTTGTCATATTTTAATTACTTAACTTGTTGGTGAAGTAAGAAATCTCTTGACAAGGAATCGATCAGTAGAATCAAGTGGAATAGTGTCTAATCAACTACTTCACTTAATTCTACTGTCTACCATTTTCACCAAAAAGAGATTAGGCATACAATAGAACTTAGAAACACAGTTTTTTAGATCACATGTAATATTTTGTTCCAATGAACACACATCTAACAGGAAAATTTTCCATCAAAGTGACACATTCATTGAATTCATGGTAGGTGAACTGTCCCCATTAGAAATCTTGGCTACCAATCAACAGGTACTCTCAAAAATAACAGTCTGTGCAACTAACTGCCCTTTGAAGCTAATAAATGTAATGGAAAAAGGGAGCAGATAGGTTCATATGATTATACGGTATCTTTGGTACCAAGGAAGAAAACTTTTCATCAAATGATTTGGTCACCAATACTTTTATATTGGACCAAATTATGATATCATTGAGCTTCTTGGAGAGAGACAGTGCTAGCAAAACAACATCAAGGTAAAGGGTAGCATGGTAGTATTCCAGAATCAAATGCTATAAATAATTATAATAAATACAGGGTTATTACAAATGAAATACACAGTTTTAGCATTTTATAAAACCAAAACTATATAAGATATTGACACTCATAATGCACTATTCTATCACCAATAGTAATGATTTGATTATATAAGTGGCATCACTAAAAGAGTGTGCATTTTCACTGTCCCATGACCAATCAGGCAAAATGGCCACAAATGCTGTGGAGAAGGCATTCTGTATTCTTGAATTAAGCAAAATGAATTCTGTTATTGTTGTGCATGTGCAACAGCGTTTTAGAACACATTTCAGGAAATCACTGCCGAATTGGCAATTCATCCATGACTGGCACAAGATATTTAAAACGACAGGATGTTTGTGTAAAGGTAAAAGTCCAGGAAAACACTGTGTATCTGATGAACAAGTGGACCATGTTCATGCCCCAATGCAGCCCAAGGAAATCCACAACGATGGTGGGTCAGGAGTTAAAAATTCCACAACTGGCTGTTTGGAAATTTTGCAGAAGCAGCTGAAAATGACTCTACAAATCGCAGTTATTGCAAAGTCTTAAATTACAATGACAGAATCTCATGTTACAATTTCTGTACAGAAATACAGAAGTGTTTTCAAGTAGATGGTTTTAGTGAATGTCTAAATTCCAGCGATGAATCGGCATTTCGTATAAGTGGGAAAGTTAACAAACATAACATTTGCATAATCTATATTTTGAGATTACTCACCTTTATTCCCTAAGTCTTTTAGGAGGTTTTCGTCTATACACATTTCCAACACGTATTTTTCTTATTTACATTGTGGTTCAAGGCCGCAAAAAAACAACATCTTTTTTAATTCACGCAAACTTCATTCCCTTCCCTTCTTTTCCCTATGACCAAATTCAGATTTAAAATAATCTACCACAAATATACACAATTGAACTCCCTAAAACACTTTAATCTAATTAAAACTTCAATCAATAAAAACCTATATTACACATTTCCTAAAATGTCAAAGTTAAAAAGCTGTAACCCGTAATTATTTACAATTGCACATCAGTGCCCAATTAAAACAAACCTAAATACCTGACACAACCACTATACTCAACAATCACGAACCTCTCTCCCCTCAGAAATCACGGACCTCTTTCCGCTTGGATGTTATGCTTATTTCTGAGGGGAGAGAGGTCCGTCATTGTTGAGTATAGTGATTGTGTCAGGTATTTAGGTTTGCTTTAATTGGGCACTGATGTGCAATTGTAAATAATTATGGGTTACAGCTTTTAACTTTGATGTTTTAGGAAATGTGTAATGTAGGTTTTTATTGATTGAAGTTTTAATTAGATTAAAGTGTTTTAGGGAGTTCAATTGTGTATATTTGTGGTAGATTATTTTAAATCCGAATTTGGTCATAGGGAAGGGAAGGGAATGAAGTTTGTTTGAATTGAAAAAAATGTTGTTGTTTTTTTTTGTGCTTTTTTTTGCGGCCTTGAACCACGATGTAAATAAGAAAAATATGTGTTGGAAATGTGTAGAGACGAAAACCTCCTAAAAGACTTAGGGAATAAAGGTGAGTAACCTCGAAATATAGATTATGTCTAAATAGCACGTGAATAATTAAACAGCTAGATGACATTTGACATTTGCAATGCTGTATGAATATATGATAACATTTGCATATGGGGAACTGAAAATCCTACAGCAACAATGGAGCATGTTCAGGATTCTGCAAAGGCTAATGTGTTCTGTGCTATATCCCATAAAAAACTGTATGAAAGCTTCTTTTCCCAAGAAAACACTGTAATGGGAAGTTCTTATCTTGATATGCTAATTATTTGGTTGATTCCTCAGCTGCACAAAGACAGTGACAACTTCATTTTCCAACAGGATGGAGCACCACCCCGCTGGCATCAGGAAGTTAGAAATTACCTCGATGAAAATCTTCCACAGCGATGGATTGGGCATGCAGAAGGTGACAACGCGACACTCTCGCGTTGGCCACCACGGTCTGGATCTAACTCCCTGAGACTTTTTTATGGGGCTATGTCAAAGACTAGGTCTTCATCTCTCCTCTTCCTGTTAACTTAGCTGATTGTAAACAACATATCACAACAGCTATTGCTGAGTTGATGGAGATATATTAACATATGTTTGACAAAAATTCAACTACCATGGACCGGAACAGGTAATAATCCGATGGGGCAAGGTCCGGACTGTATGCTGGGTGTAGCATCAGTTTGATGCCCTCAAATTCCTGGAGTTTTGCCCGGGTTGTTCGCGTGGTATGAGGCTTAGCGTTGTCCTGCTGTAGGAGAGTGCACTTTCTGTTCACCAGTGCTGGGTACTTCTCAAAAATGGCATACATCCGCTCCAGTTGTTCAGAGTAGAGGCTGGCGTTCATGGCCCAACCGTCTGAAACAAATTCGTAATGGATCATCCCCTCAAAATTCCACCAGACGTAGAGCATTACCTTGTGCTCGAAGCACCCACGTTTGGCAACAGGTTCAGGAAGCTTGCCCAGGCTCAACCACTGCCGTTGTGTGTTAGGATTACGGAAATAGACCCACTTTTCATCGCACGTAACCGTTATCTTGATGTAACGTACATCGTGCGAATTTTCCAGGAGTTTCGTGCACACTTAGCTGTTTGTTTCAGCTGGCATCAGTTTGTGAGGGACAATGCGGCAGCTCTTGTAGACCATGTTGCTCGAGCAACGTCATGGCCGAGTTCAAACTCATAAAGCAAAAGTTCCCTAATAGCCGGTTGCGGCTGCTCATGTTTTAGGCGTCCCAACCACGGACAGAACGACGACATGCAATGCTGTTCTCAGCAACGACTACCACTTTATATCCCTTTCGACTGACTGCAGTGTGCGACTTGAACTAGTTTAAACATGTGACATACCTGCTGCAACACATGTGTTTATGCAAATATTTAAAAACTTTTGACTCGCCCTCTGTAACAAACTTCAAGAGTTTCTTTACAAAATGGTGCAACATGAGTTTCAATATCTTAAATGGTTTTAGTTTTATAAAATGTTGAAACTGTCTATTTCATTTGTAATAACCCTGTGTATGTGTGATGTAGCCCATCATGTGACTGGTTGATTGGGAAATATGCTGTATCTGTCCAAGGAAAGAAGTGATACTGGCCTCTTTTCCCACATATCTTGTAAATGGTTGTAGTGTTGGATTATCTATCAGTTCATTTGTAAAGACAACTAGGAGCAAATGGACTTGGAAACAAACGAACAGTATGTACTGTACTTAAAACTAGGTGGTTGGGAAGGCAGGATGGGAAGAACAAGAAATTGTCCAAGACCTTCCACAATTCTGTCTGCTGTACAGTATGATGGAAAGGCCAACAAGGAAAGAGCAACAGAGGCAATGTCAGTATAAACAGTGTAGTAAAAACCAAGAACCTTTGGCGCAAAATCCAGTTGTAACACACACTGTTGAATGCTTTCGCTCTCACCATTGAAAAAAAAAATGACCTATCTGAAACACAATTTCTGTCACTAAAGTATTTTTACTTGATGATGTATTTTTAGTTAGATATCATATACTGACCCAATGTCCTCACTTGAGGACAACTTTTTTAAGCTTATTTCTGGAAATAAATCGTTGTAGTCAATAAGCATGTTTTGAATCAATAGAATTTTTTTGAATGTATGTAAAAAAAATCATACATTAAAATTTTTTGTCCATAATGGATTGTCTTCTCAGTTTTAGCTGTCAATAAATTTATTAAGTTACAGTAGTATTTTGCAAAAAATCAGCATTACATTTGTGTGCTCTTTTCACTACATATTTCAAAGTTAGATTAATTAATTTCTATTTTTAGGAATGCTGAAACTGTATACTATTTCTGGCAGAACTGGAACATTCCTGTCCATAAGTGGTGTGTCCGACATCTCTACAAACCACTGATGCAGAGTGGCTTCTCTAAAAGCCAGGCTGCAATGGCAGTTTTCTTTGTATCAGCCTTTTTCCATGAGGTTTGCACTCTTTTTATTTACTTTAGTTTAACCTTTGAACAGCAAGCCAAGTACATTTTGTGAATTAATGGTTTCTGAGGTTATTTTACTGCAAAATTTTGCAGGTTACTCACTAATATTAATATTGCCATACCTTGAATACACATTTGATATTCCTGAAACAATTTTTTTTTTTTTTGAGTTAAAAGGGGGGAAAATGTTAGTGATGGAGATAAATACTATTCTGACCGTATCAATAGAAAAAGAAAAAAACAAGAAATAAAAAGTGGAATAATGTTCATCCATACATTCTTGATTTAAAAAAAAATATAAAACAAGAAAGTTGTATTTGTGTGAAAAGGTCTTTAGGACATCATAGTAAACAAGCCTATTTTAAAACATATTGTTTCCTGTTGAAAATTTCTGTGCTTGCTGGTTGAAAGAAAGATTTAATTCCATTTTCATTAGAAAATGGCATAATCATTCTTTAGTTTGTAAGCATGACAATGGACAGGCAACCTTGAGTGCTTAAATAACAAATTTTGGTGCATGTAGCACAATTTTTTTTTCTCCAAGCATAGACTGGATAACTGTGTGAATTTTAACCTTTAATATAGACATTCAATTCAGCCTTATGTACTTTATAAATCTCTAAAAACAGGGGAATAAAAATCTAATAATAAAGAGAATGAGTGATGATGTGCTAAGGGGATTTATTCAGCCCAAATGTCAGTGGGGAAAAAAGGTAGAGGAAGGCTAAAGAAATCATGGGAGGACCAGATTCAGAAATATCTGCATAAGAAAAAGATGATGGGCATGAAGTACAAAAGGTCTTTAAGATGTACAATTTATGGATGCCAATGAAGCTTGAGTTGGGCCGCCCCGGTGGCGCAGTGGTCTAAGGCGCTGGCCTTTGATCATTCGTCCGTAAGGGGTCCGGGTTCGAATCCCGGTCTGGCATGGATGTTGTGTTTGTCTTACGGCACTGGCTCTCTCCCTTCCCTGGAACCAGTGACCCTAAATTAGGGACGGGCGACTGCTTATAGCCCATTGAGTTGCTCATGGTGGTCGTTAAACCTCCAATCAAAAAAAAAAAAAAAAAAAAAAAGCTTGAGTTGTGTGCCAAGATGTCTGATACATAAACCGTAAGTAAGGTTTTTAGTTATATCAATTTTTTTAAACTTTAATTTGGCAGATGAGCTTTCTTTGAGGAGATAACCTCTGAATCTCACAGAAAAAAGAGAAAAATTTATATGCTATTCACAAAACAATGAGATAAAAACATGTTAAAATGCAATAAGACCGTTGAAGCTATCTTGTGTATGGCCGAGTGGTCTAAACTCAAGTTCAGTGTCTTAGCAACTAAAAGGTACATTGCATTTTCATATTTCAAAAGTTTTTTAAGGTTTTTAATACTTGAAAGTTGAGAAGTGCTTTTGTCGCCAAAGAGAATAAACATGAAAATAGTTCTAACTCTTAAGTCATTATTACAAAATGAAACTTAACAAACATCTTATTAGAGAAAATTTTTTTAGGCACAGAAATGGTAATTACTAACTGTAACCCAACTTGCGAACTTAGATATTATGTAATAGTAAACAAATTGTATCTTCCAGTAGCTGTCTGATTGTACCTAGTAGTATTATGCATAGGTTCACACAGCCCCTGGAATTCTGGAAAAGTCATGGAATTTGATTTTTATTTTTTCAGGTGTGGAAAGTCCTTGATTTTTCATATTTTTGCGAAAGGTCCTGGAATAGTGCTTAAATTTTTTCTTGCAATGAAAAAAATTGCTCGAAATGTTTGGATTAATTGCATTACTTTGTTCTAACTCCCTGCTGGCTCTGCTTGTGATGACATCACTTCCTCTCTTGGAATAGGGAAACAGCATGTCATTCCTTTCATCTCACATGGAGCTGCAGTGCAAGAGGTTTGAGTGCCACATTTCAAGTGACCTTGGTTTGTTGTATAGAAGTTGCGTGCCGTTGGAGTCGCAACAGAATGGAGAAACCTTCTCGTGCTTCCAAGATGGCCATTTCTTCTAGCAGTCATTTCGCTTACTGAAGGAGTTCGATATAATCTGGCCTCCCTGCTGTCAGGGTGCACGGAAATAGATGACTATGGAATAGGGAATGCCATGGCAAATTTGTTTTGTATTATTATCATTAAGTTCCAGATTGCTTCATATACGTTTTATACAGAGTTATTTTTATATGGGGAAATTTTGCCTATTTATAAGTTTTTATACAGTGGAACCCATAAAACTTCATAAGAACTCTAAATGCATAGTAAATTTCACCCCAATTTGCAAAGGAAAAAAAAAAAAAAAAAAAGAAGCAATATTATTCTAGCAAAAATTTCAGCTCCTGAAATTTTTTTATGAACTCCTGGAAAAGTCATGGAATTTATTTTTTATCAATGTGCACAAACCCTGTATGTATTTCCAAATAATTGGAGTACTTTAAGTAGATTCTCGTCATCCAAAATAAGCTAGTGATGATGGCACTGCCTCATTGTAGTAGCCACTTAACTATCTTGATAGCAGATAGAATCCCATAGAGAAATTGAAAATTTTGTCATGTTGGAAGAGCTGTTCACATATATGACAGTTGCATACAGCATTTTTTAAGTGTAAATTCCATGGTATTTCATATGTGATCAAATTGATGTCTGACATGCATGCCTGCTATCAGAACCTGTAGTGTGTGTGTGTGTGGGGGGGGGGGTGCAGACGCATTAACTAACATGTTTATGTCAAATGAAAAAAATGTCAGTGCTTTGTCATGAGTGATTTATTGGTTGTTTGACTAGAAAAAAATTTGGTGGCACACATTCATTCTTATTCTGGGATAATACTATTTCCAAGTTTTCTAAAGAGTTCCCATCATAAAGGACAGTCTAGCATTTGCAGTGTCTCTCAGCTGTATCTCAGTTCTTTCCTTTGAAATTCACTTCTTTTGGCAGCAACATAATGTGCACACAGTTGATTTGGAGTCTTGTTTTTGTCATTGGTAGATGCAATTCACTTGTTCCACAAAGTCTGCATGGTTTATATTTACTATTTTCTGTGTCAATGCACATGAATCATTCATGATCTACTGAAGTTAGTGATCTTTAAAGGTAGCCCAATTTTTCTTTGTAACTCAAACTCTAAAACTATCCAATAATATAGTTTAATGACATACTGTCTCTGCTTTCAAATAAGTCATCAACTTCATCATCTGAATTTGATATTAAAGATGAATGTACCTTACCACAAAGAAAAATATGTTAATTGATTACCAGGAGACTTTTATTTTTGTCAGCCCTTCTCAAACTTTTTTTATTTAGTACCCAGTTTTGCAGAACAGTTGAATTCATTATTCATGGAAAAAGTAAAGATTATTTCACAAAAGAGTTTTATGAGATAGTGATGCAGGTGTTCTCAGAAGCTATTTTTCTGTAGTCTGAACAGAATAATATCAAATGCAGTGATACCTCAGTGGTTTTTTAGTTAACAGTATGTAAAAGGAAACATAATTCCCAAAGTGTTACTCTGGCAGATTTTTGAAAAATAATGATAAAATGTACTTGTAGTAGACTGTTTTAATATTGTAGATGAGAATTTGTAAGATAATCTACAATATTACAGGGTGGCGACAGACCTGGAAAATATGGAAAATCGGGAAAAGTCAGAGAATTTCCTTCGATCTGGAAAAGTTAGGGAAATTTGTGGCAAATCGAACGAAGTCTGGAATTTTTATTTCCGTCGTCCTAGCTCATCTTGCCAGCGCTAAAATAATAAAGAATTGGATGTTGTGTTAGCCAAATATATTTGCGAGCTTTATGTCTGCATACTATTTCATTAAAACGATATAGTTTTTATCGTCTAAATGGTCATGTTTTCTTTGACTCAGGCGCCAACGCACCCTTGTTCAGTCAATCCACAATTCCACATCTGCCCCTAATGCCAGCACAATGTTTCTGGAATGGCTTTACATGTTGTTGTAAATATACATCATTCAGACTGAATTATGTGTGCGCACACGATAAAAAAATCGGAAAGAGATATAATAATGTGTTAAAAAAAAAAAAAGGAAGAAAGCAATTTCGAAATCATATTGTTTTTAATTCATGTATATAGGTCCTCTCTCTTATTTTCAAGAAATAATGCCCACTGTGTGCATTATTTCTTTTTCCTTCTGATTGTTTGGGTACAAAAGTTCGTTATCGGAGATCGCGATGTTATGTACGTTTCGCATTTTCTCGGGTTCGGCTTTAGGAGTGACCTTGAGGAGACTTCCTTTGCGCAAGACCAGCTGGGTTTTCAGCAAATTTCGCAAGCTTTGTTGTTTTAGCACGTCTTTTGTAAAAAAAGATTGTGCTTCTGTTATTGGTATGTCCAGCCAGGGCTCGACAAATCCCGGGCGCCAGGTCGCCCAGGCGCCTAAAATTCGGGCCGTGGCGCCTAATTTTCTTCTTAGTTGAGATTTCGTATTATATTGCAGTAAATGCTGTAATTTCTGTTGTGTAAGATTATCTATTAAAAGGTTATAAATTTAGGTGCTGCGGACACCGGTAAAAAAAAACAAATGGTGCGTCGTTTTAAAAAGTCTACGAGGTAATTGACAGGAGTGGTGGTGTTATTGGGAAAGTACCGAAAATGCGGTAACAGAATAAAATATAACGTAACAGTGAGATAGAAGACTGCAAAGAGTTTGTAAGAATATATTTTTTTCTTTTACCTAGAAGTATTTTGACAGAAAATATGACGCTAGGAAGGCGTTACTATTTGCGTGTGCGGAAGCCTACGCGGTGTGAGAATCCGTGACTCGCGGGAATTGCGCAGAGCTATTCCGTAGTGTGCAGCCATTCTGCAAATCGCATCGCCTAGTTTTGGTGCGCTGATTGTATTAGTTAAGGTTTTTTCGGTATTCAGTTGAAACATATTCAGAAATAAGACAATGCTATGAAGTGTCCGTAATTTCAACGGATTTTTTAGTCTAACTAATGAACTGCAATAATGCGACAACAGCTAACGATTTTAGTTCTTTTTTTACTTAAAAGTAATGCAAAAGTACTTCAAAATGACAGTTACTTTTTCAATAAGATGATAATTTTTATCTTGCATCTTTGGATTTCTGAGTCGGTCCTGTGAATCGCAGTTTTCTGTCGGAAATTACGATTCACTATTAACATGATAGGTGCGGATCATGTGGTGTCGATTATACGACTGTTATGCATGCCAATTACCACGGAATGTTCGTATTTTCTACCGATTTAGTTGTCTAACTACGGATTTTACGAATTTTCATTTTGTTTAAAAAAAAATATTTTGCTATTATTTTATGATATACATAAGATTCTTAACCGGATTCGCGGAACTCTCCGGATTTTTTTTAGTCATCATTTAGATCGCTATCATGATTGATGCAAAACTGAAGAGAATTTGGGGGTTGGGTCATTTTCCGTTTGGAGACGATATTTCGTGTTTCAAAACTTTCGAAAACAATAGTTAAATGGAGTAAAAAGAATTTGCCCTAATCGTAAATTTTTTTCTTCGGATGTTGCGTTTGTGTCTAGTATTCTTGTTAAATATCATTTTATGGCATATATGTTCTTTTTTCAGCTTGAAACTGTAGGCAAGAATTTGTGGAAACGGAAGTTAGACGCCGCGAAAATTGCCTCCTAATCTTCAGGCTTGTGGTTCTTCCGCAAATTCGAGAAATTCCGCCTTTTTCGTTACGTTGGCCACTCAGGAGATCGATGCACAAGTAAACAGAATTGTGTGTGTGTGGGGGGGGGGATAGATGTTCGTCGGAGGACGGAATTCCATCTTTACGAAACTTTTAAAAACGGAAAGTCGACGGAGTGCAGATTTTTTTCCGTAATCGTAATTTCTTTTTTCTCGCGATGTTGCCTGTGTCCAGTATTTTTAAGTAATTATTTACTGCATAAATTTTTGCATTTCACCTTGAAATTAGGAGAAAAATTTCCAAAACCGTAAGTCGGACGGAATTCCCGTAATCGCTATTGCCTCCCCCCACCCTTCCCGTGACGTTCCCACTCTCCAGCTTTGTTAAATATTCCCCACCCCATAAGTTTTTGCATTTAATCTTGATAAGGGAAGAAGGAAATTCCCGAAAACGGAAGTGACGAAGTTGGAAAATTTTTAAAAATTGATGCATGGTGTTCAAAAGTATTAATATTCCCAAAGTTACACCATTTATCTGAAATACATAGTTGAAGCTTTGATATCATGTGCTCATCATCCTCAGGCTGATGGTCACAAAAATCAAGAAGAGCAACAATGAAGAAGTAGGGAGAGAACAATAGCAGCAGAAAGAAAAATAAAGCAATTGATGCTGTGCAGTTGCAGAGTCAACAAAAGACAGACTAACAGTAGTCTGCATTCTTGCTGTCTGTTTTGATTTTTCACCAGTTAAAATGTTCAGCTCCCCCCCCTTCTTTGGTCTCATCTTGTCATAAACTGCAATTTTAGAGGCAGTATGATCAATATGGTAAGTGGAGGTTCGTGCACTGCGCTTTTGCTTTCTTGGATTTCCTGTCTGTCAAGCATTGTGGAATTCTGATTTTTTATCTCTACATGTCGAATTCACATTTTTATCTCTACCCTGAATGCATATTTCATTTCCATCAAGCATCCCTCAAATATTCTAATACTCTGCACATTTCTTTTTTTCTTTTTGATGAGGTTTCCTTAAAAAAAAAAAGGAATATAAATCACTTTTTTATTCTTTAGAATTGTAGACATTGTGTTTTCCAATATTACAAAATGCTGTACATTTTTTTTTTTTTTTGGCTGCCTTCAACATCTTTAATAACTGATTTTATCAGCAAAGGACAATTTGTTCAACTTGTGATTTGAAGCCACAAGTTTAGGAAAATAAGTTTTATGAAACAAAGCTTGAATTTGTTCAGAACAAGAATATGCAACATAAACTTAACAAAAAGTGCTACTGAACACCATCTGTCTATTAGGTCGACTGGTAAGATGCCAGTCTGAAATTCTTTTTGAATGTTAGTTAAATATTACTGTTTGATTACTTATTGGTGGAAATTGAAGATGTGCTGCAAGGAGTGTAGTTGCAGTCTGTCCCTGGCTGAGCGGTGGCAGACTTATTTCAGAGGGAGGTCACTTTCCAAGGTTAAAGTGGTCAGTGTGGAATGTTTGCTTTTGTTGTCTATTGTTATGAATGAGTTGTGCATCAAATCCTTATGTTGTTTGCATTTTATGGGCTATTTTTTATTTTTAAACAAGAATATTTTGAGTTATCACGTTGGCCACTGAAATTTTTTTTGACTTATCAAGACCATAACTTCATTATGTGCCTAGGGCACTTCCAAGGAATTTTACTTTTTTTTTGAGTTATCAGAAATTCAGTGTTATCAAAGTTAGAGTTATCAAGAGTTGATTTCATTTGTAAAAATAGAAGTAAAAAAGTTTTTTTATTATTTGCCTTTGCATTCATTAACTTTTCTGGTTTGTATGCAGTGGTCAGGGAAAAAAATGCATTTTCACCTGGAAAACCTGGAAAAGTCAGGGAATTTTTGTTCATGATTTTGTAGCCACCCTGATATTAAAATGCTTTATCCATGTGTTTCTGCACTAAACTTAGCTTTAAGGATACATGCTTGAAATTAGTAGACTGTTGTTGGCATAAATGAGACAGAGAGATTGTTGGCCAAAAAACTAACTATGCCCCAAAGGTACTATTTGTTGTCAGCCAGAACTTCTGAATTTGATTAGACTGTTGTTAGCATAAATGGGACAGAGAGGTAGGATAGTTGACCAAAAACTATTAAGCCAAAAGTGCAATTTGGTGTCAGCTAAAACTTCTGAATTTTAGCAGCATGCATAAAAATACAGTGAGGTTGATAGAAATTATTTAATTGCTCAATAGTGCTTGAAAGCTATGTGCATCATTCTTACATGATGGAATTCATTACAATATGGTTCTTTTTAATCTACTAAGATCAGGGTTGGGAAGTTACGCGTACAAAATTACTTTCTACATGGCGTGCAAATACGCATAAAAATGCGTAATTTATGTCATAAATGTAAAGAAAATGTAATAAATTAAAAACTTGCCTGAAATACAATAAAAAAAAAAAAAAATGTTAAAATGTTACTTGGGTTTCCAGGCTAGCAGAAACACGTGCGTGGGTTACTTGCAGCAAATCAAACAAGCTCTCCATATTACGTTTTTCATTTCTTCTATCCTTTCCAACGTCATGCCGACACCACACATTGGTTTCCCTGTGTTGCTTTGCTACTCGCCACATGGTTGGCTGCATATCATCATCATCATCATTGTCAACCATTATCAATCCACTGCTGGACGAAGGTCTCCCCAAGTTTCCTCCACAATGGTCTGTCTTGTGCCAGTCTCCTCCATGTCACTCCCGGATATTTTCAAATTTCATCCACCCATCTCCCATGTGGTCTTCTTCTGGGTCTTTTCCTGTCCCTTTAAATCCAATCTAAAATTTCGGCTGTCCATCGATGGTCTATCCTTCTGGCAGTATGTCCAGCCCATTGCCATTTCAGGGATTTAACTCTGATCATGATGTCTTCCACTCTCGTCATTTTTCGGATCCACGAGTTCCTCTTCTTATCTCTCCTGGTTACACCAAGCATGCACCTCTCCATGCTTGTTTGAGTTGTCTGCAGCCTTTGTATGTCTCTTTTAGTTAAGGTCCACGTCTCTGCACCATACGTAAGCACTGGAAGGATGCATTGATCAAACACTTTTCTTTTAAGACATAATGGCATATTGCTCTTGAAAATTATGCTGTTTCTTCCAAAAGCTCTCCACGCAAGTTTTGTACGCCGATTAATTTCTTCATCAATGTGACCCTCACTTGATATCTGCTGTCCAAGATAAACGTACGTGTCTGTTATCTCCAGCTTTTCTCCATCAATCGATAAATCTTCATTTCTTGTAAAAGCATTTAACATCACTTTGGTCTCCTGAAAGTTCATTTTTAATCCCACTTCTTTACTCTTGTCAGCAAGTTCCTGGATCATACTCTGCAGCTCTGGTGGTGTAGTTGCAAAAATGACTACGTCATCAGCAAAACGAAGGTGGGTTAAATAATCTCCATTAATCTTTATCCCTTTGTTTTCCCAGTTCAGTGATTGAAAGACATTTTCCAATGTGGCATTAAAGAGCTTCGGAGATATGGTGTCACCTTGTCTCACTCCCTTTCCAATTTTTATGTGTGTTGTATTTTCAAACAGCCGAATCCTTGCACTTGCATTTTCATAGATGTTATTAATAATATAAATGTATGCATCTTCAATACCGCAGGATTTCAGAGCCATTGTAACTGCTGATGGTTTCACCGAATCAAAGGCTTTTTCATAATCGATAAAAGCCATGCACAATGGAAGTTCATATTCCCTCGCTCTTTCAATTAGTTCTCTCAGTACGTGGATATGATCTATTGTGCTGTAGCCACTCCTGAATCCAGCTTGTTCTCTCGGTTGAGCCATGTCCAGTGTTACCTTCAAGCGGTGTGAAAGAACTTTAGTGAATATTTTATAAACCACTGAGAGGAGGCTGATAGGTCTGTAGTTCCTGAGATCCTCAATGTCACCTTTTTTATGTAGCAGGATCATTGTAGCGGTGTTCCAATCCTCAGGAATCTTTCCTTCATTAAGGCATCGAGTGAAAATTTGGGCGAGTACTGTTTCGATTTCTCCACTTGATTCTTGTATGATGTCTACAGTAATTCCATCTTCTCCTGGAGCTTTCCCCGTTTCATGTTCTTGATTGCATGTGCAACTTCTGCTGGGAGGGCTGGAAGAACTCTGGTACTGGTACCTTTCATGATGTCTGGAGTACATGTATCATCCCTTTCATATAAGTTGGAGTAGAAATCTTTCACTCTTGTCAAAATTTCTGCCTCTATTTCTTGTTACAGAACCATCTTCTTTTCTCAGTGCCATAATCTGTTTTCTTCCCTTACTGAGGTGTCCCTTTGCTATCTTTAGGCTTTGGTTGTTTTCAATTGCTTTCCTCACTAGCTCACAGTTGAATTTCCTTACATCTTTAGTGATACTTTTTCGTTCTGTCTTGCATAGCTCTATATATTCCTTTTTGGAAGTTACATCTTCTTTAGTTGTCCTCATCTCTCTTCTTTTTTGCATCAACATTTTCGTTTTTGCTGATAATTTGTTCACATGCAACTTGTTCTTAGACCCAGCTAATTTTGTTGCTGTTTCCATAAGTGCTTTGATTACTTTTCTGTTAACTTCAGAAATATCCACTTCTTCCGATGTTAGGCCTTCTAAAGCAGAGAATCTGTTCTTCAGTTCCAACTTGAAAGTATTATGGTGTTTTTTAGGGTTGGTTATGTCAATAAATTTTGTTTGTCTTATGAGCTTGCCACGTTCGAGTTTAGTGTTGAGGTGCATCTTACATCTCACCAATCTATGGTCACTACCTGTGTTGAACTTGTTCAGCACACTGCAGTCTTGGATGACGAATTTTTTGTTACACATAATAAAATCAATTTGACTTGTCGTCCCAATTGGATGCCTCCATGTCCATTTCCTGTGTGGCTTTTTCTTGAAAAAGGAGTTCAAGATGAAAAATCCTTCTGCTTCTGCAAACTCAACGAGAGTATTTCCACACTGGTTTCTGTTGTCGTGACCGAATTTACCTACTGAAGTTTCATTCTGTTGCAGTTGCCCTATTTTTGCATTGAAATCTCCCATAATTATCTTCAAGTGCTGCTTACCTTTATTATTTAGATCACGAATTTCCTCATAAAATTCTTCAATTTCTTCTTCAGCATGACTTGTGGTGGGTGCATAAGTTTGAATAATCTGAGCCTGGTATCTTCTCGAGAGTTGGATAACGAGTCGTGCAGCTCTGTCAGAGGAACTTTCAACTTCTGCAACTTTATCCTTCAGTTTCTTGTTTATTATAAATCCAACACCACTAGTTGGCTACATATATTACTCAACATATCAGCATCATCAGCACAGCTTGAAAAGCTGTTCTCCAACTGGTTGTACATTCATAATGCAAGCTCCCCGCACGGGGATAACTGGTTTTCCAGTTATTTGGGAGCGGCGCCCCCACGGCCCGAGCTGACCTTGTGACTGGTCAACATCTGTTGTCATGCCACTGCCTGTTTTTGTTTTGGTGCTGTTGGTGTTTGCAGGGACGGCTGTTCATCCAGCTGTTGGGGAGTCGCGGCCCCACGATCCCGAGCTGGTCTTGTGTCTCGCTTTTTCGTTTTTGTTTATTTTCTCCACTGGCTAGTTGCCCGTGTTGTATACTTTACCTAATCGCTACCACGTTATGTACTAACACCCCGGTCTTGTGGTTTTGTTACCCTCCACCACTAACTGTTTTATATTAACCGCTCAGTTCGTAGGTTGCTGAGATTCCGTTTAGGTTCCCTTCCAGGATTTGTCTTCTTTGGATTTCTTTTCTCCTTTTAACTGGTTTGGGTGCTAGACCTACCTGCATGTTTGCCGCGTGCGAGAGACCCGTGAGGCGGAAATGGGATGTCTGGCGGCTGAGGTCGCAGGAGACCGGATAAGTGCCTCCTGTGTTGCCAACACTCCTCTTCGACCCCGGCTTCGCTGTAAACGGGAGGCTAGAGACTAACCCACCTCTAGTCAGAAGTCTTGTACCAAGTTGTGTGCAGGGCTTTAGCGGCTTTTTTGTCGTATAGCACGGCAGGGTGAGCCCGGGGGCTGTGGGATCATGCCAAAGGCGTTGGCATGACGGTACCCGGAGGTCGAAGTGTCCGCCGAGTGCGTGTGATCACAGCCAACGGACTATATCTGCAACGTATAAGCTCCAGAACTGTGTCCAGCGTCATTTTCTTGGCTTGCAGACCTCCAGTTCTCCCTTGTAGGGCTCGGTGGTGGGTGGAGTAGTCTGCAGACGAATCCTTCTCCTTTTTTCCATGGGTAAACCCAAAAACAAACGCTCCAAATTCAAGTCACCTGAGCAAATGATCGTTGACAACGACTCTCCTTCGTCTTCTCAACCTACCAAGTCTCATACCCTTAAACGATCTTTAGACCATGATCTGGACCAAGAATGTGGAACCTCTTCTTCGGCAGCTGTACCAGTCGCTCCGAGCGTCGTCTCCCTCGATTGTTGTGAATACGCATGCTACACACTTAGTTGTAGAATCCATCGATCCGAATGAGAGACTGTCCACCAGATCTCCATTCTTCATTTCTAAAGCTTTGGGACGCTGCAGTTGGCCCCTTGAAGTCTGTGAGGAAGCTTCGCTCTGGGGACCTGCTTGTCCAAACTTGCAGTGTTTCTCAGAGTAACACTTTTCTGCACCTCACTAGTCTTCAAGGCATTCCTGTAAAAGTGACACCTCACCGTTTCTTAACACCTCTCGGGGTGTTATTTCAGAGTTTGATCTCTTGCCATGCAGTGAAGACGAATTGGTGACTGAACTTGCAGATCAAGGTGTTATTGCTGCTCGTCGTATGATGTTCCGGCGCGATGGTTCCTTGATTAAGTCTAAAAATGTAATCTTGACTTTTAACTCCCGAAAGTTCCGACCGAAATCAAGGCTGGCTACTTGGTCTGTGGAGTTCGTACGTACATTCCCAGTCCTCTGCGCTGTTTCAGGTGCCAGAGGTACGGGCATTCCCAACGTTTCTGTAAGAGTTCCGCTCGTTGCGCAAATTGTGGCTCCAGTGAACATGACGGGGATGGTTGCACTTCTGCGGCCTGCTGTGTTAACTGCGGTGAGGCCCATGCAGCTTACTCCCGCAACTGTATGAAATGGAAGGACGAGATGGCAATCCAGCGCCTCGAAGACCCTGGAGGGCCTCTCGCACCGGCTGCCAAGGCCAAGTTGGGTATACCCACCACCCGACAGCGTACTTTTGCCGCGGTAGTTCAGTCTCTGCCACAACCCGTGCAGCCCTTTGTTCCGCGCCCTGTAGCTCTCGCCGCCCTTGCCAAGCGATCTACAGCTGACCAAGCGACACAGGTGTTTTCCCCGAGCTCGAGATTTTTCGAATACCTGATTCTGGGCCTTCTCTTTTGCAGCCGACCGTCTCTTCCAGTTTCCAGCTGAAAGCCTGCACGTGCGGAAGACCCGGCCCTCAATCCGCAAAGGTGTGCAGTGTCCATCCCACTGTCTCGGCCTCAGCGAGGTCCCCACCCTCAACCAACATTATAGAGGAACATAGGGGAGGAGAGTGACAGTTCTGTCCCCAGCCTCAAACAACATTGCAGAGGAACATGGGGGGAGGAGAGTGACAGTTCGTCCCCGCCCTCTGCCAGCATTGCAGAGGAGTGTGGGGGAGGAGAGTGACTCATCCTTTGTGTAGTTGTGTTTAAAAAAAAAATTATAATTATAATAGTAAATTAATAAATTTTTATATAAACCTAATTAACTACCTTGTCTTCACAGCTTTCATCATACTCTTTTTCAACTTTTACCAAGCCTGTCTGCTCTTAATCATTTTCCACGCTTTTAAAGATCTGTGGCTGATAGTTTCTTTCTCTGGCGCTCTTTGGCCAAACCTGGCCCTTGCGCCACTAAAATCCACTAACCAACCAACCAACCATAATGCAAGAAGAAACCAACTAAGCTTTGAAAATTCCAAGAAACTGGTGCATATATATTACACTCTAAAAATGAAAGATTGAAAATGTGATGATTATTAAAAAGTGCTAAGAAAGATAAGAATGAATAAAACTGTTAAGCAAGTGCTATACAAATTGTATGTGGACAGTGTAATAATGTGACACCAATATTATTTTAGTTTAAATTTAGTTTTGATAAAATTATTAACAATGTGACATTATTAAAGTAATACAAATTAAAGCAGCAATTACACCTGGATACAGTGAAGAAGTTATTAATAAATTCTATGAATCATCAAAAAGTGTAATGAACAATTCACAGGTTTGTAATCTTTGAGTTTAAAAAATGACAGTAAAAAGTGTGAAATTTTTTTTTGTAACATTTTATTCTTTGTTTGTTTTCCTTGGAATAAAATTAATGTCACTGTATAATGTATTATTAAGTGTTAAAAAAAGTGCAGCTCTAGTTTAACTGTAAGAGACATTTAATTTTTCTAATTACTTCAGATAAAACAAACAGCACTGAAGTTGTTAAGACTGGTATTAGTTTAGGTGGGTTATCATGAAAATTAACAACAATTGCAGAATTAAAAGAAATATTAATTTTTTTTGAAAAAAATGTTCAATCATTCACATTACCTATGTGCGTTTTTGATATTTCACCACTATAATTATTTTCATTTCTATGATTATAAACGAACCAATTTAAAATAAGTGCTACTTCGAGTTGTGTGTGGTTGCATTAACGTGGCTATTTATTAATATATTTTTATGCAAGTAAATTACTATCCTGTGTAGAAAATTTTTTTATTAATTAGTTTTCTATGTGATGTAAAATACATATAAATTACGCATAATTTATGTAAAATATGTATTATGTAATTTATGTGGCCAACCCTGACTAAGATGGAAATGTAGTATATGTGACTTGAATATTATTGAATAAATGTAAGGTAGATCACAGCTGTTTTCTGTAGCCTTTTCTGTGAATCCGTATTTTTTTCTGCAATCAGTGATTTTTGGTAAACTAGCTGTTGTCATCATTGGGTTAAAAATCACATGCATGTTATAAAAATATTAATAAGGGAGAGGGAGGATCAACACTGTACCTTGTTAAGTGTAACAGCTTTAGTTGAGGTGACCATAATGGCTTAAACTTATTACTTTTAAGTACCACCTGTTAGAGAAATGAATGTGTGTTATCTTAAGTGTGTTCACTTAATGTTTACTGAGGTTATTAGTCATTCCATGGTTGTATACTAATTGACAATATACATTTGTGTGGTTACAATATACATTTGTGGGTTACAGTTGTTGGCGCTGTAGCGTAAATTCGAACGCACTCAACTAGTTATCGAGAGTTCTGGGGTTCGATCCCAGCAGTGCCGGAATACAATTTTTCAGTTGCTATGCGTTGTTTATAAAATAACGTGGATAGAGCGATGATATCGTCCATTTACATTATCTCCACGTATTTAATATATATTAACCATTTCTATCGCCCTTTGAATTTATCAGCTGCAATTAAATAGCTGTTGCGTTAAAATACCACCAGATGACGACATCTCAGTTGCTGAGACCATCAATACGTATTCGTGTAGTCAGATGCTGACTGATAAACCACGCATGGCGCTGAGAATTGTTGGCGCTGTAGCGTAAATTCGAACGCACTCGACTAGTTATCGAGAGTTCTGGGGTTCGATCCCAGCAGTGCCGGAATACAATTTTTCAGTTGCTATGCGTTGTTTATAAAATAACGTGGATAGAGCGATGATATCGTCCATTTACAGTTTAACACTTTTATTTATAGCTGTGTGAGCTGCAGGTATAAAATGTGTTGATAAAAAAAATTGTGTCTTTCATAAAGACAAGGGGACTTGTCATTGTAACAGTGTGAGAAACCTTTTCCATTTTAATATCCAAGCAAAGACATGGTGTTGATGAAAGAATATTACATGAAAAATCATTTTGAGCAGAATCATAAAATAATTCAATCAGTTTGTGAGTGACCAAAAGAAGCAAAATGATAAGAATTTTTGCAAAAGACTTATTTTTTTGCTTCCTTTGGATTTTTTATTTCAGTAGCTGATCTGACAAAAAAGCTACTCAAAATGAAGAAGCTGAAGACCAGTCATATTGTTGTATATGCAATCACAAAGCTGCAAGGAGTGCACCATTTCATGACAAAAAGTACACCAAAAACCTACATGTTGTGAAAGTGTCAGGTAATATAACATCAGAAAAGTAGCTTATTGAGAGAATATTTTGCAAAATATAGGAGATCAACAAAGTCTAAAAGTTGATGTCCTTTTAGTCTGTTATGGATGTGAACACTGAAATTGGGGATGTAGCATGGTTTACATTCTGTACTCCTCTTCCTTCAAAAGGCCAGAAATGACTTCAAAATGAAGTATGACAAATTGGTGTGAGGTGTTTAGCCGAGTGTTTTTTGCTCTAGTGGATGAAGGATTGAAGTGATCATCATCAGGAATAAACTTGGACATTATTTGCCTGTTGAAAGAAAAAGTGACTGAATTGAATGGATCCAAGATTATTATGTGTGATATATTTAATTTAAATGGAAACTAGTATGTAGGATATAAATAAAAACTGGTCTTCTAGGCATGTCATCTGTTCAAGACACATGTAAAGTGTCTCAAAAGTTTTCAGCCTGACCATGAAGAAGAAGTTGTAGGTTTAAATTTTTTTTTTTTTTTGATGTATAGTACAAGTCTTTTACATGCCTAGAGACCAGTTTTTATTTATTTATTTCAGGTCCTAGAAAGTGACTAGGTGAACCAAGGAAGGAAAAATAGAGCAGCAAGAGCTCAGAGCTGTGATAAAGTATCTGCATAAAAAGGGCTGGAGCCAGAGGATATTCATGAAAACATGGTGGCAACACGTAGGGGAGGGGGAGGCATGTCATATGATACTGTTCAGAAGTGGGCAGCAAAATTCACACATGAGAGAATGAGTGTGGGAGATGAAACTTGCTTAGGCAAACCCTCTGAGACCATCACTCAAGAAAATGTGGACAAGGTGCATGAAACCGTACTGCAAGATAGATGTTTAATGGTCGGGCAGAGTAGATGAGACACTGCACATGTAACCCCCCCCCCCCCCAAAAAAAAAAAAAAAACAAAAACAACAACAACAGTTGTTTGCATTTTGACAGAACATCTGGCAAAGACAGTAGTTGCTGCCTGTTAGGTACCACAACTCTTGACATCTGAGCAAAAGCTGATTGTGCGGAACATGTCAGGTGGCAATATGGCACTGTTGGAAAACAGTCCAGAAGAATTTCTGCAACAATTTGTAACAGTGGATGAAGCGTGGTCACACCACTATATTCCAGAGCCAAAACAATGGAAGCATGGTGGCTCATCCACTCCAAAGAGAGCAAAGTCTGCCACTTCTGATGGAAAGGTGATGGCGACAGTTGTCTGAAATTCAGAGGGGGTATGGTAGATAATCTTGCAAAGGGCCAAACCATCTCCTGAGCATACTATGCTAACCTACTAAGGAAACTTTGACAGCACTTGATTTATAAATGCTGAGGAAAGCTGACCGTAGTGGTTTTTGTTTCCATCAGGATTACACTCCAAGCTACAAATCAACAATTCATCTAGTTCTAAATGCAAAATAGCATATGGTTGAAATACCATACAAATCAACAATTTCTATGGCTACCATCTATGAATGTATGTTTGAACTACTACCACACCCTCCCTATTGATCTGATCTTACCTCCTCAGACTACATTCTGTACCTGAATCTCAATGAAAACTTGTCTGGTGTGTGTGCATTTTGGTATGCATGAAGATGTTATAGATGCTTAGGAAGCTCATTTTGATAGCCTTAACAAATCATTTCATTTGGAGGGCGTGAGCCTTGAACCACCACTGGAAAAAGCATGTGGACTTTCAAAGGAATTACATAGAGAAAAAATAGACCTGTACTATATTTTTCCATGGCCAGTCTTTCATAGTGAGATTGTGAACTTTCAGGACAACCCTCGTACATTGCTGAATGTAAAGATAACCAATGTTTACAATAACTGAAGTTAAAAGGTTGGCTTACTGACCGTAGACAATAAGTAATTCACACAGAAATAATAGAAGCATAATTGTTCCTTAGTATGAAGTATACGTCTTGTGTGCGTCGAGTGATAGATGTCAGTGAAGCCCGAGTTATGTGTCAAGATTGCTGCAAATGGAGAAGTTTGATACGGCAACAGTAAGTAAATAATCAGTTAAAAATTCATCTTGTAGTTTGTATTTCTTTGTGGAGCTAACCTCTGAATCTCAGAGAACAGCTTAGTGATATATGATATGATGATAATTGTTCATTATCTCTGGGCTGATAAAGCCAGTTCACCTGAAAAGCCACTGTTGACCTTGTAACGTTTAACTAAACACAAATTCATTACTGCAATCTGATTTCTGGAAATAATATATTTTTGAAGGATATCTCTTCCTTGATGAAATTAATTTTATTTACATTGTTGTTGATGCTGTAGCAGTTTATTTTTTTCCCTGAAAAAAAAAATTGCTTTTTTTTTTTGAATGGTATTTTTCAATGTTTAACTGATTTTTTTCCCTCCTTTCATAGTACCTTGTGAGTGTTCCATTGAAGATGTTTAGGGTTTGGGCATTCCTTGGAATGTTGGGCCAGGTAATTAAGTTTTCAAATGCCTTTTTCAGTTTTACAGAAATTTGGTAATGTGTATGTGTATGTCTGGTGATATTTTCTGTCCCTGTTGAGGTATGTTAAAGTGTTAGGTTCATCTTTCTCTGAGGTGGATTAGTAGCATCAATGGAAAAAAGTAGACTTTTTTTCTTCTTCTAACTTTCACATATTTATTTCTTGAGTTATGTATAAGTGATGTCTTACTGAGTCACTGATTTTTTTTTATTTGAAATGTCAATTTCAGAAATGCCCATCATAAAAAAACAAAAAAAAAAAAAGTCCCCAAAAAGTTATATTTCACACAGTGTTGATTACTTTTAAGTTCATAAGAATGGAATACTTATATGTGACCTGGACTACAAAAAGGTGGTTAATGTGTCAAGATATCAATTTTAATATTTTAGGTGATTTTGTAGAAAAAAGTATGCTCTTTCCAATGAAACCAGTTCCAGGTCTCTAGCTCTGTTCACTGCTTCACAGTTTGTACCTAATTATGGGGGATAAAAACGGAAGAAATGAAAAATTGAACATACTCACTTTTTATTGACAAAAAAGATAGAAATACAAATTTAAGGACAAATAGCTACCACACCCTCCATATTGATGCTGGACTGTCACTCTCTTCCTCTTTTTCTTTAATTCTTTCTTCGGTTTTGGGGCCACTTCATCTGCTTTGGAAGAATCTGTTACTAGGCTTCTGATGTTGTTATACAAGTACCACTGGTAATCTAGTGACAGTCATCTTGGCTTGATTACCTTTGGCATTTCCCATCCATGGTTTTATTAGAAGAGTGAACTCATAAGTCATCAGTTTCCTTACTATGAGCAAATTTCCTTGCCTTCACTACTCCACTAGGACAAATCATGAAGTGGTGTTATTTAGTAATCCCAGCTAACTGTTTGAAAAACTGCTTCAAGTATGCAACCCATTCATACCACGCCACTTGTTTGGCAGAGACAGCTTTATTATGACAACCAGGAGAGGAGGTGATAACACAATTTATCAAGTCATTGATTGTGGGTTTCAGTATTACTGATAGCATACTTTGTTTTAAAGATTCCAAATATCCGATCAGGACTAAACTTAGTATGACCACTTTAACGGCTGTTTACTTGGAAATTTCTTTTCACACATTAACCACCTTTTCATAATCCAGGTCACATATGTTCTTTTTTTTTTTCATGTTATGTCTTTGGTATTCTGCCAAAACTTGTTTAAAATGATGTGATTAAAAGTGCTCAACTTTTGTTTATTTCCTGTTCTCTTTCTTTTTTTCTTTTTCATTAAGACTTTTTAATGCTTTAACCAATTAGAATAAATTCACTTAGTTAGCAAAATGGGCATAAATCAGTTTGAACAAATGTATTCGTTGTCTAAGTGTTCCCAACACAGCTGGAACAAGTTAGGCCCACTTAGACAGCAAGTATATTAAAGCGTTGCTTTTTGCTTATCTTTGTATTCAAAGTGGTCATTCAGGGGGATGATTGACATTAATCTCCTCTGACTGATTACATGCTAAAAGGACTATAACAGTGGTGATGAACTTCAGAAAGGAGAGAGTTGTTTGAGCAACTTGGTTTTCCGTTGTGGCATGATATCCATGTCAGGAGGACTAGCCCTTCTCCATCATGCCTTGAGTCATGGAACAGAGAATGAAAGACTAGAAGGAAGCACTTATTACCTGTGACAGGTTTATGATCAGTACTGCTGCTGTGAGAGGGGGTGGACATTGTTTTGCTGTAGCTTTCATAAAACCCTCAGCCTCTATGGCAACATTTCTTTTTGGAGAGTGCAGAAACTCTTGAGCATTACTTGGTTCAGGCTGCTTAAATGGTTAAATTTGGATACATTAAATCTAATTGAAATTTCCAGTTATGATTGCAGAGAGAGAGAGAGAGAGAGAGAGAGAGAGAGAGTGAGAGTTAGGTGAAGACTAGAAGATTAGAAGCTGAAAACATGATCTTCTCCCAATTGAAAGTATATGTTTATGATGAATCACTAAGGAAATAAAGAAATAAATATCGATTACAATATTTATGGTTTATGAAACATCGTATATACACGGTCGAGTCGCATTATTATGACTACCAGCTAATATCCAGAGTAACCACTGTGTGCAGTGCGGACAGCAGCTTGATGGGCTGGGAGTGACTCAATAAGGTGCTGGAAAGTGCTCACAGGTATGTGGAGTCATACTGACTGCAGTGCATGTGACAGCTGCTGAGAGGGGCGTGCGTGGTGGAGGATCCATAGAGCGAACAACATGATCGAGGTGGTCCCACAGATGCTCAATTGGGTTTAAGTCTGAGGAATTAGGGAGCCAGGGAAATACTTTGAAGTCTTCATCATGCTCTTCCAACCACTCTCGGATATTTCTAGCTGTGTGACCCGTCACATTGTCATGCTGGAAGATCCCATCCACCCCAGGGAAGACAGCATGTATGGGTGTACATGGTCTGCAAGGACGTATTCATTACGAATTTGGTCCATAGTGCCTTCACAGGTATGAGGGGACCCAGAGAATGCCACGGAAACATTCCTGCGACCACAACGCTGCCCCCACCAGCTTGTGTTCTTCCAGCAGTGGTTCAGAGATGCCAACATCTGAAGGAAGTCATCAGTAGTCCATATGCGCGGCGCCCGTTGTTCTTCCGTAGTGAATTCAAGTCAAGTTCCCACATTAAAATTTGCAGGATAGCATGTGTATTTCCCAGAATACACTTCTACATTTTTAGCAACATGTTAATCTCGATCGGGGACAATACTTGGATAAATTTTGCAACATATTTAAGTCTCCTTAAAATGGGGGAAAAAAAAACTTGAGTAAATACACAAAAAATACATACCATTTCAACTCCACCTTTTAATAAATATGTTATGTCATAAGTGTGTGATGCCACACAGTTATGGTTATTCCTCCTGTTTTTTAGAGTGAAAATGCTGACCACAATAGCCTTTTCCGCCGTGTGCGATTGAAAAATCAACAGCACACGGGAAACAAAACCCATGGTTTTCGGATATCCGAGACGATTTTAGATACAGATATTCTTGCGAATAACTCTCCTTGAATTTTTGACGACTTTTTTGCTTTTTAGATCCAAGAATATAAGTAGTGACAGGTGGCCATTTACCCGACAATATAGCAAGTAAATTCGTACACGACAAACACAATGGGAGCAAAGACAGAACAATTAACTTTGAAATGTTTAATAGGTTTATTATGTGGATAAATAGAAAATTAGCATTAAAAGCTTATGATACAAAAAAACTAATCAAAAAGGTATTTTAAATTGCATAAATAAATCAATTCTGGAAAAAAAAGGATAAAATAAAAAGGCAATGCAAATAAAATAAATTACAATAAAAATCCATGCAACGTTTCATTAACACAAAGAAGTTTTCTTCTAAGATGCGGGGAAGTAAAATGTCACAACTTAAAACGCAAGTGAGTAATGAAAGCAAATTCATCAAAAAAGAAAAGAAAAAAAAAGAATTAAAACTGAAATTAAAATATTCCCAACGAAGAATTATCTGGGGAAAACAATCTTTAAAACAAACAAACAATCAAGGAAGAAAGAAAGTTCTTGTGAATCTGGCAAGATAAAATAAAACATCCCTTTGTTTAGCAGAAGATTTTTACAAGAGAAAAAAAGAACTGCACTTCGCAAATCTGTCAAAGTAATGTAAACAATTAAGCTCTGTGCCGACAGCGAGGAGCGTGAGAAAATAGGTCACAACTGGCGCACACACCCAGCAGCTAAAAATCATCTCACCGCAGCAGCAGTGAGCAGCTACTGCTGCTAGACGTCAGCCAAAGACACATGGAGAGATTTTCTCTTGCTCTGGGCAGAATATAATGCGCGCGAAAAACAAACTCCCGTGGAGGTAACATAAAACAGGCAATAACAGCGTCCACACATCCTGGTAGCTTAGTTATGTGCTGTGCCGGGAAAAAAAAATCCATTCAGGATTTCTTTGACTTTGATTCACAATTGTTTCCTTGGATCTCATGCCTATTTGCTCAGAGCAGTTTCTTTTTTTTTCTGATATCCCACCCGCCCCTGATTTTGGTGAAACAAATATGCAATAGCAATTAATATTACTATTTAAATTACATTTCAGCAAAAAAAGACATGATTCACGGAAACATGTTACCACTGTAAACATGGAAATTCCAACAAATAACATTCCTTGTACTGCTGCAAATTTTTTTTTTTCACGCCACTGGAACTGAAAGCCACTGAAGCACGCTTCATAACTATAGCGATTCACATCACACCACAACTAATCAACTTTCAACTTAACAGTAAGAACAGAAAACATGGAATCGACTCTAGTTTACCTCCGCCCTCCGACAACTTAGGTTAGTGGGCCACGGGTGGACTAGTGGGCAGTGTTCTGACTGCCATGGAAAGGACCTCAGGTTCGATCCCAGGCAGGTACAAACTCTCGATCCACTAAATATTCACTGTGTGTCAGTTGGGCACGTTAAGCTGTCGGACCCCGGGTACTGGCCCCACGACAATAAATAAGAGCGTCTTCCTCCCCCTTTCTACTTTGTTCCTCCCCCTTTCTACTTTGCTTCCGTGCCACTTTCCTATCGGGCACTGTAGCCCAAATCTCCTAGCTTCCTATTTCAAAGGGTTGTTTAAGACCCATGGTCAGACACCCCTTCCTAAAATCCTCTACATAAAAAAAACAAAACAAAAAAAAACAACCTTACGTTAGTTCAGGACACGGTTAAGGTTTTCCCGAAGTTAACAGACGTCATGCATTACGAACGCCATCCCACGGCAAGCCAGGTACAAAGTCATGTGATCACACAGAACGATCTCCACTGCAACATTTCCGCTTGCTTGTTGGCCAGCCAAACAAGCATGCTGTGTGATGGCTTGGTGATGTTACCGCAAGAATCACTACATTTGACTATGCTTGACTTTTTTTTTTTTTAAATACAGTGATGGAAAGTTTGCGCCGAACTGCGCCAATTTCATTATCTTGCGCCAAACTGCTACAAATTACGAAAAAATTTAATATTTGCGCCCAACTGCGCCAAAACGGCAATCCACAGCAAAAATCGCCGAACGAAAAAAATGTTTTCACGGCAAAAAATGCCGTTTTAAACGTCGAATTGAATGACGCTTTTTTAAGGTCTACGCGTAATTTGGTGAAAACGACGCTTAATCAACACGTACCATACTGCCAATCCCAAAATTTCGGAAAGTTTTTCACCTACCTTCTAATTCGCTGTTTTTTCGGCATAAGTGATGAAAAAACAATGATTTTCGCGATGTAGGAAATTAAATGTTTTTGCTTATGGAGGAGGAGTTTTGTTATAATCACGTGGTATGTAGAAGAAATGATGCTGTACGTTATGAAATCCTGATGAAGATTGTTTACTGATAGGTTGGCGGTCTTTCGGAGTGCTGTGCAATTGAGATTGTTTATATGTCGTTCCCTGCTCTTTGGGATAGCGCAGTTATTTCATTCCGGGCAAGGTGCGCGATCACGTAAATACAGCGTAAGGTCAGTCATTAGCTATTTCGTTGACACGGAGGACGACTGAAAATGGCTCTCCCGTGGCAGGATACAATGGTTCTGTTTCTAAAGGATTCAGTGATGCCAACTTTTACGGACTTTCACTCCATCTTACGGTTTTACGGAAGTCACCCAAAAAAAACTACAGAAAAGCCCTCGCAAGATCCCTGCATGTAATTTCTATTTTTTCACCGTCTTTTGGTTGAAAAAACGCACTTTACAGATAGTCTCTTATTCGCCTTCGATGTTCTGACTTCCCCGCCAACGGAGGCAGAGCTTGTCACGTGATTCCCCATACAGCCATTTGAGAATACCGTGCACAAAAGTCGAGAGGTAACCCAGCTCAGCGCCTTTTGCCAACTCTTTACATTGATAATGATTGCATGTGGCTTTGTGCTTGTGAAAATTTCGGTGCAAGCGTTTTAACCCTTTCCACTTGACTGTCGGGTGGCACCCGACATTACGAAATCGCTGAATAGCTCACCCACCACTCCGATGACGCCTCTGTAGCTCGCATATCGGTGGCCGCGAGACATTTTTTTTTTCGTCGAATAGGTCAGGTGTCACTCGCCACGGCGATGACACCCCTATAGCTCGCATGTCGGGACTCGCGAGACGCTTCTTTTTCACCGGATAAAAAAAGAAACGTCATCTGCATGTCTGGTGTCACCCCCATGCCGATGACACCTCTATGGCACGCATGTCGGCGCTCGCTAGGAATTTCGTTTTCACTGAAAAGGTTGGGTGTCATCCGCCACGTCTAGGACGTCTCTATAGCTCGTATGTCGAGGCTTGCGAGACATTTCTTTTTCGCCGAATATGTCGGGTGTCACCCTCCATGCCAATGATGCCTATATATCTTGCATGTTGGGGCTCGCGAGAAATTTCTCTTTTGCCGAATAGCTTGTGTGTCGGATGTCATCCGCTGCGCTCATTGCGCTTCCATAGCTCGTGGGTCGGGGCTTGCGAGACATTTCTTTTTCGCCGAATATTGCACGTGTCGCGTGGCACCCTCCATGACGATGGCGCCTCTATAGCTCGCATGTTGGTGCTCGCGAGACATTTCTTTTTCGTCGAATAGGTCATTTGTCACTCGCCACGCCGATGATGCCCCTATAGCTCGCGTGTCGGGGCTCGCGAGACGTTTCTTTTTCACCTGATAAAGAAAAAGAAACGTCATCTGCGTGTCGGGTGTCACCCACCATGCCGATGACACCTCTATGGCTAGCATGTCAGTGCTCGCAAAGAATTTCATTTTCGCCGAATAGCTCCGGTGTCATCTGCTATGCCGATGACGCGCCTATGGCTCGCATGTCGGCGCTCGCGAGGAATTTCGTTTTCGACGAATAAGTGAGCAATTAATTGAGAAAAGCAGCGAAAAATTAAACATTTTTTGTAAAATAAATGATTAATAATAGAATCCTGCTATGGTTACAAATTTTTTTATCTATTTGAAAACTAAAATGTTTGCATATGTGTGTGTGTATTTCAATGCAAGATGTTTTAAATTTGAGTAGGGTGCATCTATTTCCAAAACATTTTTTGCTTAAGAGCTTGTTCTATCTACTAATATTTTACCTGCTCTAAAAATGTTTTCTTACACCAAAAATGTATTTTACCTGCTCCAAAAATGCATTTTGTTGCTCCAAAAATGTATTTTACCTGCTCCAAAAATGCATTTTGTTGCTCCAAAAATGTATTTTACCTGCTCCGAAAATGTATTTTGCTGCTCCAAAAACGGTTTTGCAACTTTCCATCACTGTAAATACTTAAAAAAAAGTTTTCCGGAAATATCAGAGATTTCTGGAAAAATCCGTAGTTTATCACACCTTCTCCCTAAGTCCGTAGTTTAAACATGATATTCGTAGAAACTACGTAGGATCTGTAGTACTTGGCATCTCTGGTGGTTGAAGAGTGTTTGTTCTCTGATGTTTCTCACCTTATATGCCAATGTCCATCCGTTCGATGCAGCAGAAAATGTGACTCATCGGATAAGGCAATCTTTTGCCAATCAGCTTAGGTCCAATGCCGATACTGCCATGCAAATGTAAACCTTTTTGGCCGATGCACCTTCGATAGCCTAGGTGCAGTGACCATCCGTCTGCATCAGGGCCCAATACGCAGCAGGGCTCGCTGAACTGTCGTTTTAGACACACTTCCGGTAGCCTCCTTGTTCATTTGACCAGTGAGTTGCTCCACTGTAGCATGTCGATCGGTCCTCACGCACTTTCGAAGCTGACGTTCACCTCTCACATCAATGGCACGTGGTGCTCCACAGTTTCCACCTCTCTTATTCGCAACGGTGCCATTTTTCCAATCACGATACACTTTAACCACAGCAGCACGCGAACAGTTCACAAACTACGCTGTTTCAGAAATACTGCCATCCTTGGCCCAAATGCTGATAATCATCCCTTTTTTACAAATCGGATAAATTGCTCCTTTTATTCATGACAGCAACGAGTGATATGTTTTCAGAATACCTACAGCACACCTTATATACCCTCCAAGCCAGCTCACAACATGTGCCTTCTTTCATTGGCTACACGCCATTGATGTCAAAAGCAGGAGGTGGTCACAATAATGTGACTTGACTGTGTATACACAGTGGGTGCTCTGGCTTCTTAAAAGTTTTTCACCAAATTCAATTTTTTTACCAAATGTAATCTGAAGTAGCCAATTTTTTTCACTCTCCATTGGAAATAAAATAAACCATAAAAACATAAGTGTTATAATTGTCCAAAAAAAATAGGTTGTAGATACTTTACAATTAAACAGCAAGGTATATTTATGTTATAGAACCTGAATCCTAACAGAAAGAAATATAGACACTTATTTTCAATTTTGAATTAATTACTTCCCTAAAATTTCTAAACAAAGAATTATTGACAGAATAAATTTCAATATTGACCCAGATGGAATGCAAATACTAGAATAATAATTTTTCGAGAAGGTGTGCAAAACGAAATTGTGTGATATCATTGATGGCGTCACGAGAATAGAACTTCTTGCAGTGCTGAAGAAAAGTGAAGAAGGAACGTGGGTTAACCACAGAGGTGAGTCAGTGTGAGATTGGACAAGCTGGAGCATAGGAGAGAATTGTCTTGCATCAGTGTCAACGTCACTCTTTTCACATAATTGCTTTCCGTCTCAAGTACAGTGTAAACAAAGATAAAAAAAGTGACTAACATTCGAATTTCATTTTTCAAATAGCAAATCGAATAAAAATTAAAGATTTTTGTATTTGCTTGAACATCATTGAAAAAATTAATCGCCAATATTTTCGCCAATTTTTTTTTTTTTTCAAATTGTGAAGAATGTGATTGTCAGCATGACCACTGTAATAATACCCAATCTCAATTACAATGTTCATATATATATAATCCCAATTACAATGTTTATATATAAACATTGTAATTGGGATTATTATGTGTGTGTCATCATCATCATTGTCAACCATTATCAATCCACTGCTGGACGAAGGTCTCCCCAAGTTTCCTCCACAACGGTCTGTCTTGTGCCAGTCTCCTCCATGTCACTCCCGCATACTTTCGAATTTCATCCACCCATCTTCCATGTGGTCTTCTTCTGGGTCTTTTCCTGTCCCTTGGAATCCAATCTAAAATTTCGGCTGTCCATCGATGGTCTGTTCTTCTGGCAGTATGTCCAGCCCATTGCCATTTCAGCGATTTAACTCTGATCATGATGTCTTCCACTCTTGTCATTTTTCGGATCCACGTGTTCCTCTTCTTATCTCTCCTGGTAACACCAAGCATGCACCTCTCCATGCTACTTTGAGTTGTCTGCAGCCTTTGTCTGTCTCTTTTAGCTAAGGTCCACGTCTCTGCACCATACGTAAGCACTGGAAGGATGCATTGATCAAACACTTTTCTTTTAAGACATAATGGCATATTGCTCTTGAAAATTATGCTGTTTCTTCCAAAAGCTCTCCAGCCAAGCTTTGTACGTCGATTAATTTCTTCACCAATGTGACCCTCACTTGATATCTGCTGTCCAAGATAAACGTACGTGTCTGTTATCTCCAGCTTTTCTCCATCAATCGATAAATCTTCATTTCTTGTAAAAGCATTGTACATCACTTTTGTCTTCTGAAAGTTCATTTTTAATCCCACTTCTTTACTCTTGTCAGCAAGTTCCTGGATCATACTCTGTAGCTCTGATGGGGTAGTTGCAAAAATGACTATGTCATCAGCAAAACGAAGGTGGGTTAGATAATCTCCATTAATCTTTATCCCTTTGTTTTCCCAGTTCAGTGATTGAAAGACATTTTCCAATGTGGCATTAAAGAGCTTCGGAGATAGGGTGTCACCTTGTCTCACTCCTTTTCCAATTTTTATGTGTGTTGTATTTTCAAACAGCCGAATCTTTGCACTTGCATTTTCATAGATGTTATTAATAATATTAATGTATGCATCTTCAATACCGCAGGATTTCAGAGCCATTGCAACTGCTGATGGTTTCACCGAATCAAAGGCTTTTTCATAATCGATAAAAGCCATGCACAATGGAAGCTCATATTCCCTCGCTCTTTCAATTAGTTCTCTCAGTACGTGGATATGATCTATTGTGCTGTAGCCACTCCTGAATCCAGCTTGTTCTCTCAGTTGAGCCATGTCCATTGTCACCTTCAAGCGGTGTGAAAGAACTTTAGTGAAGATTTTATAAACCACTGATAGGAGGCTGATAGGTCTGTAGTTCCTGAGATCCTCAATGTCACCTTTTTTATGTAGCAAGATCATTGTAGCGTTGTTCCAATCCTCAGGAATTTTCCCTTCATTAAGGCATCGAGTGAAAATTTGGGCGAGTACTGTTTCGATTTCTCCACTTGCTTCTTGTATGATGTCTATAGTAATTCCATCTTCTCCTGGAGCTTTTCCCCGCTTCATGTTCTTGATTGCATGTGCAACTTCTGCTGGAAGGACTGGAAGAACTCTGGTACTGGTACCTTTCATGATGTCTGGAGTACATGTATCATCCCTTTCATATAATTTGGAGTAGAAATCTTTCACTCTTGTCAAAATTTCTGCCTCTATTTCTTGTTACAGAACCATCTTCTTTTCTCAGTGCCATAATCTGTTTTCTTCCCTTACTGAGATGTCCCTTTGCTATCTTTAGGCTTTGGTTGTTTTCAATTGCTTTCCTTACTAGTTCACAGTTGAATTTCCTTACTTCTTCAGTGATACTTTTTCGTACTGTCTTGCATAGTTCTATATATTCCACTTTGGAAGTCACATCTTCTTTAGTTGTCCTCATCACTCTTCTTTTTTGCATCAACATTTTGGTTTTTCCTGATAATTTGTTCACATGCAATTTGTTCTTAGACCCAGCTAATTTTTTTGCTGTTTCCATAAGAGCTTTGGTTACTTTTCTGTTATCTTCAGAAATATCCACTTCTTCCGATGTTAGGCCTTCTAAAGCAGAGAATCTGTTCTTCAGTTCCAATTTGAAGGTATTATGGTGTTTTTTAAGGTTGGTTATGTCAATACATTTTGTTTGTCTTATGAGCTTGCTATGTTCGAGTTTAGTGTTGAGGTGCATCTTACATCTCACCAATCTATGGTCACTGCCTGTGTTGAACTTGTTTAGCACACTGCAGTCTTCTATGACGAATTTTTTGTTACACATAATAAAATCAATTTCACTTGTCGTCCCATTTGGATGTCTCCATGTCCATTTCCTGTGTGGCTTTTTCTTGAAAAAGGAGTTCAAGATGAAAAACCCTTCTGCCTCTGCAAACTCTATGAGAGTATTTCCACGCTGGTTTCTGTTGCCGTGACCGAATTTACCTACTGAAGTTTCATTCTGTTGCCGTTGCCCTATTTTTGCATTGAAATCTCCCATAATTATCTTCAAGTGCTGCTTACCTTTATTATTTAGATCACGAATTTCCTCATAAAGTTCTTCAATTTCTTCTTCAGCATGACTTGTGGTGGGTGCATAAGTTTGAATAATCTGAGCCTGGTATCTTCTCGAGAGTTGGATAACGAGTCGTAGTTGGATAACGAGTCGTGCAGCTCTGTCAGAGAAACTTTCAACTTCTACAACTTTATTCTTCAGTTTCTTGTTTATTATAAATCCAACACCACTAGTTCTGCCAGTATCTGTCCCACGATAGTAGAAGAGATGTCCACTTTTCAGTTCAATGAGATCTTCTCCTTTTCTCCTTACCTCACTTAGCCCGACGATGTCCCACTTGATCCTTTGTAGTTCCTCTTCCAATTCAAGAAGCCTTGAATCAGAAGATAGGGAGCCTCCGTTGTACGTAGCCAAGGTCAGCATCAGATGGCAGCCTAGTTCGGTCCTCCGGGGATTCTTAGCACCCTCTACCTTCATGTCGCACTGGCCGCTGCCTTGGCCAGGTACATTCCAGCTGCCGGAGACTGAGGGCCAAGATTTAAGTTGTGGAGTCATTTTGGAGGGTTTGGCCATAACTCACCACGCTGGCCAAGCGGGTTGGTGAGTGTGGGATAGCATTTCCTCTAATCCCGATGGTATAGTTATACCGCTATTGGCGGTCGTGTGTGTGTGTATATATATAAAATCTTTGCACTTGCATTTTTGAAAATACAACACACATAAAAATTGGAAAGGGAGTGAGACAAGGTGACACCATATCTCCGAAGCTCGTTAATGCCACATTGGAAAATGTCTTTCAATCACTGAACTGGGAAAACAAAGGGATAAAGATTAATGGAGATTATCTAACCCACCTTCGTTTTGCTGATGACGTAGTCATTTTTGCAACTACCCCATCAGAGCTGCAGAGTATGATCCAGGAACTTGCTGACAAGAGTAAAGAAGTGGGATTAAAAATGAACTTTCAGAAGACAAAAGTGATGTTCAATGCTTTTACAAGAAATGAAGATTTATCGATTGATGGAGAAAAACTGGAGATAACAGATACGTATGTTTATCTTGGACAGCAGATATCAAGTGAGGGTCACATTGATGAAGAAATTAATCGGCGTACAAAACTTGCCTGGAGAGCTTTTGGAAGAAACAGCATAATTTTCAAGAGCAATATGCCATTATGTCTTAAAAGAAAAGTGTTTGATCAATGCATCCTTCCAGTGCTTACGTATGGTGCAGAGACGTGGACCTTAACTAAAAGAGACATACAAAGGCTGCAGACAACTCAAAGAAGCATGGAGAGGTGCATGCTTGGTATAACCAGGAGAGATAAGAAGAGGAACTCGTGGATCCGAAAAATGACGAGAGTGGAAGACATCATGATCAGAGTTAAATCCCTGAAATGGCAATGGGCTGGACATACTGCCAGAAGGACAGACCATAGATGGACAGCCGAAATTTTAGATTGGATTCCAAGGGACAGGAAAAGACCCAGAAAAAGACCACATGGGAGATGGGTGGATGAAATTCGTAAATATGCGGGAGTGACATGGAGGAGACGGGCACAAGACAGACCGTTGTGGAGGAAACTTGGGGAGACCTTCGTCCAGCAGTGGATTGATAATGGTTGACAATGATGATGATGATGATATATATATATAGTAAACTACCCAAGAGCAGAGTCAAAGACAAAATTTTACCTACGAATTTAAAACTAAATTTGCTAAAAAAGCTGAAGATCATGACGCGCAACACAGCAGTTATGAATTTTCAGAATTCACATACTATTAAGAAGAGACAGATGCAAAAAAATCTTTATCTGGTACTAAAACAACTAAGAAATACACAAAAACCAACAGGTATGAGTAAAAAGAAGAAAAAGCAATAGCAACCTGAATGTAGAAAGTGTCGAGAATGCCGAGCCTTGGCTTTATCAAGGACCAGCAAAACTCTGCATTTTCTCACTTCCACAAAGACCCAGTTGGAAATGGGTTTCTGCAAAGCCATAGATGCAAGTTTAAAGCCCACAAAAATATTTTTATAATTAACATAACCTCCTCAGAGTTGCATGAGGAATTATTTAGTTAAAGTTTTTGCATGTATCTATAACTTTCCTGGCCCAACCCACATCGTCATCTGCCACAAAAAACAGTAAAACGATTACAAAAACCACAAGTTGTGAGAGTGTCTGAATAAGCCATCAGAATTATTCAGCTAAAAAACACTACATGTACTAGGTACATATATAGTAAAACCTCCACAAAGGACACTTCAATTTAGTGGACAGTTTTGTTATCCCCCACCCTTAAAGTATATATGGTTCCGTGTGGTTACTTCCACATAGTGGACCCTCCGAATAACAGATAGTGAACTTGGTTATATGACCATTAAAAACATTAACATTCGAGCGAGAGGAGGGAGGGGGTTGACAGAAATTTGCTGCAAAGATTTAGTTTCTTTTGTCCTTCAGATCAAGATTTTCTTTAGTTACTTCTTATCCTCCAGATCTCTGTTACAAATCTACTGGCATGTGGTTTCAATATGGCCCAAGTTTTCATAGAGAAGTGGATAAAACATCTCCCTTTGAGTTGCACATTAACTTTTCTGAAAGTGAATCTGTTCACTATATTGTTTCATTGTTAACTGTTATGATTCAGTTTCGCTGTGATTTTGTGCTTGTATAGCTTGGAGGGAACATATGGAAGTTTTGTTTGGATAACTTGTTGGTTTAAAAAAATGGCAACAAAAACAAAACTATTATTGTTGAAAGAAAAAAATTGAAATTTTAAATGAAGCTGAAAAGGGAAAATTTGAGTGAGCTGATTCTTGCTAAACACCTCAAAGTGAGCAAAATGCAAATAAGTGAATTTTGGAGAATGTAAGATGAAATCAGCAAACTGTGGATCACCTATGCCGAAGAAAACACCAGGAATGTTAAAGTTCACAAAATTGAGAGTGATGCAATAAATTCTCTAGTTTCCAATTGGTACATTCAGTTATGTCAAATAAAATTCTTATTAGGAGTCATTTGATGTACAAGAGAAGGCATTAAAAGCCAGTAAAGAACTAGCACTAGACAACTTTAAAAGGTTCAAATAGGAGGCATCAAAAGTTTTGATCCTGTCAGAAATTTTTCTTCAATTAATTTGTGATGAAGGGAAATAAGTAAGCTCAAAACAAGTGACTGGTTTGAAAGGTAAAAAAAACTGTGTGAATTATATGAGGACCACAAAATTGAGACTGATGCAATAAATTCTCTGGTTTCCAATTGGTACATTCAGTTATAGCAAATAAAATTCTTATTAGGAGTCATTTGATGTACAAGAGAAGGCATTAAAAGCCAGTAAAGAACTAGCAGTAAACAACTTTAAAAGGTTCAAATAGGAGACATCAAAAGTTTTGATCCTGTCAGAAATTTTTCTTCAATTAATTTGTGATGAAGGGAAATAAGTAAGCTCAAAACAAGTGACTGGTTTGAAAGGTAAAAAAAAAACTGTGTGAATTATATGAGGACTGACCACAAAATTGAGACTGATGCAATAAATTCTCTGGTTTCCAATTGGTACATTCAGTTATGTCAAATAAAATTCTTATTAGGAGTCATTTGATGTATCAGAGAAGGCATTAAAAGGCAGTAAAGAACTAACACTAGAAACTTTAAAAGGTTCAAATAGGAGGCATCAAAAGTTTTGATCCTGTCAGAAATTTTTCTTCAATTAATTTGTAATGAAGGGAAATAAGTAAGCTCAAAACAAGTGACTCGTTTGAAAGGTCAAAAAAATTGTGTGAATTATATGAGGACAGGAACATTTTCAGCACATACAAATCAGGACTATTCTTCAGAATTATGCCTTACAAGGCAATGTTCCTGAAGGTAGATGATTACATCTGTAAAAAATTTTCAAAGGAATGACTTATGCAGTTGTTATGCAGGAATATATTAGAAATTAAGACACCCCTTGTGATCAGTAAATCTTTAAAACCTAGCTATTTTAAAACCATAGACAAAAAATTTTGGGTGTTATTTGGCATTTGAACAGAAAGGCATAAATGACATGCGTATTGACAGTGGAGTGGCTAGTTGCTTTTGATGTCAAGATCAGAAAAGCACGGAGAAGTGTGCTGTTTTTCTTGATAATGCAACTTCTCATCCTATAGATTTGAAGGTGAAAAATGTGAGCGTAGTGCCCCCCCCCAATACAACTTCTACATGCCATCTGCTTGACAAGGGCATAATGCACAGCTTTTAAAGCATGGAACAGGAAGCCTTTTCTATGCTGTCATTTCAGCATTGTGTTGTTCAGTGTTTCAGGAAGGCAAGCTTTTTTTCAAAGAAATTGGAGCATTTGTTGTCAATTCAAAAGAGGATTTAGACACTATATCAAGCTAAACACATGTCTAAACTGTGATGGAAATATAAAAAGATTTTGTTATAGTCAATGAAGACCTGTGTGCCAAAGAGGCTACGAATAATGTGTGTAAAGTTCACTGCTTTGCAGGCATCAGAAGAAAATGATTTGATTGAGGCAGCATCTGATGCAGTCGCAGAAGAGGTACATGTGGTTTTTTAAAGATGCTGTGAAGTGTATTGTGAAGAGTTACAAAAGGCTTTGTTGACAAAGAGAGCTGAGGAGGAATTAACACTATTAAATTTAAAAATACAAACTGAAAAACAAGGCTATGAATTGAAAAAGACCCCCAAACGTAACAGAATTTTTGCAGCCAAAAATTGCTGACTGATTTAATTAAATAATGAGCGGTTAGTACATGCGTTTTAAAATTCAAGATGTAATATATTTAATCGTTAGATACATGTACTGTATCATGCATTGAAATTCGTATGTTGTGTGTACTTTGTTTTAAAATGAAAATACTGTACATGTTCTTTTTGCATTTGCATGAATTGTTTTATTCCACTGCAATATAATAACAAGAAAGATGACACCGAATTTTCAGGTGTAATAAGCACGTCTTTTGAATCCGTTCTGACGCTAATTAAATTTATCAAAGCTATTCAAAGTCAATGGAACCAGTATGGAAATCAATAGTATCTGACGGAAGAAAGAAGTTTTTCAATCAGGTTTTTAATCCCTCAGATATTGCTGTAAATGGAATCGCGAGCTTACGCCCGCTGGTTGCAGAATTGTGCGCTAAGAAAAACATGAATTTGTATGAGAAACATTTCGCACCGGAAACGCTCTCCAACATAGAAAGAATTTTTCAAATCAGACTCTTAGAAACAGAGATATCGACAAAAAAAAGATGTGACTTTACGTCCCCTGGTGGAAAAACCATGCACTATTTTAGGAAGAAAATATTCTCAAAAGTTTTTTCCATATGAATATTATCGGTCCAAGAAAAAAAAAAAAAAAATTAGCCGAGTTTTCAGGAGCCCAGATTTTGCTACAAATACATCAGAAGCAGAAATTAACACTTATGCCCCCTGGTGGCCTAACCATTCTTTATCAAACATTCGAAATTATATGAAAAATATTTTCCATCAGGTTTTGTATGCGATACAGGAAGAATTGTTCAAAGCGGAGTTTTAGAAGCAGAAATAACGCAGAAAACGCAATTTACTTTTGTGCCCCTAGCGGAAAGTCTATGATTTACTTGAAAATTTTGAATTTATAGGAAAAGCATTTCGCATCGTAAACACTCTGCAACAAAAAGGAATTTTGCAAATTGGACTCCTAGAAGTAGAGTTATTGACAAAAACAAGATATACACCTACGCCCCTTAGCGTAGAAACCATGCATTATTTCAAGAAGAAAATTTTTCTAAAAGGTTTGCCGACATGAGTAGTATTGGCCAACAAACCACTTTTTTTTCAATCGAGATTTTAGAAGCTCATATTTTGCTGCAAATACATCAGAAGTGGAAATTAAGACTTATGCCACCTGGTGCCCAAACCATTTTTTTTTTTTTTTTTTTTTTGCAAAAATTAGAAATTATGTGCAAAGGATTTCCCATCAGGAGCTGTATCCGGTGCAGAAAGAATTTTTCAAATTGGAGATTTAGAAGCAGAGATATAGGAGGAGGAGGAAACACAATTTACCTCTACGCCCCTTAGCAAAAAGTCTATGAATTACTTGAAAAATTTGAAATTATATGAAAAACATGTCACACTGGAAACACTATCCAACAAAGAAGGAATTTTTCAAATCAGACTCCTAGAAGTAGAGATATTGACAAAAATAAGATATACATCTATGCCCCTGGTGGAAAAACTGTGGAATATTTTAAGAAGAAAATATTCCGAAAATGTTTATCGTTGTGAGTGGCATCAGTCCACGAAAGAATTTTTTCAATCAATATTTTAGAAGCTCAGATTTTATGGCAAATGCATCAGAAGCAAAAATTAACACTTACACCCCCTGGTGGCTAAAGTATTCTTTACCAAAAATTTGAAATTATACGCAAAAGATTTTCCATCAGGAGGTGTATCCGCTGAAGAAATTTTTTTTCAAATCGGAGTTTTAGAAGAAGAGTTATCGGGGGAAAATGTCATTTACTTTTATGCCCCTAGCGGAAAATCTATGCGTAATTTGAAAAAGTAACTATATCTAAAATACTTTTTGACATAAATGGAATCGAAAAGATTTTTTCAATCGGATGTTTAGAAGCAAATATTTGGAATAAAACGTATTTTTGAATTCAACATCATCTGCATTTATGCCCCCTAGCGTCGAAATTGTACATTGTAAAAATAAAAACGAAATGAAGGATCATCATTCGCATATTTCAAGCTTCTCAATGCAAAAAGAATTTTTCTAATCAGACTAATAGTTGCAGAGATATCGTTGGTACAGACGGAGGGACGGACTGACAAACCGGTAACATAAGCACGATCTTTTTTTACAAAAGACGTGCTAACAAACAACAACAACAACAAAAAAATTAAGCATTTATTCAAGAAACATTTTAATTATACATTGTATGTACATATTTAGTATAAAGTTTTTTTGTGTTGTGTGCCTTGGTGGGCTCAGAAGGCAACCACCCAAATTTAATAACAGACAAATATTGAGGTCCCAGGGTGTCTGCCATTGAGAGGTTTTCATACCTGCCAAGTTTTATGGTTTATTGATAAAATTTACAGAAATTGTATGTGTTTTATGATTATTTTATGGCTGACATTTTCCCCCAGATTTTCATCCCCCTGTACAATTTTGGAGGGGGGGCATAAATGGCCCCAAGGACTACCTGGCCTGTGTATTCTAATTTACCTGATCTGTAGAGGGAGTTGCTTCCCCAACTCTCTCTACCCCCAGCCTAGCAGGGAAGGTTTGGTAAAAACATTGCACAGGTTTGGGATTGGCTGTAACTACTGAGAGAGAGAGAGAGAGAGAGAGAGAGAGAGATGAAAAATAAGACTTAAAATTATGATTTTTAAAGGTATTCTAGCATGGGACAAAAAATTAAGGTCAAAGCCTCAGTTAAATTAAAGTAACAAAGTTACTGCAACATACACTGAGTTAGTTTTGCCTTAGAAACACCTACCTAATAAAATGTTGGTCTACCTTTCTGTGCAGACACGGCTCGCAGATGCCTCAGAACAGATTTTACAAGGTGTCGAACATCCTTCATATGTAACTTGACCAATGTCAACTGCAGCAGCTCCACCAGTTCACACTCATTCCGTGGAGAAGGATCAGCAGTTCTCACACCCCATTCTATCATATACCACAAATGTTCAGTTGGATTACAGTTGGGGGAGTTTGGAGGCCAAGGCAGTGTAGTGAATTTGTTATCATGTTCCTCCAGCCACTCTGTAGTTATGAGCCCAATGTTATCGTGCATTGCCCTGTTAAAAGATGTTACTGTGATCCTGGTACACCTCCTGCAGATATCGATGGAGATGGTTGGCTAACAGGTCCCTGCAGCGTCCACCATTCAGTGTTTGTGGGATGAAAACCAACGGACCTAGGGCATGCCAGGAAAGACAGGTAAACCTCCTGCAGATATGGATGGAGATGGTCGGCTAACAAGTCCCTGTAGTGTCCACCATTCAGTGTTTGTGGGATGATAACCAACAGACCTAGGGCTTTCCAGGAAAGATGGGTAAACCTCCTGCAGATATCGATGGAGATGGTTGGCTAACAGGTCCCTGTAGCGTCCACCATTCAGTGTTTGTGGGATGATAACCAACGAACCTAGGGCATGCCAGGAAAGACGGGTGAACCTCCTGCAGGTATGGATGGAGATGGTCTGCTAACAGGTCCCTGTAGCGTCCACCATTCAGTGTTTGTGGGATGATAACCAACGAACCTAGGGCATGCCAGGAAAGACGGGCGAACCTCCTGCAGATATGGATGGATATGGTTGGCTAACAGGTCCCTGTAGCGTCCACCATTCAGTGTTTGTAGGATGATAACCAACAAACCTAGGGCATGCCAGGAAAGACGGGTAAACCTCCTGCAGATATGGATGGATATGGTTGGCTAACAGGTCCCTGTAGCGTCCACCATTCAGTGTTTGTAGGATGATAACCAACAAACCTAGGGCATGCCAGGAAAGACGGGTAAACCTCCTGCAGATATGGATGGAGATGGTTGGCTAACAGGTCCCTGTAGCGTCCACCATTCAGTGTTTGTAGGATGATAACCAACAAACCTAGGGCATGCCAGGAAAGACGGGTAAACCTCCTGCAGATATGGATGGAGATGGTTGGCTAACAGGTCCCTGTAGCGTCCACCATTCAGTGTTTGTGGGATGACCAACGAACCTAGGGCATGCCAGGAAAGACGGGCGAACCTCCTGCAGATATGGATGGATATGGTTGGCTAACAGGTCCCTGTAGCGTCTACCATTCAGTGTTTGTAGGATGATAACCAACAAACCTAGGGCATGCCAGGAAAGACGGGTAAACCTCCTGCAGATATGGATGGAGATGGTTGGCTAACAGGTCCCTGTAGCGTCCACCATTCAGTGTTTGTGGGATGATAACCAACGGACCTAGGGCAGGCCAGGAAAGATGGGTAAACCACCTGTAGATATGGATGGAGATGGTTGACTAACAGATCCCTGTAGCGTCCACCATTCAGTGTTTGTGGGATGATAACCAAAGGACTTAGGGCATGCCAGGAAAAAAACCTCCCATGACCAGAACAGCATGTCCGCCGGCCTGTTGAACTCCAACTGTGAAACCAGGAGATAGCGCTTAATGCTGTCTACACCATATGTGAACCCAGCCATCAGCACGGTGCAACAGGAAATGGGACTAATCACTCCAGACAACGTTCCATCTGTTCATTGCCGACGTTCCTTGGCTCATGCAAGGCATTATTTGCGGTGACCGGGCATCCTCATGGGTACCCTTGTTGGTCTCCGGCTGTGAAATCCCAGTTAAGGCAAGATATGGTGCATGTTTCATGTGGAAATAGGTCAAACTGCACCGCTGTTGTACTGGTGGGTAAGCTGGGTGACTGTTGCACGTTGTTGCTGAGATACCTGTCGTGTCCCCGGACGCTCACCTCTAGGAACAACCACGCATGGCTGACCAATGTGAGCCGTTCTGCTGGATGTCTGTGCATGGTTAATCCTGTCCTAGTACACAGTTGATACAGTAAGTTGTACAAGAGCACCCAATAAGTGCATCTGTTTCCAAAATACTGGCAACTGCCCTCCAGGCCCTAGCTATCTATCTGGCTGCAGTCAAATTTGCTTAAGTCACCATGTTTCCCCATTACTGGCAAATGCTTACTGATTATGTACAGAGAATAGGTGGACACAATTTATAATAGCCGCACTTGTCGTTGATATCATGTGGTACTTCCTTATTGTTCCCAATATGTAAAATGGAAGGTATTTCTAATGCAAAGCTAACTCAGTGTATAATGCAGTAATATCTCTGTTACAGATGAAATTTTTATCTGTGTATGCAGCCTAATGATAGCATACTAATGAGATGATTATGTATTGATTGCATTTTAACCATTATATGCGTGAAGTGATGCGAGATATCTTAAATATAGCATGTGGAATCAATTAAATTCAACAAGTCATTTGCATAATTAATCAGCTTTTAATTGATGCACCTATCAATTAAATGTTCTCTGAATTATTTTGTGGATTTCAGTTCTTGAAAGTTGGCAGGTCTTGGAACTGTATATCATTCCTTGTTTGTTTATATATCATCATCATCATCATGATCATTGTCAACCATTATCAATCCACTGCTGGACGAAGGTCTCCCCAAGTTTCCTCCGCAACGGTCTGTCTTGTGCCAGTCTCCTCCATGTCACTCCTGCATACTTTCGAATTTCATCCACCCATCTCCCATGTGGTCTTCTTCTGGGTCTTTTCCTTTCCCTTGGAATCCAATCTAAAATTTTGGCTGTCCATCCATAGTCTGTCCTTCTGGCAGTATGTCCAGCCCATTGCCATTTCAGGGATTTAACTCTGATCATGATGTCTTCCACTCTTGTCATTTTTCGGATCCACGAGTTCCTCTTCTTATCTCTCCTGGTTACACTAAGCATGCACCTCTCCATGCTACTTTGAGTTGTCTGCAGCCTTTGTATGTCTCTTTTAGTTAAGGTCCACGTCTCTGCACCATACGTAAGCACTGGAAGGATGCATTGATCAAACACTTTTCTTTTAAGACATAATGGCATATTGCTCTTGAAAATTATGCTGTTTCTTCCAAAAGATCTCCCGGCAAGTTTTGTACGCCGATTAATTTCTTCATCAATGTGACCCTCACTTGATATCTGCTGTCCAAGTTAAACATACGTGTCTGTTATCTCCAGCTTTTCTCCTGCAATCGATAAATCTTCATTTCTTGAAAAAGCATTGAACATCACTTTTGTCTTCTGAAAGTTCATTTTTAATCCCACTTCTTTACTCTTGTCAGCAAGTTCCTGGTTCATACTCTGCAGCTCTGATGGGGTACTTGCAAAAATCACTACGTCATCAGCAAAACGAAGGTGAGTTAGATAATCTCCATTAATCTTTATCCCCTTGTTTCCCCAGCTCAGCGACTGAAAGACACCCTCCAATGTAGCACTAAAGAGCTTCGGGGATATGGTGTCACCTTGTCTCACTCCCTTTCCTACTTTTATGTGTGCTGTATTCTCAGACAGCCGAATCTTTGCACTTGCATTTTCATAGATGTTATTAATAATATTAATGTATGCATCTTCAATACCGCAGGATTTCAGAGCCATTGTAACTGCTGATGGTTTCATCGAATCAAAGGCTTTTTCATAATTGATAAAAGCCATGCACAATGGAAGTTCATATTCCCTCGCTCTTTCAATTAGTCCTCTCAGTACGTGGATATGATCTATGGTACTGTAGCCACTCCTGAATCCAGCTTGTTCTCTCGGTTGAGCCATGTCCAGTGTTACCTTCAAGCGGTGTGAAAGAACTTTAGTGAAGATTTTATAAACCACTAATAGGAGGCTGATAGGTCTGTAGTTCCTCATATCCTCAATGTCACCTTTTTTTTGTAGCAGGATCATAGTAGCGTTGTTCCAATCCTCAGGAATCTTCCCTTCATTAAGGCATCGAGTGAAAATTTGGGCGAGTACTGTTTTGATTTCTCCACTTGCTTCTTGTTTGATGTCTACAGTAATTCCATCTTCTCCTGGAGCTTTTCCCCGCTTCATGTTCTTGATTGCATGTGCAACTTCTGCTGGGAGGACCGGAAGAACTCTGGTACATTTCATGATGTCTGGAGTACATGTATCATCCCTTTCATATAATTTGGAGTAGAAATCTTTCACTCTTGTCAAAATTTCGCCTCTATTTCTTGTTACAGAACCATCTTCTTTTCTCAGTGCCATAATCTGTTTTCTTCCCTTAGTGAGATGTCGCTCTGCTATCTTTAGGCTTTGGTTGTTTTCAATTGCTTTCCTCACTAGTTCACAGTTGAATTTCCTTACGTTTTCAGTGATACGTTTTTGTACTGTCTTGCATAGCTCTATATATTCCACTTTGGAAGTCACATCTTTAGTTGTCCTCATCTCTCTTTTTTTTTTTTTTCATCAACATTTTGTTTTTTCCTGATAATTTGTTCACATGCAACTTGTTCTTAGACCCTGGTAATTTTGTTGCTGTTTCCATAAGAGCTTTGGTTACTTTTCTGTTAACTTCAGAAATATCCACTTCTTCTGATGTTAGGCCTTCTAAAGCGGAGAATCTGTTCTTCAGTTCCAACTTGAAGGTATTATGGTGTTTTTTAAGGTTGGTTATGTCAATACATTTTGTTTGTCTTATGAGCTTGCCACGTTCAAGATTAGTGTTGAGATGCATCTTACATCTCACCAATCTATGGTTACTACCTGTGTTGAACTTGTTTAGCACACTGCAGTCTTCTATGACAAATTTTTTGTTACACATAATAAAATCAGTTACACTTGTCGTTCCATTTGGATGTCTCCATGTCCATTTCTTGCGTGGCTTTTTCTTGAAAAGGGAGTTCAAGATGAAAAACCCTTCTGCCTCTGCAAACTCAACGAGATTATTTCCACGCTGGTTTCTGTTGCCGTGACCGAATTTACCTACTGAAGTTTCATTCTTTGCCGTTGCTCTATTTTTGCATTGAAATTTTTCATAATTATCTTCAAATGCTGCTTACCTTTATTATTTAGATGACGAATTTCCTCATAAAATTCTTCAATTTCTTCTTCAGCATGACTTGTGGTGGGTGCATAAGTTTGAATAATCTGAGCCTGGTATCTTCTCGAGAGTTGGATAACGAGTCGTGCAGCTCTGTCAGAGGAACTTTCAACTTCTACAACTTTATCTTTCAGTTTCTTGTTTATTATAAATCCAACACCACTAGTTCTGCCAGTATCTGTCCCACGATAGTAGAAGAGATGTCCACTTTTCAGTTCAATGAGATCTTCTCCTTTTCTCCTTACCTCACTTAGCCCGACGATGTCCCACTTGATCCTTTGTAGTTCCTCTTCCAATTCAAGAAGCCTTGAATCAGAAGATAGGGAGCCTCCGTTGTACGTAGCCAAGGTCAGCATCAGATGGCAGCCTAGTTCGGTCCTCCGGGGATTCTTAGCACCCTCTGCCTTCATGTCGCACTGGCCGCTGCCTTGGCCAGGTACATTCCAGCTGCCGGAGACTGAGGGCCAAGATTTAAGTTGTGGAGTCATTTTGGAGGGTTTGGCCATAACTCACCACTCTGGCCAAGCAGGTTGGTGAGTGTGGGATAGCATTTCCTCTAATCCCGATGGTATAGTTATACCGCTATTGGCGGTCGTCAGAGCCCCTTTAGTGGGAACAGGATGTACCACGAGAAGGCGGTGTTGACATTTGTCAAGGAGAGGCTGTGATGTTACGCATCACCTGACCTTACATCCCATATATATATAATTATATATATATATATATAGTAAACTACCCAAGAGCAGAGTCAAAGACAAAATTTTACCTACGAATTTAAAACTAAATTTGCTAAAAAGCTGAAGATCATGACGCGCAACACAGCAGTCATGAATTTTCAGAATTCACATACTATTAAGAAGAGACAGATGCAAAAAATCTTTATCTGGTACTAAAACAACTAAGAAATACCCAAAAACCAACAGGTATGAGTAAAAAGGAGATAAAGCAATAGCAACCTGAATGTAGAAAGTGTCGAGAATGCCGAGCCTTCGCTTTATCAAGGACCAGCAAAACTCTGCATTTTCTCACTTCCACAAAGACCCAGTTGGAAATGGGTTTCTGCAAAGCCATAGATGCAAGTTTAAAGCCCACAAAAATATTTTATAATTAACATAACCTCCTCAGAGTTGCATGAGGAATTATTTAGTTAAAGTTTTTGCATGTATCTATAACTTTCCTGGCCCAACCCACGCTCGTCATCTGCCACAAAAAACAGTAAAACGATTACAAAAACCACAAGTTGTGAGAGTGTCTGAATAAGCCATCAGAATTATTCAGCTAAAAAACACTACATGTACTAGGTACATATATAGTAAAACCTCCACAAAAGACACTTCAATTTAGTGGACAGTTTTGTTACCCCCCACCTTTAAAGTATATATGGTTCCGTGTGTTTACTTCCACATAGTGGACCCTCCGAATAACAGATAGTGAACTTGGTTATATGACCATTAAAAACATTAACATTCGAGCGAGAGGAGGGAGGGGGTTGACAGAAATTTGCTGCAAAGATTTAGTTTCTTTTGTCCTTCAGATCAAGATTTTCTTTAGTTACTTCTTATCCTCCAGATCTCTGTTACAAATCTACTGGCATGTGGTTTCAATATGGCCCAAGTTTTCATAGAGAAGTGGATAAAACATCTCCCTTTGAGTTGCACATTAACTTTTCTGAAAGTGAATCTGTTCACTATATTGTTTCATTGTTAACTGTTATGATTCAGTTTCGCTGTGATTTTGTGCTTGTATAGCTTGGAGGGAACATATGGAAGTTTTGTTTGGATAACTTGTTGGTTTAAAAAAATGGCAACAAAAACAAAACTATTATTGTTGAAAGAAAAAAAATTGAAATTTTAAATGAAGCTGAAAAGGGAAAATTTGAGTGAGCTGATTCTTGCTAAACACCTCAAAGTGAGCAAAATGCAAATAAGTGAATTTTGGAGAATGTAAGATGAAATCAGCAAACTGTGGATCACCTATGCCGAAGAAAACACCAGGAATGTTAAAGTTCACAAAATTGAGAGTGATGCAATAAATTCTCTAGTTTCCAATTGGTACATTCAGTTATGTCAAATAAAATTCTTATTAGGAGTCATTTGATGTACAAGAGAAGGCATTAAAAGCCAGTAAAGAACTAGCACTAGACAACTTTAAAAGGTTCAAATAGGAGGCATCAAAAGTTTTGATCCTGTCAGAAATTTTTCTTCAATTAATTTGTGATGAAGGGAAATAAGTAAGCTCAAAACAAGTGACTGGTTTGAAAGGTAAAAAAACTGTGTGAATTATATGAGGACCACAAAATTGAGACTGATGCAATAAATTCTCTGGTTTCCAATTGGTACATTCAGTTATAGCAAATAAAATTCTTATTAGGAGTCATTTGATGTACAAGAGAAGGCATTAAAAGCCAGTAAAGAACTAGCAGTAAACAACTTTAAAAGGTTCAAATAGGAGACATCAAAAGTTTTGATCCTGTCAGAAATTTTTCTTCAATTAATTTGTGATGAAGGGAAATAAGTAAGCTCAAAACAAGTGACTGGTTTGAAAGGTAAAAAAAAACTGTGTGAATTATATGAGGACTGACCACAAAATTGAGACTGATGCAATAAATTCTCTGGTTTCCAATTGGTACATTCAGTTATGTCAAATAAAATTCTTATTAGGAGTCATTTGATGTATCAGAGAAGGCATTAAAAGGCAGTAAAGAACTAACACTAGAAACTTTAAAAGGTTCAAATAGGAGGCATCAAAAGTTTTGATCCTGTCAGAAATTTTTCTTCAATTAATTTGTAATGAAGGGAAATAAGTAAGCTCAAAACAAGTGACTCGTTTGAAAGGTCAAAAAAATTGTGTGAATTATATGAGGACAGGAACATTTTCAGCACATACAAATCAGGACTATTCTTCAGAATTATGCCTTACAAGGCAATGTTCCTGAAGGTAGATGATTACATCTGTAAAAAATTTTCAAAGGAATGACTTATGCAGTTGTTATGCAGGAATATATTAGAAATTAAGACACCCCTTGTGATAAGTAAATCTTTAAAACCTAGCTATTTTAAAACCATAGACAAAAAATTTTGGGTGTTATTTGGCATTTGAACAGAAAGGCATAAATGACATGCGTATTGACAGTGGAGTGGCTAGTTGCTTTTGATGTCAAGATCAGAAAAGCACGGAGAAGTGTGCTGTTTTTTCTTGATAATGCAACTTCTCATCCTATAGATTTGAAGGTGAAAAATGTGAGCGTAGTGCCCCCCCCAATACAACTTCTACATGCCATCTGCTTGACAAGGGCATAATGCACAGCTTTTAAAGCATGGAACAGGAAGCCTTTTCTATGCTGTCATTTCAGCATTGTGTTGTTCAGTGTTTCAGGAAGGCAAGCTTTTTTTCAAAGAAATTGGAGCATTTGTTGTCAATTCAAAAGAGGATTTAGACACTATATCAAGCTAAACACATGTCTAAACTGTGATGGAAATATAAAAAGATTTTGTTATAGTCAATGAAGACCTGTGTGCCAAAAAGGCTACGAATAATGTGTGTAAAGTTCACTGCTTTGCAGGCATCAGAAGAAAATGATTTGATTGAGGCAGCATCTGATGCAGTCGCAGAAGAGGTACATGTGGTTTTTAAAGATGCTGTGAAGTGTATTGTGAAGAGTTACAAAAGGCTTTGTTGACAAAGAGAGCTGAGGAGGAATTAACACTATTAAATTTAAAAATACAAACTGAAAAACAAGGCTATGAATTGAAAAAGACCCCCAAACGTAACAGAATTTTTGCAGCCAAAAATTGCTGACTGATTTAATTAAATAATGAGCGGTTAGTACATGCGTTTTAAAATTCAAGATGTAATATATTTAATCGTTAGATACATGTACTGTATCATGCATTGAAATTCGTATGTTGTGTGTACTTTGTTTTAAAATGAAAATACTGTACATGTTCTTTTTGCATTTGCATGAATTGTTTTATTCCACTGCAATATAATAACAAGAAAGATGACACCGAATTTTCAGGTGTAATAAGCACGTCTTTTGAATCCGTTCTTACGCTAATTAAATTTATCAAAGCTATTCAAAGTCAATGGAACCAGTATGGAAAACAATAGTATCTGACGGAAGAAAGAAGTTTTTCAATCAGGTTTTTAATCCCTCAGATATTGCTGTAAATGGAATCGCGAGCTTACGCCCGCTGGTTGCAGAATTGTGCGCTAAGAAAAACATGAATTTATATGAGAAACATTTCGCACCGGAAACGCTCTCCAACATAGAAAGAATTTTTCAAATCAGACTCTTAGAAACAGAGATATCGACAAAAAAAAAAAAGATGTGACTTTACGTCCCCTGGTGAAAAAACCATGCACTATTTTAGGAAGAAAATATTCTCAAAAGTTTTTTCCATATGAATATTATCGGTCCAAGAAAAAAAAAAAAAAATTAGCCGAGTTTTCAGGAGCCCAGATTTTGCTACAAATACATCAGAAGCAGAAATTAACACTTATGCCCCCTGGTGGCCTAACCATTCTTTATCAAACATTCGAAATTATATGAAAAATATTTTCCATCAGGTTTTGTATGCGATACAGGAAGAATTGTTCAAAGCGGAGTTTTAGAAGCAGAAATAACGCAGAAAACGCAATTTACTTTTGTGCCCCTAGCGGAAAGTCTATGATTTACTTGAAAATTTTGAATTTATAGGAAAAGCATTTCGCATCGTAAACACTCTGCAACAAAAAAGGAATTTTGCAAATTGGACTCCTAGAAGTAGAGTTATTGACAAAAACAAGATATACACCTACGCCCCTTAGCGTAGAAACCATGCATTATTTCAAGAAGAAAATTTTTCTAGAAGGTTTGTCGACATGAGTAGTATTGGCCAACAAACCACTTTTTTTCAATCGAGATTATAGAAGCTCATATTTTGCTGCAAATACATCAGAAGCGGAAATGAAGACTTATGCCACCTGGTACCCAAACCATTTTTTTTTTTTTTTTTTTTTTTTTTGCAAAAATTAGAAATTATGTGCAAAGGATTTCCCATCAGGAGCTGTATCCGGTGCAGAAAGAATTTTTCAAATTGGAGATTTAGAAGCAGAGATATAGGAGGAGGAGGAAACACAATTTACCTCTACGCCCATTAGCAAAAAGTCTATGAATTACTTGAAAAATTTGAAATTATATGAAAAACATGTCACACTGGAAACACTATCCAACAAAGAAGGAATTTTTCAAATCAGACTCCTAGAAGTAGAGATATTGACAAAAATAAGATATACATCTATGCCCCTGGTGGAAAAACTGTGGAATATTTTAAGAAGAAAATATTCCGAAAATGTTTATCGTTGTGAGTGGCATCAGTCCACGAAAGAATTTTTTCAATCAATATTTTAGAAGCTCAGATTTTATGGCAAATGCATCAGAAGCAAAAATTAACACTTACACCCCCTGGTGGCTAAAGTATTCTTAACCAAAAATTTTAAATTATACGCAAAAGATTTTCCATCAGGAGGTGTATCCGCTGAAGAAATTTTTTTTCAAATCGGAGTTTTAGAAGAAGAGTTATCGGGGGAAAATGTCATTTACTTTTATGCCCCTAGCGGAAAATCTATGCGTAATTTGAAAAAGTAACTATATCTAAAATACTTTTTGACATAAATGGAATCGAAAAGATTTTTTCAATCGGATGTTTAGAAGCAAATATTTGGAATAAAACGTATTTTTGAATTCAACATCATCTGCATTTATGCCCCCTAGCGTCGAAATTGTACATTGTAAAAATAAAAACGAAATGAAGGATCATCATTCGCATATTTCAAGCTTCTCAATGCAAAAAGAATTTTTCTAATCAGACTAATAGTTGCAGAGATATCGTTGGTACAGACGGAGGGACGGACTGACAAACCGGTAACATAAGCACGATCTTTTTTTACAAAAGACGTGCTAACAAACAACAACAACAACAAAAAAATTAAGCATTTATTCAAGAAACATTTTAATTATACATTGTATGTACATATTTAGTATAAAGTTTTTTTGTGTTGTGTGCCTTGGTGGGCTCAGAAGGCAACCACCCAAATTTAATAACAGACAAATATTGAGGTCCCAGGGTGTCTGCCATTGAGAGGTTTTCATACCTGCCAAGTTTTAAGGTTTATTGATAAAATTTACAGAAATTGTATGTGTTTTATGATTATTTTATGGCTGACATTTTCCCCCAGATTTTCATCCCCCTGTACAATTTCGGAGGGGGGGCATAAATGGCCCCAAGGACTACCTGGCCTGTGTATTCTAATTTACCTGATCTGTAGAGGGAGTTGCTTCCCCAACTCTCTCTACCCCCAGCCTAGCAGGGAAGATTTGGTAAAAACATTGCACAGGTTTGGGATTGGCTGTAACTACTGAGAGAGAGAGAGAGAGAGAGAGAGAGAGAGAGAGAGAGAGAGAGAGAGAGAGAGATGAAAAATAAGACTTAAAATTATGATTTTTAAAGGTATTCTAGCATGGGACAAAAAATTAAGGTCAAAGCCTCAGTTAAATTAAAGTAACAAAGTTACTGCAACATACACTGAGTTAGTTTTGCCTTAGAAACACCTACCTAATAAAATGTTGGTCTACCTTTCTGTGCAGACACGGCTCGCAGATGCCTCAGAACAGATTTTACAAGGTGTCGAACATCCTTCATATGTAACTTGACCAATGTCAACTGCAGCAGCTCCACCAGTTCACACTCATTCCGTGGAGAAGGATCAGCAGTTCTCACACCCCATTCTATCATATACCACAAATGTTCAGTTGGATTACAGTTGGGGGAGTTTGGAGGCCAAGGCAGTGTAGTGAATTTGTTATCATGTTCCTCCAGCCACTCTGTAGTTATGAGCCCAATGTTATCGTGCATTGCCCTGTTAAAAGATGTTACTGTGGTCCTGGTACACCTCCTGCAGATATCGATGGAGATGGTTGGCTAACAGGTCCCTGCAGCGTCCACCATTCAGTGTTTGTGGGATGACAACCAACGGACCTAGGGCATGCCAGGAAAGACAGGTAAACCTCCTGCAGATATGGATGGAGATGGTCGGCTAACAAGTCACTGTAGTGTCCACCATTCAGTGTTTGTGGGATGATAACCAACAGACCTAGGGCTTTCCAGGAAAGATGGGTAAACCTCCTGCAGATATCGATGGAGATGGTTGGCTAACAGGTCCCTGTAGCGTCCACCATTCAGTGTTTGTGGGATGATAACCAACGAACCTAGGGCATGCCAGGAAAGACGGGTGAACCTCCTGCAGGTATGGATGGAGATGGTCTGCTAACAGGTCCCTGTAGCGTCCACCATTCAGTGTTTGTGGGATGATAACCAACGAACCTGGGGCGTGCCAGGAAAGACGGGCGAACCTCCTGCAGATATGGATGGATATGGTTGGCTAACAGGTCCCTGTAGCGTCCACCATTCAGTGTTTGTAGGATGATAACCAACAAACCTAGGGCATGCCAGGAAAGACGGGTAAACCTCCTGCAGATATGGATGGATATGGTTGGCTAACAGGTCCCTGTAGCGTCCACCATTCAGTGTTTGTAGGATGACAACCAACGGACCTAGGGCATGCCAGGAAAGACAGGTAAACCTCCTGCAGATATGGATGGAGATGGTTGGCTAACAGGTCCCTGTAGCGTCCACCATTCAGTGTTTGTAGGATGATAACCAACAAACCTAGGGCATGCCAGGAAAGACGGGTAAACCTCCTGCAGATATGGATGGAGATGGTTGGCTAACAGGTCCCTGTAGCGTCCACCATTCAGTGTTTGTGGGATGATAACCAACGAACCTAGGGCATGCCAGGAAAGACGGGCGAACCTCCTGCAGATATGGATGGATATGGTTGGCTAACAGGTCCCTGTAGCGTCCACCATTCAGTGTTTGTAGGATGATAACCAACAAACCTAGGGCATGCCAGGAAAGATGGGTAAACCACCTGTAGATATGGATGGAGATGGTTGACTAACAGATCCCTGTAGCGTCCACCATTCAGTGTTTGTGGGATGATAACCAAAGGACTTAGGGCATGCCAGGGAAAAACCTCCCATGACCAGAACAGCATGTCCGCCGGCCTGTTGAACTCCAACTGTGAAACCAGGAGATAGCGCTTAATGCTGTCTACACCATATGTGAACCCAGCCATCAGCACGGTGCAACAGGAAATGGGACTAATCACTCCAGACAACGTTCCATCTGTTCATTGCTGACGTTCCTTGGCTCATGCAAGGCATTATTTGCGATGACCGGGCATCCTCATGGGTACCCTTGTTGGTCTCCGGCTGTGAAATCCCAGTTAAGGCAAGATATGGTGCATGTTTCATGTGGAAATAGGTCAAACTGCACCGCTGTTGTACTGGTGGGTAAGCTGGGTGACTGTTGCACGTTGTTGCTGAGATACCTGTCGTGTCCCCGGACGCTCACCTCTAGGAACAACCACGCATGGCTGACCAATGTGAGCCGTTCTGCTGGATGTCTGTGCATGGTTAATCCTGTCCTAGTACACAGTTGATACAGTAAGTTGTACAAGAGCACCCAATAAGTGCATCTGTTTCCAAAATACTGGCAACTGCCCTCCAGGCCCTAGCTATCTATCTGGCTGCAGTCAAATTTGCTTAAGTCACCATGTTTCCCCATTACTGGCAAATGCTTACTGATTATGTACAGAGAATAGGTGGACACAATTTATAATAGCCGCACTTGTCGTTGATATCATGTGGTACTTCCTTATTGTTCCCAATATGTAAAATGGAAGGTATTTCTAATGCAAAGCTAACTCAGTGTATAATGCAGTAATATCTCTGTTACAGATGAAATTTTTATCTGTGTATGCAGCCTAATGATAGCATACTAATGAGATGATTATGTATTGATTGCATTTTAACCATTATATGCGTGAAGTGATGCGAGATATCTTAATTATAGCATGTGGAATCAATTAAATTCAACAAGTCATTTGCAGAATTAATCAGCTTTTAATTGATGCACCTATCAATTAAATGTTCTCTAAATTATTTTGTGGATTTCAGTTCTTGAAAGTTGGCAGGTCTTGGAACTGTATATCATTCCTTGTTTGTTTATATATCATCATCATCATCATGATCATTGTCAACCATTATCAATCCACTGCTGGACGAAGGTCTCCCCAAGTTTCCTCCGCAACGGTCTGTCTTGTGCCAGTCTCCTCCATGTCACTCCTGCATACTTTCGAATTTCATCCACCCATCTCCCATGTGGTCTTCTTCTGGGTCTTTTCCTTTCCCTTGGAATCCAATCTAAAATTTTGGCTGTCCATCCATAGTCTGTCCTTCTGGCAGTATGTCCAGCCCATTGCCATTTCAGGGATTTAACTCTGATCATGATGTCTTCCACTCTTGTCATTTTTCGGATCCACGAGTTCCTCTTCTTATCTCTCCTGGTTACACTAAGCATGCACCTCTCCATGCTACTTTGAGTTGTCTGCAGCCTTTGTATGTCTCTTTTAGTTAAGGTCCACGTCTCTGCACCATACGTAAGCACTGGAAGGATGCATTGATCAAACACTTTTCTTTTAAGACATAATGGCATATTGCTCTTGAAAATTATGCTGTTTCTTCCAAAAGATCTCCCGGCAAGTTTTGTACGCCGATTAATTTCTTCATCAATGTGACCCTCACTTGATATCTGCTGTCCAAGTTAAACATACGTGTCTGTTATCTCCAGCTTTTCTCCTGCAATCGATAAATCTTCATTTCTTGAAAAAGCATTGAACATCACTTTTGTCTTCTGAAAGTTCATTTTTAATCCCACTTCTTTACTCTTGTCAGCAAGTTCCTGGTTCATACTCTGCAGCTCTGATGGGGTACTTGCAAAAATCACTACGTCATCAGCAAAACGAAGGTGAGTTAGATAATCTCCATTAATCTTTATCCCCTTGTTTCCCCAGCTCAGCGACTGAAAGACACCCTCCAATGTAGCACTAAAGAGCTTCGGGGATATGGTGTCACCTTGTCTCACTCCCTTTCCTACTTTTATGTGTGCTGTATTCTTAGACAGCCGAATCTTTGCACTTGCATTTTCATAGATGTTATTAATAATATTAATGTATGCATCTTCAATACCGCAGGATTTCAGAGCCATTGTAACTGCTGATGGTGTCACCGAATCAAAGGCTTTTTCATAATCGATAAAAGCCATGCACAATGGAAGTTCATATTCCCTCGCTCTTTCAATTAGTTCTCTCAGTACGTGGATATGATCTATTGTGCTGTAGCCACTCCTGAATCCAGCTTGTTCTCTCGGTTGAGCCATGTCCAGTGTTACCTTCAAGCGATGTGAAAGAACTTTAGTGAATATTTTATAAACCACTAATAGGAGGCTGATAGGTCTGTAGTTCCTCAGATCCTCAATGTCACCTTTTTTTTGTAGCAGGATCATAGTAGCGTTGTTTCCAATCCTCAGGAATCTTCCCTTTATTAAGGCATCAAGTGAAAATTTGGGCGAGTACTGTTTTGATTTCTCCACTTGCTTCTTGTATGATGTCTACAGTAATTCCATCTTCTCCTGGAGCTTTCCCCCGCTTCATGTTCTTGATTGCATGTGCAACTTCTGCTGGGAGGACCGGAAGAACTCTGGTACATTTCATGATGTCTGGAGTACATGTATCATCCCTTTCATATAATTTGGAGTAGAAATCTTTCACTCTTGTCAAAATTTCGCCTCTATTTCTTGTTACAGAACCATCTTCTTTTCTCAGTGCCATAATCTGTTTTCTTCCCTTAGTGAGATGTCCCTCTGCTATCTTTAGGCTTTGGTTGTTTTCAATTGCTTTCCTCACTAGTTCACAGTTGAATTTCCTTACATCTTCAGTGATACATTTTTGTACTGTCTTGCATAGCTCTATATATTCCACTTTGGAAGTCACATCTTTAGTTGTCCTCATTTCTCTTTTTTTTTTTTTTCATCAACATTTTGTTTTTTCCTGATAATTTGTTCACATGCAACTTGTTCTTAGACCCTGGTAATTTTGTTGCTGTTTCCATAAGAGCTTTGGTTACTTTTCTGTTAACTTCAGAAATATCCACTTCTTCTGATGTTAGGCCTTCTAAAGCGGAGAATCTGTTCTTCAGTTCCAACTTGAAGGTATTATGGTGTTTTTTAAGGTTGGTTATGTCAATACATTTTGTTTGTCTTATGAGCTTGCCACGTTCAAGATTAGTGTTGAGATGCATCTTACATCTCACCAATCTATGGTTACTACCTGTGTTGAACTTGTTTAGCACACTGCAGTCTTCTATGACAAATTTTTTGTTACACATAATAAAATCAGTTACACTTGTCGTTCCATTTGGATGTCTCCATGTCCATTTCTTGCGTGGCTTTTTCTTGAAAAGGGAGTTCAAGATGAAAAACCCTTCTGCCTCTGCAAACTCAACGAGATTATTTCCACGCTGGTTTCTGTTGCCGTGACCGAATTTACCTACTGAAGTTTCATTCTTTGCCGTTGCTCTATTTTTGCATTGAAATTTTCCATAATTATCTTCAAATGCTGCTTACCTTTATTATTTAGATGACGAATTTCCTCATAAAATTCTTCAATTTCTTCTTGAGGATGACTTGTGGTGGGTGCATAAGTTTGAATTATCTGAGCCTGGTATCTTCTCGAGAGTTGGATAACGAGTCGTGCAACTCTGTCAGAGGAACTTTCAACTTCTACAACTTTATCCTTCAGTTTCTTGTTTATTATAAATCCAACACCCCTAGTTCTGCCAGTATCAGTCCCACGATAGTAGAAGAGATGTCCACTTTTCAGGTTAGTGAGATCTTCTCCTTTTCTCCTTACCTCACTTAGCCCGAGGATGTCCCGCTTGATCCTTTGTAGTTCCTCTTTGAATTCAGGAAGCCTTGAATCAGAAGATAGGGAGCGTCTATTATACGTAGCCAAGGTCAGCATCAGATGGCAGCCTAGTCTGGTCCTCTGGGTATTCTTAGTACCCTCTGCCTTCATGTCGCACTAGCCGCTGCCTTGGCCAGGTACGTTAATATATATAAATTTGTTTGCTTTTTTTTTTTCACTTCTCCTGCCTTTACCCCCTTAAATCTTTACTGAACTGTTTTTCGTATGCTAATTTAAATGCTGCATGTGATATTTCTCTTTTATATGTTAACATTTTTCTGTTTCAGATTCCATTTGCTGCTTTCGTAGACAAGTACCTACATAATCAGTATGGTAATATGGCAGTGTGGTTGTCTCTCATAATCGGACAACCATTGTGCATACTGATGTATTACCATGACTACTATGTTATCAATTATCAGAATATGGAAGCCATGGTCTGAAACAGACACTGGTGCTGGGTGAATGCCATTGTAGCAGCATTATTTTATGTAATGAGAGAATGCATGACAAAATTTTGAAAGCAACATATTTCCTATTACCTAGGTATACTCACATGATAATGCCAAAATTTTGGTGCTTGTTGGGATGTTCTCCAAGGCTTAAATAAGGGTGTTCAAACCAACTGGTTCAGTGCCAAAAGGTTTTTGTATTTTCACATTTTTTAGGATTTGTATGTATCAAATATTTTAGAAAAGGTATATTGTGAAGAAATCATGTTATAGTTGAAGTTGTTACATAATTCTACTTTTGAAAAGAATCAGGTTATTTTTATCACAAAGTGCTAATGTGAATATATCTGTTGTACAAAAGGTAAGGTGTGCAGCAGTCTTTGTTGCAGCCATTTAAAAATTATCATTATAATCAAAGTAAGATGGGAATTATGTTACAGTTATTATTCCAATATTATGGTGTTATATAGTAATGTAGTAATGGTGATATGTATTTTTATGTGAATACTGCTAATGGAGTTATAAAAAAATTATGTAATTTTTTTAACCAAAGAGATGTACATAGATATATTAACAATAAAGATATCTATTTTAACCTTGCACTTTGATGTGCAAATGTGATCTCAGTTTCCAGTTGATTCACTTGTATTATGTAAAATGTATATGACATTTAAATATTGTGCTGGTGCTTTCTTGTTCCTTTATATTTTTCCATTTACAGTACAAAACTGCACAAATTATATATAAATTTTAGAGTTTTACTTTGTATCTAGAGACCAAGGAGAAATTGTACAGCATAATCTGAATTTTACTTAATTTTTAGTAAATTTTGTGACCTTGTATGTATGTGTATGTATATATATATACAATTTTTTTACATCTTTGGTAAAGGTTGTTACTTGTACAGTGTTCTTGTTGGAATGCACTTTGACCTTTGCACCTTGAGATACAAAATTTTTGAATGCTGGTATATTTTGTAGAGGTGTAATAGTTAGTAAATACACTGTGATAAGTGTTGATTTGTAATCTCTGTTTACATAGTTTAATTCAGCATTCCACACATATTGTTTTGCTAGTGATATGAAAAATGCATGCTTTAGATTTTCACTGTTCCATTTCTTACTAAGTAAAGTAAATCTCTTCTTCATTATACAGTGTCATTTGAAGTCATGGCTGTGGCTTATGTTCATTTTGATTCTGCAATGTTTTGCTGCTTATTTGCATACATGCATAAGGTAAAAAACAAAATATAGAAAAAAATGTATCCAAATTTCTTCATTACTTGCCAGTTTAATAAACATTTTATTTTGCGAAATGTTGTTATTATTATTCTATCTTAACACCGCAAGCTTTGTAGTCATAAATTATATATAATATTCCCTAATACCTGTTTAAAAAAGTTTTCAAATAATTTCCCTAATACTTGTTTCAGACGTGCCAACTCTCTGGATTTAGGTGGGAGACTTCGGATTTTCAGCCCTTCCTTCCGCCCTCTGGATGAATGTCAAATTCCCCTGATTTTCAACGAGAATTAGCCGTTAGGATGGTTGAAATTCCAACAACCACTATGATTTTGAGCCGCCCATGAACATTTTTTTCTTTCTGCGTCGATGCAAGGCAGCATTACAATCATCAGTTTTGTACTTTTCTTCTCCTCCTACCTGCAAAAAGAAAGGCAGTCCAGTGGTGCAATGGTCTGAGCTCTGGCTTATGGCTAATGGTCCGAGATGGGTCGGAAAAAATTTCTCCCAGTTTGATTGTCATACAAAGCCTTCAACAAAGAGCTCACCCGCTCTGGCACTAGAATGCTGGGGAGGGCCAGTAATTGATTGACAGATGGGGGCTGCTGTGCTTTCTCCTTGTTGCAGTTCAATCTTCCAACCCCTTGCCTCAACTGAGCCGCATGTTCTAAGTAACGATAAACAGTTGAGTTGCGGCGAATTCACTTAACGACAAAAGGGAGTAGTTACTGTTGGCCTTGCCATGTAACGAAAGGCCATGTTAGTACGATGCTTTTTGTCATCTTTGTCTTCACGCACAACCTAAAGAAGAAATGAAAAACAGTTGGCTGCTACTTCATTTGTAAACAAGTTAGTAAACTCATGCAATGCATTGATTATGATACGCTTTCCAACATACCAGAAATTATTACTGAAGTTATGAGGAGAATGGCTGTGGAATAAATCTCGCTCCTGTGTCCTGACCTTTGACCCCATTTCGATGATATTCAACAGAACCAGTTCAGTATACCTCAGGAATAACATACTAAAGTTTTGTCACAATAGAAGCAGTTTTATGCAAGTTATGAGAATAATGGCTGTAGAATAAATCTTGTTTTTGTGCGATGACCTTTGACCCCATTTTGTTGATATTCAACAGAACCGGTTCACTATACCTCAGGAACAACGTGATAACGTTTTGTCGCAATCGAAAAATTTTTAGGTAAGCTATGATGCGCAAGGGCAATGGAATGGAATGGTTTCCACTCCAGTGTCCTGACCTTTGACCCTATTTTGCCCATTTTCAACAGGGTTCGTCCCCAGGTGGTTCCTTACCAAATACTAAAATTTCATCGAAAGTGAACCATTTTTACTCAAGTTATGACGCATAAGGGCAACGGAACAAATCCCGCTCTTATGTCCTGCCTGACCTTTGACCCCATTTCACCCATTTTCAATAGGATTCGTGCCCAGGTGGTTCCCTACCACATACTAAAATTTCATCGAAATCGAACCATATTTACGCAAGTTATGACGCATAAAGGTAATGAAATGGATCCCGATTTTATGTCCTGACCTTTGACCCCATTCCGCCCATTTTCAATAGGTTTTGTTCCCAGGTGGTTCCTTACCACATACCTAAATTTCATCGAAATCAAACCATTTTTACGCAAGTTATGACACATAAGGGCAGTGGAATAAATCCCGCTCTTATGCCCTGCCTGACCTTTGACCCCATTTCGCCAATTTTCAATATGGTTCATGCCCAGGTGGTTCTCCACCACATACTAAAATTTCATCGAAATCGAACCATATTTACGCATGTTATGATGCATAAAGGAAATGAAATGGATCCCATTTTTAGGTCATGACCTTTGACCCCATTCCGCCCATTTTCAACAGGGTTCATTCCCAAGTGGTTCCTTACCACATACTAAATTTCCATCAAAATCGAACCATTTTTACGCAAGTTATGACGCATAAGAGCAATGGAATGGACCCCGCTCCTATGTCCTGACCTTTGACCCTGTTTCGCCCATTTTCAATAAGGTTCGTCCCCAGGCGGTCCCCTACCACATACTAAAATTTCGTCGAAATCGAACTATTTTCACGTGAGTTATCGTGTGGATGGACAAAGCTGGAGCATATACGCTTCTTCTACGGTTGGAAAGCGTAAAAAGAACGTGCAGGCCATTTTACGCTTTCATTATCTTGCAGAATCGGTGTACCGGAAGCGAATTTCAGTGGGGGGGGGGATCAAGCTGTTTTTTTCTTTTCTCCAGGACTTTCAGTGGACCAATAATACTACTTCTGGAAAATCGTTCCTACGTCTGGAAAATGTCGATAAAAAATAGCACTTGTGTGATTTTATGAGCTGTAAAAATCTCCTGATTTTCAGATTTTGAAGGTTAGCATACTACTGCTGTTTTTTTCAATATCTGCCTAATATCCCCAGTCATAAAAGTTTGCCTTGTTGATTCTACAGATGGGCAGCATACAATATGTATGTATTTTTTTTTAATCAGTTACTTAAATTCATTAGAAGGATTTGAAGTTTTATCTTCTATAAATATCACGTCTTCTTATGTACATGTATTTTATTTATTTATTTGTTGTGAAATTGAGAATGAACAAAACTAATGCATTTGTAATATTTTTAATATTGGCATTATACTAGGAATTTTAATTTTTGTTACCAAAGCTTAAATCAGTCTTCAAATCGGTGGATATGTTATTCAACAAATTCACCTCTTTATAGGGAATTTCTGTGAAAACATCACATTTCAAAACTTCCAATTAGTTAATTTGAATTGGAGTGTGTGAATGCAAAAGTTATATTTATTTAATCAATTTGAACTTCTTATAAAAATAACTTCTGATATCTGTGTTTCCAGTTTTTATACTGTTATTGAATATCCTTACTAAAAGGTGTAAGTTAATAAATTATGTATTGTGCTGGAAACACAGCATCCAATATCTTGCAGTTGAACTAGACTTCCCAATTCATTGTTTCTGATGATGAGATATAAATCATAGCATGCTAACTCCCAGGTAATTAATCAGATATTTATGCATCCTGAAGTACTTCACAATTAATTATTTTGCATTTTTTAGCATACCAGCAGAGGGCATTTCTAATGGCATTATTCTTGCTGCCAAGTGTGGAGTAATTTTTTTTTTTTTTTTTTTTATGTGCTTGGTTTTAGTGGATTGCTGATCCTTTGATTTACCATCAAGATTGAGTTAGGCACATATTGTTTGTTTCTCCAGGTCTTGGAGATTAAATCTTTTGTTGTTGTTGTTTTACTAGAGTAAACTTATACATGATGCACTCAAAAATTTTGAGTTGTCAACATGCGTGCTTAAAATTTGACATGTAGTTCAATAAGCTTGATGAGTCTATCAACTTGAAAACTTTTTTCGTGTTCTTGTCTTTGGAATCGGTTATTCTCAATGTCACTGCGATTGTTCTTCTGCATGACAGCGCAGGATTGAAACACATATTAAATAAGTTGGGAACTGAATATTAAATAAGTTGGATGCTTACTTTTGTCAGCTTTGGGTGTCCCAAGAATTCAAGGTTACGTCGGCATTGAAAATGTTGTCAGGAAACCATATAAAGGAATTTTTGAAGAACACGTAATGGATAAAATCTTGATATGACAAAGGCGGAATGAAACAAATCTTGATATGCAGGTTATTACAATATGGAGGTTGGATTAATCAAGTACAATTTTTTCTTTATGACAAATTACTCCTTGTAGTCAAAGGCAAGACCCACAAAGGACTACGAAAAGTGCTATGAAAAGTAACCTTGAGCATTATTTCTATATTTAAAACCGAAGGAAGTACTCAGCTGACAAACTGAAAAGTAACAGGATCACAAAATGCTAAAATTGAGAAATAATAAAGTTCCAAAATGTTAAAAGGACTAGCCTGCTGTCGAGTCTTATGCATATGAATTTCAGCAAAAATCCACTTGCCGTCATCAGTGACAATAGTGGCTGCACGCTGTCCTTCGTGCAGTCACTCATGCACTGCCACGCCAGAGAGTGACTCCTTTTTGTTCCCCATCAAGCATCCAATCTCGCCATATCATAAGTGTTGGGTGTTGCCATCCACTCTACATGCAGTTCCTCAGGTCACGCTTGCCGTAAATTGATCGCCTCAGTGTGTTTTTATGTTTCATACTTGGTTTTCTTCTTTCGTTTTTCTTTTTCCATAATAAGGATCTTCCATGGAAGTGGAAGATCAACTCCACTGCTAACATTACAATTGCTGTTTTTGGCTTTTTCTATTATTATGTACTTAGCACACCTTGTACTTTTTTCTATGGATTGCTTACAAATCAAACTGATATCTTTGAAAACAGGGGTTCCTTTATTTTTTATACAATATAAAAATATGTGAAAACAGGGGTTCCTTTATTTTTTATACAATTGTAGGGGCGAGAAATTACGCCCCTATATAAATTGTGTGATGGACTGTAAATCCCATTGATCATTCTGGATATTAACATTTCAGAATAAATATTTCCATGTATATTATTTGGAAACGAGTGTAACACGTGGTAATGCACCAGACTAGGTGACATTTCGATGCGCCTGTTTGACAGGTCTATTGTATTCACAGAAGGCACAGCTATTGTTCCTGGCCAGAGGGAAATTTAAGCTGCAGGGCAACCATGAGGTGGAGGTCAACGAAGGGATTAGGTGGAGGTCAACGAAGGGATTAGGTGGAGGTCAACGAAGGGATTAGGTGATGGTCACCGGAAGAAGACACGTGTCAGGAGAGAAAGGTAGTATGGGGGGGCGCCTGCTCTTGGAGGGCTCCGACTAGGGAGAGAGAGGGAGCCTCAGGCGAGTGAGGTAGGAGCCAATCAGAAGGCTAATGAAGTTAGGGGTGGAAACTTCAGGGTAGGAGTGGAAGGGAAAACGAGGCAGTCGACGGGAAGCGAGCGTGAGAGACAGTCTACGGGGAGCGAGCGTAGAGGACGGGTGTCGACAGCGTGTGCTGTGGACGGTTGTATAATGCTGGGAGTTAGCACTGGGTAAAGAAAAGTTCGTGATAGAACGTGCCAGTTAGAGCACGGGGAAAGCCAGCGTAGTTGGAATCAGACACGTGTGTCTGAAACGACGTACGGAGAAAGCGTTTGGAGAGAACACGTGTTCGGGACGGAACACGAAGCATAGCTTCCGGAACGAAGGAAAAGAGACAAACGGAAGGTTACGACGATTGAAACCTTTCACGTCTGTGATAGAAAAAGAACGGGCAAAGAGTATTGGCAGGAAAGGGTATTCTGGAATAATTAGATACCCGGATCATTTTCACGTGGAAATGCAGCTACAGGAACTCGAGGTCAAGGAACAATAGCTGCCGGAACAATTTACTGTTGATTAAATGTTTTGTTAAGTTTGCAACAAGCCTGAGAGTTAATTCATGCTTGGAATTGTTTTGCCATTATTTTTACTTCCCCTCTCCTGAATAGCAGATTTATAGTAAAGCTGGGAGAGAAAGAACGCCGGGCTGTTTTTTTTTGATTGGAGGTTTAACGACCACCGTGAGCAACTCAAAGGGCTATAAGCAGTCGCCCGTCCCTAATTTAGGGTCACTGGTTCCAGGGAAGGGAGAGAGCCAGTGGCGTAAGACAAACACAACATCCATGCCTCACCGGGATTCGAACCCGGACCCCGTTCGGACGAATGATCAGAGGCCATCGCTTAGACCACTGCGCCCCGGGGCGGCAACGCCGGGCTGTCTTCAACTACCGTTGATAGACAGTCTCTAGACAACGAACCTTATCAATGGTTTTCCTTCCTGCTATGGGGAAATTTTGATCAGCGCTGGAAGCCAGTGGGGCCGGGGCCCCTGTGGCGCAGTGGTCTAAGGCGCTGGCCTCTGATCATTCGTCCGTAAGGGGTCCGGGTTCGAATCCCGGTCAGGCATGGATGTTGTGTTTGTCTTACGGCACTGGCTCTCTCCCTTCCCTGGAACCAGTGACCCTAAATTAGGGACGGGCGACTGCTTATAGCCCATTGAGTTGCTCACGGTGGTCGTTAAACCTCCAATCAAAAAAAAAAAAAAAAAAAAGCCAGTGGGTGCTTGGCCGAGGACCCATTAAAAAACATAATGAGTTTCCACCCCTACAGCAGATATATAGGAAATGGCGCAGTCGGTAGGATTGATATGTTAGGCGAGTTCAGTGGAAGTAATTAGGGCAATTTTATTCAGCGAAATAGAGACTGTGTTCGAGGACTCGGACAAAGAGGACGCCTAAGTGTAACAGAAGCACGTGGCGGGAAAGTGGTGAAACAACGTGAACTTCTGAGTGCAACAGCAACACGTGGCAGGAAAACGGCGAATGAAACAAAGGACTGTGCTACCATAAAGGACTATTGTGCAACGGAACCGGTGGACCAAAGAAGTCGACAAATAACGCTCGTAACCAGAGCAAGGATTGGAAGTACCAGGAAAATCCCGTAACCAGGGACGGACAATTACGTCTCGCGTGGCCAGCGAGACCGGGCGACATTCCTGTTTAGGACGCTCCGTCGCGGTCGAAGACGCTACAGAGAAGCTGAAGGGGACCCGAGATGCTCCGGTGAGTACCACTTTGTTGCCGAAATTTATATTCCTGGGTCGATACCGAGTAAAAGGTTAGGATAGAAAATTTTTTGTAGGCAGTTAGGGGCCGAGAAAAAAAAATCTTTTGTCAGTTTTGTAAAAGAATAGGTTACAGTGATTTTAGAAAACTCAGTGTCAGTATTTCAGTAATAATGCTTAAAGTGGGTAGGAATTGTAAAGTGTTTTGTTGTATGTAAAGAAAGGAAATAAGTAATATTACTAGGAATTTATTACATTACAAAAAAAAAAAAAAACTGTCTGTTAGTACTTCAAGGTTGAGAGCAAAGGCTATCGTCGGGAAATTGTAAAGTGTCATTATATATTGTTGCATGTGTATTGTATAATATATTTAGTGCATAACAATGGATGAGCTTTTGAATGGGAAAAAGAGTGAGGAAGCGGAGGACACGTGGTCCGAAGGGAAGGAAGAAGAAAATAGTGAAGGGGAAAATGACTTAAATTCTAGTAATGAAGTGTCCATTAACGTAAGAAAAACGCAAGAGAATACAGTTGATAGGGAATGGCATTTTAAACTTAAAATGTTAGAAATGGAGGAAAGAAAATTAGCAGCAGAGCGAGAACAAAGGGAACTAGAAAAAATGAAATTGGGGATTCAGCTCTTAGATAAAATGGAAGAAAGGGAGTTCCAGCTTAAGAAACTACAGTTAACTCAGGAAAAGGAAGAGGCGTTGGCACAAGGAAAAAATCAAATGAAGTTAGCCGATTACATGAGGATACTAGAAAAGACCTTACCCAAAAGTCCTAGTAAACCAGAAGAGGTTTTAGACTTTTTTGATTCCTTAAGAAGAGCGTTCATTTTACATACAGTCCCAGAAAACATGCAAGGAAGATTAGTCATAGCACTATTTAACTCAGATTGTGTCAATCATTTATTCCGGAGGCTTACGGTCGAGCAATATGATTGCTACGAAACCGTCAAAGAGGCCATTTTGGGGGAATGTCATTTAACCCCAGACATTTATCTACGACAATTCGAGGCACTCCGTAGGAATAAGGGAGAGAGTTACCAGCAATTGGCGGGACGCATGGGAAGAACTCTTAAATATTATGTAGCGAACAGTGGGATAACTACTTTTGATGAACTAATGAATCTTTTAGTTTGTGATAAATTCAAAGGATTGTTATCACCCAGTTTAAAAACGTATCTACTACAGAGAGGATCCCTGGGAAAGCTAGTTTTAGCGAAGGATTTAGCGGAACTGTGTGACCAGTACGAGTGCCACGTGGAAGCGTTAGAGTGTGGTGAAGAAAAAGCGAAGGGAAATTTTCAGGTAGGCTCTAACAGTAAGGGGCAGCATTATAGCTCAGAAGGAATGGGAACTGAGAAGAAAAAATTTAGTGGAATTCCATTCCAAAAAGAGAAATTTCCGACGACAGGTCAGGAATTCCAAAGTAGAGTGGGAAACAGTAGACCACTAGGGGATCAGGGAAATTCCTATTTTGATGCGGGAATGAAGTGCTTTGGATGTGGACAGATGGGTCACCGAAAATTTGACTGTAAGCAGAAGATACCCCAGGGACAGGACAGTAAACACACTCCGTATAATTGGAGAAGTGATGCAGCTAAGAAAGTAAGCCGGGTAGCGGCGAAAGAGGAGGAAAGCATTGTAGAGAAACAAGGGGAACCCAAGCAAAACCTTGTCCAGGATGTGAGAAAGGTTAGTGCGAAAATGGGGAGAGTATTGTGTCCCACGGGCAGTAGCATGGAAGTAATGGAAATACCCGTAGGTGAACAATTAGTGATAGCCACAGAGCAAGGGCACCAGGCAAAAATTTTGGTAGACAGCGGAGCGGAGTTCAATTGTGTTAGACAAGGCCTATTAGGGGAAGAACAGATGGGAGAAGTGGGGAAAGTGACTTTGTCGATGTTTGATGGACGTACCGCGGTTTTTCCAGTTAAGAGTTTGCAGGTTAGGATTCTGGAGGCGGGATTGGGGAAGGCCGGGGACGCATCTTTAGGGGCGAGTGAGATGATTTGCGCTATTGTGCTGAATCTCACCAACGAGGTCATATAGTTACCCCAGATGATTATGCCAAGATGACCACGTTGAGATATTCTAGTCCAGAGTGGGCCACGGATAATGGGAAGGCGTTATTGGAAGAGAATTCAGTCCAGGAGGAGAAACCAACGAGAGCTCAGGAGTTACGGACTCGAGGAACTAGCGCCAGTATAGGGGCTAACCAAAACTGAAGGGAAGGCTAGTGGAGAGACGCTGGAGACAGGAGCAACGCCGGGAGAAGTAGGCGGAACTTTAGGAGTAGAAGGGTCAAGCAGCTAGTCAGGGCCAGCCGCGCTTGATGAGGAGACCAGCGAACAGGATACGGTGTTTGGAGGTAATCCATGCCGCGAGGATGAAGAGAGCAGCCGGGAGGGCGAGGCGTCAGACCACAGCAAATTCAAAGTACAACAGGAGGAGGACGTAACCCTAGCAGAGACACGCCAGTGGGCGGAGGAAGGAAAAGGAGGGTATGTCTGTGTGGAAGGATTACTATATCATAAAGAAAAAGTGTTAGGGCAAAACACCAATCAGTTAGTAGTTCCCGAGAGTAGGAGGGGACAGATATTAAAGCTAGCCCATGATTCTGCGTTCGGAGCACACTTGGGATATAAGAAGATATTAGAAAGGATAAGATGCTCTTTCTATTGGCCATCCATGAAGAGAGACATACTTACATACTGTGATGCATGTGAGGCGAGTCAGTTACGACGCCCCATCACAAGAGGTGACCGGGTACCGATAACTGCGGTTAGGAGGCCCGCGCTAGCTTTTCAGGTAGAAAATGTCAATCTGATTGGGCCCATAGACCCACCATCCAGTAAGGGGCATCGGTGGAAAGTAGTAAGGATGGACCAGCATACGAGGGGTCCGGCGGCTTTATTTTCGGAAGAGTGGGAGGAACCCATGCCGATGGTCAGGAAAAGTTTAGAGGATGCGGGGTTTGCAGGAAATTTGGGAAAATGTTGCTTAGCCAACAAGAAAGTTAATTATTTGCAACAGGTGGTCGGCTCGGGAAGTCACCAGCCGGACCCGGGAAAATTACAGGCGGTCAGAGACCTGGATCCCACAAAAACCAAGAGGGAGGTGCATAAGTTACTAGGGTTATGCAACCACTATAAGGAGGGCGTACCCAGGTTCGTCGAAATAGCGAAGCCACTGTCAGATTTGACAGGGAAAAAGGCAGCAGAAAAAGTTGAGTGGACGCCAGCGCTCGGAGAAGCTTTTGAGTCGCTGAAGCAGAAATTATGTACAGCACCGGTACTGTCCACACCCAAATTTGACAAGCCGTTCGTGCTACATACGGACGCGAGTTCTTTTGCAGTCGCGTGTTGTCTAGGTCAGCGGAATGATAGGGGGAGGATTAGGCCATCACCCCCTAATAGCTTAGCAGGCCCGCGCACCGATTTGTGACGTCACTAGAGTAGTCCGTAGTCGCGGAGAGGAGTATTACGGCGATGTGCGAGCGAACGCGTCTTTACGTACACCAACTAACCAGGTCGTGCGTTCTTTTAGAGTTTCACTGCATTTAAATAAGAACTTGTGTGTTAGTTTTCAAATAACTGCAGAGTTAACAAGTTTGTTTAATAATCTTTTAAAATACAGAAGAAAAAGAAATTACAGCGTAAAATTTAGCGTAGCAATAATTTCGACTTGAAAGGGTAAGCAAGACAGATTCGTCAACTTAATGAAAGCATCCCTGTCATTTTTTTTTTTTTTTTTTTTTTTGATTGGAGGTTTAACGACCACCGTGAGCAACTCAATGGGCTATAAGCAGTCGCCCGTCCCTAATTTAGGGTCACTGGTTCCAGGGAAGGGAGAGAGCCAGTGCCGTAAGACAAACAAAACATCCATGCCTCACCGGGATTCGAACCCGGATCCCTTTCGGACGAATGATCAGAGGCCAGCGCCTTAGACCACTGCGCCACCGGGGCGGCCCTGTCATTTCACTGGAAGTGATAAACCATTCCTATAATCGAAATTATAAACTGTTTTCGTAGTTTCACTTGAAGTTATAGTGTCTTTATAGTTAGCAGAACGATTCCTGTACTTGTGAACAAATCGTTCTTGTACTTGAAAAGATTAGTTTGAGGGTCCATTACGAAGTATCGCCGTCGTTTCAAAAGATGTCGATTGACTAATTTAAGGAATCAGATTTTTCATTCATTGCAAACTTATGACTATGAACATTTTAGTAATGAAATAATTCCTTTAGTGAAAATGTATTTTATATGCAATCCGTGATTACTAATATATAAAAAAAGGTCAAGAAAAACTGAATTCTTTTCTGTGTTTTTTAATTATTACCAAAGGCTCAATAAAACACGTTTTAACATACATACAGTAAATTGTTGCTTGATCCACTGATTGCATCAAACAAATTAAGATTTCAAGAAAATTATGCAATTGCTACATTATTAAACGTACAATAATGACATAACAAGTTTTCCTAATTTTAGTACCATCTAGTTACGTGTTTGGACAACATTTTGACAAGCAAATATAAAGTTTATAATTTTTGTTTTCCAGAGCACTATTTCAAAAAAGTTACCTTGTCAAAGTTCAACACATCTGTATTAAGTATATTAGTAGCATTAAGCAAAACTATTTGGATCCACAATATAAGCATTTCTTTTTATCTGGAAAAATACAAGTAACTTATTGGCAGAAATTTCCTGAAATTTGATTTTCAAGAAGTATTCAGGAAAACTGCCAATGTACAAATAATTATGGTTGTGCAGTTCTTTGTGTATCACAAGCACAATTTGATTATGTGTCTGTTAGCTGTTCCTTGAAAAATTTCAAAGACACGTTTCTAAGAAAATCTGAAATTTGTTCCAATAATTTCTTAAAGTATTTTTTCAGATAATTATTATATTTTTTGAGAACCTGACAAATGCACATGCAGTTATTGTACTGAATAAATCTAAGCGATTGTTTTGGTACTATAGGATGTATTTTAAAAGATGTACATGATTCATTATAAATTGACTAACTTGATGTACCATTTTCTCAGAAACTATAAAAAGCAATGGTATAAAATTTTGTACAAATGTTTTGTCATTACTAAAGCTATTGAAAAAGATTGTTTTTTCCTTTTTTTATGATTTTGGTTTCAAAATAACTTCTATGAAGAATTGAAAAAGTTTTCCCCATTCAAAAATTGACACCCACCCCCACGTTTGGAAGCACACTTTCCAGTAGTTATCGGGTAATATGAGATATTTTAGCTCCAGTTATTATTGCTGTAGCTTGTGAAGACACAGTGCAGGAAGTCTGGAAACAGATAAGTCTAGATAAATGAATAAAAAGTTGATCTCTCATTTTAAGCAAATGTTTTCAAAAAAAAAAAAAAAAAAAAAAAAAGAAAGAAGCGAGTATATATTTCTACTTGTATTTTAAAAATCTTGTTTGTTTAGAACATAGTTTCCACAATATGTGGATTCATGTCGATCCACGTACTTTTTTTCTCTTAAAAATAACAATATCCAAGGCTTAAAAATACCATGCCCGAGATGCCCAGAGCATGTAAATCATTCGTCTGGGCAGGTAAATAAAACATCTAATTGCCTGTGCATGGTAACTAAATTTTAAAATAAAAAAGTTTGTAATAAAATTTCCTACTACACAAGAAAAAAAAGACAGTCATCACATGTCGTGTTTCATGTCATTGTTAATTAATAGAAGTTGTATTATTGTTACGAAGTACCAAGGAAAGAGTAATATCACATCTTTAATTATGTTATGCTCTACACCCAGAAATCGGAAACCTAGTTTTGCTCCAAATTTTGTTTATAATCAACAACAGTATGCATGCCTCTGATGTAACTGACCTCTCATGTTTAGTGACAAAGGGAGAAAACTTTAACAAAAGGAACATGGCAGAATCACTAAATTTCCGAAACACCAGTTTCATCACCGTACCATTTCATACCAATTTTAGCATCAGCATCTTAAAAATTGATATACACACGTTTGTGCATTGAACATTTGTAATACAGACCCTTAAAATGGAAGTGCAAACATGTTAAAACAGTTCATATTTTTAACTTAAAAAAAATAGGGTTCTGGTTTGTTATCTTAAAAGATACATTTTCCTTCGCATCCAGCTTTTACTACCTGGGCAAGTAAATAATTTCTTGCCCAGGTAGTACTGATATATTTCACCTAATTTTTAAGAAATTGAATGGTTTTGATAAATTCCCATCCTACCACAGATAGAGCATACACACTGCTCACACGAGAGTTCTTCAATGTGTTGGTTTGTAGAAAAATGCTTCAAAATCTTTAAACGGACATTTTAAAGGCAAACTTACTCCTGAACTATGTGTGAACTTCTGTTTTTGTGCATTCATATCTAATTTTTGCTGTCTATACTTGATTCAGTGTTTGTGTTCCTTTAGTAATAAATATTAAAAATGATAATTCAATGCAATTCTCTATGTCTGCAAACACAAAAGAGGTATTTCACATGGCAACAAGGCCTTAGCATTTATATAAAGGACATAGGCATGCTAGATGTGTACATGACATACATATATTTCGTATAGGATATAAGTATTGTACAAGCATTTGTGCCCAGAAATATGGACCCCAAAAAGTTAATCTGGCGCTGCCTAAACACTTAAATAATTAAGTACGAATGTATCAACATATTACTCTTGGGATCAAAAACATGCAACCCTTATTATTCTGTGCCCATAATAAAGTTTAAAATCCCTTCCTAAATATACATATTTTACTTTGAACTTATTTGATACATTGGCAAAAACATGTTATGGGTTACTATAACAGCACAAGTAATCTATTCTTTCCATTACAAACATAAATTTAATTTTTCAAAAATCTTTTCAGTGCTTTGACTTCCCGCTGTGAGATGCATTCGATTATAAAATTAGCCAAATTTAAATTTTCTAGTTCAAAATTTTTATTTTACGAGTAGTTTAAAATAAGGTTAACCAAAGGTTTCCACGCACCTTAGAGTTGAAAATTTTCACGCTTTATTGCTGTATGCCATTTTCTGAGAACCTCCCCATTAGTAGGGAATTTGAATACTTTTAATATTCCTCCATGAAAATAAATTTAGTTGACAATTTGACAACAACAAGCACGCACATCCGTAGTCACGCTTACACAGAGTGAGCAAGCTCATGCATGCTCGACCACCCACCACGGACATCAGCCTACTCTCCCCTACGTCACGCAGCTTCCGGCGTTCGGTGCGCGGGCCTTCTAAGCTATTAGGGGGCCTTCTAAGCTATTATCAGGCCCGTGGCTTACGCGAGCAAGAAATTAAATGACACACAAGCAAGGTGGGCAGCTAGCCACAAGGAGGCATATGCTATTGTTTGGGCTCTACAGAAATTTGAAGGGTGGGTTTTTGGCCACCAAGTAGAGATCTCGTCGGACCATAACCCCTTGATATTTTTAACTAGTGCGGCTTCACAAAGCTCAAAATTACAGAGGTGGAGTCTAGCCATTGCCCAATTCAACCTCGCGATTTTTCACGTCGCCGGCAAACTGATTCCTCATGCCGACGCCTTATCCAGGTTGAATTTTAAAGAAAATAGCACGAGCTGCTAAAGACAGCATTACCACACTACTTAGTGGTACTGACAGTGTATATATGTGTGTATAAAGAAGTGTATTAATGCAATGAAATCTTGTGTGTAAAGGAAAAAAAAAGAAAGAAAAGAACTGAACGGACACTGACTCATCATGCGAGAGGAAGATCCCGCATGTTTCGTCCAGCAGGCAGGGGCCTGTAGGGGCGAGAAATTACGCCCCTATATAAATTGTGTGATGGACTTTAAATCCCATCGATCATTCTGGATATTAACATTTCAGAATAAATATTTCCATGTATATTATTTGGAAACGAGTGTAACACGTGGTAATGCACCAGACTAGGTGACATTTCGATGCGCCTGTTTGACAGGTCTATTGTATTCACAGAAGGCACAGCTATTGTTCCTGGCCAGAGGGAAATTTAAGCTGCAGGGCACCGTGAGGTGGAGGTCAACCAAGGGATTAGGTGGAGGTCAACCAAGGGATTAGGTGGAGGTCAACGAAGGGATTAGGTGATGGTCACCGGAAGAAGACACGTGTCAGGAGAGAAAGGTAGTATGGGGGGCGCCTGCTCTTGGAGGGCTCCGACTAGGGAGAGAGAGGGAGCCTCAGGCGAGTGAGGTAGGAGCCAATCAGAAGGCTAATAAAGTTAGGGGGGAACTTTAGGGTAGGAGTGGAAGGGAAAACGAGGCAGTCGACGGGAAGCGAGCGTGAGAGACAGTCTACGGGGAGCGAGCGTAGAGGACGGGTGTCGACAGCGTGTGCTGTGGACGGTTGTATAATGCTGGGAGTTAGCACTGGGTAAAGAAAAGTTCGTGATAGAACGTGCCAGTTAGAGCATGGGGAAAGCCAGCGTAGTTGGAATCAGACACGTGTGTCTAGAACGACGTACGGAGAAAGCGTTTGGAGAGAACACGTGTTCGGGACGGAACACGTAGCATAGCTTCCGGAACGAAGGAAAAGAGGCAAACGGAAGGTTACGACGATTGAAACCTTTCACGTCTGTGATAGAAAAAGAACGGGCAAAGAGTATTGGCAGGAAAGGGTATTCTGGAATAATTAGATACCCGGATCATTTTCACGTGGAAATGCAGTTACAGGAACTCGAGGTCAAGGAACAATAGCTGCCGGAACAATTTACTGTTGATTAAATGTTTTTTTTAGGTTTGCAACAAGCCTGAGAGTTAATTCATGCTTGGAATTGTTTTGCCATTATTTTTACTTTCCCTCTCCTGAAAAGCAGATTTATAGTAAAGCTGGGAGAGAAAGAACGCCGGGCTGTCTTCAACTACCGTTGATAGACAGTCTCTAGACAACGAACCTTATAAATGGTTTTCCTTCCTGCTATGGGGAAATTTTGATCAGCGCTGGAAGCCAGTGGGTGTTTGGCCGAGGACCCATTAATTAATATAATGAGCTTCCACCCCTACAACAATATTTAAAGGAAGAGAAAACTGCACTTATACAATATTATATAAAAAATAAAGAAAACCCTGTTTTCAAAGATATCAGTTTGCTTTGTAAGCAATCCACAGTAAAAAGCATAAAGTATGCTGAGTCCATAATAATTGAAAAAACCAAAAACAGCAATTGTAATGTTAACAGTGGAGTCGACTTTCTACTTCCATAGAGGATCCTTATTATGGAAGAAAACAACTGAAACGAGGAAACCAAGTGCGAAACATGTTACACTGAGTCCATCAATTCACCACTAGCAGGACCCTGAGGAACTGCACCTACAGTGGATGGCAACGTCCCACATTTATGATGTGGTGAGATTGGGTGCTTGATGGGGAAAAAAAAGGAGTTGTTAGGTGTGGCAGTGTATGAATGACTACACGAATGACAGCGGGCAGCCACTATTGTCCCTGATGCTGGCAAGCGGATTTTTGCCAAAATGTATATGCATAGGACTCAACAACAGGCTAGTCCTTTTAAAATTTTGGAACTTTATTATTTCTCAATTTTAGTGTTTTATGATCCTTTTACTTTTCAGTTTGTCAGCTGAGTACTTCCTTTGGTTTTAAATATGGAAATAATGTGGCTACTTTTCCTAGCATTTTTCGTAGTCCTTTTTGGGGTCTTGCCTTCTACTACATGGAGTAATTTGTTTCAAAGAAAATATTTTACTTGATTAATCCAACTTTCATAATATAATAACCTGCATATCAGATTTGTTTCATTCCATTTTTGAGACATCCATTATGTGTTCTTCAAGAATTCCTTTTTATGGTTTCCTGACGAAGTTTTTGACGCCGAGATAACTTTGGATTCTTGGGACACCCACAGCTGACAAAAGTAAGTAGTCAACTAGGTTGAAGTACCTATTTTAATAATCAGTGTGTTTCAATCCTGTGTCCGCATGCAAAAGGACCAATCTCTGTGACACTGAGAATAATCAATTCCAAATACTAGAACACACAAAAAGTTTTAAAGTCAATAGACTGGTAGTTTATTTGAGTACATGTCAAAAAATAAAGTAAACTTGTTGAGTAAACGTATGTTAAAAGATAAACTGCAGAATTATTTTGCTTGAGATTTGCATTTTGCCGGTAATCAACGCATTTTATGCATTTATGTGCATGTAAGTCAGAAATGGCTAAAATATGTAATTGCATGTAATCCTGTCTCTACTTATTATATCTTGCCCATGAAATAAGGTGTCAAAAATATGTGTAAAATGTGTATTATATATTGCCCATGAAATAAGTGTCAAAAAATGTGTGAAATCTACTGAGTTGACTTTTTGTCAAGTTACCTTTCTTGTTAAATTCCATTGTAAAATTGTGTCTGTCTTTTCTGTGTATTTTTTATCATGTACTGAACATTCTATATGATAACAGTTCTGACATAAACTGTCTTTTATTGGCTTGTTTTCTGTTAAATAGGTGAAGTGAAATCTCTTACAAAATGTAACTGTGTGATTTTCAGCTATATAGTAAATATGTATACTCTATTTTAACCTCATTTGATGTGTTTTGCATTCTTGCTTTAGCAGCAAGTTTCAGGTTTTTTATTTGATCCAAGTCCCCAGAATGGCAATTATATGCTTACTTTTATTTTTTTATCTCTCTCTCTCAGTTATTTGCAGTTGCACAAAAGATGAAAGAGAAAGTCCAAAACAAGCAGATAAAGCTTGCACACTAATACAGATTTACACTCGCAGATGTTCATTGTTCGTTGTGGATATCATGAATGACTAACCCCTCCCCCCACTCCCCATTGCCTTGAACATTTCCATTTTCATCTGTTTTAATTATTCAAAAGCAAATGAGCATGACACAGAATTAGAATCCAGTTCAGCATTTCTCAAACTGCGGGCAGCATGCCGATTTTTGGTGGGCCAGAAAAAGTTTTTTAAATGTGAAAATTTTGTACTTATTTGGAAATTTTTAGCATGAAAAATCAATTAATAAAGAAAACCGAATGCAGCCACACCCTTCACACATTCTTTGTTATGAGAAACAATCAGTTTTTGTAAAAATGCATCCAATAATAAATTTAAAAAACAGTGGTAAAACAATTAAATAAAAAAATTGGATCAGTGCTTTGTAAATTTATGTACAATAATTGATCTAAAAAAACAGTAGCAAAAACATTAAACAGAAAAAACATCCTCTACTTCCCTCATGTCCGTTAAAGCTAGGTGGGTTGCAGTTTTTAAGAGTTTGGGAAGCACTGGTCTAATGGATTAGGTCTCACTCTAATCATAATAGAATGTATTGTCAGTGTCAACCTATAAAATATGAAAAACAGACTTATAGTACTGCTTCAGGTATTTTCACTTAGCTTTATTTAACTGCACTGGATTACTAGTTGGTATTTGTTGTAAGTGCACTTTTATAAAGATGAAGACATCAATGCCTGTTTTTTTTTTTTAATGCTCAGCTGTGCCTAAATTTTTTATTAAGACTTGTAATCATTCCTACACGCACTTCTGTAAAACCTTTCTAAATTATTTAAGAAAGGAGTTGTTTATATGTATAATGTGTATGTATGTATCTGTGTTTGGGATCCAGGGATGTTTTACTTCTTGGTATTTGCGTGTCAAAGAAAGTATTTTTATATAATAATTAATGCTTATCCGCAATAAAAAAAAATACACTGCTTTAATTGTATGTATTCTTTCACTGTCTTTGTACCTCTCAGTTTTCTTTTGCAATTGTGTTTGCCATCCCATATGATAACATTGTGGTGTCTCATCAAATTGGATTTGTGCATTTCATTGTTTAAACCTGTTGGAATGATTTTAATGCTGTTAGCAACAAAAACTGAAAACTTGTCCATTTGAAAGTGCTGATGAATGTTTGAGATATATTGAGAAAGTACACCCTGAAAACAGGTAAATGTGTGGACTTAAAATAACAGTAAGAAATGCTGATTTAGCACCAGACAGACTTTACTGTTAGTAGCTAAATCATTGTATGTGGGTACTAAGTAGCAGAAATAAAGTTGAATTGTAGCTTTATTGCACCTCTGACTTTAGTCTTGAAATAGCAAGCATAGTAAAGTTTCTCAGAAAAATCAGCAGAAAATTTTCTGGTCTGCCAAAAAACTCATTCTTGTTTACTAGAAAGATCAAAGGTGAATGTAGAAAATCGTATAACTGTTCTGTAAAAATAGTTATACTATTTTAAGAATGTTTGATCATCAAATGTGCATGCATGTAAATTTAGAGTATGGCAACATGTTGCTTTAACTAGCAGCCCAGGAATTTTTTAATTTCAATAACCTTGGATTCTAATTTTTAGTGACATTTTTAGGGATTTGTGAGTTAGCATGTTAAAAATAGCTTCCATTTGACTTTTTTTTTTCTTCTTTTCAACTTCCAAGTGTGGTTGGAACTCACAATAAATTTATAATGAGTAATGCTATAACACCAGTTCTTGGTTTCCTGTTAAGATTTCAAATTTAATATCATTCTTTAAACTTTTGTAATTATCAGTATCCTTTACTCAGTGGTAAAATATTCAGTCATTTTTAAGTTTTAAAGACTATATGCTAACTGAATTTCTTCTCAGGGATTTCACTTTTGCAAAAATGATAGCACTTCTAAAACTTGTGTAATTATCATTTTTCCTCACTCACTCACTGGTAAAAAATTTAGTCATTTTTAAGATTTAAAGATTATGGTTATTGAATTTTTTTTCAGAAATTTCACTTTTGCATAATTTAAACAGAATAAATAGTTTGGAGAGTGTGGTTCCTGAAGTAAAAAAAAACTGTGTTCAGGCTAGTTGTAATATTCATTATTTGCAACATTTAGCTGAAAGCAAATCTTCATATGAGTAGAAAGATATAAATTAAAAGGATTTAAGGCCTTTTTTTTTTAGCATTATAGGTAATGAAATGCACTTTTGGAATGATTGTAGAAATGCTATTGTGCATCCAATTGTATTGATGAAAATTATTTCATTGTAGTAATACAATTTGAAAACTGTGGGTTTTGAATTCTTGTGGTGAAAAAATGAACTAAAAGTAATTATTATCAGAGGAGTTAAAAAGGATAATCAGAAGTAATAGTTGATTCATCAAACTGCATTTAGATGCATACTTACTCTCGATTTTTCATTGCACCTAATGCTTGTATGATGGTTTTTCATAAGCATGTAATATTTGTATATTCTCAATAAAATAATTATTCCAATAAAATGGATAATATTTTTAAACAAGTGACACATTTTTATGGGTTATTTTACAGAATTTTAACTTGTTATATTACTTAATGCCTTATTTAGGATTGTGCATTAAATTCTATTTATGTCTTGAAACAAGCCATATTTCCCTAATCAGTTCACAGTGCCTTCCCAACATGATATGTGCATATTAATACATTTGTATAAGAGAAAGAGAGAGATGACTGGAAAATTTGTACAGTAGTGTTGTGATAATTTTTATCTTCCATATGTGAGTAAGAAAACTAAGAATTTCATTGTTACATATGTACTAGTTAATAAAATATTTTTGAATTGGAGATAGTGCCTTATTTTTAATTCAGAAAGCAATTGGCGTGTGCTTTGCATATTTTTTGCCGAAGTTAGCATGCATGCAGAATTCATCTGATGAACTAATCTGAAAATAAGTTTCAAATATGTTTGCAAATATTCTTCATCAGAAGTATTATAAAGACTTTTATGAATTACACTCATGTGCAAAAGTTAAGTTACTAAATTTTTTTTCACTGTAGTAAGAAAAGATAATGAAACATATGGTCTAAGATTTTTACAGGGAGTATAACAGACACTGAGGGATATGTAAAGTAATGCATGACTGCACGATGACACATGTATGACATTCCAGTGCATGTTGCACATAGACTCGACGAGTCAGTAGTCATGAACGGCAGACAGGAACAAGGGTATAAGGTCTTAGCTGTTGTCAAACTGCAAGTAAAGGACAAGTCTTGAAAGTATCACACAGACACTGTTTAAGTGATATGCGATGCACGCGATTGGTAGACTGGCCGGGCAATCCCAAACAGAGGTAGCAAGTTTGCTTTAAGTGTCTCAAATTTTTATCAACAGGCTCAGTCCCAAAATACAGAAAGCATTCATAGACTGACTACCTGTATCAGGTTGTCCAAGGTCAACTTCCATCCCTGATGATCTCTTCCTTGCCTTAACTGGAAAATACAACAAAAGCATGACATCTCATCAGAGCTGACAGTAGCAAGTGGACGATCAGTATCCTACTGGAAATTGACTAGAATGCTTCAGGAAACCATCCTCTATGACAGAAAACATGTGGTGTGCATGCCCCTAATATCTTCCCTCAGGAGAGAATGATTATGTTGGGCTGTGGAGCATCTGCACTGGACATGTGAACAGTGTTTTAACATTCTCTTCACAGATGAGTCACATTTCTCATTGCACAGATTCTTGACGTGTATTCATCTGGAGAGAACGTGACATGCATTGCCATCCATCAAACACCTTAGAGAGGGATACATATGGAGGTGGTGGCTGAATAGTGTGGACATTAATAATGTGTAATGGACAAACCAACCAGCAGCTGTTTTCCAGCGGTTCCATCAATGCTATTCGCTGTTGAGATGAGATCGTAGCACCTTAGTTTGCTTGTTTGCAGCTGCTGTCATCCCAGAATTTATTTTAATGCAGAACAATGCCTGAATCCATACCACTTGATTAGTGCTGGAATACTTTGAGAGTGAAGGTGTTGCGGTCATGGAGTGGCCAGCAAAGTCTCTGGACCTTAGTCATACAGAACACCTGTGGGGACACTTTAGAAAGATGGGTGGCTGCTCTGAGACCCTTCTCCAAGAAACTTACATGAGCTGTAAAGTGCTCTTGTACAGCAGTATGACAGACTGCCCTCAGAACTTATTGACTTTCGTTTGGACAGCATTCTGCGACACTGTCGGTCATGATTCACCATGAGAGGTGATCACACACCATACTAGGGCCAGAGTATGTCCTGGTATGTTTATTAATTTGTACAGGGTGATCCATTTCAACCAGTACCATGTGATTTACTTATAACTTTTTTTATAAATAGCAACAAAATCATACAGCAAGTTGAGAATTATACATGTGGTATTGGAGAATCATTTTATCAAAGCAAATGTTGGAATTGTCCTCCATTTTCTTGTAAACACAGTTGAACACGCCACACCATATTCAGTGATGTATCATGTAGAGTACGAGGAGTAACATTGCCAATTTCAGTCGTGATTGTTTCACACAATGCATCCAATGTCTTTGGATGTGTTTTGTAAACTCTATCCTTTAAGTAGCCCCATAAAAAAGTCAGGGGAAGTTAAGTCCGGAGATCGGGGAGGCCATATGTTTTTTGAAATTAATCTGTCATCAAAGAAGCTGGTTATGAGTTCCATTGAGACTTTCGATGTGTGTCACGTAGCGCCATCCTGCTGAAAGTAGCCCTCTGTCAATTCAATGTCATCAAGTTCCACAAATTCATTAAATATGCAGCAATAAACGTTAGTGTTGACAGTCTCAGAGAATAAAATGAGGCCAATAATTTTTGTAGACGAAACCGCACACCATACACCAACCTTTTGTGAATGCATCGGTGTTTCACACATAACGTGTGGGGTTTCGGCAGCCCAGTATCTGCTGTTTTGCGAATTGACGTAGCCCGACAGATGAAACCAGGCTTCATCCGTAAACCATGTGATGGAGAGAATATCAGATCGCAAATTAAGAAAATTTTGAAACCATTTGCAGTAACTTACTCTCTTTCCCTTGTCCAGTTCCTGCAGCTGATGGATTACATGCACTTTAAATGGTCGAATATTCGCTTTTTTTGCTGCCCTTTGACAAGTTCCGTATGAATATCCTGTCGGCTTAATCTGCGCAACGATTTCGTCGGAGATTGAAGTAAACGTTGCCGAACATCGTCCACACGCGTTTGGGGCATCGGAGAGTGATGCCTACCGCTGAGAAGAGAACCGGTTTGCTCCAGTTTTTTTGCCATCGACAGAATTGGTGACTTGCTTTGCACTTTTCGAACTCTAAACTCTCTTCGAAATGCTCGTTGCGTTTGGATGACAGAATTGGTTACCCAATACGATTTCACTAAAAAAACACGCTCTGGAACAGAGTACTTACTGCATGTTTCCGAATGCACACAAGTGAGTGACAACACAACAACAAACAAATCACGAGCTGAGTTACAGTTACGGTTAACAATCTTCACGGTGGCGGTTTTCATTCTTCAGGAGTTGTTGCTTCTACTGTAAAAAAGAAGCAAGTAGTTCCTCCCTTGCAAAAATTAAAGTTTTTTTCAGGGTACTGGTTTAAATGGATCACCCTGTATATTTGTGTTTTCTTCAAATAGGACTTATATGAAATGCATTACCTTCATTTTAGAGTATATTACATGTTGTTATCCATGTTATTGTTCTGCCACGTTTCTGTGTAACATCTCTAACCATTTTCTCACAATGTTGGTATTTGTGTTTATAACTTAACTTTAGCACGTGAGTGTAGTTTAACTTTCTGTGAAACTTTGCTTGCAGTTTGATTACAGTATGGCAACTAAAAGTGAAAAAGGTTAACATTTCATACATTATTCTGTGATAATAATGTTTTAAGGTTATGAAATTGCAAAATTTACAAATCCTTCATAATGGTGAATCATCATCAGTGATTCTCAATCCACTGCTGGATGAAGGTCTCTCTCATACATTTTCTGGCTTGAGCAGTTCTTTTCCAAATCATTCTAGCATGGTCTAGAATCTCCTTCTTCCATTATCCACGTGGTCCTGTGGGTCTTTTCCTGTCCTGTGATATCCAGTGCAGTATTTCAGTTTCCCAATGGTAGTCAGCACTTCTAGTAATATGACCAGCCCATTGCCCTTTGAAGATCTTTAATCACAAATGTTATCAACTCTTGTGGTTCTCCAAATCCACGAACTCCTTTTCCTATGTTTCATCATCAAACATTGCCCAATCATGGTTAGATGAAGGTCTACCTTCATCTAATAAGTCTTCCACTGTTTTGAGCAATTCTTTTTCGTTCGCTATTGCATTTTGAATTTCGTCCATTCATCTCTTATGTTGTCTTCTTCCAGGACTTTTTTTCTGTCACTTAATATCCAGTCTAGTATTTCGATATATACTATCTTCACCTTAGTGAATTCACATCACAAAGGTGCATTTTACACGTTATAATCCAGATGGCAGAAGAATTAAACCGCACTTTCAAGAAAATACTATTTTAAAAGAAACTGTACTTACAATTTATTGGTAGTTTTCTTAATATTTTCCTCTTTAGTACATAGCTGATCCTGTTTATCAATCTTGAAAGACACTTCAAGTGGTTCTTGCTGTTACTGTTTTCTAAACCTGTTCTTTAGGGTTCATCATTTTACAATTTTTAAAACTTTTGTACCAAATCACATTTTAACTACTACATCGTTTTTAAATCTTTGCTCAACTTTCAAGTGGCATACAATTCCTCAGATATATAGTGCGTGCATGCACCGGCAAAGAAGCCTACAGTTTTTCCAACAGAAGAAGTGTAGTTTGTCACGAACAACAACAGCACGAACCATTTTAAGTGTCTTTCAAGATTGATAAACAACATCAGCTATGTACTACAAGAGAAAAGTATTAAAAAGACTACCAATAAATTGTAAGTACAGTTTCTTTTACAATTGTATTTTCTTGAAAGTGCGGGAAAATTCTTCTACCATCTGGATTATAACGTGTAAAAAGCGCCTTTGCGATTTCACTAAATTGAAGATGGTAGATATACACTGATGCTCAAAATTAAGAGAATTGGCACATTTTGTCGAATTTCTGAAAAACTAATGGACACATTTTAATGAAATTTAGTATGGATACACAGTTATATAAGAGAAAAAATTATACCATACAACAGTCATGGTAAGCACTCATGATCGTCAGTAAGGCTCATCAGCGCAGGAATGTCCAAAATCCACGTTGCAAGATCGAACATAAAATGACTAATATGAGGTATGGTACCCTCTCACAGTCATACAGCTCTCAGAGCGCGACGTCATAATGGAAACTAGGCAGTTGACGAGTCCCGGTGGCAGTCGGTCCCACTCCTGCAGCAACGCAGTTTTCAGCTCCTGGATGATTCTCGGAGGGGGATGGCGAGCTGCAATTGCCCTCCCAAGAGCATCCCAGACATGTTCGATAGGGTTTAGGTCTGGCTGGCCAATCCTTCAGGCGAACATCCTCACTTTCAAGATAATCGTCGACCAGCTGAGCCCTATGTGGACGAGCGTTGTCCATAAAAAGGAACCGAAGGCCAACTGCCCCCCTTGAAAAGTCGAACATATGGCTGTAAGATCTCATCCCTATAGCTCTGAGCAGTCAGGGAGTCTCTGTCAAACACATGGAGAGGTATGCGGCCGTCCAACATGATGCTTGCCCAGACCATGACACCTCCGCTGGCATAGCGGTCCCTTTCTCGGATGTTGGAGGAAAGGTATCGGATCCCAAGTTCTCTCCAGACGAAGGTACGTCGAGAATCAGTGTCTAAGCTGAATCGCGACTCGTCTGTGAAGAGAACGTTACCCCACTGAAGTCTGGTCCAAGGCTGATGTCTGCACCATCCTAAACGCGCTCGTTTGTGTGCTGAAGTGAACGGGACGCAAATAGCGGGTCTTCGGGAAATAATAACTCTTGAAACTCTGGTTCCAGTGGCGGCATGCAGCTCACGAGATAGCTGTGCAGCTATAGCAGTCCTATGGCGCCTCGCTGAAAGTGCCAAATAACGATCTTCATTGGTCGTCGTGGCTCTTGGACGACCATGCTAAGGGCTCAATATGGATCCGGTGTCCTTAAACTGTTTCCACAAATTGCAGACGACACTGGGCGTTACATTGAGCTCTGTAGCAACTTTCACTTGCGATTGCCCTGCTTCCAATCTACCAACGATTCTCCACCTCATTCCGTCGTCAATACGTTAGTGCCAACTCATTTTACCTGATTGCTTACGAAATTGAACCAACTCCTGCAAGAAACACAACGAATGTCCCCGAGGAGTACGAGCGAACTAATCGCGGAAAAAGCCACGTGTGCTTTTCATGCCCTCCGCTGTCACAGCTCCGCCCACACGCACGCGTACGCTTACGTATTCGACACTGCAAATTTGCATTCTTATTCAGCGGCATACTTTGTACATTTGGTTTCGTACTTTTTGTGAAAATCGACAAAATGTGCAAATTCCTTTAATTTTGAACACCAGTGTAGTTATGTGCAACACGTTGAAATAAAAATAACTTCTGTACAAAGGAATTTATAGCAACCTTAAGTAAATAGCCTAGTATTTAATTTGTCGAATAGTCATAAGTTCTAGCAATTTGCTCAGCCCATTGTCATTTCAGGGGTTTTACCTTGATCATGATGCCATCAACTCTTTTTATTTTCCTGATTCATGAGGTCCTCTTCCTGTCTTTCTTGGTTACACCAAGCATGCATTTCTCTTTGCTTTGAGTTGTCTGCAGCCTTTATACATTGAGTTAGTTTTGCATTAGGAACAGTTACTTAATAACGCTTTGGTCCACCTTTCTATGTAAACATGGCTTGCTAGGAACAGATTCTACGAAATGTTGAACATCTGCCATGCATAACTTGACCCATGTCTGCTGCAGCAGCTACGCCATTCCATGGTAATTCCATGGAAGAAGATCATCAGTTCTCACACCCTGTCCTTAGCATATTCCACAAATGTTCAGCTGGGTTACAGTCAGGGGATTTTGCGGGGCCAAGGCAATGTGATGAATTCGTTTTCATGTTCCTTCAAATACTCAGTAGGTATACGAGCCAAATGACAAGGTGCGTTTTCCTGTTGAAAGATGGCACTGTGGTCCGGATAAACCTCTTGCAGATGTTGATGGATGGCCAACTAACAGGACCTTGTAGTGTCCACCATGCAGTGTTTGTGGGATGATAACCAACGAATCTAGGGCTTGCCAAGAAAGACGGGTAAACCTCCTGTAGATATAAATGGAGATGGTCGGCTGACATGTCCCTGTAGTGTCCACCTTTCAGTGTTTCTGGGATGATAACCAACGGACTTAGGGCTTGCCAGGAAAGACTGGTAAACCTCCTGTAGATATGGATGGAGATGGTCGGCTAACAGGTTCCTGTAATGTCCACCATTCAGTGTTTGTGAGATGATAACCAACGAACCTAGGGCTTGCCAGGAAAGACGGGTAAACCTCCTGTAGATAAGGATGGAGATGGTCGGCTAACAGGTCCCTGTAGTGTCCATCATTCAGTATTTGTGGGATGATAACCAACGAACCTAGGGCTTGCCAGGAAAGACAAGTAAACCTCCTGTAGATATGGATGGAGATGGTCGGCTAACAGGTCCCTGTAGTGTCCACCATTCAGTGTTTGTGGGATGATAACCAACGAACCTAGGGCTTGCCAGGAAAGACGGGTAAACCTCCTGTAGATATGAATGGAGATGGTCGGCTAACAGGTCCCTGTAGTGTCCACCATTCAGTGTTTGTGAGATGATAACCAACGAACCTAGGGCTTGCCAGGAAAGACGGGTAAACCTCCTGTAGATAAGGATGGAGATTGTCGGCTAACATGTCCCTGTAGTGTCCATCATTCAGTGTTTCTGAAATGATAACCAACGAACCTAGGGCTTGCCAGGAAAGACGGGTAAACCTCCTGTAGATATGAATGGAGATGGTAGGCTAACAGGTCCCTGTAGTGTCCACCATTCAGTGTTTGTGGGATGATAACCAACGGACCTAGGGCTTGCCAGGAAATACGAGTAAACATGTAGATATGGATAGAGATGGTCGGCTAACAGGACCCTGTAGTGTCCACCATTCAGTGTTTGTGGGATGATAACCAACGAACCTGGGGCTTGCCAGGAAAGAGCTTCCCAGACCAGAACACTACTGCCGCCCCGGTGGCGCAGTGTTCTAAGCGATGGCCTCTGATGATTCGTCCAAAAGGGGTCCGGGTTCGAATCCCGTGAGGCATGGATGTTGTGTTTGTCTTACGGCACTGTCTCACTCCCTTCCTTGGAACCAGTGACCCTAAATTAGGGACGGGCGACTGCTTATAGCCCATTGAGTTGTTCATGGTGGTCGTTAAAAATCCAATCAAAAAAAAAAAAAAAAAAAAAAGAGGAACACTACTTTCATCTCCCTGTTGAACCCCAAATGTGTAACCAAGGGATAGGGTCTCGATACTCTTTACACCATATGCAAACTCGGCCATCAGCATGGCGCAGCAGGAAATGGAACTCGCCACTCCAGACAACCGTTTTCTATCTGTCAGGTATCCATTACGAACGTTCCTCGGCCCATGCAAGGCGTTGTTTGCGATGACTGGGCATCATTATGGGTACCCTCGTTGGTCTCTGGTTGTGAAACCCCAGGCTAAACAAGGTGCAACACAGGGTACATGTGGAAATAAGTCGAACTGCACCGCTGTTGTACTGGTGGGTATGTAGGGTGACTGTTGAATGTCGTTGCTGAGATACCTGTCGTGACATTCAACATCCATCCTAGGGATCGACCATGCATTGCTGGCCAGTGTGAGCCCTTCTGCTGAATGTTTGTGTATGGTTAATCCAGTTCTCGTACATCCTTGATACAGTAGTACAAGAACAGCCAATAAGTGCGGCTGTTTTTGAAATACTGACAACTACTCTCCAGGCCCTAACTATCTATCTGGCTTCAGTCAAATGGGCTTAAATCACTGTTTCCCCATTACTGGTAAACGCTTACTGTTTATGTACAGAGGATAGGTGGGTACAATTTATAAGCAGCTGCATGTGTCATTGATATTTCATAGTAATGGGTTGGTGCGAATGAAATGTCCGGCAAAGGACAAGCACACGTGGACGGCGATAACGGGAAAAGTAGGACAACTGAACCTAGGCAACACAATCCCCCTCGGCATCGACACGTAGTTGCCGTCTGTCCAGCAAGGCCGCCATGATCACGGAACGAAAAAAGTCTTGTGGCTGCGAACCGAAAAAGTCAACAACTGCACGTTGAACCATAGTCTGTCGTGAACTGTTTCACTGACAGGAAGTAATCCAGGCGACGAAATAGATGATAGTCTGTCGAAGTCAAGTCAGGGAATAGATAATATGAGGCCGTGCTTCATAGCTTAAGGCACTTAGTGTTCGCATCGTTCGTTGTGCGACATGAGGGCGGACGTTGTCCTGGAGCAAAACACCGTGTCTGTTGGCCGGTTATTTCTGAAGCAACGTCAGGTGCATCAGGTGTAATTCAGCCCAATAACGTTCTGCAGTGTTGGTTTGCCCTCTTGCCAAGAAACTCCGATGAATTATCCCGGCTGTGGACCACCAGACAAGGAGCATCATCTTCTTGGTGTGTAGGAGTGGCTTAGGATGCCGTCTAGTGGGCTGTGCCTTGCTTGACCATTGTGCAGATCGTTAAGGATTATCATAAAGGACCCACTTCTCGTCGCAGGTGATAATTTGATGTGGTAGAGGTACCTATTTATTCCTGGCAAGCAGCGACGTGCAGACTTCCAAACGCCTAGTCTTGTTGGCAGTTGTCAACTCATGCGACAGCCACATGTCCAACTTTTTTACCTTCCCGAGCGCAGCCAGACGCTGAACAACTGTCGTGTGATGAACACCTACCTCTGCCGCTATCTCACACGTTATTCGGGGGTTCTCTTCAACCACACGTAACAGAACATCGTCAGAAACAGCAACAGGTCGGTGACCACGTGACAGGTCAGTATCTCCGCTTCGAAACTTCACAAACCATCGCCGAATGGTTCGTTCGTTGGCTGTGCTGTATTCTCCCCAAACGCTTTGTTAACGCTTCGAGCGGCAATTTCTGCAGAATGGCCCAGTTTAAATTCATACAGGAAGATGACTCTCAAATCCTGCGCCTGCATGTTTCCTTTATAAGTCACGTTACGCCCAAACAAACGACGCCTGAACCGTGTTCTTCAGATCAGATCCTATGTAGAGGATTTTAGGGAGTGTCTGACCCCAGGTTTTAAACAACCCTTAGAAATACGAAGCTAGGAGATTCGAGCTAGAGTGCCCGATGAGAAAGTCACACGGAAGCGATTTAGAAAGGGGGAGCCAGTACCCGGTGCCCGACTGCTTAACGTGCCCATCCGACGCACGGCGGATATTTAGTGGTTCGAGCGTTTGTATCTGCTGGGATCGAACACGAGGTCTCCGTGGCAGTCACGAATGTTGACCACTAAGCCATCCGCTGCCCTAACCTTGTTCTTCACACACGTGCTTGCTATTTATAGTAACTCTGTGACGTAATACCAGCAATATCTGTGGGTGGTTCCATTCCGCTGTGGTGGGGGCCTGTCTCCACTGCTCGTTCGCTCCGGACATTTCATTCGCACCAAACCCATATTTCATTATCGCCCCGAATATGTAAAACGGAGGTAAGGTCGATGATTTCTCTGATGCCTTAAGTTAGGACTACTGGAAGAGCGCATTGATTAAACACTTTTCTTTTAAGACATGGTAAATTACTCTTGAAAATTGCTGTATTTCCTCCAAGTGCACTCTCACCAAGCTGTATACCCCTATTAACAGTTGATCTATTCTTTTGAAATAAATCTAGGTGATCAGTTGATCTATTCTTTTGAAATCTATGTTTAAAATTTGCAGGATTATTATCATGTCCTTGTACGTAACTGTTTTTGGTTCTTTTTTTCCCCCTTAGGAAATTGTATGAGTTCATGTTGTTTTTTATGATGCATTTTTTAAAGACATGATTTCTCGTTTTTCGAGACAGATTAGAATTTTGTTCTAACTGGCATGCATGTGAATCAAGTTTTGCTCGCTTAGGCATCTTGATAATGGGTTTGTAGTATACTAATATTCAGAGTGTCTGTTAGTTGGCCCTGTGTATTGTTTTTCTTAATCGTTTCCTTTTTTACGCTTTCCAACCGTAGGTTGAACAAGCGTATATGCTCCAGCTTTTTCCGTCCGTCCGTCTGTCCGCACGATAACTCGCGTAAAAATAGTTCGATTTGGATGAAATTTTAGTGTGTGGTAGGGAACCACCTGGGGAACGAACCCTATTGAAAATGGACGAAATGCGGTCAACGGTCACGGCATAGGAGCGGGATCCATTCCATTGCTCTGTTGCGTCATAACTTGCGTAAATATAGTTCAATGTTGATGAAATTTTAGTATATTGAAGGGGACCACCTGGGAATGAACCCTATTGAAAATGGGTGAAGTGGTGTCAAAGGTCAGGACATAGGAGCGGGATGCATTCCATTGCCTTTATGCGTCATAACGTACGTAAAAATGGTTCGATTTCGATGAAATTTTAGTATGTGGTAGGAGACCACTGGGGACAAACCCTATTGAAAATGGACGAAATGGGATCAAAGGTCAGGACATAGGATAGGGATCCATTCCATCGCCCTTATCCTATACTATTAAAGGGACAATTCTTGTATGTATGTAAATTTTATTTTGAAAACGGCTCTAAGGATTTTGATAAAAGTCGTTAACCTACCAATTTCTTGTACTAGAAATTGATTTAGCTTGATCTCGACTTTAGGAAAATTTGTTTAGTGTGTTAAATGACCACCCCGAATTACCACGTTTTAGTGTCATGACGTCCTATTAATGTTATCCATGCTTAGAAACCTTATGACGTCACAATCTCGCGACTCAAATGCTGGCGCGCGGTGACGCCATCTGTCTCATTACGTCACGCGTTGTGTGTGGATCCTATTAAAGTTTTATGATGTCACACTCTTTCGAGCAGATGGTCGTGATTCCCATCCGCCTCATTACGTCACGCGTTGTGCGCGTATGTCCGTCTGCACGATAACTCGCGTAAAAATCGTTCGATTTCGATGAAATTTTAGTATGTGGAAGGGGAATACCTGGGAAAGAACCCTATTGAAAGTGAACGAAATGGGGTCAAAGGTCAGGACATTGGAGCGGAATCACTTCCATCGCCATTATGCGCCATAACTTATGTAAAAATTCTTCGATTTGGATAAAATATTAGTATGTCGTAGGGGCCTGCCTGGGGATGAATCCTGTTGAAAATGGGCGAAATGGGGTCAAAGGTTAGGACACAGGAGCGGGATCTATTCCATAGCCCTTATGCATCATAACTTACGTAAAAATGCTTGAATTGCGACAAAACTTTATCATGTTATTTCAGAGCTATACTGAACCGGTTCTGTTAAATATCATCGAAATGGGATCAAAGGTCAGGGCACAGGACTGAGATTTATTCCACAGCTATTATCCTCATAACTTGAGTGATAACTTGAGTAATGATTCCTGGTATGTTGGAAAGCGTATTATAATCAATGCATTGCATGATTTTACTAACTTGTTAATATTTGCAGTGTGTCTCAGCATTTGGGGGGGGGGGGGGGGCGGTATGCGTCTATATGTAGTGAATGCTAAGGTATTGATTGGAAATCTTTTTGTATCTATCAAGGCACATGATGGGAAGTCTTAGTTTGCCAAAACTTCCCATTTATTTTTCAGCTTCATCTAGTGCAGATGAATGTTCCCAGGCATAGTCTTTCTGCTGTTCGGACTTTCATTTCTAGAATTTTTAAATAGTCGTTTTTGTGTAGGATAGAAGAAAGCATGACCAAGATTTTTATTATGTGTTAAGATTTTCTCTTCCACTGAATGATATTGAGGTGTTTTTTCCATGTTTTGCTCTTCGGACCTTGGAAATTTTTTGGTAGTCCTTTTGGAAAAAAAAAGACGTGCATATGCTGTTCCTATGTTTGTCCATCTGTGGACACCATATCTCTGTATCTATTAATAGTCCAGTCAACGAAGGCTGAAAATGGGCAAATATAAGAAATGAATATAAAAGTTTTGAAACTTGGCACACTTGTTTATAGGTATCTAGTGAAGATTATATCAAAAGCCCTGACGAATCAAAGATAAGCTCTAGCCGCCATCTTGAAAAATAGGTACTTTTTTTTTTCTCGTGAATATCTCGAAAACGGTTGGTCGTAGTTCAAAAATACTATTTACAAAATTGAAGCTTACAAAGTTTCCTACAAAAAATGTTGGATTTACTTTTTTATGTATCTCTAATAGTTTCTGAGATAATCAGGTGTCAATGTTGTACTGTTTCGCTGATCGCTACGTTATCACTACGGTTTTTCATACAAATAAGCTTTTCATACTAGAATCGGTCAGTGTATACGGGATGTTAACCCTGAATCTTCCGCGAGCTTTTGGAGGACTTCCCCCAAATTATTAAAATAGACGTAGAGCTGTATATATTGGTACCATGCTTTATATAATGATTCTGTACACGACCACGAATTTTCAGGAGGGTGGGGTGAATTCAGCCCACCCTCCTGAAAATTCGTAGTCGTGTACAGAATCATTATACAGGGTGCATAGGAAAGTCCCTTTAGACTGAAATAACTTGCAAATGGAGAGAGGTACAGTTATGCAAGTGAGATAACGGTATCGTAAAGCGACTACGCTCGATCTAATGCAATCAATAGCAGCGCCCCTAGTAGCGAAATGCAGAAGTTAGCCATTGCAAATCGAAAACGAAAAGAGACAAAGCAAAATTTCCAATTACAAAGTTGTAGAGCATCAATTAATTAGTACAAAACGACACTTGTTTTACACGGATAAGATAAATTGTCGCCTGAATACCCTAAAATGTCCGAAATCGATGCGCGACCTTTTGTGTGAACGTTTGAAGGGAACAGGCATAGGTGTGAGCAAATACACACAATTTATTGGATAAATGCGAACTTATGTCAATACAGTTTGATGACGTCAGACAAAACAAAAACAAAAAAGGCAAACTGGCGCACAGTGATAAAAAGTTAATGTCGAGTATGTTCGAAGAGTTCGCCATTGCCCACGATACACATTTGTATTCGTGAAAGTAACTCTGCATGCACATTCCTCAGCATGGAAGGTGTCACACTATTGCAAGCATCTGTACCACGACGACGTAGATCCAGCAGACTTGTAGGCGCTGTTGCATACGCCTAATGTTTTACGTAACCCCAGAGGAAGGAATCCAACGGAGGTCCGGCGATGAGGCCATTCAACAGCACCACCATACCCGATGATTCGTTGCCCAAAACAATCTGTGAGAAAGCGTCGCACTGCTGCTGGCTGGTGTGCAGGGGCACCATCATGTTGGAACCACAAGGAACGTAATGCGGACAGGGGAATGTCATCTAAAAAGTCAGGTATGATATCCTGTAATACATAGTTGGATGTACTTCTTTTCGTTTAATGTGCCTTAGTAGAACACAGGAAGGTCCCTACCACTAAGCGGTTCTTCCAAATACCGCACCACACGTTAATGGACCAACGCACTTGATGTCTGGTGGATCGTCCCCACGAGGGTTTTTCCATCGCCCAGTAGTGGGCGTTGTGTCGGTTTAGTAATCTGGTACGGTAGAACACTGCCTCGTCCGACCAAAGAATGTTAGATAAAAAGTCTGAGTCACCTTCAACATTAATCAACGCCCAGTTGCACCAATCAAATCGACGCTCATTGTCCCGTGGTAACAGTTCTTGCTGCGGAGTGACACGATAGGGATGTGCACCTTGAGCATGCAGTATTTGCCATACACGGCCCCGTGTTGAACCACTCGCCCTGCTGATATCTCTTGTACTGCTTTGTGGATAGGCTAGTGCATATGCCAAAATATCCTCTGCCATTATACGCATACCTGCACCAACTGGTCTGCCAGAACGAGAACGACTTTTAGTGCTTCCTATCTTCCTGAGCCGTCTCACTACACTTGCGATGGTACCGCACTTGGATGTGGCCCAGCGGGAAAACGAACGGCATATTCCCGTGCAGCTAGCGCCGCGTTTCTTTGGCATTCGCCGTAAATAAGCACCATCTCGCAATATTGGGAGTGAGTGAAGCTCGCTATTCTCACACAGCGCACGTAGACCTAAACTTCTGATCAGGGTACATCCTGCTACTGGTTTTTATATCGTAGGTACGGTACAACGTCACAATCTGCTTTTGCATACGGCTACATTTGCGATATGTGATTATGCAGATTCGAATAGTCGCGCATCTATTTAGGACATTTTGGGGAATTCAGGCGACAATTTATCTTATCCGTGTGAAACAAATGTCGTTTTGTACTAATTAATTGATGCTCTATAACTTTGTAATTGGAAATTTTGCCTTATCTCTTTTCGTTTTCGATTTGCAATGGCTAACTTCCGCATTTCGCCACTGGGGCGCTGCTATTGATTGCATTCGCTCGGGCGTAGTCGCTTTACGATACCGTTATCTCACTTGCATAACTGTACCTCTCTCCGTTCGCAAGTTATTTCAGGCTAAAGCGACATTTCGATGCACCTTCTATAAAGCATGGTACCAAAATATGCAGCTCTACTGTACGTCCATTTTAACATTTTGGAGGGGAAGCTCCCAGAAAGCTCGTGGACGCTTCTAGGGGAATATTTCGTATACACTAACTGACTCTAGCGGTCTATAACGAAGTAAATTTCTCCGTCATTTTTATCCGCGCCAGGATTCGAACCCGGATCCCCTCATTCCGGAATAAGTCACTCTACCAATTGAGCCACGCGGACGCTTTATTCTGATTCCTATCTGCCTTTATGTCGTGTGCGTCCTTCTGGCAGGTACGTCACATCTCCTGGTACGTTACATCACCTCCCCCTTATTATTTTTTTTTTCTGAAGTGCTGGAGAAGGGATTCTCTTATTTTTCCTACCTCGCGGTGTGGAAAGAACATCACACCAATGCGAGATTTTGAACGGTCGGGTCATCCGGATAGTTCGGGCGCCATTATAGCGAAGTAAATTTCTCCGTCACTTTTATCCGCGCCTGGATTCGAACCCGGATCCCCTCATTCCGGAATAAGTCACTCTACCAATTGAGCTACGCGGACGTTTTATTCTGATTCCTATCTGCCTTTATGTCGTGTGCGTCCTTCTGGTAGGTACGTCACATCTCCTGGTACGTTACAGGTCCAGAGTATAAAATTACGGAAGTTGGGCGTAGAGCCCCACCAACCCAAGCATCTCAGATCCCTCTTACAGACTTCGCCAAGAATCTGGGAGGAAAGGGCATGTCCATAAGTAGAGTCTGCTACTCGATTCAACAGTAAACACGAAAAATGAGGACAAATCAGTTTCGTTAGGCTTATAAAAATCTCCGTCCTGCGAACCCCGAGGGGCCTGAAGATGCCGAGATTCCCCGAGGTGCCCGAAGATGCCGAAATTCCCCGAGGTGCCATGGACCTGCAACACAATGTAAAGTAAACTAAGAATAAATCAATGCAATGTAAAAGAGTTAAGTTTAATGCTGCAAGAGCAACCAAGGGACAGAGCCCCCCCACCCTCCTGAACCACTGGATCCCCCAAAAAGACTTTACCGGGGCGCCGGAAAGCTCAAAGACCTTTCACAAACTCCAAAGTACACCGGCGTGCAAAAATTAAGGACGAGACGGTTTTTCGAATGTAACGTCGTGCAGAAGTGCTCCACATTCACTCAAATCATACCATAAGATCCCTAAGATGTAAGAATATGGGACAAGTAAGCAAAACCGTCCAAACAAGGAATCCAGGGGATACAAAGGCACTTTATTGAAAAGGTAGTTTCGAGCACAACTGGACAGAAGGCAGAAACGTCCATGTGACAGGCGGCTGCCAAGAAAAATCCAGTCTTTAGTAGACTGGATTTTTCTTGGCATCACCTCTGACTGCGTTGCAGGATTTACAACGTTTGTCCATGCTGAGGACGAGGTTGTCAAGGAGCTGTTAAGGCATCGCGTCCCATTCCTCTTGTAGCGCCAATCGCAGCTTCGGAATCGTTGCTGGCGGCTGGTGATGTGCTGCCAAGCGTCTCCCGAGAAGGTCGCACACGTGTTCGATTGGATTTAGGTCTGGGGACCTTGCGGGCCAATCCATGCGTTGAATATTTTCAATCTCCAACAGCTCTGCGACAGCCACTGTACGATGAGGTGTAGCGTTGTCGTCCATGAAGAGGAACTCAGGACCCACAGCACCCCTAAACAGACGCACGTGAGGCAGGAGAACCTCGGTACAATAGCGGACACCAGTGACTGAACCTTCTTGGAAGATATGGAGGTCAGTACGGCTACCAAGCGTGATACCGTCCCAAACGAGAACTCCGCCACCTCTAAACCGATCCCTTTCGATGATGTTGGAGGTGCGATTGCGTGTTCTCTTCTCTCTCCAGATGTGTATACGTCCAGAATCGCTTGTCAGACTAAATAGGCTCTCATCCGTTAAGAGAACTCGACCTTATTGCTGATGTGTCCAGTCCTTATGTTCTTGGCACCACAGAAACCGCCGTCTCCGATGAGCAGGCGTTAATCGCACACACCGTACTGGTCGTCGTGCAAATAGACCACCTTTGTGCAGCCTCCTGGCCACGGTAAAACGCGATAACGGACGTCCAGTTGTCTGTTGCATGTGCCTTGCGATTTCTCCCGCTGTCTGCCGTCTGTCTCTTCTCGCCTGTAGAACAATATACTGGTCGTCCGCTGCCGTGGTTGCTCGTGGACGAGCGCTGCTAAACTCTCGGGCAGCTGTTCCTGTCGTTTGAAATGCTCTCCAAGCTCGTGAAACGATGCTGTGAGCGATCCCGAACACCTCGGCCATACTAGTCACACTTCGACCTTCTTCCAACTTCGCAATGACGCGACCTCGGGTAAAGTCATCCATATGTCGTCTACTGAATTGCCTGTTGGCCATATCACACGGTGGCAGCAACTCGACGTCGTTCAAACCGATGTACACCGTGCAATAGCTTTCACCGAATTGTTTAGCATGATCATGATCATATGTAGAGGATTTTAGGAAGGGAGTGTCTGACCCCAGGTCTTAAACAACCCTTAGAAATAGGAAGCTAGGAGATTTGGACTAGAGTGCCCGATAGGAAAGTGACACGGAAGCGAAGTAGAAAGGGGGAGGAAGACGCCCTTATTTATTACCGGGGGGCCAGTACCCGGGGTCCGACGGCTTAACGTGCCCATCCGACGCACGGCGGATATTTAGTGGATGGAGCGTTCGTACCTGCCTGGGATCGAACCTGAGATCCTTTCCGTGGCAGTCACGAACGTTGCCCACTCGGCCACCCGCGGCCTCGAATTGCTGAGCGTACACCGTCCGTGTGCGTTATACCCTTCCGACCCCCCCCCTGTCATGCTGCATATATGCGCATGACCTACCGTGCCGAACCCTAGTTTATCTCCTGAGTGGTCTTTCGTTCTGTTCTGCCTGCTCGTTCCGCTGCTATGCCAATGTCTCCTCTTCATCCTTAATTTTTGCACACCAGTGTATCTGACTGATGGGGGTCGAAATACGACGAATTTTCTTGCGATGAATTTACCCTCGACGAATTGAGCATGAGATGAATTGGTAACTGCGACGAATTTGCACGCGACGAATTGACGCGCGGGGAATAGTCGCTCGACGAATTGGGCACGACGAATTGACGTATAACCGTTTACATTTAGCTTTGCTGCCCGAAGAAACCACCCGTGAGTATAGTGAAAGCTTGCTTTTGCGCTATAATTTGTATCCTACGCCATTAAACGGATTTCAACCATTTACTCTTATCGATTTAGGCGTATTCTACCCGATTATAATTTTTTTTTTATCAAAAAGTATTTATTCGTAATTACAACTGCAGGGAAATTTTTTAACTTCGAATTTACCACGAATTCGATTTAACAAAGTTCGAATTACATAAGTTACACGGTATAATGTGTCGCTGTACAGAGGTTGTACGGCGATACATTACGTACCGGAAAGAAATTTTTCCGTGTAAAACCTGGAATAAATCAAACGACAATGGTTTAACTATTCCATCACATGTTACGGTAATTACATGCTGTTACATGTTAGGGTTATTACGCTATTTAATTAAATAATTATTCGAAAACTCAAAGCCAAATATTTTGTTTCAAAGCAAGGGGCGGAACGCGCCCTTCCTGTGCGTTCCACTAGAAAAAATGCCCTGTGTGTAAGTGAATCACGTGGAAATTTGCACAAGTGGTAGTTTGCATGCGAACCAATCGTGGAACTATACTAGGTGCTCACTGAATTATAATAATGACCACCTATACCTAATACTTCGTAAGCCCTCCTTTCGCTCTCAGTATAGCAGGTATCCAACGTGGCATGGATTCAATAAGATGCCGAAAACAGTTGGGTGGTATGGCCAGCCAAGCTGTGTGTAATGTGGCCTTCTATACAGGTATGGAGATGATTGGTGTATCCAGACACATAATATGCTATTCCATAGTGTCCCACAAGTGCTCTATGGGATTGATATCGAGGAAGTTCGGAGGCTAATCGATATGCTGGTAATCTGAACTGTATTCATCAAACCATTCCTGCACAACATTGGACCTGTGGCTCGGCGCATTGTCATCTTGGAAGACACCGTCGGCATTCGAGAAAAACTGCAACATTGCTGGATGCACAGAGTCAGCAAGCAATTCACGATAGTGGGCACCAGTCTTACGTTTTTCCACATGCACCAGGGATCCAAGTTCCTGCCACTTAACCCTTTAACGACCATGACTCTAAAATCTAGTATCGCTCTAAATACCATAACTCCCGAAACTGTTTGTTGTTTCACTTTTTTGTTTAGTAACAACAATGATGACTGACTGTGACTTTTGCTGATCCCTCATAGTTGTGCAAATTTAAAGAACAGGTAAGGGTAGGAAATCTGACTCATTGCATACAGGCGTTTCGGGCGGCTATGATCATTTGTATGTACGGGCGTTTTGGGCGTTATGGTCGTTAAAGGGTTAAAATGCCCCATACAACCGCACTGTAGAGACCATGTAGGATGGAACGAGTGCCTCATGTTATTTGCGCCAAATACATACACGAAGTGGAGTAAAAAACGCCACTCGTCATACCAGTGCACTTTCTTCTTGTCATCCGACATCTAACTTGCATGATCTTTGCACCAGGCGAGTAATTTTTTTAATTTAATTTTTTGATTGAAGGTTTAACGACCACCGTGAGCAACTCATGGGGCTATAAGCAGTCCCCCGTACCTAATTTAGGGCCACTGGTACCGGGAGAGAGAGAGAGAGAGAGAGAGAGAGCCAGTGCCGTAAGAAAAACACAACATCCATGCTTCACCGGGATTCGAACCCGAACCCTTCTCGGACGAATGGTCATAAGCCATCGCTTAGGCCATTGCGCCACCGGGGCAGCGGCGAGTCATTTGCACCGATAACCCATGGTTAGGAGAGGATGTCGTCGGGGTCGCCTGCTGTGCCCATGCGCGGGACTCATGGTCATTACAGATACTGTTCCGGGTTGACTTCTGTTGTATTGGGTAGTCAATTGTTGAATAGTGCTGCGTCTGTTGGCCTTAACGAGTTGTCGAGCCCGGTGCTCACCTCGTACGTCAACCTTACGCTGTATTGCGCAGTATTTTTTTATTTTTATTTTTGATTGGAGGTTTAACGACCACTGTGAGCAACTCAATGGGCTATAACCAGTCGCTCTTCCCAAATTTAGGGTCACTGGTTCCAGGGAGGGGAGAGAGCCAGTACCGTAAGACAAACACAACATTCATGTCGCACGGATTCGAACCCGGATCCCTTTTGGACGAATGATCTTAGACCACTGCGCCACTGTGGTGGCCCTGCACAAGTTTTGCCTCGTGGTCGTTGTTTGACCATTTTCACTCCAGTCCTGATACACTTTAACTACGGCGGCTCGTGAACTGCCTCCAGTTCAGTCGTTTGTGAAATCGAGGCACCTGCTCTCCAAGCTCCCACAAATATGTCCTTTCTCAAAGTCTCATAAAATCTTCCATTTACCCATCACGCTCTGTATTTTACTACCTACTTATCCGCTCACACCTTATATATGCTACGTCGGTCGACTAATCGCGCCCTTTCGGAAATCGCGTGGTAAACGGGCCGCATCCACTTTTGATAGCGGTGGTCATAATTCAGTGATCATTCAGCATACTGTACATTATTTCATTTCACCTCTGCCAGTAAAACCAAGGGCATCATTCACAAAATGAACTGTCTTTCATCTTGTTTTTTTTTTTTTTTTTAAATGTATGCAAATACTAAAGCAATTTTTTTTTTGGTTTAAGAGACTTTGACAGGAGGAATATTTCAGAAGTAATTCTCAAATTCGCAGAAACTGAAAGCTCGACTTTGTAAAAATACATAATCAAAACCCTGTAACGGGCACATCAAATTCTACTATTCAGAAGCTCCTGTTAGATAACTCCGTGTGCTGCGAGAACGAGATCATTCCCAAAATCTTTTATCATGATATCACAATTTATTCTGATCACCGTACAGCTGACTGTGAATAGTTCCCCCATGGCGTCGAGACACTTCGCGGATTTAACCAGGCTTATCACTGACAGCAACAAGCAGACGAGGATAGCAAAGGAGAATATCCTTTGCTAATGATCACCGTTCGAAATCTGTGCTTCTCAACGTTATCAACCAGCTCTTAGCAGAACTTTGTGAAAAGCAGGTACAGTTCAGATCCAGAAATGCTGTTGAAACAGTAATCCCAAACGGGCCTTAAACTCATCGCTCCTTCCGCAATTAAAATGAACCCTTTGGCAATAATTGTGTATCATTGGGTTAAGTGCAAATATTCTCACCGTTTGTATACACGAGAAATTGAGCTGTTTTTTATGTACTCTATTTTTTTTCAGTCTATTGCACAGTTTCGGAGATGACGTATTCTCATTGTCAGATTAGCTGTTTAATTCCCCAATCGAAGAGAATAGCGTCCTTTGTAGACATGTGTCGTTCGCAAACGATTCGTTCGAAACAGTAAAGTGAGTCATTGACGAACGAATTTTTCCTGAAAAGAATCGATTCCGTAAAAGAACCGATTCCCTGAAGGAATCAGTTAAAAGTATTTTTTAATGAACATCAAAATTTCCCCACACGGTGTCGCGGTGAGGTTCAAGTTCTCGTCGGAAAATCTTACCTTAGAAGTATACAAATGCAATAAATTAAGTACGTGAACGTTTCGAAGCGAACTTGTATAAAAACCAAGGAACAAAATTTCCATAAGAATTGGGCCGCGGGTGGCCTAGTGGGCAACGTTCGTGACTGCCACGGAAAGGACCTGAGGTTCGATCTCAGGCAGGTACGAACGCTCGATCCACTAAATATCCGCCGTGCGTCGGATGGGCACGTTAAGCCGTCAGACCCCGGGTACTGGCCCCCGGTAATAAATAAGGGCGTCTTCCTCCCTCTTTCTACTTCGCTTCCGTGTCACTTTTCTATCGGGAACTCTAGCCCAAGTCTCCTAGCTTCCTATTTCTAAGGGTTGTTTAAGACCTGGGGTCAGACACTCCCTTCCTAAAATCCTCTACATATGATCATGATCATTCCATAAGAATTAAAAACAAATTTAAACTTAAAACTCGTCCAATAAATCGGAAACTATCAGTGAACGAAAGGATCCGACTCAGAATGGATTCCCTAGACACAAATCATTCTCTAAACCGGAACAAACGAATCTTTTCAGTGAATTGAATCGAAAGAACTGATTATTTTAAAAGAATCGGATTGCCCATCTCTAGTCCTTTGAGTCTAAAAACACGTGAATCGCTGTTTTGGCACATATACGATCTTTCATGATTTTGCCAGCCATATGATTCTGCAGTAGTAATGGATCATTCGTGAACGATTTATTCACAACTAATGACTCTTCACCGTGAATGATGAATGGTTCGCTCTCACCGCCGTGAATGATAATTCAGTCCGCCATTACTGCAACACACACTGTAGTTGCAATACGTTTAACTTCCTACTGCCCGCATGAGTTCGGAAATGAATTCTCAATAATAAAAGGAATATCGAAAATTGATAAGTGTCAACCATTATGTGAGTGGGCAATCAACAAGAAAATAATGATGAAATTTAATAATGGGAATGACACGTGCAATCCATTAATTTGAATGGTGTGACCGAATCAGGTCCGCAGCCAGACAGATAAGTTCGAAGGGGCAGGCTGATGATTGAGGTCGAGCAAAGAATGTAAAGTAGGAAAGGCACTGGACTGTGGCGTGAGCTACTAGGACGTGCAAAAGAAAACGCAGCTCTGGCACCTCCCTGGCTCGAATCGTTCACCACGAGCAGAGATTCATTTGTGAACGACCGGCGAATGGGTCCCCTAAACTCTTGCTGTATTGCGCTGTTTGCCAGAAAATGAATCGTGAACGGTGAATGATAGAGATCTGCTCTTTTGGGCAGTTTGTCCATTTCCGCTTGGCCTCGCACTCGCAAGCGCTTTGGAGCAAAGACCAGGAGTGAATACAAAGTGAGTGATCATTCATCATTCGTGAATGATGAATGAACTACCAATAATGAATGACTTACGCCTTCACTGTTCTATAGTGACTGGAACAAGTGAAAACCTGTTGGGAATAAGTCCCGTTAACACAGTGGGAGGCAAAAACTGCCAGAAAAGTTCTTGTAATTTGTGCTATGTTGCCATAGCCACATGTGGCTACGGCAACACAGGGCCATAGCCACATATGGTGTTATTGTATGGAACGTTATGGCGTTATTGTGATGGAAGACACCTTTCCGCTTCAACAAACTGAGACGTTTAGACCAAGGTAGACCCGTTTACTCTGTCAATCTAGTGAGAGCAAAGACCGGCAGTGATTGTTTGGTTAGGTAGCTCTTGATGGATAATGTACTCACCAAACATGGAGCATGACTTTCTTTGGGGTGATATTAGCTTTTGAAGTCTTTCCTGAAGCTTCACCTCCTTATGCAAAAAGATTTCGTGCGTTTAATATTATTGTATAGCCACCATTTTTACGTCTCCAGGCACCATTCAATCCACAAACGGATCTGTTTTTTTCCTAGCATGCAGAGTTAATTTCTCTTTACTCCATTCATTCAGTTCTTAGCCGATGATTGATATGCAGTATCCATAGATCCAGTTTCCGCTCTTGGAATGGTATGTAGGCATATCATTCCAAAAACATCAAGGTGGCGCAGTGGTCTCAGTGCTGGCTTCTGACCATTCGTCCGAGATGGGTCAGGGTTTGAATTCCGGTGAGGCATGGATGTTGTGTTTGTCTTACGGCACCGGTTCTCTCCCTTCCCTGGAAGCAGTGACCCTAAATTACTGACAGGTGACTGCTTATATATAGCCCATTGAGTTGCTGACGGTGGGTGTTAAATCCTAAACCAAACAAACAAACAAAAACGAACATGAATTCGCCTCATGGCAGTTTTTCGTCGTAGGTTTGATGAGGGTCGGACCAGAGGGATTTATGCACTACTCCAATACATCGCAATATTTCCTCAGACACCCCCATAAAACACCTCATCATCCATCCATTTGGAGGCGTATACACTTTCTAATTTATTAGAAAGTTTGTACTTTGTAATCTATTAGATTTCACCAGTGATGTAGTTCTAAATAAAAAAAGTGTCTTAGCGGTGAACCCGGAAAGAAGACTTTCAAAAGTTTTTTAAAGTTTGACTTGTTTCAATCATTTATAATTTAAATTGAATTTTATTATATATGATTTTATTAATTTCTGTTAAAACTGCTGAGTTTAGACATTTTAAAACAGAAGAATGAATGTTATGTGTGAGTCACATGCCAAGAATATATATAATATACTGTATATATATATTATTTCTATGAGAAAGAAAGTGCCACGTGATTCTAAACGATTTTACTTATTAAGTATTAATATTATTTTAAATGTTCAGAGCTTTTTCATTGATTTGCCCTATCAGCCTCTCCTATGAATTAGGGGTGGTGCAGTGGTCTAAGCGATGGCTTCTGACCATTCTCCCGAATCGGGTCCGGGTTCGAATCCCGGTGAGGCATGGATGTTGTGTTTGTTTTACGACACTGGCTCTTTCCTTTCCCAGGAGCCAGTGGCCAAAATTAGGGAAGAGCGACTGCTTATAGCCCATCGTGTTTCTCACGGTGGTCGTTAACCCCCCCCCAAAGGTTTTTATAGCTGGGGGGGCGTTTAATGAGCATCATGAGTATCCGGGGCCAGAGGCAGTAGCCCGTCACTGATTTGGGGCCGTTGGTCCCGAGAAGGGGAGAGCCCCGAGCCTGCTTCATCCTATTCTCGGGTCCGGAACCAGCTCCACGATTAGCCAGAAGCCAAGGCCTCTGACCACCTGTCTACCGGGACTTCCTTTTGCGTTACCCATAAAAAACAGATGTGCTAAGTGACGACTTCAGCGCAAAATTCCACTGCAACCATGAAGCACCCGTCAGTTATGCTATATATTTGTTTAAAATTTTCTATGTTGATTATTTTCTTGTTAGTGCAGTTTTAACATACGGAGAATCTACCTCCTATAACGCTATTTTGAAGATTGCGGTCGTAACAAAGAAGTTATTCTCTTAACACTTTAAACTCTGTGATTCATGAAACGCAATAGAGCGTGAACCGACTGTAACACGACAATTCGTTTAATATACGAATATGTTTGCGTATAAAATACAGGAATTGCCATTTCTGCCTACATGGCCATCTAAAAGTACCTTTGTCCCGTTTTAATCATGAAAAGTGCCTTAGCGACGCTAAGCCTAGATAAAAAGTGCCTTAGCACCGCTAAGGCCCTTCTACATCCCTGGATTTCACTCTATCCTTTTTTTAATGTACGATATTAGAAAGGACCAATTTCTAATCAATAAAAAAGTGTATGTACAAAGTACGTCCGAAAAGTTCCAGGACTGACCACATAACTGACGTAACATTAGTGGGATAAAAATATCACGTATATGCCAGAAGACAGCAGTCCTTAACCAATCAGTGAGCAGCTGAAAATTGGTTTATGCAGGTATCGACATGCGGCAGACGGGCATTAAGGGAGTTATAGCAAGCATTCCCGTCCCATTTCGTTTTAGCCATAGAAGAGCAGAAAGTAAACATTCGTTCTTGTTGGAAACTTGGTAAATCAGTTACTGGAACTTACAGAATGTTACAAGAAGCATATGGTGACAAAGCGTTATCTAGCAGCAGAATTTTCCAATGCATGCACGGTTTCGTGACGGCCGGAAATCCTTTGATGCAGGGGCGGCGAAAAATGAAACTCGTTGGCCGGGCCCGAAATTTCGAATCGTGGTGCACATTCGGGCCTGGTCCAAAATTTCGAATCGGGTGCACATTCGGGCCCGGTCCAAAATTTTGAATCGGGTGCACATTCGGGCCCGGTCCAAAATTTCGAATCGGGTGCAGATTCGGGCCCGGTCCAAAATTTCGAATCGGGTGCACATTCGGGCCCGGTCCAAAATTTCGAATCGCGTGCAGATTCGGGTCCGGTCCAAAATTTCGAAATGGGTGCACATTTGGGCCCCGTCCAGAATTTCGAATCGGGTGCACATTCGGGCCAGGTCCAAAATTTCGAATCGGGTGCACATTTGGGTCCGGTCCAAAATTTCGAATCGCTTCTTTCCCGCAACCCGGAACAAACAGAAGAAAAACAATGTCTAAGGAGCTTTGTTGGGGATCAGGACCACCAGACCACTTACCTAGAGGAACTTTCTAAGGCACATCACAACAATCGCACATACGCCAAACAAAAAAAAAAAAAAATCTTGGCTGATATTATTGACCGGGCCCGGGCCCTGGCAGTTCCGCCGCCACTGCTTTGATGGTAATCCGAGATCTGGGCGTCCCTCCAGTATGCGGGGTACCAGTCTGGCATTAAGTTTTCGTTTTCCCAGATCCTCACGTAAAATCTCATGACAGATAGACTTACTGATGCACAGCGACTCAGCCAAAAGTCTCACTGCAATTTGGCGTTCTTTCTTTAACCGACTCCGCTCCTCTTCGAATTCTTCCACTGTACGCACACATCGAGGGCGCTCAGATCTCGGATAATCATCAAAGTATTTCCGCCCGTCACGAAACGGTGCATAGCATTAAAAAAACTTTGCTACGGGATAATGTTGTGTCTCCATACACTGCTTTTAACATTCAGTAAGTTTCAGTAGCTGATTTACCAAGTTTCCAACAAAAACGGATGTTTACCCTCTGCTCTTCTACGGCTAAAATGAAGTGGGACGATAACGCTTACTATGACTCCTTTAATGTCCGTCTGACACTTGTCGGTACCGGTATAAACCAGTTTCCAGCTGTTCGCTGATTGGTCAAGGACTGCTGTTTCCTGGCATACACGTGATATTTTTATCCCACAAATGTTACGTCACTTATGCGGTCAGTCCTGAAACTTTTCGGACGTAGTTTGTATAACATTACCAGCAGGGGAACCCGGTATTTCCCGGGTAAGAACAAAAAAAAAAAAAAAAAAAAAGGAGAGGGGGGGATGGAAGGGCAGGATGGCTGCAAATGCGAAAAAAAAATTGATTTAGTTAATTTACTTTTATGAAACAAGAAAGAAAGAAAGAGGAATGAATACACTTACCTTCAAGGAGACATCTACAGAACTGCCGTACATCTGGCTTGCCCTTTTAAGAATCCCGCTACACTGAAATGAATGTACTTATGTCATGTCGCGTGCATGCGACTTGAATTGGCATTGATCATCCTTTTGTTTACCGTTTTGAATTTTGAATATCTGGAACTCTTTATTTACATTACATTGTATTTCTTCCTGATGAAGCCGCCCGTTCGTCGTGAAAGTTAACGTTTATTCACTTGTCTTTTTTCATACACCATTAAAGGGATATTTTTGCACTTTATTGTTATCTACGGTCTCTAACTTAGACCGTAGATCGGGAATTGGAGTGCTGAATCATGTTGCAGTTCTTAAAAGTAAAAAATGGAACTTTTTATAAAAATTTTGTATGGGGGCCCCTTGACTTGGGGCTCCGACCCCATCCGAAAACCGTCTACTGTCTAAGTTAGAGTACCATGAGATAGCATATCAAATTTGGTGGTTCTAAATTGAAAACTGCAGATTTTACAGAAATTTTGTGTGGAGGCCCCCTTGACCCCGTGCTCCGACCCCTTCCAAAAACCGTCTACAAATTTGGTGGTTCGAAATTGGAAGTTGTAGATTAGTATAGCGGACATAAACAAACAAACAAACAAACAAACATCCAATTTTATATACTTTACACTTTCTAATTTTCGTATCAGCCCTTTTTAGATCAGATCAGATCATGTGTAGAGGATTTTAGGAAGGGAGTGTCTGACCCCAGGTCTTGAACAACCCTTAGAAATAGGAAGCTAGGAGATTTGGGCCCGATAGGAAAGTGACACGGAAGCGAGGTAGAAAGGGGGAGGAAGACGCCCTTCTTTATTACCGGGGGCCAGTACCCGGGGTCCGACGGCTTAACGTGCCCATCCGACGCACGGCGGGTATTTAGTGGATCGAACCTGAGGTTATCTCCATGGCAGGCACGAACGCTGACCACTAGGTCACCCGCGGCCCCCATCAGCCCTTTTTATTAGCACAGCTGTCAATATCAGTTAGCATTTTCATTAATTCCCAAGCTTTAACTTGAAGAATCTTTTATCATAACGGTATGTCCCCTTTTTTTAATTTGAAGTATCTGTATATGGTAATCTAATGTTTCTGCAAAAAAAAAAAAAAAATCAGCCTTCGAAAAATTTCCTTTCACGTACCTCCTCATTTATCCCAACACCCACCTCCGAAAATTTGAGCAACTCCCCTTCCCCCAGCAGCATGAACAAAACCTTGCGAACAAATTCTGCATGTTCGTTATCTCACAGCGTTCGTCCATATACCGCGCATGTTTCTTTTGCAATTGCCAAAGCTACTGCTTCTATGGCAACGAAGCTCCAGCCGAGCAAACTATACGGTGCTGCTACCTGCTCTAAGCTTTGGTTAATAATAAAAACATTTCTTACCAGGCAACATGAAACGGCGAGAGCGAAGGCATTTAAGATCCAATTAATTCAACACGTTTTTTATTTATTAAGCTCTTAAATGATGTAAACGAAAAAAAAAAGGAGTTTCCTGAAACAGAAATGCGAATGTTGTCTCTGAATTTAAAAACCTAAATAAAGGTTAGCTTGCACATGCGAATGCAATCATAGCAGAGGTTTTAATCTGAAGGAATGGTACTGCCCCCTCCCCCTCTCCCACTGCGAAAATTACCAATAGCATTTGCAACAACTCTTCGTGTGCGCAGAATTACCAAATCATATTAGTAACTTGTATAACTTGAATTATGAATTTCTAACAAGTACATATTTAACATCCTTCAAAAATAGGCTCTGAGTGGTCAGAGGTGCAGGCTTCTGGCTGATCGTCCAAGTTGGGCTTGAGGTTGACTCTGATTCTGCCTGTTCACTGGAGCCAGTGACCCTAAATTTACCGGCGACTATTCATTACTTTAGATGCTCATTGCGAAAAAAAAAAAAAAAAAAAAATGAGCTACGCCAGTGACCGGGCGGTCAGAGGCGCAGGTTTCTGGCCAGTCGTCCGGATTGCGTCACAGTTAGCGTTCCAGATAAGGCATAGGTTGTGTTTTCGTCCTACTGCGCTGGCCCTCTCTCTACTCTGGAACCAGTGACTACAAATTATGGATGGGCGGCAACTGATAGTCCTCAGTGTTGCTCATGATGGTCGTTGAACCTCAAATAAAAAAGAAACACCCAACCGAATATACATTAGCTCTTTTCTTATTGGTTTCGCATATTTGTCTCCGATAATAGTGCTGATATAACATCTCATCGTCGCGCCTTTGGCGCAGTGATCTAAGCGCTGGCTGATGACCATTCGTCCGAGAAGGGACAGGGTTCGAATATCAGTGTGGCATGCATGTTGTGTTGTTCTTACGGCACTGGCTCTCTCTCTTTCCTGGAACCAGTGGCCCAAAACAAGGGACGGGTGACTGTTCATAGCCCCACTGAGTTACTCACGGTGGTCGTTAAACCTTCAATAAAAAAAAGCAAAAAAAAAAAAACAAAACGGGCTACTGGTCCCAGGGAAGAAAGGGAGCCAAGTCAGTAAGCAAACACAACATCCATGCCTCACCTGCCCGGTGACGCAGTGGTCTAAGCGCTGGCTTATGACCATTCGTCCGTGAAGGGTCCGGGTTCAAATACCCTGAGGCATGGATGTTGTGTTTTGTCTTACGGCGTTGGCTCTCTCTCTTCCCTGGAACCAGTGACTTCAAATTAGGGAAGGGCGACTGCTTATATAGCTCAACGAGTTGCTCACGGAGGTCGTTAAACCTCTAATACAAAAAAAAAAAAAAAAAAAACTGGTGAAACTGGTGTCAAAGGGAACGGTCTTCCTCGGCCAATAAATCTTCCAGGAAACTTATCGAAGATCTCTTTGCCAAGACGGTGCCTGAGTGTTACGAAACTCAGGCTTCTAATCATCCTTTCGGGATGAATCCAGGTTCGAATCCCAGTGAAGCATGGATTTTGTCTTTGTCTCATGGCACTGGACAGCTCTCTCTTCTCTGGAACCACTGGCCCTAAATTAGAGACAGGCGGCTGCTTATAGCCCATCGAGTGGCTCACAGTGATAGTTAAACCCGTAAAATACAGAAAGGCTCAATTATCGCCTCTCCCTCTTCCTCCCCCAAAAATACATTTCAGGCCTTTTTGCAAAAATCAATCAGCTTTCAATTACTGAAAATTTTAAATTTCATGAACTAAGTTTCATGGGAGTTTTAATAATTCAAATTCTTTGGAGCCTTCAGGTATTTTTCGTAAAAACAAAACTGTTATATCTTATGGCGTACGTTGTAATTAGACGGATTGCCCTAGTTTTATATCAATACAAAATACCACAAATAACTTACGCCAAAGTTATGTCATACAAATTTTATTCTTTTTAGAGAACTAAAGCCAACCTCTTTGAAATGCTTCACGAGCACACCATCAAAACACGTAATGGCCGTGTGATAATGTCTGAAATGACCTTTTCGCCGCCCAGGTGTCGTAGTGGTCTAAGTGCTTGCTTATGATCATTTGTCCGAGATAGGTCCGGGTTCGAAACCCGTGAGGCATGGATGTTGCGTTTGCCTTACGGCACTGGTTCTCTCTCTTCCCTGAAACCAGTGGCTCTAAATTAGGGACAAGCGACTACTTATAGGACATTGAGTTGCTCACGGTGGTTGTTAAACCCCCAATACAAAAAAAAAAGTTTTCTGATTTATTGGAAACTAACTAGCTTTACTACCCGGCTTTGCCCGGTACAAAATGTATGGAATCTGTAGAATCGGACGGACCAAAAGCGTTACGAATTATTTAACACGCGTCCAGGAGGCACACAGCATTAGAACACCGATTGCCGTCCCGGTGGCGCAGTGGTCTAAGCGATGGCCTCTGATCATTCGTCCGAAAGGGGTCCGGGTTCGAATCCCGGTGAGGCATGGATGTTGTGTTTGTCTTACGGCACTGGCTCTCTCCCTTCCCTGGAACCAGTGACCCTAAATTAGGGACGGGCGACTGCTTATAGCCCATTGAGTTGCTCACGGTGGTCGTTAAACCTCCAAAAAAAGAAAAAAACACCGATTGAACAAAATTCGTTAACAATTTGTTATCGACGATCAAATGCATCACGTGCTTTCAGTTTCAGACGTCTTTGAGGGGCGAATCTCTGGGATAAAAAAGTTAAAAACGTATATTTGCGAATATTTCATGAAACTGGCTGAAATTTTAATGAACACCATAAATCGTTAATAGGAACAAGACCTCCAAATTTCGTCTGAATCGGTAAATAACTTTTTAAATTAGCCATCCAAATTTTATTTACCGTTTCTGCGTATATATTTCTGTTTACCGATGAATTAAAAAATTCCATGCCTATTTTAAAATATTTTGACCGGATTCCGGTAAAATTTTAAGGGACTCCTTTTATTACCAATTCATGGTGTTGATAAAAATTTCAGCCCATTTCATTAAGATTTCGCAAAGTTTGTTTTTGCATTTTTTTATGCACAGTTTCTCAAAGAATAGAAGCACCTGTGGATGTGCTGCGGCGATGAATGCAGTCACGTGCTTTCAGATAATGATGACGTAGCAAACGACACTGACTTTATTGATTAGCTTATTAATTAATTCATAACTCGCAAACGGAACAATGTAGAGATCTTAAAATAGTTGCGTTGACCTAGAAATTCCAGTATTAATAAGCTATGCAAATTTTACGATGCCACAGTTCGGCGTTCAGAGTTTTTGATGCTTCAGACAGACGTTTTGTGTTTTATATATAAGATTACAGAAAAGAATATTGTGGCACGAAAGAAGGAAATTAAAAAAGCAGAAATACTTGAATATAAAGAAACACTTAAAATAATGCTACAATGTTTTGCACATAGTAAAATTTTTTCTCTTGACTGTTATATTAAAAAAAAAAAGACACATGTCTCAGTTTCTTTGTCCACGCGAAGGCCCTTTTTGGTTCATTTTATTCTGAAGGATTATTAGTTATGTGCAAACTTTAAGACATAACTTATCCTCATTGGTATAAAAATTGCCTTCATTGAACTGACTTTTTTTACATTTTCTTGTTAACCTTTTAAGCGGGCGATGTTCCTGAACCAAATGGTGTCTAAAACTTTTCTGCGGCCCCGGTGGCGCAGTGGTCTTTGCGATGGCCTTTCATCATTCGTCCGAAAGGGGTCCGGGTTCGAATCCAGCGAGGCATGAATGTTGTGTTTCTCTTACGGCACTGGCTCTGTCCCTTCCCTGGAACCAGTGACCCTAAATTAGAGACGGGAGACTGCTTATAGCCCATTGAGTTGCTTACGGCAGTCGTTTTAACCTCCAATAAAAATAAAAGAAAATTGTGTCCTCCCTAGATTAAATGTTTACATAGCGGCCAGGTCTTACAAAAGCTACGGCAAAACAATTCCTTTTCCTCTGTTATCTCAGCAGTACCTACCATAAACTCATTTCCGACCATAGCCCTGGTGTTAAGAGCTCGCTTCTATAGTCCCCAATTATCTGTTGTATGACTTAAGGCACGATGGGGAAGGGCACATTCCCCTGGCACGGACATCATGCCACTGAGTAGAAACAAGTTACTCAAACACCTTTCTTAGGTTCTATGTCAATATTATAGCATTTTTAGCAGGCAATCAGCCAGAAAAGTTTAGTATCAATCATCCCCGTAAATAACTACTTGGAATATCAAAGCTAAGAAAAGGTCATTGCAGCAACGCTTTTTGATGCACAGGGTCCACATGTTCTAGCCGCGTTCGACTCACTTCTTAGACAGGGAATATATTCGTACGATCTTATTTCAGCAAATTTCGCTGACCTCGAGTTAATTCGTTCCAGCTGGTTAAACGGTTAATATATGTACAATGGCTGTGAAAAGGAGCCCTCTGGAATAGCTGCTTTCCCGTTTAATTCAATTTTCATAATTTAAACCGCGAAAAGGATTTTAAAAATTTTACTTATTTATTGAAAAAAAATACAAAAAAACAGACAAACGAAAAAGTGTTTTTGTCACCTCGTTTAAAACTGCTTGTAAAATCTCTTTAAGCTGCCCCGGTGGCGCAGTGGTCTAAGCGATGGCCTCTGATCATTCGTCCGAACGGGGTCCGGGTTCGAATCCCGGTGAGGCATGGATGTTGTGTTTGTCTTACGGCACTGGTTCTCTTCCTTCCCTGGAACCAGTGACCCTAAATTAGGGACGGGCGACTGCTTATAGCCCATTGAGTTGCTCACGGTGGTCGTTAAACCTCCAATCAAAAAAAAAAAAATCTCTTTCATGATCCCCTTCCCTCCGTAATGCGAGGGTTGCGAGGACTATCAGCGTATGCCTGTATGGAGGTTCGGAGCTCCATGTTCGAACGTTTTGGTGACTGACGTGTACTACTACTGCTTCATCCGAAAGTATCACACTCTGAAGAAAATGTGTGTTGCTCCGGTGGTGCAGTCTTCTAATCGCTCGCGTCTCACCATTCGTCCGAGATGGGTCCTGGTTCGAATCCCGGTGAGCAGTGGATGTTGAGCTTGTCATACGGCATTGGCTCTCTCCCTTCTCTGGAACCAGTGGCTTTAAATTGGGGACTGGCATCTGTTTATAATAGCCAATCTGATTTCTCACGGAGGTCGATACCCCCCTCACCCCATTACGAAAAAAAGAACGTGTTATAATGTCGTGATGCTATCCAAACACTCGATTGCGCATTTCATTGGTGTTTTGTTTGGTTATAGCATTGGAGTCCAGCATAACTTTTTACTTTGTACGTATGCATTTTAAATGCTTCACGATGCATTGTGTGCTGTATTTAGTTGGTTAACGATTAGGGAGAGCCGTCCGTCATCAGTTCACGTGCATTATTATTTTTCCACGTTTCGTATGTTGGTTCTCAATGTTAGTTTAGTGAAATTCTGCCACAATGGACTCGATTTAACCCCTTAACCGGCTGGAACCAATTAACTCGGGTTGGCAAAATGGGATGAAATCAGCTTGAACGATTATATTAGCTGTCTAAGAAGTGGGGCGAACGCATCTACAATAGAAAAAGTAAACCTACGCACTAAATAGCGTTGCTTCCTCTTTAGCTTTGTTAGTTAAAGTCGTCATTCAGGGTATGATTAACACTAATCCTTTCTGACTGATATCATGTTAAAAGGGCCATACCAATGACGATGAACCCGAGAATGGGAAGAGAAAATTTCTCGGTCACTTGTTTTTACCAGTGGCACGATATTCGTGTCAGAAAGACACTAATATTCCCATCATGCCTTGGGCCATAGGGCACAGAATAAAGGACAAAAAAGGAGACAGAACATCTGGGGCAAAATTTTGTTCGGCTTAAGCCTTTAAGCGGCCTATGTACCGGAAACAAATGGTGCCCAAAATTTTCTGCGCTCCCCAAATAAAAATGTTCCTTTTGCCACTCTCCTCTCAGCAGTACCAGCTATAAACTCCCCAAGAGTGATTAGCGCTTCCATCTATTCTCTGCTCCAACACCCAAAGTATGATGGCGAAGACTAGTCCTCCTGACACTGACATCATGCCACTGGGAAGAAACGAGTGATAATGAAATCTTCTGTGTCCTTATGTTCGTCTTCATTTTTATATCCCTCATGAAAGGATTAATATCAATCATCCTAAATGACCGCTTTAAATAACAGAGCTAGAGGAAAGCAATGCTTGCTGATGCGCATGCTCACTTGTTCCAGCCGCCTTTGGCCCACTTTTTTGAAAACGAATGTATTCGTTTGAGCTGATTTTAACACAGTGTTAACTCCGAGTTAATCCGTTCCAGCTGGTTAGAAGGTTAATGCAGGACTTGAAGACATCAACTCCTGTTCCTCTTGCGACGGCTGGTAATGATTGTTTGAAGTCTTCTCCAATAATAATCACTTTTCCACCAAATGCAGAGCCGGGTGCCATTTTTGCGGGGCCTGGGGCGAAATTTCATAGCTGGGTCCGGAGCAAAATTTCATTATTGCGGGCCATAGAAAATAAATCTATTAGTGAACGAAATGAAGGATTACACCTTTGTACAATATAAATTTAGTAGATGTGAATCCGTTTATGGGTGTAAATATGACATGGATGCTAAGTCACAGGATAACCTGTGATGATTATATTCAAATTAATCGGAAACTTAAAAACTAGGTCGTTCTGGGTGGTTTAGTGGGTAGCATACTCGGGCGCTATTCGGGAGACGCGAGTTCGATTCCCGCTGCAGGACTATGAGATACAGCGAATGTGGAGGTTTTAATTCATTCCCGTAATTTCCCGGAGGTGCAGAATATCAATGAATGAAATACGAGATTACACCATTGTACAGTACAAATTCGGAAGATGTGAATCTGTTTATTGGTGTAAATATGACATGGATGTTAAGTCAGATAATCCGAAACCTTGAAAATTTCGTCGTCCTGGAAGGGGAACCGAACCCGCGTCTCCCGGATAGCGCCCGAGTATGCTAACCACTACGCCACCCAGAACGACCGAGTTTCCAGTTTCCGATTAACTTGAATATAACCATCACAGGATATTATCTGACTTAACATTCATGTCATATTTACACCAATAAACGGATTCACATCTTCCAAATTTGTATAACAAATTTTTATTTTAATGAAGTCGTTACGTGAAAAATGTCGTCCGTAAAGAAATACACGAAAACTACCATAAAGAAAAAAATTATCTCGAAGAAGTACTTGCTTTTTGTTGTTAAAGAAAAGAAAACACAAAAAGATAAAACCCAAAAAAAAAAAAACACAATATAGATTGAGAGTTCAGAATGATAGGGTAAACATTGCACGATTTTCTTTCCGGAGAGAAGGTGGTTGAGGATGCATCGCGATTTTCATATTAATAAAAACTTCCTTCGAAAAAGTGATTAAAAATATAACTTCAACTAATCTGCGTAGCGAGTATTTTTGCGTTGAGAATAATAAGGATCCCTCTAAAATAATTTAGTTTAAATAATTTGTTTTCTCTGATGCATGTTTCTGTGACTGATTTTTGATGCAAGGTGAAGTAACAAATTAGTGACCTTTTTTATCCTTAATACGCGCTAATATGTGAAAATTGTTATTTTTTTCTTCAAAAACTTCCAGAACTGCTATTAAAGTCACTGAGCAGTTGGCCTTACATATTCTGTATGACCCCAAAACATCTTTGATATAGTTCGTTTTTTTTTTTTTACGTATTGTTGAATACATAAAACATGAAATTTAAATAAAAATGATAAAATTAAATTCGCTATTTAGTGAATGCGTAAAAGGTTCAAGTGATCATATTAGATGCATGCAAAAGTTTCTGCCACCCCCGCTAATGGCGCTGTAGGGGTCTAAGGGCCGGCGACCCGTGCTGTCAGTTCGTACGTGAAGCCAAGCATGACGGTCGATAAAGTTCATTTGCGGCACTGTTTGTTATTCATGTTTAATTTAAGGAAAAGTGCGAGTGAAGCATACGGTTCAATATGTCAGGTGTATGGCGAAACAATTATGGGTGAGCGGATGTGTCGAGAATGGTTTTCTAGGTTCAAGAAAGGTGATCTAAGCTTGGAAGACAAGCCACGTGCAGGTAGACAGCAAGAACGCGCAGACGAGGAGCTGGAATCGCTGTTGCAAAAGGATGCCACACAATCGACCACGCAACTGGCGAAACGTTTGAAACTGGCTCAATCAATGGTAGTACGGCGCCTACAGGCCTTGGGAAAGATCCAGAAGATTGGTAAGTGGGTTCCGCATGCTTTAATCGAGCGTGATATTGGTAAACGATTGGGCATGTCGTTGCTGAAGAGGTTTCAAGGGAAGAATTTCTTGTGGAAGGTTGTCACCGGGGATGAAAAGCCAGCCATCAACATCCAATGCAAAACAGGACATCCACTGGGAAAAGGTGCTGTTGTGTATGTGGTGGGATATGCATGGAGTGCTGTACTTCGAACTGTTGAAACCGGGCAAAAAAATCACTGCGCAACGATATAGCGATCAGTTGGTGAAACTGAACGCCGATTGCTACTGATCATTCGCCCGAAAGGGGTCCGGGTTCGAATCCCGGTGAGGCATGAATGTTTTGTTGGTCTTACGGTATTGGCTCTCTCCCTTCCCTGGAACCAGTGACCCTAAATTACGGACGGGCGACTGCTTATAACCCATTGAGTTGCTCACGGTGGTCGTTAAACCTCCAAAAAAAAAAAAAAAAACTGAACGCCGCAATCGAGTAAAAGCTCAAATGGACAGGTAAAGGAGGCCGCCCAGTCATCCTGTTACACGATAATGCCAGACCACATGTCGGTGCCACCACGAAATCAACCCTTGAACATTTACACTGGGAGGTTTTACCGCACCCTGCTTACTCCCCGGACATCGCACCCTCAGACTTTCATCTGTTTCGCTCTATGCAACATGCCCTAGCCCAATAGCGGTTCACCACAGTTCCAGAGGTGGAAAATTTCGTCAATAGCTTAAGACCCGAGTCCTTCTATCACAAGGGCATTCATTTGTTGCCTGAAAAATGGCAAAAGGTCATTGATGCTAACGGCCAATATTTCGTTGAATAAATGTGTACTGGTTTCCTGATTGTTTCTTTCTCCTTAAAACGGCGGAAACTTTTTCGTACCCCTAATAATAATCTTTTGAAATCTGCAAAATGTCCGTATCTGTATGACAAAGGGCGATAACCTATTTGAAAGAGAGGGGATTGGAAACTAAAAAACAAACATTATAAAAAAATATGTTTTTCAGGGCATCACGCCCCAAAATTTAAAAATAATAAGTAAAAAAAATCTTCCGAGAAGGATTTTGTTTTTATATCCTAAACTGCGGGGCCCAGTAAAGGTGCGGGGCCCTTGTTGCCCTGATGGTCCAGCGGTCTTAACCAAACGGCTGTTCACTTTGCAAAAAATCGTGCAGATGATGATCAATGGAGCGAAGTCCATATTGAGTCAACATGGAGATTTAATCGGAAACTTGAGACTTGGTCGTTCTGGGTGGTGTAATGGTTAGCACCCCAGGGCGCTCTCTGGAAGACGCGGGTTCGAGTCCCGTTCAGGACGATGACATTTTTAAGTTTTCGGATATTATCTGATTTACCATCCTTGTCACATTTACACCAAAAATCGGATTGTCATCTTCAAAATTTGTATTATATGGTGTAATCCCGTATTTCTTTCTTGATATTACAATATATTTTTCATTCCTTCGTCTCTAATGCTTTTTCATAACGTATGCAAGCTGTGCTCCAACATTCAGCGCAAAAATTCAATATTATTACTTTCTGCTGTAAATTTCCAACGCTTTTTATTACTTTTACACACACACACACACACACACACACACACATCCAGAAGTTCAGCAGAAAAATTTGCGCTCAGTGATATTGCAAAAATGTGTTTTAGTGCCTTCGAAAAGCAGAAGTGGCACTATCTGATTGCCAGGAAAGGGCAAGGGGCCCATATGGGCACCTACATGCAAAATGATTTTTGAAAATTGAATGGTATCGATAAAAAGATAATCATATGTTTAAGTTTTGAATGAATATGTTTATTGTAAATGTTGTGACTACATGAAGTAACAGCACTCACTGATATGAGAATTTGATTGGCCTCCTGTGTGGCAGAGTGTTCACACGCGCGGGTTCCTGGCCAGTCTTTCGAGCCCCGCATTAGGTACACACGGTCGTATCAGAATATGATCACCCTCGAAATCACAGTGCACCTGCCCAGGCGACAGAGTGCACGTGGCAAGGTCGACCACACTGAGATATTAGGTGCCGGCCAGAACAAATGATCCATAGTGCGTTGCGTGATCACAATGGGCAGAGGTAGTGATTTGACGGGCGTTCAAAAAGTAATAATCATCGGCTACAGCGCAAAGGGTGGAAGCATCTCAGAAACAGCAGACTTCGTGGGCTGTTCGCGAGCTGCTGTAGTAAGTGTGTACCAAGAATGGACAGCTGGCACACCCAGTACCTCCCGACGTCATTACTGTGGTTCCCCAGAGGTGAACGTCGCCTTCGTCGACTGGTAAAGGGCAATCGACGCGCAACAGTACAGCAATTGACCACAAAAATGAACGCTGGGGCACCCAAGTACGTGTCCCCGATAACATTAGAGCAAACCCTGTTATTCATGGGTCAACGCTGCGTCAAGGCGTCCATGCTAACCCAGGTCCATCGGCAATGACGCCTGTAGTTCGCATAGGACTACCGTTATTGGACAGTGGAAGAGGGGCAAAGGTTACCTTATCCGACGAAAGAGTTTTCTACTCCACAGGAGCGACGGGGGTGGCGGATACGGCGTATGACGCGCAAGAATCAACATCCGAACACGCTTTTCGGTCAAGTACAGGTCGGCGGTGGCAGTGTGCACGTCTCGGGGGATGGGGGGATGTTTTCCTGGTATGACCTGGGACCGCTGATACCACTGGATGAGTTCCTGAACGCCAGTGGCTACTTGTCCATCCTTGACGACCACATGCATCCCTTCATGTTGGACGTTTACCCTGGTGGTGATGGTGTCAACCAACAGGACAATGCGCCGTGCTACGTCGCTAAGGGGTGCGTGATTAGCTCCAGGAACACAACAGTGATGACTCCATTCTCCTTTGGTCGGCGAAATCGTCCGACCTCAATCCCCTAGAGCATTTGTGGGACTATTTGGATCGACAGAATCGACGTTCCGACCCACAACCACGTCATCTCCGGGACCTTCCGTGCTCCGTTGCAGTCCGAATGGGCACGTGTACCTCGGGCAACCTTCCATCATACACCGTTTCGCCGCTGCCACCCGGGCCAAGGGTGGTTATGCCCATTATTAGGTAGGTGGTCATATTATATTATTCCGATACAACTGTGTGGGTGGAGCTCCTATTTCCCTGCATTGATTCATTCTCTTTCCTGGAACCATAGGTTTCAAACTAGGAACAGACGATTGTCTGGAATCCCAGAAGTTGCTTGTGGTGGTTGTTTTCTCATTTTGTTTTGGGGTTTTGCGACCGCCATGAGCAACTATAAGGGATATAATAAGCATTACGTACCCAATTTAGGTTCACTCATTTCGGTAGACTTTTTCAGGTTTACTCATTTCATGAGTGTTGTACTGGCATCAGACCATTACAACCACTAATATCTCATCGGGAACTTGCGCCCCGGAATATCTCTGACGAATGGTCCGGCTTCATCGTCTCACATTACTCAGCCACCGAGGTATTACCGCGTCAAGCCCTGTTTGGGAATTTGAGGGCATAAATTTGCTAACAGCCCTGTTTGGGTAAGAACTTGAGGGCATAAATGTCCCAACCATGATAGTGGTTCGCCGACCCACTCTCATGGTTGGGACATGTAGGCGTTGTGTTTTCGTGCGAGGTTGTCGCAAGGACTTATGTGCAGCAATGAAGTTAAATTTAAATTAATATCTCTGTATCATACACTGACGGAAAAAAATCCCAACACCAAGAAGGGGTTGTGTTAGATAAACGACAGTTGGTAGGCGGTGAGAGTACATCTGTAAGATGACGTCTATGCAAATTTCGCGCTCAGCGCATACGTCTGGCGCTAGTAGCGCCCCTCGGAACACGCAAAGCAGGCTTGCTGTAAATACTCGCTGTAACGTTCGTGAGCGTTAGTTATCGTTGAGATTCGACGTAGTGTGTTGATGTTAGTCAAGAATGCCTTTAAGAAGAAGAAGAAGAAGCCATTATCATCAGCTCACGGAGTTTGAACGAGGTCGTGTAATAGGGCTACGAGAAGGTGGATTTTCGTTCCGCAATATTGCAGAACGACTTGGCAGGAATGTAGCCACTGTGCATGATTGTTGGCAGCGGTAGTCAAGGGAAGGTACTGCCTCAAGAAGACCGGGTTCCGGCCGGCCACGTGGCACTACTGAGAGGGAAGACCGCCGTGTACGGCGTATGGCCGTGGCGCATCGTACCACGTCTGCGGCAGCAATTCGAGCAGCAGTTGCCACCACAGTGACACAACGAACTGTTGCAAATCGGTTACTTGAAGGACAGCTCCAAGCCAGACGCCCTGTAGCGTGCATTCTACTTACTCCAAACCACTGCCGTTTGCGACGTCAGTGGTGTCAAGCTAGAGCTCTTTGGAGGACGGAGTGGAGATCTGTTGTGTTTTCTGATTAAAGCCGGTTCTGCCTGGGTGCCAGTGATGGCCGTGTGTTGGTTAGAAGGAGGCCAGGTGAGCGCCTGCAACCAACCTGTCTGCGGCCGAGACACACTGGACCTACACCTGGAGTTATGGTCTGGGGAGCAATTTCCTATGACAGCAGGAGCACTCTCGTGGTTATCCCACGCACCCTGACGGCACAGTTGTACGTCGGTCTGGTGATTCAACCTGTTGTGCTGCCATTCATGAACAGCATTCCGGGGGTGTTTTCCAACAGGATAACGCTCGCCCGCATACCGCTGTTGTAACCCAACATGCTCTACAGAGTGTCGACATGTTGCCGTGGCCTGCTAGATCACTAGATCTTTCACCAATCGAGCACGTATCGGACATCGTTGGACGACAACTCCAGCATCATCCCCAACCAACATTAACCGTCCCTGTATTGACCGACCAAGTGCAACAGGATTGGAACTCCATCCCACAAACTGACATCCAGCACCTGTACGACACAATGCATGAACGTTTGCGTGCTTGCATTCAACATTCTGGTGGTTGCACCGGTTATTAATGTACCAGCATTTCACATTTGAAATGGCTCTTCTCGCGCTTACATTAAGCTGTGATCTTGAAACCTTAATCGATTAAATATGTTACCTATACAAATGTATTGCCGCCATTTCATTCCTCTACAACTATTTTTTCGTGGTGTTGGAATTTTTTTTCCGTCAGTGTATTTGCTTTTACCTTAGTCCCTTATGAAAAATAAAATTGTTCACCTTAAAATTCAACATACATTATACACTAGATACAAATTCGCAGAGTTGCAAGCAGAAAGAAATACAACTTGCCGAGTTAAACTTAAAAATGTATTTTCATATTTCTTTACCTATTTATAGTTTACCAGATATGTTCTGTTGAAACGCATCACTTCAAGTACTTTTTAAGTTAAACATGCTAAACTCGCCTTCAGTATACGATTCATAGATTCGCTTCTGTACCAATCCTACTCCTACGGGGTGAGATATATTACTTTGCTCTCAATTTCCATATTATCTGTTATTTAAACAAGCAAGGGATTGAAATGATTGGGAGATGCCTCACCCTTAGTCAATTGCTTCTGTTCCGTAAATCTTCCACTTCCTCGCACAGCATTTCACTTCCTCACTTGGCCTCTTTAATTTACGCCAACTTTTCTACTTCTGCGAGCATTTCTCCACCTTCAAATCTCAGGCATCCCTACAAATCTCTCGGCCCAAAGTCCAAAGAAACCTAAAGGCCCTTCGATAATAAGACTGTAAAAGCCTCGAAAAGCGCCGTTTTGACTACAGTGTCAAATACATGACGAGAATGCCGATATCACTGACTGCTAGTTTTTACTTTTTATTTCTCCATCGCTTTTTCTTTCCCTGGTGCTCAGGTGCATACCTTAGACCCGATTGGATACTAGGGTTCCCCTTGACCGCTCGTGATTCGTCCTCCCTGCAAACTTTGACCACCGCTCCGGTAGAGCAGTGGTCTAAGCGCTGGCTTATGATCATTCGTCCGTGAAGGGTCCGGGTTCGAATCCAGGTGAGGAATGGATGTTGTGTTTGTCTTACGGCACTGGCTCTCTCCCTTCCCTGGAACCAGTGACCCTAAATTAGGGACGGGCGACTGCTTATAGCCCATTGAGTTGCTCCCGGTGGTCTTTAAACCTTCAATAAAAAAAAAATGGTCACTTCGAGCAGATGTTCTTCTGGCTAGCTGAACATCTTACAGGTTAAGGCCTTTAAAAATTTATTTGGCCATAACTGTCGCTCCGTTTAGGTGTTCTGTTACCTGGGAATTCTGGAGTACGGGTTTTCAAGCCTTTGCTTTCGCCTATGCGCATGCTCCAAAAGTTCTGTTCCTCGACAAAGACTGGATTAGATTTATTAAACTTTTTCTCCTTAGGAATTTACTAGACCTAAATAGGGCTTCTATTACTGACCCGCGCAGCATAGCTAGCGCTTTGGCCTGTTGTTAGCTGAGGCTGACATAGCTACTCAAGTCTCTCAGGCGCTTTTTCTTCTGCGTACGCATTTCTTTTTTTATTTTCGCACTTTCCCTACTGTGTGAGACCTACTTGGAAATGCTTGGCATGAAAATATCTTGTATTTCGGTCTCAGAAATTCGCACCTGACTTGGCGTCCGCGTTCTGATCCTACGAAGAGGGAGGTTGGGGGTAACACAAACTGGGGCGGGGTAATGCCCCTGCAAAACCAATCAGGAATTACTCTCATTAAAATAATTATTCAAATATTGATAATTAAAATTTTTAATTAAATAATTAATGCCCGAATTTGGTCACTTATGACCCTGAAGCAGTGAAATCAGAATTTCCGAGGCAATAGCGACTTATCTCAGGGTGCTTGTTGAAACCGGTAAAAATTTGATGAAGAGAGGATTGAAAGGGTTTTCCGATGGAAAAATCTCGTTTGCTACTTACACGGCGAGTTTTTTTTTTCACGTGGCAACACAAGAGGATTCTGTGTTCGTGCAGCAAATTCAGAGATAGAAATTTATAATTTTCTTTTCTTTCTCACTTTTTTTCTCTACTCGATCTTGTTTAGAAATACAAGTTTCTTCTTCCCAGTCTTCCTAAGTTTGGAGATTTATAAAAGACTGGAAAAAAAAAAAAGTACTTTTTTGTTCTTGAGATTACGTTCGCGCACAAGCTCATGTAGTTTTCCTTCGGCGATCGATTTTTTTTTTCAAATTTTTTACAAAATGCGACGTGGAATGCGGTTCTCCTCTGTGTGCAACATCTTCTATTACCCCCTACTCCCCTTCTCGGGACCAAAATTATAACAGAAGAGAGTATATTATGTCTCTCTGACGGGGCGTCCCTATTTTCAACCAACAGAAGAGTGGAAAACTTAATGACGGTTTTCTCCGAGCGAAGAAATTTTGAAGGAAGCTTTCCTGGGTTATGTGAGGAAATATCACCTCTCGGATGCTTTACAGTCCCATTTGTCAGCGAAAATGTCTTGCTTTGCTAATGGAATTCCGGGTGTGCGCTCTCTCGCAAACACGCGGAAGACCGCGAGAGTACATGTTGACTCGCCGTGGAGAGAGAGATGATAGGGAGTGAGTGAGCATTGCGGTGAAATATGGAATCAGGGCAAACATTGCCACCAACGACGCACACTGGAATTATGCACACGGGGAGTTTCATTAGCTCAGACAAGCTGTGCTTGCGTGTCCTTTGTCATATCTATGTGTACCACAAAGGGCTATGGATGGCTCGAGCCTTACAGATATTTGACTGTCGCCAAGAAGAATTTTACGGTGACTGAAATGGCTGCTTCCTTAGTGTATCCATCTACGAAATGTTTATTCGAAGAGCCGTTGGAAGGAGGCTTACATAAAAACAGCCCACTTTTTAATAAATAAATATTTTCGGCTTCTTCAGAGGATTTTCTCAGTGTAAGCTCAAAAAGAAACGGGGTAGCAAAAAACGAAACTAAAATGATCAAGTTTTGGAGTGAAGGGTGTGCGAAAAGTTGTTACTCATTTGTTGGAAGTAGTTGTAGTGAATGTACGAGAGTTGAACCGAAAAGTAACAGCGCAAAAGACATTTGCCGGTGGCGGGATTAGAAATCGCATCCTTCTACTCCGTAGCTGAATGCTTTCCCAATTAAGCTACACTAACGAAGTTTGTCGTTGCAACTTTGCCGTCTGGTCATGTGCGTCACCTGAGAGGTAGATACGTCACATATATCCCCCTTTACATGAAAAAGGGCTGGGGCGGAATCGTAGGTTTCCGGGTCATCTGGCAAATCATGCTTGAATGGGAGATCACTGTAGAAGAAGGAATTCTAATTCCAGACGATGTGCGGGACGAACTTCACACATTTTTCCAAAAACCGAATGGTCAGTAGATCCATTTTATGTTCGGGCGCCAATATAGCGTAAAAGTCATTTGCCATTCGCGGAATTCGAGCAGGCATTCTTCTGCTCCGGAGCCAAATACTTTCCCAATTAAGCTACACCAACGAAATTTATCGCCGCAACTTTGCCTTCCTGACAGGTACGTCACAAAGAGTACAGGGCCGGATTAAGGGGGGGTCTATAAAGGCTATACATATAGGGCCCACCATGAACAAAGGCCCAGGAGGCATACCAGAGAGAGAGAGAGAGAGAGAGAGTGATAAAATAGTTGTACTTTTGTCTCGTATGATTTCCACTTAGTCAGAAACACAGGAGCTACTTACCAAGGGTAAAGACTTCATGTCGGTTTGTACAGTGAGGTCGGCGAGAGAGTTTGTTTTTTTACGTAAACCACCCTCCCCTCCCAATTTGTACGTGGAACCGTTAATAGTCGAATTCCCCAGTGGCTTCACATTGCATTAGAAAAAAAAAGATGGTCTAAGAAAGTATACAATGCTAAATCATTAGAAAATCCAAGACAAAATCTGGGAAACTTAAGCTTTTTATCTCGTGTTCTTATCAGAACAATGCAAAATACTGTGACTTATTATGAAAACACTGCAGATAACTTATTAGTTTGAAGAACGCACTACGTATTAATTATCACGAGCATATTGCTACAATTTCGTGTTATAACGGACTTCATAATGATTTCCGTAATATTTCTTTGAGGGCTCATTCAGATGTCTAACCTCGGAGCCCGCTCAAACGGTTTATCCTAGCGGCCTACTAAGGCCTTAATCCGGCCCTGACAAAGTACACCTGTAATTTTGGAAATATTTACATGAAAGTTTCTGTAAATCTAGATTAACTTTCTGAGTAAATGTAAACCTTTTTGTGTTTAGATTGGTGAACGCAAAGTATGTGTATTCGCCTTAAGCAAAGAGCTGTAATTGTGTTTTATGAAAATGGAAGGTTGCTAGGCTACCGAAATCCATATGAGATGGAAAGATGTATTTGGAAATGAGATAATCCACATCAGAAATGTCAAAAGATGGATGAAGTTTCAAACAGGAGAAACCTTAATGGACAACAAACAACAAAAAGGAAGGCCTTCATCTGCCGCCATCGACGAGAATCAAAGACTAGTTGATGAAATCATTTGGAGTGATCGACGTGCGACCATTTGGGGAATCTATGATACACTGCATTGTGCTGTGGAAACAATGATTCACAACCTGGGATATTGTAACCCGGGTCCCTGCTGCTCCGTTGGTCTAAACGCTTGCTTATGACCGCTTGTCGAAGTGGGACCGGGCTCAAATCCCGCCGAGTGGATGTTGTGTTTGTCTTACGGCAATGGCACACTCCCTTCCCTGGAAGTAGTGGTCCTAAATTAGGGACGGACGACTGCTTATAGCCCATTGAGTTGCTCACGGTAGTCATTAACACGCTTCCAAAAAGTATCCATAACAGCCTCGACGAAAACAGGACCGATGATCATTTGACCACACGCGGCGTCCAACACTTCCACAATCTCCGGGAATTGCATTTATTCTTCGTAGTCACATAAGGATTTTCGGCCGCCTATATTCTGAAATTCTGTGAGTTCGTGTACCCAGACAAATGACACCAAGCGTCCTCCCTAAAACCCTGGCTGTCGAGTATTACCGGTGAACTGCAAACACGGTACTAAAACCATTGGCAGAAGCGAACTCGCTTCTCCTTTCCCGGTTCCAGCAATTAGTGGACCGCTATCACTCCTCGTGGCAGGTCTCTGACGTGTGAAATAAGAACAACCTAAAATCTAGTGTAATATTCGCAGGGATTTCTGGGAGATTACTCCGACTTTGCTAGGACATTTGCAGGGGAGTCATTAGACCATTTCAGGAGGGAGGGGGATCCCCCTCCAATGGCACCTGTAGTTTCCCAATAATCTTACAATAATCTCGAAATAAGTTTCTCGTTTTAGTTAAAATTAAAATGTTAAATCTGTACTAAGTTTGGAATATTATTATAAATCAATGATCAATCATCAAGAAATAGAGGACAAAATAGTGAATGACTAATTCACATTTGACTATTATGTGCTACCTAAGAACGCATAAGAAACTACTTCTTATTATACGTCAAGATCGTCGGATGTGTAATGCAGTTCGTAATATATTTTTTTTGCTTTTTTAGATATAGTTTTTTTTTCTTCTTCGAAAGTTGACAGCATTGTATACACCTGATGGCTGTGGACATCAATCGGACGCTCAGAGATTTTCAGTCTTTGACGCTGAATTTGGTATTACAGGGTTAGTTTTATTGGCCTCAGGTGGGTCTCTCTCTTTATTCCTATAATTACCTTTTTGACTTGGGGTGCTGTCTCCGGAGCCTGGTTCCCCATGCCGTCGCCACCAGAGTAGGAAATGGGCCAAAAATTTTGTACCCGGACTCGGCCGTCACATAATTTGACCCGACCCGGACGTATCTGCTTTGAGCTATAAACTCGAATATATCAGCATCATCAATCATTATCAACCCACTGCTGGATGAAGGTCTCCCCAAGTTTCTTCCACAGCGGACTGTCTTGGGCCAGTCTCCTCCATCCACTGAACTCCCACGTGGTCTTCTGAGTCTTTTCCTGTCCCTTGGGTTCCAGTCTAAAATTTCGGTTGTTCATCGATGGTCTGTTATTTTGGCATGCCATTTCAGGGATTTTACTCTAATCGTGATGTCTTCCACCCTTCTTATTTTCCTTTTCCACAAGTTCCTCTTTTTACCTTTTTTGGTTACACCAAGCATGCATCTCTCCATGTTTCACCGTGGCCCAAGGTAAATGTAGGAATCGGTTATCTCCAGCTTTTTGTAATAATGGTAACTGTAAATAACCTTTAATAATAGCGTAATGGAACGGGGATGTTTATTTCATGAAATGTAATGTAATGTAAATATCTTTTAATTGTTGAATTTTAATGAATATGTAAATAATTAAAAATCCTTGCAGTTTTAGAATGTTTTAAAAGTAATCGTGGGAAACTTCTAAGGATATGATTTTTGAGAGCCAGTAAGTCACCATAAACGATTAGTTATCGGCGAACTTCCGTGAGTGGACAAAACACAGGATTTCGTGTATGGATAGCTATTATAGAAGAAGGCTTTTTTTAGAGTTTTAAAGCGACTCATTCGGAAGGACTTTCGTTCTCAAGGAAGACGTGTCCTTCGTGGAGGTGATTAGGAATGGAGACGGAATGGGAAGAAGGTGTTCGGACAAAGGCTTCAGGCTCGTTTTTTGGAAGTAGTGCGGAAGACAATAGGAGAACCAGACTTCGAGGGTAGGATGATGACGTGTGTTAGGGGAGAATGTGTCTGACGGGAGAGAGCGAAGCGGAGACGTTGAAGGGAAGGAGTAACCTTTGTGAGGGGAGTTTGTCTCCTCGTACGAGCGGTAACCAGGAATGGATAGCGAGGAGTTATAGAGCATGAGAGATGATCTATTTACAGGTGACCGGGAGTAATAATTAAATTAAGCAAAATCACGATAATAAAGTATTTTATCAAATGTCAACTCTCTTCTGTTAAATTATCTATTAGTACTCTATTAATGTGTACAGTGCTCAAGGAACCTGTCAATCTTCTGATTCAAACCTATTTCGGTAATATAAGGAAAGAGATTAAAACAGCACTGCTACATAAATAGCGTCCGCGACTACATAAATGGCGTTCTCCATCAATTGATAAATCTTCATTCTTTGTAAAAGCATTGTACACGAGTTTTGTCTACTAAAAGTTCATTTTTAATCCCACTTCTTTACTTTTGTCAACAACTTGCTGGATCGCACTCTGCAATCTAAAGTAATTTTTCAAAGACCTCTGAATGGCTCTTTGAAATATTTTTTTTTCTATTAAAAAATAAAACAGCGTCGAAATCGGGTCAGGAACACCTTGACCCGACCCGTTTGACCCGCAAGAAATTGTCGATCCGTTTCCATCTCTGGCAGCCACCGCAATAAACAAGACCACCCAGCCAGCGTACAGGAAGAATATAGGATCGACTGTTCACTCTGCCTCTCGTTTGAATTGCGGGTGCTATAAAACTAAAAGTTTGGCCTCCAGATACTGTCTGCATACGGAATTTGTTGCTCATCCTAACAAAAGGCCCCAAATAAAAAATCCTCCAAAACAGAAGACGAGCCCACTGCATACCCCTCTCTGCGGCAAAGATATTTTTTTTAAATAATGACTATAAATAACATTAATGTACAATGCTAATATTAGTAATGCTGTGCTAAAATTCATTATATCAGGTTGTAAAGAGTTTCCGGAAAAATCGTATGTGTGGCGTGTATAATGCAAGATACTGCGGCTAGCGGTGACGTAAGCATTCCAGAGTGTTTTGCGCGAAAGAATAGATTCTAAGGACAAAGCATACGCTGTTGTGGTGAAGATTAGTTCCACGTGGCGACGATACGATGGAGATATCGAAGGAAGGCGTCCGTGCAATACTGCTCCATGAGTATTTGAAACGCGTGAAAGTTGCGGAAGCACCAGGAAAATTGCAAAACGCGTTTGGTGACGATGTTACCGGACATAGTACTTGCTATTACTGGCACAGGAAATTCGACACCGATGTACGGGATCTGTCTGATGCGCCAAGTAGTGGCAGACTCAGTAAGGTTGAAGATGATGCACCGTGACACGTGCTATCCGCCAAGCCTGACGCAACACTACGGGAACTGGCAGAGGAATTGAAGACCTTCCACACGACCATCAACACCCGACTTCGGAAGTTGGGTTATTCGGGTAAACTGTGGGTACTCTATGCTTTGTCTGACCCGAATCGGATGCAATGCTACTCCACTGCTGTTGCTCTGCGTGAAAGAGAAAGTTGGGAGGGTTTTTCCCATCAGTTGGTCACGGGTGACGAAAAGTGGGTTATATACGTGAATGTTACGCGACAAAAAGCATGGACCAAGCAGGAACAACCTCCACAGAATGTCGCTAAGCCACCCCTTCATAGACAGAAGGTGATGCTGAATTGCTGGTGGGATTGTCGCGGAGTTATTTACAATGAACTCTTACTGCGGAACAATACCATCACAGCGGATGCTGACATCCAACATTTGGATCGTCTTCATGCTGCATTGCAGGAAAAGTGTCCAGCATTGGCTAATAGCTATGGAGTTGTTTTTCGCCAAGATAACGCTCGTCCACATGTCGCTTTACGGACCCAGCAAAAATTGCACGAGCTGGAATGGGAAATATTGTCGCAGCCCCCTTATTCCCCGGATCTTGCACCGTCTGATTTTCATCTCTTCCGGTCTTTGTCAAATTTTCTGGCTGAGAAAAAATTTTGCTAATGACGGTGATGTGAAACGCTGCATGGATGACTCGTTCAATAGGGTGGGTCGAAAAAACCCGAAATTCTCTGATCGAAACACCCTAGTGCAGAAATTGTGAGTGAGCACCATTAAGAATTGTGTGAACTTTTTTTCGAATTGATTAATATCTTTGGCTCTGACCAGAGGCTCAAAGTTTTGAGATTTCACAAAAAACATGAAAGCTTCACTATCCGCTCAACAGCTTGCATGTGATACGGAAATTTGGAGAAATCCTAGCCTAGCTCACAGAAACTGGATTCTCCACGAAGAGGCCAACGGCTAGGATTTCTCCAAATTTCCGTATCACACGTTGAGTGGGTAGTGAAGCTAGTGACTGAGGCACCCGCTGGCGTGTGTGGCCTCGACAATAGAGATGGATACATACGATCCACCCTATTGTCTAGAAAGACCAGTGCCACAGTTTGATCACAAATCCGACTTCAACAAATCGAGCTTAAGACGCCGTAAAACTGACTAAATATGAGAATATGATGAGACGAGTTTTAATCTATAAACAATCGTATACATTTCGCGTTTCTTATGTGAAATTTCGAACCTTAGGTCAGAGCCGAATAAATTAACTGATTGGAATTATACTTTATACATTTGTTGTTGGTGGTTATTAAAACCTTTTCCGTACTACGGCATTTCGATCTGAGTAATTCTGGCATTTTCGCGGACACTCAAATATTTCGTGTTTTTAGTGAAATTTCAAAACATTGAGCAAAACATTGGTCAGAGCCAAAAATATTAACCGATTCGAAAAATATTTCACATAATTCTTAGTGGTGCTCACTCACAACTTTTCCGCACTAGGGCGTTTCGATCAGAGAATTTCGCGTTTTTTCGACCCACCCCATTGTTCAACTCCCGCTCGTCAGACTTCTATCGCAATGCGATATTTCAACTCGTAGATCTGTGGAACAAGGTCATCACTTCCAATGGGGACTAGGACGATTAGTTTAAATGTTTTGTACCATTTTTTAAGCATGAAATACATGCTTCTCTATTTTCCGGATACTTTCTTTACAACCTAGAACTAAAACTGAAGATTACAGAGTTACATTGGCTGAGAGTGAAACTGAATAAATTCCCCTATTTCAAATTGGTAAAACTCAATTTAATTAAGTGACAACTATCAATTTTAAAATTCTGCAGTTTTTAGCACGTCTTTTGTAGAAAAAAAAATCTCTTTGCGCTAGGAAGCCTAAAATGTAAGAATGATGATCGTTGCTATCCTTTTTTTTTTTTTTACGATGCACAACTTCACCGCTAGAGGGCGTAAATGCAGATATCGAATTCAAAAATACATTTTATTCCATATTGTTTGCTTCTAATTATCCGATTGAAGAAATTATTTTACCTTTGGATTCCATTTATATTGAATACTATTTTAGGTATAGTCACTTTTTCAAGTTACGCATAGATTTTCCGCTAAGGGGCGTGAAGGTAAATTGCGTTACCCCCGATATCTCTGCTTCTAAAACTCCGATTTGAAAAATTCTTCCTTCACGGGATACAGCCTCTGATGTGAAATGTTTTGCTTATAATTTCTAATTTTTGGTAAAGAATGGTGTTGGCCATGAAGGGGAGTAAGGGTTAATTTCTGTTTCTGATGTATTTGCAGCAAAATCTGGGCTTCTAAAAACTCGATTGAAAAAATTCTTACGGGGACTTATTCCACTCACGTCGAAAAACGTTCTCGAAATATTTTCTACACATAAAAAAAATTAATGGTTTCTCTCTCAGGGGTCGTGCATGTATATGGTATTTTTGTCAACATCTCTGCTTCTAAGAATCCGGTTTGAAAAATTCTTTCTTTCTTGGAGAGCGTTGTGTGTTTCTGATATGATTCAGAATTTTTCTTAAAGCACAAGTGCGCCACTCGATGGCGGAAACTCACGTTTACAACATTATCTGCGAGACTAAAATCCCGATTGAACAAGAAAGATAACACTGAATTTTCAGTTGTAATGAGCACGTCCTTGAAATCCGTTCTGACACACATTAAATTTATTAAAGCTATAATCAATGAAACTGTTTAGAAAAACAAACGAACGCTTTCTATTATACAACCGATAAAACATCCAGAAATAGAAACAGCTATTTACTTCCACTAGCAGCTAAACAGAATGTTACGAAAGCTAACAAATGGCGCACAAAAAGTTCGCATAGCACAAGGTATCAGAGACAGAGACTTTCAAATCGAAAAGTTAGAAGAAGAAATACAGAAGGAAAAACATGATATAACTCTACCCCTTCTAAAGAAAGAATTTTTCATAATGAAAAAGTTGAAAGTAGGCAAAAAATATTCATGGCTATTATAAGTAAAAATAACTTTTCAAATACGTCTACCGGAAGCAGATACAGCGAAAAAAAAAAAAGGTTTCGACCTTTACGCCCCTAGCAGGAACTCTTTGCATTATTTAAAAAGAATAATGCTTCACATCTGTATTGTAGCGCATGGTAAACAGTAAAGAAGAAATTTCTCAACAGGGTTTTTAGAAGAGGCGAGATACAGCTGCAAACTGAAGTACACAAACATCACTTACCGACAAAACTGTGAACTATAAAACACCTTATATACTAGCCTAAAGTTTTCTGCAAGGTAAATGGCATCCATTGTTGAAAGAATATTTTAAATCGTACATGTAGAAGAAGAGAAAAACTATTGAGAAAAACATTAACATTTGCGCTACCTAGCGGTGAGTTTGTTCATTACTTTAGGAAGAAAATACACACAGTTTGCACAGTTAGTAGTATCTGACTGAAAAAGAAGTTTTTTAATACCGCAAATATTACTGTAAACGTGAACTTATGCCCTCTGGTGGCGAACTTGTGCGTCAAAAAAATTTTTAAATTATAAGAGAAACTTTTTGCAGCGGAACCGCTCTCCAACAAGATAAGAATTTTTCAAATCGGACTCTTACAAGCAGAGACACAGAAATTAAATATACGCCTCCGCCCCCTGGCGGAGAAGCCATGCCTTATTTTAAGAAGAAAATATTCCAAATACACTGCTGGCCACCCAAAATGCAACACCAAGAAGGACACGAGATAGCAAAGCCAGATTTACTGGACACATAACAACAGATACAAAGATGAAACGATTGAGCTTACAGGCCCGTGCGACTTGCGGAACACGCAGACACCAATAGTTCGTGTGGCCCCCATGGCTGGCAATAACGGCCGCTACACGCTGCGGCATCGAACGAAAAAGGCTTTGGATGTGGGCTTGGGGTATGTCGGTCCAGGCTGCTTCCACACGTTGCCACAGTTCATCAGGCGTAGCCGCGGGTGGTGCTTGCCGGGCCACTCGGTTGCCGATCAGCGACCAGACATGTTCGATGGGCGATATATCGGGAGAACAGGCGGGCCACGGCAGCAGTGACACTTGGTGGGCCGTGAAGAATTGTTGCACGATGCGTGCCACGTGCGGGCGCGCATTGTTCTGTTGAAAAGTGGCCGTTGGCAGGTCCTGCAGGTAAGGGAGGATTACAGGCTCCAAAACGTCGGAGATGTAGCGGTGGCTGTTGAGTGTACCGGCGGTGTCGTGCGCGAAGCGACCCTCTGAAAATCGTGCGCGAAGCGACCCTCTGGAAATCGCGCCCGAAGCGACCCTGTTATATTTCCCCGTGGACGAAGCGACCCTGCTAATCGAATCATTTTACTTATACTGTATATATATATATATATATATATATAGGGACGTAAGGTCAGGTGATGCGTAACATCACAGCCTCTCCTTGAGAAATGTCGACCCCGCCTTCTCGTGGTACATCCTGTTCCCACTAAAGGAGCTCTGACGACCGCCAATAGCGGTATAACTATAACAACGGGATTAGAGGAACTATAACAACGGGATTAGAGGAACTATAACAACGGGATTAGAGGAAATGATATCCCACACTCACCAACCCGCTTGGCCAGCGCGGTGAGTTATGGCCAAACCCTTCCAAAATGACTTTACAACTTAAATCTTGGCCCTCAGTCTCCGGCAGCTGGAATGTACCTGGCCAAGGCAGCGGCCAGTGTGACATGAAGGCAGAGGGTGCTAAGAATCACCGGAGGACCGGACTAGGCTGCCATCTGATGCTGACCTTGGCTACGTAAAATGGACGCTCCCTATCTTCTGATTCAAGGCTTCTTGAATTGAAAGAGGAACTACAAGGGATCAAGTGGGACATCGTCGGACTAAGTGAGGTAAGGAGAAAAGGAGAAGATCTCATTGAACTGAAAAGTGGACATCTCTTCTACTATCGTGGGACAGATACTGGCAGAACTAGTGGTGTTGGATTTATAATAAACAAGGAACTGAAGGATAAAGTTGTAGAAGTTGAAAGTTCCTCTGACAGAGCTGCACAACTCGTTATCCAACTCTCGAGAAGATACAAGGCTCAGATTATTCAAACTTATGCACCCACCACAAGTCATCCTGAAGAAGAAACGAAGAATTTTATGAGGAAAATCGTGATCTAAATAATAAAGGTAAGCAGCACTTAAAGATAATTATGGGAGATTTCAATGCAAAAATAGGGCAAACGGCAACAGAATGAAACTTCAGTAGGTAAATTCGGTCACGGCAACAGAAACCAGCGTGGAAATACTCTCGTTGAATCTTAAACTCCTTTTTCAAGAAAAAGCCACACAGGAAATGGACATGGAGACATCCAAATGGGACGACAAGTGAAATTGATTTTATTATGTTTAACAAAAAATTCGGTATAGAAGACTGCAGTGTGCTAAACAAGTTCAACACAGGTAGTGACCATAGATTGGTGAGATGTAAGATGCACCTCAACACTAAACTGGAACGAGGCAAGCTCAAAATACAAACAAAATGTATTGACATAACCAACCTTAAAAAACACCATAATACCTTCAAGTTGGAACGGAAGAACAGATTCTCTGCTTTAGAAGGCCTAACATCGGATGAAGTGGATATTTCTGAAGTTAACAGAAAAGTAACCAAAGCTCTTATGGAAACAGCAACAAAATTAGCTGGGTCTAAGAACAAGTTGCATGTGAACAAATTATCAGGAAAAACCAAAATGTTGATGCAAAAAAGAAAAGAGATGAGGACAACTAAAGAAGATGTGACTTCCAAAGTGGAATATATAGAGCTATGCAAGACAGCACGAAAAAGTATCACTGAAGACGTAAGGAAATTCAACTGTGAACTAGTGAGGAAAGCAATTGAAAACAACCAAAGCCTAAAGATAGCAAAAGGACATCTCAGTAATGGAAGAAAACAGATTATGGCACTGAGAAAAGAAGATGGTTCTGTAACAAGAAATAGAGGCGAAATTTTGACAAGAGTGAAAGATTTCTATTCCAAATTATATGAAAGGGATGATACATGTACTCCAGACATCATGAAAGGTACCAGTACCAGAGTTCTTCCAGTCCTCTCAGCAGAAGTTGCACATGCAATCAAGAACATGAAGAGGGGAAAAGCTCCATGAGAAGATGGAATTACTGTAGACATCATACAAGAAGCAAGTGAAGAAATCGAAACAGTACTCGCCCAAATTTTCACTCGATGCCTTAATGAAGGGAAGATTCCCGAGGATTGGAACAACGCTACAATGATCCTGCTACATAAAAAAAGTTGACATTGAGGATCTCAGGAACTACAGACCTATCAGCCTCCTATCAGTGGTTTATAAAATCTTCACTAAAGTTCTTCCACACCGTTTGAAGGTAACACTGGACATGGCTCAACCGAGAGAACAAGCTGGATTCAAGAGTGGCTACAGCACAATAGATCATATCCACGTACTGAGAGAAATAATTGAAAGAGCGAGGAAATATGAACTTCCATTTTGCATTGCTTTTATCGATAATGAAAAAGCCTTTGATTCGGTGAAAGCATCAGCAGTTACAATGGCTCTGAAATCCTGCGGTATTGAAGATGCATATATAAATATCATTAATAACATCTATGAAAATGCAAGTGCAAAGATTCGGCTGTTTGAAAATACAACACACATAAAAATTGGAAATGGAGTGAGACAAGGTGACACCATATCTCCCAAGCTCTTTAATGCTATATTGGAAAATGTCTTTCAATCACTGAACTGGGAAAACAAAGGGATAAAGATTAATGGAGATTATCTAACCCACCTTCGTTTTGATGATGACGTAGTCATTTTTGCAACTACCCCATCAGAGCTGCAGAGTATGATCCAGGAACTTGCTGACAAGAGTAAAGAAGTGGGATTAAAAATGAACTTTCAGAAGACAAAAGTGATGTTCAATTCTTTTACAAGGAATGAAAATTTATCGATTGATGGAGAAAAGCTGGAGATAACAGACACGTACGTTTATCATGGACAGCAGATATCAAGTGAGGGTCACATTGATGAAGAATTTATTAGGCGTACAAAACTTGCCTAGAGAGCTTTTGGAAGAAACAGCATAATTTTCAAGAGCAATATGCCATTATGTCTTAAAAGAAAAGTGTTTGATCAATGCATCCTTCCAGAGCTTACATATGGAGCAGAGACGTGGCCCTTAACTAAAAGAGACATACAAAGGCTGCAGACAACTCAAAGCAGCATGGAGAGGTGCATGCTTGGTGTAAACAGGAGAGATAAGAAGAGAAACTCGTGGATCAGAAAAATGACAAGAGTGGAAGACATCATGATCAGAGTTAAATCTCTGAAATGGCAATGGGCTATACATACTGCCAGAAGGACAGACCATCGATGGACAGCCGAAATTTTAGATTGGATTCCAAGGGACAGGAAAAGACCCAGAAGAAGACCACATGGGAGATGGGTGGATGAAATTCGAAAGTATGCGAGAGTGACGTGGAGGAGACTGGCACAAGATAGACCGTTGTGGAGCAAACTTGGGGAAACCTTCGTCCAGCAGTGGATTGATAATGGTTGACAATGATGATGATGATGATGATGATATATATATATATATACACACAAATCGTAGTCAAATTACTTACATCTAATTTATTAATTACTTACATCAAGTTTTTTATACTAAACACAAGTTTTTAATATCATTATATCATCATCATCATCATTGTCAACCATTATCAATCCACTGCTGGACGAAGGTCTCACCAAGTTTCCTCCACAACGGTCTGTCTTGTGCCAGTCTCCTCCATGTCACTCCCGCATACTTTCGAATTTCATCCACCCATCTTCCATGTGGTCTTCTTCTGGGTCTTTTCCTGTCCCTTGGAATCCAATTTAAAATTTCGGCTGTCCATCGATGGTCTGTTCTTCTGGCAGTATGTCCAGCACATTGCCATTTCAGGGATTTAACTCTGATCATGATGTCTTCCACTCTTGTCATTTTTCGGATCCACGTGTTCCTCTTCTTATCTCTCCTGGTTACACTAAGCATGCACCTCTCCATGCTATTTGAGTTGTCTGCAGCCTTTGTATGTTTCTTTTAGCTAAGGTCCATGTCTCTGCACCATACGTAAGCACTGGAAGGATGCATTGATCAAACACTTTTCTTTTAAGACATAATGGCATATTGCTCTTGAAAATTATGCTGTTTCTTCCCAAAGCTCTCCAGGCAAGTTTTGTACGCCGATTAATTTCTTCACCAATGTGACCCTCACTTGATATCTGCTGTCCAAGATAAACGAACGTGTCTGTTATCTCCAGCTTTTCTCCATCAATCGATAAATCTTCATTTCTTGTAAAAGCACTGTACATCACTTTTGTCTTCTGAAAGTTCATTTTTAATCCCACTTCTTTACTCTTGTCAGCAAGTTCCTGGATCATACTCTGTAGCTCTGATGGGGTAGTTGCAAAAATGACTATGTCATCAGCAAAACGAAGGTGGGTTAGATAATCTCCATTAATCTTTATCCCTTTGTTTTCCCAGTTCAGTGATTGAAAGACATTTTCCAATGTGGCATTAAAGAGCTTCGGAGATATGGTGTCACCTTGTCTCACTCCTTTTCCAATTTTTATGTGTGTTGTATTTTCAAACAGCCGAATCTTTGCACTTGCATTTTCATAGATGTTATTAATAATATTATTGTATGCATCTTCAATACCGCAGGATTTCAGAGCCATTGCAACTGCTGATGGTTTCACCGAATCAAAGGCTTTTTCATAATCGATAAAAGCCATGCACAATGGAAGCTCATATTCCCTCGCTCTTTCAATTAGTTCTCACAGTACGTGGATATGATCTATTGTGCTGTAGCCACTCCTGAATCCAGCTTGTTCTCTCGGTTGAGCCATGTCCAGTGTCACCTTCAAGCGGTGTGAAAGAACTTTAGTGAAGATTTTATAAACCACTGATAGGAGGCTGATAGGTCTGTAGTTCCTGAGATCCTCAATGTCACCTTTTTTATGTAGCAAGATCATTGTAGCGTTGTTCCAATCATCAGGAATTTTCCCTTCATTAGGGAATCGAGTGAAAATTTGGGCGAGTACTGTTTCGATTTCTCCACTTGCTTCTTGTATGATGTCTATAGTAATTCCATCTTCTCCTGGAGCTTTTCCCGCTTCATGTTCTTGATTGCATGTGCAACTTCTGCTGGAAGGACTGGAAGAACTCTGGTACTGGTACCTTTCATGATGTCTGGAGTACATGTATCATCCCTTTCATATAATTTGGAGTAGAAATCTTTCACTCTTGTCAAAATTTCGCCTCTATTTCTTGTTACAGAACCATCTTCTTTTCTCAGTGCCATAATCTGTTTTTCCCCTTACTGAGATGTCCCTTTGCTATCTTTAGGCTTTGGTTGTTTTCAATTGCTTTCCTTACTAGTTCACAGTTGAATTTCCTTACGTCTTCAGTGATACCTTTTCGTACTGTCTTGCATAGCTCTATATATTCCACTTTGGAAGTCACATCTTCTTTAGTTGTCCTCATCACTCTTCTTTTTTGCATCAACATTTTGGTTTTTCCTGATAATTTGTTCACATGCAATTTGTTCTTAGACCCAGCTAATTTTGTTGCTGTTTCCATAAGAGCTTTGGTTACTTTTCTGTTAACTTCAGAAATATCCACTTCTTCCGATGTTAGGCCTTCTAAAGCAGAGAATCTGTTCTTCAGTTCCAATTTGAAGGTATTATGGTGTTTTTTAAGGTTGGTTATGTCAATACATTTTGTTTGTCTTATGAGCTTGCTACGTTCGAGTTTAGTGTTGAGGTGCATCTTACATCTCACCAATCTATGGTCACTGCCTGTGTTGAACTTGTTTAGCACACTGCAGTCTTTTATGACGAATTTTTTGTTACACATAATAAAATCAATTTCACTTGTCGTCCCATTTGGATGTCTCCATGTCCATTTCCTGTGCGGCTTTTTCTTGAAAAAGGAGTTCAAGATGAAAAACCCTTCTGCCTCTGCAAACTCTACGAGAGTATTTCCACGCTGGTTTCTGTTGCCGTGACCGAATTTACCTACTGAAGTTTCATTCTGTTGCCGTTGCCCTATTTTTGCATTGAAATCTCCCATAATTATCTTCAAGTGCTGCTTACCTTTATTATTTAGATCACGAATTTCCTCATAAAATTCTTCAATTTCTTCTTCAGGATGACTTGTGGTGGGTGCATAAGTTTGAATAATCTGAGCCTGGTATCTTCTCGAGAGTTGGATAACGAGTCGTGCAGCTCTGTCAGAGGAACTTTCAACTTCTACAACTTTATCCTTCAGTTTCTTGTTTATTATAAATCCAACACCACTAGTTCTGCCACTATCTGTCCCACGATAGTAGAAGAGATGTCCACTTTTCAGTTCAATGAGATCTTCTCCTTTTCTCCTTACCTCACTTAGCCCGACGATGTCCCACTTGATCCTTTGTAGTTCCTCTTCCAATTCAAGAAGCCTTGAATCAGAAGATAGGGAGCGTCCGTTGTACGTAGCCAAGGTCAGCATCAGATGGCAGCCTAGTCCGGTCCTCCGGGGAATCTTAGCACCCTCTGCCTTCATGTCGCCCTGGCCGCTGCCTTGGCCAGTTACATTCCAGCTGCCGGAGACTGAGGGCCAAGATTTAAGTTGTGGAGTCATTTTGGAGGGGTTTGGCCATAACTCACCACGCTGGCCAAGCGGGTTGGTGAGTGTGGGATAGCATTTCCTCTAATCCCGATGGTATAGTTATACCGCATGTTATTTACATCTAATTAATTGAATACTTACATCTTCTGAATTTTTTAGCTTTCGTCCTTAGTCCAACTTGGTAATATAGCATAATTCTTTCAGGCATTTTTTAAGGTCTTTAAATTTCCAAATTTGACGTGTGATGCACCAACAACAATTAAAATAATTAGGAGAATTTGGTCCAAAAAGGAAGAAAATGTGTATACAAGTAGAAGAACGCATTCGTAATATCTTGGCGGAATTTGGAAATTATAAAGACCTTAAAAAATACCTGAAAGCATTAAGCTATCAGAATTCAGAAGATGTAAGTACTCAAAAAAGTCTGAAAGCATGAAAATTCAGAAGATGTAAGTACTTAATTAATTAGGTGTAAATAATTTGAGTACAATTTGTATATACACTGACGGAAAAAAAATCCCAACACCCCGAAAAAATAGTTGTAGAGAAATGAAATGGCGGCAATACATTTGTATAGGTAACATATTTAATCGATTAAGGTTTCAAGATCCCAGCTTATTGTAAGCGCGAGAAGAGCCATTTTAAATGTGAAATGCTGGTACATTAATAACCGGTGTAACCGCCAGAATGTTGAATGCAAGCACGCAAACGTTCATGCATTGTGTCGTACAGGTGCTGGATGTCAGTTTGTGGGATGGAGTTCCATGCCTGTTGCACTTGGTCGGTCAATACAGGGACGATTAATGCTGGCTGGGGGTGACGCTGGAGTTGTCGTTCAATGATGTCCCATACGTGCTCGATTGGTGAAAGATCTGGTGATCTAGCAGGCCACGGCAACATGTCGACACTCTGTAGAGCATGTTGGGTTACAACAGCGGTATGCGGGCGAGCGTTATCCTGTTGGAAAACACCCTCTGGAATGCTGTTCATAAATGGCAGCACAACAGGTTGAATCACCAGACCGACGTACAACTGCGCCGTCAGGGTGCGTGGGATAACCACGAGAGTGCTCCTGCTGTCATAGGAAATTGCTCTCCAGACCATAACTCCAGGTGTAGGTCCAGTGTGTCTCGGCCGCAGACAGGTTGGTCGCAGGCGCTCAACTGGCCTCCTTCTAACCAACACACGGCCATCACTGGCACCCAGGCAGAACCGGCTTTCATCAGAAAACCCAACAGATCTCCACTCAGTCCTCCAATGAGCTCTAGCTGGACACCACTGACGTCGCAAACGGCAGTGGTTTGGAGTAAGTGGAATGCTAGGTACAGGGCGTCTGGCTTGGAGCTGTCCTTCAAGTAACCGATTTGTAACAGTTCGTTGTGTCACTGTGGTGGCAACTGCAGCTCGAATTGCTGCCGCAGACGCGGTACGATGCGCCACGGCCATACGCCGTACACGGCGGTCTTCCCTCTCAGTAGTGCCACGTGGCCGGCCGGAACCCGGTCTTCTTGAGGCAGTACCTTCCCTTGACCACCGCTGCCAACAATCATTCACAGTGGCTACATTCCTGCCAAGTCGTTCTGCAATATTGCGGACAGAAAATCCACCTTCTCGTAGCCCTATTACACGACCTCGTTCAAACTCCGTGAGCTGATAATAATGGCTTCTTCGTCTTCTTAAAGGCATTTTTGACTAACATCAACACCCTACGTCGAATCTCAACGATAACTAACGCTCTCGAACGTTACAGCGAGTATCTACAGCAAACCTGCTTTGCGTGTTTCGAAGGGCCCTACTAGCGCCACACGTATGCCCTGAGCGCGAAATTTGCATAGACGTCATCTTACAGATGTACTCTCACCGCCTGCCAACTGTCGTTTATCTAACACAACCCGTTCTTGGTGTTGGGTTTTTTTCCGTCAGTGTATATATATATGTAAAATGATATTAAAAACTTGTATTTAATATAAAAAATTTGATGAAAGTAATTAATTAATTATATGTAAATAATTTGACTACGATTTGTATATATATAAGTCAACTTATGCGATTAGCAGGGTCGCTTCGTCCACGATGGAATATAACAGGGTCGCTTCTCGCACGATTTTCCACAGGGTCGCTTGGCGCACGGTCGCTTCCCTCACGTAATCGTACCGGCGATGTGTACCAGAGGGGTGCGGGTGTCATATCCAATTGCGCCCCAAACCATAACACCAGGCGACCGACCGGTATGGCGATGCGTAATGCAGGAGTCATACAGTCTCTCACCGCGGTGCCGCCACACGCGGATCCGACCATCGTGGTGTTGCAGGCAGAAGCGGGATTCGTCGGAGAAGACAATGTCGTGCCATTCCATAGTCCAGGTGTGGAGTTCAACGGCCTACTGCCACCGCACTCGCCGGTGGTGTAACGTCAACCGTAATCGGAGCAATGGGCGCCGTGCAACAGGTCCCCGCTCTTACAGACGACGTCGAACGGTACGTGGTGACACAGGTTGTTGCGCAACACACCCTAATTCCTGCGCTAACGTTCGTGATGTGGCGGTGCGAGCCGTCAATACCCGCCGCACAACATGCCGGTCCTCTCGTTTGGTGGTGTGCCGCGGCTGCGGCAATCGCTCACGTCGGCCCGTCCGTCCTTCCTGCACCCACCGAATCCATACTCGCCTCAATGTGGCTGGATGTCGTCCCACATGGGCGCCGATGTCTCGGTACGATAAACCGCTGTCGCGATAAGCCACTATTCGTCCTCTGTCGAACTCCGAAACGTGCTGGACTGACTGCCGTATTCTGCGACGAGGTATCAAGAAGCTTCCCACGCACAGGTCCAGCAGCACAACACACTGCCACTACTTACACTCCGCTTTCTGTGCACCCTTCTTATAGTGCTTCTCGTTGGCGTGCCGGGCGCACATGATTTGCATATGCCCTGCAATGCTAATCATTTGCATGCCCTTTCGCGGGCGACGCATGCTGCGAATTTCAGGCCAATCGGATGCTTCCTTCTTGGTGTTGCATTTTGGGTGGCCAGCAGTGTAGGTTTATCAACGTGAGCGGTATCGCTCCACGAAATAAATTTTTCAATCGAGCTTTTAGAAGCTCAGGTTTTGCTGCAAATATGTCATAAGCATAAATCAACACTTACGCCCACTGGTGGCCGAACCATTCTTTACCAGAAATTAGAAATTGTATGCAAAACATTTTTCATCAGGAGCTGTATCATATGCAAAAATAATTTTTCAAATCGGAGTTTTAGAAGCAGAGATCTCGGGGAGAAACGCAACTTACTTTTACGGCCCCTATCGGAAAATCTATCCGCAACTTGAAAAAAATGGCTATACCTAAAATAGTCTTCGATGCAAATCGAATCGGAAGGTACAATAATTTCTTCAATCGTATGATTAGAAGCAAACATGTAGAATAAAATGTATTTTTGAATTCTATATCTCTAGCGGCGAAATTTTGCATTGTAAAAAAATCCGAATTCAGGGATCATCATTCGCACATTTCAAGCTTCCCAACGCAGAAAGAATTTTTTCTAATCGGACACATAGTTGCGGAGATATGGTGTCCACAGGCGGATGGACAAACCTGTAAGATACATTGTAAGCAGGATCTTTTTTACACGTGGTTAAAAACCAAGACATTGTGTGTATTTTCTTCCCAAAGTAATGCGGAATTTCTCACTGGGTGTGCTTTTCTCAAAATTTCTGCTTCTAGATCTGGGATTTAAAAATTATTTTAACACGGGATGCCGTTTACCTTGTGGGACACTTTAGGTTTGTACTTCAGGAGTTTTTTGTAGTTCACAGTTCTCTCGTTAGGTGGTGTTTGTGCACTTTGGTTTGCAGCTGCATCTCCGCTTCTAAAAACACTATTGAGCAACTTCTTTTTTTTAACCGTATGCCATTATCTTCAATAAATATGGGGAACGTTATCCTCTTTAAATAAAACATATATTTCTCGCTACGGGGAAAATGATCAAAACCTCTGCTTACGAGAGACGTATATGAAAAGTTTTTTTCCTTAGCATAGCTTTTAACCTGAATATTTTTCGCTTATTTTCAACTTTTCCATTATGCAAAATTCTTCTGTTAGAACCATGTTTCCTCCTGCTATATTTCTTTTAACTGCGCGATTTGAAAATCTTTGTGATACTTCCTTCTGCTACGAGATATTTTTTTGTGCGCCATTTGTTAATTTTCGTACCATACTTTTTAGCAGCTGGTGGAAATAAGTAGCTGTTTCTATTTCTGGGTGTTTTATCGATTGTAGAAATCCGGTTGAAGTTTTTCTAACAGGTTCTCTTGACTTTGAATAACTTCAATGGATTTTATCCACATCGGAAAGGATTCAAAAGACGTGCTTATTACAACCGAAAATTCGGTGTCATCTTTCTTGTTTTTCATTACGAAGGATGGAAGTTGGGGGGGGATTAGCACGAGGTAGTGAAAACAATTAGGCCCTGTCCAGCCCTCCTTTCCTCCAAAATGTTTTGCCTAGCGACGCCCCTGGACATTTGTTACTCTACCTTGGACACCCGTGGACGCTGTTTTGCACATTCATCGAAAAGATATCCTGTCGCGTCTTCAATTTTCGTAGCAAATTATGTATGGTGGATTTAGCTGGGACGTCGCTTCCGACATGTTTCTTTCTGGGTCCCCTCTGTGTCACATTCGGTGCCAGTAAGTTCGTACCAGAAACACGTTCCTGCAGCATGTGCTATTTGATGTGACCGACGCTAGGAACCACCAATAGAGAATGGGGAGAATTATTCGGTATGAAATTCCTGGAAATTTAAGAGTTTTTTTGTTTTTTTCCGTCGTTCATCGTCGTTCACGATTTATTGCCAAATATTTGGGTTTGTTTTTTTATAAATCACTCTGTATTTGATTTAAAATTTAGACCTTCGCGAATATTATTAATCTTCAAATTCAGAAATTTACGAAAAAAGAAACAAAGATAACAGCTTCAGATGTAAATAAAAAAAAACACGTTAAAATATCTTACGAAGAAACGCAGAATAGAAAGTATTGATTTTTTTCCCTTCCGTCTGCACGAGAGTAATCGAGGGAAAAGTTGTTTGGTTAGGGAATTTTTTTAAACTGTCATAAGTTTTGGGAAGCATTTAGAATTCATGGCATCTTATAGGAGAACATTTAAAATCATGGGATCTTATGGAAGAACATTTAGAATTCATGAAATCTTATAAGAGAACATTTAGAGTTCCCAGCGCTGGTAAACATTTGAAAGTCATGTGACTTGCTCATTGCGCATTTAAAGATTTTTGTTGGTTAGGCGTAATACCGTTGCAGCGGCAATGAAACTTCTCTTCTCAAATTCTGCCTAAAATATATTGGCCTATTAGTAAAAAACGATGATTCGCTTAAAATTTTAGGATTGTGGTAGAGACGACGCGACGCATATATATATCTTCATAAGTCAGGAAAATAAAAGGTATCGGTTGGACATAAAAATCTAAATTTCTCAGTAATGGTGACAAATACTTTTTATAAATCCAGGTAAAAACGACCAGGTTTAAAATAAATGCCTCAACTTTGCAGGTTACTTATTTACAAATCAGGAAGAATTTTGGGTAGAGAAATCTAGGCTTCGTGTTGATGACACAAACTATTTCTTTTCAATTTTTTTTTAAATACTAGCAGTTATGCCCATTCTCCTAACAGTGAATCTATAAGTTTTTGAACATAAAATTAAAAAAAGAAAAAGTAATTAAGGGAAAGAAAAGCAATTTAAGATGATCCGTAACTGTTTCACGATTTATAACAGGGTCGTGACATCAATGCATACAGTTTGACGTAAAACGGATCAAACTGTGGCGCTCCCTTAATTTTAAATCAAAATTTCATGGAATTTTTACAGCATTTCAACGTTTCTGTCATAATTATCTCTAAACCTATCAACATTTTGAACAGTAAAAATAAGCCTTCCTTTTGAACTGTTTGGTCTTTAGACTTTTTTAGGTATCCTGACCTTAAGGACTATCAACATGACAATTTTGAAATCTCCATATTATGTAGAAGTGGTCGAAAAATTCGCGAAAGTTTCAAGCAGAGAAATGTTCCATAGCCACCATTTTTATTTTACTTTATTTTATGCCGGCGGAAAACGCCGAACTTTAAAAGTGTCATTAAGTATTGCGTCATTACCAGTTTGATTGTTGCCTGTCCTTTCACCCACTGAGAAAAATAGCTGCGTCACCATGGCAGCAGGTCACGGGACCAGAACTTTCCTGTGTGGTTAATGCTGAAGACAGAGTAAGCCGCTAGTTCCTTTCCTTTGCGTCTTTAAAAAATGCTTAAAAATCATAAAATGATTTTTCTTAATTTTTTTAAAAAGAGGATGACAGTTGTGAGTTTATGCTGTAAAAATTGCAATGCCTTATGATTTATAGTTTGCCATATATCCGTTTTCTAAAATGGATCCCATCGCGAAACAGAGAAATTTGTGAAATTAAAAAATTTAGTGTCTCGTAAACTAAATCGAAATTCAAAAAAATTGTGACGAGGTGCAAAAATTCGGCCATGGCCCTGCATGCTTACAAAGTTTCGTGGTTTTGTTGCTTTATTGTGTCCGGAACGTGAACTGATAGAACTTTTTTGCTAACACTTTGAAATACGATAGCTCTTGAAGTATAGCCAGAATCGAAAAACGGTTTATTTCAGCGTGTTTTCCAAACAATTCTTTACAAAAGATGTAAATTTCATATTTTTGTGTTCAATACGTTTTGCGCTGCGAGCTAGAAAAGCGCGAGCTTCACGAAATTTCTAAAACAGCGGCATTGGCAGTTATGATACTTTTTTTCAGAATAGAGAAAATTGAAGACTAAAATGATTGAAATACTGGTGGTTATAAAATAAGTATCCTTATTCTCGGCGATTTAGAAAAGCTTAGAAATGGAAATATCGCGACGAAACTTGATGGGCAGCTTATTGATAGCATGGGAAAACGATGATTTAGCGGGGAACATAATTTAGTTCAAAGTTGCGCATGTAGGAAAACAATGACACTGCAAACATACGAAAAGTGTAAAAATGGGTGTGAATGTATTGGTTATTGACAGCACAAACGTTTCAGGACAAAATCTGCTCAGGACCCATCTATTTAGCCACATCTTTCCAGAAAGCAGAGAGTGTTTTTTGTTTGAAGTATTATGTCTTTAACAGTTATAAACTAATACAGCTTTCTAGGTTTTTACATGTGTAAGTGATTTACTTGAGTTGACATTTTGAATAGATGTGAGTTGCAAAGGGAAAGAACGTGTATAAGCAAAAACCTAACAAATTATTGTTAGCTTTTCTTCTGCGGGAATCAATGACATCGTTGATTCAATGGACAAAGAGAATTCCAATGACGTCAATGATTTATTAGTTGAACTTCTTAAGCAGCAATTCCAATCAGGAATGCCACCACATTTGTTGAAACTGTAATTTGGCGCATTAATAAAGCTGCTTAGAAACTTGAATTCAAGTAAAGGTCTTTTGACTGGCACGAGAGTGGAAACAAAGACACCTTACTCCAATAGCATCGATTTTGAAATCATCGATGGTAACTACAAAGGTGAACGTATTTTAATTGCACGAATTATTCATCAACCAAGCTAATCCAGCCTTCCATTTTCGCATGCTACGACGTCAATTTCCAATCTACAGAATTTTAAGGGTTTAATGTCTAGAAATATCGGTTTGAAGAGAGACTTAAGTTTACTTGACGACTTAAACCTATTTGTTTAACCCTTATATGTTAATTCTTATCGTTGCTTTAGAAGTTGAAAATATAATTAGCATTTGTAAAATCTCTAACACTTTAAATACAGGGTGTTTTCACTATAGGTAGTCACCTCAAAGAATCAGTCACACTGTATTTTGTAATACACTCTATTTAGAAACATGACAAGTGGTTTACAACGTACCTTAGTTCATAGGAATGTAGCACCATTCCTAATAAATGCTGGAAATGTCCACCGACATCCAAACACACTCGAACACGACGCTACATATTATCGAAGGTCTTCTTCAGCATGTCCTCATCAATAGTCCGGATTGCAGCACTGATGTTGCTTTATACGTCTTCTAGCGTGCGAGGCTTATTGCTGTAAGGATGACACTTCAAAATAACCCCATAAGAAAAACTCGGGAGGAGTCAAATCGGGTGAACGAGGTTCCAGGTCACAGAAGAAAGAGAAAATTTTACTCATACTCAGGTGGGTCGTGTGGCATGTCGCTCCATCTTGTAGAAAAAACCCCGTTGTAAAATCAATCATCGGTTGATTGGTCCACAAATTGCCTGAAAATGTTTATACAGGGTGATTCAGAACTCATGAGACAAACTTTAAGGGGTGGTAGAGCACACTGCAACAAACATTTTTGTATAGGAATGTATGGGCGCAAATGACGCGTTGAGGCACAAACACAAGAAATAGACATGAAAGGAAACATAAATTGTGTACTTACAGCATCGTTGACTAGTGCTTCTTTAAAGCAATGTTTGCAATAATTGCTCAAAATTGCGTCCACCAACAGTAATACATGCGTGGCAGCGTCGACATACCAAGAACGATTTTCTGTGAATGTGTGGACGAGTATTGTGAACGACTTCCTGCTTGGTCTATATCTACTACCAACATGACGACTCGATGGCAGATGTTATCGTATTTTTCGGAAAGAGGTTTCACCAGAACTGCTTCAAGATGTACCGCTGGCCGTCCGACAAGGACTGTGATTTCAGCATGATGGGGCGCCAGCACATTTGAGCATTAATGTGCGTAATTACCTGGATGCCACTTTTGGGGCGCGATGGATTGACCGTGGTGGATCAGTCCGTTGGCCACCCCGATCGCCCGATTTACCGAGCCTGGATTACTTCTTATGGGGACATCTGAAGGTCCTCGTTTACGAGACTCCAGCTGACTCTGTTGAGGACCTCGTCGCTCGAATATCCGTTGCGGCCAGACGTGTGCGAGAAATACCTGGCATCTTTGAAACTGTACGCCAATCACTCCGTCGACGCTGCCACGCATGCATTACGGGTCTGGTTCATTTGCCCGACGTTTACTTCACCGAAGGGTCACTTGACCGAAAATCACTTCACCGAAGGGTCACTTGATCGAAAGGTACATTTCACCGAAGGGTCACTTGATCGAAAAGTTCATTTCACCGAAAGGTCTCTTTACCTAAAAGTTCATTTCATCGAAAGGTCATTTCACCGAAGGGTCAGTTTATCGAAAACGCTAGATTTCATTACAGGATCTGTTGAAGCATGGTGCAAGTTTGACAGACAGACCACCGAAACGTTAGGGGATCATACTAAAATTGCACTTTTGATTTCTCCGTGTCACAGAGAACGCAAAGATTTAGTTTTAAGGCAAAAATAATTAATTTTAAGTCCCTATGACTCGGCCTAGGCCTTTTAGCAAGTTTTATCATGTTCATACGTTTTCATAAAAATCATGTTCAGTGCTCATGTTCATAAATAGTTTACATGAAAAGTCAAGTTAATAACGTTGCACATTTATTCAGGCAAAAAAGAATCAATATTAGGGCCGTAGGCCTCGCTTAGGCCTTTTTAGCAAATTTTAACCGTGCGTGCTCATGTTCATAAGGTTTACATAACAACTCAAGTTAATGATGTTGTACACTTATTTAGGCCAAAAGAATCAGTCATAAAGCCCACGGCCTCGGCTTAGGCCCTTTTAGAAAATTTTAATCCTGCATGCTCATATTTATAAGGTTTACATAAATTGTCAAGTTAATAATGTCGCACATTTATTCAGGCAAAAAAGAATCAATATTAGTGCCGTAGGCCACCTTGAGCCTTTTTTAGCAAATTTTAACGGTGCGTGCTCATGTTCATAAGGTTTACATAAAAAATCAAGTTAATGATGTTACAAATTTTTTCAGGCAAAAAGAATCAATTTTAGGGCCCTGGGCCTCCGCTTAGGCCTTTTTAGCAAATTTTAATCGTGCGTGCTCATATTTATAAGGTTTACGCAAAAAGTCAAGTTAATAATGTTGCACATTTATTCAGGCAAAAAAGAATCAGTCTTAAAGCCCTAGGCCTCCGCTTAGGCCTTTTTAGCAAATTTTAATCGTGCGTGCTCATATTTATAAGGTTTACGCAAAAAGTTAAGTTAATAATGTTGCACATTTATTCAGGCAAAAAAGAATCAATATTAGGGCCGTAGGCCCTTAGGCAAACCTTTGTAGCAAATTTTAACCGTGCGTGCTCATGTTCATAACGTTTACATAACAACTCAAGTTAATGATGTTGTACACTTATTCAGGCCAAAAGAATCAGTCTTTAAAGCCCTAGGCCTCGGCTTAGGCCTTTTTAGAAAATTTTAATCCTGCTTGCTCATATTTATAAGGTTTACATAAAATGTCAACTTAATAATGTCGCACATTTATTCAGGCAAAAAGAATAAATTTTAGGGCCTAGGCCTCCGCATAGGCCTTTTTAGCAAACTTTAATCGTGCGTGCTCATATTTATAAGGTTTACGCAAAAAGTCAAGTTAATAATGTTGCACATTTATTGAGACAAAAAAGATTCAATTTTAGGGCCCTAAGCCTCGGCTTAGGCCTTTTTAGGAACTCTAAACGAATTTCGCGAAAACGTTCCATGTAAGCCAAGCGAGAATTGTGCTTTAATTTGAAGAAATTAATTGCCGATGATCCGAGGTACACTTGGTTTGAGGGAACTGTACCCCGAACTTCCGTAGTATTATATTCTGTGCCGCTGGAGTCTGTCAGTGTATCCAGGATGTTCCCCTTGAAGTGTCTGCGAAGTCCGTGAGCTTTGGGAGGGGCTTTCCCCAAAATGTTAAAATGGACGTAGAGCTGTAAACATTAGAACCTTGCTTTATATAATGATTCTGTACACGATCACGAATTTTCAGGAGGGTGGGACGAATTCACCCTCCCCCAAGTTTCTAAGAGCGCAGACAGGTGTTCAAGGTAAGGGATTTGCTCGCAATTTCTATGCTTCATGTTGTGTTTAGTGCCAAACTATGTATGCCCTTCCCCCTCCCCCAGAAATTTGGTGAAGTCTGTAAAAGGGATACGAGGTGCTTGGTTTTGAGGGCTCTACCCCCAACTTCCGTAATTTTATATTCTGGACCTCTGGAGTCGGTCATCAGTGTATCCTCGATGTTACCCCTGAAGAGCTCTTGGAAACGGGGGGGGGGGGGGGGTTCACTCCACATTCCTGAAAATTCGTGGTCGTGTACAGAATCATTATATAAAGCATGGGTCTAATGTTTACAGCTCTACGTCCATTTTAACATTTTGGGGGAAAGCCAACCCCCAAGATGACGGACCTCGCGGACGCTTCAAGAGGGAACATCCTGGATACACTGACAGACTCCAGCGGCCCCGAACATAATATTACGGAAGTTGAGGGTACACCCTCCCAAAACTAGGTGTACCTCGGATCCTCGGCAATTTTTTCTTCAAATTAAAGTGCAATTCTCGCCTCGCTTGGCTTACATGGACCGTTTTCGCGAAATGCGTTTGGAGTTCCCAATTCAGTTCTCAATATATGCCCAGAAACGGCAATCTGTAACCCCCCCCCCCCCCTCTTGATTTTTTTAACTTGACATTTTATGTAAACTTATGAACAAGCAAGATTAGAATTTTCTAAAAACGCCTAAGCTAAAAAAAAAAAAAAAAAAAAAAAGCCTAAAGGGCAATAAAATTTATTCTTTTTTGCCTGAATAAATGTGCAACATTATTAGCTGGACATTTTACGTAAACCTTATGAATATGAGCACGCACGATTAAAATGTTCTAAAAAGGTCTAAACCGAGGCCAAGGGCCCTAAAACTGATTTTTTTTTTTGTCTGAATAAGTGTGTTTACATAACAACTCATTAACTTGAGTTGTTATGTAAACTTCATGAATATGAGCTCGGGGGATTAAAATTGGGCAAAAAGGCACAGGTCTATCTATGACTTATAATTAATTACTTAAGAGCAAAACTGAAGACTAAGGAAAAACTTTAGAATTTAAACGAAGGTTGCAAAATAACCTGAAAATCAAAACGCGCAACGCAGCAGTTTCTTCTTCTTTTGATGAAAGAAGAAGGAATTTCGAAATTCCTTCTTCTTTTGATGAAAGAAGAAGGAATTTCATTCTCTAGAAAACTTTCTAATAGTATATTAATGTGGTAATTGAAGTCCAAATTGTTGCTGCAAATTCTTGAAATTCTTAGGACCTGAAATTAGTACATTCTCAAGCTCTCTTCCCTGTTTTTGGGTTCTAGGTTTTATAAGTGCAATGTTTGTACTTCATGTACTTTTTCTCTGTCGTTTTTTAGCTTTTCAGCTTTTAGGCATTGGTTTGTCTGTTAACATTTTTGCGGGTTTTAACTCTTTCTTTTCTCTGTAACTTTGAGCGTCTTTTGGGGTACCTAGGAACAGAAGCTGGCTAAGCTTGTTCCTTTTCTATGCGCTGTCTATGCGCTGTTTTTCAAAGTAGTTAAGTTCTTAATAACTAATTAATTATGCACTTAAAGCACTGCTGAAATACTTTGTACATATTGCAACTAACTGTTTAAGGTATATAACTTTCACAAAGTTTTCTTTAGTTAAATTATTATCTTTAACTTATTCTCGTTTTCGTGCTGTCATAAGTCGTAGAGTAGGGGTTTTAGACTCAAGTTTTCTTTCAAAAATCTGTTCGTTAAAAATTAATATTTCCTTTTTTAATTGCAATTTAAAAATTTGGATTTCTTTTGCATTGATTTTCAGGTTTAAATTCTCTCTCAAACGAACCTGGAATTTCGTTATGGCTGAAAATCGTTTCTAATTATTATGTCACTCTCACAGCTTGAGTTCTCTTTAATCTTCTTCTCTCTGTTTAATAGTAACAGATGAAGAGCATGGGTCGAGCCAGGAAGGTTAATGGATGCAAGCGAAATTGTTAACTAGTGCTAGGTCATGCAACTCTACGGAGGACATGACATATATATATTTGTTAAACTATTTTAGGTGGGAATGTTACTTGCATCTATGGCCTTGCAGAAACCCATTTCCAACTAGGTCTTTGTGGAAGTGAGAAAATGCAGAGTTTTTGCCGGTCCTTGATAAAGCCAAGGCTCAGTATTCTCGACACCTTCTACATTCAGTTGTTTTATTTTATTTTTTTATCTTTTCTCCTTTTACTCACACAGGTAGATACATAACCTTTTTTATGTTGTACTAGGTGTGAGTCAAAATTATATTTGTATTTTTTTGCTTAGGTATCTTCTTTATAGATTATAATTAATGTTATATTTCGAAAAACCTACTTATGGGGAGGTGTTTAAAAGAAATTAAAAGTGTATTTTTTATACAATCCAATAATGTTTAGGTGACCAGTTTTTTAAAAACCAGCACCATACTCCAACAGATCTATAACAACAAAATTCTAAGTTTTCGATAAACTGACCATTCGGTGAAATGATCTTTCGATATAATGAACTTTTAGGTAAAGTAATCTTTCGGTGAAATGAACTTTTCGATCAAGTGTCCTTTCGATGAAATGAACTTTTAGGTGAAGTGATCTTTCGGTGAAATGAACTTTTCGGTCAAGTGACCCTTCGGTGAAATGTACCTTTCGATCAAGTGATTTTCGGCGAAGTGATTTTCGGTCAAGTGACCTTTCGGTCAAGTGAACGATACCCATGCATTATTGTTGGTGGACGCAATTTTGAGCAATTATTGTAAACATTGCTGTAAAGAAGCACTTGTCAACGATGCTGTAAGTAAACAATTTATGTTTCCTTTCATGTCTATTTCTTGTGTTTGTGCCTCAACGCGTCACTTGCGCCCATACATTCCTATACAAAACATGTTTGTTGCAGTGTGCTCTACCACCCCTTAAAGTTTGTCCCATGAGTTCTGAATCACTCTGTATATGACGCTGAGTTTTCTACGCTCCTGAAAAAATAGGGTCCAATTACTTTGGTTCGGGACAGAGCACACCAAAAACCGACTTTTGCAGGATGTAAAAATGTTTCGTGTAATTCATGTGGATTATCTGTAGCCCAGATGAGAGAGTTTTGGAAATTGACATCCCCGTCCAAATGAAACTATGCTTCGTCAGTGAACCATGTGAAATACAAAATGTTTGGAATTGTGGGTAAAAATGTCAGGGACCAGTGACAGTTTGACAAATGGTTTTCAAGATCCAGTTCTTGCACAGCATGTCACACGGTACGGATGAAACAACGCTTTCTTCGCGGTTCTTTGGCAGATGGAAGCAGAATACCCAGTTTCTTGAGACAAACGTCGTAGTAACTTCTTCGGTGATGCCAGCAGCCTGTGCTTCATCTCTTCGATTTTTCTTCCGCTAGAGGAGGACGTCCGCAACTATAAGGGTTCAAAAAACTGTCCGTGGTTTCAAATGTCTTCGCTAACCTGGCGATTTAGTGTTTTTCTGGTGCTTTTAACCCTCCAAACTTCTCCAGGAATTCAAACTGTGTTACCTTTATAGACTTTGTTATCCAATAACTTTTCAAAATAAACACCAGCTGCGCAACGGTATACACAGACATCCTGAACGATGTTCAACGACACACTAAAGCACGCAGATTGACTGCGGTCAGAATTAGCGTGCGCGGCCATCTGGTAGGGTGACGTCACAATGAGTTATCAGGAAAATCGCTCCCGTGCATTTCCCAAGGATCAAGGCACTTTTAAACCTAACGTCGTGTTTCTATGTGGAATGGGAAGAAAACAATAGTCAGTTGTTGGGGACACTACCTAGTAAAACTCCTGTAGGAAAAACCATAGTCTAGAAAAATAACTATGGTCCTGTGTGGCAACTTGTCTACAAAAGCACGCACTACCTTGCAATATTATATTTATATGCAATGTAAACGCTTCAGCAAAAGTATTACTAACTCATTTCCTTTTTATTCTATTCTTATCATAAATAGCACGTCAAGACGACATGCTGAAGACAATGCACAAATACAAAGATAATAAATACAATAATTCGAAGGATTAGTTCACTATTGCTGAACAACTAGAGCTCGCTGTAACAAGCATCATCCATTAAACTTTAAACGTACAATTCTTATCGCTCTTGCAATCTCTTATCTGTCTTCACCTAACAGAAGCAAAACATATCGTACTCAACACAACTCATACACCTTATTAAACTTCGCTTACATTTGATGACCACTGACTCATTTTCTGGTTTACTACTTTGAAAAACTCGTCGGAAGGAATAATGCGTCACGTTTAGGAAAGCGTTTAACGAGAAGAAACCAAATTTACGTGAAAACACGCAGACACTCAAAAGGAAGGTTAACTTATAGGTATACGGAACAAATCACATTAGCATTTGAGATGACTATTAATAAATCGTAAGAACAAACTTTTTTAGTTATTAATAAATGGGGTTCGCACGTATAATTAGTATCGTGAAAATTATTAAGCATTTTCGCTTTCCGTCCCTTGTTCGGTCGCACATCTATCTATCTATCTATCTATCTATCTGTCTTCTGATGAAAGCAAGTACAGTCTGAAAAGTGAAAATTATAAAAAAAAAAAAAAAAAAAAAACCATTGAAAACGTTGTCAAGAAGTGGATTTTATTCTTGTCTGAATGGGCTGGTCTTGATGTCTGTTAATCGAAATATTGAGATCAATTCAGATGTCATCTGCAGATTCGGAAATTGTGAAAAATCGTCGCATTATTTTGTAACGACATATATTCAACAGTTTTGTGGTTCCTTTACATTATTCCTTCCTTTTTTTTTCTACTTTTATTTTTTCAGCTCTTTTTAAATGACAGCAATCTCATTTTGTTACACAAGTTAATATTTTAGTGTTGTAGATTTCTGCTTCTCTTTTCCATTTATTAATACTCAAGATAAGCACTACTTGTGAAGACACAACACTTTAATAGTTCCTAACCGAACATTACTATACAACTAACGACATAGCTTGTTAGCCTAACTGCAATAAACCCAATATAACATAAACATAAGCTTAACTATATGGTACGTCTGTCGTGTTCGTTGCGACTGAGCTTTCTGCGCTCTGACGTTGTTTTGAAACAGTACGTGCCTTCAAAGCACGCCGCAAACTCGTTCGCTACGTGACGTATTATTACACGCGACATCTTCGATAATTACGTATAAACTACAACATTTCCTTCTCTCCTTAAAAAGAAACACAACACATGTGAACAATCAAACAGTCTCTGCGATAATAGTCTTTGATTACAAAACTAAACGTTCCGGAGGTTTACGAACCCGACTCGAGCGGCGTAATGTCGGAGTTGATGGTAACTCACGTTCCGTGAATTGCTCTTGATCCAAAAACACTTCTTCACGTTGTTCGTCAGGCTCCTGTTCTAGCGGAGCAGATGCGGAAGGATACTCTTGAAGTGTCTCAGGTTCATTCTGTAGGGTCTTCTCTGGATCCATACATATTCCGTACGGCGTCGCTGCATTTCGCACTTGGTGCAGGTGGCGGAACTAACTTCCAGTTGGCGTACTTACCTCCACCATGACATTTCCCACGGGTCCGATCACGGAATCCAGACAGGTCCATGTCCAAAATTCCTTACACAGACTCTAGCACCTGTTTTAAAAGCGTCCGCAGGACTATAAGTTGGTGGCAATTCGGTGTGATTCTCTCCCGGGCGAACTATATCAAGTCGACTCGTCAGAGGACTTCCTAACATAACCACAGATGGTGAAATGCCAGTACTGGGCAGAGGTACAAGGCGGTAATTGAACAGGAAACGCTCAGGGCGTTCTTTCAAGGTACCTCCCGAAATATTGTTTAGTGCTGTTTTTACTGTTTGCACAGCACTCTTGGCCAGACCATTTGATTTCGGATGAAATGGTGCAGTTCTTATATGCTTGATACCATTATGCACTATGAAAGAATGGAATTCACCACTAGGAAATGATGTGCTATTTTCACTTACTGTACTTTTACGTAGGCCAAAACGTGAAAATAGAGTTCTGAAAATTGCAATAGTAGCTGAAGATGATGATGGAACGGGCGCAACTTCCAGCCACTTTGACCCGGCATCCATTATAACCAGTAAAGTTTGACCTTCGAGCGGTCCTGCATGGTCAATACGTAATCTCTCCCTAGGAGATTTAGGAATAGGCCAGGGCACCTGCTTCGCAGAAGAAAGGGATGCCTTTTCTTGGCAGGCACTGCAGTTCTAGACCTGTGCCTCTATGTCTTTATCAATACCAGGTCACCATACTGATGAGCTTCCCATTACTTTTTTCGGCCATCCACGCAAGATGTACTGCTTCACCCGACATAGCAATTGATTATTTAATATAGCCGTTTTAAACTGGTGTGAAGTAACAGGACCATCATCAACCTGTTCCAACAGAAGAACCAACTCTGCTGGTAGCTGAGGCTCAGATTCCTGTACAGGTAAAGGTAAACAGCTACAAGCATCAGCATTGCCATTTGAGTTTCCTTTGCGGTATTTGATTCTGTATGCACAAGCAGACAACGTCAAAGCCAAGCGTTGAATGCAAGCGGCTGCCACAGATGACAATGGCTTATCCTCTGAAAGTAAGCTCACTAATGGGCAGTGATCTGTCACAAGTGTGAATTTTAGCCCCAGAAGATAATTTCTGAAGCGGACCACTCCAAAAACAAGAGCCAAGGCCTCCTTTTCTATTTGACTATAATTTTTCTCTGCTTTTGTCGGTGCATGAGAAGCAAAAGCTATCGGCCTTTCGGTTCCATCAATCTGGTGCGATAAAACAGCACCTAGGCCATAAGGACTTGCATCGCACGCCAAGATTACTTCTCTGTCGTTATCAAAATGCACAAGCACAGAGGAGTTTCTTAGGACTTGTTTAGCTTTGAGGACAGCATTCTCCTCTTTTGCTGACCATTTTAATGGTTTATTACGCTCCAGCAGCTTATATAACGGTGCTAATAGTGTAGCCATTGAAGGTAGAACCTTTGAATAATATGTCAACAAGAAAATGAAAGAACGAAGCTGGTCAACGTTTGAGGGAGCCGGAGCTTTCTCTATCGCTCCGAGCTTAGATTCTACTGGATGTAGACAATCCCGGTCAATACGATGATCCAAATATTCTACTGAAGGTTTCATAAATTCACATTGGCAGTGTGCAACTTTGCACCTGCATCTTCCAGTCTATTAAGGTGGACGTCAAATAATTTTGCTTCCTATACTTCCAACGGAAAAACTTCTGTACACATTTTCTTCACAATTAATGCGTTCACAAGGATGATAATTTGAACATCGATTAAAATAGCTTCATTTTATAACTTGGAATACTTAATATTTTCTAAATCGTAACCATAATTATGCAATCCAACGTTTGTTTGTCTACTGACGTCATCAAAGTACAGGTCGCGCCATCTATTTTCTGGTTTCAACACCACCAAAGGAAAAGTTATTGATTTTCAATATAATTATGGTTATGTTTTAGAAAATATTGAGTATTCCATGAAGCTATTTTAAAGCTGTCTTTGAATGAGTGTTAGGCTTCATCTTCTGCGATAGATGGTGCAAAATATCACTCCTTGGGCGTGGCTTTTACGTCTTAAGGGATTGTCCAAGAAGTTGGCGCCAGCGAATGACTGAAGACCTTACCATATTCAGAATGGAAGCGGTCTCTCGTTGGCTCCACAATGAAAAGACAAAATACGCGCTGTTACGTTTTAACCAATGACATTGTTTGTGGGAGGAGCTTAGGAGATAGGCGTAGTTTCTCTCTCAAATTCAAGTGTCTTCTGGTAATGTACACATTTTCTCTTCAAAAATGAACGTACAGTAGAATTTAAGATGATCTATAGAAGACAAGATTCCAATCTCACTTCAGTGCCCATTCTTTGATTTCTATTTGGCCTAGATAATGAAAAAAATCAGACAGAAATGAGAGATTTCGTTTCTTCCACACAGAAACACTGTCAAGCTAACTTCTAGCGCTATCTAGTGCCAAATTGGAATACTTTGTAGAAAGAAAAATTGAATTTAAAAAAAATTCTAACACATTTTTCGGGAAAATAACTGCTACACGTATTAGATATGGGTCGTTTTTATTTGTGCTCAAAATTTCAAACTCTACAAAGTAATAGTTTTCGAGAAAATGTGTACAAAAGAATTTGCATTACAGATATAGGACAGAATTTCTGTTACACTCATTCAAAGACAGCCTTAATCGATGTTCAAATTTTCATCCTTGGGAACGCATTCATTGTGAAGAAAATGTGTACAGAAGTTTTTCATTGGAAGTATGGGAAGCAAAATTACTTGATGTCCACCTTAAGTACTTGGTCTAAATTATACAAATGCTGACTGTTGTTTTCCCCTGTCACGAGCAGGTCATCTAAATAAAACGAGGCGTCACGTTATCCTTGTAACAGTTTATCCATAAAGGAAGGATATATGGAGAAGACACTGGCTGTATTAAGCTGAAACTCATGACGTCATGAAGTCGACTGCAGCGCACCAGTGACCTAAAACAGAACTACAGTTGATTGACAGCTGGTTTTCTAGGTAACACCCACGAACCACGTGATTTTTGTTCGTTAATGTCATGTTTTTTACTTTGACTGTTGACTTTGCCTTGTAATCCGGCAGTGTTGAAGATTCTTTTTGGTTTTCATTTCCTCTAGCGTTCTAATAAGTGGTATTATTTTGCTTATTACTTACTGATCGTATACTTTTCCTTACAGAATTCATAACTTTTGGGTTTTTACGTGTCTGTTGTTCATTTGATTGTTTCTTCCATACCCACTCTGCTTCGCTTTCAATTCTAATTTGTATTCAATTGTCATCTGCTTCGACATCTACGTTATTGGCATCGTTAGCTTTTTGGCTTATCTTTTTATTACTCGGCATTTGTGTAGCCTGTATTTCCATAATTAGCCAACATTTGTGAAAATTATTTTCCATCTTCGTAATTTTTTTGTTATTTGTGAAGTAAAGGCATGTCTTCCAAGATGGTGCGGTGGCGCTGCTGTCGCCTGCGCTGGGTTGCCGTAGCAACTATTGCCGACGTTACGGGGTTATGCCACATTTTGCTTCTGTTTTAGGTCCGTGGGGGCGCCACTTTCTATGGCAGGAGTTTCCATGGGCTCCTATGTCTGTTTCCACTCTATAGATCCTTCCTTTATGAGTTTATCTATCAATAATGTTGTAGCCTTTTGCTTCTCTTTTCTATTTATTAATACTCAAGATAAGCACTACTTGTGAAGACACAACATTTTAATAGTTCCTAATCGAACATTACTATACAACTAAGGACATACATTAGCTTGTTAGCCGAACTGCAATAAACCCAATATAACATAAACATAAGCTTAACTACATGGTACGTCTATCGTGTCCGTTGTGCCTGAGCTTTCTGCGCTCTGACGTTGTGTACGTACCTTCAAAGCATCATTTTCTTATCAGATTTCGAAAAGTACAGTAAACTTTGTGTTATCAGGCATCAATGCGGGGAATGGTTGTTAATATCAAGGAAAAACTAACCATTGAAAAAGGTCGTGGCCCGGGAAAGAAAAAAGTTTGGAACAGCAGTACAGTAATGACAGGTTCATGGATGTCACAAACCTGTCATTACTCATGAAGTGGCGGTAAATTTCATTCTCTGCCTCCTTCCATCCCTACGCACATCGCAGGAATCAAACTAACCTCCACCAAGCACGAGGAAATAGGTGAGAACGTTCTCAACCTAAACATGTGCTTTATGCTTTCATTTCCCATTTCGCACCCCCCCCCCCATTTCTTTCTCAAATGACTACACGCTAACTGAAGTTTGCAAATCTCACTCCTCACCCATGTCAACAGGCAACAGGCTACCACATATTGGGATATCGGATGTAATTCATCTTCTACCGACGCCACTTCCTCCCCTTTCCCTCTCCGGCTATTTAGACCAAAAGCGAAACCAGAGCAGCATGACTTGAGCACTCTATCTCCGGCTCTTCTGTCGCCGCTTTGGACCTTGTGATCTATGGAGTTTCAAATTCGAGATGCCGTCACTTACTGCGCTCTCACATTTCTAAAGACAACCCATCCCAGTCTGGCATCTTGATGTTAAAAAGAAACAATAAACTACAATTTCAACTGCCATTTTTTTTTCGTTTCTCTCAACACGATGAAGAAATAAATGAATAAGGGATCTCAAAAATACCTGTTAATAGAAGAAATTCCGATTAATAAAGTGCCAGACACAGTTTCCTGTACTTCTATAAATTTGTTCCTGCTGACCAGTGGATACAGTGAGAAAAAAAAATGCCCTTCTGAAGTAAGGTTTATCAAAGGAAATAACAGAAACAATTTGAAAAAAAAAAAAAAAGGTAATGGTGACCCCTGTTAAAATTTCGGGGTGGAGGCTGGGCGCTAAAAAACCCTTCCCGGGATACGGCCAAGCGCACGGCCCCCGGTAACTCTAAATCCGCCACTGCTTGTACAACCAATTACGTCGGTTTTGGAAATTGGAAATTCTAGGTATCAGAGCTACGCAAGACATTTGCAGATACTACAGGAATTTCACAACCTTTTTTTTTTTTAAGTTTTGTTTCTTCCTGTAATGATATTTTAGTATATCTTCTGAACCACATCAAAATACAACGTACAGTCTATTTATCTCAGCTGTCTCATTTAATGCCTTTTTTTGTTCAAATACGAACTACGCAAAAAATTCAGAAGCCATTGCCCACTTGAGGGTGGTCATCCCGAAAAGGAAAGGCATCAGTTCCGTCGTCGCTTTCTGCGGAAGGAGAAAACCAAATAAAACAAACAAAGTTTGTGAGATCATTCTCAGCCATATTGCTTTCTGTGAGTCCCTACGCCAAGCGGGTACTTTCCAGAAGGACCTGCATCTTACTGTGCATCACGTCATTACAGAGTGAGCTCCCGGAACGTGGGTGCCAAGGGGATGAAGAACAAATACGCTAGAGTCGCGAGGGAAAGAGAAGAATTTGACGGGGGAAAAACTTATCGCACTTGGGAACAGAACCTGCCGCTCGCAATTATTTTCTACAGCATCCGGGATCTTGCTGATGACTCTTTCAACGCGGCAGTAAAATTCTTCACCTTGTTCTACTCTCAGATCAAACAAGCAACAATTCAAAGAAAGGGAAAGTGGTTCTCTGAGGAATGAAAGAAATGGCATGCGTTTTTCAATTACAGCAGTGTTTCAAGAAACTCCATGTCTTTATGAACTGCAAGAGAGATATTTCTTTACCTTTCCGCTCCATTTAAAAGTAGACTCATTTAGTTTTATGAAAAGTTAAAACGCTTTGCTTTATAAGAACAGAGCAATTGCTTTCTGGTGGTTTTTGCTGTTAGTCGAAGAAGCGTCAATTTTTCCTGGATAATGGTCTTATGGTAGTTTTTAGCGTTATTGTTACCCGGATATCATCCGGAATATCGTGCAACATTGGAGGACCACGATTTCGTAGGTTTAAGTTCCGGAGAGGGGGCCTACAAATTATTCCATGCAGGAAATCAAACCATTCACCAAATAATTCCTACAGTATATCACGCAGTACGAGGAAAAAGTCAAACCCGGAGAGGGTTACCGAGTAGAAAATTCTAAGAGCCGGGAAGATGGGAAAGAAAGCCCAGGAAGCATAAAGCAGACAGGCAACCTAAGAGGAAAATTATGAGCTTCAATTGCTTATTTATTCTTAGCACTGGGAATTATAAGGTTCGTGTTTCATAATTATTCTAAGCCCTGGCTGAACAGATTTCCTTCTTTAGGAGGACATTCCTATTTTTATTTCATTATACTTTTAATTTTCTGCTTTTTAATTTTTTTGGTTCTCGAGCTCGCTGAGAGTCAAGTAGGGATAGGCTCGACCTCCCGCCCCCCCTTCGTTAGTAAAGCGAAAACTCGTAAGGAAGTTACAAGGAACAATGCTTCACAAGTAGAGATGGTACGCGCTCAGAAGAGGGGGCGGGCCATTAACTTACCCATCTTCTTTTGAAGGAAGCACGTTCTCAGCAACGTTAACAAGGGAACGAGTAGAGCATATTTCTCGCAGAGGGCGTAACTGGTTGACACCAACAGCAAAAAGGGTCACACAGGAAACGACGACGAAGATCTCATGCAACTCGGAGATCCCGCTGAGAGAGTTGACAAGAGAAAGGAATATACATCTTCCAGAAAACTCCAAGCACTCACCTTTTGCCGACGAATCACAGGGATCCCATTTAGGGATGTAAACCAATGCCGAAATGAGAGGAGGAGGTACCTGCCAATGAGGGGTGAGGAATTTGGGGCATGGTGAAGAAAACCCAACCCCTTCGAAAATAGACGGACACGGGAGAGAAGTTTTTGAGATTATTCCAGAGAGAGAGTCAAGTTTGAGAGCGGAGACTGGTCAAGTCGGGGTCAGGAGAGCAAGGTTCGAGACAGAAGTCTCGTCGAGACGAAAATGGGAGATTGAAAAAAAGGGGTCCCACGCCAGACGGACAACTACGAAAATGTTATGAGATCGAGAGAAGTTTTAGAGGACAGAAAGGACTCAGCATTCAACTACGAGATGTTATGAACGACAGAGACTCGAGATGGGAGACCGGATAGAACTGCGATCTTTTACTAACTAGCGAACTTACACGAACTTTAGCGGGACCAGATCAGGCCCCAGCTATAGAATTTTACGCCTACAAGTATTACTGGACACCAACGAAAGGATTCTGTCAGAAAAGGATTGGGTGAGATTTTCCTGAATTCCAATATCTCATTAGCATGATTATGCATGATCTTGTCTCCTATACATCCTCGGTAGGAAAGTTAATTTTCTCTTGCAAGTGCTAAATTTATAAAAGTTTTCTTATATCGGCGAAATGTGAGCTTCAGAATAAGAGTACAAATTTAAACGGCTTAATTAGCTAAATATATGACTTGGTTTAAGTTAGAAGAATTCTTCATCGATCCATGTACTTATTTTAAGGAATCATTATCTAAAATAAATTATTTTGTATTGAAATTTACCAGAGTATCTCAAATCTTTATAACTTCTAATGAGCAGGGCCTGATTTACACCTAGGCACGCAAGGCACATGCCTAGGGCCCTCAAATTGAAAGGGCCCCAAAATCTTGGTTAAAAAAAAAACTTTCCCTTTTTCAAAATATTTATACGTGGTAGATGTGATGTGGAGTAACTATATATAAATCGCTGGCAAAACACAAGCAAGTACTTGCAATATAATATGTGTATTGTAACGTATACTCTAGATTCAGTTTCTTTTTGATTTTACAATCTCTTGTTATTTTATTTTTCTATGCAAATTATCTTCTCACTTAACGAGATGTTGCTTCTCCCGCTGAATTATATGTGGCAACGAGTGTAAGTCATGACGTGGTGGTATGCAGTATATATAGGCGCACTCAAGTATACCAAAGAGTTTCGTTTTATATGTGATAGGTTCTTCCTGATTATTGATATGCGATTTACCTACGTTTCTACGATATTACGATAGTACGAAAGTTCGGGCTATCAGTAGTTGTGTTATTTTGGAGTGTGTATTTGAGTAATACCAGGAGCTCCCCAATAAAAGGTTAAAAGTGAGTACGTTTTCTTAGTTCATTTTATTGTCAGACCTCTGTCTGGCCGTTAAGTCTATTTCATCGAGTGTTTACGTTAAGTTCAGGGTATATTGTGTTTACCGCTCTAATAAGGAGCCTTCAAGGTACTAATGTACTAAAACCGAAATTATATTACTGATATTCAAGATAATGAGGAACAGTGAGTAAAAATTAAATTCCATATTCTTGGAATTTATTGCACGTGCGTGTCTTACCTAAACAAACTCTAGCACTTTGAAGATTAAGCACACTTTAGCTACGTCAAGTAACGTTTCAATAACCCTAACGTGACTTAACGTAAGCTTTCCTGCACTACACGTCCAGCCGGAGAATTTTATTCATTATAGTATTTCTAGTTAATATCAGTAACATTTTCCAGATAATTTGGGGAGGGTTTTTGTGTGAGATTAAACAAAAAATTGTCATGTTGTGTAATAAAAACTAGCAGTATGTGTATGTTTGTAATTATGGCTTACTAAGATCAACTATATACTTCAATTTTAAATACTGCATGGTTCTGAAGCAATTTTTAAACATTTTGACATTTTAGCTCCCAAAAGTTATATTTGAAAAATCTTTGGACTTAATTCGGGCAGGGTTTGAATCCCCCCAAACCTCTCTCTTAAATACACCCCTGGTTAATATGGTAATAGTATAGTTTTGGACACACCTGGCAAAAAATCCAATGTCCAATTGAATTTTACCCGTCATATGGCTTAGTCACACACAACTGTTTCATCGATGAAGGTTCAAGTCTTTTCAGATGCAAATCAGTAGAACAGCATAAAAATCTAGGAGAAAATATTTTTACCAGGTACTACCGTAATTTAATGTCAGTCTTATAAATGTATATTGTGTTTATTAAATTATTACGCTGGATTGTAATACAGTCGCCCAAAATGGTCACACTACCTACTCGACTCCGTAAAGTAAATGTCGAGTGAAGGGGGCCTCGTTTTGCGTTGTGCCTAGGGCCCAATTCTGTGTAAGTCGCGCCCTGCTAATGAGTGAATCTTTGGCTGTTTACACAAGAAATCCTAAACTAAAATAATCTCCAAGGTTCTCGATAGAATAGAAACTCCCAGATTTGAGCAAGTTAATGTTTCACATTTTAGCAAACCCAGTCACCGGATAAAATTCCCAATCTAACATCATGAGTTTCTTAAACTATAAACGGCATATGGTGGAATATGGGTTTCCCATGTTCTCCCATATGAAACACAACGCAATACACCCGTCGACCCTGAGCTTGGAGACCCTCAATTAGGGAATCCGACCTCACGGTAGACACCCGTATGCGGAAGATAATGGAGAATAAAGAGTAAACAAAAATATCCGGCCTTTTTCAAGTATCCATCCCACTGCAGCGAATAAGAGGCAGAAGATGGTTCGCCAACCGAGCTAGGGGGCGGTAATATTTATTATGTTGGAAAAGCATTTCCACTTGACTTATTTTTTATCTGTTAATTGCCTTCTGCTGGTTTCTACTTAGAGGTAAATTTAAGAAGCATTTGTATTGTAGCCACAGTAAGGACCCCCTGATGATTTACTAGCACTAAGTTGAAGCACCATTTGCATTCCGACTGGGGAAAACATTCGAAGGTATCTGGCAATAAGATGTATTTATATTCTTCCTTGGAAAATCATTCTTAGATGGTTTCCAGAAGTAAGTTCAGGAAGCATTTGGTTGTTGATTTTTTCCCGTTTGCTTTCTGTCTGTTTCCAGCAGAACTTGAAAAAAAAAGCAAAAAAAAAACATTTCGTTACGTTTGGTCTAATTTATTTTTCCTTTTTAGTTCCTCTTTTATGTAAATTTTGGTTTATTCTCGTTAACCCTTTCTAGTTCAAAATGTTATTTTTGAAACTGGAAACTTTTTTCTGGAGTTTTTGTGGTGTTTTGGGCTTGTAATAAATAAAAATAACATTGAAAACATTTTACAGCATTTTATTCCTCAAATACAAAACTTTGTTTGTAAACAATATTGGGATACAAAAGTTCAAGTTTCTGATAATTTTTCCTCTTTTGTTTTCTTTGATGAACATAAAACCACATCGTTCTTTTCAAAAGAAAATTCTGTTTTGATCTCCCATCTCTGAATATAAGAAAATGTTCAATAGAAATTTTTTTACTTTACATGGAAATCGACAAGGCAGTTTTTTTTTTTTTTGTGTGTGAAGTACAAGATCATATCACATTTTTTGGCACACAACATAGGAAAATCCTGTCTTGCGGTTTTTACAATATTGTTTTAGATAGTTGTCTACCAGCTACAATGGGTTTAGTAAGAATTTGTTCTGTCAGAAGGACTACGAAAATTCAAAGAATATATGTTGTTTTTGAACAACATTGGGCTGGAAAGGGTTAAGAATTTTCAGCCTGAACGCTACATTTTCTATCTCGGCGAATTTGTGTTTGGCAACCTGACGTCAGGTCAAAGAGTAATGGCGTATGCGAAAGCTGACGATTAGAGCTGCTGTTTTGAAATGTTTGGAGGGATTTGATTTGTACGCGTGATCTGATTTGAGGTACTCGCGAATTCACGCTGAGTTGTAGTCAATCACGCTCTCATTAAATGTTTAAGCTTCTTTGGCCGGCTTCGGTGGGGCTGGCGTCTGTTCATTCGTCCGACATGAAGAATGGATGTTATGTTTCTCTTACGGCACTCTCTCTCTCTCTCTCTCTCTCTTTCCTGGAACCAGTGACCCTAAATTAGGGACGGGCGACTGCTTATAACCCATCGAATTGCTCACGGTGGTCGTTAAACACCCTCGTAATAATAAAAAAACAAGAAAGATGACACCGAATTTTCGGGGGTAATAAGCACGTCTTTTGAAGCCGTTCTGACGCAAATTAAAGTTATCAAAGCTATTCAAAGGCAATGGAACCGGTATGGAAAACAATACTATCTGACGGAAGAAAGAAGTTTTTCAATCGGGTTTTAATCCCTCAGATATTGGTGTAAACGGAATCTTGAGCTTACGAACTCTTAGAAAAAGGGTTATCGACAAAAATAAGATGTGACTTTACGTCCCCTGGTGGGAAAACCATGCATTATTTTAGGAAGAAAGAATTCTCAAAAGGTTTATCCACATGAGCGGTATCGATCCAAGAAAAAGAAAATTAAGTCGAGTTTTCAGGAGCCCAGATTTTGCTACAAATACATCAGAAGCAGAAATTAACACCTATGACCCCTGGTGTCCAAACCATTCTTTACAAAACATTAGAAATTACGTGAAAAATATTTTCCATCAGGTCTTGTATGCGATACAGGAAGAATTTTTCAAATCGGAGTTTTAGGAGCAGAAAACGCAATTTACATTTATGCGCCCTAGCGGAAAGTCTTAAATAATTTACGTGACAATTTTGAATTTATAGGAAAAAAAATTCGCATCGGAAACACTATCAAACAACGAAGGAATTTTTCAAATTGGACTTTTAGAAGTGGAAATATTGACAAAAATATGATATACATCTACGCCCACTGGCGTAGAAACCATGCATTATTTCAAGAAGAAAGTGTTCCTAAAAGGTTTGTCAACATGAGTAGCATCGGTCAACAAAAGACTTTTTTCAATCGAGATTTTAGAAGCTCAAATTTTGCTGCAAATACATCAGAAGTGGAAATTAAGACTTACGCCACTTGTTGGCCACACCATTTTTTTACAAAAATTAGAAATTATGTGCAAAGGATTTGCCATCAGGAACTGTATCCGGTGCAGAAGGAATTTTTCAAATCGGAGGTTTAGAAGCAGAGAAATAGTGGGAAACGCAAATTAACCTTTACGCCCCCAGCGGAAAGTCTATGAATTACTTGCAAATTTTGAATTATTAGGAAATGTCACACGGAAAACACTATCCAACAAAGAAGGAATTTTTTAAATCGGACGCTTAGAAGTCGAGATATTGACAAAAATAAGATATACGTTTACGCCCCCTGGCGCAGAAACCATGCACTATTTTAAGAAGAAAATGTTTCTAAAAGGTTTTTAGAAGCTCATATTTTGCTGCAAATACATCACGACTACAAACGGTCTACAAACGACTTTTTTTTTAATCGAGAATTTAGAAGCTCATATTTTGCTGCAAATACATCAGAAGCGGAAATTAAGGTTTACGCCCCCTGGTGGCCAAACCATTTTTTTTTACAAAAATTAGAAATTATGTGCAAACGATGTCCCACCAGGAGCTGTAACCGGTGTAGAAAGAATTTTTCAAATCGGAGATTTAGAAGCAGAGATATAGGGAGAAACGCAATTTAGCTTCACGCCCCCTAGCGGAAAGTCTATGAATTACTTGAAAATTTTGAAATTATATGAAGCACATGTCATACAGGGAACACTATCCAACAAAGAAGGAATTTTTAAATCGGACTCCTAGAAGTAGAGATATTGACAAAAATAGGATATACATCTACGCCCCTGGCGGAGGAACTGTGGGATATTTTAGGAAGAAAATATTCTGAAAAGGTTTATCGATGTGAGTGACATCAGTCCACGAAAGAATTTTTTCAATCGATATTTTAGAAGCTCATATTTTGCTGCAAATACATCAGAAGCGGAAATTAAGATTTACGCCCCCTAGTGACCAAACCATTTGTTTTACAAAAATTAGAAATTAGCTGCAAACGATTTACCATCAGGAGCTGTATCCGGTGCAGAAAGAATTTTTCAAATCGGAGATTTAGAAGCAGAGATATAGGGAGAAACGCAATTCAGCTTTACGCCCCCTAGCGGCTATGAATTACTTGAAAATTTTGAAATTATATGAAGCACATGTCATACAGGGAACACTATCCAACAAAGAAGGAATTTTTTAAATCGGACTCCTAGAAGTAGAGATATTGACAAAAATAGGATATACATCTACGCCCCTGGCGGAAGGAACTGTGGGATATTTTAGGAAGAAAATATTCTGAAAAGGTTTATCGATGTGAGTGACATCAGTCCACGAAAGAATTTTTTCAATCGATATTTTAGAAGCTCAGATTTTAGGGCAAATACATCAGAAGCAAAAATTAGCACTTATGCCCCCTGGTAGCCAAAGTATTCTTTACGAAAAATTCGAAATTATATGCAAAAGATTTTCCATTAGGAGATGTATCCGCTGAAAAAAAGATTTTTCAAATCGGAGTTTTAGGAGAAGAGTTATAGGAAAAACTGTAATTTATTTTTACGCCCCCTAGCGGAAAATCTATGTATAATTTGAAAATGAAACTATATCTAAAACACTCTTCGATATAAATGAAATCGAAAAATAGAAGAATTTTTTCAATCGAATGTTTAGAAGCAAATATGTGGATTAAAACGTAATTTTGAATTCGACATCATCTGCATTTACGCCTACTAGCGGCAAAATTATGCATCGTAAAGAAAACGAAATAAAGGATCATCATTCGCATGTTTCAAGCTTCCGAATGCAAAAGAATTTTTCAAATGGGACTAATAGTTGCAGAGATACCGTGGGTACAGACGGACGGACAAACCGATAACAAAAGCACGATCTTTTTTTACAAAAGACGTGCTAAAAATACAAGGCTTCCTTGTTCCAGATTTTGACTTATTTATCAAATGTTGGCGATCATTTACGATTGCATTGTTTTGGAGCACGACATTGTAAATTGTTGTGAATTGCTGAAGTGTCAAGCAAACTCAGTATTGTGTATTGATGAAAAAGAGACAATTCTGTCTTGTTGCATATGTTCTGTGACCAAACCATTTGAGCACAGAGTTTTGCCATAATACTCTATGACTAAGTAAATTTCTCCATTATTATTTCTCATGCCAGGGGCGGGATTCGAAACCCCAACTCTCTGCTTCGGAGCTCCGAGTGCTTGCCAATATACTACACTGACATGTACTCTCACTGCTATCTGTCTTTATCTCATGTGCGTCCTGTGGGACAGGCATATCACAACTCCTTCTGGAAGAATAAATAAACTGAATATAGGAAGTAAGAATCATTTGGTTTGGTTTCTAGTGTTTAATTTTGTTAGTTAAGTACCAACTGGGTCGAAGTTAAGCAGTCTGGATTCAACTAAAGCGATTCAGCTAAGATGATTCAGTTAGCTTTACAGTGAAGCCATTTACGTACTGCAGCAGGTTTTAAGCTTTACCCTGAAATTAGGTAAGTGCTTCACTGTTTGAAGTTCGTCTTGGGGTATTTTAATTTAACTCTAAGCAATCATCATTAGTGTTCTGTATCTTTACAGGTTCAATGACAATTCAGCCAGTTCTCTTCCTCCAGTTTCTTCTGTCCCTTGCTTCATGTGCATATTATACTAGTATCATCAAGCATCATTAGTCTTTTCCTCTTGGTCGCTTTTTTCAATTTTCCCTTCTATCATTCTTTTCAATTGGCTGTCTCCTCTTAACACATGTCCGATCCAGTTATATTTTCTCTTTCTTATGGTTTTAAGTAAATTCCTTTCTTCAACTCATTGCAATACTTCATCATTGGTAATTTTTTCGATCCACTTTATTTTTTCCATTCTTTTCCATAACCACATTTCAAATGCCTCTAACATTTTCGCTTCTTTCTTCCCAGTCGTCCACGTTTTTGCCCCATATAAAATTATACTTCAAATATAGCACTTAATAAACCTTTCTTTAAATTTTGATTCATTTTCATTAATAATTTTTTTCTTTTTCTTTTTATTAACAAATAAATTTTTCTCCTCTAAGCAATAAGAAAACAAATATTACTCAACAAACGACTATTACTCTACAATTTGTATTCGGCCAGGAAAATTGTTGTCTGAACGTAGCCACAAGTAAGTGGAGTTAACATTCACACTCCTTCCACCTGGGAGGCGATACTGACTTCTAATACAGGTAGTCCTGGATTTGGGACGGTGAAATTTGCGCGATTTTGAAACCGGAAGGTAAATATGTGAAAAATAAAATATATTTCTTTTTTATTTATAACTTTTTGCATTTTTCTCTTACTGTCTCTCATATTAAATCGCAATTCTTGCGTCGCTGATTTTGAATAAAAATGATAAATGCCGTCATTTCTACATTGACGCATGATTCATTAACACGAATTTGCTCCAATGAGATCAATGAGTTATGCGATTTTATTCCCGGTGCTTTTACCTTTCAAAGGGAAAATTTAATTTCTGCGGAGGTCTCGGGGTTATTTTTAATACGCGATGTTCTATAAGCCGGCGTCTTACAGGAATGCAAGAAGACATGATTGGCAGTCACGTAGATCAACGAATTGTGCACTCACACATTGATTGTGAGATTTAATCTCCTAAAAACCGACGCCATTCCACGACAGTCACGTGAGCATTAGTCACTCGTCACAGTGAGTCATTTCCCTTCAGCCTGGAAAAGGAGTAAGGATAGGTTTATGCTGCAGCCACGCTGCTGGCACATCGCCGAGCTGTGCACATGGATGCCTGGCGATGATGCAACAAAACCATAAATCTTTACAGGCTCATTTATCGTGGAGCAGCGATGCTATCTGCGCTGCTCGCTGCGATCATCGCCGCAGCGATGATATCAAACTGGTCTGTTTTTTCGAGCCTCGACCATCGCCAGGCATCCTCAAACTTACGCTGTGATTGGTTCCTTCAAGGCCATTCTTTCCGTCCGTTGGCCCTATTTCCCAACCGAGTGTGAAACTACGCAGTCATCTCTCTCGTATCTTTAAAAACCGTGTTGTGTTTTTATAGAAGCAAGTTTTATTTGTGGAGTTTTCCTGTGATAATTTTTATTTTTAACTTCTCCTTGGATTGATCACGAGTTTTCCTAGCATAAGGCTTCATCATGTGTTTCAGTAAGGGATAGGCTTCATCACCTATGAACACAAAGGGGACTTGGATGTTAGTACTTGGTAGGAAGTTATCTTCAGGAATGTTAAGCACACCCTTTTTCATTCTGTCATACACGGCAGACTTTCTAAAAGTGCCCCCATCACTTTGTTTTTCATAGGCTCCGATCTCAATGAAAAAAAATTTACAGCGTGCATCACTGACGGCCTTCAGAACTATTGAAAAGTAGCTTTTATAGTTAAAGAACATGGAACCTGACCATTGAGGGCAAGTATTCGGATGTGCTTTCCATCGATAGAACCTAGACAGTTATGGAATCAACATTTCTTGTAAAACATGTCAGCGATTTCTTTGAATTCTTCTTTAGTTGGTGGCTTCATATGCGGTGGTTGTAAAACTTGCCATACTACTGGTAAAGTCTATTTGACAATAAGAGATATAGTCGTGATTCCTATAATAAAAAAAGCGATGTGAACAGATGCAGGGTAAATGCTCCATGGCGAGCATCGCAGCTACATGCAAGCAGCGAGGTGCCTGAGCGAACATCTATGTGCCAGCAGCGAGGCTGCAGCATAAATGTATACTAAGGAAAGTTTGTTTTGGTTCCCTTTCTACTCGCTTCTCAACAGGGCTTTCCGATTTGGGTGTCTGGCATGGAAGGGAGTGGAAGGAGATAAGACGTAAAGACTATACTTCGATTCACCCTAAGATGACACTGAAGGGGAAGGTACGTGAAACCTATCGCCGCGACTAAAAATAGTTCCCAACATTTTCCCTGAAAACCAACGCATTTATTACCCATAATCATACTTTATATTGTCCTAGCTGTTTACTTATAAATACATATAGTAGTTATTTTAGACAAATGTAAAAATAATCTATTTTCAGAAAATAAGTTTTAAAATTAGACCAACACACGCATGCGTAGATATGCAGTGTTTGGGAGACAAGGATACCAACCAGTTGATGGGGGAAGTGATTGGCAGCTGCTAACAGCAGGACACAATGCGGAGTGACCCGGATGAACATAACTCTCTGCCGTCCCCGAAAGTTCAGGGAGTTCTTAGGCTCTTGTACCTTAAACTGCACTGTCATTTATTTGCACTGTCATCTTAGGGTGAATCGAAGTATAGATGAAATGCGCTCAGTTCACTTTTTTGTTCACTCATTGAAAATACTGAAAACTGTGAGCTAAATCGTTTGTGCTGTTGTTTCATTTGTTACAGGGCTTGGTACTGAGTTATATTTCAGTGCCCCGTGTGAAGGGTTCTTTGATTCTGCGCTTGCGGAGTTTTTTCGTTTCCGGTGTTTCGCCCGTATTTAACCCAGCTGGAACAGAAAAATAAAATACCACCTAAAGATATAACTCGCTCTTGCATTGAGGAAAGTATTTATTCAGATGTTATGGGTAAGGTCTCAATGCATTGTTCGGATTTCCATTCATTCTCTGTATTATGAACACTTTGATTTTCTTCTCTCGCGGCCAGTATTAGCTTTCCCTAATCATCAGCGTTCATTTCTTTCCCCCCTCATCCCGGCTTCACACCGAAGAGAAAGAACTCATCACCTCCCCTCAGAAGTGAAGTCGACGCTAAGAAACACCCTAAAGAGTGTCGTCCCCTTATTCTCAGAAGACGGAGATCCTTGATTGCCTTCCTCTCACCCCTCCGATACCATTATGCAGTTCTCCTCTCTCGGACTGCAACAAAACCCCATAAATCTAACTTTTCCTCGGATGGGACGCTGAGAAAGTGAGAGCCAGGGCAGCTGCATGGAGATGGCGAAATATGGCGCTAATGAACGGAAAGATGATTCAAATTCACTATATATTCAAAATAGTTGCCTGAATCCCCTCCTGACAGACATTGATGCCGAGGTTTCACATTTACGTTTTTCAGAGCTTCAAATGTAACACCATTAGTATATTACTCATCAATATTTGGGTGTCGCGAACACATGTCCTTGACTTCCCATTGATTTACATTGTAAAATCATTTCAACTTACGTCGATTCGTCCGTCTCGTATCCCCAGTGTAAATCGAGGACTACCTGTATTTTGCAGTAATAAGCTTAAGCGGCCTTTGCATTCTGCTCGGAAGAATTGCTTCTTGCCGGTTTTCAGCTGTAAGATGCATTTGGACCATTTCACCCTCCTCCCTCATTTCTCTCTCTCTCTCTCTCTCTCTGTATGACTATCTCACTAAACGCTCACTGAATTACAACAACCTACGTAGTACTTCGTGAGCCTTCCTCGCCCGGAAAACGGCTCACGGTGTTTGTACAATTGTTCGGGAATCTACAACCAAGCTGTTTGAATGGCTGTTCACATTTCTGATATGGCTCGTGGTGGTGTGTCCAAATGCTTCACCTGGCGTTGCACAACATCCCACAAATGTTCAACTGGGTTGATCAGGCGAATTCGGAGGCCATTCGAGATGTCTCATATCATTACTGTCTTCATCGAAACAATCCTGCACGAGGCGGGCCCTATGGAATGGGCCTTAACGTTCTGGAAGAAATCACCCCCTTCTGGGTGGAGGTACAAGATTATTTAGTACACATAGTACGCCAGCAGTTCCTGGTAGGTGCCGAAGTCCATACCTCAGTTCATACGCACCAGGAGATTCAGTTCATGCCAGCTAAATAAGATCCATATCATACAGCCGCCCCCACCAGATTGGATAGTAGATCCATTACTTCATGCTGCTGACGCCAAGTACGGACTTTACCTGCGGCAGAATGGGGTACAACATCTGCTAAGACTAGTCAGAGTCGTTCACTTAGATGAACTTTTGTTAGCAGAAGATGGCTTATGGGGCGGTCGCCCTTGTAGTTTGAAGTGCATTTTGATAGCAGCATTTGTTATTGTAAAGTGGTTGAAAATCAACATTGTTTTATACTGATGAGCCAAAAGGATGAGTAAAGCTCAGACACTGAAATGAAAATACCGTTTGATGATTCATTGATTTTGAACCGTTTAATCGAATTATGCTGTGTCCAAAATTAAAAGCCCAGAAGGTCAAAGCGCTCAATAAAATTTTGCGATGTTCACAGGACGTATATGCAAATGGTCACGAGAAACAAATGCCGGATATAATTGTCACGAAGAGCAATATTGTATATCAGCAGTGGTGGAAATGGGCCGGACCACAGCGGAACCCCTTTCCGGGAGCGATGCGACACCAAAAGAAAGGGAGCATTTAATTTGAATTAAAGATTTCACATTAAATTATACATTTCAATTGATGACGCAATCTTGTATGAATTGTTCGTTCGTTTCAAAAATAAAAAATAAAAATTTCTGTTCTAATAAAGCTCATCATGAGGTGTTTGGTGAGAGTGAAGTTCACGACAGGAGCTGACCACCGACCGTCTCGCTGACCTCCTCCGCGTTCCGCTAAACCGTCAGGAGACTTTGGAAATTGTTTTAGGAGATAATTTCTATGTTTTCAAGTCGAAGTAATAATAGATATATCAGCTAAAATAAACGGATATTTCGGACAGAGCCGAGCTTCTTTATTTTGTCGCCCAAGACAACTGCATATCTTTGCTTCAAATACGAGCAGATTCCCCTCCCCCCTACAATGTTTATTAATAGCGGACACTTTTAATTGCACCGGTATTCTAATGATCTTTTCAATAAGAAATGTACTTCTGAATAAAACAAAACATCTCTACTTCAGCTAAATGTGAGTATTTCATTTTAAAGTTTAATAACGAAATTTCCTTATATGGTTGTATATCTACTGCGAATGGGTTTGTGCATATTAAATTTTTAAGGCATTCACTTGTACGTTGGGTTCCGGGAAAGAATATTTCCCCCTTCCACCATTGCATATCAGTAAGCAAAATGATGACCGATATGTAAACTGAGTTACATACTTAAAGCCAACGGGAAACGGCAGTCGTATTTTTCTTTGATAGTGCGTGTAAGAAGTGTTCCGATGTCTGCAAACTCTTTCCTTATGTCTCATACACTATGTGACACCGTTCGTTGGAGAGCGATAGTACGACTAGAAGCAGGCCACTCTCAGGCCCAGGTAGAAAGGGACTTGAATGTCCACCCAAGAGTGGTTTCACGGTTATGGTAGCAATTCAACAACACCAGTAGGGTGTTGCGAAGGTATGGCCAAGGTCGTCCAAGGCGTACGACACCTCGCGAGGATCGTTATGTCGCTTTAACCGCACTGCGTCATAGGTCCTACACAGCCCGGCAATGGATAGCTCACTTGAACTGGTGCAGATAATATCGTTTCCGGAACCCAGACGAATGGGTCTGTGTTCTTTTTACATACTATTCGAGATTCAGTGTACAAAACGGATTCTCTTCGGCATTTCATCTGGACGGAACAGGGTACCTGTAATGTACGCGAACGAGACTCCTCAAGGCGGTTGTCTTCTCGTGTGATGGGTGGCCAGCGGCGGATTTACCACTAAGCCAACTAGGCCGCAGGTGTAAAATCCAGAAAAACGGAGAGAATAGAATGAGAATAGAGAATAGAACATTTTTGTTGTTGTAATGCAATTTTAAAGAATCAAAACAAGAAATACTATCGCTTACTTTCGTGTTATAAGATAGTGTGTCGGTTTTAAATGTAGGTCTAAGGTTTCAAAATGTTCCTGGATAAGCATGAACCTCTTTGTCTATGTTTACAAATATTTTTTATAACCTTTAATTTAATAACAAGTTAAATCAAAATTTTTATTTAAATAATACTTATTTAGCAATAAAATTATATTTCCAATTATATTCTTAACTTAAAGATAAGTTTATTAAAAAATCTTATAGGAGCAAATTCAAATATGGGGGGCCGGATGGGGTGTGTGTAGAAAACTTGGCCTAGGGCTTCAAAAGCCTTAAATCAAGCACTGGGGGTCGCAGTATGATCAACAGCCGTACAACACTCCACGTGTTCGCAGGAGGCTGTGAATGCCGAGCGCTACAGGAACGAGATCCTATAGCCAGCCCTATGTCAGACTTTTCTGGGGAGCTGTTGGTCCTCAATTCCATTTAATGGATGACAATGTTCGCCAGCACAGGAATCAGCTTGTCGATGATTTCCTGCAGAGCGAGAATATTAGGCGTATGAACTGGCCGGCCAAGTCTCCGGAGCTGAGCTCTTTAGAGCATGCCTAGAATGCTTTGGGACGACACCTAGCGGTTCGTCAGCCCACCTCCAAAAACCCTTGAGCTGCGCACCGCCCTCGTCGAGGAATGGAAGTCTTTGGCACCGGAGTTCATCAACGACCTGGTGATGAATATGTATTGTCTTTACGAGAGTTGTCTGTTCGTGCGAGGTGAACACATTCCTCATTAAGAAATTTTTAGGTTCAATTCTTACATCTCATCTTGGTAACGTTTGCGTTACCAAGATGAAATGTAAGAATTGAACCTAACAAGGTATTCGCCCCTCCCCTTCCTGTTGATCTAGCGGAGCTGAAACAACGTATCACAGCCACTATCACTGCACTTGATTCAGATATCTTACCTCGCGCTTGGGCGGAAATGGATTACCGGCTCGATGTGTGTTGTCTGACTAAGGGTGCACACATAGAACATCTGTGACTGTCTCTAAAAAAAAACTTGAAACATTCCCCTACAATTCTGTTACAGGTAACATAAAATATCTTACATTGTTCTTGTTTTATAGTGCGTTGAAACTGTATACTTCTTTATGAATCACCCTGTACATTTTATTCCATGTATTTGCCTCTAAACGTGCGATTGAAATAATTCTTTTACTTTTCGATTCCATTTACGTCGAAGAGTATTTCAGGTATAGTCACTTTTTTTTAATTTACGCATATATTTCCGCTAGGGGGCGTAAAAATAAATTGCTTTATCCCGATATCTCTAATCCTAAAACTCTAATTTCAAAATATTTTTCTTCATCTGATACAGCTCCTGATGGGAAATGTTTTACATGTTAATTCTAATTTTTGGTGAGCGGTGGTTTGGCTAATTTCTGCTTTTGGTATGTATTTGCCATAAAATCTGAGTTTCTGAAATCTCGATTGAAAAAATTCGGTCTTGGACAAATACCGCTCACATCGATGGACCTTTTTGGAATATTTTTGTCTTAAAATATTGCATGGTTTCTCCGCCAGGGGGTAGATGTATATCTTATTTTTGTCAATATCTCTGCTTCTAATAGTCCGATCTGAAAAATTTCTTCGTTATTTGATAGTTTCCAATGCGACATGTTTTTCATATAATTTCAAAATTTTGAAGTAATTCATAGACATTCCGTTAGGGGCGTTGGTAAATTGCGTTTCTCCCTGATATTTCTGCTTCTAAAACTCCGATTTGAAAAATTCTTCCTGTATCGCATAAAACTCCTGATGGGAAATGTTTCTCACATAATTTATAATACACTGACGGAAAAAAATCCCAACACCAAGAAGGAATTGTGTTAGATAAACGACAGTTGATAGGCGGTGATAGTACATCTGTAAGATGCCGTCTATGCAAATTTCGCGCTCGGCACATACGTGTGGCGCTAGTATCGCCCCTCGGAACATGCAAAGCAGGTTTGCTTTAAATACGCGCTGTAACGTTCGTGAGCGTTAGTTATCTTTGAGATTCGACGTAGTGTGTTGATGTTAGTCAAGAATGCCTTTAAAAAGACGAAGAAGCCATTATCAACAGCTCACGGAGTTTGAACGAGGTCGTGTAATAGGGCAAAGATAAGGTGGATTTTCGTTCCGCAATATTGCAGAACGACTGGGCAGGAATGTAGCCACTGTGCATGATTGTTGGCAGCGGTGGTCAAGGAAGGTACTGCCTCAAGAAGACCGGGTTCCGGCCGGCCACGTGGCACTACTGAGAGGGAAGACCGCCGTGTAAGGCGCATGGCCGTGGCGCATCGTACAGCGTCTGTTGCAGCAATTCGAGCTGCAGTTGCCACCACAGTGACACAACGAACTGTTACAAATCGGTTACTTGAAGGACAGCTCCAAGCCAGACGCCCTGTAGCGTGCATTCCACTTACTCCAAACCACTGCCGTTTGCGACGTCAGTGGTCTCAAGCTAGAGCTCATTAGAGGACGGAGTGGAGATCTGTTGTGTTTTCTTATGAAAGCCGGTTCTGCCTGGGTGCCAGTGATGGCCGTGTGTTGGTTAGAAGGAGGCCAAGTGAGCGCCTGCAATCAACCTGTCTGCGGCCGAGACACACTGGACCTACACCTAGAGTTATGGTCTGGGGAGCAATTTCTTATGACAGCAGGAGTACTCTCGTGGTTATCCCACGCACTCTGACGGCACAGTTGTACGTCGGTGTGGTGATTCAACCTGTTTTGCTGCCATTCATGAACAGCATTCCAGGGGGTGTTTTCCAACAGGATAACGCTCGCCCGCATACCGCTGTTGTAACCCAACATGCTCTACAGAGTGTCGACATGTTGCCGTGGCCTGCTAGATCACCAGATCTTTCACCAATCGAGCACGTATGGGACATCATTGGACGACAACTCCAGCGTCACCCCCAACCAGCATTAACCGTCCCTTTGTTGACTGACCAAGTGCAACAGGCATGGAACTCCATATCACAAACTGACATCCAGCACCTGTACGACACAATGCATGAACGTTTGCGTGTTTGCATTCAACATTCTGGCGGTTACACCGGTTATTAATGTACCAGCATTTCACATTTAAAATGGCTCTTCTCGGGCTTACAATAAGCTGTGATCTTGAAACCTTAATCGATTAAATATGTTACCTATACAAATGTATTGCCGCCATTTCATTCCTCTACAACTATTTTTTCGTGGTTTTGGGATTTTTTTCCGTCAGTGTATTTGGTAAAGAACGGTTTGGCCACCAAGGGGCATAAGAGTTAATTTCTACTTCTAATGAATTCGCAGCAGAATCTGAGCTTCTGAAAACTCGACTGAAAAAATTATTTCCTGGACCGATATCGCTCACATCGTAAAACCTTTTGAGAATACTTTCTTCTTAAAATAATGCATGTTTTTCCCACCAGGTGGCTTAGATACATGTCTTATATTTGTCGATGTCTCCGCTTCTAATAGTCCAATTTGAAAAATTATTTCTTTGTTGAAGAACGTTTCTTCTGCGAAATGTTCCTCATATAATTTCAAATTTTTCTTAACGCACAAGTCTGCAATCAGAGGGCGTTAGTTCACCAATCCGTTTACAAAAGTATTTGCATTATTAAAAACCCGACTGAAAAACTTCTTTCTTTGGTCAGATACTACTTTTTTTCCATACCGGTTCCATTGAATTTGAATAACTTTGATAAATTTAATTCTCGTCAGAACGGATCCAAAAGACGTGCTCATTACATTCGGTGTCGTCTTTCTTGTTTCACTTGAGATTTACTTTACTATTCATAAAAGAAATACGGGATTACGCCATATAATACAAATTTTGAAGATGACAATCCGATTTTTGGCGTAAATGTGACAAGGATGTTAAGTCAGATAATATCCGAAAACTTGAAAATAGTGGTTAGCATACCCAGGCGTTTTCTGGGAGACGCGGGTTCGAATCCCGCTCCAGGAAGATGAAAATTTTCAAGTTTTCGGATATTATCTGACTTAACATCCTTGTCACATTTACGCCAAAAATCGGATTGTCATCTTCAAAATTTGTATACTTTACTATTGTTGGGAAAGACTCATAACATCTAAAGTTTCGCAGTTAGGGGTAATCAGAAGGTGGTTCTCTCAATACAATCATTCCCTGCTGTAAAAATACGTCATATACAATTCGTGTCTTAAATGTTACACCTGTCCTTGGACACAGCTGTTCGGTAAGTGTAAAATAAATAAGATTTAGGGAACGTTTAGTTTGTAGCTGACTATGGATTATACGCTTTGAGCTCTCCTTTGGATATTAAATTTGTGACTTTTGTTAAAAGACGTTCTCATTACAACTCTAGTATCTCGAGGCAATTTTCCTTTGTTTCGACTTTAAAGGTATAAATCATCAGATACAAGGACAGATTTTCAGTCGTTTTCTGTGTACGTGATGTCATCAAATTCTAACACATGCATTTCAGTCCATTTACTTCGATATAAAATTATCAACATCTCCTTGGTCCCGTGGGGGAATTCCTCTGCCGTGAATTCTATCCTTTTCTTTTATTTCGAGTCATTTTTCAATTCTTTGAGTAAACTGCTTCGTAAATGGTGTTCAGAGCTCAGTACACAGTAAGCGTGATGGCGTGTGTATAACAACTTCTTAAAAAATATATATAACCCCAAAATACATTTGTTTGCACTCACCAATGCTGTAGCATAACGGCATTTAGCACCGAAAGTGGTTGTTGTGGAACTCTGGAGAATGTCTAAAATATCCAAAGTTACGTCGTTGTCTAATCTCTTTCGAGAAAGCATCTGCAGCGAAATTTTGGAGCAAGTGATAACGATTACTGCTGTTCGCTGGTTTATGCAGCCCTGAGTCAGCGAACGTGGCCCATAAAAAGTATATATCGGATTGTTTTGAAGAATTTTATGGCAAACGGAACCCAACTGCAAAAGGTGTTTCAGATATAATGGGCCATAACTGTACAGAATTCGAAGAAGGACTTCGAAAGACGCATCCATTTGATGATTACTTATCTGGGCGAACATTTTTATTGCCTTTCTTCGATTTAAAATAAGTGCTCTTTCTTACCCTTTTGAATCAAAGAAAGAACATTACAAAAGTCTGGCGATGTTTAAACAAAGGCAAAAATAATCAGGTAACTAGCATGACTGAGCAACTTACGGAGAGGTAAGCTAATTATTTGCCCTTGTTAGATTCCTCCCCCCCCTTTTTTTTTTGCTTTCTTTTGTTCGTCTCTCCGTCTGTGATAAACGATATCTACACGTTCAGAATTCTTTTTGCAACAGACAGGAGCACGCATGACCCAGATTTTTCACTTTCTCCTGACATTTTCTTTGAGGTAGAATAAATTAGCAACGTTTGTTTACAATTAAATATTCTTTTTTAAGATCTACTATAGTCTCGCTGAGCGTTTGGCTCGACTTCATCAGGACAAATAGAGCGTAGACATTGTTCTGACGGAATTTATAAAAATTCTGTCAGATCTGATGAATTCCTGGTATTCTGATAATTTATTTATCCATGAATCTGATATATTCCGCAGGAATTTATCAGATCCTTTGGGAATGTGGACACACGGCAGACCCTGTGGGTCTGTCGTGTGAAGAACAAAAGTTTCCATGTGAAGGAACGGTGTGCTTGCCCTACGGCGACGGCTCTGTCCTTTCTCTGCACTGTTAAACATTTCTGTTCAACGTTTTACCATGGTATGGTCGGATTGAATGAGTTTCACCAAAAATTGTTTATTTCAAAATTAAGGAAGCAAACACTTTTGGTGAAATCAAGCTGGTCTTGGGTGAAATCATATTTGCTAGCGATTCAGTCATTCAGGTACAAAATTTGGTCCAACCTCTCAACCAATAGCACGGCAAGAAATCATATGTAATGGCGGAGTAACCGGAGTTAGAGAGTGGCGCTGTCTTCAACGGTCGTGTCGTTCATTCAAATAAAGAATTTACCTTATTATGGAATTTTTTGAATGCACACACATGTAGGAAAGCATGTGTGTCAGCATCATAGACAGAAAACTTGTGAGTAGATACTTTTTAAAATTAAGTTTAATTAGAGTTTGATAAAAATAATGACATCGGTTATACACGTTAGATATTAGGCTTACGAAACTGTGTACATGTATTGCAAAGTTTCACTCTTAGAAATAAACATGGCTGAAGCAGCATTTGGATTTGATATAAAGCCTAGTTTTAATCGTTACGTTGTGAACAGCGATGTGAATTCTTGAAACATCTCTTTAAGAGTAGAGATTATACATCTGAAAGGGGAAGATTAATATGTTGATTCTAAAATTCGTAGCTATTTATATCTATGGGCCTAAAGGCTAAGCACTTCAGAAATTACTTAGGAATTGTTAATAATCAGGGCTTAAAAAATAAGTAAAGCGAGTTGTGTGTGTGTGTGCCCAGGAAAATATATCTTTTAAGATATGCACTTTCGTTTTAAGGATCTGTGCTCAAAATGTTCAGCGCACAAATGCATGCATCTCAAGTTTTGAGATGAGGCTGAAATTAGTAATTGAGAAATTTAGTGATTCTGCCATGTTTCTTTTTGTTGAAGTTTTCACCTTTTGTCAATAAACACAGGAGGCTAGTTCCATCAGACGCATGCATTCAGCCTCTGATGGAACTAGCCTCCTGTGTTTATTGACAAAAGGTGAAAACAAGATTTCGAGCAGAACTGCATAGGCTTCTGATTTCTGGACTTAGAGAATATAATTAAATAAGTTATATTCTTCTATCCTTGGCACTCTATAACAATAACAACTTCCAGTGAGTAGCAGTGAGAAGCAACATGACATGTGATGACTGTCTTTTTTCTTGTAGTAGAAAATTCTATTCCAAACTTTATTTGTAAATCTTGTTGCCCAGCCTGGGTAACTAGATTTTTTATTTGCCAGCCCAGACCATATTCACATGCCCCGGGCATCTTGGCCATGGTATTTTTCAAGCCCTGATACATATAAGTAAAATTATACACAGTTCATAATTTTATACATATAGATTAATTAAAGCTTACATATTTCATTACTACTTTAGCAAAAACTTCCCATCACAAAGATTTTTGATCTGTACAGAATTGATTTCATTGGTCTAAAATTATGCAACTGCCAATGAATTGCAGAACTAGTAATCTGGTTCATTTTCCCCTCGTAACATCCAACAGCACATTTGTTGACACCTAAATGATTCCTGAGCTTATAGTGTATAAATGTAGAAATTCTTTTCCACCAAATCATGGGATTCGTGTTCCTTCCAGCGGCACTGGAATAAGAAGGGGGGGGATTTGTCAGCTTTATATGCAATCAGCACAGTCAAACACCCAAATGGATGAATAAAGTCTGGATCCCTTCTTGGGAGACTAGAACTTCTGTTTTATTTTCAGATTGACAATCTGTTTCCACACTAGTGTGTTACAGTGGCGAGCTATTTTGCAGATTTGTTGTGGAGACAAATTTGAAATGCTGTTTCGGTCGGTTAGCAAAATTTCTGAAGGAGATCATGCACTGCTCTTTAGGTCCAACCCCCCCCTCCAATTAACTTCTGAACTTCTGGAGGGAGCCCACAGAGGGGAAAAGCCTTGAGATTGAGATCAAGTGATTCGAGGTGCTGGAATGCTCTCACTCCTGAAAAAAACAAAACAAAAAGACTAAGGAGACCTAAATACTACCAAAAGGTGAAAGCGATCTTACTTTACATTTTTTGTGCAAGAAAAGCCCCCCCCCCCAAATAAACTCCTTGAGGTGGCCCTTGGAGGTGAAAAGCCTTGAAGATGAGATCAAATGATCTAAGGTGCTAGTGTGTTCTAAATCTCCTGAAAAAAACAAATAGAGCTAAGGATAGCTAAATACTGCTAAAAGGTGAAGCTGATCATACACTACATTTTTGTCCCAGAAAAGCCTCAGCACCTCCCACCCCAAAACCCCTGGAGGTAGCACGGAGCAGGGAAAAGCCTAAAATAAATAATGCAAGCGGTAAATAACACGATTGCTCTACTTAAAAATAGAAATGATTCTGAAATACAAGAAACGGAGATCTGGGTGATAAATACCATGTAGAGAAGGCTGCAAAAATAAAAAAAACCCAACGCCGAAATCTCCACATGAATTCAGCGAGATATGAATCCGTTTCTCTTTGTTTTTATTTCAACATTTGCATGAACTCCAAGTCTTTCAATATTCTGAGTATCAATTCCAGTTTCCGGATCAACGGACAGATGAGTATAACCAGCATCATACAAATCGTGTGTTTTATATCCTTTCTAGTAGTCGGTATATATAATTGAGCCAGTTAATATATTTTCTTGTATTACTGATGCTAAGCAATGTGTACTTCGATTTACTACTTTTTTTACAAAGCATTCTTTTATTTCATGGAATATTCCTCCAACCACCCATTGCTCGGGCAAAATACGTCCAGCTTGATTCTTACGTTTAGTAAACAAAGTTTCATCAACTTCTACAATTTTACCTTCAACTCTCCGATTTTTTTCCTTTGCATGTCGAAAGTCTCGACTATAACCTCTCGCATATAACTGCTCCAGTCAACAGTTGTATTTTTTGACATTGACAGATGTTTTTCACTAAACTTTTTAGAGCTCAAACCCACACACCAATCTCTATATACACTGCTGGCCACCCAAAATGCAACACCAAAAAGGAGGCATCCGATTGTCCTGAAATTCGCAGCATGCGTCGCCCGCGAAAGGACATGCAAACGATTAGCATTGCAGGGCATATGCAAATCATGTGCGCCTGGCACGCCAACGAGAAGCACTATAAGAAGGGTGCACAGAAGGCGGGGTGTAAGTAGTGTAAGTGTGTTGTGCTGCCGGACCTGTGCGTGGGAAGGTTCCTGATGCCTCGTCGCAGAATACGGCAGTCATTCCAGCACGTTTCGCAGTTCGACAGAGGACGAATAGTGGCTTATCACGACAACGGTTTATCGTACCAAGACATCGGCGCTCGTGTGGGACGACATCCAGCCACAGTGAGGCGAGTATGGATTCGGTGGGAGCAGAAGGGTTGGACGAACCGACGTGAGTGATTGCTGCAGCCGCTGCACACAACAAAACGAGAGGACCGGCATGTTGTGCGGCGGGCATTGACGGCTCGCACCGCCACATCACGAACGTTAGCGAAGGAATTAGGGTGTGTTGCGCAACAACCTGTGTCAGCACGTACCGTTCGACGTCGTCTGCAGGAGCGGGGATTTGTTGCACTGCGCCCATTGCTCCGATTACCATTGACGTTACACCACCGGCGAGTGCGGCGGTAGTGGGCCGTTGAACGCAGCACCTGGACTACGGGATGGCACGACATTGTTTTCTCCGACGAATCCCGCTTCTGCCTGCAACACCACGATGGTCGGATCCGCGTGTGGCGGCAGCGTGGCGATAGACTGTATGACTCCTGCATTATGCATCGCCATACCAGTCCGTCGCCTGGCGTTATGGTTTGGGGCGCAATTGGATATGACACTCGCACCCCTCTGGTACGCATCGCCGGTACACTCAACAGCCACCGCTACATCTCCGACGTTTTGGAGCCTGTAGTCCTCCCTTACCTGCAGGACCTGCCAGCGGCCACGTTTCAACAGGACAATGCGCGCCCGTACGTGGCACGCGTCGTGCAACAATTCTTCACGGCCCACCAGGTGTCACTGCTGCCTTGGCCCTCCTGTTCTCCCGATATGTCACCCATCGAACACGTCTGGTCGCTGATCGGCAACCGAGTGGCCTGGCAAGCACCACCCGCGGCTACGCCTGATGAATTGTGGCAACGTGTGGAAGCAGCCTGGACCGACATACCCCAAGCCCACATCCAAAGCCTCTTTCGTTCAATGCCGCGGCATGTAGCGGCCGTTATTGCGAGCCATGAGGGCCACACGAACTATTGATGTCTGCGTGTTCCGCAAGTCGCACGGGCCCGTAAGCTCAATCGTTTCATTTTTGTATCTGTTGTTATGCGTCCAGTAAATTTGGCTTTGCTATCTCGTGTCCTTCTTGGTGTTGCATTTTGGGTGGCCAGCAGTGTATATATAAGTGAAAGTTCGTATGTTTGTTCCGCATACGTTCCTAAATGGTTTGATAGATTTGCATCAAAATTGGCATACATACTCTTCATCACCTAGATTAAAATACAGGCGGGGCGATTTTCAGAAATTCCTTACCTAAGGGGGTCAAATGTGTTTTTACAGGGCCCTCTATAGACTGGGTGCAAGTCGGCTGCTGCGGTATTACTCCGCGCAAGCTTCCGCGGTTCAGGCATACGGGGGAGAATCCGATCTTTGAAAACACAAAGCACCGGCTGAACATATTGTCATAAGTATTTTTTTTATGTTACCAAGACATATTTTTGTAAGGATTAGGTTTCATTTGAATCCCAAAAATTAGCGCAGGAGTCTCAAATGTTTGTGGAGCTACAGATTCCCACCAATAGGCGTGGTCGTCTCAAATAGCATCAAGTTGAAGTTAAAACAGACGGTCTTCTTCATACATAAAATTTAAATACAAGATTAGTATTGGTATTAGTATAGATAAAAGAAATAGCCTATGTCCACCGGAAAGAAGTAAGATTCCCAACGGTGAAAGAATTATCCTAATCGGTTTAGTTTTCGAGATTAGTAAACAAAATTACGTATGTTATCGTGAACTACGTTCTTTCACGTTGGGTGTGATCAGGTTGTATGTAAGCAAAGCTGAACGATACATGGGAAATTGGAAACTACTTGAAAGCTATGTTATTCGGTAGTACAGCCAAAAATAATAATAAATAAACGAAATAGCCTATGTCCTCCGGAAAGCTTCCCAACAGTGTAACAATAATCCGAATGGGTTTAGTTTTCCAGATTAGTTAAAAAAATTCCGTATATTATCGTGAACTACTTTCTTTCACGTTGAGTGTGATCAGGTTGTATGTAAGCAAAGCTGAACGATACACGGGTAACTGGAAACTACTTGAAAGCTATGTTATTCGGTAGTACAGCCAAAAAAATAATAAATAAACGAAATAGCCTATGTCCTCCGGAAAGCTTCCCAACGGTGAAAGAATTATCCGAATGGGTTTAGTTTTCGAGATTTGTTAAAAAAATGCCGTATATTATCGTGAACTACTTTCTTTCACTTTGGATGTGATCAGGTTGTATATCTACATCCCAGGCTGGGCAACTAGATTTTTTAAATTGCATTTTTAGGCCAATGATTCACATGCCGTGGGCATCTCGGGCATGGTACCCTGATGCATATAAGTAAAAATATATACCGTACATAATTTCCTACGTCATCATCATCATCATTGTCAACCATTATCAATCCACTGCTGGACGAAGGTCTTCTCAAGTTTCCTCCAAAACGGTCTGTCTTGTGCCAATCTCCTCCAGGTCACTCCCGCATTCTTTCGAATTTCATCCACCCATCTTCCATGTGGTCTTCTTCTGGGTCTTTTCCTGTCCCTTGGAATCCAATCTAAAATTTCGGCTGTCCATCGATGGTCTGTCCTTCTGGCAGTATGTCCAGCCCATTGCCATTTCAGAGATTTAACTCTGATCATGATGTCTTCCACTCTTGTCATTTTTCGGATCCACGAGTACCTCTTCTTATCTCTCCTGGTTACACCAAGCATGCACCTCTCCATGCTTGTTTGAGCTGTCTGCAGCCTTTGTATGTCTCTTTTAGTTAAGGTCCACGTCTCTGCACCATACGTAAGCACTGGAAGGATGCATTGATCAAACACTTTTTTTAAGACATAATGCTCTTGAAAATTATGCTGTTTCTTCCAAAAGCTCTCCAGGCAAGTTTTGTACGCCGATTAATTTCTTCATCAATGTGACCCTCACTTGGTATCTGCTGTCCAAGATAAAAGTACGTGTCTGTTATCTCCAGCTTTTCTCCATTAATGGATAAATCTTCATTTCTTGTAAAAGCATTGAACATCACTTTTGTCTTCTGAAAGTTCATTTTTAATCCCACTTCTTTACTCTTGTCAGCAAGTTCCTGGATCGTACTCTGCAGCTCTGATGGGGTAGTTGCAAAAATGACTATGTCATCTGCAAAACGAAGCTGGGCTAGATAATCTCCATTAATCTTTATCCCTTTGTTTTCCCAGTTCAGTGATTGAAAGACATTTTCCAATGTGGCATTAAAGAGCTTCGGAGATATGGTGTCACCTTGTTTCACTACTTTTCCAATTTTTATGTGTGTTTTATTTTCAAACAGCCGAATCTTTGCACTTGCATTTTAATAGATGTTATTAATAATATTAATGTACGCATCTTCAATACCGCAGGATTTCAGAGCCATTGTAACTGCTGATTTTTTCTCTGTATCAAAGGCTTTTTCATAATCGATAAAAGCCATGCACAATGGAAGTTCATATTCCCTCGCTCTTTCAATTAGTTCTCTCAGTACGTGGATATGATCTATTGTGCTGTAGCCACTCCTGAATCCAGCTTGTTCTCTCGGTTGAGCCATGTCCAGTGTTACCTTCAAGCGGTGTGAAAGAACTTTAGTGAGAATTTTATAAACCACTGATAGGAGGCTGATAGGTCTGTAGTTCCTGAGTTCCTCAATATCACCTTTTTTATGTAGCAAGATCATTGTAGCGTTGTTCCAATCCTCAGGAATCTTCCCTTCATTAAGGCATCGAGTGAAAATTTGGGCGAGTACTGTTTCGATTTCTTCACTTGCTTCTTGTATGATGTCTACAGTAATTCCATCTTCTTCTGGAGCTTTTCTCCGCTTCATGTTCTTGATTGCGTGTGCAACTTCTGCTGGGAGAACTGGGAGAACTCTGGTACTGGTACCTTTCATGATGTCTGGAGTACATGTATCATCCCTTTCATATAATTTGGAGTAGAAATCTTTCACTCTTGTCAAAATTTCGCCTCTATTTCTTGTTACAGAACCATCTTCTTTTCTCAGTGCCATAATACGTTTTCTTCCCTTACTGAGATGTCCCTTTGCTATCTTTAGGCTTTGGTTGTTTTCAATTGCTTTCCTTACTAGTTCACAGTTGAATTTCCTTACGTCTTCAGTGATACTTTTTCGTACTGTCTTGTATAGCTCTATATATTCCACTTTGGAAGTCACATCTTCTTTAGTTGTCCTCATCTCTCTTCTTTTTTGCATCAACATTTTGGTTTTTTCCTGATAATTTGTTCATATGCAACTTGTTCTTAGACCCAGCTAATTTTGTTGCTGTTTCTATAAGATCTTTGGTTACTTTTCTGTTAACCTCAGAAATATCCACTTCTTCCGATGTTAGGCCTTCTAAAGCAGAGAATCTGTTCTTCAGTTCCAATTTGAAGGTATTATGGTGTTTTTTAAGGTTGGTTATGTCAATAGATTTTGTTTGTCTTATGAGCTTGCTACGTTCGAGTTTAGTGTTGAGGTGCATCTTACATCTCACCAATCTATAGTCACTACCTGTGTTGAACTTGTTTAGCACACTGCAGTCTTCTATGACGAATTTTTTGTTACATATAATATAATTGTCATCCCATTTGGATGTCTCCATGTCCATTTCCTGTGTGGCTTTTTCTTGAAAAAGGAGTTCAAGATGAAAAGCCCTTCTGGCTCTGTAAATTCAACGAGAGTATTTCCACGCTGGTTTCTGTTGCCGTGACCGAATTTACCTACTGAAGTTTCATTCTGTTGCCGTTGCCCTATTTTTGCATTGAAATCTCCCATAATTATCTTTAAGTGCTGCTTACCTTTATTATTTAGATCACGAATTTCCTCATAAAATTCTTCAATTTCTTCTTCAGGATGACTTGTGGTGGGTGCATAAGTTTGAATAATCTGAGCGTGGTATCTTCCCGAGAGTTGGATAACGAGTCGTGCAGCTCTGTCAGAGGAACTTTCAACTTCTACAACTTTATCCTTCAGTTTCTTGTTTATTATAAAACCAACACCACTAGTTCTGCCAGTATCAGTCCCACGATAGTAGAAGAGATGTCCACTTTTCAGTTCAATGAGATCTTCTCCTTTTCTCCTTACCTCACTTAGCCCGACGATGTCCCACTTGATCCTTTGTAGTTCCTCTTCGAATTCAAGAAGCCTTGAATCAGCAGATAGGGAGCGTCCGTTATACGTAGCCAAGGTCAGCATCAGATGGCAGCCTAGTCCGGTCCTCCGGGGATTCTTAGCACCCTCTGCCTTCATGTCGCACTGGCCGCTGCCTTGGCCAGGTACATTCCAGCTGCCGGAGACTGAGGGCCAAGATTTAAGTTGTGGAGTCATTTTGGATTGGTTTGGCCATAACTCACCACGCTGGCCAAGCGGCTTGGTGAGTGTGGGATAGCATTTCCTCTAATCCCGATGGTATAGTTATACCGCTATTGGCGGTCGTCAGAGTCCCTTTAGTGGGAACAGGATGTACCACGAGAAGGCGGGTTGACATTTGTCAAGGAGAGGCTGTGATGTTACGCATCACCTGACCTTACATCCCATTTCCTACGTATAGATTAATTAAAGCTTATATATTTCATTATTACTACTTTAGCAAAAACTTCTCATTACAAAAAAATATTAGTTGCTTGCCACTATGGGCACTATTTCGCCATCACCGCATCGCAATCTTATGCGTAATGAAAATTTCTGTTGTACATACTAACTTTTTGAAAATTTCGTTATGTTTTAAGGAAAATATATTGCTACAGATTTTTTCTGTCCCCCTTGAATTTTGTTATAACAAGCTTCGACTGTTACTCTTTTTTTTTTTTACTGAATCTGGTAAATGCTGGCTATGAAAATTACAAGAAACTATATAATGTACAGTTTCTTTTGTCTGTAAATGTAATTAATGTTAAATGAAAAAAATCGAATGCATTCTAAATTTCTGTAAGTGAAATCTTTACCTGTGTCACTTTAAACAGGACTTGAAAAATCTCTGAAATGTCACATGCCCAGCTGGGTATGTACACAAATTGTTTACGTACCCAGAGAGTAAAACCTGAATGCCCAGGAAAATTTATATTTTAAGATAAATCAGAAGCCAATTCTTTTTTAAGGTAAAAGATATGAATTTTTTTACATGTTTTGCATTTATGTTTTAAGATAATAGTACACAAATTGGTACAAAATGATACGATGAAATTGTTTTTTGAGAAATTTAGGGATTCTGCTGTGTTCCTTTCATCGAAGTTTTTATTTTTTTGCCCATTGTCACTAAACACCTGATTTGTACATCAATGAAAAATTGTTTCACTATCTTCAGGTATTCCCAAGATATTATAAATACAACTATTTAATAGCATTCCAAAAGGTTTTTGTGTTCCGAAATGGTTTCCTTGGGGCAACACACCAAGGGAAGGACCACCTAAATCACTGAAGTCATTTCTAAAACATCCCAAACAGGGAAATTTAATATTTTAGAAATATGGATGATCTTCGTTAATGTTCTAGAATGACTCGTTCAGAATCAGGGTCTAAGCAAGCGTTTTTTCTCTGGGTGGAGTCTGAGATTTGAAATGATGCCCCATCGAGTTCAAGCTCCCACTTCTATTCAAGTATATTTTTTTCTGATACCTTAATTATGGGGAAGCAATATGACCTTTCAAAAGCAGCACTTCCAGTTTTTGACATAATTTTACTAAAAAGGTGAAAAGTAGGTAAATATCCAAAAATTAGAAATAAGAACGACCGTAAAAGTTGTGGAAACACTGACAACACAGTGCTCAGTAGAATGTAAAATGAAATAGCACACAAGGTAGTGAATGTGAAAACAAGAAAAGCATGACTCAACCCTATGTGAAATGTAGTACTAGCCAAAACCTTAATGAAAAACCAAATTGGACACCATTGTGGATTGAATAACCTATAGACACAATGTACTCGGTAACCAGTTCGTAGATCTGTTTGCCATTAATATAACGTGTAAATATAAGAATATGTCTGTATGTGTCTTTACTACATAACTGTCCTTTGTATTCATTTATGCAAATACTGTATTAGTACATGTGCAAATTAAAATGTTTAAAAGAAACAGTGTATTGTTCAACCAACTGTGTGTACAAAGTTCGTAAAGACTAATGTTAAACAAATATGTGTGTAACTGATGTCATTATTTATCAAATTGTAATAAACCTAATTTTAAGATATGAAAATATCATTACTCACATTTAAAACTGAATTGATTGGTAATAAACCAAGAATCAATCCCTTTCACACTCACACACTTCCACAAAAAACATGCTTTTACCTGCACATTCTTCCACAAAAAATGTGCATTTACTGTAAAAGTCGGGTGGATACTTGCCATGAGGCTTAACTGAATATGGTCAAACTTTATAAATACAGGGATTGGTCTGAAATTCAAATGAGCAAGGTCAAACTTTTTAATTTCAGATTACGGCTTAACTGAAAACTGTATTCAGTTAATTAAGCTTGTGAAATTCAGTCTTAGCTGAATATGATCAAACTGCGTTTTTAAAGAATTGCTCTTCAGATTACGGCTTAACTGAAAACGGTTAAATTTTATTTTTACGGGCAGTTCCCTTCAAATTACGGGCTTAGTATTTACGGTTGAGTTCTTAATTTTACTGGCTTTCACAAAAACGGGCCAAGCCGTAATTTTATGGGCAATGGTCGGACTCCTAGCTGGCGGGCGCTGCTCGTAATCTAAAGGCGAAATTTTTAACAGTGCGTAAGGGTAAGTTTACTTGTTAAACTATTTGTTATTTTTTAAGTGACCCGTGCATGTTTTAAAATGTGATGTTTTAAGTTTATTTCAAGCACTTATACAGAACGGTAGATCACAAACCCTAAGCCTTATTTGTTATTAGAAAAGGTATGGCCACTGTTTAGTTTTTTTGTTTATTTTTTCAAATCTTATGATTGTAATAATTATTTTATAGCCTAAAGTTATTACATAATTTTTTTAGAACAATTTCCCAAATACCTGTATTCCCTAATTTTCGACTGCCATCTGGCGAATCCCCCATCCCCTCAAAAAATGGCAAGCAATGACTTATTTGCAGTGTTAAAATTAGAAATAAATCTTCTACAGGCCCAGCGGACCACTCTAATTTCCAAATCACTGGTCCGCCAAAAAAAAAAAAAAAAAAAAAGAACAGTACACATTTACAGTATATGTAGAAAATAAGGTATCGTTTTCATTGGAGTATATCGCAAATTTAGAACAATGTGTGCGTGTACACATGAAGATATTTCTAATGAATAAAACAAAACATGGTACGCAGTGGGAGAAATTTGAAAAAAAAAATGTGACCAGTGTATACCAAAAGTTGGTAGTTCCCTCCTTTTTATTGGTCCAGAAATTGCACAAAATATACTAATACATACTTGCCAACTTTTACGGTTTATCTGTGAAATTTATGGATTTCTGCTTGATTTTACTGATTTATGGATACAGGTCTTTTTTACGTATTTTTTAATATTTCGATTGCGCATTGCACATATTGCAATAAGAAAGGTCACACTAAAAATGAATACAGGCTACTTATACTTAAATATACCTATTTATTTTAAATATAATAGTATTTGATTTTATATTTGACAGTAGCTTACTTGCACTCCAATAAATCATTTGATATGATCTTTATTTACAGCACATTTTATATAAATAAGGATCAGTACATGTTGTGAGGTTGAACTGAACATGTACTGATCTTTATTTACATAAAATGTGCTGTAAATAAAGAGCATATCAATTGAACCAAAATTTGGTGTAATGTCGCACCATAATTTGGCCGTAATTTGTTGCGAAAGGTTGAACCATAACTTGGTGTTATGTTGAACCATAACTTGGTATAAAGGATTGAACCATGACTTGGTTTTATGTTGCCCCAAGTTATGGTTGCAGCAAATTTTTTCTTTACTTACTCCACCATATTTTTGGTACAACCTTTCACCAAATTTTTAACAGTGTGGAATCAATGGTCCTAAATTAGGGACGGGAGATTATTTGTCATTAGGTGCTTATTTAAATTGTGAAAGCCCCCCCCCCCCTCAGCCAAAATAAAAACCAATAGGAATTCATATCTGCAACCAAATCACTGGTCCGCCAAAAAAAAAAAATCATCATCATCATCATTGCAAGCCATTATCAACTTATAAAAGACAATTGAAAACAAACAAACAAACAAACAAACAAACAAAAAACCCCCATCGTATTTTATGCTCTGAGGAGATAAATTTGAAGAGAAGATTTAAGTGTGCACACAATACCTAAAACCTCGGTGACGCCTTTTTTTTTTTTTTTGTTTGATTTTGTTACTGTGAATTCGAAATTCTTATCGTAGCTACTTTTTAGTCTTTAGAACTTCGAACTTCACTGTGAAGTTTCAGAACCTTTACTCTACTGGCCGTGCAGTTCTTATTTAGGGTCTCAGCTTGATTCCTTTCATTAGAATTTGCATACTTACACGCATTACGTTTTTTCTATTACTTTTTTCTTTTTTACTTCATTATTGGACTCCAGTCTGCACTCTCTTTACCCGATCATCACCGGAACTACGACTCAGCTCGCGAAATTTTACGCACTAACTTCGTTTTCTGTTGCTTTAAGGAACTGAGATCAGGAAGGGGAATAAATTCACCGTTATAAAGAACGTACTCTTACGAATTGCATCTTGAGATGATCACATCTTATTATCACATATTATTCATCTTATTTAACGCATTTGATGAATTTATCCGTATAATGAACTAAGTCGTTATTGGTTTTCCTGTGCTATTTTTGAATCTATGCATCTTCCCCGACAGCTGTAAAGCAAATTCCACTCATAAAATTTCGATGTAACGAAAATGGGTAACGGAAGTTGTCGAAATCTGGTTTTTGAAAGCTGTTTCGTGAAGTGAAGCAACAATAGTTAATTTCATTGCTACTCAACATACTTCGCTAAGCTATCGCCGCACATTATTTTATTACGTTTTACATCATCATCATCATCATCATTGCCAACCATTATCAATCCACTGCTGGACGAAGGTCTTCCCAAGTTTCCTCCACAACGGTCTGTCTTGTGCCAGTCTCCTCCATGTCACTCTCGCATACTTTCGAATTTCATCCACCCATCTCCCATGTGGTCTTCTTCTGGGTCTTTTCCTGTCCCTTGGAATCCAATCTAAAATTTCGGCTGTCCATCGATGGTCTGTCCTTCTGGCAGTATGTCCAGCCCATTGCCATTTCAGGGATTTAACTCTGATCATGATGTCTTCCACTCTTGTCATTTTTCGGATCCACGAGTTCCTCTTCTTATCTCTCCTGGTTACACCAAGCATGCACCTCTCCCCATGCTTGTTTGAGTTGTCTGCAGCCTTTGTATGTCTCTTTTAGTTAAGGTCCACGTCTCTGCACCAACGTAAGCACTGGAAGAATGCATTGATCAAACACTTTTCTTTTAAGACATAATGGCATATTGCTCTTGAAAATTATGCTGTTTCTTCCAAAAGCTCTCCAGGCAAGTTTTGTACGCCGATTAATTTCTTCATCAATGTGACCCTCGCTTGATATCTGCTGTCCAAGATAAACGTACTATAACGAAGTAAATTTCTCCGTCATTTTTATCCGCGCCAGGATTCGAACCCGGGTCCCCTCATTCCGGAATAAGTTGCTCTACCAATTGAGCTACGCGGACGTTTTATTCTGATTCCTACCTGCCTTTATGTCGTGTGCGTCCTTCTGGCAGGTACGTCACATCTCCTGGTACGTTACATCTCCTGGTACGTTACATAATCTCCCCCTTATTTATTTTTTTGTCGAAGTGCTGGAGAAGGGATTCTCTTATTTTTCCTATCTCGCGGTGTGGAAAGAACATCACACCAATGCGAGATTTTGAACGGTCGGGTCATCCGGATAGTTCGGGCGCCATTATAACGAAGTAAATTTCTCCGTCATTTCTATCCGCGCCAGGATTCGAACCCGGGTCCCCTCATTCCGGAATAAGTTGCTCTACCAATTGAGCTACGCGGACGTTTTATTCTGATTCCTATCTGCCTTTATGTCGTGTGCGTCCTTCTGGCAGGTACGTCACATCTCCTAGTACGTTACATCATCTCCCCTTCATTTTTATTTTTATTTATTATTTTTTTTTTCAAAGTGCTGGAGAAGGGATTCTCTTATTTTTCCTATCTCGCGGTGTGGAAAGAACATCACACCATTGCGAGATTTTGAACGGTCGGGTCATCCGGATAGTTCGGGCGCCATTATAACGAAGTAAATTTCTCCGTCATTTCTGTCCACGCCAGGATTCGAACCCGGATCCCCTCATTCCGGAATAAGTCACGCTACCAATTGAGCTACGCGGACGTTTGTTCTGTCTCCTATCTGCCTTTATGTCGTGTGCGTCCTTCTGGCAGGTACGTCACATCTCCTGGTACGTTACAGTACGTGTCTGTTATCTCCAGTTTTTCTCCATCAATCGATAAATCTTCATTTCTTGTAAAAGCATGGAACATCATTTTTGTCTTTTGAAAGTTCATTTTTAATCCCACTTCTTTACTCTTGTCAGCAAGTTCATGGATCATACTCTGCAGCTCTGATGGGGTAGTTGCAAAAATGATTATGTCATAAACGCAGCAATATATCATTGCAATCTACATAAATTACGAGAGAGCCATTACAAAAAATGAATTTTTAATGCTATAAAAACGGTGCGTTGTAGCGAAATTTGTTTTCCTCTCGACCCTGATAAGAGAGGCGGGGAAGGGGACCAGCTATTGTCGTGAGCTTTAAAATGATGCGGCCTCCCCGGTGGCGCAGTGGTCTAAGCGATGGCCTCTGATCATTAGTCTGAAAGGGATCCGGGTTTGAATCTCGGTGAGGCATGGATGTTGTTTTTGTTTTACGGCACTGGCTCTCTCCCTTCTCTGTACCCAGTGACCCTAAATTAGAGACGGGCAACTGCTTATAGCCCATTGAGTAGCTCACCGTGGTCGTTAAACCTTCAATCAAAAAAAAAAAAAAAAAAAGGAATGCGTAACACGATCGGATGTAACCTGTAGATATTTTCTAGACCAAAAGTTACCAATCACACACTTGCAATTGAGCTTTTCTTTCGATCTTGATCGCAGATTTTAGCTTGCTCATGCGCAGATGTACCTTCATAGCTACATCACATTCCATCTGTGCCAGGATCGTTTCTCACGTTCGTCTAAATCTGAATAATATATAATAATAATAAATATTGTTTTCGGAAAACTAAACAAGCGAAATGTTTAGTATTGCCGCCGCCTAGGGACGGATTGGGTCGACGAAACCATGCCGGGAATTTTAATCTCGTGGTCTACTACAGAAACGAACGTACCCACAAAAGAACACCTCGTAAATTTCCTCATGGAAAAAAAAAATTCTCTTAGCCCCTGGATGACAAAGAGCTGTTGAAATAATCATTGTAAAATTAATTTAGTCGTGAACAAATTTTAGCAGCAATTTAAGGGTGAATGAAAGAAATTTAAAAATACGTTCGTGATCAGCGGCGGACTGGGTCTAAAGATAATGGTTGCCAGGAGACATAGGGGCCCACCCCACAACTATAAGGCTATCACTGAATTTTTATAAGAAATAAATAAAAAAAAATACATATGTGAAAAAAAGGTACCAGTAAAATTTTTGCGAAGTAAATTTATATTTTTTAGTAAATACAGTGTACATATATTGTACATATTACTAGATACTAAATGTAAATACATTTTGTTAAAATTGAATTTTTAAATTATTTTTTAATTTTAAATAAATGGTGGATATCTTTTAAAAGTTTGCTTGTACTGAAAATTTTACACAATAACAGGTAGTTCAAAAGCATATTTCATGCAGCCCACTATATTAAGAGCAATCGTTTGAATTCACTAGATGAGTGTCCGAATCTGCCAATAATTGTTTCTGTATACAATTCATCTAACAATTCCTTCTCTCTTTTGCCGCCCCGGTGGCGCAGTGGTCTAAGGCGCTGGCCTGTGATCATTCGTCCGAACGGGGTCCGGGTTCGAATCCCGGTGAGGCATGGATGTTGTGTTTGTCTTACGGCACTGGCTCTCTCCCTTCCCTGGAACCAGTGACCCTAAATTAGGGACGGGCGACTGCTTATAGCCCATTGAGTTGCTCACGGTGGTCGTTAAACCTCCAATCAAAAAAAAAAAAAAAAAAAAAAAATTCCTTCTCAATGGATAGCAACATGTATGATTCCAAGTTCTCCTCAGAAAGTGAATTTCTTAGCCTTGTCTTTATGATCTTTAGCTTTGAAAATGTCCTCTCACATTGGACTTGAGTAACTGATAGTGCGCAGATGACTTTATAAAGTTCATAAAGGTTATCATATGCCTTTTCAAGGCCAAGGCTCAGCATTTTCGACACTTTCTGCATCCCGTTTCTGCCGCTTTGTATATATATAGTAACTTTATAAAAATTAAAGTACCAAAGAACACGTAAGAATGAATGACGAATAAAAAATTATGAATATAGACTAGAAATATGAATGCGCATAAGCAGCCAACCCAAAATATAAGAGGAACTTGTGGATAAAGAAAATGAGAGGAGTGGACGACATCATGACCAGAGTGATGATGTCGTCCACTCCTGTCATTTTCCTTATCCACAAGTTCCTCTTCTTATCTTTCCTATATACACTGAGTGGCCACTTAATTATGACCACCTGATAGTTTTAAGCAAATGAGCTATGGCTGCACGCTGTTGCCGCCTGGTGAGGCTAGTATAAAAAGGGAAGGCTTAGTGCTTGCGACAGTAGTAGTAGTGATTTTTGGGTGACGAGATGGGTAAAAAATGTGATTTGACGGACTTTCAACGTGGGATAATTGTAGGAGCTCGGAGCCATGGAGCGAGTATCACCGAAACCGCAGCATTCGTGAAATGTTCCAGAGCAGCTGTTGTTAAAGTGTTTAAAGACTGGACTGTCAGCCAAAAAACTGGGTCTCTACGTGCAACGTGTGGTCGTCATCGACTAGTGACTGCTCGAGCGAAACGGAGAGTGTCCAGACTGGTAACAGACAACAGAAGGGCAAGTGTGCAGCAAATTACAGACCATCTTAATCAAGGATCCCCTCAAATGATCTCTGCATGCACTGTTCGCCGTACACTGCATCGGATGGGATATGGCAGCCGAAGGCCTGTTTGAACACCTTTGCTGTCTGCAGTTAACAAGAGAAAACGTCTCCAGTTCGCACAGGAGCACAAGGATTGGACAGTCGATAATTGAAAACAAATTATGTGGTCCGATGAATCACGTTTTCAGTTTCATGGCCGAGTGAGAATTTGGCGGAAACAGCACGAAAGCATGAACCCCAAATGCGTTGCTACAACCCTTCAAGCTGGTGGAGGCAACGTTATGGTTTGGGGAATGTTTTCCTGGCATGCTTTGTGCCCTTTAATTCGTGTCTGACTGCAACATCATATCTAAACATCGTTGCGGACCAAGTGCATCCTGTCATGTGGATGGTTTATCCGAATGGCGATGGCTACTTTCAACAAGATAATGCGTTCTGCCATAGTGCTCGTATTGTACAGGATTGGTTTCAGGAACATGCTGGTAAGTTTACTTTGCTTAGCTGGCCCCCACAATCTCCAGATCTCAACCCCATTGAGAATTTGTGGGGTGAAGTTGAACGAGCCATCGGACAGCTGGATCCACAACCCTGCAATCTCACACTCCTGGAAAGTGCTATTCATCAAGCATGGTCTCAGATTCCACAAACCACCTATCAACATCTCGTGGAGTCCATGCCACGAAGAATCGACGCAGTATTAAAGGCAAAAGATGGCCCAACAAAGTACTGAGGGGATGGTCATAATAAAGTGGCCACTCAGTGTATAAATAGCATGAAACGCCTCTTTTTTTTAAGGACAATAACTTTTTAGATAATATAAATTGTAAATGAATCTAACGACTTTTATTCATATGTACCAAAACATTTCACACGAACAGGATATGAGAAGTAGTGGTCCATTTCTCGAGTGGTCCACCGGGAAATGTCTCGGTGGGCCAATTTCTCGAGTGGTCCACCGGGAAATGTCTCGGTGGGCCAATTTCTCGAGTGGTCCACCGGGAACTGTCTCGGTGGGCCAATTTCTCGAGTGGTCCACCGGGAACTGTCTCGGTGGGCCAATTTCTCGAGTGGTCCACCAGGAACTGTCTCGGTGATCCAATTTCTTGAGTGGTCCACCGGGAACTGTCTCGGTGGGCCAATCCGTCTCTGCCATAGTAAAATTTCTCGAGTGGTCCACCCGGAAATGTCTCGGTGGGCCAATTTCTCGAGTGGTCCACCGGGAACTGTCTCGGTAGGCCAATTTCTCGAGTGGTCCACCGGGAACTCTCTCGGTGGGCCATTTTCTCAAGTGGTCCACCAGGAAATGTCTCGGTGTGCCAATCCGCCCCTGCCATAGTGAAATTTCTGGAGTGGTGTCTCGGTGGGCCAGTTTCTCGAGTGGTCCACCGGGCACTGTCTCGGTGGGCCAATTTCTCGAGTGGTCCACCAAGAAATGTCTCGGTGGGCCAATACGCCCCTGCCATAGTAAAATTTATCGAGTGGTCCACCAGGAAATGTCTCGGTGGGCCAATACGCCCCTGCCATAGTAAAATGTATCGAGTGGTCCACCGGGAACTGTCTCGGTGGGCCAATTTCTCGAGTGGTTCACCGGGAACTGTCTCGGTGGGCCAATTTCTCGAGTGGTTAACCGGGAAATGTTTTGGTGGGCCAACCCGCCCCTGCCATTGTAAAATTTCTCGAGTGGTCCACGGAAAATGTCTCGGTGGACCAATCTGCTCCTGCTATAGTAAAAGTTCTCGAGTGGCCCCCGGGAAATGTCTCGGTGGACCAATTTTGCAGAGTGGTCCACCGGGAACTGTCTTGGTGGGCCAATTTCTCGAGTGGTCCACCGGGAAATGTCTCGGTGGGCAATCTGCTCCTGCCATAGTAAACTGTTTCGAGTGGTCCACCGGGAAATGTCTCGGTGGGCCAATCCGCCCCAGCCATAGTAAAATGTCTCGAGTGGTCCACCGGGAAATGTCTCGGTAGACCAATTTCTCCAGTGGTCCACCGGGAACTGTCTCGATGGGCCAATTTTTCCAGTGGTCCACCGGGAACTGTCTCGGTAAGCCAATAACTCGAGTGGTCCACCGGGAAATGTCTCGGTGGGCCAATCCGCCCCTGCCATAGTTTAGTAAATATCTATTTTTATGACTCACATATCTTCTTTCATTAGTTTTATGACAATAATATTCATTTATCCACCTCCCTAAGTACCACTTAATGTCTGGAATCAGTAAACCTTATTGTTTGTGGTTATAATTAAATTCCACTTAGCATATACCAGACTGCAGATCGGTGTGATAATGTGTGACACGAAAAAATACAATGTGCTGTATGTAAATAAATGTATACTCTCGAGTCACTAATTTTATTTCACACCCACAAAGATCTTTGCATGCGAAAGATGCGCAGCGTTAATTGTCTATAAATAAAGAGCACCATAGTACTCTCTTAATTTTTTTCGAGAATGGAATTATTTTTAAAAATTAATTTGAGAAGCATCTCATATCTGAAAATTACTTTCCAACAGCGAATTAGAGAGTAAGCTAATTCACTGTTGGAAAGTATACGATGTTGAAGTACTACGACCTGAATGTCTTCAGCGTACGCGAATCGAAGGTCATATTCCAACCTCCACCGACAATTTTAAAAGTCTGATTAAAATTCCAGCTAAGTGCCTCTGACTGACGTATTTAAATTCTAGCCAACTGTAACGGCTTCATGCAAGTTATGCCTTAAGTTGCTGACTGCCAGATTCAAATTTCACCTAAGTGACTCAGACTTCCGGTTACAAATTCCGCTTGCGTACCTAAGAACGCCGAATTCAAATTCCACCTAAGTGTCTATGGTAGCTTTTTTCAAATCCCACCTACTAAGACAAATTCAGATTCCACTGACAGATTCAAATTCCACTTAAGTAACTCTGATTCGAATTCGAGCTAAGCTATTTTGACTGCCGGATCCAAATACCTCTTAGGTAACCGGAACTGTCGGATTCAAATTCCTTCTAGGTGACTGGCCGTCGAAATCCAAAGCTAAGCGACACTGACTACCGGATTCAAACTCCACCCAAATGGCTCTGACTAACGGATTCAAATTCCACCCAAATGACTCTGACTAACGGATTCAAATTCCACCCAAATGACTCTGACTAACGGATTCAAATTCCACTTGAGCGAATCGGACTGTCAGATTTAAATTTCAGCTAGTTGACTCTGACTGACGGACTCAAATTCCCCCTGAGTGATTGGCTGCCGGATTTAAATTTCAGCTAGTTGACTCTGACTGACGGACTCAAATTCCCCCTGAGTGATTGGCTGCCGGATTCAAATTCCCCCTGAGTGATTTGCAGCCGGATTCAAATTCCCCCTGAGTGATTGGCAACCGGATTCAAATTCTACCTGAGTGACTGGCAACCGGATTCAAATCCCCCTGAGTGATTGGCAACCATATTCGAATTTCTCCTGAGTGATTGGCAACCGGATTCAAATTCTCCCTGAGTGACTGGCAACCGGATTCAAATCACCTCTGGGTGATTGGCAACCGGATTCAAATTCCGCCTGAGTGATCGGCCGCCGATTTCAAATTCCACCTAGGCAACTCTGACAGCCGAATTCAAATTCCTCCTGAATGATTGGCAGTAGGATTCAAATTCTCCCTGAGTGATTGGCAACCAGATTCAAATTCCGCCTGAGTGATCGGCCGCCGGATTCAAATTCCGCCTGAGTGATTGGCAGCCGGATTCAAATTCCATCTGAGTGATTGGCAGCCGGATTCAAAATCCAACTGAGTGATTGATAGCCGGATTCAAAATCCAACTGAGTGATTGATAGCCGGATTCAAATTCCACCTGAGTGATTGGCAGCCGGATTCAAATTCCACCTGAGTGATTGGCAGCCGGATTCAAATTCCCCCTGAAAGACTGGCCGCCGGACTTAAATTCCACCTAGGCGACTCTGACAGCCGAATTCAAATTCCCCGCTGAGCGATTTTGGCCGGCGTATTCAAATTCCATCTAGGCGGCTCGGACTTTCGGATTCAAATTCCACCTGACTCTGACATCAGGATTTAAATTTGACTTAAATGACTGTTTGCTGAATTTAATTTGTGAGATATTTCGTATTCATCATGCTTTTTTTAGTGTAACATATCTTCTGTTTCACGAATTGTTTATGGTAAAATGTCCAAATTCCATAGTCTGGTTTTAGGAAGAATAAAAGGAGCATGTACATAGCAATAAATAAGTGAATAAATAAAAGTAAAAGAACGAAAAATGATCTGGTGAAAATCTATGGTTCAACAAACGAAGTCTAGTGAGTAGTTTTTAAGCCTTTTTCTTAGGAAAACAACTTCCAGTTAATGCATGTTTTAGTTCTGTACCGTATGATCGAAGCATCAAACAGCACAAAACTCTGAATATTAACGGGAATTTTTTTTTTGAAAATGTCCATACCGTAGTAATTAGGACATACTTTGCAATTTTATTTACCATGATGTTCTTGTTTTACTTTATCATAGGTAAAATGTTTTTTGATTATTGTAAAAGGTTGAGCTGTGACTTATTTCCGCCCATAAAATGTTAAGTTTGCCATTCACGGGATAATTATTCAAAAACTGAGTCCTCTCGGTTTGGAAGGGGCTACATATGCAGTACTGTGTCATGTGTTGGCTATTGTAGACTACAAAAAAAAAAAAAAAAAAGGCATAAAGGCAGGCGAAAAATTTCATGTTTTGGCTTATCACGCCCTGATGACTTTCCCTGACAATATCGCTTTTACTACAAGTCCATTACTTTTTTTCTTTTACTCGTTATTTTTTGAATCTCCACTTCACCCGTTCTCGCTTTATTTTTTCCGGCTCCTAATTTCTTTTTAGTCTTGCTTAAGAAGTTAATGAGGTCTGCATTTGTTTCTACTAAACCCCGAGAGAGAAATGCTTCCATTATTTTTCGGTACTCACATCCATCATATTGTAGCTTTGTCAGGAAATCACATTTAAACCGATTGCGTGCGCAATTCGTCTACAAATGTCACACACACTTGACACATTACTTATTTCCATTACTTTTTGTTTTTGATCTTTTTCTGCGGAATATTTCTTATTTATGCCGTTTACGTAGAAGAATCTTTGTTGAGCTGTTAAAAATGTCTTAAAGCAGGTTAGATGGGTGGCCACTTCATTATGGGGACACGGCGTCTCACACGAAATTCGCAGCTCGTGAAAATGGGAAAAATTATTCTTCGTGCTACTGGTGTGTAAACCAGTGCATGTTAACACTGGAAACCTTTTTATCTTCTTTAATATATCACACATGCGAAAACATGAGCTCAACTGCTGATTTAGTCAATATAGATATTTCTGAGAAAAAAGCCTGCTGTTGCAAAGACTAGTCATTATTTTCCGAAAAGGGGAATAACATTTTTTTCTAACAGGCAATGGGTGAAATACTAAAACAGTTAGTTAAAAATGCCACGGCCATTCACAAAAGCGCAAATTTCGATAAAAATTCTCTAGGTTATTTCACGTTTCATAACGGACTGCAGATTCATGCGCAAAGCAGTAGGAGTTCAAACTCCATAAATACACTGGCGGAAAGTGAAAAAAGAACACCAAGAAGGAACTGGTGGACGATCATGAAATTTACATATGTTAATGGGGTCGAGTTTACGTAGGTGTGATGTTAATTTCGGGACCAACCGGTGAGCGCCTATGCCACAACACGGCATAATATGAAAATTATCGTCGGTGGTATTTAAGGAGTACGGCGAAGTGAATGTAATCAGTCGTCGGCGTACGAACACGTGCGAAGACCCTGAAGAAGCTGCAATACATGGACATGAAAGACGTGTACGATTTCAGCAGTTATCAGACTTTGAGCGAGGTCTTCTAGTCGGACTCCGCGAGGTCGGGTGGTCGTATCGTCGTATTGCGGAGCGAATTGGACGGGAAGTATCGGTGGTGGTACGATGGTGGCGTAGATGGTCCGAGGAACATTCCCACACGAGAAGACGTGGAACTGGGAGTCACAGACGGACTGATGAGCGGACCGATCGACGCATAAGAAGAGCGGCTTTGTCAAGCAGTATATCCACTGTGACGAAATCCGAGCTGCCGTTGCACCTGAGGTGACTGTGCGAACAATCCGCAACCGTCTACTGGATGCAGGACTACGTGCACGTGTGCCTCTGGCATGTGTACCTCTGACTCCAGCCCACCGTCAGGAACGGCAGCAGTGGTGTCGCCAACGTCTGCAATGGGGAACGCAATGGCGTCTGTCGTGTTCAGCGATGAAAGCAGGTTCTGCTTGGGAGCCTCCGATGGCCGTATGCGTGTTCGCAGACGCACAGGGGAGCGTCTTCACCCTTCTTGCATCCGCCAGCGACACACAGGGCCTACACCTGGTCTCTTGGTGTGGGGAGCGATCAGCTATCACTCCCGTACACAACTAGTGTTTGTACCGGGTACGTTAAACAGCACCTGCTACATCAACAACATCATTCAGCCCGTTGTTGTGCCATTTGTAATGTCGGTACATCGTGGTGTTTTCCAGCAAGATAACGCACGCCCACACATGGCACGTGAAACGCAACATGCACTTCAGGGTGTGAGACAACTTCCATGGCCTGCACGTTCACCGGATTTGTCCCCCATTGAGCACGTGTGGGATTTTATGGGACAACGACTTATCCGGTCTCCACGGCCAGCCACGACCATCCCCGATTTACGCGTCCAGGTTGAGGATGCTTGAAACTCAATACCCCAAACTTACATCCAACATCTGTACGACAGACTCCATGCGAGAATTGCACAGTGTGACGCAGTTCATGGCGATTCAACCTCGTACTAACCATATTACATGGAAATGTTATTTTTCAGTTTACCAGCAAATACAGCTGTATTTTGCCATAATGTTTTTATCACGTTATCCTTTGTATTACGTTATTATGCTGTATAAATTTCGTTGGTATCAGACGTCTCCTTCTTGGTGTTCTTTTCAATATAAATTTCATTTCAGTATAAATTTCATTGGTATCAGACGTCTCCTTCTTGGTGACTTGTCAATATAGTGTATATATCCTTCCTGGGTTTTATCACATGCATACGTCACTCACGTACTGACCTCAGGGGTATTGCCAAACTTCATTCATGTGAGAGAGAAGATATCACGTTAAGTTTGGAAAGTGCAAAAGAGAACAAATGCAAATTTACATAGGAAAGGGAATTAAAAATGAAAGTTAAATTAGAATATACGTCACACACTCACCAACATACGGGTTGATGAGTGCTCTAATACCGGTGGAGTAGTTATATAATTATTTGAAGACCATCAAAAATCCTTAACTGAAAACAGGATACACCACAAGAAGATGGGGTTGATACTTGTCTAGCAGATGTTATGTGTTCGTTAGGTCTTGCATCTCTCAGTATACACTGGCGGAAAGTGAAAAAAGAACACCAAGAAGGAGACGTCTGATACCAATGAAATTTATACAGCATAATAACGGAATGCAGAGGATAATGTGATCAAAACATTATGGCAAAATACAGCTGTGTTTGCTGGTAAACTGAAAAACGTCTCCTTCTTGGTGTTCTTTTTTCACTTTCCGCTAGTGTATACTGAGAGATGCAAGACCTAACGAACACATAACATCACTAGACAAGTATCAGCCCCATCTTCTTGTGGTGTATCCTGTTTTCAGTTAAGGATTTTTGATGGTCTTCAAATAATTATATAACTACTCCACCGGTATTAGAGCACTCCTCATCAACCCGTATGTTGGTGAGTGTGTGACGTATATTCTAATTTAACTTTCATTTTTGATTCCTTTTCCTATGTAAATTTGCATTTGTTCTCTTTTGCACTATCCAAACTTAACGTGATATCTTCTCTCTCACATGAATGAAGTTTGGCAATACCCCTGAGGTCAGTACGTAAGGGACGTATGTATGTGATAAAACCCAGGAAGGATATATACACTATATTGACAAGTCACCGGACACCCTTTCAAAAGCAAATGAACGGATCCGCTGCGTCGTTAAGATGCACGGTATAGCTGCAAACGGTATAAAAACAAGCCTGCAGCAGACCACGATCATATCGCACTGTGAGGTTGAGTGAAAATGTCGCGACGGGAGAGAACTGACTTTGAGAAAGGAAAGATTGTTGGTTGCTACATGTATATTAGTGAGTTGTCCATAACAGAAACCGAGAGGCGTTTAAACATACCCAAGTCAACTGTTTTGGATGTACTGAATAAGTGGAAGATACATGGCGTCCTTCAAGCAGGAAACCAAAGAAAATCAGTGATAAGAGGACGTCGAAGCCTCAGGAGAGTTGTCACAACTAACTGAAGGAGTACTGCACAAGACCTCAGTGTACAGGTGAGTAAAAATGCTGGAACCTCGGTATGTACACGTACCATTCGCAGAGAACTTCATTCCATGGGTTACCGTGGTCGTGCGGCTGCTCATAAGCCTCTCATCTCCACTCCGAATGCTACTCGTCGTTTAGCATGGTGTAAAGAACATTTATCGTGGACCTTAGATCAATGGAAACGGGTCATATGGACTGATGATTTCAGATACACGATCCATCAGTCTGATGGCCGTGTGTGGGTATGGCGGCAGCCCGGGCAACGTTATTTACCACAGTGTACTGTTCCTACGGTCCAGTTTGGAGATGGCAGTGTATTCGTGTGGGGGAGTATTTCGTGGTATGGCCCCGGCCTATTGGCTATCGTGGACAAACTAGCACGTCTACCTCGATATTCTGGACAATTATGCGCTCCCAAATCTGTGGCAATACTATGGAACCGATCCTTGTTGGTATCAGATGGATAATCCACCAGGCCGTAAAGACAGGACCGTTACGGCGGGGTTTGACAATAATTCCGTATCAAGTGTGGACTGGCCAGCACAGAGCAAGCCCTGATCTTAATCCTATAGAGCACATATGGGATGAATTAGAGCGCTGCATACGAAGTTTGAAACCAAGGCCTACTACTAAGCAACAGTTAGCGGCAGCATTATGTACTGAATGGAAGCACATATCTATCGCTGTGTTCCAAAACCTTGTCGAAAGCATGTCTCGAAGGGTCAGTGTATGCATTAAGGCCAAAGGTGGACCGACACCGTACTAATGTATGTCCAGAAATGCTACGTTGTGTTTCTCTTCTAGGTGTCCGGTGACATTTGTCAATATAGTGTATATTTTGCGACGCAGTTGTTTGGGTGTGGAGATGTTAGATATTTGCTGAGCCTAATACGCTTTTGGATTTATATTGTTATTTACGTCTGCATAACTGTGTTGTAAAGGTGTGCGTGATATACTATTGATTGATTAATAGTGCTGGATTAACGACGTTGGAATATACCATGCTTTCTTCAAGTTGGATGGAAATAAAAGATTAGTAAGTACCAACCCTTGGCATTTTTTTTTAGGTTTAACGACCACCGTGAGGAACTCAATGGGCTATAAGCAGTCGCCCGTTCCTAATTTAGGGTCACTGGTTCCAGGGAAGGGAGACAGCCAGTGCCGTAAGACAAACACAACATCCATGCCTCATCGGGATTCGAACCCGGACCCCGTTCGGACGAATGATCAGAAGCCATCGCTAAGACCACTGCGCCATCGGGGCGGCTGGCATTATTTAGAGTGAACGCCTATTTCATTATTGGCGAACTTGACATTTAACATATGTAGTGTTTAGCTAGTTAGAAACAATTAGGAATAGACATACAGTACAAGCAGTGGCGGACTGTGTCTAAAATGTTTGGTTGCCAGGAGACAAAGAGGGGCCCACTCATAACTATAAGGCTATAATTGAAGTTTTATAAAAAATAAATAATGATCATGTGAGGAATGAAAATGTGTTGCAGATGTGTAATGTGAGGCAAAATGATGTTAGTAAGGTAGAAACTAATATTCTTAGGTGGTTTGGACATGTTGAAAGAATGAGTGATGATGTGTTGACTAAGAATTTATTCAGCCCAAGTGGCAGGAAAGAAAGGTAGAGTGACAAGGAAATCATGGGAGGACCAAATTTAGGAATGTTTGCCTGAGAGAAAGATTGAGTATGAAGTAAAAAAGGTCTTGCGTGCGACGTGCGGTGGATGTTAGCGAAGCTCGAGCTGTGTACCGAGATCGTTGTAAGTGGGGACATTTGATACACCAACTGTAAGTAAATTTTAGAGTTCCATCAGTTAAATGTATACTTGGCAGATGGCCTTTCTTTGAGCAGCTAACCTCTGAATCTCACAGAACAGCTTAATGACATGCATGTATGTATGTATGAATGGATGGATGGTCGGTCGGTCTGTTGGTCTAGTGAGCTATGGCCAAATCCTCCATCGTAATGATTTCACAATTCAAAACTTAGCCCTTAGTCTGGGGGGTGGAGGATGTTACCTGGCCAAAACAACACCGAAGAAGAAATTACTAGGAGAATAAAATTTGTCTGGAGTGAATTTGAAAGAAACATTATAATTTTCAGGAACAATTTACCATTATGTCGTAAAAGCGTTGAATCAACACATTTCCCCAGTTATTACTTATGCATCAGAGACTAGAAAAGATATACAGCAGCTGCAGACAACTCAACTAAAACTTAATGGAGATTATTTAACCCACCTTCGTTTAGCCGATTCATAATCATTTTTATCAAGCATCACCATCTTACCTTCAGAATTGCAGAGTATGGTCCAGGAACTTGCTGACTAGAGTAAAGAAGTGAGCTTAAAAATGAGCTTACAGAAAACAAAATTGAAGTTCAATACTTTTACAAGAAGTGAAGTTTAGCTTGACAGGAAAAATCTAGAGGTAAACCGATACCTGCATTTACCTTGTGCAAGAGATATCAAGAGGAGCCATCTGTAATAAGAAATGAACCGGCGTATAAAACTTGGTTGGAGAGTTACAAATTTCAAAATCAATTTATCATTGTCTTAAAAATGTTGAATCAATGCAACCTCGAGGTTCTTACTTATGAATCAGAGACATGGACCTTAACTAATAAAGACATCCAGGGGCTGCAAGCAACTGAAAGGAGCATGGAGAAAGTCTGATGCTTGGTATAGCTAAGAATAATAGGAAGAGGAACTCGTGTATCAGAAAAAGGACAAGAGTTGATGACATGGTAAAATCCCTGGAATGGCCATGAACTTGGATATATTCCTAGAAGAACTGACCACCGTTGGACAACTGTAATAGTAGACTGCATACCAAGAGACACAAGGAGACCCACAAGAAGAGCATGTGAGGGATTGGTGGATTTAATTTGAAAGCATTCTGGAGAGAGATGGACGAGAATTGCTCAACACATCACGTCCAGTTTCCGATTATTCGTAAATATCAACTTCCTTATAAACTTTCGAGGAATTTTGTAAATTAACTCAGAATCTCATACTTGCTTATCTTGTTTCAGCCTTGAGGGCAACTCACCTTTCCCCTTTTAACATTTCACATTATTATCATTTCTCTTGTCGACTTTCCTGGCTAGGTCCGGTGAGCAAAAGGTGGTGATATTCCTCTCAAGCCTAGAAATTCAGGAATTTTCTAGACACCGCAGGTTTGCAGAATGACTGCCTTTTGGAATCGGCGAAGCAGTCCCTATGGCCATCCTAATTCCTCCAGATTTTTCAGAAAGTTATTTGGTACCACTGTTGTTGCAGAAATGACAACTGGTACGATCCTTGTTATGCTTTATTTCCAGATCCTTTGGATTTCGATTCGCAGGTTCTCATATTTTGAGATTTTCTCAGATACTATTCTTTGGATGTTTTTTGTAAGCGGATCTATCAGTTGTCTTCCTCAGTTTTTTGTCTACAATTACGTCAGGTCGACTGTGGTCACTGGTCTTGTCTGTGATGATTGGTTTGTCCCAATTCTGATTTTTGAGTTTTGGTTGTAGTTGATACTTGTAATAATGTGGAGTATAGCCCTTGATCGGCCATGTTTAACGCCAAGCTCTTGATAAAAGATCTTGACTACTTGGTCGTGTGTGTTAAAATTTTGTTTTATAGCGTTAAAATTTACAGCTGTAACTTTGTAGCTGTTAAAATTTTGTTTCATTCGTGTCTATTAAATTTTTTGTTTTATAGCGAAGAAGAGAGCAGCCGGCTAAAATGTGTTTTATGGATTCATTGGCTTTTCCACACATTCTAAAGGGTATCATCATCTGCAACTTTCATTATGTGTTTCGTGTAGCTCTGGTTTGAGACAAAGTGGTCTTGAATCCCAATGAAGAATCCCTCAGTTTCTGGATAAAGCTGACCTTTATTTTAACCATCAGAGTGAGGAGTTTTTGTCAATGTTTTCCAGATCTAAGGAGTTTGGATACTTACCGTGTAGAATTTTGCTTTTTTAATTTTGTAGAGGACCTGAATTGTTTTCTGATTTAGGAAGGAGGTGAGTAGTATTCAGATTTAATAGGGTAAAGCCTTCGTCAGCTGCAGCCAGTCATGTTTTTTTCTGTAAGAAGTACTGTTTGAGTGGTTTCTCTTGTTTTCGACAAAGATCTGGTGTGCTGATTATCCTCCTTCTCCAAACATAAATAATCGCTCCTCTCTCCACGTTAATAAGTGAGTCTCGGAAAAACTCTCATAGGCCGCTACCGGGAATCGAACCCAGGTCTTTCAGTAACGCGCCGGACATGCTACCACTGCACCACAGTGGCCTCAAATTCTCCCGACTCACATGTGATTAACTGCTAAACTACATGGCAGGTTGCTTCACGGAGCCAACACAATTCTGGGGATTCACCAAAGATGGAAAGAAGCAACTGAACAAATAACTAGGAGGCGAATGGATAATTAATTCAAACACTCGAAGTGGATCACGAACACCAAACAGAAACCATCGCTCTTTCCACGTTAATAAGTGAATCACGGAAAAATTCTCATCGGCAGCCACCGGGAATCGAATCCAGGGTCTTCCAGTTAAGCGCCGGACATGCAACCACTGCACCACAGTTTGGCAGTTAATCACATGTGAGTCTGGAGAATTCGAGGCCGCTGTGGTGCAGTGGTAGTATGTCCATCGCGTAACTGAAAGACCTAGGTTTGATTCCCTGTGGCGGCCGGCCGATGATAATTTTTCCCATACTCACTTATTAACGTGGAAAGAGCGATGATTTCTGTTTGGTATTCCTGATCAACGTCCAGTGTTTGAATTAATTATCCTCCTTCTTTTCGTTTCTTTTCAGGTATCGTCTTTCAACTCACGATTTCGCATGGTGTCATGTGTATTTGGTTAAGTCTTCTAGTGAGCATGGCAAGTTCCTTTAGATCAGTATTTGTCCATTTAAGGTTCCAAAAGAGTACGTTAATATAGGAATTGCCCAAGAATTGATAGCAATAATTTTATTATCTTCATAGCAATAAATTGATAGCAAAAATTTTATTATCTGTTTTATTCGAAATATACTAAACACAGCCTATGACAAATATAAACAACAAAATTATTATTGGCTGGTGTTGTTAAACTGATACAAGTTTCTATACCGGAGACAGGTATCAGTCAAGAATCGGCGTAAAGTATATGATGTCCCAGGTAAAGCTGTCTTCTGCAGTTCTCTAGGTGGTATATCAGAAAGCTGCGATTTTTTGAAACGATTCATAAATTTTTTTGACATTATTCCAAGTGCCCCGATGACAATTGGGGTTTGTCCCGTTGTGTATTTAGTCCACAATCGGGTAATTTCTATGGCCAGGTCTCTATATTTAGTCATTTTTTCCAGTTCTTTTTTATCGACTCTGGCATCTCCAGAAATTGCTATATCCGATTTTCTATGACTGTTATGTCAGATATTTATTATTATTATTATGTTCTTCGGAATTTCTATTTACCATCAAAAAGGACATGTTCTTCCTTCCTTGAATTCTTGCATAAACGATCTCTGTTGCCATACGACAGAAAATAACTGGTACAACTACTTCTAGAACTCGCACAGCAAAGTTAGCTTCTTCGAGTTGCTCATAATTCGGGTTGTTTCATCCGACTTTATGAAAAAATAAGCCATTTTATTGATAATATTTTTGGTGAGAGCAATAATTTTCACTTTGTGTTTATTTTTCTAAGCTCACCTTGAGTGAGAGAGTGCTTTTGTTTTCTTTATATCTCGTGTGAGCAGTGCTTGGGAAAGGCAAAAGAGGTTTCATTTCTTCAATCCACCTGTGCCATCAGAAGTAGAAAGAGCTTGATGCTCTTGTTTCCCATTACCTGGCTGCCGGTGGCCTAGTGGGTAACGTTCGTGACTGCCACGGAAAGGACCTCAGGTTCGATCCGAGGCAGGTACGAACGTTCGATCCGCTAAATGTCGGATGGGCACGTTAAGCCGTCTGACCGCGGGTACTGGCCCCACGGTAATAAATAAGGGTGTCTTCCTCTCCCTGTCTATTTCGCTTCCGTGTCACTTTTCTATCGGGCACTCTAGCCCAAATCTCCTAGCTTCCTATTTCTAAGGGTTGTTTAAGACCTGGGGTCAGACACTGCCTTCCTAAAATCCTCTACATATGATCATTTGATCATCATTTCCCCCGTTATCTGTACATAGTGTGCATGCATCGCACATGCGATCAAACAGCAGCGAAGCAGAGATTGTTCAATTATGTTTTTCAGCAGAGAATCTTTCTGTGCAGTTTTGCACAGAAAGATTAAACAATATGTACTTTTGTGCAGTTTCGTATGACGCCTCATGGCACAATATGATTACACAATATGATTGCACAATAAAAAGATTACACAATATGTACTTTTTTGTGCAGTTTCGTATGACGCCTCATGGCCTGTAAGAAGTAAAATTACTGTGTCACCGCAAAGCCGTGAAAAGCAAAAACATTTCTTTATTTAAAATTAATGAGATATTTTGAATTTGAGACGATGCTGTGTATATTGTGAATCAATAACGATCACCGGTTATTATTCATATACTGTATGATGTCCGTATTCATTTTTTTTTGCTTTACTTTCTCACAGAATAAATTGGAAGTAGTAATCAGTCGACGATCAAGTTTTTTTTTTAAGAGAATGAATGATCTTTCACTGAGCACCGTTTCCTTATCCTCACCCGAGACTCGTGTCTTACTCTTCAAGTCTTTAACTTTATTCGTGATTTATTGATTTTCACCAGAGGCTAGTGTCCTGTTTTTCAGGTCTTGAACTTGGTTAGTGATTTATTCATCCTCACTCGAAGCTGGTGTCCCGCTTTTCCAGTGATGTAGTTCTAATTAAAAAAGTGCCTTAGCGGTGAACTGATTAAGTAAAAACACCTTGGAAAGAAGACTCAAAGTTTTTAAAAGCATCGTGAATTCTGATTTGCCATTTTTATTGTTCAGTATATTTTACAAAATGTTTATTACTAATTTTTATTTAAATCGCAATTTTTAATAAAGCAAAATAATTTTTGTTAGTCGCATCCTGAAAATATGGAGGTTTTTTTAAAGTAACGCTCTGCTATTTCAAATGATTACAAATGTCAGTGTGATTATTACTTGATTCACACTGAATAAATGTAACTAATACAGTCATGAATAAATATGCCTAATATGGTCACGTCTATTGTGCAGTGTGACTAATAGGCATTTTCCCTAAGATTCTAGGAGATATCTGTTGTGTTATTCTTTAGGAATAAGAGAAAGGTTAGCTCAGGAACGATATTCTTCGCACACATAAAACTCCTGATATTTAGCCTAAATGGCTGCATTATTTCTCTGTGAAGTTGTTTCTCCGATCACCGAAATACTTCCAACGACTACCGTCAAGACTATGGACTTTACATCCTCTTTACGCCTTCCCGGTGGCCGAGTGGTCAGAGGTGTAGATTTCTGGTTAGTGGTCTGAGCTCCGCATGAAGCACGGGTGGTCGCCTCTCCCCGCCCTAAATCAGGGAAGGCCAACGGCATATAGCCCTTATAGCACGTCATAGTGAAAGTTGAACTCGGAAACACACATTCTCTTTACCATTATGATCCATGAGTTGTATCGTGTGATCCAATGGTTTAATCTCATCCGTGCGATACGAATATTTCGGTTATGATTGTATATGAAAAGCAGTATTCGCTGATTTAGAATGTATGATAATCTAAAATAATTCTTTACCCACCTTCTGTAACCAAACGTCTACCTACGAAAAGTACCTAAGCGCCGCTAAGCTAGTAAAAATAGTACCTTAGCGCTTTTCTGTTCTTTAACTTTGTTGGAGATTCATTCCTCCTCACTCGAAGCTGGTGTCGCGCTTTTCTATTCTTTAACTTGGTTGGGGATTTATTCGTCCTCACTCGAAGCTGGTGTCCCGTTTTTCTATTCTTTAACTTGGTTGGGGATTTATTCGTCCTCACTCAAAGCTGGTGTCCCGCTTTTCTGTTCTTTAACTTGGTTGGGGATTTATTCGTCCTCACTCAAAGCTGGTGTCCCGCTTTTCTATTCTTTAACTTGGTTGGTGATTTATTCGTCCTCACTCGAAGCTGGTGTCCCGCTTTTCTATTCTTTAACTTGGTTGGGGATTTATTCGTCCTCACTCGAAGCTGTTGTCCTGCTTTTCTGTTCTTTAACTTGGTTGGGGATTTATTCGTCCTCACTCGAAGCTGGTGTCCCGCTTTTCTATTCTTTAACTTGGTTGAGGATTTATTCGTCCTCACTCGAAGCTGGTGTCCCGTTTTTCTATTCTTTAACTTGGTTGGGGATTTATTCGTCCTCACTCGAAGCTGGTGTCCCGTTTTTCTATTCTTTAACTTGGTTGGGGATTTATTTGTCCTCACTCGAAGCTGGTGTCCTGCTTTTGTGTTCTTTAACTTGGTTGGTGATTTTTTTCCTCCTCACTTGAAGCTGGTGCCTCGCTTTTCTGTTCTTTAACTTGGTTAGGGATTCATTCACTCATGGTAATGACAATATGGAAGTGATTTTGATGAGCCACGAATAAAGGTGCAGTGAATTTTAGCAACATCCATTTTCAGGGTGGGGGAACTTACCTTGTAGAGGGAAAGCTCAGAACCTATCAGCTCCTTTCTCTAGAAACGGTGTTCTTAATGTCATAAATTTAGAAAAATCTAAAGATATTAAGATTTATTAAGTTTCTTTCTGAAAGGAAACATTTTCGTTATAAAACCAAAAGTCATGCATTCCTGAAAAGGATATGGCTACAGAGGTACAAGGACGACAAGCGTTCACAAAAAAGGAAAGGAAAACTGGCTGTATGTAGTATATATTCAGTTTTGATCGAATCTTTCCGTAATAAAAGAATACTAATGTCACGAATTCTTTGTTTAAAACTTAGCGATCTCATTGTTATCATAGATTAGGATTCTCCCCATCATAAAAAGGCCGAGCGAATTTATGATATCTACAGTGATGAGCCATTCCATTATGACCACCCAAAGACTAGGGAAATGAGCGCACCTGGAGACCGAACGGTGGCGCAGGTGAAGTTCACAGAGCAGTATATGTACAACCCGAGGACCTGCTTTCGGTTAGTAGAGTGTTCGGAGTCAGAACGGGAAAGGCTGTGGATTTATTGGAGTTTGATAAAGGACAAATTCTGATGGCACTGCACCTCGAAACTACGATCTCGGAAACGATGCAGCTTATGGGTTGCTCACGTGCCGCTGTAGTGAGTACGTATCAAAAGTGGTGCACAGATGGAAACAAACGACGAGCCGTCGTCCAGCCGTGTGTAGTCCGCAGCTCATTTATGCTAGAGGGGAGCGGAGACTGTCGCGCGTTTTTCACAGCAACTGCAGAGCCTCAGTGCAACAAATCCCCTGTAGCTACAACAGTGATGATCAGAGCAATGTGTCACAGAACACAGTTAATAGCAGCCTTCTGCGCAGCGTAGACCCAGCCAGGTCCCCATGCTCACTGCACGTCGTCGCCAACAACGCATGAAATGGACCCAAGATAATCGAGATTGGACCGTGGATGATTGGAAGAAAGTGGCCTGGTCTGATGAATCAAGATTCCTGGTGCACCACGTAGACGACCGAGCGCTAATACGCAGATTACCAACGAAGGCTATGGCACCTGGATGCACTGTTGGGCGGAAACAGGTCGGTGGCGTCTGTGTTATGCTGTGGGCGATGTTTTCTTGGGACACGTTAGGTCCCATTATCCCAATAGCCCAATCCCTGACAGCTGTCAGGTCTGAACATCATTGCAGACCAAGTTCAATTATTCATGGCAACTGTGTCCCTTGCTGGTGATGGCCATTACCAACAGGATAATGCGCCATGCCACAGAATCGTCAAGGAGTGGTTCGTGGAACATGCTTTTGACTTTCTGTTAATACCCTGACCTCCAAATTCACCTGACATGAACCCAATCGAACATTTGTGGTCCGATTTGGAAAAGCGGGTTCGCGCTAAATCACCAGCACCCCGAAATTTACGGGAACTGGAGGACCTGCTGTTGACATTATGGTACCAGATACCCCAGGATACCTATCGCCACCTCATCGAATCGATGCCTCCACGAGTGGCAGCTGTTTTGCGAGATAAAGGGGGTCCTACAGCTTATTAGGTAGGTGGTCATAATGTAATGGCTCATTGGGATATAATAATGTACTGTCTGCTTGTTTGTCGAGTGCCTACGAAAGTAAAAAAAAAACAACTGCTTATCGTAGATTTTCGAGGTTTGGCAAAATTTGCAGAAGTACCTGCATGTGTGTACTTCGGAGCTTTTTCTTTGAAATTCAGATGTGCAAACTTTTAAATAATTTTTAGGTAGTCTCTGCAGGAAGACTACCTAAAATGGTAGCACATCCACTGACCCGAAAGTAGGCCTAATTTGTAACAGGAAAAATATTAAGGTCTTTTTGCTTACTTTTGAAATACAAAATTAAATGCCGATTTAAAAACAAAAATCGTATTATCATATGTGGCATTGCTACCAACTTCAATCACAGCGGTGGCGAGAAAAACGCTAAGCTGCATATTAAAAACCTGATGTCGTCATTTATATTGACTTGCTGCTTACTGATGTTACTTGATAAAAATAAGAATAATTATTATTACTTATTGGAAAACATTACAACATTACGATTAAATATTCAGGTAAACAATAGCTTATTGATAATATCAGGAAAATCCGGACAAAGCCAGCCCAAAAGCTGAATCATATATTTTAAGTTAAAGCCGAACCCTTTGCTGGCTCTTAATAGAAGCATGAGTGACTAGGTAAACTTCATCATAGGATACAAACAGTTATGAGTTTTGTCTTGGAGACATATTAACAAATACGCGAAACCTCAACTAATGAAAGTCATGATGTGTGGATGTCGTAACCTCATCAGTATTAAGATCCAAGTAAACTCTGAATTCATTAACAAAGAAGTATTAGAGACATTTGAGTAAACTCTCTTACATCTAGAAATGCGGAATGATGAGCTTCAAAATGTCATATTCATAACTAACTGCATGAAGAAATCACATTTGGAATTCGATTTTTTACGGGATGCCGCATAAAGAAAAGTCTACGTAAGATATTCGGAAGAAGTGAAATAGGAAGAGTCGATCATTGAAGAAAACACACATCATGTGCAAAGTGTCCTTTACTTGTGGAATATGGAAGAGCGACAGTATAAGAGTATACAGAGAGTGGCCGATTCAGCAAAAAATTCTGGAATAAGTTCCTGACCAGTGGACAGAAAAGGCTACTAGACTCCCGAGCTCACCGTTGGATATTGTATATATTTGGACGTGCCAAAAGACGTGCAACCGTCAGTCAAATAGCACAGCATTTGAATCAGGGACGGTGCCTAATGACATCATCGCACCATCTGCGCTACCATAGCAAAAAAAAAACTGTTCTTATGCAACTTCTGTTTGCAGCAAAGACCACCAAATGTACAGGTCTACACGAGTCTTATATGGTAAGCCAGGCCGGTTTCAAATACACTGGCGTGCAAAAATTAAGGACGAGACGGTTTTTCGAATGTAACGTCGTGCAGAAGTGCTCCACGTCGACTCAAATCATACAATAAGATCCCCAAGATGTAAAAATATGGGACAAATGAACAAAACCGTCCAAACAAGGAATCCAAAGGATACGAAAGCACTTTATTGAAAAGGTAGCTTCAAACACAACTGGACAGAAAACAGAAACGTTCATCTGACAAGCGGCTGCCAAGAAAAATTCAGCTTTTAGTAGGGGATATGATCACCCCTGACTGCGTTGCAGGATTTACAACGTCTGTCCATGCTGAGGACGAGGTTGTCAAGGAGTTGTTGAGGCATCGCGGCCCATTCCTCTTGTAGCGCCAATCGCAGCTACGGAATCGTTGCTGGCGGCTGGTGACGTGCTGCCAAGCGTCTCCCGAGAAGGTCCAACACGTGTTCGATTGGATTTAGGTCCGGGGACCTTGCGGGCCAAGCCATGCGTTTAATATCTTCACTCTCCAACAGCTCTGAAACAGCCACTGTACGATGAGGTGCAGCGTTGTCGTCCATGAAGAGGAACTCAGGACCCACAGCACCTCTAAACAGACACACGTGAGGCAGGACAACCTCGGTACAATAGCGGACACCAGTGACTGAACCTCCTTGGAAGATGGGGAGGTCAGTACGGCTGCCAAGCATGATACCGCCCCAAACAAGAACTCTGCCACCTTCAAACACCGTCCCTTTCGATGATGTTGGAGGTGTGATTGCGTGTTCCCTGCTCTCTCCAGATGTGTATACGCCCAGAATCGCTCATCAGACTAAATCGATTCTCATCCGTAAAGAGAACTCGACCCCATTGATGATGTGTCCAGTTCTTGTGTTCCTGGCACCACAGAAACCGCCATCTCCGATGAGCAGGCGTTTATGGCACACTCCGTACTGGTCGTCGTGCAAATAGACCACCTTTGTGCAGCTTCCTGGCCACGGTAAAACGCGATAACGGACGTCCAGTTGTCTGTTGCATGTGCCTTGCGATTTCTCCCGCTCTCTGCCGTCTGTCTCTTCTCGCCTGTAGGACAATATACCGGTCGTCCGCCGCCGTGGTTGCTCGTGGACGACCACTGCTAAACTCTCGGACAGCTGTTCGTGTCGTTTGAAATGCTCTCCAAGCTCATGAGACGATGCTTTGAGCGATCCCGAACTCCTCGGTCACACTAGTCACACTTCGACCTTCTTCCAACTTCCCAACGACGCGACCTCGGGTAAAGTCATCCAGATGTCGTCTACTGGATTGCCTGTTGGCCATATCACAAGGTGGCAGCAACTCGACGTCGTTCAAAACGATGTACACCGTGCAATAGCTTTCACCGAATTGCTGAGCGTACACCGCCCGTGTGCTTTATACCATTCCGACACTCCCCCACCCTACGTCATGTTGCATATATACACATGCCCTACCGTACCGGACCCTAGTCTATCTCCTGAGTGGTCTTTCTGTCCGTTCTGCCTGCTCGTTCCACTGTTATGCTAATTTCTACTCTTCGTCCTTAATTTTTGCAGACCAGTGTATTAGACATTTGGCCCGGGATATGATTGAAAATATTTAGTTGAATGTAAACCTAAAAACATTAATTAAACTTTGACGATTATCGAAGAATATAACCTTTAGGGAGAGAGATAAAAAGGAAGACTAAGCGCGTTCAGAATCTCCCTTTCTCTCAACTAACAAGCAGTAACACCACAAAAGTCAATCTTTATACAGATTAGGGATAGAAGAAGCAATCGATGTGGTACCACTATCATACAAACACTCTTACCATTGCAGGCACCTCCGTCACTCAATTCACACAATACAGCGTTCGCGCGGGGTAGAATATTTTTGTTGTTAACAAGCCCCAAAGTGATTTTGAAACCATATTAATACCTACAGACGGTAAAAACACTGTGAGTGCCTCCCTTCGCCTCTGTGATTACGCCCTGGGGCATGTCATCGAATTTCCGTAAAAATAGCAAAACAGTTAAACAAACCAGAAAATCGGGAAAGCCTATTTTTTTCTTTACCATTGTGATAAAAAGATTGGGTCAACTTGACCCGGCCCGTTGCTGTGTTCTCTAAATTGAACAAAGCCCTATTCACCCCCAGGCCGGCCCGTTTCTGTGTTCTATAAATTGAACCAAGCCCTATTCACCCCCAGGCCGGCCCGTTTCTGTGTTCTATAAATTGAACCAAGCCCTATTCACCCCCAGGTCGGCCCGTTTCTGTGTTCTCTAAATTGAACAAAGCCCTATTCGTCCCCTAGTCCGGCCCGTTGCTGTGTTCCCTAAATTGAACAAAGCGCTATTCGTCCCCCAGGCCGGCCCGTTTCTGTGTTCTCTAAATTGAACAAAGCCCTATTCGTTCCCCAGGCCGGTCCGTTGCTGTGTTCTCTAAATTGAACAAAGCCCTATTCGTCCCAGGCCGTCCCGTGCAGACCTCTAACATAATGTCTTCCGAAAGCATCGTAGATGGATCCTAAATGACTACAATGGCTAAGGTGGTCTGGAAAATAACGTTTTCAACTCTACCAAACCAATGGAGAGTGACACGTTTGAGGAAACAGCATGAATTCATCTTGTATGGTCACGGCTCACTAGGGTGGCAGAGGCAGTGTAATGGTGCGGTCGGTTCATACTAGAGTGAGCCAAAAGTTAGTCCCGTTTTAAGCTACATGCGTTAGGCTTCTATTCCTGCGTGAAATGCTTGCCAGCGTCGACTAGGTACCGGGATGACGTGAAACACACAAGACTAACGACGTGGTTTTGTTACGAATCCACATTGCGTTATCAACTGAGTACAGGATTGAGGTCAATAAACGGACTGTTCGGTGCTTCTATGCCGTTATAGGAAACAAAGCTTTAAACAAGGGAGCAGCATTGGGATAACTTTGTACAGTTGAAGGCGGGGAAATAATGGATAGCAGAGCACATCACCAAAATGGTTCCGGCATTTGAATGCTATGGACACCAGTCTCGAAGACAAGCCGAAGTAAGAACGTCCAACGGCCACCAACACTAACATTCTGGTTGAAGTTGTAACAACGAACCGTGGTACACTACACGACAATTAGCAGCTGAGGTGGGGTCTTCTCAATTCGTCTTCGTTCGTCACCTGCACCAGTTTAATGTCTCCTCCAGACCCCATCCTGTGGTAACTCATGAACTGACACCTCCGCAGGCGAAACAACACGTGATGCCCTGTCACATATTGCCGCCAAATCCACAGGACGATAACTTTTGGTGGAGTATCGTGACAGATGATCAGAAATAGATGTTTTTACGTTTTCTTATCACTGGGAACCATAGGCTGATGCCACGCCAGCGAGCATACAACCTGTTGTGCAGAGAGGGTTGTTATAAAGGAAAGTCATGTGCTGTGCATTTGGCGGAATTGTGAGAATCCTGTTCACTGGGAACATGTGCCAGATGATCAGCCTGTGGATAGAAATATCTATGCTCAGCAACTGCAGTGGTACATGATGCTCTGCTCCAAGGCTACACAGCACTCATCAATTGGAAGCGGGCGTTGCTGCAAGTTGATAAAAGTCACACCTCCAGAGTGTTCCGCCGAAAACTGCAGGAATTGGAAGGGGTTAAGATTCTACCCCGAGATCCATAAAGTCCAAACCTTGCCCCCATACGACTACAACCTGTTTCCCTCCATGATCCATTTCCCACAAGGAAGGCATTTCGCTTCGGTGGTGGATATACAATTTGACATGAGAGTTTGTCCCCGAAAACTGCCGTGTGATGACGCTGTGGGATCGCGGATTTGGTGGACCGCTGGCAAAGAACTGTAAGAAACAAAGGCTTGTACTTTGCAGAATGAGGTGAAGGTGTATGGCTTTCTTGAAGCATTAAACGTTTTAGCACCAAACGGGACGAACCTTTGACTCACCTGGTTGCTTCGGGGGATACTTTAGTCTCTTTGACCATTAATTCCAACGGACCCACGTGTTAATGCCAAAGCCCATTTCATAGTCGCAGCTGATCAAATTCATCCAATCAGGGTCACTTTCTATCCTTGTGGTGATGGATCTGTCACCAATGCATCATGCCACAATGCCCACATTTTCTCGAAGTGTTTTAAAGAACACGATGGAAATGGTTCACTAGCCATTTCAGTCTCTTGATCTGAATACTATGGAATATTTGGATGAAGTGTCAGAATTCAGTGTACAAAACTAAAACTTAATTCAAGAATATTATCAAAGAAAGATTAACAGCTTATGTCCGAGACATGACTTTTATTCCTTCCTGCTTGAATGGCACAACACGAAATTGAGTTTGCAGACAACTCCTAATAGTACCCGTGGGCTAATCACAATGTAGGTTGTAGCCCAATACTTTACACATTCCACAAATGTACCAGGCAATAATGTAAGTTCACGTTAAACTAACTCTAAAGAAAATCTTTTTTACTTGACGAAATGATTGTTATCCTGTCTCATCGATAACGTTGATATCTCGCAGAACTCCGACATCTTACACGGCTATAAACGCTGTAGTTTATATCTAAGTCAGCTTGACTTGACTGACTCAGATAAACGCTGTAGTTTATATCTAAGTCAGCTTGACTTGACTGACTCAGATAAACGCTGTAGTTTATATCTAAATCAGCTTGACTTGACTGACTGCCAGTGTTATCTAAAGACAAACTTTTGGGATATCTGACGTGAAGTTTAAGCAGAAAACAAAAGAGGCAACTAAAATTTACATAAGAAGTAGTCAACAAAAGCGGAAAGTTAAATAGGTAATATATGTAAAAGAAGTGGAGTGGAGGCAACCGACGTTTGGATCAAATGCATTTTACCTGGGTGAATTGGAAGAGGTTACTCTACATTTATGGACCATTATTTCATTGGAACTTTACCGAAACTTAGATGGATCACAGTTAGGTCAAACTGCTGCTGTTGTGAAGGCCGAAGGTGGTCGTACACTGGTGTGCAAAAATTAAGCACGAAGAGGAGAAATTAGCATAACAGCGGAACGAGCAGGCAGAATGGACCGAAAGACCACTCAAGCGATAGACTAGGTTCCGGTACGGTAGGGCATGCGCATATATGCAACATGACGTAGTGGCGGGGTCGGAAGGGTATAAAGCACACGGGCGGTGTACGCTCAGCAATTCGGTGAAACCTATTGCACCGTGTACATCGTTTTGAACGACGTCGAGTTGCTGCCACCATGTGATATGACCAACAGACAATCCAGTAGACGACATCTGGATAACTTTACCCAAGGTCGCGTCATTGGGAAGTTGGATGAAGGTCGAAGTGTGACTACTGTGGCCGAGGAGTTCGAGTTCGGGATCGCTCACAGCATCGTTTCACGAGCTTGGAGAGCATTTCAAACGACAGGAACTCCTGTCCGAGAGTTTAGCAGTGGTCGTCCACGAACAACCACGGCGGCGGACGACCGGTATATTGTCCTACAGGCGAGAAGAGACAGACGGCAGACAGCGGGAGAAATCGCAAGGCACATGCAACATACAACTGGACGTCCGTTTTCGCATTTTACCGTATCCAGGAAGCTGCACAAAAGTGGTCTATTTGCACGACGACCAGTACGGTGTGTGCCATTAACGTCTGCTCATCGGAGACGGCGGTTTCTATGGTGCCAGGAACACAAGAACTGGACACATCAGCAATGGGGTCGAGTTCTCTTTACGGAGGAGAGACGATTTAGTCTGACGAGCGATTCTGGACGTATACACAGCTGGAGAGAGCAGAGGACACCCAATCACACCTCCAACATCATCGAAAGGGACCGGTTTGGAGGTGACGGAGTTCTCGTTTGGGGCAGTATCATGCTTGATAGCCGTACTGACCTCCACGTCTTCCAAGGAGGTTCAGTCACTGGTGTCCGCTATTGTATCGAGGTTGTCCTGCCTCACGTGCGTCTGTTTAGAGGTGCTGTGGGTCCTAAGTTCCTCTTCACGGACGACAACGCTACACCTCATCGTACAGTGGCTGTCGCAGAGCTGTTGGAGTGTGAATATATTCAACGCATGGATTGGCCCGCAAGATCCCCGGACCTAAATTCAATCGAACACGTGTGGGACCTTCTCGGGAGACGCTTGGCAGCACGTCACCAGCCGCCAGCAACGATTCCGCAGCTGCGATTGGCGCTACAAGAGGAATGGGCCGCGATGCCTCAACAACTCCTTGACAACCTCGTCCTCAGCATGGACAGACGTTGTAAATCCTGCAACGCAGTCAGGGGTGATCATATCTTCTACTAAAAGCTGAATTTTTCTTGGCAGCCGCGTGTCACATGGATGTTTCTGTCTTCTGTCCAGTTGTGCTCGAAACTGCCTTTTCAATAAAGTGTCTTTTTATCATTTGGATTCCTTGTTTGGACGGTTTTGTTCACTTGTCCCATATTCGTACATCTTGGGGATCTCATGGTATGATTTGGGTCGATGTGGAGCACTTCTGCATGACGTTACATTCGAAAAACCGTCTCGTCCTTAATTTTTGCACGCCAGTGTACAAATTGAGTAGAGGGTGCTGATAAACTGTGCAATCAATGTATTTTTGGGTAAGGTGGCGCCAAACAAGTAAACTAAAAAGAAATGCAAACTGGAATATAACAATCGTTCGTTAAATAAGCTGACTTTTATAACGAAAATGTCGAGATTTGAAACAGGTGTTTCTATTTTCTTCCCAGAAAACTGCACTCCTGAGCCATAGCATCGACTTCACTCGACCTCTTGGAAGTTGTCTCAGGGTATTCTGTACCAGCTGAGTAGAATGATGTCCTTGAATTAGGTGACAGAGCAAGGCACCGGTATGAACTGGCTTGTGCTGCTCTGCACTTTATCCCAGAAATGTTATGTGGGGTTCAAGAAGAATTTGAGTACACAAAATTCTGGGGCATGATGCTCGAATCATTCCTGCACTATGTATGTTGCGTGATACGGGTCTTTATTTTTCTCAAAAGTCCAGTGCCATCCGGATAAACAGTTGCCATGAGGGAAACACTTAATCGGAAACTTTGCCTAAGTTGCATCTGGCAGTGAGGCAGCTAGCATCCATTAGTGTTCAACGGGAATGCGGGAACACAGTGATGTCGATGAAACCAATCCCAATACCGTGATGCCCCGCCAGCGTTTTTTGTCTAACCATTCAGTCTGGTTGAAACTGTAAACATGTGTGACGTCTGATACGCACCTGTCCCCGGTATATTACAGCTTGTACCTGGACTTATCGGATCAGACTCTTCATCAGTTGTCCAGTGTCCAGTCAGTTTCTCTTTCTCAGTTGTCCAGTGTCCAGTCAAGGAGTTATTGCAGTGCAGCTGTTGATGGTGGTAGGCCAACATGAGGGCACGTGGTTTATGAAAGGGCCCCGAAATTCCCAGTTCCTCCCATATCCAGCTGGACTGTGTGCTGGAAATCGTTTCTATGTGTGCCCTGGTTGTAGTCTACAGTTAACTGTGGAATCATGTGTCGTTTGCTGTTCCGGACTGCACTTGTCAACCGGCGTTCTGCTCGACTCTCAACCAGTGGTGTTCCCTTTTTCATTAAGAGTTGGATGGATACATGTTCCTCTTCGAAACATTGCTATCCGCCTTCACTAGACTACCCCGAATAGCTACAGACATCTGCGGTTGCTAAGATGAGGTCCCACCCAGCCTTTTCGTTGACAATCATACCCCTTCAAAAGCTCCAACAAATCCTTCATTTCCCCCAATACACTGGCTTCCTAGTGGCGAACTGAAAGGTCCTGACAAATGATCATACCTAGAGGATTTTAGGAAGGGAGTGTCTGACCCCAGGTCTTAAACAACCCTTAAAAATAGGAAGCTAGGAAATTTGGGCTCGAATGCCCGTTAGGAAAGTGACACGGAAGCGAGGTAGAAAGGGGAGGAAGACGCCCTTATTTATTACCGGGGGACCAGTACCCGGGGTCCGACGGCTTAACGTGCCCATCCGATGCCCGGCGGATATTTAGTGGATCGAGCGTTTGTACCTACCTGGGATCGAACCTGAGGTCTTCACCATTGCAATCACGAACGTTGCCCACTAGGCAACCCGCGGCCCAAAGGTCCTGACAGTGGTGTCTATATACGTATATTCCCAGCCGTTGGGTGACGCCACTGCAACGTGATGTCGGATGCGTTCACTCTCGCAAACAAGAGTGGTCACAAAGATCTGTCCTACGAATATAAATTTTCTCCCTCTACAACAAATTAAAAATGATTGATTGTGACGGAGAGAGTACCCATTAACAAAGAATTCACTTGTGTTGAAGATATCGTACGAATCGGAATTTGTCGAAACATGTGTGCTCACCCTGGATGTGGTCACACGTATACTAAGCCAGATTTCCAGTTCCGTGTGGCAGTACTGAAAGCACTGCAAATCGTTCTGTCAGTCTTCCTTCGTGTGTGAGATAAGACCAGCTCCCGCCGCTGAGGTAAACATCCAGTTGTCAGTTGGAACCTGCTCAACAACCTTAAAACTACTTGCGTTCGGGAACTGGTTAGCCTCGTTACTGAAGGTGGTTATTTTGACTAGGTGGCACCATCTGGGAGTTTTGGAAATTGTTAGTGTTTTTCTATTTGGTTACGAAGCCATATTTGGGCCCTGAAATCTCATCCGCGAGAAATAGCGGCATGTAGTCATCAGTAAGCTCAGAACGGTATTTTTTTCTTTTTTTCGTTTTTTTTATGTTTAGGGGTTTAAAACCACCATGAGCAATTCCGAGGACTAAAAGTCAGCGCCCTTCCCTGCCCCTTTTCCTACACTGGTTCCCGGAAAGGGGTCAGTTAGTGCCTTAAGACAAATACACCGTCCGTGTCTCATCCGAGACCCCTGTCCAACTCGGACGACTCGTCTGAAATCTACGCCTCTGATCGCTGAGCCACAGGGACTAATCAACTCACGTTTACAGCTAATATTGGAATACGTTGATTCTAAAATGTCTTGAAAATTAATTTGTCATGTATCTGTAGAAATACTTCCACAACAACGCTACGGATGTAATACTTCCACAACGCAGTTCTCGTGCATAAAGTGATGTGTTTCAGTTACGTGTTTTCTTTTTCAAATTAGGGAACATAAAAATACTACGGTGCCACATTTGACGAATAAGGTAAATGATATAGGATTATGCATTATGCCCTGTGAGTACTTAGAAAACTACATACTTAGAAAACTATGTGGCAGTTGAATGAAAAACACAGGCGGCCCCCGGTGACGCAGTGGTCTAAGCGATAGCTTATGACCATTCGTCCGAGTTGGGTCTGGGTTCAAATCCCGGTGAGGCATGGATGTTGTGTTTGTATTATGGCGCTGGGTCTCTCCTTTCCCTGGAACCAGTGACCCTATAGTAGGGACGGGCGACTGCTTATAGCCTACTTAGTTGCTCCCGGTGGTCGTTAAACCCTCAATTAAAGCACACACAATTTCTTTGGAGGGAAAATTCTAATTCACACAATTTCTTTGGAGGGAAAATTATGTTTCCACTGCTCCGACTGTTTCATTCTCTTTAGACAATAGTGTTGGACCCACGTCTTACAGATATGACGAATTGTCATCCTGCGATTGCTTATGACCACTACATCATGCTCACTGTTCAGCATTGGCACACGTGGTAGGTTTTCCACAACTGAAGCCATCTTCCAGGTTCTAACTTACATCATCTGAACTCCTTTTCCTACATCGTAACAATGGAATGGGAATTCTACTTCAGTGTCGAAATCATGTAATCACAGCTGACTGGCCTTTGGCGTTAACTCCTTTGTTTCCCAAATACTCCACAGTGGCTGACTTTTAGTATCTTTCCTCATTCGCACTACATCAGGATCTGTGGGCAAAAGAGAATTTGTTGGAGAAGGACGAAACTCTTGGTGGAAGACTATATGAAGTGTTACAATCAGAGCTATCAATACAAGTGGCACGTTCCAACGTAATTGGGAATAGCGATTTCGTCGTCATATTGCAAAGAATGCGCCTAAATGATTTAGAACTCTAGAGAGCCATTAATAGGTTAGAGGACTGTCATTCAATTACAAGTTATCTCAAGTCTTCAATGTAAATCCATTCTGGGATCTTAAAGCTTTGAAACCAATTTTAAACAAGTGGAATAGCCGTCTACAGATCTCATCTGGGCCATCCATAAGTTAAAAACCCCTAAAAGATTCAGAATGACGGAGAGACGTTGGAAGAATAGAGGCCGGCCAGTCAGTAACGCAAGAAACTCAATCCCTTGGTGTAAACCATTCTGTGATCTAAAGGTTTTGGAACCAGTTTTAAACAAGTGGAACAGTCGTTTTGAGATATGTTCCCGACCATTCAGAAGTGACAACCCCAGTGGGTTCAGAACGTTGGAGAGCTGTTGGAAGGACAGAGGCCGACCTATCAGTCACGAGTGTAGATCGCTTCTTTAACGCTAACTATTTTGTTATCTGTAGGCGTTGGAGCAAATTTTAAGCAAGTGGAGCAGTAGTCTAGAGATCTGTTCCAAGCCGACCAAGAGTGACGACCCTTCAAAGTGACGGTTACATAGCTTTATTTGCCAGACGGAATGGGACAGCATCAGCACACTCTGATTTCGAACCTCATTGCAGCCACAAAAAGCGAAGCGAAGCACCTGTGTTCACTGTGACTAGAAAATTCCACAACTGTGAAGAAAATTCTAGAAAATTCCACATTATCCGTAATATATTCCGTTTTGTGGAAACCACAGAGGCGTTCGCTTAAGATGGGGTCTCGATTGCATCGAATGGATCTTGGAATGGTGGCATAATGCCCTTGTTTACGGAGGAGTAGAAATTTTCGTAGGACAGTAGTCACGCATTAGTCTGATGAGAGGTTGTAAACGCTACAAGTCTCGTAACCTATTCGAACGGTTACGAGACTTGTAATCTTTTTTCGTGATGGTAGTGTGACTATGTCGGCTGGTGTTTCGTTAGGTGGCAGCACCGACGCCTGTGTTTGTTCTGAACGGCACGTGACTGCTGTAAAGCACCGAGATGAGATTTTTGATTACTATATGGGGCCATATGCCTTGGAATTTGGGGTAGAATACGTCCTAATCAATGATAAATTACATCGACATAGAACCAGTCTTTGATGTATACCTGAGAGACAAAGGTATACAACGAACCAAACGGGCAGCATTTTCTCCAGACTTCAATCCCGTTGAATACCTGTAGAGGAGTTTTACTGTTCTCTAACACATTCCCTGAGCCCTCCGAGACCTCAAGACGACTGTCATTATCCAGCGGAAATGATTACTTTCCTACTAGCTAGATATCTAATTGAGGTATGACTTGTTGGTGCCAGTGCTGTTTTTTTTTTTTTTTTGATTGGAGGTTTAACGACCACCGTGAGCAACTCAATGGGCTATAAGCAGTCGCCCGTCCCTAATTTAAGGTCACTGGTTCCAGGGAAGGGAGAAAGCCAGTGCCGTAAGACAAACACAACATCCATGCCTCACCGGGATTCGAACCCGGGCCCCTTACGGACGGATGATCAGAGGCCATCGCTTAGACCACTGCGCCACCGGGGCGGCGGTGACAGTGCTGTGTTACTTCCAGAGGGCGGCCAAAATTCATATTGACTATAAATTTTATATACCAGTCGTCCGCCATGGTTTGGAGTTTTGTCTTTGAACTATATGTTTGTCTATTCACAAGGGTCTACTGTTCCATACTTACGAGGCATGTACAGTGTACACCACTGTATGTACCAAGATATATAGTTTGACAGAAATTGTTTAGTTATCTTTTGAACTACATTCGTTTTCTTATTTTTGTGCTGAACTTTTTGTTAGAAATTATTATTAGAAATATGACTGTCAGAGTTCCACGACATTTGAACTAGAAGCCTTAGCGCATATTTAACAGAATTGCAGGTGGCGCTGCTCGAACCGTTTTATTTGTTTGCTCTAGCGAGTGTTGCCTGGATCCCCGTTTTTTGCTGACGTCGGTAAGTCTTCTACGCAGTTTGATCTTTGATTTTTTTTTTTTGATTGGAGGTTTAACGACCACCGTGAGCAACTCAATGGGCAATAAGCAGTCGCCCGTCCCTAATTTAGGGTCACTGGTTCTAGGGAAGGGAGAGAGCCAGTGCCGTAAGACAAGCACAACATCCATGCCCGACCGGGATTCGAACCCGGACCCCTTTCGGACGAATGATCAGAGGCCAGCGCCTTAGACCACTGCGCCACCGGGGCGGCATCTTTGATTGAACAAGAACAATGTCGGTGATATATGGAGGGTGTGCGTGTTGGAATAGTGAGTTATTATATTTGTGTGGAGATGTATTTCAATAAATGTTCAAGTGTTTTCATTCAAGAGTTTATAACAAATAGCTAGTTTAATTTGACGAATTGTGGCATCTATTTTGCTCTCCGCTGACTAAAGGCCGGATCTTCGTGCAGCTGGTAAGTGGCTTACTGCGTTACATAAAAGGCTGTCATCAATTATAGATTTTATTTATTTAGAAATTACGGAAAGTGTGCTTTCCAACGTGAGTACTGGCTCCTATTACATACATACATTATCTTTAAGCTGTTCCCTGATATTCAGAATTTAGCACCTCAAAGAAAGCCCATCTGTCAGATTAGCGTTTAACTGATGAAACTAGATTTTGCTTGCTATTGATGTATCAAAGGTCTCCATTTACAGCGATCTCGGCACACAGCGTGAGCCTCGCTGACATTCTCACTTCTCTAACAAGACTTCATAATTTTAACTTACTTCATAACTTTTTTCTCATGCAGACATTCCTGAATTTGGTCTTCCCATAATTTCCCTGGGTTTTCTTTACCATTCTTTCCTGCCACTTACTGAAAAAAATTCTCTTAGTAAGCATTTCATCACTCATTCTTTCAACATGACCAGACCACTTAAAAATATTAATCTCCACCTTACTAACAATATTTTGCCTCATATTACACACCTGCAACACAACTTCGTTCTTCACACTATCAGAGCTTGTCTTGCCACAAACCCTCCATAAGTAAAGCACCTCTCCAGCATACAGACAATTCCTATGTCTCTTCTGTGGTACATAGGTTTCTTCTGCGGCAACTCCTATGTCTCTTCTGAGGTACATAGGTTTCACCTCCGTACGTCGCTGTAGGAACAATTACACTTCCATTTAGAGCTACGCAGCCGTTTCGGTGGCGCAGTGGTCTAAGAGACGGCCTCTGATCATTCGTCCAAACGGGGTCCGGGTTCGAATCCCGGTGAGGCATGGATATTGTGTTTGTCTTACGGCACTATCTCTCTCCCACCAGTCGCTTTAAATTAAGGACAGGCGACTGCTTATAACCCATTGAGTTGCTCACGGTGGTCGTTAAACCTATAAAAATAAAAAAGTGCCATCCGGGTCTTTCTGAATATTTCATCATTCCTGCGAAATCCACCTAAAGCAGCTATGACTTCCAAAGAACTTACTTGCTTACAAATTTCACCGTCGAATTTGTTCTTTTTGTGAAACATGTTTTAAATTCATTCACCTGGTCAATCTCTGTGCCATTTAGACTTATCTTGCATTCTGTACTAACAGTTCTTCGCTCAAGAACAATAACTTTGGGTTTTCCCTTAATGATGCTCAGTCTGAATTTCATGCAAACTTCATACATTCGGAATAAACTACTATGCAACTCACTTTCGCTTTCTGCCTATGTCATTAGCGCATGACAAGTGTAGGAAACCTGTGGCCTTCTAGGCCATTAAGTGAGGACTTTTGATTTAACCCAAAATTTTCCGAACAAATCCTCTTATTTACGCTTTCCAACCGTAGGTTGAAGAAGCGTATGCCGCCCCGGTGGCGCAGTGGTCTAAGCGATGGCCTCTGATCATTCGTCCGAAAGGGGTCCGGGTTCGAATCCCGGTGAGGCATGGATGTTGTGTTTGTCTTTCGGCACTGGCTCTCTCCCTTCCCTGGAACCAGTGACCCTAAATTAGGGACGGGCGACTGCTTATAGCCCATTGAGTTGCTCACGGTGGTCGTTAAACCTCCAAACAAAAAAAAAAAAAAAAAAAAAAAAAAGAAGCGTGTATGCGCCAGCTTTGTCCGTCTGTCCGTCCGCACGATAACTCGCGTAAAAATGGTCCGATTTCGATGAAATTTTAGTGTGTGGTAGGGGACCACCCGGGGACGAACTCAATTGAAAATGGACGAAATGGAGTAAAAGGTCACGACACAGCAGCGAGATCCATTACACTGCCCTTATGCGTCATAACTTACGTAAAAATGATCCAATTTCGATGAAATTTTAGTATGTGTTAGAGGATCACCCGGGGACGAACCCTGTTGAAAAAATGGGAGTCAAAGGTCACGATATAGCAGCGGAATTCATTCCATTACCCTTATGCGTCATAACTTACGTAAAAATGTTTCTATTGCGACAAAACTTTAGTATGTTGTTCCGGAGGTATACTGAACCAATTCTGTTGAATATCATCGAAATGGGGTCAGAGGTCAGGACGCAGGAGTGCGATTTATTCCAGAACTATTATCCTCATAACTTGAGTAATGATTTCTGGTATGTTGGAAAGCGTATCATAATCAATGCGTTGCATGATTTTACTAACTTGTTTTAATTAATGCTTTTGTTCGTCTTTTATTACGCGTGTTTTTTGTTTTAACCTTAAAGTGGCCGTATTTAAAATGGCAAAGAGTAAAAGAAGATTCAACGAAATAATGTTCCCCGACTGACGGCCACAATTAAAATATTAATAAGTCATAAGAATAATTTGACACCAGAGACGTCTCTAGAGTTCGAAATCAGGATGGGCGACGGGTGGGCAAGCATTATTTTTGGTGGGATAAGTTTGATAGCAATCTTTTTTTTTTTTTTTTTTTTATACCAAACACTGAAAGAGAGAATTTTAAATGCTTTTCTTTTTTTCGTTTGGGGTTTAACGACCACCGTGAGTAACTCAATGGACTAAGCAGTCGCTCGTCTCTAATTTAGGGATACTGATTCCAGGGAAGGGAGACAAACACAACATATATGCCTCACCAGGATCCGAACCCGGAACCATCTCGGACGAATGGTTTTAAGCCAGCGGTTACATCACTGCGCCACCGGGGCTGCTTTAATACTTTTCACTACCAGCTACAAAGGAATTCGTGCAATCCCTACCACCTCCACCTGGACATACATACAGTAGCGAACAAAAGCATTTGGCGAAACATTTTTTCGACCATAATAATATTTCTGCTGGACCAAATAGGGTCATTTTTGGATATGATATGTGTTATTCAGTTGTAAACATGACCCATATGCAGATGGATCGGAAACCTTAACACAGATCAGGTACCGAGCTTAATCGCAAAGATCATACAAATTGACCAACAAAGTAGGTGTGTATCACATTCATTTAATGCAACTATAACAGGAAACAAGTAAGAGAAAACGGCAAAACAATAACTAATACTTAGTGGGATAACCACAAGACTTAATAACAGCTGCACAACCGGCCAGCATCGAGTCTACTAGCTTCTCGACGGTGACCTGCGGAATTCGCGCCCATTCTTGCGACAGCTGGTCGAACTTCTGGGCCCTATTCCGGCAAGTTGTCTTCGCACATCGTCTCGCCAGCTCCTCCCAAATGTGCTCGATGGGGTTAAGGTCTGGAGATTGGCTTGGCCAGTCTAGAAGTGTGACCTGTTGCTGCTGGATGGCTGCCTTCGCTACTCTGGAGGTGTGCTTCGGGTCGTTGTCTTGCTGCATGATCCATCCGGGTGATATGTTCTGGTTTGCCCATGGGCAGACATCGTTGATGAGCATGTTCGTGTAGCTCTGGTCTGTCATTATTTCGTCAATCTTGATGATGGGGCCCATTCCATTGCGAGAGAAGGCGCCGTAAGCCATGAGCGATCCTCCTCCGTGCTTGACAGTCGGCTGAATGAACTGGGGGTTGAATCTCTGGCCACACGGACGTCGTACGTATCGGATGCCATCACTTCCGAACAAGTTGAACTTGCTCTCGTCGATGAAAAGCACCTTACTCCAGTCCGCCGCGGTCCAGTGTCGAGGACGGCGCGCGATCGCGACTCTGGCTCGTCGAGTCTTGACTCCGATGAGTGGATTCTTGGCGGGGCGTCTTCCATTCAATCCACCAGCAATGAGACGACAGGAGATGATCATTTGGCTGAAGTTCAGGTCGTCGCTGTCGCGGAATTCGGTGGCGATGTCCACAGCAGTCAAGGTGGGATCAGCACGAGATCGACGGAAGATGCATCTATCCTGACGCAACGTAGTGGAACGAGGCCTACCACATCACGGACTGTCCTCGACGGTCCCAGTCTTCTTATAACGTTGCAGGATAGCTGAAATGGACTGGTATCGGATCTTCAGAGTCCTCGCAATATCGGTGACGTGCATTCCGGATTCCATCATGTTCACGGCCGCCTAGCGAGCTCCAACATGGATCTCCGCCTATTTACCCATTTCTGAAAACCTAAGATTGACTTATTATCACACTACACGTCCCAAAACCCACAAAAATCACAAGAAAACCATTAATACATGCAGAAAACAAATGGGTAATAATTGGCAACTCTTGAATATGGCCCATTTCGAACGGCAATTTTGCTCTGAGCGAAATATAAACTACGCGGCATTGTAACCCAGGAATCAACACATATCATATTCCAAAATGACCTGATTTGGTCCAGCAGAAAAAAAGTTATGGTCGAAAAAGTATTTCGCCAAATACTTTTGTTCGCTACTGTACATACATGGATCTTACTAGTTACGCCACTGGTGTAAGATAGAAGTGTTGGTATAATGTCGCCTTCAACGTTTTACTTGCTCTGAATGCGTTGTCTTAAATTGCTTTTCAAAATTTAATGGTTTTGCTTCCGAAAATAATACTGTTCTTGAACAATTTATTTAAAAGAAAATGACGTATTTTTTTTTATCAGAATCACATTTTAACGTCGTGCCGCGCAGACACAATTCCTCCCCCTCCCCTTAACTCCCTTCGTTCAAGCCAGCGACTTTGCCTTTCCGTGTTGGAATCCCTATTTTGTAAAGAAAACAGAGCAATTAGTAGTGATCCCCTCATTGGAATCCTATCCACCCTCCTCGTTAGTCCTCTGTCCACACAAACACGAAAAAGAGGCTTAAACTAAGGAATTGGAAAAGTGGAGAACAATCGAATTTTCATGGCCCAGCAGATGCTATCTTGATAACCTTCTTCGGAAACGTAAACAACGCGTTTCCTATGGGAAAATACGTAGGGCTACATGAAATAAAACACAAGACTTATATTTATTACTTGGCAAAGTGTGGATTATATTTTAAAGTTAAATATACTGAAAAATGGCACATTTTGAACTGAGTGGGCAGCAGGGTGGACTCAAGCCCACCCTCGCACCCCTTTGGAGACGTCCCTGTTTGACACCTCCTACCCTCATGATTTCGTTCTATGGCTCCTAAAGAAGCAATTTAGAGAAATTAAGAGAAATCGTTCTATGGCTCCTGAAGAAGTACAGATGGAATTGGTTGAGCTCTCAGAAGAGGATATTTTAAAGTCCTTATTTGACGCTAAGAAAGATCCAGTTGAAATATGGAAAGCTGTCCCGGTGGCGCAGTGGTCTCAACGATGGCTTCTGATCATTCGTCCGAAGGGGTCCGGGTTCGAACCCCGGAGTTTTTCTTGTTACAGAAACAAAATTTTGACAAGAGTGAAAGATTTCTACTCCAAGTTATATGAAAGGGATGATGCATGTACTCCAAACATCATGAAAGGTACAAGTACCAGAGTTCTTCCAGTCCTCCCAGCAGAAGTTGCACATGCAATCAAGAACATGAAGCGGGGAAAAGCTCCAGGAGAAGATGGAATTACTGTAGACATCATACAAGAAGCAAGTGGAGAAATTGAAACAGTACTCGCCCAAATTTTCGCTCGATGCCTTAATGAAGGGAAGATTCCTGAGGATTGGAACAACACTACAATGATCCTGCTACATAAGAAAGGTGACATTCAGGATCTCAGGAACTACAGACCTATCAGCCTTCTAACAGTGGTTTATAAAATCTTCACTAAAGTTCTTTCACACCGTTTGAAGGTAACACTGGACATGGCTCAACCGAGAGAACAAGCTGGATTCAGGAGTGGCTACAGCACAATAAATCAATAAATCATATCCACGTCCTGAGAGAACTAATTGAAAGAGTGAGGGAATATGAACTTCCATTGTGCATGGCTTTTATCGATTATGAAAAAACCTTTGATTCGGTGAAACCATCAGCAGTTACAATGGCTCTGAAATCCTGCGGTATTGAAGATGCATACATTAATATTATTAATAACATCTATGAAAATGCAAGTGCAAAGATTCGGCTATTTGAAAATACAACACACATAAAAATTGGAAAGGGAGTGAGACAAGGTGACACCATATCTCCGAAGCTCCTTAATGCCACATTGGAAAATGTCTTTCAATCACTGAACTGGGAAAACAAAGGGATAAAGATTAATGGAGATTATCTAACCCACCTTCGTTTTGCTGATGACATAGTCATTTTTGCAACTACCCCATCAGAGCTGCAGAGTATGGTCCAGGAACTTGCTGACAAGAGTAAAGAAGTGGGATTAAAAATGAACTTTCAGAAGACAAAAGTGATGTTCAATGCTTTTACAAGAAATGAAGATTTATCGATTGATGGAGAAAAGCTGGAGATAATAGACACATACGTTTATCATGGACAGCAGATATCAAGTGAGGGTCACATTGATGAAGAAATTAATCTGCGTACAAAACTTGCCTGGACAGCTTTTGGAAGAAACAGCATAATTTTCAAGAGCAATATGCCATTTTGTCTTAAAAGAAAAGTGTTTGATCAATGCATTCTTCCAGTGCTTACGTAGGGTGCAGAGACGTGGACCTTAACTAAAAGAGACATACAAAGGCTGCAGACAACTCAAAGCAGCATGGAGAGATGCATGCTTGGTGTAACCAAAAGAGATCAGAAGAGGAACTCGTGAATCCGAAAAATGACAAGAGTGGAAGACATCATAATCAGAGTTAAATCCCTGAAATGGCAATGGGCTGGACATACTGCCAGAAGGACAGATCATCGATTGACAGCCGAAATTTTAAATTAGATTCCAAGGGACAGGAAAAGACCGAGAAGAAGACCACATGGGAGATGGGTGGATGAAATTCGAAAGTATGCTGGAGTGACATGGAGGAGACTGGCACAAGACAGATCGTTGTGGAGGAAACTTGGGGAGAGTTTCGTCCAGCAGTGGATTGGTAATGGTTGACAATGATGATGATGGTGATGATATATAGAAAAATGCAATAGAATACCCACGCCTTCGCCGACATGCGCGAAAAATGCTTTCTTGCTTTCCAACCCCTTATTACTGCAAATCTACATTCTCCTACCTAACCTAAATCAAGACGGCCTTAAGGTCACAAATGACGGATACCCATCTAGTGGATCACCTAAAAGTGCTGGCCTCCATGTTGCAACTAAATATTCAAATGCTTTCCAACAAAAAGCAGTCATTAAAATGTTAGTAAACTTTAGAATTAACATTTTTGTTTTCATTTTTGAAGTTAGTTCGTACATAGTAAGAGTTTTACAAAATAATGCACATTTCGAAGTATATCTAATTGAAGTTTCTTGAGTGCAGCCTTGTTATATTACAGTTAACTTAATGCGGGCTTCCAACATGAAAAAGTTCCACACCTCTGGCGTGTGTTATTACAAATGTATACATTTGTTCTTAAAACGTAAATGAATTCGATGAATTCTATTTTTGGTAATTACAGGCTGTTAATATTTAAGAAATAATGAAATAAAACCCAGATAGCTTATTTCCGTGTAGCTGCACGTAGACTTAAATAAACCGACCTTCACAAATTTCGGGAATAGGATAATACCTAAATAAAATAAATCTAAACGAAGGAATTTCCCTCTTTTAATATTCATAATTCTTTTTGAAAAAAGAACCCCATTAAATATGTATATATAACTAAACATACTAGAAAGCGCCGAAGTGGAAAAGCACAAATATAATACCCAAAGCCCGTTTAACAACATCGAAGTCCAAGACAGATATGAATCCCCTTTTTGGGATTCCGTGTGGGTATCGGAATATTCCTTCATGCGTCTCCGTTGATACATGCCAATGGGACAGTGACGGCCTTATTAGCTCTCGGAGCGCCTCGATTCTTCCTTTAAATTAAGCTTTGTCCCTCCTTTCGTCTCTCTCGCTTCTCCTCTCCCATCCCTCCTTTATCCTTCCTGGACAGCCCCCGCGGAAAGGAAATCACTCCTGAAATTGCCACTTCCGTCAAATTTCCGGAGGATCAATCATATAGGAAGACACGCCAACGACGATTTATAGGAATTCAAAAGTCCTTCCATTCCCCTTGCGACCCCGCCTACCGCTGTCGCTTTTCATCCTCCAAACAGGAGATTCTAAAGAAGCGACAGCAGGAAAAAGTTATGGGCTAGACCGTAAATTGTTGTCATTCGCTTCCCGATACCCCCCCCCCGTTTTGTTTTAGTGACAGGCACATTTTCTGTATTCATCAGGATGATGCCGAGGAGCAAATGCTGGGGAGTCCACCTTCTCGAAGTTACGCTATTATCAGAGCGGGAGCGATCAGAGAAGCTTGGATCACAACTTCCACGCTATCACCTTTCTTCTGTCCGTCATGTCGCGTGAGGCTTTACAAATTTTGAAGCGGCGGCTGACAGGAGGACGCCTCTACAAAGCTGCCGTCGTCAAAGAGGATTCTATAGGCGTTCATCTCACGAATGTCCGATATCTGATGAAATTACACAGGCGACGTGTGATGTTCTATGTTGTTGGTCAAGTACAGCCCCCCCTCCGAAAAAAAACAAAAAAAAAAAGCGTACCAATTCGTTTTGACGAAATTGCTGTTCTCCCTTTGCTGTATTAAAAGGCTTAACTTTTTTCTCCTGTGTTATCAATGAAAAGTTTTTTTTTTTTTTTGGTAATTGGCTTTGGAAAAATGTTGCCTATGTATAAATCTTTTCCTATTCACATACATTGTAACAAATATGTTTTTCTACTTTTCGAGCAAACAATCTTCCGGAAATGGTTTTTATAATAGGCTTTTGTAGATTGAAGGTCAAAATATTGATAGAAACTTCAAACATCCAACGTTACAAAATAAACTTTATGTATCAAAATACTCACATCCAACAGCAACACACTTTTGCCAACAAGATACAAGCTACTGTATGGCGTGAAAAAACGTAGAGCTTCGGGATGCGACAAGCTCTTGGAATGCGGTTTCAACTGATGTTTGATTGGGAAACGATTTACCCTGTAGAAAGGTGTACAGGAGCTTGAAGAAGTGATAATCCGTAGGAGACAGATCAAGAAAATAAGGTGGATATGGTAAGGGTTTTTTTTGTTTTTATTGGAGGTTTAACGACCGCCGTGAGCAACTCAATGACCTGTCTCTAATTTAGGGCCACTGTTTCCAGGAAAAGGAGAGCGCCAGTGCCGTAAGACAAACACAGCATCCATGCCTTACGGGATTTGAATCCGGACCCCTTCCGGACGAATGATCAGAAGCCATCGCTTAGACCACTGCGCCACTGGGGCGGCAAGGTAAGGTTTCGTACGATCTTAACTGGTTGAGCTTCTGGAATTCCCGGCGTGAGGTGTGTGCTCCTGTGTTGTAATGGAGAAGCACAATTCCATGGCGATAGTCCATAGGAGACAGATCAGATGAATAAGGCGGATAAGGCAAGGTTTTGCGTATCACGACAAAAGGGCGAAGCGACAAAAGGGCGCCATGACAAAAGGGCGAACCCACGGACTTGATAATTTTCTACTTCAACTGCAAGATTTCTAAAAGATATTATTTCCAAAAACGGCACCGGGATCGCTTTGAGCAAATAACATATTTCTTTGTGTATTCAAATCCCAACTGAAATCTGACGTCTCATCCTATACAGAAGACTTTCTAAACGATGTTATTTCCAAACAAGTCCCAGGACCCTTTCAGTAAATTCAGTATTTATTTGTGTATTCAAATAATCCCAACCGAAATCAGACGTGTCCTTTTTTGTACTCTAAGTGAAATCTATATAGAAGGTTTTCTGAACGATGTTTTTTCCAAAAAGGCTACGGAGCCCTTTTCTGAAATTGCCTGCTTTATACATTCAAAGCGAAATTTTACACATACGTGAAATTTTTGCGCTTCAACTGCAACCTGCAGAAATGGCCTAAGAGAAATTTTCAAAAAGGCTCGGAACATTTATTTTGTTTTGTTTCTTGTTTTTAAGAAAAGCATTTTCTTCATAGCAAGGAATTCTTAGTTGTTCAACCGTTCCTTGGACACCCTTTGAGCTACTTGCGATTGTCGAGGAAAAAAATAAAGTAAAAATAATAATTATTACACCAGGACCCGGCTATTAGTCTTTTTGCCTTGTTAAGACTGTTAAAAAGGCCTAGGTGTAGGGCCTATCAATTAATTAATTAAAAGAAAAATATTAATAACTCAACATGTTATGTAAATATTTATTAGCGCTTAAGTAAAAACGTAGCGTTCTTAATGAATTTCACCATATCATCCTTTTCTGAACACAACATGAGTCATGCAGTAATTCCTTTGTTTCGTCGAACACTATGGTTTTAAAAAACTATATTAGGTCACGACAATTTATTTTCTTAAATTAAAGTACAATTCTCACTTGGCTTACATAGAACGCCCCCCTTCCCTTAAGCTTTTGTGGCCAGTTGCCCTAAACTCGTATGAACCAGCCTGAAAATTGGAAGTGCTGAAAAACAGCTGAAAATTTGTATGTCAGATATCAGTTACCATGTAATGTACTATAAAGTACAAACCGGTTAGGGTAACTAAGTGTTTTTGAGATAATTTTTATGTTACACAATAATAAATATGGACAAGTTTCAAGCTTGTATGCCTTCTTATTGCATACACATTTTTATGCTTCAACTACAAACTTTTCTATAAGATCTTATAGGATGCATTTGGAGTACAAAAAATGTCACGTCTGATTTCAGTTAGGATTTGAGTATACAAAGAAATAAGCAATTTACTCAAAGGGTCCGTGGGGCCATTTTTTAAATAACATCGTTTAGAAAGCCTCCTGTACAGTTTGCTTTTCAGTACAAACAATGTTACGTCTGCGCTCAGATGGGATTTGAATACACACAGAAATAAGCGATTTGTTCGAAGTCCTCACGGGCCATTTTAGAAACACCTTTTTAAACGCCCTTCCTATGGGTTATTGAAGTTCAGAAAAATTAACATTTGTTTTCAGTTGGGATTTGAATATAAAATGAAATAAGCAATTTGGAAATTTATATCTTCTTAACGTTTATTGCAAATTGGTTAAATAGTTTTCCTAGTTTAGGGAATCGATAGTCTGGTAGTCGTGCGCCCTTCTGTCGCAGGGCCCTTTTGTCGGATCGTCCTTTCGTCGTGTCGCCCGCCCTGTTGCCGTGTGATTGGGGTCCTGTGTTGTCATATAGAAGTACAGGACATGGCGATAGTCGGTAGGAGACAGGTCAAGTGAACAAGGCGGATAAGGTAAGGTTTCGTACGATCTTAACTGATTGAGCGTCTGGCATGCCTAGCGTGCAGTGTGCGGTCCGGCATTATCATGGAGAAGTACGGGCCATGGAGATAGTCTGTAGGAGACAGATCAAGTGAATAAGGCGGCTAAGGTAAGGTTTCATACTTCAACTGATGCAGCTTCTGGAATGTGTGGCGTGCAGTGTGGGGTCCCGCGTTGTCATGGAGAAGTACGAGCCAATAGCGATTTACTAATACCCAAAGTTTGGTTTACAGTTTTTCGGGCAAAATGTCAAGTTGTCCAATAGCCAAGGCTCTTGTCTCAGAAACGGAAATAGTTATGTAATTACAGTACCTCTCAAAAAACTGAAGTATTAACTTAGCAACATTCACACAATAATTTATGAAATCCTATTTAAGATTTTACTGCCCGGAGATCACGGGCGTAGAATTATACGGAGCCGGAGAGGGAGGTGTCCTCCTCAATATGTTTTTGGCTTGCCACCCAACATACCATGCTTTCTTAAATTTTTCAATTTCAAAAGCTCATTATTTCTTGAATATAAATTCAAATTCAGAACATTTGAATACTACATTTTCAATAATACCCGATGCGTAACTGCTGGGTTAATTTTGTCTTCGTATCAATGTGTGTAATATTACATGGGAACGGGATTTACTGGATGAAGTGGGTGGACGTGGTCGTGTTTCTGAGACTCCACCCTCTGGTAGTGTATCCTTCCTAATCCTCCTTGCTTGCTCCGGGTGTCTTATGCAATCTGCAGACACAGAGTGCTCCTATTTTACGGTATTCCATTCCATTAGCTCCTTCGTTTGATGATTTCAGTGTTAACTAAAATGAGAATTATTGCTTTTTCACTCTCCTTAGGGATGGTAAAGTTTAAATAGTTGGCATATTCCTTTCGCTGTGCCTATTTATGGTATGTCAATCGTTTGGTGTCGTCTCAGTTCTGTAATGGTGAACTGGTCTGGAAAATGGCACTGTTTCTTCCAAAAAGTTTTATGCGACGATTAATTCCTTCACCAATGTGGCCCTCGCTCTGTTGTCCAAGGTAAATGTAGGTATCCGTTACCTATAGATTTCCCCCTCATCAACCGCTAAATCTTTATTTCTTGTATATACGTGTGTGTGTACCGAAAATGGCAAAGGCCGACTGGAAGCCAGTTAGTAAACGGACTGAACATGAAGAAATACTTAATTTTGATTCGCTGTCAAGAAACCGAAGTATTGGTTGCTTCATTACGGAGATTGGCTAAAAGCGCCTCATGTCTGCGTTTTCTTCTGTTGAGTTAATCCCTGATGTATATGACTAAGTAAATTTCTCCATCATTTTTGCCTGAGGCAGGATTCGAACCTGCAACTCTCGACTCCGAGTGCTATCCACTATACTACACTGGCATGTGCTCTCACTGCTATCTGCCTTTATCTCATGTGCGTCCTGCTGGGAAGGCACGTCACATGTATTTAAATGTTTTAGCATTTTATAAGCACATACTTGTTGTCACCCGTTTTTTTTTCATCTGCAGATTTTAGTTTTTTTGTAGTGCTTGCGTTTTCATTGCGTTACAGACTGGAATTAGACAGAAATACTACAATTTGATTGGCTGTCGAGAACGTGAAGTTTTGTTGCAAAAACGAACCTCATAACAGGAAAGAGCTCCTGAGCAATCGCGTAATTGCATGCAGAACTTCTGTTCTTTAGATGATGATTATGCTGCATGTAATACTCTTGAAACATATGGCAATTTTTTTATTGAAACATTAAGCAAATAAAATCTAACTCCTAATGGAATATTGAAAAGTAAATGGGGTTCTCTCATCAGCAAAAAGCGAATTTTGAAATTTGGGATGTTTCTTTCAATCCACACATGATCTTGATGTAACGCAGCGATTGTTTGATGATGAAAGACCTTTCATGCATAAGACAAAAACAACAACAAAGTATTTAAGTTATTAGGAAGTGAATTTTTTTTTGTAGGTTTAACGACCACCGTGAGCAACTCAATGGGCTATAAGCAGTCGCCCGTCCCTAATTTAGGGTCACTGGTTCCAGGGAAGGGAGAGAGCCAGTGCCGTAAGACAAACACAACATCCATGCCTGACCGGGATTCGAACCCGGACCCCTTACGGACGAATGATCAGAGGCCAGCGACTTAGACCACCGCGCCACCGGGGCGGCTGGCTGTGAATGGCTGTATGAAAGTGTAATTGTTTCTAATGTGATGTATGACAGTGAAACCTGGGTACTACAGAAGAGACAAAAGAGTCGTTTGTGTGCTGGAGAGATGCGTTACTCACGAGGGGTTTGTGGGAAAACACGCTCTGATAACGTGAGGAATGATGTGTTGACGATGTGTAATGTGAGGCAAAATGTTGTTAGTAAGGTGGAGTGAAGAAAGAAAGGTACAGGAAGGCTAAGGAAATAATGGGAGGACAAGTTTCAGGAATGCCTGTATGAGAAAAAGATAAGGAGTATGAAGTACAACAGGTCTTGTGTGCGGCGTGTGATGGATGTTAATAAAGCTCGAGCTGTGCGCCGAGATCGCTGTAAATGGAGACATTTGAAGCAGCAACAGTAAGTTCTTTCTGTGAGGAACTAACCTCTGAAAATCTTAGTGAAATGTATTTATATATGTAGAAATGTTTTCGAAAAATGAAAAACGTTTTTACTGATTCCTGCTCTATAATGGGAAGGAGAAATGTTAAATGATTTTATTGTGTACATAAGTACGAAGATGAATTTTTGCAAACTGAAATTTGAATCTTTCAACTTTACAGGTTTAAGTACTGCATTCAAGCAAGTAAAGCGGCTTTTAAATTCGCAAGAAATAACGAACGTGGGAAATTTGTATTCGTGAAATTGAACGTAGATTTAAGGATTGGACAAGCTCCCTGTGCTGTACCCTGATATACAGTTACCATCTGTTCATAAACATTAGTATGTGACGAAGTTTTTACCGGTTCGCCACTAAATGGAAAAGGAAAGCGCAATTTTCAAAAGCCAAGCTTATTGACTTCTTGTTTGTTTCATACAGCATGTAGATGTGGGCAGGAGCGCACCCAAGGGGGGGAAGGTCCCCGGGTCCGGACCCCATGAGGCCAAGTGTTTTGTAATATGATTCCGACCGACACGAGAGATTCCTAACCCTCTAACTGTTCTCCAATGTTCTCCAAGTATACTTGTTTTCGCTAGCAAGATTTACAACTGCTGCTTTCGAAATGGACACGCAATTTTTCCTTCCCCACCCCCGTCTTCTCCAAGGGGGAGGGGTTCTGCTTTGTCAGCAGTTTAAAATTGGAAAGGAATATTTGGCGTCTGTCTCAAACCTGTCTCCCCATTCGGTTGGGTTGGGGAGATTTCTTCACGCTTATACCAGAAGCGTCTCCTAGGTGACAAGGTGAGCCACAATCATGAGCAGGCAGGGGAGCAACCATTCATGGCAGGGGAAAGTGCAAACTGGTGGGCCGCTTCGGTGGCGCAGTGGTTTAAGCGATGGCATCTGATCATTCGTCCGAAAGGGGTCCGGGTTCGAATCCCGGTGAGGCATGGATGTTGTTTTTGTCTTACGGCACTGGCTCTCTCCCTTCCCTGGAGCCAGTGACCCTAAATAAGGGACGGGCGACTGCTTATAGCCCATTGAGTTGCTCACGGTGGTCGTTAAACCTCCAATCAAAAAAAGAAAAAAAAAAAAAAACCTCCAACCAAAAAAAAAGAAAAAAACCTCCAACCAAAAAAAAAAAAAAAAAAAAAAGAAAACTGGCTGCAGGGTAGCGACGCCGATGTCAGTATAGTCATGGTGCTGTGGAAGGCTGGAAGCAGTGGTGTTTTCATTTAGTAAAAACAACAATGAAAACACCATTTGCAGCTGGATAATTCATGAATACAATGTATTAAATAATTTCACAGATCAAAACATTGATTATAACAGTCACGTTGCGTAAGTACACATACATGAGCATTTTTATTTGCAGAGCCGGACCTCCCGCATTCCGAATTTCTGAGTGCGCCCCTAGATGTGGGAAACACATGATTTCATTTCTTTCCAAGTCCATACACGAGTTTGATAGGTTGCAAGATAGTGTCACGCGACAGCAGTCAGTACCGTGTGTGACCACCATGTTGTGAACTATTGGGTTGTAAAGAAAGTAATGTGTGCAAATGCAAGGCAACAGAAAAGTTCTAATTACCGTATATGCTACTACAAATCAGTCAAAAATGTGGTTGCCATCGTTTGCCACGTGTCCTGCTCTCATGGTCTGAGCAGTTGTTGGATACCGTCCCTGGGGGCTGCAGATAGTCTAGTGGTCAACGCTCGTGACTGCCACGGAAAAACTTCAGGTTTGATTCCAGGCAGGTACAAACGCCCGAACCCCTAATTATCCGCCGTGCGACGCATGAGCACGCTAAGCCATCGGTCCACGGGTACTGGTCCCCCGGTTGTAAATAAGGGCGTCTTTCTCCCCCTTTCTACCTCACTTCCGTGTCACTTTCCTATCTGACACTGCAGCCCAAATCTCCTAGCTTACTATTTCTAAGGGCTGTTTAAGACCTGGGATCAGACACTCCCTTTCAAATACCTCTACATATGAATCTGATCTGATACCGTCCCTGTAGCATCGGGCGGCTTGGACGCAAAGAAGTTCGAAATCAACCCGATGGGTGAAGCACTGTCCGTCCGGGAAATGCTGCAATGACCGGAAAAGGTGGTAGTCGCTTGGGGAGGCTGGGTGCCGTAGCTTCATCCAGCCCAGGTCTGTGATCTTGTGACAGGTTCCCCTTGCTGTGTGAGTCTCTCTCCATTCTGCTGCAAGAAGACGCCCTTGCGGTTCAGCAGTGCTGGTCGTTCCGACATGATCGATGCTTGCAGTTCGTCGAGCTGACGGCAGCATACACCGGCGGTGATGTTGTTCCGCAGCAGCTCAGATATCACGACGCCACGCATATCCCACTAAACAGACAACAGGACCTTACGAGCGAGGGTGTAAGCTGGCTATGGGGGTCGGCATGGGCTACTGTTTCCAGGTGCTGGCACTGTCATGCACGACCCATTTCTCGTCACCTGTCACAATGCGGTCCAAGAATGGTTCAACTAGGTCACGTGCAAGCAAGGATATGCAAGCGATTTGCGTTCTGCTTAACTTTGAGATGATGGGGTACCCAAACTATCATCTTGTGCATCTTCCCAAGTCGACGCAGGTTCGTAAAATAATGCTCGTGTGCGTAGTCCCCAGCTGTTCGGCCAACTCCGGCGTGGTTACACGTGGATCGGCCTCCATTAAGGTCTTAAGCATGTCCATATCAAATGTTGCGGGTCTTCCGGCTTTCAGATGGTCTGACAGGTCGCAATTTCTCTCTCGAAAGCGTTCGAGCCAACGACAGCACTGACGATGCGATATGGCATTGGAGTACACAATAGTAATGTTCCTTACAGCACTTGCGGGGTTGTTACTGCGACGAAACTCATATACTGCATGCAATGAATGATGTACTCTTTTTCTACTTTCATGTTGGCTGGCTCTTACAATCTTAGCCTTCTGATGGCTAACTGCCGCTAACACACCACCTACCTGCTGATGCCATACCAGTGTGCTGCGCAGTCTGAGTGATCAATATGCGCCGTAGCCGGAGTTGAGACTTCGGGTACCTCGTGATCGGACATGACTTTCTTTCCAACCCAATACAATCTGACACACTCCCTGGCATGGAGTAGGGCTGCCTTGTAGTGGTGTCCTGCGGCATCCGAGACCGCGCAACGTTTACCTGGTCTCATCATTCCGCTCCCTTCGGTGGCAGCCGAGGTGAGGCTTACAAGTCCCTTGCAATAAGCTCCCAGTAATGCTCGATGGGTTTTAGGTCCGGCTAACACGCTGCTCATGGAAGAATATGGACCCCATGCAGGCACACTTGGGCGATACTAGCGCTCTGTAGCCAAGAGTTATACTTCTGGACAATGGCACCGTCGCGGTGGCGCAGTGGTCTAAGAGCTGGCTTCTGACCATTCGTCCGAGATAGGTCTGGGTTCAAATCCTGGTGAGGCATGGATGTTTTGTTTGTCTTACGGCTCTGGCTTTCTCCCTTTCCTGGAACCAGTGGCAGGACGGGCGATTGCTTTATAGCTCACTGAGTTTTTCATGGCGGTCGTTAAACCTCCAATAAAAAGAAAGGCCACCGGAATTCCATTCAGAGATGACAATACGCTCTGTAAAACGTCATTCACGTACCACTGGGTTGTCACCGTGCCCGTTATGCGTATCAGAGGTGACCTGTTATCGTAAATAATGGTATCCCATATAAGAACCTCTGGTCGGCTGGTAGGAAGCTGTTAGCAGACAAGAGCTGGATGCTCGTAGTGGTCGCGTCTTCGCCACATGCGGACATCAAGATCGTCGGCACCGACTCTGAATCGGAACTCCTCGCTGAACGCGATGAAGTGTCATTCTTATCGATACGCAGCTATGCTATGATATCGTAACATCCTGAAATGCCGATACGTTACGGGCCGCGGAAGTTGACGCAATGACAGCCGGAAGTGCAGGACCGCTTCCGCCAGTCTTCTGTTCACCATCCGAGTAAATTGACCATGGATGTCCATAGTGACCGCTACAACCCGTCCAAGGCTCTCTGCCGTAGCTTGTGGCTCCGCGACGAATACGCCTGGCGCCACAGGCCACTTTTTTGGCGACTGGCTGTGCTTTCATGCAGCCGAAAGGATAAAAGTAATGTTAAACCTTACTACTACTATCCTTTCGGCTCCAACAACACGCAAAGGTTAAACCTAACTACACAGTAAGATAGTAGTAAAGTTAAACCTTACTACTATCCTTTCGGCTCCAACAACACGCAAAGGTTAAACCTTACTGCACAGTAAGATAGTAGTAAGGTTAAACCTTACTACTAACCTTTCGGCTCCAACAAGACGCAAAGCTTAAACCTTACTACATAGTAAGGTTAAACCTTACTACTATCCTTTCGGCTCCAACAACACGCAAAGGTTAAACCTTACTGCACAGTAAGATAGTAGTAAGGTTAAACCTTACTACTAACCTTTCGGCTCCAACAAGACGCAAAGCTTAAACCTTACTACATAGTAAGGTTAAACCTTACTACTATCCTTTCATCTCCAACAACACGCTTTGCTACTCTATTCACTTAAAGTTTATGGATTTAGAAGTATGGACCTATATGTTGCAATGACGACACACCTGTTCACATACCTCTCCCTTGGAAATTTCTTTCAAAAACGGAACCATAACTTCAAGTTGTTCAGAACTTTAATTGGTGTATCCACTTTATGTAAATCTGATTCTTTGACATGCGTAGTGTACTTTCATTATGGCATCTTCATTATGTATTAAAGTCACCCAACTTTTCTTTTCTGTTGCTGAGTGTGTATGAACTGATGAAGGGACGGACGAAGTCACCGAAAGATCTCGTCCCTTTTTAATGTTTTTTATGTGTTTTTAACATCATTTTAAAATATTAAAGACTTGTTTTATCTGAAAAATCGTGCATCAGACGGCTTATTCTGCGTCTTTACTTAGCAAGAAAACTGCACGGCTTTCGACATAGTCGCGTAAGGACTGTAAACATTTATAGGAACGTGTGATCAACTTTTCCATACCTGTACAGAAAAAGTCTCCCCCAGTTTGGTGCAACCACCTCCTCATCGGTATGGAATCGTTGTCCACTAAGGTCCTGTTTCATTTTACCGAACAAATGGTAGTCACAACGGGTATATGTCGGGGCTGTACGGTGATATGCTCCGACATATCCAGCAACTAAGCGGAAACATGCTGCAGAGTGCTGGCTGGATACTTGATGGTCTCCCTTCGCAGTATTCGTCCGTCAAATTTGTGCGACCCTTTTCAAATTTTTGACACCAGTTTACAATGGCCGAGCGAGACATGGCATTTCTCCCATATACAGTACAGATTTCACGATGGATGGCAGTGCAATTTTGGAGCTTAGCCCATAAAACTCGAATGGCTCCTTGCACTTCCAGCTTAGAGTATGAACACAGTTAACGCGCTATTATGAACTGCCTTCTGCACACGCCTTACGCAGTTACTGAACTAAACCACCTCCCGTCGACAGCTCTGACGTAATGTCAACTTCCCTCCCAAGCACACATGGCATGACTGCAATCCCATTCCAGATGGTGCTAAGTGTAACTTACTTTTTGATTCACCTCCGTATTTTATGCCACCACATGTTTCTGATTCAAAAGGTGTGTGCTTATGACACCCGAGAATACGGTACCACCTTTTGTGCTTCGACATCTTACAAAAGTCAACTGAGCAGGCTATTCTGTTTTTGCATTTGTGGCCCTTGGAGTAATTCTAGGTAAGATATTGTTGTGTATGCACTTGTTCACATACGTGACTAAAAATAATGGCTGCTTACGATTTCTTGATGTCCTTGTGTCACGCTCTGAAGGATCCTTTAGTACAACAGTTCATCTAAAACCATTTGCTGTTTCCTTATCCCCACATACAAAATCAAATCACCCATGGGAACAAAAAACCTGCGCCTTCTACACATACGTATATCGTGCAATACATTTATAGGGTATAACGAAGTAAATTGCTCCCTCATTTTTGTCCACGCCGGGGCTCGAACCCGGGTCCCATCATTCCGGAATAAGTCGCTCTACCAAATGAGCTACGCGGAAGTTCGTTATCTCCGCTATCTGCCTTTATGTCGTGTGCGTCCTGCTGGGCAGGCACGTCACAAGGGATTCCTTGCAGTAAGAACTTGATTATCTTAAACGAATTGCAGTACATAGAGGATATGGCCCTTCCGTTATAGACAAAGCTGTCTACAAATTTAGGAAATCGAAACCTGTCTGCTCGCTCATGCTGATACCCCCCAATACGATAGAATTGGGCGGTTATCCCTTTTGCTCCTCAGATTTGCTTCGGAATTTCAAAAATTCTCAAAAGTTTTAATTTCAATGTTATTTTTAAACCCATAAACAAGATAAATTTTTACTGATCAAAAGATTACGTCGAAAACATAAGTTTCTGGCGAATTTATCAGATACCTTGTGAATATGGACTTTCATATGTAGGACAGACCCGCAAGGCTTTAAGTTTCCGTGTGAAGGAACACAAGACTTACGTACGGAACTGTGAACTGAAGAAGTCTTCTGTAGTCCAACATTGTCACGAAAATAACCATACAGTTTTGTTTAGAAACGCTACGCTTATTAATAAACCTGATTCGACTATAAAGCTTAATGTATTAGAAGCTCTCCACATGTACAGGAACTCTTCAAGGCTTGCCAACGACATGACGTCGACTCCATTTCTTTCAAGCGTGTGGAAACAACTCGCCGAAAACCGTGACCGTCAAAACTCTGATGACGTCACAATTATTTGAATGTTTACGCTCCATTCGTATTGATGATGCTGAGCAAAACGCCCCGCGAAACTATAGTCGATGTTTAATAAACCTTTGATTGTGGTAAACGTTGGTATTTTCATTCTATCTCAACACCAAAAGTTCTGCAGTCATACATTATATATGAACTTATATTCGTGGCTTTGGATACAAAGCGAGCCTGGCGATTACCCAACCGCGATGTTATAGCCAAAAATGAAAATAAATGCCATATTAAAAACAATAACCTGAGTTTCACCAAACCTTTTCAAAATCAAATTCCAAGCATCGTAACAATAGATTGAAACATTGCATGCTGATCGATTTGCACGAAATCCATTTCATGAGTTCATTAGGTAGTGATCTATATTTATCTCTTCCGAAATATTTTATTGAAAATGAAGTGCAAAAATGCCTCTACTCCCATATAGAGATGGAACGAAACAAAGCCAAATAATACCACGACATTTTGCACTTAAGCCATGAATTCATTACCTAATGGTACTGCACTATGAGCAATCTTTCCCGCATTTTCCCGTAGAATTTTGATGTTACTGTGAATGTTCGGTAAATCTATCTTAAATGCTTTTTAAATAACCGTTTTGCCGCCATCCTATAACAGTGTTTCCATAAATTATTTAAATATATTGAAATTAGAGCAATAGAACACGGGTGCATTCGTTCGTGTGCTCTGCAGAGGCAGACAGGTTCGAAAGGCAAAAGAAGACAAGGAGCCAGAAGCTGTATTCTTTATGGTTCTTTATTGCATAATAAAATAAAATATTCACTTTAGGTACCAAAGAATCCGCATTCGGGAAGGCTAATGGAAGGCTTTCAGTCACGCGACGCAACGTTTGAACCTCAAATGTTATATGCGCATCATCTGATAAAGCATTTTCACAAAAGAAGTGCTTTTGCCCGGACGGAGCTGATGCAAGAACCAAAAAGGGTGAAGGCTATATTTTCTTGCGTAAAACACCACAGCATATACCAAATGATCGGCAAGATAAAAAGCTGCAGTTGAGTAAAACCTAAAGTCAGAGAACTCAGTTGCGACGTCATCACAGGAACTGCGATATTTATGACGCTATTTTCGAATGTCCTTTTAACCAAGACTCAATTAGATCAAGAAATACTCCAGCACAGGGATGTCGCATGACTTGGAAATCAGGGTGTGCGACGGGTCGACAAGTGTTATTTTTGTTGGGGCAAGTTTGATAGCAACTTTATTTAGGAAAAATTGAAGGAAAGTAGGAAGAATTGTTAATGCGTATTTATCGGCGCCACCAACTCCTACCCCCTTCGTTGGAAACACATGCACCCATGCCTCGATCTGACATACACTGAAGAGCAATTGAATTAGAGACAGCTGGGGTTATGCAAATGTGGCGCTGTGGGTGACCCTGTAAACGGAAACGACATGACGTATGCAGCGATCCGACAATATAAGGAGTGATGCGACAGGAATCAGTAAGATTCGGACGCAGTATGGGTACGACGAAGGATCTAAGCGGATTTCATCGTGGGCAAATCGTCGGGGCCCGACGAATGGGTCACTCCATCTTGGAAGTCGTGCAGGCACTGGGATTTTTACGAGCCACTGTGTCACGGGTGCACCGTGAGTACATCAAATCCGGTAAAACCATCCCTGCAAGGGCCAACTGCCGTGGACAACAGCGTGTGGATGAGCGCGGTAATCGTCGGTTATCTCGCATTGGAACAGCGAATTGACGGGCCACAGTGCGAGAAATCACTCGGCAATTTAACGCTGGTGTACAAAAATGTGTAAGCAGCCACACCATCCAGAACCATCTCCTCGCTATGGGGTACAGAAGCCATCGTCCCACGAGGGTACCGCTGCTGACCGCACATCACAGGGTGCAAAGACTACCATGGGTGCGGGAACATCGCCACTGGAACCTAGACATGTGGAAAAATGTTGCTTGGACTGATGAGTCGAGATTCACATTGGCACATGCGGATGGCAGGATACGAGTACAGCGCAAACCACATGAAGCGATGGGTCCTTCTTGCCAGCAGGGTACTCTTCAAGCTGGTGGGGGTGGCATTCTCTTCTGGGGACTGTTTACGTAGACTGAAATGGGACCCCTGGTACGTGTGACATCGTCCCTCACAGGTCAACGTTACCGGGATATCCTGGACTACCATTTGCTCCAGTATGTGCGTCTTCAACATCCCACTGGGGACCTCATCCTGCAACAAGACAACCCACCGTGCCATCGCTCCCGAATTGTATCCGAATGGTTGGATGAACACTCCACCGACGTGACCTTGCTTCCTTGGCCATCTAGGTCACCTGACCTCAATCCCATCGAACACATCTGGGATGCCATCGAGAGATATGTTCGAGGCTCTGACCCCCTCCATCACATTTCCGGGAACTGTGGAAGCTTATTCAGGTGGTCGTGGTTCCGTATGACTTCCCAACGCTTCCGGTGTCTTGTTGAGTCCATGCCTAGACGAATCGTCGCCGTCATCAGGGCGAAAGGTGGTGCTACACGTTACTAGACAGGTATCTCTAATTCAATTGCTTTTCAGTGTACTACGCCACTGGTAAACCAACATAAGATGATAATGACTAGTGGGTAGTAATATAAGTGTTGAATAAACAAAGATATCGCTCTCACAGCAACCGAACAGCAACCAAGCAACACACAGAAACCGAAAAATTGTTATTCTGTCACCGCTGGGTAATCGAATCCCAGATCTCTCGATATCCAGCCGCTCGCGTTAGCCTTACACCACGGTGGCCAACAATTCACTATGCTGTGTGTGTTTTTCTGTCAGCTTCTGACACCATAAATCCGTAAGATGGGCTACTGAGACGTCTCCATCTGGTGGGCATTAACGGCACTGGCTATATATTAATTATAGCAGTTAAATCCAAAGGGCGAGATCCAAAGTGAAAATCCTGCAAATACGTGGCGTCAGTGAATAAACAAAGACATCGCTCTTTCCACGTTTTAGCAACACACAGCAACCGAAAAATTGTTATTCGGTCGCCGCTGGGGAATCGAATCCCAGATCTCTCGTCATCCAGCCGAGCGCGTTAGCCTTACAGCACGATGGCCAACAATCCACGGCGCTATGTGTGTTTTTCTGTCAGCTACTGACACCATAAATCCGTAAGATGGGCTCAGCTACTGAGACGTCTCCATCTGGTGGACATTAACGGCACTGGCTATATATTAATTATAGCAGTTAAATCCAAAGGGCGAGATCCAAAGTAAAAATCCTCCAAATATGTTTAATGTTGCTAGAATGTCGCCTTCAACTTTTTTTATTGTTTTGAATTGTTTTTCAAAATTTTGCATTTCTGCTTGTGAAAACAGTGCTGTATGTTAACAATTTATTTGAAGAAAAATGTTCTATTTGTTTACCTAAATCAAATTTTAACGTGGACACAACATCCCATACTCTCATCTTTAATTCCTTTCCTTCAAGCCCGCGACTTTGCTTTGCACTCAACTTCCTTCTCCAAATCAGTCGTTCCGCTCCCTCATTGCCCTGGGCCAGACGCAAATGAGCTGATATAGCTTTAGATTCCAGTTTCCGTGTTGGAATCCCCTATGCTGCCCCTGATGGCGAGGTTGTCTAAGCGATGGCTTCTGATCATTCGTCCTAGATGGGTCCGGGTTCGAATCCCGATGATTCATGGATGTTGTGTTTGTCTTGATGCACTGGCTCTCTCCCTTCGCTGGAGTCAGTGGCCCTAAATTAAGGACTGGCAACTGCTTATAGCCCACTGAGGTGCTCATGGTGGTCGTTAAACCTCCAATAAAAAAAAATCCCCTACTTAGTAGAACAAACAGAAGTGATCTCCCACAGTGAATTTCTATCCAACCTCCTCATTCACCCCTGTTATACTAATATGAAAAAAAAAGGGCTTAAACTAAGAATTTGGAAGAGCGAAAATTGATTTTCCATGGCCCTTCGGATGCTATTTTGATTATCTTTCTACGGAGAAGTTAACAAAGCGCTTCCCATGGGGAAACACTACACTACAAAAAAGACGAGTCTCATTATTACTTGGCAAAGTCCAGAATATATTTTAAAATTTAAAATAATGAAAAATGGCACATCTTGAACTGAGTGGGCGGTAGGGTGGGAAAGAAAAATTTCAGGGTGGGAAGCATCCCCTTGCCGACATCCCTGCTACAGCAACGTAAATACTTAAGATAAGAAGTCTTACGTAAAATTCTATGTGGTCCAAATTAATAACCGAAGTAATACAGGATGTCCATAAAGTTTTCCCCACATTACAAAAATTAATATAAAACTGTATTACAGGTACAAAAAAGGGATTGCACGACAATGATGGTGCACAAGTAAAGATTTTTTCCAGTGTCAGTACACCTCCACATGGGCGCCATTTGTGGCCAGGACGACATCTAAGATATATTTGATTTCACGCCATGTTTTGTGTAACATCTGAGCAGAGACAGAACCAATGACGTCCGTTATTCTGCTCTTCAACGTCTCGACATCCGGAAATGCGCCGCGGGTGGCCTAGTGGGCAACGTTCGTGACTGCCACGGAAAGGACCTGAGGTTCGATCCCAGGCAGGTACGAACGCTCGATCCACTAAATATCCGCCGTGCGTCGGATGGGCACGTTAAGCCGTCGGACCCCAGGTACTGGCCCCACGGCAATAAATAAGGGCGTCTTCCTCCCCCTTTCTACTTCGCTTCCGTGTCACTTTCCTATCGGGCACTCTAGCACAAACCTCCTAGCTTCCTATTTCTAAGGGTTGTTTAAGACTTAGGGTCAGATATCCCCTTCCTAAAATCCTCTACATATGATCAGATCAGACATACGGAACACTGCTAGAGTAAACTTGGACTTTCACATAACCCCACAGGAAAAAGTCTAGAGGCGATCGAGGTGGCCATGCTATGGAAGCCTTCGCGGCCAATCCATTTGTCCGGAAATGTGGCATTCAGGAACTCACGAACCATAATTGTCCAATGTGGTGGGGCACCATCTTTTTGGAAAATAGCCGAAGGTTGGAGTGCATGCAACTAAGGTGCTACAAAGAATTCCACCATGTACAGGTACATGTTACTGTGGGCTCTGTAAAAAATGAAGGGTCCGATAATTCTGTCATTCATCAGGCCGCACCATTCGTTCGCTTTCGGGCTAGCCCTCTGTTGTTCGACGACATAATGGGGAATTTCTGATCCCCAGATTCGCACATTGTGTTTATTTACTGTACCAGAGACGTAGAATGTGGCTTCATCTGAGATACCGACACGGTGCAGATAATCACTATCATGAACTATGCGCTGCAACATCTACGTCACAAATGCAGTACGGCAAGGCCGGTCATCAGGCTGAAGAGCTTGAACGATTTGTACCTTATAAGCATACAGATGAAGACGTTTGTGTAAAATTTTGTGTACCGTGTCACGGTGAATCCCAGTTTCCAGTGAAGCACGACGAATTGATTTCCTGGGGTTTCGCAGAAATGTCTCCTGAACAGCTGCAGCTGTCTCTTGTGTAACCGGTGGTTGGCCCGCTCGGGAGATCGCCAATATTACCCGTTCGCTTTAAACTTTTCATACCAACCTTTTATGCTTTTTTGGTCGGGTGGTGATCATCTGTGCTCTTTTCTGAAATGATGCTGGACAGCAACCGCTGATTTGTTCTAATAGAACCATAACACTCACCCCGCTTTTCTTGCATGGAAGCCATTATCGATGCAATGCTCCTCTTATTCAGCAGTACAGCTCAGCTAAAGGACAGAAAAAAAAATTTATGAGTACTGCTATATTATGTTGCCAACCATTTTATTTTAACTTATATAGATTTTTTTATAATAATTTTTGTTATGTGGGAAAAATTTTATGGGCACTCTGTACATTACTATAAACAAAGGACTTAGGTTTGTACACCTCACGAACCATAACATTGGCTATGTACACATACCGGCCACTGAATTAGAAATTTTTATTCAATACAAGGTTGGATCTCCTTTAGCCCCAAATTACAGCACGTGTACGGTTTGGCATACACAGTGCGTCAAATAATTTTAAGACTGGTGCTAGATTTCACCCTACGGTGGCGCCACCAGTGTAATCGCGAATGCGTTATAAAACGTGACCATCTGCTTGCTTTCTGCCAAAAGTACTGCGCAGTTGTTAAAGTAACTCAAACGAAACGGGCGTTCATTAGAGAAGTAAAATTTTTTCATGTTGAATTATTAAGATGGAACAAAGGGCTGTAATTAAATTTAACGTAAAACTTGGTAAAAGTGCCTCGGAAACGTACCAAATGATGAAACAAGTTTACGGTAAGTTTTGTTTAAGTACATCAAATGTTTTCCTGTGGCACAAACGTTTTTTGGACGGAAGAGAGACGCTAGAAGATGATAAGCATACCGGAAGACCAAGTTCATCTAGGACACCTGATATTATTGAAAAAGTGCGTGATTTCGTGGCAAACAATCGATGTGCGTCACTAAGAATGATGGAAGAGTCTTTAAACATCAACAAAGAAACGATTCGAACCATCCTGCAAAAAGATTTGGGCAAAACAAAAGTCTGTGCTAAATTTGTTCCACACACGTTTAACCAATGAACAAAAATCAAGGAGAAGTGCACATTGCAGGGACATCATTTCAGCCGCTGAAAATGATCCAAACTTCTTAAAATCGATTGTTACAGGTGATGAAACATGGTGTTTTCAATATGATCCTAAAATAAAGCGACAAAGTGCGGAATGGAAGTCAAAAAACTCACCACAAGCCAAAAAAACAAGAAAAGTTCCATCGAAAATCTAAACAATGCTCATTACATTCTTCGATAGTAAAGGTATTATCCCCAAAGAATTTGTTCCAAGTGGACAAACAATTACTGGTGAGTTTTATTTAAATGTTTTGAGGCGTTTGATGGGCAGAATTCGTCGCATTCGTCCAGAATATCGGGATGAAAACAGTTGATGTTTGTTGCATGATAATGCACCCAGTCACACCTCACTTCTTGTTCGTAGATTTTTGTCGAAAAATAACGTCTGTGTGTTGAATCATCCACCGTATTCGCCCGAGTTAGCACCCTGCGACTTTTCTTTATTCCCAAAACTTAAAATGACGTTAAAAGGGTGTTATTTTGATGATATTTCGACCATACAAACAGCTTCGACGCGTGCTCTGGAGGCAATTCCGCAAAGTGAACTGGAACAGGCATTCGAATCATTATTAAATCGCTGTAACATGTGTATTGAAGCCGGAGGGACTTATTTTGAATAACAAACCAAAACAAATTATAATTTCTTGTTTCTATTTCATTTTACAGACCCAGTCTTAAAAATTCTTTGCCACACTGTGTAGATTCCAAAAGGCGTTGGAGTGCAACGTCTACAGCTCACCAGGCGTTCACCAGACAAACTAGCTCATATTTGACAGAAGAGGACTTTGCTCCCGGGTCTGTTTTTGTAACATGTCCCATACATTCTGAATGGGGTTTAGATCCTGACTTTGTGGTGGCCGGGAAAGACGGTGGAATCCGCTGTCACACTCGCTGAACCACTGATGAAGACATCTTGCGTGATGTACAGTAGTATTGTCATCCATGAAACTGCGGTCACCTGCTGGTAAAAAAATAAGCATTGCAGGATGAACTTGATCGTCAACAAAGTTCAGATGATTCTTGATGGACACATTCCCGCAATATTAAAGGGCCCGTTGCGTACACTGTTAAAATTTTTAGTTCAACGTTGAACCATAATATCGTGCATCATCTGACACTTACACCATGATCTAGGGCGATTTTCACACTTGCACCATAAAGTGGTGCATGAAAACGTTTCACTTGTACCAAGTTTTCGTGCATATCACAAAATGCAGCCAAAGCAGCATTACGTTGCACCACATTTTGGTGCAGTGAAGGAAACGGCGTATGCGTCTTCATTATCAAGTCATCCGAAGGAAATAGATGTTGCGCTGGGCCGCCATGTTGGTTTTGTCGTCACAGTGAGTGCGAGTTTGGAAAATTTTAAAGTGTTCACCCACGTTAATAACGTAAGTGATGAAAATAATTTTTGTAGTACATATATATCTGGTGTTTCTGACATAATTATTTCCACGTTGAACTTTCTGATGTTATATATGTGCCTAGCCACGTGCAGTACAATACAATTTTAGTTTTATGAAGGAGTTGTTCACATGGAAGTAGCTCCAAATGTAGTAGTATAACAAGCTCAAATTGCGGCGTTAATTAGCCCAGTGTATTGATCTTGAAATTGAGACTATATGTGCTAACATAAGCAATGAATCATGTAGTAGTATAACAAGCTCAAATTGCGGCATTAATTAGCCCAGTGTATTGATCTTGAAATTGAGACTATATGTGCTAACATAAGCAATGAATCATGAAATAAATACGGGATTACACCATATAATACAAATTTTGAAGATGACAATCCGATTTTTGCTGTAAATGTGGCAAGGATGGTAAGTCAGATAATATCAGAAAACTTGAAAATTTCATCGACCTGGAGCGGGACTCGAACTCGCGTCTCCCAGATAGCACCCGGGTATGCTAACCACAACACCACCCAGAGCGACCAAGTCTCAAGTTTCCGATTAATTTGAATATAACCATCACAGGATTCGCTAGTCGTAAAATTGAGACTTGGTCGTTTTGGGTGGTGTAGTGGTTAGCATACCTGGGCGCTATCTGGGGGACGCGGGTTCGAATCCCACTCCAGGATGACGAAAATCTCAAGTTTTCGGATATTATCTGACTAAACAATGAAGATTAAAATCTTCCGAATATGCGAGCAAAACTAAAAAAAGAAAAAAAGAACCTTTTATTCCTAAATTGATGAAGTAAACACAAACGTTTTGTAACTGTACACAGAAACCCTGTTTTCAAAATATTTTATCCATAAAGCAGTGTAAAGCAGTGACGTAAAACAGACTACACTTACTTTTTGTGATATGCTGCAACAATAAGTGGAACTACACCAGCTGCACCACGTTTTGGCAAAGATACACCAACAAGTGGTGCAACTTTGCACCATATTATGGAGTAAGGTTGCACTATAAAATGGTGCAACTTTGCACCATATTATGGAGTAAGGTTGCACTATAAAATGGTGCAACCTTACATTTGGTGGTGTAATCTTACCCCATAAAGTAATGCAACCTTACCTCATAAAGTGGTGTAAGGTTGCACCATAAAGTTGGGGTTTGTTTACGCCACATAATGGTGTATCTTTTCTCAGAAAGTGGTGCAGCTGATGCAGCACCACTTCTTGGTGCAACCTGTCAAGAAATTCTTAACAGTGTAGAAACAGAACATGTCCCACACCATGCCTCGAGTTGCGCTAACAAGGCAAGCTGGGTCTATTGTTTCATGGGGCTCCCGTTTACCTATAGTCGGTACAGAACAAGGTGAACCGCAACTCGTCGAACCACATGACGACTTTCCAGGCTTTCAATAGTAAGTCAGTGTTCTTGGCATCATTGTAGACGAACTTTCCGGTTCTCCTCAGAAATCAATCGTTTCGTATAAGCATGCGATTGCTAATACCGATCCTCTGTAAATCCCTGCAATAGTTTGCTGAGATATAATTCGGGAACAGCCTTCATTGCATGCTTCGGTCAATTGCTGCACATAGGAGCACTTCTTCTCTGAGATATGAGTCGGGAACAACCTTCATTGCATGCTTCGGTCAATTGCTGTGCATAGGAAGACTTGTTCCCTGAGATATGAGTCGGGAACAACCTTCATTGAATGCTTCGGCCAATTGCTGTGCATAGGAAGACTTGTTCCCTGAGATATAGATCGGGAACAGCCTTCATTGCATGCTTCCGTCAATTGCTGCACATAGGAGCACTTGTTTCCTGAGATATGAGTCTGGAACAGCCTTCATTGCATGCTTCGGTCAATTGCTGTGCATAGGAAGACTTATTCCCTGAGATATGGGTCGGGAACAGCCTTCATTGAATGCTTCGGTCAATTGCTGTACATAGGAAGACTTGTTCCCTGAGATATGGGTCGGGAACAGCCTTCATTGAAGGCTTCGGTCAATTTCTGCACATAGGACGTCTCCTGTTTCTTCTTGTCAGACGACGTCGATCTCGTTCCTGGCAGATTGTGGTCACGCCACAGTTACGTCTCTTAGACAAGCAATGTGGCTTATTTTCCCACTAATTGAAGACCTGGGATATCTTACGCTTTGGGGAACCAGCCACAGTTTTCAAAATCATCGCTCCAGCCAGACGGGTACCCTCAGTAATCCCTTTATGGAACTCCGAAGGATCCATTGATTTTCCCATTATGATCATTTCTACTGACGGTTACTGACCAGCAGCAGTATTTAGTAGTTCACTAGATCACGTCCGTGAGCACGTGACCACGTATTTTGCAAATACGCTAAGTGATTTTTACGCACATTTTCATAAAGGTTTCTAATTCAGTGGCATGTATGTGTATGTAACAGCTTGTTAAGTCACCTCTTTTAGCCTCAGAAACTGCTTTCACCCCGTTTGGCATCGACTCTAACAGACAGCGGAAGGTACTCAGGTAATCTGTAGCCAGCTGGACAGAACAGCTTTCTAGACTTGGCGAGAGAGAGAGAGAGAGAGAGGGGGAATGCTATCACGGACTGGAGAATGTTGCATTCTACTGCATCGCACAGATGTTCGATTGGATTCTGCTCCGGGGAATTTGCAGGACAGGCGGGCACTCGAAATGCTGAGAAATGATCCTCGAAACATTTAAGCACAGTGCGGCCCTGTAACACGAGACGTTGCCTGTCAAAAAAAGTTGAGTGCCTTTGGATGTACTGTCATAGTTTTGAGCAACACCTACTCCGACACAATGCTTAAGTAGGATCTGGAGGTTTTTCTGAATGGTCAACGTGACTGAGGAAACCAGGTAACGACCATGAGAACAATCCCTGTACTATGGCACCGCCGTCGTCGGTCATTTCAATCTGAACATTCAGTCCAGTTGTATATGTTCATTCACGCTGTGTATAGTATTTTAGAGCTTGAGCCTGGACTCATCCAACCAGACGACTCTTTGTCAACTGACCAATGCCTCGCCACATTGCTCTCGTGGCCACTTGAGGAGGAGCTGTTGATGAAGGTCGGTAAATATGGGCACATGAACTGGCAGCCCACGACCTATACCCACATGAACTGGCAGCCCACAACTATACCCATACTACATGAACTGGCAGCCCACAACTATACCCATACCACATGAACTGGCAGCCCAACAACTATACCCATACTACGTGAACTGGCAGCCCACCACTATACCCATACCACATGAACTGGAAGCCCACAACTATACCCATACCACATGAACTGGAAGCCCACAACTATACCCATACCACATGAACTGGCAGCCCAGAACTATACCCGTACCACATGAACTGGCAGCCCACAACTATACCCATACCACATGAACTGGCAGCCTAAAACCTATACCCACATGAACTGGCAGCCCACAACTATACCCATACCACATGAACTGGCAGCCCACAACCTATACCTACATGAACTGGTAGCCCACAACTATACCCATACCACATGAACTGGCAGCCCATAACTATACCCATACCACATAAACTGGCAGCCCACAACTATACCCATACCACATGAACTGGCAGCCCACAACTATACACACACCACATGAACTGGCAGCCCATAACTATACCCCTACCACATGAACTGGCAGCCCACAGCTGTACCCATACCTCATGAAATGGCAGCCCACAACTATACCCGTACCACATGAACTGGCAGCCCACATAAACTAGAAGCCGAGAACTATACCCATACCACATGAACTAGAAGCCGAGAACTGTACCCATACCACATGAAATGGCAGCCCACAACTATACCCATACCACATGAACTGGAAGCCCACAACGTGAACTGGCAGCCCACAACTATACACATACCACATGAACTGGCATGAACTGGCAGCCCAAAACTATACCCATACTTACATGAACTGGCATCCCATAACTATACCCATACCACATGAACTGGCAGCCCACAACTATACCCATACCACATGAAATGGCAGCCCACAACTATACCCATACCACATGAACTGGCAGCCTACAACTATACCCACACCACATGAACTGGCAGCCCACAACTATACCCATACCACATGAACTGGCAGCCTACAACTATACCCACACCACATGAACTGGCAGCCCACAACTACCACAACCACATGAACTGGCAGCCCACAACCTATACCCACATGAACTGGCAGCCTACAATTACATGAACTGGCAGCCCACAACCTATACCCATTCACAAGAGCACCTGCAAGATTGTGTTCTGAGAAACGTGTCTCTGTGCGCCCTGGTTGTAGCCTGTCATTAGCAGTGGGATCGCGAGGCGTCTGTTGTCTGAACAGCATCACCGACAGGTGTTTACATAGACCATCATCTAGTTGTGGTCACCCCTTTCCGACACGCTGGATGGATGTGTGTCCTTCTTCGGATCTTCTCGTCACGCCTTTAGTTTGGCGGTCCTTGATCACTCAACAATGCCATTTTCCACTATACACCGTCTCTTGCCTAAATATCCCATTATTGAAGTAGAAACTACACAGACTGGGTTAAGGGGAATACTAAGGTAAAAATATTTCTCAACTGGGCATTCAGGAGCAATGCTAAAGAATAAATTTTATTTTGAATGCTGTAACATCTTTGATAAGCGTGATAGCTCTAAAAAAACTAATCAATCGCAGTTTAAATGTTTATAACTTTTGTTTTCTCTTTTGTAGAAAATGAACTTTGGGAAGGCCGACTTAAAATATTGTACATCGATGCTCTGTTTGCGACTGTTTAAAAATACGCAGCTCCTTGTTCAGGGAAGTCGTACGAAGTTTAAAAAGTCACCCCGGTGGCGCAGTGGTCTAAGCGATGGCCTCTGATAATTCGTCCGAAAGGGGTCCGAGTTCGAATCCCGGCGAGGCATGGATGTTGTGGTTGTCTTACGGCACTGGCTCTCTCCCTTCCCTCGAACCAGTGACCCTAAATTAGGGACGGGCACCTGCTTGTAGCCCATTGAGTTGCTCACGGTGGTCGTTAAACCTCCAATCAATCAATCAAGTTTCAAAAAGCAAATTCTGAAATCTAGTCTCGATAAAAATTTCAGTATGTATCACAATGAAAAAATGTGTTATGTTTGCTAGATACCAATAAGGAACGGTTTCCGTAATGTAGATATGTTTCTTCGGAGCGAGGGACGAAGGAAGGAAGGAAGGGAGGCAAGGAGGGGGAGAGGGAGGGGGAGAGAGTAAGCTAGAGAGAGAGAGAGAGAGAGGGAGCTAGAGAAAGGGAGGAAGGGAGAGTAGGGGAAAGAGTGTGGGAGAGGTGAGGAGAGAAGAGAGGGAGAGACAGAGGGAGTGTTGGAGGGAGGGGAGGAACAGCGTGAGATAGAGATGTGTAACTGATAATGTCTGATCACTCAGCAAGTGGATAAAAAGAATGCCTCAGAATAATGTTTGGGGGGGAGGGAGAGGTCTATCGACCACCATGAGCTACTATTAGACTATCGGCAGTCGCCCTTCCCTAATTTTGGCCCACTTGTTCGAGGGAGGTGACAACGGACAAACGTACCATCCGGATGCGCAAACACACACCCATGTCTCATTGGGACTTGAACGCCGGCCTGTCTCGGACGAACGGTCAGAAGCCAGCACCTCAGACTACTCAGGCCACCGGGCAAACGTAAAGATGGAATTTCTTCCCCCGTGATTAATGATAAAGTGTGCGACATCAAACGGTCGTTCCCTCAAATTAAGTCATCTATATTTTATATTTCATTTGTAGCAAATTATTGGTTATACCGCAATACAACTTTCAAGTTTAAAAAATGAATATCATTCTCTGAAAATAGATGCCGTACATTTCATTGCTTCCCGTGTAGACATCCTTCAGAAATGCGATCAGAAAAAAAAAATCACTGTCGCACGCGGTATTGTTTTATTAAAAAATCAATGCACGCATCGGCTCTATCATTATTATTCTTTCTTGTCGCCACCAGTGGAAGCGTCACACACATACATAGCAGTGACGTTACAGACACGAAATATACACCGAAGAGCCAAATTATTATGATCACCTGCCAAATATGATATTGGTCCTCCACGTGCTACCAAAATAGCTCTTACCCGGCGCGAATGTACGCTACAAGATTTTGAAAGGTATCTTGTGGTATCTGGTACCAACACATTACCTGCAGATCTTTTAACTCTTAAGTCATATGGTTGAGCCGCCGCAGTTCGGATTTGCTGTTCCAACACAAACCACACATGCTCCATTGGACTGATGTCTGGGGAATTTGGAAGTCAGGGCAATACCTGGAAGCATTTCTCATGTTACGCGAACCATTATCGAACAATCCGGGCAGCATTATGTTGCTGAAAGAAGTCACTTCTTCTAGAGGGGAATATTGCTGCCATGAAAGGATGTACCAGGTCTTCAATGATGTTCAGGTTGGTGCTAGACGTCATATCTTGCTGCATATGAATAACTAGACCCAGGGTTTCCCAGCAGAACCTTGCCCAAAGTACTACACTTTCTCCATTGATCTGCTTTCGTCCCATTGTACATCCTGGTGCCAACACTTTCCCAGGTAAGTAACGCACATGGTGCAACAGGAAACGAGATTCATCGGACCAGACGATCTTCTTCAAATCATTCAAATTCTAGTTTTGATGCTCGCATGACTATCGTAGGCGCTTTCGACGGTGAACTTTGTGATCTTTCTCCTCCCCAGTCAATTTTTTGAAGGTACTAACCACAGCTGACAGCGAGCATTTCACAAGCTTTACCGTCTCGGAAATGCTATAACTGGCCATTACGATTCGACCTTTTTCGAACTCGCTTAAGTCCGCTGCCTTTCCCATCTGAAGAACAAGAACGACACTGATTAACAGAGCTCAGTGCAGGTGCTATTTGTACCTCTTCATAACCATCACACGCACCGTCATTTACCTGCAGTTGCTTCGATTTCCATAAAACAGCGTTGATCATAATGTTTTGGCTCTTCGGTGTATATAGATGACATCAACAAGTGGTACGAGTTAGCCGACACGTAACCCTAGCAATGGGGAAAAGTCAGGACTTGAATGGAAAGTTCTTTTAGGCGAGCAGACGGCGGGGGACAGCTTGTTGCCCCGCCGTTGCAAACATGTCTTCCTTAAAGATGCTCATAAGTTCATAAAATCTCCTTTCCCTTATTCTGCACGTATATCTTTCACTGTAGTAACATTTTACGGTCTCTTAAAGCTGTCTTTGAATGAGTGTTGGTGTTCATCTTCTGCGATAGATGGCGCAAAAAATCACTCCTTGGCCGTGGATTTTTACATCTTGAGTGACTGTCCCAAAAGTTAGCGTCAGCGAATCGCTGCAGACCTCACCATATTCAGAATGGAAGCGGCCTCTCGTTGGCTCCACAGTGAAAAGACAAAATATGCGCTGTTACGTTTTAACAAATGGCGTTGTTTGGGGCTGGAGCTCAGTAAGTAGGCGGAGTTTCGTATAGCTCAAATTCAGGGATTCTCTGCTAATGTACACATTTTCTCTTCAAAAATGAACGTACAGTAGGATTTGAGATGATCTATAGAAGACAAGATTCCAATCCCACTTTTGCCCCCTATTCATTGATTTCTATTTGGCCGAGATAATTACAAAAATCACGCAGAAATGAGAGATTTCGTTGCTTGCAGACAGAAACATTGCTATGCTAACTTATCGCGCCATCTAGCACCAAATTGGAGTACTTTCGAGTCAGATAAATTTAATTAAAAAAAAATAAATTCTAACAGTTTTTTTCCGAATAATATCTGTGGCATATATTAGCTATGGGTCGTTTTTATTTGAGCCCAAAATTTCAAATACTAGAAAGTCTTGGAAAACATGTATACAAAATAATTTACATTACAGATATAGGGTAGAAAATGAACCCTAACAATCATTCAACGACAGCATTAAGGCGTTGAAAGTACTTTCCGAATGATGTATCATCTCATGCATAATTGCCCAAGTAACGAATAAATAGGCAGCCTTGATGGCTGACTGGTCAAAGACGCTAGTATAGGGTAAGTAGACAACCATGGCTGAGGGCTCGAGTACTTGATGCTACATAGATGGTGTGCCGGTTCTACGGCAATAAGTGTTCATCCTTCCTAGAACCAGTGGCCCTAAATTAAGGTTAGGTAACTGCATAGGACTGAGTTTCTCATTATAGTCCTTAAACCCCGAAAAAAAAAATCTTTGTGATCCGGATAAAAAATATTAAGCATATATTTTATAATTTTTCATAAAGAAAAGGCGCGCCACTAGGAATCGTAAATGCATGTTTTCATTCGCAACATGTCTGCTGTCGTATCTGGACTTTGAATTTAAAACTTGATTAGGAAAATTCTATCTTATCAGATATCATGTATCACGGAAAACGTTTTATGCCTGATTCCCGCACAAAATAGAGGCATAAATGTATATCTTAGTTTTTCACAATATCACTTTTCTAAAAGTACGATTTCAAAGATTTTTTTACGTCGGATACCATTAACTGCGGAAAACATTTCGCACATATTTTTCCTAATTCATAGTCCTGCCGCCAGGTGGCATGAGATGCATTTCTGTTTGCAACTGTATCTCCACTATTAAAAAGACGATTGAACAAATTCTTCTTGTAGAGAATGCCCTTTGGCAGGGTGAAGATTGAGATTATTATCACTTTAAATAAGACAATTTTACATTGAGGACGTGTATATGTGTAAATTGTTTTCTTGTTATACCTCTGCTTATATCAGTCATATTAAAAACATATATTATTATGGCATAGCACTCTGTATGAAGAATAATTTGCCTTTTATATTCTACTTAATGCACGGTTCTACCACAAAGGAGAAACTCTGCATATTCCCATTTGCAACAGTATCACCGCTTCAAAAAATCAGATTGCAAAAATTCTTTCTTTATCAAACCAATTTTCTTTTTCATATGACGCACAGTTTTACCTCTAAGGAGGTTGGTTGGTTGGTTGGTTGGTTAATTGATGTTAATGGCGCAAGGGCCATGGTTGGCCAAAGACAGCGAAACAAAAGACATCAAAACAAAACAAAATCAATAAAAAACGTACACAAGGTTACTAAGGAGGTTAAAGCTCCATTAGATTGCCTTCCATGCACACTATATTGACAAAAGTCACCGGACACCTAGAAGAGAAACACAGCATAGCATTTATTGACATACATTAGTATGGTGTCGGTCCACCTTTGGTGCACGAGCTGCGTGTTTGAGTGCTTCATGTAATTGTTTTGTGTGTCCCATCGTCGTTCTTCTGTGTGTGTGTGCCAAAGTTAAAGATCCCTCACGAGTGGGTGAGTGCTCATTTTTTATTATCACTGTTTTAATTTACACACCAAGCTGGTCGTTTTCTTCGTTAACATTTGCCATTGATTATGGCACCTGCCGATGAGTGCGCTGTTCCGTCCCGCATCGCTGCAGATCCTCGCGTCGCCTCTTCAACAACAGACGCAGCCGATCAATCATCTCCGCTTGCTAGTGGAGAGCCTCTTACTTTTCCTTCTGTCATTTGCACGTCTTCTCCAGCTCAGGTCTCCGACTATGTCATTGAGAACGTGGATGTGACGTCCCTAGCCTCTGCTGATGATGACGAATTCATGGACGTCTTTGATGGCGTCACTAATCTGCCATCTATAGTTTCTACTACCTCTACAGGTTTTCCAGTACATTGTCTCATGCTGCGTCAATGCCTTCCAGAGGAAGCGCTTCTGCAGACACGTATTCTGCGGCTGCCTCTGGTATTCCTCCGGCTTCCTCCTCTTCTCGTCTGCCACCTATGGATTTTTACGCTACTCTCAACGGTGACACCATCTTATTAGACATTCCTGAGAACTCTCCTGCTGGTCAACGTCTTCATTCGACCCTCGAGTTGGGGGTTTGTTTTGATGCGCTGCCCAACTCTCCTTTGAAGCAGTACAGCTGCACTCTCAAGAAGATGCTTCCTTCTGGTGACATCACCCACCTCACCCGAAAGCCACGAACTGTGATTGTTTAATTTTCGAAGAAAGAATATGCCGAGCTTGTCTTGTCTCGGGGCCTATCAATTGGCGATCGTCACCTCTTAGCCGAATCCATCGTCCAGCATCCTGTTCTGGTCTCTCTACATCCGGTTCCCCCGGAGATCTCTGATGATATGCTGTGTGCTGCACTTAGTCAATGCGGCAGAGTAGTCAGCCCAGTGAAGACTCTCTCCTCTTCCCCCTCTGACCCCGATGATAAACATATCTGTGGCTTCCGTAGAACTGCTCGCATCATCTTCCCGTCGGAAGAGCACCTCATAAAGTTTTCACGGTTCCTCGATGTTCGTTGCGGTAACGAGCGCCGCCGGATTTAGCTCCTCACCTCTGCTCATTGCTCACGCTGCAAGGCTTACGGCCATCATCAGGCTCATTGCCCCCATGCAGAGCCACTGACTCCTGCAGCTCCAAGGCAGCATTCTACCTCTTCCTCCGCTTCTGCTGCCATGCCTCTTCTTGCGTCTGCACCTCCTGGGCCCAGTTCTGCCGAAAATTTGATTAAAGCCTTTGATCAACACGCGTCTTCCGATGTTGCTTTCTCCACTCTGTCGGAATTTCCTCCGCTTGACTCCTCCTTGCCTTCCCGTGTTCTCTCTCCATCAGAGGACATCACGGGTGATCTTCAAGCTTCATAAACCGTCTGCACGTTTGCTCCCGGCGATGAGATGGACCTTTTCCCTCTGATTCCGCATCTCGTGTGTCATCGACCCACGGCAAACGTCGCTGTACTACCAGTACCGAGGCCCGGAGGAAAAAGAAGTCACCTTCTCCGACTGGCCGCCCACATCGTTCCACCCGTCTAGCAGGCTCCAAGTCTCCCCTGTCACGCTGTAGCTCTTCCTCTTCAAAGTCCAAGGGTCCTCTGCCGACGTTTGAAAATTTCTCGACTCTTCTTACCAATGCCTCTCTTCCTTCAGAATCTGTCTCCTTTGTAGATCTTTACGAGTTTCTCCCTCATAAAACAAATCGGGAGGCTTCTCTCATCTTTTTACAGCAGTTTAGAAGCAGTTCTTCTCCAGGTCTTCGACCAAGCAACCTCCATCCTCAAATTCCTCCGGGATAATTCCAAGCAACACGACTACGTCTTGTGGTGTCGTGGTATCATCAATCGCCTCGACACATTCCAGAAAGCTGCCATAGCTGCCCTTCATCCGACGTCGGACTTACCCATTCAAGGTCGCCACTCTGAATTGTAGGGGGTTTGCTAACCCCTTGCTAACGCTCTCGTTCTGGAAGATCTCTCGCCTCTTGGGGCCGACTTACTCCTTCTGCAAGAGACGAACAGCCACTCCTCTACACTTTTTCATAGATGGCACACTTGGGACTTCACCTTTCACCATGCTGTCCCTTACTCTGTGCACGGTGATACAGCAGGAGTGTCTGTCTGCCATCTCCGCATGCCGTGAAAGCTCCTTCTATGCTACGTGGTCGCCAGTGACCCTGTGTTTCACTGTTACACCAAGTCCGTTACATCTCACGGTGAGTTAAGACTATGCATTAACCTTTTGATGTTCTATCGCACTGCGGTGCCCCGCCTGTGATCATTTTGTTCTTCCTCAAGCATTGCTCTGTTTGCATCACGTTGTAAATTTGTGATTACTCATTCAATATCATTCCTGTTCTTTTTTTCTTTGAGAAGATTCCATGTTGCTCGTCTCTTCTGTTTTGTTACATTAAAGCGATTCTGAAACAACCTTTCGCCTTAATGCATGCACTGATCCTTAGAGACATGCTTCCGACAAGGTTTTGGACCACAGCGATAGGTACGCGTTTCCTTTCAGTACATAATGCTGCCACTAACTGCTGCTACGTAGTAGTCCTTGGTTAAAAACTTTTTATGCGGCGCTCTAATTAATCCCATAGGTGCTCTATGGGATTAAGATCAAGCTGGTATCAACAAGGCTCGGTTCCATAGTATTGCCACAGAGTTAGTAGGGCATAATTGTCCAGAATATCAAGGTAGACGGCTGATTAACAGGCTTGTCCACGATAACCAATGAGCCGGGACCATACCACGAAAAACACCCCCACACGATTACACTGCCAGCTCCAAACTTGACCGTAGGAACAGTACACTGTGGTAAATAGCATTCCACCGGCTGTCGCCATACCCACACACGGCCATCCGACTGATGGATTGTGTATCTGGATTCATCAGTCCATAGGACCCGTTTCCATTGACCTACGGTCCACGATAAATGTTCTTTACACCATGCTAAACGACGAGTAGCATTCCGAGTGGAGATGAAAGGCTTATGAGCAGCCGCACGACCACGGTAACCCATGGAATGAAGTTCTCTTCGAATTGCACGCGTATATATACCGAGGTTCCAGCATTTTTACTCACCTGTACACTGAGGTCTTGTTCAGCACTCCGTCGATTAGCTGTAACGACTCTCCTGAGGATTCGACGTCTTCTATCACGGATTTTCTTTGGTCTGTCGGTACGTTTTGCTGCTTCAGGCACGCCATGTGTCTTTCACTTATTGAGTACATCCAAAACAGTTGACTTGGGTATGTTTAAACGACTCTCGGCTACTTTTGTGGACAACCCACTAATATCAACACCCAACAATCTTTCGTTTCTCAAAGTAAGTTCCCTCCCACCGTGACAATTACCCTCAACCTCACAGTGCGATATGAACGCGGTCAGCTGCAGGCTTGTTTTTATACCGTTTGCAGCTGTACCGCGCATGTTAACAAAGCAGCGGATCCGTTCATTTGCTTTTGAAGGGGTGTCCGGTGACTTTTGTCATTGTAGTGTTATATCTGATTCTAAATGTTTGATTTGAAAACTCCTTTTTGCTTGGGTATCTTCTTCTTTCAACCCTGTTTATAACCAATTGAGGCTATAGGTTTCCCTTATCTCCTTCTATATGTTCCTGTCTTGAGCTTGTCTATTCTACAGCTTTCCTACAGCTTCGTTCATATTATCCATCCATCTTCCCTCTGATCTTTGTAATCCTCTCTTTCTTTTATATGGTCTGCATTCTGTTATTATTTTAGTCCATCTATTATTTTCCATTCTTGCTGTATGTCCAGCCCCGTTTTCATTTTAAATTGAGTATTTTTTCACCTATGTTTAAATTTTTTGTTCTGGATCTTATATCTGTCTTCATTACTTTATATTGAAGTGTTATATTTAGTAGGGATCTTTCCATTTTCATTTTTTTTTTTTTTTTTTGCAATTTGTCTAAGGTGGTTTTCTTGATAGGCCAGGCTTCAGCGTCATATGTCATAATGGGTATTATACATTGATTGAAAAGTTTTGCTACACTGCTCAAAGCAGTTAGGGGATATCGTAGTTTTGTATATAACTGCGAGTGACGGAAAACTTCGGAGGTTGGAATAGGAACTACAGACATAGTGAGAAGAAAAATATGGCCTGACAAATCAGAGTATTAATGAGGGATTGGGGAATTCCATGCCACTTCTGCAAAAGAGCACTTTCCAATTGCTGGACATTTTGCGGAGAGGTTAATCGAGCAGCAACCCTTCTTTCCAGAACATCCCACACATGCTCGATGGGGTTCATGTCTGGGGAACATGCTGGCTAATCCATTCGGATGATTCTTTCGTCAAATCCCATTTCTGATAATGTACCTGTCAGTTTGACCATTGGTAGAGATACTGACCCAGATCATCACTCCGCCTCCTCCAAATCCAACACTTTCCTGCACAAATACCGCGTCGTTACGAGTACCTCCTTTCCTCCAAATGATGAGCCACTTATTGTCAGGATGAACAGTAAAGCACGATTCGTCCGAGAACAGAACATTGCTCCATTCATTTCTTCTCCAATCGGCATAGTCCTGTGCCCAAAGCCTGCGGGCAGCACGGTGACATGCGGTTAAGGAAACACATACCGTAGGTCATCGAGCATACAGATCAACACTGTGGAGTCGGTTCCGAACAATTTCAGTTGAAACATTTGTGCCAGTAGCCGTACGGAGTTCGCGTTGCGGTAGAGTGGCGCTCATACTCCGGTTTCTCCTGGCAGCCAGTGTTAAAAACCGATCCTCATTTTTTGATGTTGCTCTCCTACGACCTTTCCCTGGTCTTTGCCTTACATTTCAAAGTCTGGAAATCACGCTTTGAGACACTCCAATTGCTTCAGCTACTTGTGATTGGGTTTGACCCGCTTCTAAGCGACTGATAGCCCTCCAGGCTACAGATTTGGGTAAATCACGTTGTTCGGACATCACATTCATCAATAGCACACATTCAAAGCATGTGAGCCGTTTTTATCCTGGACTAAACGATCGTACGATACATGTCACTTTTCATTCGCTGACGGAAACACGCCCTTTTTAATGTCACACAAAAAGTTTTGCATACTCAGGTGTTTGTAAGTGTGCAAAAGTTTCATTCTTATCACTTTCCTTCAATTTCTCTTAGCATACAAATAGTTGATGTCAGTAGTTCATATCAAAACCACGATATTCCCTAATTGTTTTGAGCAGTGCACATAGAACCTCCTTTAATTTCCCAAAAGATGTCCATCCTATTTTTATTCTTCTGTCGATTTCTTCCATAGTTCCCTCTTTCTTTGTGATAATTAGTTTTCCTATTGATATGTATTCTTCCACATATTCTATCTCTTTATCATTTATTGTAATGTTTTCTTGTGCTTCGCTATTATTAAGTTAGTTTGACATTATATTTTTATCAATATTGATTTCTAATCCAATTTCTTTTTATAAATCTGTTAGTTCTTCTATCATTTTTTTCAATTCTATTTTATTTTCTGAAATGAGGACTATGTCGTCTGCAAATCTTAAATTGCTCAACCTTGTTCGATTTTTGTTGATCCCCTTTTCTAACCGATTTAATTTGCTCATTATATGTTCCAGCGTTAATGTAAATAGCTTTGGCGAGATAGTATGCCCTTGTCTTATTCCTCTATTTATTTTAAACTTTTCACTTTCTTCATTTAAGATAATGTTAGATCTTCCATTCTGGTAGATATATTTTCTTTTATGAGGAACATTTTGTGTACAAATTCTGGTTCTTCGGAATGCACAGTTTGGACCTTAGTGGGTGTCAGTAGTTATTTCTGCTTGCATATATACTGTATGTAATATACAGTAGCGGCCACAACTGTGGAAACCTTTTGGAAATAGTGTATTTTTGAGGTTTGATGGCTCATAACACCACTTTTTTTTTTGGTGTAATACCATAAAATTATATATCAATGGAGAAAAAAGTGAGTTATACAAAATTTCTCACCATGTCAATTAATACTTAGTTGGGTAACCTTTAGCGTTAATTACGGCCTTACAACGCCTTCCCATGAAGTGAACCAAGTTTTTTAGTTCTGCAGCTGTTATAATGTGAAACCAAGATTGAATTATTGCTTCTACTACTTGGGGTTTATTGCTGGGTTGCTTCTGACTAACAAGTTTCTTTAGTCGGCTCCATATATTTTCGATAGGGTTAAGGTCTGGGCCATTCCCAGGCCATTCCAGCAGTGGAATATGATTATCTTGAAACCACGTTTTGCACACAGCAGCAACATGACATGGAGCTGAATCCTGTTGAAATATAAATGCTTCATTATCTTGGAAAAGATCACATGCGGAAGGCTTTAGTTTGGCTTCAAGCACTTCATTAATGTATTTTTGGCCATTTATATTCCCATTAATCACGCAAATTCTGCCAACACCTTTTGATGTCATACAACCCAAGATCATAACACTAACTGGGTGTTTCACGGTACATGTAATGTAAATCAGGATGCAAATATTCTCCGATTCTTCCCCTTACGTATTTTATGCCATAACTACTAAACGGAGATTTTGGTCTCATCACTCCAAACAACACTGTCCCATTGTTTAGCTGTCCAGTTAACATGTGGTTTAGCCCAGTTTAATCTTTTCAACTTTTGTTTGAGAGATAAAAATGGCTGTTTTCGTGTAATTCTAGCTTTTAGACCAAATTCCTGCAGTCTGCGCCGAACAGTCCTTGCACTCAACTTCACATTGCATTGCGCCATTTCATCTTGTATAAACCCAGATGATTTTCTTCTATCACCTAGGCACATTCTCTTAATTCTTAAATCATCACTTGCTGTTGTGCAGCTTTTCCTGCCTTTACCAGTCTGGTTTTGTAGTGACTGAGTCTCCTTATACCTCTTCAAATATTTAGAAATGCCACCTTTGGTTAAGTTTCCACCAATGTTTCTTCTAATTTCTTCATAAATGAAGCCTTGTTCACTTAATACTACTATATTACATTGCTTTCTGGATGACCAGTCAATTCTTTGCGCCATTTCTTTAATTTTATTACTTTTTACAAGCTCACTAAACTAAAGAACACACACACACACAAAAAAAAAAAAAAAAAACCAACCACCTTGATAGCAATCACATAACACACTGACAAATGTCCTCCTCTCAGCTCCAATACATGACATCAATAGCTGAATCCTACAGTGACCTAATTTGCTCATTGCCAAAACAAGATGATACCTGATTGGCTCTCTATTACACTGCCGGCCAATTGCTAAGGACGGATGACAATAGCAACGATAGCAACCATAAAACGGAAGGCAGGAAAATGTTGAAATTAGCATATGTGCGGGATACAGTTAGACGTGTTGTGCGTATGCAAATTTTGGATTGCCGAACTTGTTCGTGACGTCATAGCGCTGATAAGAGATATAAAGGATTTGACGCGTATTGACCGTTGTGGTTCAAACGCAAAGTTAAAAGGGAAAGAATCAATTGACGAACTTACAATTTTCAGTATGTCTTCCCGACATCGCCTAGATGATTTTACGCGTGGCCGTATTATTGGCAAGCTTGAAGAAGGGCGAAAAATAACAGATGTTGCCAGAGAGTTCGACGTCAGCCACAGTGTTGCTTCAAGGCTTTGGAAATCATTTCAAACAAATGGAGAGTGTAGCAAACGTCACGGGGAGGTCGTGTTCGCAGTACGACACCTGCAGAAGATCGGTACATAGTGCTATCAACAAAAAGACACCGGCGCAGCACAGCTAGTGAGGTAGCAAATCAGTTTATGACTGCTACTGGCAAGCGGATCTCCCGAAAAACTGTCGCCAGACGTTTGCATGAAGGAGGACTATACGCCCGCCGTCCTGTTGTGTACATCCCATTGTCCAGACGTCACCGTACCGCCTGTTTGCAATGGTGCCATCAACATCGCAATTGGACTGATAACGACTGGTCTGCTGTCCTCTTCTCAGATGAGAGTAGATACAGTCTATCGTCTGATTGTCGACGACAACTGATTTGGCGTGATAGTGGTACTGCATATTGTCCAGCAAACATACAGGAAAGGGACCGATATCCGACATGTAGTGTCATGGTATGGGCTGGCATCATGATCAATGGCCGTACGTCCCTCTATGTGCTTCCAACTGGGACTATGACTGGCCAACGATACATTCATGATGTTCTGCTACCTCATGTTCGCATGTTCCGTGGTGCTGTCGGTGATAGATTCATTTTCATGGACGACAACGCAACATGTCATAGATCAGTCGCTGTCCAGGAGTGTCTTGAGAGCGAGGATATTCAACGCCTCGTTTGGCCAGCACGTTCTCCAGATGTTAATCCCATTGAAAATGTGTGGGATGCTTTGGGGAGGAGTCTTGCTGGTCGCCAATGCCCTCCAATAAACAATGACACCCTCATCCGAGCACTGACAGAGGAATGGGATAAATTACTTCAACAGCTGCTTGATAATGTTGAGCAAAGCATGACACGACGTGTGGAATCTTGCATAGCCCTCCATGGTGGCCATATCCCGTATTGACATCTTATGCCGGAACGCCTGAGGACGGCAATTGCATTTTTTTCACGTTTACGTATTCTGCACAAAATGGCCTGTTTGTCCCTTGAACACGTTCCAAAGCCTTCTGGATTTCAGAGCACAATAAATTGTCTTTCTTGTAATGTCCTGGCATTCTGACATTATTTTATTTCACTTGGCATCCAACCACACTTACTTTTTCTTGCGCTATATAGCCGTTTATGATCCGTCCTTAGCAATTGTCCAGCAGTGTATTATTCATGCTCATTGGCTACATTCAAATGAAGGAAAGCTACTTCATATCAACCTAAGCAAGTTGTGCTTCATAAATAATAACACAAGGAACTGTACACCAACTATATATAAGATAGTACAACTATACTAGTTATCCGAATTTATTGGAGTATATAAAATCAAGGTTTCCAAGCTTTCGCACATCAACCAGATGGCTTTCTGAAGGAAGGTAGACAGCAAACTGCAAACTGGATAATAGAACGTTTCAAGAATTTGAACGCGGTGAGTTGACTTGACAATAAACGAAGAGATGCGAACGTAATTATTAAAAAAAAACACGAGCCATCATGTTCGTATTGCACGCGGAATCCTTGGAGGAAAACAAAAGGCATTCATTATTTGAAGAATTGGTTCCAAATTCGTGGTAATTCTAGCGAGACGCTATCATTGCAGGCCTCATCGTTTGTAATGATCTCCAATGTTTCCCGAATGGCAGTGGATTTTGGAGTAGAGTAGGCAGCTAATTTCTTTATGTTATCCCACATAGGATCGGCGGACTTGAACTGGACTTCTCTGGACAGGGCCGTGGTTAATTTTCCGTTCTTTATGTCCCTCTTATGCTCGTTGACTCTAATTCTAAATGAACGTTTAGTCATCCCAATGTAGTATCGCTTGGAGCCATCCGGATATTGTAGAGGGACGGCATAAACACCTGCTTCGTTGGAAAATGGGAGCTCGTCAGTATTTCGCTTAAGCATAGCATATAAAGGTGTCGGAGATCTTATGCCGACACCGAGGTTCATCTTTTTGAGCGCGTTCTTGAGCTTATAGGAAAGATTTGGTACGTACGGAATAGAGCCCAGATAGCGTAGCCGCGACATAGAAAGATCGGTATGCCTCTTTTTGTTTCTTTCGATATATCTATGTATCATGTTCGGATCGTATCCTGCCTCGGTTGCCAAATCGATAACGCTTTTTAATTCGGTTAGTCTAGAAGGAACATCGGAGGAGATGTCGAATGCTCTTCTGATTCGATAACGGAATAAAGCTGTCTTGTAATCAGCCGGGCAGAATGAGCTACGGAGCATCAGGTTGGGAACGGAAGTGGGTTTGTAGTAGACTTGTGTACGGAAGCGATTTTCAGGCGATTTACTCAGTAAAACATCCAGATAAGGCAATGCATTATTGTGTTCTAACTCCATAGTGAAATTGATCGTAGGGTGTATATCATTGATTTTATCCAAAAAGAGCGGGAGAGTCTCCTTTCCATGAGGCCATATGAAAAATATGTCGTCAGCATATCGGAACCAAGTGGTAGGTCTTGGGGTAATGCTGGTGAATATAGTATAGTAACTAGAATTTGAGACTAAATCCATTAATTTGAAGATGCTGTGGCAAGATTCTTGCGAACAAAGTGCTGAAATATGTATAGCTTCTTTTAACGTTCTGATGGCTTCCGGCACGGGGACCGAAGGATAAAGAGAAACCACGTCGAAACTACCGATAATGTCATGCTGTTGGACAGAGAGTTGCTTGATTTTCGTGATAAAATCTCGAGTGGAAGTTATTATAAAGTCCGATTCAGGAGGTGATTGGCCAGAAATTTGCAGAGTGCCTTCTCTAAATGGTACGTCGGTGCGGATCTCCTTGACACGATGGGTCTCAATGGATTATCGGGCTTGTGGTGCTTAAGTCTTCCAAAGAGCTTCGGGATCTGGGGGCCTGGTGGCAATTTAACGGCTTTCTTGAGATCCTCTGGGATAACGGTCAACCTGGCAGCTCTTTGTACCTGGGCAATCCAACAATTTAAAGGGTTCCTTCGTAGTACTATAGATCCAGAAGCGGAGATGAAGTCCTCTAGTTTCTGATTGTAATCCGCGGCATCCATAATCGCTATCTGACCGGGTTTGTCCGTTAGTGTTAATATTATATTACGGTCATTTTTAAGGTTCGAAATCGGTCTCGGAATATTAAATCCATTGGACGATTGTTTTGGATTGTAAAGCGATCGAAGCCTAGAGCAACAGAGGTGGCGTGGTTCGTCTTTGGTGTTTTCCGGAACTCGCGATATAACGCTCTCCAACTCCGAAATGACGGTTTTGGGATTCGGTCTCGTTCGGAAGCCGAACTTTGGTCCAAGTTCCAAAACTTTTTTTTTCTTCCAGTGTGAGCGTCCGGTTTGAAATATTGACGAAGGGAATAGTGATATCTTTAGGATTTAGCTGGATTACCTAAATCCTAAAGATATCACTATTCAAAGAAGCTGGATTACCTGAAATCATCCCAGAATCCAAATCCTAAAGATATCACTATTCCCTTCGTCAATATTTCAAACCGGACTCTCACACTGGAAGAAAAGAAAGTTTTGGAACTTGGACCAAAGTTCTGCTTCCGAACGAGACCGAATCCCAAAACCGTCATTTCGGAGTTGGAGAGCGTTATATCGCGAGTTCCGGAAAACACCAAAGACGAACTACGCCACCTCTGTTGCTCTAGGCTTCGATCGCTTTACAATCCAAAACAATCGTCCAATGGATTTAATATTCCGAGACCGATTTCGAACCTTAAAAATGACCGTAATATAATATTAACACTAACGGACAAGTCCGGTCAGATAGCGATTATGGATGCCGCGGATTACAATCAGAAACTAGAGGACTTCATCTCCGCTTCTCGATCTATAGTACTACGAAGGAACCCTTTAAATTGTTGGATTGCCCAGGTACAAAGAGCTGCCAGGTTGACCGCTATCCCAGAGGATCTCAAGAAAGCCGTCAAATTGCCACCAGGCCCCCAGATCCCGAAGCTCTTTGGAAGACTTAAGCACCACAAGCCCGATAATCCATTGAGACCCATCGTGTCAAGGAGATCCGCACTGACGTACCATTTAGAGAAGGCACTCTGCAAATTTCTGGCCAATCACCTCCCTGAATCGGACTTTATAATAACTTCCACTCGAGATTTTATCACGAAAATCAAGCAACTCTCTGTCCAACAGCATGACATTATCGGTAGTTTCGACGTGGTTTCTCTTTATCCTTCGGTCCCCGTGCCGGAAGCCATCAGAACGTTAAAAGAAGCTATACATAATTCAGCACTTTATTCGCAAGAATCTTGCCACAGCATCTTCAAACTAATGGATTTAGTCTCAAATTCTAGTTACTATAGTTTCCGAGGAAAAATCTATAAACAAACAAATGGCGCTCCGATGGGATCTTCACTTTCAGCAATTCTCGCGGAAGCCATCCTTCGCCCAATCGAGCAGCACATATATTCACCAGCATTACTCCAAGACCTACCACTTGACTCCGATATGCTGACGACGTATTTTTCATATGGCCTCATGGAAAGGAGACTCTCCCGCTCTTTTTGGATAAAATCAATGATATACACCCTACGATCAATTTCACTATGGAGTTAGAACACAATAATGCATTGCCTTATCTGGATGTTTTACTGAGTAAATCGCCTGAAAATCGCTTCCGTACACAAGTCTACTACAAACCCACTTCCGTTCCCAACCTGATGCTCCGTAGCTCATTCTGCCCGGCTGATTACAAGACAGCTTTATTCCGTTATCGAATCAGAAGAGCATTCGACATCTCCTCCGATGTTCCTTCTAGACTAAGCGAATTAAAAAGCGTTATCGATTTGGCAACCGAGGCAGGATACGATCCGAACATGGTACATAGATATATCGAAAGAAACAAAAAGAGGCATACCGATCTTTCTATGTCGCGGCTATGCTTTCTGGGCTCTATTCCGTACGTACCAAATCTTTCCTATAAGCTCAAGAACGCGCTCAGAAAGATGAACCTCGGTGTCGGCATAAGATCTCCGACACCTTTATATGCTATGCTTAAGCGAAATACTGACGAGCTCCCATTTTCCAACGAAGCAGGTGTTTATGCCGTCCCTCTACAATATCCGGATGGCTCCAAGCGATGCTACATTGGGATGACTAAACGTTCATTTAGAATTAGAGTCAACGAGCATAAGAGGGACATAAGGAACGGAAAATTAATCACGGCCCTGTCCAGAGAAGTCCAGTTCAAGTCCGCCGATCCTATGTGGGACAACATAAAGAAATTAGCTGCCTACTCTACTCCAAAATCCACTGCCATTCGGGAAACATTGGAGATCATTACAAACGATGAGGCCTGCAATGATAGCGTCTCGCTAGAATTACCACGAATTTGGAACCAGTTCTTCAAATAATGAATGCCTTTTGTTTTCCTCCAAGGATTCCGCGTGCAATACGAACATGATGTCTCGTGTTTTTATTGAATAATTACGTTCGCATCTCTTCGTTTATTGTCAAGTCAACTCACCGCGTACAAATTCTTGAAACGTTCTATTATCCAGTTTGCAGTTTGCTGTCTACCTTCCTTGAGAAAGCCATCTGGTTGATGTGCGAAAGCTTGGAAACCTTGATTTTATATACGCCAATAAATTCGGATAACTAGTATAGTTGTACTATCTTATATAAGTTGTGCTTCCTTTTTCTGGTTATTTGACTATAACGTTTCATAGGATACAGATAATTGAACAAACTTTGTTTCATTACATTTTCGATTAAATTATCTTTCCATTGATATATAATGTTATGGTATTACTCCAAAATAAAGTGGTGTTATGAGCCATCAAACCTCAAAAATACACTTTTTCCAAACTTTTTCCACAAATTTGGCCACTACTCTAAGTAGAAATCCGGTTGGAAAACTTCTTGTCATTGGTTGCATATAACAAACACTGCGCACATTGTTTTAAATACTGTGCAGCGTCTCCGCTAGAGGGAAAATCCCTTTTCTATTTAGCTGATTTTCTGCTTTTCTAAAAATCAACTATAAATATTCTTTTTGCGTCGAAAAGTCTCCATTATAAGAAGTTTTCTGTGAACACTTCTTTTTTCACGGAAATGCATGTTCGCATTTGAATTCATAACTTTGCTTTAAAAATATCAGACGAAAAAAAATGTTCTGTGTGAGTAGTAGTAATTTTGACAAAGCATTTAGTGCTTTACCTGCTTATAATGATTCACAGGTTTTCCATCAGGTGTTTGCTTCTATTTGCAATCAAATTTCCGTTTCTGAAACCCTGGATGACAATAAACATTTTCCCCTCTTCAGATACGTGTAGATTAAAATTGATTTTCAGTACATCCTTGTGTTTGACGAAAGATGTAGAGCCTTTCTTCGGCGGGTACGAAACTTACGGTCATGCAAAGTGACATAAATGAAAAAACGGCGGCTGGTAAATTGCACTGGTTTCCATAAATTAAGGAACAAAATGAAAAATCGCGATAAGTTGGCTAATTATCGTTAAATATGCAAGAAATTTGTATATTTTACAGGTAAGGTACCACAGCCTTAGTGAATGGTATGCAAATGAATGGCGCTGTCATAGCTTTACGCACACTAACTACAGCATAAACTGGTGGTTTCTCAGTGAGTCGCCAATTCACGTGGAGAAATTGAAGATAGCATTTCCTGATAAGATTGTATTGTAATGACTTCGAGACGTCATTTACAAGTGGAATTACGGTACAGAGTAGGGCTATTGGCAGACTCGAAGCAGGCCAAAGGCAGGCGAACGTTGCCAAATGGTTGAACGTAAGTCGTTCTGTGGGCTGTGGAACCCCTTCCAAACCACAGAATCGTGTTTCTGCAGGCCAAGCTGAGCTCAGGGTAACAACTTCCTCACAAGAACGATCGAGATTTGCGGCTATCTGCGCACCAGAACAGGACTGCTACGCAGACCCATCTTCGATCTGCGCTTGCTGCAGCTATGGGAAGGACGGTTTCAGCTTCTACTGACGCAGAAGGCTACATGAAGGAGGGCTCTATGCTAGGCGGCAGGTAACGTGCGCGCCCCTAACCTCCCGCCATAGGAGGGAACGTTTGAATTGGGGGCGCATGCATGTGAATTGGAGTCCAAATCATTGGAGATCTGTATTGTTCACGGAGGAGTCGTGGTATGCATTACAGAATGATTATCGCCGAATTTTCATCTGGAGAGAGCCAGGGGCCAGATATCATCCCTCTCATATGTCTGAAAGGATCACGTATGGTGGAGCTAGTGGGCTATTTTGGGGAGGCATCTCTTTAGACGGACGTACCGACCTCTACGTGCTGCCAGGTGGCAACTTGAGTGCTTGGAGTTATAAAGATGATATCGTGGGCCCCTTTGTTTGGCCATATGCAGGTGCAGTTGGCAACACATTTATACTGCATGCCGATAATGCTCGCACGCACACAGTGCGGCTGGTACAGCAAAACCTTGAAGAGGAGACCGTATGGATTGGTCAACATGCTCTCCTGACCTTAACCCAATCGAGCGTATGTGCGGCGCTCTAGGTAGGTGTGTTGCTGCTCTCAATCCTCCCTCCTCGAAACCTGCAGGGGCTCAAACTTCTGTGCTACATCAATGGGCATTGCTACATACGGATCTCATAGACACCATTATTAGCACATCGAACATCGCTGTCGGGGCTGTACTGCTGTTTGGGATGAACACACTCCATATTGAGACACCTTTTAATTTAATTTTTGGAATACTGATTTATGTTTTGCTTTATTTTTATAGCAAATACAAAAATGTAAATGCTTTGTATAAAATGTTCTTGCGATTTTCTGTAATATATGGTGCAATGAAGATTTTCACAAAATTTCATTCAAATTGATTGCATAATTTTTTGAGATGACAATTTTTCAATTTGTTCCTTAATTTATGGAAACCAGTGTTATTAGATATATCGGAAATACAGGTTTGGAATTTCACGTCTAATACGATTCCTATCAGTTGCCAATTTTTAGCTTGTATACCTTTATAACACTGAAAAAATGATTACATGAATGGTTATTTAACATTTGCAATGCAATAAAATATAAAGAACGAAGCAGAGAGCATCACGTATCGTGTATACAGAAGTATCTGTTTTATTCTTGAAGATGATGATGAAAGGAAAAAGATTACTGAAGGGAAGAAGGGATTTCTCCTTGGCCTTTTCCTCCTCTTCATTCTGGCCGGCGTTCTCCTTCACAAGATTGTCAACTTCATTCTCCACGGATAGCGAAAGTTCTAGCTGCGCGCTTCCCCCAAGTCGCTATTTTGCCAGATGACTGGCAGTTTTTGAAGAAGGGGAAAAAAAAATCATGGCTGTCTCATTTTCAGTTGCAACTCCTTCGCTGCCTTATTTGGACATAAAAAAAATGCTCCAAACCTCTTTTGAAGACATAACTTCGTTCCATGAATGGATCAATACCTACAGAAATTTCAGCAGCTTCCGTCGTATACTAATAAGCTTGTTAAGATTGAAAAGTGTCGTTTTACTTTTTCATACTCTTCAAATTCTACACTCTCACCATTTTATCCTTCACTCTTTTTATTTTGTGATAAGCTGTTCAAGTTCTGACTCAGTGTGAGAAGTTAGCAGCTCTCCATAATTATTCGGTGGTACATCTGGGTTCTTATCTTTTAACTTTCCTTCGAGTGTTATAATGTTAACGTCATCACAGTTTCAGGAAATTCCTCGAAATAATTAACGACACCCTTCTAAAATTTTCACCAGAAATCATTTCTAATTGAATACATCTAGTGAATCTCTAATTTGATGCATTAGCGACTCGGCGATATAACTTTACCAGAGAGCAAGAACTGAGATTTGAATCATCTATACGAGGCAGAACAAACGATATGCAATAAAAGGCTGGCAATACTTTTGAACAAAAGCGTAATATCCTACTAGAGTGGATGAAGGAGGGATTTGGGTCGATTAAAGGAAGGCAACTTCACTACTGAAGGGAGAAAATTTAACACCGTGTGGGCAGTCCCCAATAAAAAGACTTGGAGTGCTAAATTCATTTTTGGCTGGGTGCTTTTCAACCTGGTAACATATCAGTTGCTGAACCAAACCTTGAATATTTTCATTTCAGCCCAGGAACTTTTGTTTAAACATCAGTACACTGAAAGGTGCTTTATTTTTGCCTTTTAGAACTCAAGGTCTTCGTGATCTGTTGTCAGCATAGGCTTGAGCAAAATATAAGCCTTCCGAGAAAGTAGAAGGGAAATGATTTTGCTGCTCCGATGGCCGAGTGGTTTGAAGTACTGACTCGTTCGAGATGGGTCAAGGTTCGAGTCTTGAATGAGACATGGGTGCTGAGTTCGTCCAATGGCGCTTGCTGTGTCCATTCCCTGGAACCAGTGGCCCTAAATTAGGGATAAGCGACTGCTTTGAGCCCTCAAAGTTCCTTTTGGTGATCCTTAAAAACCCAGAAAGATTTGTTGTTTTGAATCCAGGCGCGGTGTTTTCAGCTGGGTGTATAAAGTTCAAATATTGCGCCTATTTCCAAATTAGGCCTGCTTCAGTCCACTATTGCGCCTGTTTCCAGAGTAGGCCTGTCTTATTAAGTTCACTGTTGCGCCTGTTTCTACAACAGGCCTGTCCTATAAGCCCACTATTGCGCCTGTTTCATTGGCATTGAAAACTACTTCTGAGAAGTACCTATATTTAGGATATTTCTCAGAAGCAGTTTTCAATTTTTAGGATACTTTTGTAGAAAATCTTCTGTCAAGAAGGCCAAAGCGTCGCTTGATATTGTCGAACTACCCTTCATTTTCTTAGCCCAAAAGTGTGAGAATATCATAAAGACGACTGCCTTTTTCTTCTAGATGTGAATATCCAACGGTGCCTTTTTTGCTTTCATTTTTGGTCTCTACACAGACTATTAAATAAATAACAAGCAATGAGAAATAAATATTTGAAGTATTCTTCATTGCCTTAAATACCTTTACGTCGTGGAATGAATGAAACTTTTAAGCTCGAGGTTGGGCCTCTCTCAACGCTAGATCAATTGATTCTTTGCGTATTAGCGTCTTGCGTGACTCATTAACTATATCGTTAACGTTCCTATTGAAGTGCAACTTTCATCAAAAGCAAGTTCATGTCCCAAGTCCATTTTTTTGCTGAATTCGTTGCGTTTCTCGCACATTCATCAACTAGCTCATTTTTGTCAATTAAATTAACACACGTTTAGAGCCACGCTTTATTCACAGTTCATTGTACACAAGGACAATCGTGATGGTAAAATAACGCAAATCTGTAAAAAGCAGAAAATGTTGATGTACCATGACGTAAAAAAAAAAAAAAATCTCCTAGGTGATATAATTCAGATGCGCGACACCAAATGCGCGGCAACGTGATTTAAACGAAAACCGGGGAATTTATATAACGGCAGAGCTAAGGGGTTGTTGCTTTTGTTCTACACTAATGTTTGACTGTAACGCAGAGAATTCTGTCCTTTGCCTCACAGTTACTGCATCATGATTTATTAGTTCCCAATACATGTAAGAATAAAATGCGCATGAATTACACTTTACTTTGACAAACATAATAATACAATCTCATGGAAATCCATCACGCATAGCAGAGAACATTTAGACAGGCGTACCTTTTAGTTCTGTGTCTATCTCCGCAGTTGAATTTAATCCGCCGCCGCCCAGATGGCGCAGTGGTCTAAGCGATGGCTTCTGATCATTCGTTCGAAAGGGGTCCGGGTTTAAATTCCTGTGAGGCATGGATGTTGTGTTTGTCTTATGGCACAAGCTCTCTCTGTTCCCTGGAAACAGTGACCCTAAATTAAGGACTGGAGACTGCTTATATCCACTCAGTGACCACTTTACGTCGTTGGGCCACCTTAGTACTTCGTTAGTACTCCGGTGGGCCACCTTTTGCCTTTAATACTGCGTCGATTCTTCGTGACATGGACTCCACGAGATGTTGATAGGTGGTTTGTGGAATCTGAGACCATGCTCGATGAATAGCACTTTCCAGGAGTGTGAGATTACAGGGTTGTGGATCCAGCTGTCTGATGGCTCGTTTAACTTCATCCCACAAATTCTCAATGGGACTCAGATCTGGAGATTGTGGGGGACACCTAAGCAAAGTAAACTCACCAGCATGTTCCTGAAACCAATTCTGTACAATACGAGCACTATGGCAGGACGAATTATCCTGTTGAAAGTAGCCATCGCCATTGGAATAAACCATCCACATGACATGATGCACTTGGTCCGCAACGATGTTTAAATATGATGTGCCAGTCAGACGTTGATCAACACGAAATAAAGGGTCCAAAGCATGCCAGAAAAACATTCCCCAAACCATAACGTTGCCTCCACCAGCTTGAAGGATTGTAGCAATGCATTTGGGGTCCATGCTTTGAGCTGTTTCCGCCAAATTCTCACTCGGTGATCGGCATGGTGCAACTGAAAACGTGATTCACCGAACCACATAATTTGTTTCCAATTATCGTCTGTCCAATCCTTGTGCTCCTGTGCGAACTGGAGACGTTTTTTCCTGTTAACTGCAGACAGCAAAGGTGTTCGAACAGGCCTTCGGCTGCCATACCCCATCCGATGCAGTGTACCGCGAAGAGTGCATGCAGAGATCATTTGAGGGGATCCTTGATTAAGATGGTCTGGTCTGTAATTTGCTGCACTGTTGCCCTTCTGTTGTCTGTTACCAGTCTGGACACTCTCCGTTCCGCCCGAGCAGTCACTAGTCGAGATGACGACCACACGTTGCACGTAGAGGCCCAGCTTTTTGGCTGACAGTCCAGTCTTTAAACACTTTAACAACAGCTGCTCTGGAACATTTCACGAATGCGGCGGATTCGGTGATACTCGCTCCATGCCTCCGAGCTCCTACAATTATCCCACGTTGAAAGTCCGTCAAATTGTATTTTTTAATCATCTCGTCACCCAAAAATCACTTCTACTACTGTCGTAAGCACTAAGCTTTCACTTTTTATACTAGCCTCGCCCTCTGGCGGCAACAGCGTGCAGCCATAACTCATTTGCTTAAAACTGTCAGGTGGTCATTATAAAGTGGCCACTCAGTGTATAGCCCATTGAATTGCTCACGGTGGTCGTTAAACATCCAATCAAAAAACAAAAATTAATCTATTTTTTTCTTTTGCTTTAAGAAATCTGAATGCAGATGCTTTTTTTCAGTTCCATTTTTGTAATTAGAATTGCATTTGAAACGCAGCAGTTCATAGGCATGAGAATAATATTAAACGAACAGATGTCATCACTGCCCATAGTGAAGACGCAAGTCAAAACGTAAGCCTTATGGGCGCGTTTAGACTCTAGAAAGGTATTTACTTAACAGTATTTACTTAACAAAAATAGTATTTACTTAACAAAAATGGTATTTACTTAACAGTTGTATTAATTTAATATAATTCTGCTTTAAACCTGTCACTTTTGACGGGTAGTGGCTACTGAATATATAAGCACGTCTTTTTTTTTTTTTTTTTTCGAAAGACGTGCTAAAAATATTAAAATAGCAGCATACTACGTTTTAAACGTCTGCCAAAAGATCTGATCTGTTTACCCCATAGACACCTCGGAGCCATCCCTCTTGATTTTTGATTTTTTTGAATGGAGTTTACAAATCTGCTACCCAAATATTAGTATTCATAGTATGCTGCTTTAATTAAAGACCAGCATACATTGCGGCAGTTCTTAATTTTGGGCATTTTTATTTGACCTTTTCTGCCTTTCTTTCATTTTTCTCTCTTTTTGGTAGTACGTGTGCTCTACATTCTTCTGCGTGACGTGCTTTCTACCGTTCCAGAGTCCGATTAACTGGCCGGATTAAAATGACTTGGCATTATTTGCTATGTGATAAAGTGAACTGCAGAAGCCAGACAGTTCCACTAGATAGATGATCCACGCATAAAAAGTACAGCGAAAATGGGCCTTGTTCTTTTCTTTTATTCTCTAGGTATATAAGATCTCGCATAACCTATTCAACCAAAACATGCTTCTCCGTGTCGAGAGCCGTATGATTCAAACTCAGAAGATAGGTAGGTATATGATAGAAAATAAATGAAAGAATCCATTAAGTAAATAGCTTTTTATTTCAGGCAGGAGCTTTGTTTAATTATGAGGGTCCAAGAATTACGTTCGGAATATCTAATCATTTCATTATTTGCTTTTCTTCCCGGCAGAAATAACGAACTATTCATTTGTTCGAAGCACGAGGTTATGTCTCTCGCTTAATCTCAAAATTATTACCGAAAGTAATCATACCATTTTCTTTTTGTCATCATTAAGCACCGACCGAACTCATAGAAAAATCTGAAAAATGGGCACGTTGCAGCATTCAGAAACGAGTGCTCTTAAATTGCGGCAGAAACAGTACGGAAAAACGAGTTTCGGTACAACAAATACTGTTTGATCACAATTAAAGAGGTTTTCAAAGCTCTCTGCAGAAAGAACTATTCGACAAATCTAAACCAAATTTGGTATACATACAAAAGCCGTTTCATAAAAACTGAGAGTAATTTTTTTGTGTGTTGGCAACAAAGCGAAGGGGAAAATAACCACGCAGACGACTAACTGAATTAAGGAAGTATCTATGGCAACAGTTATTAGCCGTGGCAGACGATTCTGGTTTTGTTATTGCGCAGCGCGTTTAAGGTACGTCTGCATTTTGCCATACAGCTATGGCGGTGAATAATTCAGAGTTAAGAAGTGAAATGTTTGCTATCGTTTGGGTAAAACGGCTCCAGAAACAGTTGATTTACTGAAAAAAGCTTACAAAGATAAATATTTGGGTGAATCAACGATTTTTATATTGCACCATGATTTCAAAAAAGGGTGTTTGTCGGCAGGACTCGCTCCTAGGCCTGGTCGACCTGAAAGTGTTGTTACAGAGCGTATTGTTAACACTGTTTGAGCAATCCTGCAAGAAGATCGATGAATCACGTTCGAAGACACTGCGGCGTCTACTAATATTTCAAAAACGTCGACATTCCGCATTCTACGTGACAAATTACGGCTGCATCGTGGGCGTTCCAGATGGGTACCTCATCACTTGACGAGAGAACAATTATTAGCCAGAGTTTAGGTGTGTCATGAGTGGAAACAAATGATTGGAAAGGATCTACACTTTCTAAACACAGTAATTACTGCAGATGAAACATGGGTCCACTATTTGGACCCCCTCACAAAGCGCGCAACGAGTTTCTGGAAACACACAGGCTCGTCTCCTCTGAAAAAAGTTCGGCAAACCAAATCAGCTGGGAAGGTAGTGATAATTTTCTTTAGTCATAAAGGTGTAGTCTACTATACTGTGCAAATTAATTAGGACAAAATAAAAAATCACTCTTTTTTCCAAAACTATGCCTTTATATCATTCTATGCCTTGATATACACTGATAAATACCTGTATTCGTATGAAGTATATCCTCCTTTAGCAGAAATGACCTCTTGAATTCGTTTTGGCATTGACTCCCTAATTGAGTGCACATATTTTTGACTTCAATATCGTGGAACCACACTTTTATAGCATTCGTTATCATGCGTTCTTAGGTTGTACAGTCTATTTTACCTGAACGACTCTTCAAAATATTCCACAAGTTTTCTATGGGATTTAAGTCTGGTGAATTTCCAGGCCAATCAAGCAAATGAATTTGATTTTCCAGCGTGGAATTCTTGAATAATTTCGAATTTTGACTTGGGGCCAAGTCATGCTGAAATGTCCCGTCAAAAGTTTGCAAGAATGGAACAATCCTACGTTGTAATATTTCTACGTACTTGGCTAAATTCATCATACCTTGAACAGGAACTAAGCTTCCAGTGCCATTTGATGTGAAAAAAACCCAAAACATCTGTTTCAGAGGGTGTTTTACAGTTTGTTTGACATGCTCAGGTCTTAAGGGTTCCTAGTTGCTTCGTCTAACGACATTTGCTTGGTAACCCTGCACAAATAAATGAGTTTCATCACTGAAAATTACCTTTTTCCAGTCGTCAGCAGTCCATGATTTATATTTTTTGGCCCATGCTAAACGTTTTATCTTCATTTTCGCATTCAAATATTATTTTTCGTTGGTCTTCTTGCCTTCCGGCCAACTTCCAGAAGCCTACGGTGTACAGTTGAATCACTAACATCACAACCACTAGCCAATAAATCTCTTTGAAGGTCGGTGCTTGTTTTTTTTTTTTGGATTCATTTTACTATTTCTGATTAGATATATATCGGCTCGTGGAGTTGTTTTTCGTTTTCTTCCACATTTACCTCTCCTTTTTGGAGACGATGATCCAGATGCATTGTATCGCGTAATCAGTCTTGATACACTTGATTTGCCTACACCAACTGCAGAAGCGCTATCTCTCACTGTCATAGAAGTGTGATCCTTCAGAGCAATTATTTTTTCACCGTTCCTTGGGGAAATATTCATTTTTCAATACACGAAAGCAACACGTACTCCCAGAGAGCAAAAACTAACATCCACCTGTGACACACGAAAGCTCACAACTGAAGCTGAAATGCCTATTTCCTGTTTAAAACCTGTCAAACCACATTCTTACTATCAAGTTCTAACAGTCACACCACCTCACAGATGATGAAACCGGTTTACGTGGGTTTCCGACATCAACTGGCGATCGCATTACAATTCTGAGAATAAAATAGCTTGTCCCAATTAATTTGCACGGTACAGTACCAGCATGCCGTTCTTCCGCAAATTACTGTCAATGCTGAGTATTACATTTCAGGCTTGAAATGTCTGCGACGACACATATCGATTAATCGACCGGAACTGGTGGGAAAGTGGACCCTACACCATGATAACGCCTACCCATATCTGGCAGCTTGTGTTCAACAGTTTCTTACGAAATGCAGTACTGAAATCATTCCACAGCCAGCCTACAATCCTAACTTCGCCCCGTGCGATTTCTGGTTGTTTCCAACAATGAAGGAGAAGTTCGGTGCCGCAACATTCAACATAGATGCTGACGTTATTGAAGCTGTACAGGTGTCGCTAAAGCGGCTTCCACAAAATGCCTTCGTCACATGTTTTGAAAAGTGGACTGAACGATCTGACCATCCGAGGGAAGATACTTTGAGAAAGAATAACATGTGTTTTGCTGTGCCTATATTTCTTCATTTTGTGGGATTTTACTCTCAGTTTTTATGGAACAGCCGCTGAACGTTCCTGAGCATGCGGTTTCGATTTGCTTAAAAAAAATATATATATATATAAATTCAGCCGCTAGAGTGAAATTTGGACCTATAGATCTCAAGCGTACAGAATCGTCTCATGGAAGTTTGTGAGATAATAGGAAGCGTTCTTCAGATACGACGCATTTTGTATTACACAATGCACTGAAAGCAAAATCTGATATACACACCGCACACATCCTCAAACCTGTCCCACTCCGCGACATTAATGCGGCAAACAAAGCCACACCTTCCCCCGTTGGCAGGGCCGTATTATGTCACGTTGTGGCCCAAGTATGGCATTGAATTGCGGTGCCTTTCAAAAAAATTATTATATTTCTTTTAGTTATTTTGCTATCAGCTATTTTCAGTGAAACATTATAAGGTCATATTTGTTGGAGGGGAGGATGGGGGTAATGCTATCAGAAAGAAATCATTGTTTTGATATTATTAAAACTAAAGAATCGTAGCTAAAATTGTTATAATTAATAACAAGAAACTGTGCACCAACTGTACTTAAAATAGTGTAACTATTTTAGTAATCCGAATTTCTTGGCGTAGAATAGGAATCTATTATAGTTATACTATTTTAAGTAAAATTTTTATTATTCTTACGTTCTACTTTACCTAACTAACAGCTTTAATATTAATTTTATTTTTATTTATATTACATTTCGTACGAATCTTGAAAATATTCATAAATCAGTTATTGTATAATTAGTTACGTGGTGCAATAGTATGAATATCTTGAAGATATTTAAGTATTTCTGTGAGGATGTTTCTGTTGTTCACGTGTTGTTTTCGGTATTGAAAGCTTGACGAGTCAGACTACAGCTTTTGCGATAATGTTTCTAACAGGGGTTCTTAACCTCTTTGGCCACCACCCAAAATGAAGAAGACGATCAACTTCGCGCCCCATGGGTCTATTTTGAAATTTAAAAATGCTAATGTAACACCAAACAAATATCCTCGCTCTTTCCACGTTTATAAGTGAGTCACGGAAGAATTCTCATTGGCCGCCACCGGGAGTCGAACCCAGGGTCTTCCAGTTACGCGCCGGATATGCTTCCGCTACACCACAGCCGCCTCGAATTCCTCCAGACTCACACACGCTAACTGCCAAGCCAATTTGGCAGGTTGCTTCCTGGAGCCCCGCACAATGCTGGGAATTCACCAAAGATGGTAAGCAGCAACTGAAGAAATAATTAGAAGGCGAATGAATAATTAATACAGACATTTAACGTGGACCAGAAACATCAAACAAAGATCTTCGCTCTTTCCACGTTTATAAGTGAGTCACGGAAAAATTCTTATTGGCCGCCACCGGGAGTCGAACCCAGGGTCTTCCAGTTACGCGCCGGATATGCTTCCGCTACACCACAGCGGTATCGAATTCCTCCAGACTCACACACGCTAACTGCCAAGCCAATTTGGCGGGTTGTTTCTTGGAGCCCCGCACAATGTTGGGGATTCACCAAAGATGGAAAGCAGCAACTGAAGAAATAACCAGAAGGCGAATGAACAATCAACACAGACACCCAACGTGGACCACGAACACCAAATAAAAATCCTCGCTCTTTCCACGTTTATAAGAGAGTCACGGAAAAATTCTCATTGGCTACCACCGGGAGTCGAACCCAGGGTCTTCCAGTTAGGCACTTATAAATGTGGAAAGAGCGAGGATCTTTGTTTGGCGTTCCTGGTCCACGTGGGTGTCTGTGTTGATGCTAATGTAATAATATAAATAAGTGTAGTAACTATCCATTATTGCACAGAGCGTAACATAATTTTTGGTTTTTGAAATTACAGTGAAACCAGTGGCGCAACCTAGTGGAGTGAGGGAAGGGAGGTTAGGGGTATCTATATAGTGGGAAGGTATGAAAAATAACACATTGTGAGACAAATAATATGAATGACTGTAAATTAAAACCTTTTACAAAACAGATTTCAAAAATAATTACAACAGTTTAGTGCAATCCTGGCCTTGCACTACAGCTGAAAGCATCTAAAGTCCTGCTCTGGCTGTAGTCGGCCTGTAATCTTAGTTTTCATGACAGAAAGTGTCGAAAAGCCAGTATCACATACAATCCTGGCCAAAAGTCCTGCACCAGTAGACCGAAAGTAAAATTTTTGATGTTTGAAATCAACTTATGCAGCGTAATGGTAAAGTCAGGAATACATATTATACATCATTTTAAAGGGGATTTTATTCTAGTAATTAATGACTTCATGGCTTCCTCTTATTACTTTCAGTATTATAAATATTTAACGGGAATTATCGAGGATAAATTTATTAAGGTACATTACCTCTCAAATTTTTGATCTAAACACTAGATCTTCGTCAGGAGTTCTTGCTTCCTTCTACTTTCACAGGTCTGGTGATCAATTTTCTGCGTGTATATTCGATACATGGATGATATCCTTTTCATCATAGATCTAGATTCGAGTGGATACCCATCAAAAATCCTAGAAGGTTTTAATGCCCAAGATGAATCCCTAAAATTCACTTTAGAAGAGCAAAACGAAAATAAGCTAAATTACCTAGATATTACTTTGAAGTGGGAAGGAAAATATATTACTACAGAATTATACAAGAAGTCTACAAATACAGAAAAAAATTTAAGTTATAAATCAGATCTCCCTAATTATATAAAGAAAAATGTAGCTTTACAATTTAAAGAAAAAGTTGAATTCAACTTCAGAAGCTAAGAAAAAACATAAAAATAAGTTAAAATCAATCTTATTAGAATATGATTATAATTCAAAAGAAATTCGTGAACTACTGGAAGAAAATCCTACTAGGAACAGAACTGGCACTACAGACAAAAATAAAGAGAAAATTAAATATTTATTCACAAGAAAAGTCACTTACCACAAGGGACTGTTTGAAAAACTGAAGAAAATCAGCACTAAATATAAAATTAGGTGAGCTCCAGGTTTGAATAACAAAATTAAAAAATACTTACCATCCCTAAAACAAAAAGAAGAAAATACTTTACTCCAGGAAGGAGCCATTTATAAAATAAAGTGTTCTTGTGGATTACCATATATAGGAGAAACAGGAAGAACGTTAACCACCAGAATTAAAGAACACAAAGCAGCAATAACGAACAGCTCAAATAAAACAGGATTAGACCGGCACATACAACAAACTGGCCACAAAATGGACTGGGACTTTTTAAAAGTGATCAAACATCAATCCCATGCAATTATCCGGGGATTTTATGCTGAATTCAAATATTTTTACAGAATGTTATTACCAGTGATAGAAGTGAAGATACAAGAAACAGTACAGCTTCTAGTCATAAAAAGCAACAAATAGTGAAATTTGTTGAATTAGTGTACAATGCATTTAACTGCGATCACAAATCTGATTCTATTCTACAAAATGGAAATTCTTCCCTTTATACCACCGCACAGTGGGGTATTTGCATCGAAAAGTTGGCCAAAATTATTATTGCACTTTAATCGCATTTAATTGAAATATATATTAGTTTAAGAAATAATAATGGGATTAGGTCACTTTTAGAAAGGTCAAAAATATATTTAATGCAAATGTTTTGCATACTGGCCTTAAACATGCATTGAGCACACTGTATATGCAAGAAAAACCTTCAATAACATCAATCAAACTATGTTTCCTAAGATTCAACATCCGTAGACTCTTCAATTTCCCCCGGAGGTGCTTCAATTGTTACTTCCTTTTCAATTTACAATTTCTGTGGATAAAAATAAAAGCACCAACTTTGCCCGGAGGTGCTTTATTTTGATCCACAGAAATTGTAAATTAAGAAGGAAGTAGCAATTGAAGGTTTTCTTTTAGGAATAGTTTGGTTTTCGTCCTCGGGATTGACCTCGTGCTTGTCAAAAGAGGATCCGTGCTAAGCAAAAGCCTGCTAATGACTTCCATTTTGACATCCATTTGTGCATTGTGGGAGCCATCGGGACACAGCTGCACATACAGTTTTTCTGTATCCATGGCGTAGGAAGCGAATTTCTGTGACAGTATTGTGCCCACTTGATACAACCTCTAAAATTACTTTAAATCGATATATCAGTTGAACGTCCACACCTGTTATTTAAGCCGGTAACTCGGGATCCATCATTAAAAAATCTTCGGCTGGTACTACCATTATTAGGGTTTTCAAATCCAGGTTTGGGAACATCTACAATAATACCCAGTTTGGTTTTAAGTTCCTCTTCAACATTCGCCTTTCTTTGTTTATTCATACATTTTTCATTTTTGGACCTTAGTTGCCCCTTTTTGACGGGCAGTTTGTCTTACAAATGTAGCAAATTCTCGAATATTATTATTCTAGCATGTAAAATGGATAAACGAAACTACAATGTGCTTACATGAGCTTCCCTTCTTTTTGATAAATTATTAAAATTATTTCAATGTGGCTCCTCAGATGTAACATTTTATAGTTGATGTGGTGCCAGTGGCAGCATTGTATACTTTGGAATCGGCCATTGTTAATGTCATCCTATGTTTTATAGACATGGTTCTACTTCCTTTGATTTTCGTTTCTTTCAAATACTTGACTTTTGTCTGTACGAAATTTATTTCTTCGTTAATATGGCAGCGGATTCCCTAACAAATCTTTCCCTGATCAGTAGACACTACCGAAGAGAAGACAGTGTGGGATTTTGCAAGATGACTTGTCTGTACCACAAATTCGTTGAAGTGGTACCAGAGAGCTTTGAAATACAGGGTGTCCGATAATTATTGGACACATTACAAAATTATATAAAACAAAACATTAAACAGATAGAAAGAAACTGACTGTACTAACTTACAATGCAACTACACAAGTTAATAAATTTCGATGTGAGATCCCTTGGTTGCTCGTATTACGTCCAAGCGATACTCGATGATGTTTGCGGTGAATGTCTTCCGAAAGACGCCGCAGAACATTGCAATAAAAAAGAGGGGTGGCGATCAGGACCTGGGGGTAGGAATTGACGGCGCACAACCCCACGAATATCGAAGAACACGATGAGCCTGCTTTTGGTTGCGTTCTGGACTTGTCGGGCCTTATTCGGTCGTGGGTATACCGGGCTCTTCCACTGCGACGACTGTTGTTTGGTCTCCGGGTCGTAACCGTAGACCCAAGTCTCGTCCCCAGTGATGACCTACGACAGGAACGTTGGTTCATTCACCATGTGCTAATGAAGATCTTGACAGAGTTCGACACGCAGCGCCTTCTGTTCGGGCTTCAGAATCTTTGGTACAAACTTTGAAGCAATGCGGTGCATGATCAAAACCGACGCCAGAATTTCTTGCACTGTTCCGTATGACACATTGACTATGGTAGCAATGTCTTAAATGGTTCTCCGACGATCCCCATGCACCAGTTCTCTAAATTTGTCCACATTTTCGGGAGGTTTGCTCGTGGAAGGTCACCCTGACCTCTCGTCGTCTTCCAGTGCCGTGCTGCTGCTCTTGAAGCGCGAGTGCCATTTAAAACACCTCACGCGACTCATTGCTTCATTGCCATAATCCTGACGCAACATTTCATGCGTCTCCGTTCCCGATTTGCCGAGTTTGACGCAAAATTTGATGTTCGCTCGCTGCTCTAGTTTGCAGTCCATACCGAAATCGCAGCTGTGTTCTGCGCGTGGTCTCCAAATATCGTGTAGAACAGCTCCCGATGTTAACAGAACGACACCACTCGTCACAATGACTCATGAAAGTCAATGCCTTAGACCGCTGCTCGCGCATACGCGTACTGCCATCTGTTGGCGCGCTACGTAATTAGTCTCGGAACTTTTTGATCGCACTATATACGTATAAACACAAAGCTTCACTCATTGTAATAACATGAGGAAAAGCAAAGAGACAAACCCTGAAGTACAATAATATCGTTCGTGAAATGCTGCATTCATAAAAAAATCACTGAATTAATGAATATTTTCAAAGCACGATAAACACATAAAGATAAATGATATAAAAGTAAAAAGCTTTCAAAAGCGTAATACATGAGTGCCTCAGAAGTTTCCATAATGTAACACTTTACGCTGTTCCTTTAAAACGTTTACAAATCGCTAATACACGAGGGATATTCCAGAGATTGCCTAGAGTGATTGATACGTTTACTATTAGCAACCTTCAGCTTCAGACTGAACTGCGCACCACAACGGGACGTGATTTTTTTTAATGATTTTTGATGAGAGGTTGTATCAAGTGGGCAGAATAATAAAACCAATCACGTCCCATCGTTCCCTATCTTTTCATCTCCCTCTGTGGCAAGAATTATACACCTACAGCAACATTTACGAAACCTACTTTTGGCCAGGTTTTCAATGCAAATACCTCACTGTGCGCCGCCTCGCTGAGATCAATCTGCCAGTACATTCTAGCTGCATTTTGGTGTTTCTCATTCGTGAATACCTGCGTTGAATCGCCTCTCAAAATATTCACTTGCAAAGAACACTCTGACTCTCCCACCTTTTCTTATTAAATGTGCCCCGAAAACGTATTAATTAAGTAGATAGGTATTCCACAAAGAAGTTTTAGGTACTCTACAAAGAAGTTTTCGGTATTCCACAAAGAAGTTTTAGGTACTCCACACAAAAAAAGAAGTTTTAGGTACTCCACAAAGAAGTTTTAGGTACTCCACAAGAAGTTAGATAGGCACTCCTCAAAGAAGTTTTACGGAATGGGTGAAATAACAGCCACCGCCAAGCCCACTCCCTTCAGAAAGAAATGTCATTAGCGAAGTGTGGTCAGCTACCGAATATCAAAGACAGACTGTTATGTGATTTATTGCTTCTAGAGGTAGGGACCACCTACCCTGCTCATACGGTTCCCTATCCGATTCGACTAAATGACAACAGCTTAGCTGCTGCATCTTACATTTCTATAGAGGCCATACTCCTTCGGAAAATCACCTATCCTGTCTTAAATTTCACATTTTGTATTCTAAAACTTCTAGTTATCAAACGCTTTCGTTAGCCGCTGTTTCTCGTAGGGATTGCCTTTTGTGTGGTCAGCATTTTTTGCTTATTTTAAAGCATCCTGAAATGCATAAAACATTGTTGGATATTCATGAGAAAATTTTGATCATCATCATTAGTGTTCTGTCTCTTGACAGGTCCAACGGTAACTCAGCAAGTTCTCTTCCTTCATTTTCCTCTGTCACTTGCTTTCTCCTTCAGTTCTCGATAGCTTCCATTGCCCATTATATCATCAAACATCATTAGTCGCCTCCTTCCTCTTGGTTCCTTTCTTTCAATTTTCCCTTCTATCATTCTTTTTCAATAGGCTGTTTCCTCTTAACACATGTCCTATCCAGTTATATTTTCTTTTCCTTATGGTCTTTAGTAAATTCCTTTCCTCTTCAACTCTTTGTAATACTTCATCATTGGTAATATTTTCAATCTACTTAACTTTTTCCATAACCAAAAATTTAGATATACGAGTTCAAAGATCGTAATCCTGGATCTAGCCATGAGTCATTCACTTTCCCCCTCCCCAACCATTTCGAAAAGTCATTAGGAGAAGAACAGTAGGAGACATATTAAGCGATAAACATAAGTGGATGGGATTCGAAAAACTGCTGCCCTCCGTTAAAAAATTTAAAAGTGGCAAGCACAAAATAGAAAATTTTCTTCTTTTATAATTTGGTCAGGTAAAGGGCGAGCACGGAGTTTATCACCGATGAAGTTAGGAATTCTTTTAAAAGCGAGGGCGGTTCGGAAAAGAATGCCAGATTCAAGAATTCAGCTACAGTAATTGTTGGTTTCAAAGATTAAAAATCTGTATGGATTATCATTGAGAACATTATACTGTGAAACACATGAAAGTACTCCAAATAGTAAAATTATACTAAGAATCCGAATTTCTTGGAGTGGAATAGAAACACACCAGGGTCATACTCTACATCCAATTCTACTGGCATCCGCGAAACCTTGGAAATCTTGACCAGCAGCGAGGCTTGCAATGATAGCGTCTCTCTGGAGTTGCCACGTATTTGGAATCAATTCTTCAAATAATGCTGCGCTTTCTACCATGGCACCGCGTGCCCAACCAACGTGACCTCGTTTCTTCGAATTATCACATTTGCACTTATTAGTTTATTGTCTAGTCAAGTCACGGCGTTCAAATGGACTTTATTCATGTGAGGTCAGAAATGGATTTCTACGTACCAACATGGCTCCTGATTCAATATTTTCGCTATTATCCCTTACTGCTGCCTAATTTTTACAGTCCTAACGTCATGGATTCTGCCGAGGAATTAATAGAGCTACAGGCCGAATAAGAAGAAATCAATTTCTTAGAAGAACAAATCAAAGTTGCAAAAATATACAAAGACAATTTTGTGTTCGATGTTTATTTCGCATGACGCAGGAAAGCATCGCCGTTAGTCATCATGAAGTTTTTAATGTAGCATTTCTCGTACACGCTATATTAAATTTTCATGTTCTTATTGCCAGACATTGGCGAAATATCTGAAACATAAAATTTAGTACCTTGTTTTGTAAAACAAAAACATTTAAAAGCTCAGACAAATACGTAATAAGGAAACAAACTAGGGTTCGCACGCTAGGCAATCTACTTAAAAATTAAATGAATGCGTAACATTAAATAAAAGAGAAATTATAGATATGTTTGTTTTATTTTTTGAGGGAAGTAGAACTTAATTCGCAATTTACTGATCCAAATATTCCATCAATTTTCGCCTACCTTGTTTTTTCTTTTTTGAAATTGAAATTCGAAGGAATACTACGAGGTTTCAACTGACTTTGATTCGTAGTGTCATAATATCCAAAAGCTTTTTCGTTAGAGTGGACAGAACATATTGGAGAGTGTACATCGGAATGGAAATCACCGCGTTTCATTTTACACAGCCATTCCTTTAATAATTTCGTCTTTTTCAGCGGAAAATTAAAGAATGTTTTTCTTTCGTCAACACAATTTAGATTGCAGAATTTATTAGCACAACCATACGATGAGCAAAAGTTATACATGTCGTTAATAAATTTACGAAAACCGCGTTTTTCCTGAACCTTTGCAACGTAACGCCATGTTAAGCAATGAGAAAAAGCATGTAAACAAACTCTTGTTGGACCTAGGCCACGGAAAGGTTTTCCCATGATGCAATGCGAGGTGAATAAGGTCCATTGTTGAAGCGTTCTATTATAAAGTTTACGGTCTACCTTCCTTGGAAAAGCCATCTGGTTGATGTGCGAAAGCTTGGAAAGTTTTATTTCTATTCTACGCCAATAAATTCGGATTGTTAGTATAGTTATACTATTTGCAGTATAATTGGCGTACAGTACTTATTACCTGAAAGTACAGTGGGTAGAAAAAAACGTTAGAATCATATTTCTATGAATTAAAATATGTATATTAAATGGACGAATCTGGTTTGTTTTATAGGAAGATATGCGATAAATCGATTTCAAACAAAAGTTAGAAAGGTTGCGAAAAGATGAAAGAACAACAACAATTAACTGTGTAAATGTCGATGGTACTGATAAACGAAGTATTGTTTTTAGAGTAAAATGTTAAAGCCGTGGAGCAGTGGTCTGAGCGATGGCTTCTGATCATTCGTCCGAAAGGGGTCCGGGTTCGAATCCCGGTGAGGCATGGATGTTGTGTTTGTCGTACGGCACTGGCTCTCGCCCTTCCCTGGAAGCAGTGCCCCTTAATTAGGGACGGGCGACTGCTTATAGCCCATTGAGTTGCCCATGGTGATCGTTAAACCTCCAATCATAAAAAAAAAAAAGTTACAAAAAAAACGCCACGTTGTTTGAAGAATTTCCGCCATGAGCGAACAAACACAACATCCATGCCTCACTGGGATTCGAACCCGGATCCCTTTCGGACAAATGATCAGAAGCCATCGCTTAGACCACTGCTCCACGGCTTTAACATTTTACTCTAAAAAAATGGCTGCCTTTTCAGTCCCTACGTTCTCAAAATTAGAGATCCAATATGTAAGAATTTATGTTTGTTTTATATCTTCGTTATACGAACATTCTACTAATTTCACCCCTTTTTCTATATGAACCTCTTTAACCCACCATCCTAGCTTACCGTCAGTTTCGCACGATGAACAAAATCTGGCGGTTTCACGAGGTTCGGCTGTACCTCGTATCTATGTGGTCAACTTCTTTTCTGGGTACGGAACTGTGAAAAATAAGGTTGCCACCCCTAATGCAATAAATTGTGGCAGTTCGTGTAAATAAGTGAATCACGTTCCAGGTAGCACAGCCGTGCAATTTAGCGTAGGCACAACACTGAGCCACCCTGTTCTGTTTCTAAAAGAGACGGTGGCTCAATGTTAGACCTACGTTAAATTGCAAGGCTAGGTTAACTCGGTATAAAATGGAATAATTTCGTTTTTCCTTATGTAAATGATGTGTTACATATTAAAATGCACTGACTAAATCTTTCTGTCCATATGCAAATGTAACAGTGATATTATTTCTTCTTCACATGGCATTACCCATTGTCAAGACTCTTTGCCGGTGAATGGAGCCGTGGACTCCATTAGGATTCTCAGCCAAGAATGTCCGAGATATGGTGGTCAGCCCAATGCTGGGCCGCCCCGGTGGCGCAGTGGTCTAAGGCGTTGGCCTCTGATCATTCGTCGGAAGGGGTCCGGGTTCGAATCCCGGTGAGGCATGGATGTTGTGTTTGTCTTACGGCACTGGCTCTCTCCCTTCCCTGGAACCAGTGACTCTAAATTAGGGACGGGTGACTGCTTATAGCCCATTGAGTTGCTCACGGTGGTCGTTATATCTCCAATAAAAAAAGAAATGCTGGGGCAAGGGACGAAGGGGCAGGGCAACCTATAGCGCTAAACAAACCAAGTACTGATGGTCAGCAACGGTATTTGAACCCACAACAGTCGCCACCACACAGATACGAGGCTGATAATTTGCCATCTGCGCCCCTCGGGTAGGGCAGGGGCATTACTGTGTTATCAATCTATATGAAGATATCGATACAATAAAAGAAAAATTACAAACTGGCTAAAATGAACTAACCAGATGTCTAAATGAATTTAAACGTAAAAGAAACTAAATTCGTTCTTTTCCACAAAGCACGCGGAAAAGACAATACGAAAAATAAAACTACGGTGCATCGAATAAAAGGCGAAATATGTGTGAATCGACACTTATGTACAAAAAATGTGTGAATTAGTAAAAAAATGGGAGAAGATGAAATATGTATGAATCGAAAACTATTGCAAAAGTAATAAGTGAAATAGTTCGCGTGTCAGTTCTCTTTTTCCCTGCTTCACGATCTTAGTATAATGCTAAGATTTTTTGCATCTTCCCATGAGGGTAGGTTGCGCTACAAAGAAAGAAAGAGAGAAAGATAATGTGGAAAAATTCGTGAGAAGAAATTATACTGAGATCTTCTGTTTCCTCTAGATTAAAATTAAATTTATTTGGGCAAGAAAGTTCCAAACAAAGAAACGAACAGAAAATACTGTAATTAAAAAGCTTCGTGTTAAACGGAATGATCAGAAATCCAAAGCTGTCGAATGCACGATTGCAAAGTTGAAAAAAGTTGACAACTACATTCCTTTACAGATTTTTTATCCTCACAGTCCCCTACGATCAAGTTAACAATTGAGTTGGAACAACAGGGCTCCCTCCCTTTTTTGGATTTCCTTCTTTCGCATAGTTTTATAGGTTTATAATATTCCGTGTACAGAAATCCCTTCGCGTGTCCCGTCCTTTATTCCTCGCGACTCTTCACATCGATGGAGCCATAAGTTAGCTGCTTTTAGATTTCTACTTAGACGCTCCTCTTCCCACTATCCGAGCCCTTCTCTACAACGTGCAGAATTTCAGAAGATTTTGACGGTTGCTTTCACGTTTGGTTACTCCTATGACGACATATCTTGCCTGGACAGACCGATTAACCGCTTACACTTCACGGCTTTACAAAGGGAGTCACACACTGTGCGATATGTAGGTACGATTGATTACAACCCAACCATTGTCAACATTCTTGGGAATGCCTGTGCTAAGTTTCACATTTCTTTTGGAATACGCACCTATAATTTATTTAATTTACTGCGCAATAACCGAGACAAGATTCACCCACTATATAGACATGGTGTTTATAAGATCCCACTCATGTCCAATTCACCGGACCCTGAGGACACCTCCTATATAGGCTCTACCGTACATTCGGTGGAAATACTGGTGGCAGAGCTCAAATACGCAGTACTAATTGGTTCTACCTCTTCTGCCTTAGCCCGCACAGTTGCGCAAGGTGAACATTTCCCAGACTGGAGTCGTACCACTCTAATTGCCTATGCACCTGATAAACATTCTTTGTTGCTTGCTGAAAGTTTGTGTATAACACGTTTTTCCTCCAGTTGTTGTAATGACGACCTACCTGTAAGTGTACCTCGCCCTTGGATCCTACTGTTGAACAAGCTAAATTCACCTGGCGAATCTCCAGATACGTAAGTCCCATTTACTTATAATTATTTGTAACATGCCATTCTCAGTTTGGTAACACCAGTTATATTATTCTATGATTATATATAAATGCCTGTAACCACCCTTTCGCGCAATTGGGCCCGATGATGAGTCTAAAGTAGCTTCGAAAGTGCTCGCCTGTGTAGTTGATTTTATCTCTAACTTTTTAACTTGTAAATAAATATCAATTTTTTAATGCAAGTTTTTCAACTTGTCAATCGTGCATTCGACAGCTTTGGATTTCTGATAAAAAAAATACTGTGTTAGTATTTTTTGATCAGAAATCCAAAGCTGTTGAATTCACGATTGAAAAGTTGATCAAAGTTTTGGCTCCCCATTTGAAGAGTTTCAGAAAGGTCTTGATGATCACTGTTGAAATAAAAGGAAAAGTGAGAGCATCCTAGTACTTGTTTTAGATAATTCATGCCATGCATCTTTCGCATGCCAAGATCCTTATGGGTGTGAAATAAAACGAATAATTCAGAAGTATACACTGAAGTGCCAGAAAAACTGGTACACCAGTCTAATATTTGGTAGGTCCCCCACGGGAGCGCAGGACTCCAGAAATATGACGGGGCATGGACTCCACTAACTTCTGAAAATATGCTGTAGGCAATGCACACAATACTTCCTGCAGAGCGTTCCACAATTCGGGTGTATTCCGAGGTCTCGGATTCCTGTGTTCGATAGCGCGTTGCATGGCATCCCAAATGTGTTCTATCACGTTCAGATCTGGGGACTTGGGTGGGAATGGCAACACCCCAAACTCAGATGAATACTCCTCTAACCATAATGTGGCGTCCCGACACTTGTGTGGAAGTACATTGTCCTTTTGGAACAGGCCCAACCCATCAGCATGAATGCAGGACATGAACGGGTGTACCTCGTCAGAAAGAATGCTCACATAGATAGCTTTGACCGGTCACAGACGTTTGTAGACGTACTAGGGGTGCCAGTGAAGTCCAGCTAAACACCCCCCCCCACCACCACCACCACCAGCCGGTACAGTTCCCTGTTGGCAGGCGGGATCCATGGCTTCATGGGGTTTGAGCCGCACACGAATCCTTCCATCTGCTCGATACAGTTGGAAACGCGACTCGTCAGACCAGGCTACTTGTTTCCAGTCCTCAAGTATCCAGTGGCGGTGTTGCTGTGCCCAAGCGAGGCGCATAGCTCTGTGTCGTGCACCCATCAAGGGAACTCGAGTTGGGCGTCGGCTCCCAAAGCCCATATCGTGCAGGGTACGTTGTACAGTCCGGACGCTTGTGCTTGTTGAGGCTCTAGCATTGAATTCCGATGATACCTGCGAGAGTGTTGCACGCCTATCGCGTGAAACGATTCTTGACAGCCGACGATGGTCAGGTTCACCTAATGTCTTTTTACGGCCACACTGGTATCGTAGGTTGGAGGTTTTACCGGAATTCCTGTAGTCACGGTACATCCTTGCAACGGTCGTCTGTGAAAATCCGAACTTCGTTTCTACCTCCAAAATACTATGGCCCATTTCACGAGCGCCAACTATGAAACCGCGTTGAAAATCGCTTAAATCGTTATTACTTGTCATTCTCATGCGAAAATCAGCTCTGACAGTTGGCAAGGATGTCTATCGCTTTATATACGCACTGGAGAACGCAACCGAGTACGCTCATAAGTGATGTTGCTATGTATTTTGCATAAACTTGTCTGTACCAGTTTTTTGGCACTTCAGTGTACATTTATGTACGTACAACACTGCATTTATTCGCCTCACTCGCAACCATTTCGAGCCACAGTTACTGGCGTGCAAGTCTTAAGGACCAGCCAGGTTTTGACTTCTAGCGTCGATGAGCGCTCTGGATATATGAAATCTAAACCATAAAAACTCCATCTCTACTTACCGAAATGATGACGGAAACAACCCCGACACAACTTCTGACACTAAAGGATATAGTGGAACTTCATTCAGAATTGGCTGCATAGCACCGCGTGCCATTATACTGATGCATCACTTCCAAAGACGATACGAAGGAAAGAGGAGGTCCTTAGTAGGGCGTATGATCACCCCTAACATCGATGCAAGATTTTCACAGTCTGTCCATACTTCGCACTAGGTTGTTGATGAGTTCTTACTGTAACATCGTCCATTTTTCCATCACCGCCGTCTTCAGCTGTTGGATAGTTTCCGGTGTATGTTGACGTGCCGCAATGCGTCACTCCAAAGCATCCCACACGTGTTCCATGGGATTTAGGTCGGGGGAACGTGCTGGAGAATCCATCCTCTGAATGTTTTCACTTTCCAAGAGGTCATCAACAGGCACTGTACCATGGCGTGTGGCGTTATCGTCCATTATCACGAACTATGGGCCAATGGCATCTCGGAGCAGACGAACATGGTAAGGATTACCTCATTACAATAGCGTGCACAGGTTACAGTACCTCGTTCCGGTATTTGGAGTTTCGTACGTCCGTCGATCACAATGCCTCCCCATACGAGAACACCACGGGCGCCATATCAACCCCTTTCATTGATGTTTTCGAAGGAATACAGAGTGCCTACCTCACGCCATATTAGCTGACTTCAAGAATCGCTAAAGAGACAAAAGCTACTCCCATCAGTAAAGAGTACCGTACTCCACTGTTCTGTTGACCAATCCTTATGTTCTCTGGACCATTGGAAACAGTGTCTTTGGTAAGAAGTTGCTAATAGCGTATCGGTCGTCTGGCAAACAGTCCACCTTTGTGTAGTCGCATGGTCACTGTAAACCGCGATATTGTGCATGCTGTGCCTACGTTCAGTTGCTTTGCAAGGTTCCTTGCTGTATGGAGTTGATTCTTCTTGACCTGTAGGAGCAGATAGCGGTGCAGGAGAAGATAGTGGACGACCAATACCGGTCTTTCGCGTAGCTGTACCTGCAGTCCTGATAGCCGACCACTCAGGGATACGATGCTATGAGCGATACCGAAATCTCGGGCCACATTCATCACAGTTCGTCCCTCCTCAGGCCACACTCATCACAGTTCGTCCCTCCTCGGGCCACATTCATCACAGTTCATCCCTCCTAGGGCCACACTCATCAAGTTCATCCCTCCTCGGGCCACATTCATCACAGTTCGTCACTCCTCGGGCCACATTCATCACAGTTCGTCCCTTCTCGGGCCACACTCATTACAGTCCTTCCCTCCTCGAGCTTCCTATTTATTCGACCACGAGTAAAATCATCAAGATATTCTCGACTGGCCATTTCGTCGTTTCTAGCACACAACAAACACAGTCGAACGTCTGTAACATTTATGCACACCGTCCAGAGACTTCCGTTCAACTGATGCTGTTGGACTGCATGGGCGCATTTTGTTTTCATGTCACGCAAACCACACATCATGCTTCATTATTGTCTAGTCACCACGTTCAAATTGTCGAAGTGTTCTATTATCCATTTTGCTGCCTACCTTCTTTGAGAAAGCCATCTGGTTGATGTACGAAATTTTGGAAACTTTGATTTTCTATTTTACGCCAAGAAATTTGGATCACTAGTAAAGTCATACTATTTTGAGTACTCATGTGCTGTTGCCCCTGTTCCCAGACACGGTCCTGACTTAATTTGTGTTTGGGTGCTCTTGCTATTTACGGGGTTATTTTACTTTTTCCGCTTCGTCCACACCAGTTTATTAAATAAAATACGCTGGCAAAGATTTTTTGGCTCGCCCTCGTATGAATAGAAATTGGGTCGTTGCATAACTATTGGACAACGCCGGCAAGGCGAATTTGCATAGCCAGTTACATGGGACGTCTCGTAGGTTGAACTTCCAAACACCCCTGCAAAGTAAATCGGTTCAGTCCACGTGTATGAAACGGTATTTCAGACAGATCTCAGCAGTTGGGGACGTGATGGAGCAACGCGACGTGAGATTAGTGGTTTTGCACAAATTCAAACTTGGCCGGAAAGTGTCCGAAACGGTCGAAAATGTTAATAGAGCGTGGGGCGTCGGCACGACGAGTGACAGAACTATCCGTAAATTATTTTCCAAGTTCCATGCCGATGATGTTGTAACCAACCATAAGCCAGGAGCCGGTTGCATGTGACACAGTACAGTGAGGGCAAAAAACCAACGTCCACAGTACGTGGGCTCAGTGCCGAACTTGTCGCATCATCAGCGACAGTTTTTAGACTCCTGGAAGCTATGGGCGAGGTTGAAAAACTGGATATCTGAGTTTCACTCGCTGAACAGCAGTATACACGACGTCAGGAAACATGCATTGCCTTCCCAAAAACGTGAGGCTAGTGTTCTATTTCTGCATCGGATCCTTACGGTTGATGAAAAATGGGTGCTTTATGACAACAGGAAACGAACAGCGCAGTAGCTCGATAAAGTGGAACCTCCCAAAGACATTTCCAAACCCGAATTGCACCCACAGAAGATTCTGATCTCTGTGTGGTGGACTGCCAAGACTGTGGTTCATTATGAGTTTTTGCCGTGAGGTCAAACAATCACAACGGGCGTGTACTGCCGTCAGCTGGACGAATGTCACCAGAAATTATGCAACAAACAACCCTCGATCGTCAATCGTTTGGGTCCCGTACTGCTTCAGAATGACGTACGATCGCATGTGTCTATTGGAAGCGTGCGAAACATCAACGCCTTGGTGTCAGAGGTCCTCCCTCACCTTGCTTATTCACCTGACTTGACCCCCTCAGGCTTTCACATGTTTTGTCATTTGGACCATCTTCTTGAGGGTCAAACGGTTCGCTAACCCGTTAGCGATTTCTTGGACCACTGTGATGTTAGTTTCTGCCATCGTGGCATTTTTGCACTGAAAACACGTTGGGCACAGTGTATTACTGCCGAAGGCAGACATTTTCCGGAATAAAATGTATTTCGTCGTCTATTAGTGCTGTTTGTTTGTGTCCGAATCGGCCAATAAATATGAAACGACCCAATACAAGAGAGGGGGCAAGTAATGAATTGCAAGGGGCTTACATGCGAAATAATTTGCAAAAAAGGTGCACATGCTATAGAACGTAAATATATAATGGGTTGGTAGAGAATTTAAATACGTCTTGACCTTCTCATATTTTTCTTTGAATCTTTCTTTGGAAATAGTTCAACTACTGATGCTCCGTGGGATAATCTGGGTTGAAAAAAAAAAAAAAAAAAATAAAAATAAAAATAAAAAAAAGCCTTTCTGGAAAGGAGAGAGAATCGTGAATAATCGCAGGTGGAAGACGAACGTTTCTCGAAACTTTCAGCGCTGCTTTTCTTTCTTTCCATTTTCTTTTTATGAAAAAAAAATCCCTGCATAAAATAACATATTTCATCACTGCGGTTGGAACATCGGGGCTCTTGCATGATATATCGCCACCTATGACAGCTGTATGCCATTCTAGGTCGCTGTCTGCAGAACTTTTACTGCTACCTCGTTAAATTTCCGCGAGAGCTAGTTGTTAAATTTTTGATGTTCGAAGTACTGGTTCTTCTGTCGCGAGCCTGTTGAAGTTTTCTCAGATAGGTATAAAGAACTGGTTATTCCACGGACGAGTCTTCTAAAATCTTGTTTTAAGCAAGACAAATAAGGAGCTTCCACGGGCAAAATTTCGGGAAAGAAACATTTATTTTTCCTTTCGAGTTTTACAGCTGTTTTTGTGGTTTTAGGGACCCTTCAATCTTAGAATTTTACTCATACAGCAAGTGCTTAGCATACTTAATATTCAAAATTACGTGGACGCGACTGTAAAACGCATGAGAAAAATAAATCTCTCCAAGCGCAGTGAGGACATTAAAAATGGGAAGGAAAGAAGAAACGCCAGAAAAGTTTAAATCTTATTATGGCTGTTGTTAAAACTCACTCACTCATTTTCGTAAAGGCTAGGGTGGGAATTCGGGGTCCTTTTAGAACTCTGCTGTATCGGGCGTGATGTTTACAGTAGTTGCGCGAACGCTAACGTAAAAACGAGGATGATTCCGGTAAACTGACTTTCTCTCAAAAGTAGTCCTTTTTTTATCAGTTTTTCTCCAGTTTGCTTCTCTCCGAAACTAGTCTGCATAAATGATAAGGGACGCTATCATTCTAACAGAACCTATAATAACAGTCACACTGGAAGGTAAATAACGGGCTATAGAGAAAAGCAAAAAGTGGTAACTTTTTTTCTCTTGGAAATATGAATAACTAATCACTACTTTTGTATTGTGTGCAGTTCTTTACCCTTTCGTGCAGTTGTTGAGTTAATTAAAAATGTTCTTAGCTTACATACATTAGATTCTTCCGCGAATTCACGGAATTTAGCTTTTTTGTCATCATTTGGGTAATTCTCGAGATCGATGCAAAACTGAAGAGAAATTTGGAGGAGGCGATGGTTAATGTGTGGGAGGTCTTTTTCGTTTGGGGACGTTATTTCGTGCTTCAATACTTTCAAAAACGGAAGTTAGAGTAAAGATTTTCTCTGTAGTCGTCATTTTTTTCTCACTATGCTGCCTTCGTCCGATACTTTTGTTAAGTACTATTTTATTGTATAAATGTTTGCATTTTAGATTGAAAGCGTACGCAGCAATTTCTAAAAACGTAAGTTAGACGGCGCGAAAATTTCCGGGCAATTTTCAGGCATGAGGTTCTTCCGCGGATCTTCGAACAATTCGGCTTTTTTTTCATCATTTGAGTCATTCTCAGGATCAATGCGCAACATAGCAGAATATCTACATGGGGGTGGGGGGTGGGGTGTCATTTTCCGTTTGAGGACAAAATTCCGTCTTTCGAAATCAGAAGTTAGTCGGATTGAAGATTTCTACCTTAATCGTTTTTTTTTTTTTTTTAACTCGCGATGTACCTTCTGCCCAGCATTGTTGTTCAGTAACATTTTATTCTTTAAATATTTGTATTTAAGCCTGAAAACAGAAATTTCCCCAAAACGGAAGCGAATATTTCTCCCATAATCGTAATTTTTTTCCCTCGATGACCCTGTTATCTTCGGTTGTTAAATACTATTTACCCCCATAAGTATGTAATTTACATTTGAGCTTGATAAGGGAGGGAAAAATTCTGAAAATTTGTATTGAGGCATGTTATTCAAAAGCATTCAACCTCTCAAAGTTGCACCAATTATTTAAAATAGCGAAAACTATGATGTCATACATTTATGGTCCTTAGGTCGAAAGTTCTTTCAGCATGATGGATTAAATTATTGTTATCTGAGGGCACAAGAGAAATGCAAGTGATAATGAAGAAATGGGGAGGGAAAGATACCAGTACAAAGATGAATTAAGCAATGGATGCTGTGCAGCTGTAGAGTCAATGAAAGACAAATATCGCTATGGAACTTACTGAGAAGGAAGCAAGACGTGCTTCCAAGAGGAAACTTGTAGATGTTCTAACAAGTGTAGCAATAAAACAAAACAAGGGAAACAACTGGGTTTGAAGCGACGTCTTTTAAAACTATTATTTTGAATTTAGTAATTTCATATTTTATGAATAATGTGATGGACTTCAGTTTAATATTCACTTAAATAAATTAACTAGAACAATTCTGTCTTGCTCATGCTGTTTTGTATTCATACTGTTTCTCCGGGTGTTCTGACTTTACACCCGTTTAAAAAGTTCAACTTTTTTCTTTACTTCGTCAGTCAGATGTAGCTAACTCTGAACTTGTTCAACGTAACCGCTCAGGTGGACCAGTGGTCTAGTCTCTGGCTTGTGACCATTCGTCCGAGATGGGTCCGGGTTCTAATCCCGTCAGGCATGGGTGCTGTATTTTATTTTTCTGTTACTGCCCTGACTCCCTCTCTTCCCTGGAAACAGTGGCAACAAATTAAGTAAGAGCGATTACTTATACCTCATCGAGTTGCTCACAGTGGCCGTTAAACCCCAAAGCTAAATATATGCTATATATATATATATATATATTCACTGCTGGCCACCCGAAATGCAACACCCAAAAGGAAGCACCCGATTGGCCTGAAATTCGCAGCATGCGTCGCCCGCGAGAGGACATGCAAACGATTAGCATTGCAGGGCATATGCAAATCATGTGCGCCCGGCATGCCACCGAGAACCACTATAAGAAGGGTACACAGAAGGCGGGGTGTAAGTAGTGGAAGTGTGTTGTGCTGCTGGACCTGCGCATGGGAAGCATCCTGATGCCTCGTCACAGAACACGGCAGTCATTCCAGCACGTTTCGGAGTTCGACAAAGGACGAATAATGGCTTATCGCGACAGCGGTTTATCGTACCGAGACATCGGCGCCCGTGTGGGACGACATCCACCCACAGTAAGGCGAGTATGGATTCGGTGGGTGCAGGAGGGACGGACGGACTGACTTGAGTGATTGCCGCAGCCGCGGCACACCACCAAACGAGAGGACCGGCATGTTGTGCGGCGGGCATTGACGGCTCGCACCGACACATCACGAACTTAAGCGCAGGAATTAGGGTGTGTTGCGCAACAACCTGTGTCAGCACGTACCGTTCGACGTCGTTTGCCGGAGCGGGGACTTGTCGCACGGCGCCCATTGCTCCGATTACCATTGTCGTTACACCACCGGCGAGTGCGGCGGCAGTGGGCCGTTGAACGCCGTACCTGGAATACGGAATGGCACAACGTTGTGCTGCTGGACCTGTGCATGGGAAGACACATTGTGCTGCTCTTATAGACTTTGGAACCATGAATATTCGACTTTATAGGGATATCTTCCCTATAAAGTCGAGCATTCATGGTTCCTGTGGGAAATACATAAAGGTTTGTGTCTCCAACTACTTCAAACCAGCACGCTGTGACTATCATAAATGTTCCTTTTACCGGTCATAGAGGGAAGACAACGTTGTTCTTGCTATTTCCATATCAGAGCACGCCTCGAATCGCTCTCCAAAGCAATTCTGGATTCATCGGTGAAGAATACTGACCAGAATTGATTTTCGGTCCGATTGACGTGAAGTCTCGCACAATTTGCTCTTGTGACGAAAGATAAACGCAACGCAGAGTGCTGGTCTCCTAGCATAAAGTCCTTCTTCGCAAAGCCCTCTCTGCACAGTGGAAGCAGATATCGTTCTTGTAGCAGCAGGGAGGTCAGATTGCAGCTGTCTCTGTGTAGCCATTACATCCTCTTCGCAGTTAATCGGAGATATCGGTCATCCACGGGTGCTTTAGCCCTTGGTCTTCCTCCGCTGTACCTTCGGGAAGCTCATTACTTATTTTAGAATTAGTTCCATGGTCTATGGACCCCAGACGGACTCACGTACAGCCATCTTACAACTTCTACTTAACTTTGGCTTGCCTCTAGTCTTCCGATCGCTCTCCACCTCAGTTCATCTGTTAAATGATGCCTTGCAGCCATTACAACAAATCTGTTCCACAGAAGGACTCACATGCAGCCATCTTGCAACTTCCACCTGACTTTGGCCTGCCTCTAGTCTTCCAATCGCCCTCCACCTAACTTCACCTGTTAAATGATGTTTCGCAAACATTACACCAAATCTGTTCCACAGTCCGTGGACCACAGAAGGACTCACATGCAACCATCTTGCAACTTCCATCTGACTTTGGCCTGCCTCTAGTGTTTCGATCACCCTCCACCTAATTTCATCTGCTAAATGATGTCTCGCAGCCATTACAACAAATCTGTTCCAAGGTCTGTGGACCACAGAAGAACTCGCATGCCGCCGTCTTGCACTTTTCCACCTGACTTTGGCCTGCCTCTAGTCTTACAATCGCCCTCCACCTCACTTCATCTGTTAAAGAATGTCTCTTAAACATTACAACGAATCTGTTCTCACAAGATCTTTTCTTTACACTCAGCAAACGATGCACACTTCCGCAACATCCTCTTTTATGCTGCGGCTTATTTGGATATGCAACCTTATTCATTTGCATGCGATATCCTCAGTCCTAGTTACGTTTTACGTCATATACCAAAGTGTCTTGAATTTTCAACTCTTCTTTCACAGATAATCGCGATTTTTCTGTTTTTCCTTAAATTATGGAAACCAGTGTATTTCTTATATCAACATACAGTAGGTCTCAATCATATAACAATAATCCGTACTAGATATATAGCAGGCTTCAATATCTTTCGCTATATCAACTACCCACCAGAATCTATTCGCAATCTATCTCTGTCTGCACAAACCAGCATTCATATTCAACGTCGTCATTTAATTTGCTGTGACTCCCTGTCAGCTTTGCCAAAATTTACAAGCTGTTCGGGAAGGTATGTAATGTGCCGTTAAGTGAGAATATGTTAACCGTAAATTAAAATGTTTAACGTAATGAAATTTAATTACTTTTTGGTTAAACATTTCCCTGGAAATAACTGAATAAAGTTATTTCAAGCAACGAAATTTAGTTATTTCTTGCTTAAACGTTTAACCAAGAAGTAACTAAGTCAAGTTCTGTGAGAAAATCTTTATCCAAGAAATAAGAAAATGTACATAGAGAAACAACTCAAAAAATTAAAGAAATTTACATAGTAAAACAGCAACTCAAAAAGAAGGTTATGAAGTAGATTGTGGTGGGGAGTTGACGCAAGTCAACTTGCCGCGCCAGCCAGGAGCTGAAAATGCCACAAACAACTGTTTGTCGTGTTCTTAAACGGAAGCTGCAAAGGAAACCCTACAGAGTTCAAATTTTTCACGCTCTGAAGACCGACGACAAAGTGCAGCGCGCTAACTTCGCTGAAACCATGCAGGAAGCCATGGAGGATGACACATTTGCGTCAGGCCTAATTTTCAGTGATGAAGCTACCTTTCATATCAGTGGCAAGGTAAACCACTGCGACACTCGCAATGGGGCACGGAAAAACTTGTTGCTGTGATTGAACATGAGCGTGTCTCACCGAAAGTCAATGTGTTCTGCGCAATTTCCAGTGTGAAGGTCTAAGGACCTTTTTTCTTCATTGAAGATACAGTAACAGGTAACATTTATCTAGATATGATTCAGCAATGGCTACTTCCACAACTGAATGACGATTCTGGAGACTACATCCTACAGCAAGATGTAGCACCCCCTCATTGGAATATTCACGTTCGCCAATTTTTGAACGGAATTCTTCCGAGCCATTCGATTGGTCGTTGTGGAAAAGACGAAAGGGTTTTCTGCAAGTGTCCCCCCAGGTCTCCGGACCTTACTCCTTGTGATTTCTTTTTGTGGGGGTATGTCAAATACCATGTGTATGTGCCACCTTTGCCGAGAACACTGCAAGAACTAAAGATACGCATTTAGCTTGCACTGGTATCAGTGACTATAGACATGCTTCATAATGTATGGCGTATAATGGATTACCGTTTAGATGTTGTCCGCGTGACCCAGGGGAGTCACATAGAACATTTGTAAGGTATAGAAACAAAATTCTAAACTTCCTTTTTTATTGTGTTGATCTCTGTATCTCTGTTCATAAATCAGGTATTGTCATTTGTAATCGGGCAATCATTCTGTATTACCCTGTATAATGAAACGTATATAAGTATACGTATTATTCTTTATATAATATTACTTTTGATACTTTTATAACTCAGCCTGATACTCCTGATACTTTTTATAACACAGCATCAGAAATAAGAAATATTATTCATTCTCATTAGAAATTCTTTACTAATTATGTTTGAGACTCAGCCTGATACTTTTGTTTTCGAAGGACTTCGGTATTATATCTGTTATATACATATTATATCATAATATATCTGAAAACACCGAAACTCTGTGTTACGTTTCATTCTTTAAAATATGAGCACAATAAATCAGAGACTGTCATATTATATTCCAGAATAGTAAATCGAAGACTGTCATATCTGAGAATAATAAATCGGAGAGTGTCATTATATTCGCAAATACTAAATCTGAGACTGTCATCATATCTGTAAATACTAAATCGGAGACAGTCATATGTGAAAATAATAAATCGGAGACTACCATTGTATCCGCAAATACTAAATCGGAAATTGTCATTACATCTCAGGATGCTGAATCGGAGACTGTCATTATATCCATTAATACTAAATTGGAGACTCATATCTGTGAATAGTAAATCGGAGACTCATATCTGAGAATAGGAAATCGGAGACTGTAATATCTGAGAATACTAAATCGGACATATTTGAGAATAGTAAATCGGAGACCAGTTACATCCGTAAATACTAAATCGGAGACTCATATCTGAGAACAGGAAATCGGAGACTGTAATATCTGAGAATACTAAATCGGACATATTTGAGAATTGTAAATCGGAGACTAGTTACATCCGTAAATACTAAATCGGAGACACATATCTGAGAACAGGAAATCGGAGACTGTAATATCTGAGAATACTAAATCGGAAATATCTGAGAATAGTAAATCGGAGATTAGTTACATCCGTAAATACTAAATCGGAGACTGTCTTTACATCTCAGAATAATAAATCGGAAACTGTCATCATATCCATTAATACAAAATCGGAGACTCATATTTGAGAATAGCAAATCGGACACTGTCATATCTGTAAATACTAAATCGGAAACTCATTATATCTCAGAATAGTAAATCGTAGACTGTCTTTATATCTCAGAATAGTAAATCGGAGACTGCAATTACATCCGTAAATACTAAATCGGAGACCGAAATTATATCTGAGAATAGTAAATTGGAGACTGTCATTATATCCGTGAACATTATATTGGAGATATTTTTGTCAAAAGACGTCGTCGTTTTGCCAGAGAATAATAGATCTAAAACATATTTTAGACAAATGATCGTCTTTATTATTAATCAGAATACCATGCTCAAAATTGTTAGGTAAAGTACGCAAACATTACACTTGTAGATAATTAACTAGAAATTTTTGAAAGGAGAGGGAGTCAATACGGAATACGTCGGACTGACGAAACAGTTACGTCAACTAGAATCTAACAATATGTATTACAACATCACAGAGTTCGAGGTCGGAATGTCATTTATAACAGTAAATAACGTGCCACTTGGATTTCAAAGTTGGCGGAAAGCGGGCAAACTCATATCGAAATTCGCTGGTGAGTCGAGCTCGCAATCTAAAGATAAATTGTCCTATTAAGGAGCGCTGAGCGAGATGCAACTGCGATGAAGAGTTCCCGTGAGTTAAACGGGGATTATAAATGACAGCTTTCGTCGGGATTTACACATGAGAACGAACAGCTAGATGTCCTCTGGTGGAGCATGAGTCTTGATAGTCGACAGATTACAGAATCAGGAAAGAATTTTTTAAAGCAGTTGAGTCAGGGGAGTAAGAAGAATGCAGGAAACATACATGTGGAAGACAGTACCTGGAACAGAACAGTGTACACAGTTGGAAGAGGACGAGATGCGAAAGCGATAAAATACGTCCTCATTATATCTGAGGATACTAGATCAGAGATTTCTTTTGCCAAAGGTTATCATCGCTATTCTAAGGCATATTTTGTCAAACAAGGGTTGAGGAGTTTTGTTTATATATCAAAATACTAGATGTCAAGTTGTCTAGCCATAAGATGTCTTATTCTTACTAGGGGATATTAAATATGAGTCATGTTTTTTGTCAAGGGCGTCCTCACTATATTTAAAAATACTGAATCTGAGATTCCTTTATCTGAGAATACCAAGTCTGGCAAACACGTCTTTATATCTGGAAAAAAATCTTTATACACTATCTTCCTTTATCTAAGAATACCAAGTCTGGAAAATATCTGGAAAAAAGTCTTTATACACTATCTTCCTTTATCTGAGAATACCAAGTCTGGAAAACACGTCTTTATATCTGGAAAAAAGTTTTTATACACTATCTTCCTTTATCTGAGAATACCAAGTCTGGAAAACACGTCTTTATATATAAAAAAAGTCTTTATACACTATCTTCCTTTATCTGAGAATACCAAGTTTGGAAAACACGTCTTTATATCTGAAAAAAAGTCTTTATACACTATCTTCCTTTATCTAATAATACCAAGTCTGGAAAACACGCCTTTATATCTGAAAAAAAAAGTCTTTACATATTCCTTTATCTGAGAATACCAGAAAACACCGAATTTATATTTGAAAATACTATGAAAAATATTAATTAGGTTTAACTGGTTGTATACGGTAGTAAGGTCAAGTGATGTGTAACATCACAGCCTCTCCTTGGCAAATGTCAACCCCACTTTCTCCTGGTGCATCCTGTTCCAACTAAAGGGGCTCTGACGACCGCCAATAGCGGTATAACTATACCATCGGGATTAGAGGAAATGCTATCCCACACTCACCAACCCGCTAGGCCAGCGTGGTGAGTTATGGACAAACTCCTCCAAAATGACTCCACAACTTAAATCTTGGCCCTCAGTCTCCGGCAGCTGGAGTGTACCTGGCCAAGGCAGCGGCCAGTGCGACATGAAGGCAGAGGCTGCTAAGAATCCCCGGAGGACCTGACTAGGCTGCCATCTGATGCTGATATTGGCTACGTATAATGGACGCTCCCTATCTTCTGATTCAAAACTCCTTGAATTGGAAGAGGAATTGTAAAGGATCAAGTGGCACACCGTCGGGCTATGTGAGATAAGGAGAAAAGGAGATCTCATTGAACTGAAAAGTAGACATATCTTCTACTATCGTGGGACAGATACTGGAAGAACTAGTGGCGTTGGATTTATAATAAACAAGAAACTGAAGGATAAAGTTGTAGAAGTTGAAAGTTCCTCTGACAGAGCTGCACAACTCGTTATCCAACTCTCGAGAAGATACAAGGCTCAGATTATTCAAACTTATGCACCCACCACAAGTCATCCTGAAGAAGAAATTGAAGAATTTTATAAGGAAATTCGTTATTTAAATAATAAAGGTAAGCAGCACTTAAAGATAATTATGGGAGATTTCAATGCAAAAATAGGGCAACGGCAACAGAATGAAACTTCAGTAGGTAAATTCAGTCACGGCAAAAGAAACCAGCGTGGAAATACTCTCGTAGAGTTTGCAGAGGCAGAAGGGTTTTTCATCTTGAACTCCTTTTTCAAGAAAAAGCCACACAGGAAATGGACGCCGAGACATCCAAATGGGACAAGTGAAATTGATTTTATTATGTATAACAAAAAATTCGTCATAGAAGACTGCAGTGTGCTAAACAAGTTCAACACAGGTAGTGACCATAGATTGGTGAGATGCAAGATGCACATCAACACTAAACTCGAACGTGGCAAGCTCATAAGACATACAAAATGTATTGACATAACCAACCTAAAAAAACACCATAATACCTTCAAGTTGGAACTGAAGAACAGATTCTCGGCTTTAGAAGGCCTAACATCGGAAGAAGTGGATATTTCTGAAATTAACAGAAAAGTAACCAATATCTTATGGAAACCGCAACAAAATTAGCTGGATCTAAGAACAAGTTACATGTAAACAAATTATCAGGAAAAACCAAAATGTTGATGCAAAAAAAAGAGAGATGAGGACAACTAAAGAAGATATGACTTCCAAAGTGGAATATATAGAGCTATGCAAGACAGTGCGAAAAAGTATCACTGAAGACGTAAGGAAATTCAACTGTAAACTAGTGAGGAGAGCAATTAAAAACAACCAAAGCCTAAAGATAGCACAGGGACATCTCACTAAGGGAAGAAAACATATGGCACTGAGAAAAGAAGATGGTTCTTTAACAAGAAATAGAGGCGAAATTTTGACAAGAGTGAAAGATTTCTACTCCAAATTATATGAAAGGGATGATACAATTACTCCAGACATCATGAAAGGTACCAGTACCAGAGTTCTTCCAGTCCTCCCAGCAGAAGTTGCACATGCAATCAAGAACATGAAGCGGGAAAAAGCTCCAGGAGAAGATGGAATTACTGTAGACATCATACAAGAAGCAAGTGGAGAAATCGAAACAGTACTCGCCCAAATTTTCACTCGATGCCTTAATGAAGGGAAGATTCCTGAGGATTGGAACAACGCTACAATGATCCTGCTACATAAAAAAGGTGACATTGAGGATCTCAGGAACTAAAGACCTATCAGCCTCCTATCAGTGGTTTATAAAATCTTCACTAAAGTTCTTTCACACCGCATGAAGGTGACACTGGACATGGCTCAACCGAGAGAACAAGCTGGATTCAGGAGTAGCTACAGCACAATAAATCATATCCACGTACTGAGAGAACTAATTTAAAGAGCGAAGGAATATGAACTTCCATTGTGCATGGCTTTTATCGATTATGAAAAAGCCTTTGATTCGGTGAAACCATCAGCAGTTACAATGGCTCTGAAATCCTGCGGTATTGAAGATGAATACATTAATATTATTAATAACTTCTATGAAAATGGAAGTGCAAAGATTCGGCTGTTTGAAAATACAACACACATAAAAGTTGGAAAGGGAGTGAGACAAGGTGACACCATATCTCCGAAGCTCTTGAATGCCACATTGGAAAATGTCTTTCAATCACTGAACTGGGAAAACAAAGGGATAAAGATTAATGGAGATTATCTAACCCACCTTCGTTTTGCTGATGACATAGTCATTTTTGCAACTACCCCATCAGAGCTGCAGAGTATGATCCAGGAACTTGCTGACAAGAGTAAAGATGTGGGATTAAAAATGAACTTTCAGAAGACAAAAGTGATGTTCAATGCTTTTACAAGAAATGAAGATTTATCGATTGATGGAGAAAAGCTGGAGATAACAGACACGTACGTTTATCTTGGACAGCAGATATCAAGTGAGGGTCGCATTGATGAAGAAATAAATCGGCGTACAAAACTTGCCTGGAGAGCTTTTGGAAGAAACAGCATAATTTTCAAGAGCAATATGCCATTATGTCTTAAAAGAAAAGTGTTTGATGAATGCATCCTTCCAGTGCTTACGTATGGTGCAGAGACGTGGACCTTAACTAAAAGAGACATACAAAGGCTGCAGACAACTCAAAGCAGCATGGAGAGGTGCATGCTTGGTGTAACCAGGAGAGATAAGAAGAGGAACTCGTGGATCCGAAAAATGACAAGAGTGGAAGACATCATGATCAGAGTTAAATCCCTGAAATGGCAATCGGCTGGACATACAGCCAGAAGGACAGACCATCGATGGACAGCTGAAATTTTAGATTGGATTCCAAGGGACAGGAAAAGACCCAGAAGAAGACCACATGAGAGATTGGTGGATGAAATTCGAAAGTATGCAAGAGTGACATGGGGGAGACTGGCACAAGGCAGACCGTTGTGGAAGAAACTTAGGGAGACCTTTATCCAGCAGTGGATTGATAATGGTTGACAATGATGATGATGATGTTACTGTAGTAGGTTAAAGGTTTAAGCTATAGCTGTAGTAACTATAAGCTGTAAGGTTAATGTTTGCTTAATCGCTTAACTACGAACTTGTGAACATAAATATCAAGCACTAGCAACTACACAAAGGCAGGTCCATAAAAACTGTGAGTATTTCTTTTTGAGTTGGCAAGAATGCGAAGGGGAAAATAACTACGCAGTCGACTAACTGAATTAAGGAAGTATATATGGCAACAGTGCGAAGGGGAAAATAACTACGCAGACGACTAACTGAATTAGGGAAGTATCTATGGCAACAGTGCGAAAGGGAAAATAACTACGCAGACGACTAACTGAATTAAGAAAGTATTTATGGCAACAGTGCGAAGGAGAAAATAACTACACAGACGACTAACTGAATTAAGGAAGTATCTATGGCAACAGTGCGAAGGGAAAAATAACTACGCAGACGACAACTGAATTAAGGAAGTATCTACGGCAACAGGGCGAAGGGTAAAATAACTACGCAGACGACAACTGAATTAAGGAAGTATCTACGGCAACAGGGCGAAGGGGAAAATAACTACGCAGACGACTAACTGAATTAAGGAAGTATCTATGGCACCAGTGCGAAGGGAAAAATAACTACCCAGACGACTAACTGAATTAAGGAAGTATATATGGCAACAGTGCGAAGGAGGAAATAATTACACAGACGACTAACTGAATTAAGGAAGTATCTATGGCAACAGTGCGAATGGAAAAATAACTACGCAGACGACAACTGAATTAAGGAAGTATCTATGGCAACAGGGCGAAGGGGAAAATAACTACGCAGACGACAACTGAATTAAGGAAGTATCTATGTCAACAGGGCGAAGGGGAAAATAACTATGCAGACGACTAACTGAATTAAGGAAGTATCTATGGCAACAGTGCGAAGGGGAAAATAACTACGCAGACGACTAACTGAATTAAGGAAGTATCCATGGCAAGAGTGCGAAGCGGGAAATAACTACGCAGACGACTAACTGAATTAAGGAAGTATCTATGGCAACAGTTATTAGCTGTGGCAGACAATTCTGGTTTTGTTGTTGTGCTGTAGCTTGAGGTACATCTTCATTTCGCCATACACCTATGGAGGTGAGTGATTCAGAGTGAAGAACTGAAATGCGTTGTGCGATGAAATTTTGCTCTCGTTTGGGTAAAACGGCTCCTGAAACAGTTGATTTAGTGAAAAAAGCTTACAAAGACAAATGTTAGGGTGAGTCAAAGATTTTTAGATGGCACCATGATTTCAAAAAAGGCCATTTGTCAGCAGAACTCGCTCTTAGGCCTGGTCTACCTGAAAGTGTTGTTACGGAGCGTATTGTTAACACTGTTTGAGCAATCCTGCAAGAAGATCGATGAATCACGTTTGAAGACATAACGGCGCAAACTAATATTTCTAAAAGTCGGCATTTCGCATTCTACGCGATAAATTACTGCTGCATCGTGTGTGTTCCAGATGGGTACCTCATCACCTGACGAGAGAACAATTGTTAGCCAGAGTTCGGGTGTGTCATGAATGGAAACAAATGATTGCAAAGTAACCAAACTTTCTAAACGCAGTAATGACTGTCGACAGGGGCTCTGATCGTCTACTGTGGTCAATGGTATTTGATCACTGATCGTCTACTGCGCAACGTTGTTCATACCACCTCCTTGAATAGACGCCTTTTTAAGTATACCCATTATTTCGACTCACGAACTACCGTTTTTGTCTATGTACCAGTACCGCTAAGTCGTTGTTTCTTTTGAGATGAATGTGGACGAGAGTTGTGTTTCGAAACATCTCTGACAGAGAATCGCTGTGTGCTCTATGTCAGTACGTGAATAATGGAGTGGGTATGATTCACCATCAAACTGTTACTAGTGCCTCTTTCAAGATTACAAGAAGATGGTCAGGTCTCCCAATGACGCTCTGGCTTCACTTCAAGTCCAACGACCTACACTTAACCGTAGTTAGCTTAATTTATTTATAACAGCATGCTTGGTCCGGCGGCAAATTCTTCACTGAAATAAAGAGAATTTTGCTTTGCCGTTTTAGAGCAAAAGCCCCGACATATATACAGGGGGCATAGGAAAGTCAATTTACCCTGGAATAACTTGCGAACGGAGAGAGGTACAGTTATGCAAGTGAGATAACGATATAGTAAAGCGACAACGTTCGATCGAATGCAACCAATAGCAGCGCCTCTAGTGGCGAAATACAGAAGTCAGCCATTGCAAATCAAAAACGAAAAGAGATAGAGCAAAATTTCCCATAACAAAGTTGTAGAGCATCAATTAATTAGTACGAAACGACATTTGTTTCACACGGATAAGATAAATTGTTGCCTGAATTAGATGTCACTGTGTTTAGATGTCCGAAATCGATGCGCGACGATTCGAATCTGCATATTAACATTTCGAATGTAGCCGTATGCAAATGCAGATTCCGACGATGTACCGTACCTACGATATAAAAACCAGTAGCAGGATGTACCCTGATCAGAAGTTTAGGTCCACGTACGCTGTGTGAGAATAGCGAGCTTGGATTTCTGGGGTTACGCAAAAAATCAGGTGTATGCAACAGTGCCTACAAGTCTGCTGGATCTACGTCGTCGTGTTACAGATGCTTGCAATAGTGTGACACCTTCCATGCTGCGGAATGTGCATGCAGAGTTACTTTCACGAATACAAATGTGCATCGTGGGCAATGGCGAACTATTCGAACATACTCGACATTAACTTTTTATCACTGTGCGCCAGTTTTGCTCTTTTGTTTTTGTTTTGTCTGACGTCATCAAACTGTATTGACACAAGTACGCATTTATGCAATAAATTGTATATGTATTTGCTCATACCTATGCCCGTTCCCTTCAAACGTTCACACAAAAGGTCGCGCATCGATTTCTGACATTTTAGGGTATCCAGGCAACAATTTATCTCCTTCATGTAAAACAAGTGTTGTTTTGTACTAATTAATTGATGCTCAACAACTTTGTAATTGGACATTTTGCTCTATCTCTTTTCGTTTTCGATTTGCAATGGCTAACTTCCGCATTTCACCACTAGGGGCGCTGCTATTGGTTGCAATCGATCGGACGTAGTCACTTTACTGTAACCGTTATCTCACTTGCATAACTGTACCTCTCTCCATTCGCAAGTTATTCCAGGCTAAAGGGGCTTTCTTATGCACCCTGTATATTAATATATACTGGCGTGCAAAATTAAGGACGAGATGGTTTTTCGAATGTAACGTCGTGCAGAAGTGCTCCACATCGACTCAAATCATACCATAAGATCCCCAAGATGTAAGAATATGAGACAAGTGAGCAAAACCGTCCAAACAAGGAATCCAAAGGATACAAAGGCACTTTATTGAAAAGGTAGCTTCGAGTACAACTGGACAGAAGACACAAACGTCCATGTGACAGGCGGCTGCAAAGAAAAATCCAGTCTTTAGTAGGGGATATGATCACCCTTGACTGCGTTGCAGGATTTAAAACGTCTATTCATGCTGAGGACGAGATTGTTAAGGAGCTGTTGATGCATCGCTGCCCATTCCTCTTGTAGCGCCAATCGCAGCTGCGGAACCGTTGCTGGCGGTTGGTGACGTGATGCCAAGCGTCTCCCGAGAAAGTCCCACACGTATACGATTGGATTTAGTTCCGGGGACCTTGCGGGCTAATCCATGCGTTGAATATCTTCACTCTCCAACAGCTCTGCGACAGCCACTGTACGATGAGGTGTAGCGTTGTCGTCCATGAAGAGGAACTAAGGACCCACAGCACCTCTAAACAGACGCACGTGAGGCAGTAGAACCTCGGTACGATAGCGGATACCAGTGACAGGAGCTCCTTGGAAAATGTGGAGGTCAGTATGGCTACCAAGCATGATATCGCTTCAAACGAGAACTCCGCCACCTCCAAACCGGTCCCTTTCGATGATGTTGGAGGTGTGATTGCGTGTTCCCTGCTCTCTCCAGATGTGTATACGTCCAGAATCGCTCGTTAGACTAAATAGGCTCTCATCCGTAAAGAGAACTCGACCCCATTGCTGATGTGTCCAGTTCTTGTGTTCCTGGCACCACAGAAACCGCCGTGTCCGATGAGCAGGCGTTAATGGCACACACCGTACTCGTGGTCGTGCAAATAGACCACCTTTGTGCAGCCTTCTGGCCACGGTAAAACGCGATAACGGACGTCCAGTTGTCTGTTGCATGTGCCTTGCGATTTCCCCCGCTATCTGCCGTCTGTCTCTTCTCGTCTGTAGGACAATATACCGGTTGTCCTCCACTGTGGTTGCTCATGGACGACCACTGCTAAACTCTCGGACATCTGTTCCTGTCGTTTGAAATGCTCTCTAAGCTCGTGAAACGATGCTGTGAGCGATCCCAAACTGCTCGTCCACACTAGGTACATTTCGACCTTCTTCCAACTTCCCAATGACGCGACCTCGGGTAAAGTCATCCAGATGTCGTCTACTGGATTGCCAACCTGTTGGCTATATCACACGGTGGCAGCAACTCGACGTCGTTCAAACCGATGTACACCGTGCAATAGCTTTCACCGAATTGCTGAGCGAGAGAGATATTTCCTATCTGAGGTTGAGAGACCCGAACCCTCAGCGCTCTGCGCCTTTTGTCAGGTGAAAAAGAGAAATATTAGATGTTTGGGAACAGATTTCCCTGATAGAATAGTACGAAAGAAAAGTATGGAAATATTAGAGGAGAGGGAGTAGACGATTACCCGTTAAGAAGTGAAGTTGTAAGCTGCCCTACATACTTACCTGTAACAACAAGCTATTTCAAGTGATATTGCTCTCCGCAGAAAAATGCCCGGTACATCTGTGCCACAGAAGAGCACAGGGGGAAAGGAAGGAAAGGACACGGGAGAGGGGAACCTGGAAAAAAAATCATCACACACAGAACATCTTTCCCAGAGAATAATCTTCTTTGAACTCCGGGTAAGACAAAACTGGCTATTTGCTCAGTGTTGCTCGCCAGCCAATGAGAGAAAAGATTTTTCCCATTGGTTTACAGAATTTTTTTACTGGTTTACTTTTGTTGATTCTTGACAGGCATGTCAGATTAACCATAGCTGAGGTGGTGTGATCACAAAGTTACACCGATCGAGGTTTCAGATGCAACATTTTGCTCGGCTCTTAAAAGGGCCTTTTTTTTTTTTTTTTTTTTTTTTTTTTTTGTTTTTTTAATCAAGGAAAAACAACAACAAATTTTAACATGAAAGGCAAGACCAACAATACCTTGTTTTTGTTTTTTTTGTTTTTTTAAGGGCAGAGATATTTAGTACAAAAAAGATAAATCTTTTATGCAACATTTGCTCGGCCCTTAAAAAAGCCCTTTTTTTTTTTTTTTTTTTTTCCTCAGTTTTAATTTAACTAGGTTTCTTCACATGGGTGAAGTATGTTTTCAAAACAGAGTACGGCTCTTAGAGGATCCCACCCCCCCCTTTTTTTTTTTTTTTTTTATTTAACGAGATTAATTCACATGTGTGAAGTAAATTTGCAATCAGAGTAAGGCCCTTAAAAGAGCCTTTTTTTTTTTTTTTTTTTTCACATTTTTTATTTAATAAGGTTTCTTCACCCTCTAAACTCTAGTCCCAATTATTGTTATTTTTTTTTTGCTAGGGTAGCTGTGAATTGGGTTCATTTCTGGAACTTTATTCAAGATAGTTTTTGGCCTTTTATAACTGTCAGTTTCATTGACAGTATAGTTAATGGCCGCTCTGACCAGAGGATTAGGATGAATCTTAGCTTTTTCATAGTATCTATAAGCTAAGTCATACATCGTGTAATGGATGGAATTAATATTTAGCATGCTTCGGATAGCATGGTTTGAAGTTCTTCCATCAAGTCCAACCATATATCGTAGGGTTTTATTTTGAAATGAGGTAATCTTATTTTTCTGCTGTTTGTTGCAGTTACCCCAGATAGGACAGGCATAAGTAATAACAGGGCTGATACAGGCTTTCCATATCAAAGTTTTGTTTTTCCTGCTAAGCCTTTTATTTTTTATTATTGGCTGGAGACTTCCTCTGATCTGAAGAGATTTGGACACAGTTTCTTTAATATGCTTGTTCCAGTTTAGGTTGTGGTCCATAAAAAGTCCTAAGTATTTAACATCATTTACCCAAGGTATTTTTTTTTTATACATTTCTATTTCAAAGTCTGGATTGTGATTGTATTTAATCCTAGAAAATAGAATTGCTTGAGTTTTTTCGGTATTGATTTTAATTTTCCAATCTAAGAAATATTTCTCAAGTTTTTCAACATAATGTTGCAACATGAAAGTTGCTTGATTTTTATTTTTGGAAGTATAAGCGAGTGCAGTGTCATCAGCATGGAGAGCTGTAGTCAGATTCCTGTTATTATAGTTGGGAAAGTCTGACGTAAAGATAGAATACAGCGTTGGTGCGAGTACACTGCCTTGAGGTACACCAGCTTCGATTTTTTTTTTAACGATTTTTTCCCATTGATTTTTACACAGAATGTTCTGTTAGTGAGGTATGATTTGATTATATGTATAATCCAGGGTGGGAAATCATGTGCTATTAGCTTGTAGATAATTGCCTCATGTGGGCATTTGTCGAATGCTTTTGCCACATCCAGAAATATGGCTGCTGTGTGTTCCTTTTTTATAATTCCTTCAGCACATTTTTCAGTTATTCTAGAGAGTTGGTGCACCGTGGAGTGTTTATCTCTAAAACCTCCTTGAGTAAATGGAATTACTGGAAATTCCTCACAGAATTGTTGCATTCTAATAAGAATTATTTTTTTCAAAGATTTTTCCCATGGTTGGGAGCAACGAAATCGGTCTGTGATTTTCAGGAATTGCCGGGTTTTTGCCTGGCTTGGGTAATAGTATTACCTCTGCTGTCTTCCAAATATCAGGGAAATAATTTAGTTTAATGGCACAATTGTATATTTTAGTAAGGGTTTGCACATATTCTTCCGGTAATGTTTTCATAATTTTATTATTTATGCCATCATTGCCTGGTGCCTTTTTATTTTTAAGATTATTAATATGAAACCTAACTTCCCTTTCACTGATGGGTAGTGGTTTTTCAAAATCAGGAGGAACAAAAATTTTTTTTGGCCCTTAAAAGGCCTTTTTTTATTTCTGATCTTTTCAGTTTCTGGCGTTCCGGACCCGCGAGAGGTCGTAGCACCTTTAACTTGTCTATCGGACGTAAAAGAGGCCGTAGCATTTTCTACTTTTGGCTGCTGTTTTCTATGCCTTGTGCTTCTATTTTTTTTTAAAAGAGACTTTCTGTTTGCTTTTAATTGGGGATGTTAATACAGGTTTTTTTTTTACTAGTAAATTCTTCATAGAGTTGTGCACTTTGGGCGATGACTCTAGAATTTTCTACATCCTCCGCGTGTCTAAAATAAGTATTCAGGGCCTTTTTCATTTTAATGGCTACATCAGTGTCAGGGATGTCATTTATTTTAAACTGTTTTTCTAGTGAGTTTGCAAAAATTTCTGCTTTTTCTTCGTCAGTTCTAACTACCGTCCCATCTTCTTTTTGAAGGGGTGGGAGTAATTTGACATTTTTATTTTGCAAGCTCGACGTAAGATTCCATAGAGTCATTTTGTTTTTTTTATCCGAATTTTCAGAGTAGTCAATATGAGCCTCCTCTAATACTTGACCCCATGACCCATTCTCGAATTTTCTGATTTCTCTTTTAATTTGTCTATTTATGCAGCAATAAAGGTCATAGAACGTTTTATTTCTTGTTCTTTGCCACTTGCTTCGGTACCTATTTTTTTCTTTTTATAAGTTCCAAAATTTCTTTGGGTAAATAGTACGGATTTTTTTCTCTTTAGCAGGAGTTTGACATTCTTCCATAATTTTTTTAATGGCGAGGTTAAAGAGTTTAATAGCTGTGTCAGTTTCTTCTTTGCTATTACAGTCTCCAATTACTGGGGGTGGCACTAGTTTAATTTTCCCTTCAAATTGCTTGAAGTTAGTGACCATTTTGGGTGCTACCTTCACAGTTTTGTCAGTATAAAGCTGGAGGTGAACTGGATTGTGGTCAGAGGAGAGTGCCGCCTCAGTATAAATTTCAAAGTAATATTTATTATTCTTCAGGAGTGCAAAATCTAGTATATTGCTAGTTCCTCTGAGCGCCGTTCGTGTGGGTTCAGAAGGCGCCCCCAAGTCAATGTTTTGGTTTAAAAGATATCTGAAAATATTGTTCCCACTCTTATTAGCTCTTGGGCAGTGCCAATAGCGGTGTTTACTATTAAAATCTCCCGCAATGACCGTAGGAATATTTTCCTCGAAAAGCTTATCTAGAGCTTCCCTGGTAATAGTATGTTTGGGATGATTGTATAGTGCCGTAAATTTAATCGGGTTATTTTTTGTTTGAATTATAACCGAGTGCGCTTCCATGCCATCCTCTGTGTTGCATATCGCTTCACTTTGCTCTAGTTTATCTTTCACTGCAATCAAAATTCCCCCACTTTGGGAGGTTTTGTCTTTTCTGTAAACCTTGTAGTTGGGAATTTTGAATTTAATTCTGTCCATTAGCCAGGATTCATTAATTAACGCAATGTCAATTTTTTTGTATTTTAGGTAGGCTAAGAATTCTCTATGCTGCCTTTTGATGCCTTGCGCATTCCAAATTAATATGTTAAGTCCATTTGTTTCAGAGGAAAAAAATTCATCCTCGGTTTTTTTTCATCATTTTTTACTGTTTCAATTTTATTTATATTGCTGTTAATTTCGATAACTTGGTCAGTATTACAATTGATTGCTTCCTTGCTTTTGACCAGTTTGGCAGCTAATTCTGCTATTTGGTTGATAGTCCATTCATCATTTTTTTGTTTTTTATCGGTTTCTCCATTTATTTTTTTTTCCGTAAGTTTCTCACTCGTGGACATTCCTTTAACTTTTTTAATTAATAGGTCAAATTTGCTTTCTTCCTCAGAGAATGAGGGAAAGGTTTCACTAAGAGGGCGTTTTTCTTCTTCAGAGAAGGAGGAAAATGAAAATGAACGGCCCCTAAAATTGCCGTTGTTTTTTTTCCCCCTTTCCTCAGAGAAGGAGGAAAATGAGAATGAACGGCCCCTAAAAATGCCGTTGTTTTTTTTCCCCCTTTCCTCAGAGAAGGAGGAAAATGAGAATGAACGGCCCCTAAATATGCCGTTGTTTTTTTCCCCCCTTCCTCAGAGAAGGAGGAAAATGAAAATGAACGGCCCCTAAATATGCCGTTGTTTTTTTCCCCCCTTCCTCAGAGAAGGAGGAAAATGAACCGCCCTTAAATATGCCGTTGTTTTTTCCCCCTTCCTCAGAGAAAGAGGAAAATGAACGGCCCCTAAATATGCCGTTGTTTTTTTCTTCATCGTTGTTATTAGCATACTGCAATTGAGCCTCTTCATTACAGTTATTTTTTTCTGCCTCTTTAATTTCTTTGCTAAGCCTGCCAGGGAAATATTTTGGTTTTTCCACGGTTGGAGTAACCAGTTTTTTTTGCTTATTCGTAGCATTTTCATCTATATTTTTATCAACATCAACAATTAGTTTCTCTATCACTTTTGTGTTTTGGAATTTTTTTTTGCGATATTTTTTTATTTTTTCTTGGGGCACAGAATTCTGTATCAGGCCCTTAAAAGGGCCTTTTTTTTTTTTCTCGCCTAGATATTTGTCAACATCGGCAATCAATTTCTCTGTCACATTTGTGTTTTGGAAATTTTTGCGATGTTTTTCAATCCTTTCTTTTAGCACAGAGTTCTGTACATTGCTTTTAGGGACAACTCTTTTTTTTCTCTGTGTAATAAATTAATATTACGCAGGTATTTATTTGTGTCATTTTTCATTAATTCTGTGTCATTTACAGCATTCTTTATTTTTGAGCTTAACTTATGCTCATAAGATGACTGAGGTTGTTCCTTTTTTTTTTCAACACTTTTTGTGTTTTGTATTTGCACAGGTATTTTTTTGAAAAAAGTACTCGGCCCCAAAAAGGGCCTTTTTTTTTTTTTTTTTTTCATTGCAAAAGCCTGACGCCGAAGCCGTCTCAGGTCTGTTTTCTATAAAACCTTCCTCTTGGGTACACCGCCCGTGTGCTTTATACCCTTCCGACACCCCCTACGTCAAGCTGCATATATGCGCATGCCCTACCGTACCGGATCCTAGTCTATCTCCTGAGTGGTCTGTCGGTCCGTTCTGCCTGCTCGTTCTGCTGTTATGCTAATTTCTCCTCTTCGTCCTTAATTTTTGCACACCAGTGTAGATTGAAATAAAAGCCAAGTTTCTTTAAAACAACGTTTTAAACAGTATAATGAATTAGCTTTATTTTCTTTCCGCTAAGCTAATTAATATGAATGATTCTCTTCCTACCAGCTAGCTAATGATATACTTGTACTAAGCTTCAAAATAGTGAATTCAAAAAAAGGTTGTTGTTACTAGTTAATTACGAAAAAGAATAAAGTCTTAACGCTGGTTATTTATGGTAAAAAAACTAATGTTATAAACCTAACAGCCAGACAGAGGTCTGACAAAAACTATGAATTGAGAAAGACTAACTTACGGTAACTTCTTTATTATAAGACTCTTGGTCAACTAAAGCACATACACAACTTGTTTTACAATAATGAAGAATCTCTCCTCAAAAGAACACAATCTCTCCTCGTATTACAATCGCTTTCCGTAAACAACAACGCTCTCTCATAACAACAACAAAAGCTCTCTCTAAGTCTCGATGAACGCGCCTATATACTAGCTACCACCACGTCATGACTTACACTCATTGCCAGATCTCATTCATCGGGTGAAATAATATTTCGTTCAGTAGGAAGATAATTTACATAGTAAAATAAAATAACCAGAGATAGTAAAATCAAAAGGAAAGTGAATATAGAGTATACGTTACAACAGGTAATATAAAGTTCAAATGTAGTTAACGATTTTCATTCAAATGTAGCAGAATAATTATTTGCTCTTTCTAAACAATCCAGACAAAGAGGACACGAGAAATAGAGGCTATTTATAGAAAGGTCCACCGGGGAACATAGTGTCCGGTTGGGCCAATCCGTCCCTGACTGCAGATGAAACATGAGTCCACTATTTCGAGCTCCTCACGAAGCACGCAACGAGTGTCTGGAAACACACAGGCTCGCCTCCTCCGCAAAAAGTTCGCCAAATCAAATCAGCTGGGAAGGTGGTGATAATTTTCTATGGTCATAAAGGTGTAATTTACCAGCATGCCATTCCTACACAAATTACTGTCAATGTTGAGTATTGCATTTCAGTCTTGAAGCGTCTGCGACAACTCATATCGATTAAGTGACCCGAACTGGTGGGCAAATGGACCCTACACCATGATAACACCCGCCCACATGTGGCTGCTTGTGTTCAACAGTTTCTCACGAAATGCAGTATAGAAATCATGCCACATCTTGCCTACAGGCCTGATCTCGTCCCGTTCGATTTCTGGTTGTTTCCAACAATGAAGGAGAAGCTACGAGGCGAAACTTTCAACACCGGTTCTGACGTTATTCAAGCTGTACAGGGGTCGCTAAAGCAGCTTCCACAAAGTGTCTTCGCCACATGCTTTGAAAATTGGACTGAACGATGAGACCATCCGAGGTAAGATACTTTAACAAAGAATAAACATATATTTTGCTGTACATATATTTCTTCATTTCGTGTGCTTTTAAAAATCTCAGTATTTATTTAATGGCTTTTGTAGAAATCACTAATTACTAAGTTAATGAATCAGCTGAAACAACTTACATGCATGCACTTTTATTCTCGTCAATGGCACTTCAGAAGAGGTTGATCACATGCGAATTTTTTGGCTTCAATTCATATAGCATACACAATGCATGCGTTTCTAATAAGACTTCATATCAAACTGGATTTCTTACAAGTAAGTATATCAAATTCTGTTACCAGAATACACGAGTCGCTTCCATAATCTTCCTCTATCAAAATACACACTTAACAAACAAGTCGTCCTCGCAAATGCACTTCTACTACATTTTGTGTTGGCTTTACATTGGCCTCTGACCCACTGTCAGTGCTTACGAACTTAGAAAGCTCTTCCGGGAAAATAATACGTCCTTAAGCCAGAAAACATTTAACGTGAAGAAACGAAATCTACATAAGAACACAAAAACTCAAAAGGAAAGTTTAAAGTAAAGATATATTACACAACCGAATCTGAGTATTCGGTTGCATTGTTCGTGTTCGTCTGTATAGCAACCACGCCGTTTACTATTATTATTATTATTATTATTACAATTTTTTAATGTTACAGCAAAAGTAACTTTTCGAATTTTTATTTGTTCTGCGTCTTGATTGAGTGCCGCGTGAGACACAGGAGCAAATTTGAAAAACGATGCTAAACAATAATAAAACAATGGAGAGAGTGTCATGGTAGTCTTTGTAAATAATTTATACTTGCATCTTTCTCATCCCAAGATTTTTGTGGGTGTGAAATAAAACGAGTGATTCCAGATTATACTCGTACACTTCTTTACGTACAACGCATTACAACACTTTTGTCAGATTTAGCATCAGGTTCTCCCACGACCACAGAGAGCCACAATCCGGTACATACTAAGTGGAATTAAATCATAACAACGAACAATAAGGTTTACTAATTCTTGGCATTGAGTAGTACTTAGGTAGGTGGATTAATGAATGTTATTGTCGTAAAACCAATGAAAGAAGATATGTGAGTCATAAAAGTAAATATTTACTAAGCTATGGCTGCGGCAATAGTAAGTATTTCGACTGTTTAGATTTTCCAAAACAATATTTATTAGTATTAGGATACGTAAATTTCGCAAAAAAAAAAAAAAAATTAAAATAAAACATTTTGCATTTATTCGCAAAAACTGAAGACACACACACACACACAAAAAATTGTTTTTCAAAGTTTACCTAGAATGTTTTTCAAAATTTACTTACTGGTAGGCTAAATACCTAAATATTTAGTTAAAAGCTAACGACATTGTAGTAGTCTCTATATTCTCTTCCTTTAGCCTTTGCCTTCTGTCAGTAATAACGATGTTGTACATATTGAAATATCTCTCAGCATGCACGCTGTTAACAGAGTTATGGAGGCTTTCTATAGCTGAGTTTGAATAGTTTAGGGAGCAGCATTTTGTTGTTTTTAAAATCTGTATGACATCAACAGGAGTCTCTTGGTTGACCACTGTAAGTAGCTGTCTGTGAAAATAATTGTATCCATCGATGAGCTCATCCCGTGTCATGTCTTTAAAAAATGGTATTTTAGAGAAGCTTTCCAATAATAAATTTGTGCAAATTTTGAAGATGACAATCCGATATTTGGCGTAAATGTGACAAGCATGGTAAGTCAGATAATATCCGAAAACTTGAAAATTTTCATCGTTCTGGAGCGGGACGCGAATCCGCGTCTCCCAGGAAACGCCCGGGTATGCTAACCACTACACCACACATAACGAGCAAGTTTCAAGTTTCCGATCAATTTGAATATAACCATCACAGGATTCGCTAGTCGAAGCAACCGGCATTCATGTTTAGCGAATGTGGAGGTTAAGAATCTTATCCCGTGTTTGCCCGGAGAAGCAGATAAATCATGAAAGAAATACGGGATTACGCCATATGATACAAATTTTGAAGATGGCAATCCGATTCACATTCTCATTCACATCTTGATTCGCAGATTGCCTCGTTATACTAAAAAAGGGCCAGTGGAAGAGCCAGGTCGGCTTACTTTGTGGCATTTTATTGTTTTACTTTCTCATTTTATTTTTTTCTTCCCCAACTTCTCAAGTGAAGATAAAATGGAATCGGATTGTTATCTTCAAAATCTGTATTATATGGCGTAATCGCGTATTTCTTTCATTCTTTCATTTCTTTCATAATAAATTTGTGTTTAAAGATCACAGATATCATATACAAGAAGCTAGATCGGACACCCTTGAGGCGTGACAACGTAGGCGCCATTTTCAGCGGGTCATCGCTCTCCATTTAAGCAAAAGTACTTTGCATTAAGTCAAAGGAATATGAGTTTGGTACTGTGATTTGTTATTTATATTAGTATTCTAAGCAGTTAGTACACATTTAACGGGGGAAGTCATACAATTTAAGTGAAAAAACAATAATATTCCACAGCGCAAACTACAAAGCCAAGGCTCTTGCAAAATATTGCAGTATTTCAGATTCGGTCAGGGCTTAAATTCAATAGAAACGGCATTCTGTCATGTGCTGTATAAGAAAAAAAATCACACTATTTTTTATTTGTTGAGACATAATATAATTTTGAGATTTTTTGTTACTGAATGCTTAACATTCAATGCGTCCTTTGGTTGCATGCTTGTCCTAATAAATAACTTAAAATGTTAAAAACTGAAATTTCTTTAGTGAATAACAAAGTATCGAAATCTTTAATAAAATTAATATTTTTGAGCAAAATTATAAACAAACTAGAATGGCACAGGTAACCGCTAGCAAGGAAAACGATTAACATCATTTCAACTTTCCTATGTAAAGTATGTGGAAGCCATTATTTTTCGGGTTTAAATCAATAGTTTTCTAGATTTAATAGCAACTTATTGATATCAAATGTATCGCTTGATTTTTCATTATTTTAAATATTTGCCTCATTGCAGTCGTAAAAATGTTTTCCAGTTATTTTCAGTATTTTTTTTGATTGGAGGTTTAACGACCACCGTGAGCAACTCAATGGGCTATAAGCAGTCGCCCGTCCCTAATTAAGGGCCACTGGTTCCAGGGAAGGGATAGAGCCAGGGTCGTAAGACAAACACAACATCCATGCCTCACCGGGATTCGAACCGGGACCCCGTCCGTACGAATGATCAGACGCCATCGCTTAAACACTGCGCCACCGGGGCGACTTTCAGTATTTGCATACAATACCAATTTTAAATTTATCTTGCGAACTAATGCCTTCCCAGATACATTCCTTTAACATTGGAATAAAGACAAATAAGTAAGCGCAATTATATTTTCGTCTCTTAGAGTACGATTTATATGCGAGCAAGTTTTTACCACGATTTACGCAATAACGAAGTCCAAATTACCCTTCTTAATATGCCCCACTCCAACATCTTGACCCGCTCAATGTGGCTCCACGGTTGTCAAAGCGCAAGCGTATGCTCAACAAAGCAGACAGCCAATCTAGTCCCTTATATGATATCTGTGTTAAAGATAATGTGGGTGAGGTCGCGGTTACAGATGGACAAAATAGTCTGCCAATATGCTGGTAGGCTTCATTTGTTGCATTGGATGTCATGTGGAGAGTCAATTTGCCTTTCTAGACGAACATTACAAAATTTGCACATCGCGATATTTGTATCGCTTAAACACAAACCCTCGTGGTCAAACTCTTTCACTTTATCAACTAATTCCTTCTTAGGGCGGCCCATATTGATATACGTATATCAAACGGATCGTTAGCGTTGTAATTTGTAGTCTACTAACGAAATGCTGCTGCCCCGGTGGTGCAGTGGTCTAAGCGATGGCCTCTGATCATTCATCCGAACGGGGTCCGGGTTCGAATCCCGGTGAGGCATGGATGGTGTGTTTGTCTTACGGCACTGGCTCTCTCTCTTCCCTGGAACCAGTGACCCTAAATTAGGGACGGGCGACTGCTTATAGCCCATTGAGTTGCTCACGGTGGTCGTTAAACCCCCAATCAAAAAAAAAAAAAAAAAAAACGAAATGCAAAAACAAACATGTGCTCATTCGTATTCTTTCAAGCCCAGCCAGCTAGTGCGACTGAGCGGCGCTGGCTGACTCGCCGAGAGGGAAAGATGCGTGGCCTGGGGTTTCCCGGGTAACGAACGCTGAGTAGGACACACACGGCGCAAATGCTTGGCAAATTTCGCATTTGTTTGCATCAGATTTCGTAAATACGAAAATTACGTATCCCTAATTATTATCATTATTGTATATTATTCAAATTTAGACGAACGTAAGAAGCGACCCTCACACCGATGAAATATGATGTATTGGGTTGGCGAAAAAGTAATTGCGTTTTTTCCTGTGTGAATGAAAGGCGAATTTTGAAAGGGAAACGAAAACGTTAGTCAACAACATAATGTCCATTTTTTTCGATGACCTTTTGCTATCTCGCAGGTAAGTTCATGATTCCGCACTCAAAAAAGTTTGGGGGGGGGGGGGGGACAGTTCCAAGAATGATTTGATAGCCTCATCAGCAGCGAAGATTTTACCATTCAAGGCGTTTTGCAACGAACAAAACAAATGGCAGTCTATGGTGCCAGGTCTGGCGAATATGATGGATGTGGTAACACATCCCATCCAAGCTGCAACAATTTTTGACGAGTGACCAAACTTGTAGGTAGTCTTCCGTTATCACGGTGAAACACAACACCTTTGCAATTCACCAATTCTGGACGCTTCTGTTTGACTGCATCACTTAATTTATCCAGCTGATGACAGTACACGTCCGAATTAATGATTTGGTTCCTCAGAAGCAATTCAAAATACACAATACCTTTGAAATCCAACCAGACTGACAGCATACCCTTCCTTCAGTGCATATCTGCTTTTGAAGTGCTTCGAGAAGGTTCATCACGCTTGCTCCACGATCTTTTTCGTTCGACATTGTTGTAGATGATCCATTTTTTATCGCCTGTTATCATACGATTCAAAAATGAATCGTTTTCTTTACGTTTCAACAGCTAATCACAGATGTCAACGCGCTTAGTGAGATGAATTGCTTTGAGCTCTTGTGGTACCCACATATCGATCTTTACTAACGTATCCCAGTTGCTTTAAATAGTTTTCAACGCTCGATTTCGATATGTTCAGATCTCAGCAATATCTCGTGTCTTTAAACGCCGATTGGATTCGATCAATGCCTTTATTTTATCGTCATTAACTTCGGTTGGTCTTCTTGAGTGTGGTGCATCTTTCACATCAAAATCTCCGGACAGAAACTTCGCAAACCAATTCTGACACAGCTGTAGTTTTAAAGGCATCTTCACCATACACATCACATAACTTTTTATGAGCTTGCACAGCGTCTTTTTCTTTTTGGAAGTAATACAGTAAAATATTAAGAAAATGTTCCTTTTGATTGTCCATTTTGAAATCGAAGCCAAACAAATACGTACTTGTTAATGAAATAGTGCACTTTCTGTTCCTAAAACAAAACGGAACTGTCAGCTGTCACGTTACATAATGAACTTGAGATTTCAAATGACGTTAGTTACATTTCAAGACAAGGTCGCCATCTATGTGTGAACAAGTTAATAAAATCACGCAGTGCATTGATTACGATACTCTTTCCAACATATCAGAAATCATTACTCAGGTTATGAGGATAATGACTGTGCTCACGTGTCCTGACATTTGACCCCATTTCGATGATATTCAACAGAACCGATTCAGTATACCTCAGGAATAACATACTAAAGTTTTGTCGCAATAGAAGCATTTTTACATAAGTTATTATGCATATGGGTAATGGAATGGATCCCGCTCCTATCTCCTGATCTTTGACCCCATTTCGCCCATTTTCAATAGGGTTCGTCCCCAGGTGGTCACCTACCACATATTATAATTTCATCGAAATCGAACCATCTTTACGCGAGTTATGGAGCTGACAGACAGACGGACAAAGCTGGAGCATATACGCTTCTTCAACCTACGGTTGGAAAGCTTAAAAAACGTAATGACTTTTTGGCCAACCCAATAGCTACAAAATTCCATCTGCGCTTGCGCAAGCTAAATCTGATCTCAAGACATTAAGGAAAGTTGGATCGGAAGAGTCTGTTATTGAGGGGGATAGATAACTTTTGGACTAGTACAGGGGTGGAGAACCTACGACCTTTTGAGTGAATCAAAATTTGTAGAACAAATTCTTTTATTTTTAGCACGTCTTTTGTAAAAAAGATCGTGCTTCTGTTATCGGTTTGTCCGTCCGTCCGTTCGTCCGCCTGTACCCACGGTATCTCTGCAGCTATTAGTCCGATTTGAAAAATTCTTTTTGCATTTAGAAGCTTGAAATATGCAAATCATGATCCTTTATTTATTTATTTTTTTTACGATGTACAATTTCGCCGGTAGAGGGCGTAAATGCAGATGATGTTGAATTCAAAAATACGTTTTATTCCACATATTTGCTTCTAAACATCCGATTGCAAATTTTTTTTTATCTTTCGATTCCATTTATGTCGAAGAGTATTTTAGATATAGTTACTTTTTCAAATTATGCATAAATTTTCCGCTAGGGGGCGTAAAAATAAATTACATTTTCCCGAATAACTCTTCTTCTAAAACTCCGATTTGAAAAATATTTTCTTCAGTAGATACATCTCCTGAAGGAAAATCTTTTACATATATTTTCAAATTTTTGGTAAAGAATACTTCGGCCACCAGGGGGCGTAAGTGTTAATTTTTGCTTCTGATGTATTTGCCATCAAGTCTGAGCTTCTAAAATATCGATTCAAAAATTTCTTTCGTGGACTGATGCCACTCATAGTGATAAAAAATTTCGGAATATGTTCTTCTTAAAATATTCCACAATTTCTCCGCCAGGGGGCGTAGATGTACATCTTATTTTTGTCAATATCTCTACTTCTAGGAGTCCGATTTGAAAAATTCCTTCTTTGTTGGACAGTGTTTTCCGTGTGACATGTTTTTCATATAATTTCAAAATTTTCAAGTAATTCATAGACTTTCCGTTAGGGGGCGTAAATGTAAATTACGTTTCCCCTTATATCTCTGCTCTAAATCTCCGATTTGAAAAATTCTTTCTGCACCGCATACAGCTCCTGATGGAAAATCGTTAGCACATATTTTCTAATTTTTGTAAGAAATGGTTTGGCCACCAGGTGGCGTAAGTCTTAATTTCCGCTTCTGTTGTATTTGCAGCAAAATATGAGCTTCTAAAATCTCGACTGAAAAAAAAAGTCGTTTTTCGACCGATACTACTCATATCGACAAACCTTTTAGGAAACTTTTCTTCTTGAAAAAATGCATGGTTTCTACGCCAGGGGCGTAGACGTATATCTTATTTTTGTGAATATCTCAACTTCTAAGAGTCTGATTTGAAAAATTTCTTCTTTGTTGGATAGTGCTTCCGATGCGAAATGCTTTTCCTATAAATTCAAAATTTTCAAGTAAATCATAGACTTTCCGCTAGGGGGCACAAAGGTAAATTGCATTTTCGGCGTTATTTCTGCTCCGAAAGCTCTGATTTGAAAAATTCTTCCTGTATCGCATTCGAGACCTGATGGAAAATATTTTTCACATAATTTCTAATGCTTGGTAAAGAATGGTTTAGCCACCAGGGGTCATAAGTGTTAATTTCTGCTTCTGAAGTATTTGTTCCAAAATCTGGGCTGCTGAAATCTCGACTAATTTTTTTCTTGGACCAATACCGCTTATATGGATAACCCTTTTGTGAATACTTTCTTCCTAAAATAATGCATGGTTTTTCCACCAGGGTAACGTAAAGTCACATCTTATTTTTGTCGATATCTCTGTTTCTAAGAGTTCGTAAGCGCACGATTCCGTTTACAGCAATATCTGAGGGATTAAAGACCCGATTCAAAAACTTCTCTCTTCCGTCAGATACTATTGTTTTCCATACCGGTTCCATTGACTTTGAATAGCTTTGATAAATTTAATTTGCGTCAGAACGGATTCAAAAGACGTGCTTATTACACCCGAAAATTCGGTGTCATCTTTCTCGTTTTTAATTATTTTGTTCGTCTTTTAATGTTTTTTATTTTAATCTTAAAATGACCGTATTTAAAATACGAAAGAGTAAAAGAAGATTTAACGAAATAGTGCTCTCCTACTGACCGGTACAATTAATACATTAGTAAGTCATAAGGGCTATTTTGACACTTGCAACGCTCATGATTTCGTTCTCTGGCTCCTAAAAAACTACAGATGGAATTGATTGAGCTCTCAGAAGACGGCATTTTAAAGTCCTTATTTGACGCTAAGAAAGATCGAGGTAAAATATGGAAAAATGTAATAGAATACACACGCCTTCGGGAACATGCACGAAAAATGCTTTCTTGCTTTTCATCCACTTACTATTGCGAATCTACATTCTTCTACCTAACCCAAATCAAGATGTTTTTAAGGTTACAAATGATGATACCGAGTTAGAGGATCAGCTAAAAGGGGAAACCTCCATGTTGCAACCAAATATTCAAATGCTTTTCAACAAAAGCAGTCACAACAAACTCATTAAGAGGTTAGTTAACTAACATTTTTTCCTTTTTATAGAGTTAGTTTGTACATTGTAAGACTTTTGCAAAATAATGTACATTTCCAAGTATATCTAATGGAAGTTTCTCGAATGCGGCCTTATTAGATTACAGCTAGCTTAATGTGGCTTTCCAATATGTAAACGTTTCCCACCTCTGGTCTAGGATGCCTATAGGTTACACCCCATTTTATTATACATCATTTTAAAGCTCTCGTCAATAGCAGATAACCTTGCTCCATGTGGGGGAGAGTAGAGAAAAAGCCAAATTTCGCTACGATGCATTCTTTACATAACATCAAAATGCAGTTTTTGTAGTGGCTTTTGTCAGATTTAGCATCAGGTTCTCTTAAGGCTGTCTTTGAATGAGTGCTATGGTTCCGCTTCTGCGATAGAAGGCGCCAAAAATCGCTCCATCGCTCCTTTTACGTCTTGAGGGAATGTCCCAGAAGTTGGCGTCACCGAATCACTGCAGACCTCGCCATATTTAGAATGGAAGCGGTCTATCGTTGGTTCCACAATGAAAGGACAAAATACGCGCTGTTACGTTTTAACCAATAACGTTGTTTGGGGTGGAGCTTAGTAGGTAGGCGGAGTTTCTATAGCTCAAGTTCAGGGGTTCAATGCTAATGTACACATTTTCTCTTTGAAAAAATGAACGTACAGTAGGATTTAAGATGATTTATGGGAGACAAGCTTCCAGTCTCACTTTTGCCCCTATTCATTGATTTCTATTTCACCCAAATAATTAGAAAAATCAGGCAGAAATAAGAGATTTCGTTGCTCCCAGACAAAATTACTGCTATGCTAACTTATCGCGCCTTCTAGCACCAAATTGGAATGCTTCCGAGTTAGATAAATTGAATTAAAATAAAAAATTCTAACTATTTTTTCGGAATAATAATTGTGGCACATATTAGCTATAGGTCGTTTTTATTTCTGCTCAAAATTTCAAACACTACGAAGTAATAGTCTTCGAGAAAATGTGTACAAAAGAATTTACATTTAAGATATAGGATAGAATTTCTCTTACACTCATTCAAAGACAGCCTTAATTTACTCAAATTACAATGAGATATTGTTATGTTTATGTAAAACGTGGTGAAATAATGTTCGGCGATAGTTTAGTAAAATATATTGTCGAGTGACAATGGAATTAATTACTGTTGCTTCACTTCACGGGACAGCATACGGCACGATCAGATTTCAACAGTGGCTTTCACAATGATTCACCGTTACCCATTTTTGTTACATCGAAATTTTTTACTTGGGTGCTCAATAATGTCTGGAAAGATGAGTATCAAAGGAAGTATATAATTCGGTGATCTTAAAATGAATTGAGATATTCTAAAAATGGAAGCTGTATTTGGTTATAAGTTACAGTCTAGAATAAAAAAAGCACTCAAGGTTTTTAACAGAATGTAATCTTGCTATTAGACTTTGGAAATAAAAATGCTGCCTTTTTAATTTTTCCCTAGATGAGTAAGATTTTATGCATCATTTATTCAGCTTACTAGCGTGCTGCGTTTATTCTTTTCGGATGTTTGGTTTTTAATACTTAGATTAATATGTGGTTTTTCCAGTGGAATTACGTTGTAGGTAATAGAAGTCTGCTTATTGATGGATAAGAGTGTGCAAGTCAAGATCTCGTAAATCCCTTCAGTAGATTTTTTCCGTCGGAAGATAGGGATGCTTCGGGAATGAGTCGTTGAAAAAGTTTCCGAGGGCTTGCTTCTAAATGAAGCTAGATTACGCCGAGACACCGCCATTCCCCAGGTCCGAGTCTTCTAGCATCCCTCAAACCCATCACCATTGCAGCTCCATCCCCAACACAATCATTCTTTCTTATGCTCCCCGCTATGCTTACATTGAGCCCTCCTGTCCGGAGAGAAATCTTCGCAGAGCTCCGTCTTAGAGAGGGAAGCAGAATAACGAGATTTCAACAGCTGTCTTTCAGAAGAGAAATTTCGGCCACCCAGGAAGTAAATCTGTTCCCCACGAAATGGCCAACTTTGCTGCCAGAGGGAATATAAGCGAAGGAAAAAAAATGATGCGTTCAAGAAAAATCTCAGGAGATTTCCAAAGCCATGCTCTCTAGCAGTGAGTTGTTACGCTTGGTATCAGCGTGGATACAGAAAAGAGAGGTCGGGGGAGGGGCAAAACATGACAAAAAATATAAGTCGGTGAGAGAGGCAAATATCAGAAAATGAAAAAAAAATGGAGATATAGACAGACAGACAGAGTCAAATGAGAGGTGTGATGTCACTGAAGACTCCGGCATTTTTCTTTTTTTTTACTACAGTTACACAAACCTCCAATGCTTTGCAATATTCCAGAATCATGTGCGATAATCTAGGAATTCTAACCAACTACAAGGTGTTTCCAAAGGGCATGTGTTCCTCTCCAAAGCTTGGGAACGTGTTCTAGTGCAGTGGTGCGCAACCTTTTTATGGTTGGGAACCCACTGTAGAATTATTTTATTATGGAGACCCCATGTCACCATGTAAATAAAACAAGGGGTTAAAAATTGTAATTATATATGCATTTTCAAAAGACATTTATTTTATATTCACCACTATTAGTTACATTTATTAATGAAAATTTTTAAAATATTTCATTTAACTAGAAATAATATGTAAGAAATATTGAAACAAAAAATAAACAATTAGTGGGAGGAAAAAGACTACGCAACCTTTATAATGCTATTACTGGCATATTTTCACTGTATTCCATGTAACCACTTCAGAAAACTTGAAAATTTTCAATATGTGCCAATAATAGCATTAAAATGCCGACCATGTATGTATGAAAAATTATTTCTTCGGGGAAATTCGTTTCCCAATTGTACACTGAAGAGCAATTGAATTAGAGACAGCTGGCGTTATGAAAATGTGGCGCTGTGGGCGGCACTGTAAACGGAAACGACATGACGTATGCAGCGATCCGACAATATAAGGAGTTATGCGACGGGAATCAGTAAGAGTCGGACGCAGTATGGGTAAGACGATGGATCTAAGCGCATTTGATTGTGAGAAAATTGTCGGGGCCCAACGAATGGGTCACTCCATCTCGGAAGTCGTGCTCGCACTGGGATTTTCACGACCCAATGTGTCACGGGTGCACCGTGAATACATCGAATCTGGTAAAACCATCCCTGTAAGGGCCAACTGCCGCCGTGGACAACAGCGTGTGGATGAGCGGGGTCATCGTCGGCTAGCTCGCATTGTAACAGCGGATAGACGGGCCACAGTGCAAGCAATCACTCGGCAATTTAACGCTGGTGCACAAAAACGTGTAAGCAGCCACACCATCCAGAACCATCTTCTCGCTATGGGGTACAGAAGCCATCGTCCCACGAGAGTACTTCTGCTGACCGCACATCCCAGGGTGCAATGATTAGCATGGGAGCGGGAACATCGCCTCTGGACCCTAGACATGTGGAAAAATGTTGCCTGTACTGATGAGTCGAGATTAACGTTGGTACATGCGGATGGCAGGATACGAGTACGGCGCAAACCACAAGAAGCGATGTATCCTTCTTGCCAGCAAGGTACTCTTCAAGCTGGTGGGGTGGCATTCTTGTCTGGGGACTGTTTACGTGGACTGAAATGGGACCCCTGGTACGTGTGACATCGTTCCTCACAGGTCAACGTTACCGGGATATCCTGGACAACCATTTGCTCCAGTTTGTGCGTCTTCAACATCCCACTGGTGACCTCATCCTGTAAGAAGACAATGCAGCTCCCGAATTGTATCCGAATGGTTGGATGAACACTCCACCGACGTGACTTCGCTTCCTTGGCCAGCTAGGTCACCTGACCTCAATCCCATCGAGAGAGATGTTCGACCCTCCATGAAATCTTCGTGAACTGTGGGAGCTTGTTGAGGGGTTGTGGATCCGTATGGCTTCCCAACGCTTCCGGTGTCTTGTCGAGTCCATGGCGAGACGAGTCGCCGCCGTCATAAGGGCGAAAGGTAGTGCTACACGTTACTAGACAGGTATCTCTAATTCAATTGCTCTTCGGTGCATATGACGTACTTTCATCACTGGAATTTGTGACCTACATCTGACCCTGGATGTGAGAAAAAGGTCGTGAGACACAACGGTGGGGTAGGAATACCTTCTACTAGTGTAAATCTGAAGGTTCTCAGATATCTACGCTCAGTTGCTTGGAATTTCCTTGACCTGGGTAGTGTAATGGCTAGATGTTCGACCTGAAATCGGGAGGTCCGGGTTTGATTCCAGCTCCAGGGCGATGAAAATCTTCAAGTTTGTTGAAGGAAGTGGTTTCATGGAATACAGTGAAAATATGCCAATAATAGCATTACAATGCCTACCGTGTGTTTCCGAAGAATTATTTCTTCAAGGAAATTCGTTTCTCAATTGTAAACACAACCTTTGTTTGACAGTCCTAATGTGAAATTTGAGCTTGAATCTTGGGAATTATGCTCTCCACACTTGAAGTCGCCACTCAGCGCAGGACGTACTGCGTTTTTGCTGATGCGAACAAGTCCCCTCTCCACCGAGACAGTCCGCGAAAGTATTTGAGATAGCTCAGAATTACAAAGATAGCATATTATCTAATTCTAATCGTATTCTTTTAATATCCACTCTATTTTCTATAAAATAAAGAGGAAGAAATGGCGACCTCTTAATAAACCCTGGCGACCCCAAAAAGGGCCCCGACTTAAAGGTTGCGCATCCCTATTCTAGTGCACCTTGTGATGAAACAAGTTCTTTAGAATACCGGACCAGAAAAACAAAACAAAAAACTTTCCTTCCTAATTATAGCACATATTGAGAGTATGAGGTAGAAAGCCAATGTCCTATAAAGTCAATTTTTATTTGTTATTAAGGCACTCTGATCAACGAGAAGAATTACGTAAATCTACATCAGATTACGCCTCCATAAGCATCAATACATGCCTGCCAGCGACCACGTTTCAACAGGACAATGCTTGCTCGCACGTGGCACGCATCGTGCAACAACTCTTCACGGCCCACCAGGTGCCACCGCTGCCGTGGCCCGCCTGTTCTCCCGATATGTCGCCCATCGAACACGTCTGGTCGCTGATCGGCAACCGAGTGGCCCGGCAAGCACCACCCTCGGCTACGCCTGATGAACTGTGGCAACGTGTGGAAGCAGCCTGGACCGACATACCCCAAGCCCACATCCAAAGCTTCTTTCGTTCGATGCCGCGGCGTGTAGCGGCCGTTATTGCCAGCCATGGGAGCCACACGAACTATTGATGTCTGCGTGTTCCGCAAGTTGCACGGGCCTGTAAGCTCAATCGTTTCATCTTTGTATCTGTTGTTATGTGTCCAGTAAATCTGGCTTTGCTGTCTCGTGTCCTTTTTGGTGTTGCATTTTGGGCGGCCAGCAGTGTATAAACGTGGCCATTTAACTGAACCTCCTACTCGATTGAAAACCTGGAACGCTCTATACGTTTACATTAGTGACTCATGAAAAAGAGATGAAAATGAACTCGTGACGTCATTCAGTGTTAGCGTCTTCCTCGTGAGGGAGATGAGATGAGCTCGTGACGTCACCCCATATTTGCGGAGAAGGCTGGTCAAAACTTCATCATATCCGTATTCATGTCTTCATATTCATAATTACTTCGAATGTCTTTTTCCGAATTTTGTCTTTTAGGGGCATTCTTCACCTATAAAGGCTTTTGTGCTGTAAACCCAGCAATCAATCAGCGAGCTGAGGAAATTAAATACTAATATCTATTATGTTTGACAAGTAGCCTATTAATTTTGAATTCTATTAATTTCCTGTCAGGTTTGTAAGAGGGAAGCTAATCGACATTTATAATTGTCGTTGTTAGAAGACCATCTCGAACGTTTCATACTTTTGTCTTTAGCTTGTTCTGATATCAAAGAAGAAATTATTTCATTCGTGGATACCGGAATGAACCGAATGCTGCAGAAATATGTTAAATTTAAGCTTTAGAATGTCTCCTAATTTGAATGCCTAGTCTTGATTATATTTCCTGATTTTCACTATTTTTAGGTTTCATTCACCGCTTTTACTTGAAAAATACAAATGTCAACCAAATTGCTTTCTTACTCTTTATTTCACAATTAGCATAATACCCTCGATTTACTGCACGCTATTTCCTTGTCGATGATGACCTTTACGTTAAGAAAGTTCCTTCTCTACGCTCTTGCTGAATTAGAGCTGACGTTATCTGTAGCTCAATTTCCCATATGCTAATACTGGGCCAGTGATGCTAATATTTGAATATTACCGTGCAATTCTACAGAACTGCAGTATTATTAATCCGACGAATCTGCACCGGCAAATCGTTCGTCAGAGAACGTTGTTTCTCGCATTTCCCTTTCGTCTGAGTGTTTCACAACTAACATAACTAAGTGTCTAACTGTTAGCGCGAAAGATTTTTCACTCGGAGCATTCAGAAAATTTTTGTTGACATTACGACAAAAAAAGAACAAAGAAAACCCCAGAAAAACTAAATATATGTATGTAAAATGTATAAGTACTGTACACACACACATACACTACATTGAAAAAAGTCACCGGACACCCCTTCAAAAGCAAATGAACGGATCCACTCCGTTGTTAAGATGCGCGGTACAGCTGCAAACTGTATAAAAACAAGTCTGCTGCTGACCGCGATCGTATCGCACTGTGAGATTAAGTGAAAATGTCGCGGCGGGAGAGAACTGACTTTGAGAAAGGAAAGATTGTTGGGTGTTATATTAGTGTGTTGTCCATAAGAGAAACCGAAAGGCCTTTAAACATACCCAAGTCAACTGTTTTGGATGTACTGAATAAGTGGAAGACACATGGCGTGCCTCAAGCAGCAAAACGTACCAACAGACGAAAGAAAATCAGTGATAGAGGACGTCGAAGTCTCAGGAGAGTCGTTACTGCTAATCGACGGAGTACTGCACAAGACCTCAGTGTACAGGTGAGTAAAAATGCTGGAAACTCGGTATACAAGTATACACGTACCATTCGCAGAGAACTTAATTCCATGGGTTACCGTGGTCGTGTGTCTGATCATAAGCCTTTCATATCCACTCGGAATGCTGCTCGTCGTTTAGCATGGTGTAAAGAACCTTTTTCGTTAACTGTAGATCAATGGAAACGAGTCCTATTTACTGATGAATCCAGATACACGATTCATCAGTCTGATGGCAGTGTGTGGGTATGGCGGCAGCCGGAGGAACGCTATTTACCACAGTGTACTGTTCCTACGGTCAAGTTTGAAGCTGGCAGTGTACTCGTGTGGGGGTGTTTTTCATGGTATGGTCCCGGCTCATTGGTTATCGTGGACAAACCTGTTAACCAGTACGTCTACTTTGATAATCTGGACAATCATGCCCTACCAACTCTGTGGCAATACTATGTTGGTACCGGCAGGATAATTAACCGAACCATAAAGCAAGAACTTTTATGGCATGGTTTGACGATAATTCCGTATCGTGTGTGGACTGGCTAGCACAGAGCCCTGATCTTAATCCCATAGAGCACCTACGGGATGAATTAGAGCGCCGCATAAGAAGTTTGGAACCAAGGCCTACTACTAAGCGATAGTTAGTGGTAACATTATGTACTAAATGGAAGCGCATACCTAACACTGTGTTCCAAAACCTTGTCGAAAGCATGTCTCGAAGGGTCAATGCATGCATTAAGGCCAAAGGTGGACTGACACAATATGTCAATAAATGCTATGTTGTGTTTCTGTTCTAGGTGCCCGGTGACCTTTGTCAATATAGAGTATATTACATAGGTTTATAAAATAAATCTAAAAGTAACCGATGCCCACATTTACAAGACTTCAAATGAAGGCCACATCAAATAAGAAATTGATAGATATGTAAAGCTTGGCTGGAGTGGATTTGAAGAAACAGCCCAATTTTCAATGGCAATTTACTATTATGCCTTAAAAGAAATACGTTGAATCAATGCATCCTTCCAGTTGTTACTTATGGATCAGACATATCAACTTTAACTAAAAAACACATATGAAGGCCGAGGGCAATTCAAAGAAGCTCGGAGAGATATGTGCTAGGTGAAACCCAGAAAGGTAGGTAAATCAGGAAAAATGAAAACGTAGTGTGGATGACATCATGGTTAAAGTAAAGACACTCAAGTAACAACGGGCTGGACACGTTGCTAGAAGAACTGACCACCGTTGCACAGCTAAAATACTAGACTAGATGCTAAGGAATAGGAAAAGACCCAGTAGAAGACCACAAGGGTGATGGATGGATGGATGAAATTTGAAGTATGCTGGAGTGACATGAAAACATTTCAAAAGACAGCTTTGGAAGACTTGGGGATACCTTCATCCAGCAGTGGTTTGAGAATCGTTGATGATATACACTATATTGACAAAAGTCACCGAACGCTTGGAAGAGAAACACAACATAGCATTTATTGACATACTGTGTCGATCCACCTTTGGCCTTAATGCATGCACTGACCCTTCGAGACATGCTATCGACAAGGTTTTGGAACACAGTGTTAGGTACGAGCTTCCATTCAGTACATAATGCTGCCGCTAACTGTTGCTCAGAGGTAGGCCTTAGTTCCAATCTTCTTATGCGGCGCTCTAATTCATCCCATAGGTGCTCTATGGGATTAAGATCAGTGCTCTGTGCTGGCCAGTCCACACACCATACGGAATTATCGCCAAACCAGGACGTAACAGCACTTGCTTTATGGCTCGGTGCATTATCCTGTTGGTACCAACAAGGCTCGGTCCCATATTATTGCCACGGAATCGGTAGGGCATAATAGTCCAGAATAACGAGGTAGACGTGCCTGTTAACAGGTTTGTCCACGATAACCAATAAACCGGGGCCATACCACGAAAAACACCACCACCCGGGTACACTGCCAGCTCAAAACTTGACAGTATGAACAGTACACTGTGGTAAATACCGTTCTCCCGGCTACCGCCATATCCACACACGGCCATCAGACTAATTGATCGTGTATCTGGATTCATCAGTCCATAGGATCCGTTTCCATTGATCTACGGTCCACGATAAATGTTCTTTACACCATGCTAAATAACGCGTAGCATTCCGAGTGGAGATGAAAGGCTTATGAGCAGCCACATGACCACGGTAACCCATGGAATGCAGTTCTCTGCGAATGGTACGTGTACATACCGAGGTTCCAGCATTTTTATTCACATGTACACTGAGGTCTTGTGCAGTACTCTGTCGATTAGCTGCAACGACTCTCCTGAGGCTTCGACATCCTTTATCACTGATTTTCTTTGGTCTGTCGGTATGTTTTGCTGCTTTAGGCACGCCATGTGTCTTCCACTTATTCAGTACATCCAAAACAATTGACTTGGGTATGTTTAAACGCCTCTCGGTTTCTCTTATGAACAACCCACTGATATAACACCCAACAATCTTTCCTTTCTCGAAGCCTGTTCTCTCCCGCCGTTACATTTTCACTCAACTTCACAGTTCGATATGATTGAGGTCAGGTGCAATCTTGTTTTTATACCGTTTGCAGCGGTACCGCGCATCTTAACAACTCAGGGGATCCATTCTTTTGCTTTTGAAGGGGTGTCGGGTGACTTTTGTCAATATAGTGTATATCATGATTATCATTATCATCAACTGTTGTTAATCCACTGTTGTAGTGATTGCATAAATCATTAATTGTTTGGGAGTTTGTTAATCTTTCATGCAAAAGAGTCATTCACGAATGATCATTCAAACGAATGACCAGTCACTTTCCAGGTTTGCACTGTGTAAATCATTCGTTGCAGGGATCTCGTGTTAACGAACAACGTGATTTCAAGGTCACAGCTGTTTTGGGAAGGTGCCCAAAAGAGCGGGAGATTTGGCTCGTGGCGAACGATTGGAACACGCGACTCAGATGAATGGTATTCATGTATGATTCCCATTCTTAAGTTTCACCATTATTTCGTAACTGACTGCTGATTGCTCACTCACATGACTGTTGAAATTTATTAATTCTAGACATTACTTTTGCTACTGGGAATTTGTTTCCGAACTCATGCAAGCGGAAGAAAGAAACGCTGCGCCTTCAGGGTGTGTAGCAATAACGGCGGGTTGAGTGATCATTTACAGCTGGGAGAACGAGTCAATCACCATTCATGGTGAAGAGTCATTAGTTGTGAACGAATCGTTCACTAATGGCACATAACTACACTTCTGAATTAAGGTCTCCCGAAGCATCTTTCACAAGTCTGTATCCAGAGTCATTCTCTTCCATGTGTCGCACTTCTCCCTTCTTGGGAATTTAATTCGATCATACAATGAAACGAAGAATATTGAAGTGCATTGATAGCCAACAACTTTCAATTATTAAAGCTGAAATCAACGCGCCGGGATATAATTTACAAGTTTGAACCCGACTGGGATCGGGCCATTAGTTAGGGTTAGAGTCTGGTCGAGTTTACTGAATTAAGATCAGTGCACATCTCTGCCTAAGATGCTCATGGTTGGGAAGATATAGTTAATCCTTTCTACAATAGGCACACAGATACATTTTCTTTACTTTTCGTGTGACGTATGTTACTAATTTCACTTTACGTTTTTGAGTTTCCGTTCGTACGTAATTTACATTACTTCTCTATTAAATTGTCGTTCTTAACGACACGTCACTCTCTCGAATATCCTTGCTCTTTTTGGCAGCGACTGACAGTGAGTCGAAGGTAAATAAAAAGTCACGTCTAAAGTAAAGAGTGAGTAGTATTGAAGTACAACGAAAAATTATTTATTGATTGAATTTAGACAGCGTGCCACATTGTAAAAATGTGACTAAGTTTTGCGGTTTTAAACGGTTAACAAGGTTGTCATCATCTTATATGTAAAACACAAAACATCTGTTTGTCTAAAGCAGCAAAAACTGTTGAACGCCGAACTGTAGCATCGTGAAATTTGCATAGCTTATTAATACTGGAATTTCTAGGTCAACGCAACTATTTTAAGATCTCTACGTTGTTCGGTTCGCGAGTTATGAATTAGTTAATCAGCTAATCAATAAAGTCAGCGTCGTTTGCTACGTCATCGTTATCCTGGTCCAAATCTGAAAGCCAGTGACTGCATTCATCGCCGCGGCACATCCACTGGTGTTTCTATTCCTTGAGAACTGTGCATAAAAAATGCATAACCAATCTTTGCGAAATCTTAACGAAACGGGCTGAAAGTTTTATCAACACCATGAATTGGTAACAAGACGAGTCTGTCAAAATTTCACCGGAATCCGGTCAAAACGTTTTGAAATAGGCATGGAATTTTTAATTCATCGGCAAACAGAAATATATATGCAGAAACGGTTAATAAAATTTTGACGGCTAATTTAAATACTTATTTACCGATTGAGGCGAAATTTGGAGGTCATGTTCCTATTAACGATTTATGGGGTTCATTAAAATTCCAGCCAGTTTCATAAAATATTCGGAAAAATACGTTTTTAGCTTTTTTATCCCCGAGATTCGCCCCTCAAAGACGTCTGAAACTGAAACTAAAAGCACGTGATGCATTTGATCGTCGATAACAAATTGTTAACGAATTTTGTTCAGTCAGTGTTCTAATGCTGTGTAGCCTGGACGCGTGTTAAATAATTCGTAACGCTTTTGGTCCGTTTGTTTCTACCGATTCCATACATTTTTTACATTTGGTTGCTTTAATTGTCGACAAATATTTGTGACAGCAATGTACGGCCAAATGCTGAAATAATCACACTATGAATAAATAATTTGTAATGACCGAATTTGTGAAATCAGCTTTTTTCTTTCTTGCAAGCATACATTTTTTCCCGATTTTTTCGGTGACATATAAGGGAATATGAAATTAATAAGCCGAAATCCCGGGCAAAGCCGGGTAGTAAAGCTAGTTAGACCGTAAAAGTAACAGTCCTATGCCGCATTATTTGCAGAAAATAAATGTGTAGGAACAATTTGGCACCGTAATTCTTAGTTTCATGCCGTATTATTTACAGAAAAAAATGTTAAGTAACCGTCAAGCACCGTAATTCTTACAGTTGTATGCCGCATTATTTACAGAAAATAACTGTAAAGGAACAGTCATGAACCGTAAATCTTAGTTTTGTAAACATCAATATGTCTTCCTTCCCCGTACTTTCTACAAGTCGGGGGCCGTGCTCGATAAGATACTTACCCCGTCCCCCCCCAAAGCCCTAGTTTCAAAAACTAATTAATATTTTTTGTTAATTTCATAACAATGATTCTGTTACAATTGAAGGTAGATGATATAAAATTCAGGACAAAATTTATCAGTAAACTTTTGATACTGTATTTTAAAATCTCGCCCATGGGCTTTAAAGAAATTTTTCATCGATTCCTCCTCTACAATTAAGTGGTATATAATTATGCCAAAGCACAATTGAAGTCTTAGCTTTGCTATTGAAAATCTATTCCAACCTATTAAAAGTTCATCTCAATGCATTAGCTCTAAGTAGTAGCTTCTTCCTTTAGTTTTTTATTTATAGCTTTTACTTTTAAAATTGCTTCTTCAACACTACGATATTCAACCTTGATCACGTGGCTCCAAATATAATATATAAAAAAAAAAGAAAGAACACACACAATATAAAACATGAAGAACTTAGCCGTTGTAAATCATTCAAACTGATATTTTTTTTTGTAAAACTGGTTACAGATCATTTTTGAGAAACAAAGTATGATGCTTTGAAAAAAGCAAAATAAACGAAAAATGAGGAATAGCTATCCTATCTATGAGGATTAACGACGAAATTAGACGCCTGCGCCACATTAATAACAATAAAATATATCTTCGCTCCTACTTTCCTTGGAGGAAGTATTTCGACTGAAGATCAGAGATACGTCCAGATATAGTTCCAGTCGCTTAATCCAGTCGTTTACAGTTCCAGTCGCTTAATCCAGTCGTTTACAGTTCCAGTCGCTTAATCGATGTGTGTCGTTGCAGACGCTTCAAGATTGTAACGTAATACTCAGCATTGACAGTAATTTGTGGAGGCACGGCATGCTGGTAGACTACACCTTTATGATCAAAGAAAATTATCACCACTTTCCCAGCCGATTTGGTTTGGCGGACTTGTTTTCGGAGGAGGCGAGCCTGTGTGCTTCCAGACACCCGTTGCACGCTTCGTGTGGGGGCCGAAATAGTGGACCCATGTTTCATCGGCAGTAATTACTGTGTTTAGAAAGTTTGGATGCTTTCCAATCATTTGTTTCCACTCGCGACACACCTGAACTCTGGCTAACAATTGTTCTCACGTCAGGTGATGAGGTACCCATCTGGAATACACACGATGCAGCAGTAATTTATCGCGTAGAATGCGAAATGCCGACGTTTTAGAAATATTAGTTTACGCCGTTATGTCTTCAAACATGATTCATCGGTCTTCTTGCAGGATTGCTCAAACAGTGTTAGCAATACGTTCCGTAACAACACTTTCAGGTCGATCAGGCCTAGGAGCGAGTTCTGCCGACAAACGCCCTTTTCTGAAATCATGGTGCCATCGAAAAATCATTGACACACCCAAACACTTATCTTTGTAAGCTTTTGTTCATTAAATTAACTGTTTCTGGATCCGTTTTACCCAAACGTTAGCAAAATTTTATCGCACAATGCATTGCACTTCTTAACTCTCAATCACTCACCTTCGTAGCTGTATGGCAAAATGCAGACGTTCCTTAAACAACTACGCAATAACAAAACCAGTATCGTCTGCCACGGCTAATAACTGTTGCCATAGATTCTTCCTTAATTCAGTTAGTCGTCTGCGTAGTGATTTTCCCCCTTCGCACTGTTGCCAACTCAAAAAAAGTACTCTCAGTTTTTATGGAACGGCCTTTGTTGTTATTCAAAGAGGTATTGTGTTTGGAGAGCTGTAAGTCAACAACCAGGAATAAACAAGTCCTTTGTTAGTTCCTTTGCTTACAAAGCGATCAATGAGACCGTTGGTGGTCGTTTAAGTGTTGTGTTAAGTATTTAGAAAGTTTCCAGGGGCGGAATTTGCCGCTGGGACAGTTTCCTGTGGACCACTCGGGAAATGACGCATTTTCATGTAATATTTTATTATGTTTTTTTTTAACGAACGAATAATTATATTTACTACGTATGGATAACAATCGGTAATTTGTACTTTTTATCTGTCTGAAAAGTTTTTCCCTAAAAAAAAAAAAAAAAGCGTTTCTTCTACCTATAATATTTGGGCGTTTGCTCTGAAATGATTTAGCAAAATTCTCTGCATTTATGCTAGAAAGTTGTAGCGTCGGCCCGGTGGCTTTTGATCATCCGTCCGAGATGGGTCAGGGTTCGAATCCCGATGAGGCATCGATGTGTTTGTCTTTGGGCACTGGCTCTCTCCCTTCCCTGGAACCAGTTGCCCTGAAGTAGGGACGGGCGACTGCTTATAGCCCACTGAGTTTCTCACGGTGGTCCTTAAACCTCCAATAAAAAAAAATAATAATAAATTTGGTCACCAGGGGGCATAAGTGTTAATTTCTGCTTCTGATGCATTTGCAGCAAAACCTGAGCTCTTGAAAACTCAATTCAAAAAGTTTTTTCCTGGACCGATTCCGCTCACATCGAAAAACCTTTTGAGAATACTATCTTCTTAAAATAATGCATAGTTTTTCCGCCAGGTGGCCTAGATGCGTATCTTATTTTTGTCGATATCTCTGCTTCTAAGACTTAGATTTGAAAATTTTTTTCTTTGTTGTAGAACCTTTCCGGTGGAAAATGTTTCTCATATAATTTCAAATATTTCTTAACGCACAAACCTGCAACCAGAGACCGTAAGTTCACGATTCCGTTTAGAGCCATATATGTGGGATTAAAAATCCGTTTGAAGAACTTCTTTCTTCGGTCAGATTCTGTTGTTTTTCATACCGGTTCCATTGAATTTGAATAGCTTTGATAAATTTAATTCGCATCAGAACGTATTCAAAAAGACATTCTTATTACACCTGAAAATTCGGCGTCATCTGTCTTGTTCTCGTCTAGATTCAGGAATGCATCGGCGGTGTTTGAGACGTAATACATTCATTACACTAATATGCAAGGTTTTGTTGTTTTGAAATGAATAGGTGCATCTGAATGGATTTCTTGCGCAGATTCCGAAAATGACCTTCAAAATTCCGTATCACGTCAAGTTTTTTCACAAATGACGGAAATGTGAAAATTAAAAAAAACGTTATTTTTAATGACATTGTTATATGGCAACGTTTGTAACGTGTGGAAATGTTCTCTGGAGGGGCGGAATGATTGTTTAAGCAAAAGATAAACATAAATATATAGCTGATAATGGAAATGCAACAGTTTTATCTGTATGACGTCACGATTTGCGTCACCCACAAAGGCAGAACATGAGATAATGTTTTCTTGGCACGGCAGTATGACTCATACCTCACGCCACTGCTCCCTTCTTTCTATTGGTCACATGGGGCGCCATTCGGGGCAGATAGTGTTACACTAGTCAGTGCAAAGAAGGGACTGGTCCCGTTCGGTTGTTTCTTTGTGGCGCGTGCAATGTTTTCACGTTTTAAATCATCCAGACATATTTTAAATCATCCAGACATATTTTGCTACATATGTGGCGGTTATACGACAGGAAAAAAACAGAGGCAAAATATTACACCTTTCGTGAAAAATGCTTATTTTCAATACTTCAGCATTAAACTAGCAGATCAGGACAAAGTTTGGTCCCCTCACAATGTGTGCCGTGCATGTGTGGAGGGGTTGAAGAACTGGAAAAGTGGAAAAAGGGCATCGATGCCGTTTGGTGTACCCATGGTGTGGCGTGAGCAAAAATCAGAGTGACGACTGCTACTTCTGCACAGTGAATATCGTGGGCCATACCAGAACCAGTAAGCGTAACATTGTGTATCCCAATATCCCATCAACCATAAGACCAGTGCACCATAGTGAATCCATCCCTGTGCCATCCCCGTCCAATATCAAGCCCCCAACAGACACCGATTCAGACGGTGATACAAGTGATGAGATGTACCAACCGGACAGCATAGAGGATGAAACCCCAGTGCCATTTACCCAGCATGAACTGAATGATTTGGTTCGTGATCAAAATTTACCTAAAGACGCAGCAGAGCTTTTAGGATCACGACTTCAGGGAAAGGATTTACTATGTCCTAATACGAGATTCTCCTGGTACAGACACCGAGAAGCAGAATTGGTTCCATTTTTTGCAGAAGAAGGCGGTTTGGTATATTGTCGAGACATTCCGGCAATCATGAAATACTTCAACATTAATTACAATTCAGGACAGTGGAGGTTGTTCATAGATGCCAGCAAATCCAGTTTAAAAGGTGTTTTATTACACAATACTAACATCCATCCATCCATTGCAGTAGCACATTATGTGACTTTGAAAGAGACATACGAGAACCTTAAATTACTGCTGGAAAGTGTGCAGTACAAGTTTCATGAATGGTCTTTGTGCGGGGATTTCAAGGTGATTGGAATATTGCTCGGCCAACAAGCAGGCTACATCAAATTTCCTTGCTTTTTGTGTGAATGGGACTCCAGAGCAAGGACGGAACATTGGGTTCGGCAGCAGTGGCCAGTCAGAAGTACATTCACACCTGGCGAAAAAAACATTGTTTCACTTCCACTGGTTGATCCCTCGAAAATACTGTTGCCACCTTTACACAACAAACTTGGCTTAATGAAGCAATTCGTGACAGTTTTAAGCAGGGACAGTAAATGCTTTCAGTATCTTGGTGGTAAGTTTCCATCAATCACGTCTGAAAAAATTAAAGCTGGCATTTTCATAGGCCCTCAAATACGAAAATTAATGGCAGACAACATATTCGAGGAAACCATGAGCGAGTGCGAATTGCGAGCATGGACTGCATTCAGAAATGTGGTACACAACTTTTTGGGGAACACGAAGACTTCAAATTACACCACTTTAGTCGAGGACATGCTGGAATCCTATAAACTGCTTGGTTGCAACATGAGCGTCAAAGTTCACTTTCTTCATGCTCATCTAAATTACTTTCCTAACAATCTTGGTGATTTTTCGGAAGAACATGGCGAGCGCTTCCATCAGGATATTAAAGTGATGGAAAAAAGATACCAAGAAAAGTGGACTGTACATATGATGGCCGATGATGTTGAACAGAGACTGTACGGACGCACACCGAGGACAATCCAAAAAGAGGAAGTTTGAAGGGGGGCCAAGTGGCGAATGTTAAGTATGTTTGCTTTTGAATATGTATTTATGTTTATATATTCCTTAAACAATCATTCCGCCTCTCCAGAGAACATTTTCACACGTTACAAACGTTGCCATATAGCAATGTCATTAAAAAATAACAGTTTTTTAAATTTTCACATTTCCGTCATTTGTGAAAATACCTGACATGAGACGGAATTTTGAAGGTCATTTTCGGAATTTGCGCAAAAATTCCATTCAGATACACCTATTCATTTGAAAACAACAGAAAACAGTTGAAAAATTGCAGATCCGTGTTTTCCAACGAAGTTGTGAATACTGGCTACGTACGTTGGTATTCCATGCTCGGTGGGAAAATTTGAAAATTTGGATCGATGACAATCTCCGTCTGTGCTTGCTGTTCAGGCTTAATTTGTGCAATTGAAGTGGAAGGTTGTGGCTCTTGAGTAGAACTCGGGTGAAACGCATGCTGGCGCGCTGACTTTTGACGCTCCCTGTATTCCCGTGATCTTCGGTTAATGACTTAGGTTGATATTCTTTTCGGACTCCTCTAGCTGTTTCTTTAACTTTATTCGGTTCTTTTAGTAATGTTTCCTGGATTTTCGCGGTATTTCTAAATTTTCGTCACCAATTTTTTTTATCTAAAACTAAATAAATTTTAAATCCACTTTATTTCGTTTTATCACATACATCCGTTAGCTCTGACCTTCAGCTATGGAATGCGGGGCTGAGGTCTTCGATATCATTATCTATTTGCTAGTTAGCAACCTTAAAAAAACGTGCAGCGAAACAAAATCATGCGAAATTTAGCTTAATTTTCTAATGCTACTGTATCGAAGAGTTAAGTGGTGGAGGGTTGAAACTTTTGTTATAAATGGTACTCTATAAACTATACAGGGTGCATAGGAAAGTCCCTTTAGCCTGAAATAACTTGCGAACAGAGAGAGATACGGTTATGCAAGTTAGATAACGGTATAGTAAAGCGACTACGCCCGATCGAATACAACCGATAGCAGCGTCCCTAGTGGCGAAATGCGGAAGTTAGCCATTGCAAATCGAAAACGAAAAGAGATAGAGCAAAATTTCCAATTACTAAAGTTGTAGAGTATTAATTAACTAGTACAAAACGACATTTGTTTTACACGGATATGATAAATTGTCGCCTGAATACCCTAAAATGTCCGAAATCGATGCGCGACGATTCGAATCTGCATATTCACATTTCGCAGATGTAGCCCTATGCAGATGCAGATTGTGACGTTGTACCGTACCTACGATATAAAAACCAGTAGGAGGATGTACCCTGATCAGAAGTTTAGTTCTACGTACGCTGTGTGAGAATGGCGAGCTTCACTCACTCCCAATATTGCGAGATGGTGCTTATTTACGGCGAATGCCAAAGAAACGCGGCGCTAGCTGCACGGGAACATGCCGTTCGTTTTCCAGCTGGGCCACATCCAAGTGCGGTTACCATCGCAAGTGTAGTGAGACGGCTCAGGGAGACAGGAAGCACCAAAAGTCGTTCTCGTTTGGCAGACCAGTGGGTGCAGGTATGCTTATAATGGTACAGGATATTTTGGCATATGCACTAGCCCATCCACAAAGCAGTACAAGAGATATCAGCAGGGCGAGTGGCTTAACACGGGGCCGTGTATGGCAAATACTGCATGCTCAAGGTGCACATCCCTATCGTGTCACTCCGCAGTAAGAACTGTTACCACGGGACTATGAGCGTCGATTTGATTGGTGCAACTGGGCGTTGATTATTCTTGAAGGTGACTCAGACTTTTTATCCAACATTCTTTGGTCGGACGAGGCAGTGTTCCACCGTACCAGATTACTAAACAGACACAACGCCCACTACTGGGCGATTTAAAATCCCTCGTGGGGACAATCCACCAGACATCAAGTGCGTTGGTCCATTAACGTGTGGTGCGGTATTTGGAAGAACCGCTTAGTGTGTATTTCCTCATACCTATGCCTGTTCCCTTCAAACGTTCACACAAAAGGTCGCGCATCGATTTCGGACATTTTAGGATATTCAGGCGATAATTTATCTTATCCGTGTCAAACAAATGTTGTTTTGTACTAATTAATCAATGCTCTACAACTTTGTAATTGGAAATTTTGTTCTATCTCTTTTCGTTTTCGATTTGCTATGGCTAACTTCCGCATTTCGCCACTAGGGGCGCTGCTATTGGTTGCATTCGATCGGGCGTAGTCACTTTACTATACCGTTATCTCACTTCCACAACTATACCTTTCCCCGTTCGCAAGTTATTTCAGGCTAAAGGGACTTTCCTATGCACCCTGTATAATGATGTATTATTTATTACTGTACGATTATTAGTTTCGAATATATAAGCATTCAGATTGTGACATGTTTCTGTTGTATTCATGCTCCCGATGTTACCCTTTACCCAGCGCGGGGAAAGACGCGGTTCTACATCAAAAGTTGTCTGGTACAACATCCTATTTTGAGCGTGGTTTGATGCTAAATTCAATCGCGAGCGGATTTAAAAAGAAATATTTTACCATAAAATTGTTGCTAAAATTCGATCGTGACTGAATTTGTTTTAAAATACATGTTTCTACAGTTCTCTTTCATCCGGGTTCCAACTGAATTTTTTTTTCATGGGGAAATTTATCAGGTGTTCCCCTGAAGGTGCGTGTTTTCTTTTTTTGTAATGGACCACAAGACTGAAATTTTTGGCCTAGTTTGGCTGTCCAGCAGTGGATTGATAATCCGCCCCTATAAATGAATGTTATTTCGGCCAATAATATAGAAAACAAACAACCTTTAGACATTTAAAACATTATATCCATTTGTATTAACATTTGCTACACCATTATACATGAAGATAAATACATATTATACACGAATCATCATCATCACCATTGTCAACCATTATCAATCCACTGCTGGACGAAGGTCTCCCCAAGTTTCTTCCACAACGGTCTGTCTTGTGCCAGTCTCCTCCAGGTTACTCCCGCATGCGTTCGAATTTCATTTACCCTACCCATCTCCCATGTGGTCTTCTTCTGGACGAATACACACTCTTATATAAACTTTGAATACAAAAAATCACGTATAACTAAAAAAAAAAAAAATCACGTATTTTACATTGCTTTACTCTGCTACTATGCACGAACCATTCTTCTTCTTACTTCGTCTGCTGATGCCACATTAAGTAAACTATTGCTAGCGTTTTGCGGTTGCATTTCTGACGTCACGTACATTAAACATGTAGCAGTAAACCCAGCAGGTTAGCAATTAAGTCCGAGTTCCAAAACTATTAATTTAAATAGACAAAGTCACCGCTCTTTCCACGTTTTTCTTTAATTAACACACAGCAACCGAAAAATTGTTTTGATACTGCTGGGATCGAACCCCAGATCTCTCGATAACTAGCCATGTGCGTTCGCCTTACGCTACGGTACTAACAACCCACGGCGCTATGTGTGTTCATCTGTCAGCATCTGATATCCCAAATCCGTAGGGATGGCTACCCTAGATCGCTCGGTAACTAGCCGAGGCGAACGCACTGGGGTAGTTATCGAGAGATCTGGGTTTCGATCCCAGCGGTTTCGAAGTAAAATTTTTTGGTTGCTGTGTGTTAAATAAAGGAAAACGTGGAAAGAGCGATGACTTTGTCTATTTTTACATTGTCTCCACGTATTTTGAAGATTTTCACCATTTCTCTCACCCTATGGATTTATTAGCTATAATTTAATAGCTTGTGTCGTTAAGCCCCATCAGATGGAGATGTCTCCGTTGATGAGCCCATCACAACAGATTTGTGAAGTCAGGTGATGACAGATAAGCTCACATAGCGCCGTGGATTGTTGGCACCGTAGCGTAAGGAGAGATCTCGAGTTCGATCCCAGCGGTGTCGAAATACAATTTTTCGGTTGCTGTGCGTTAAAGAAAAAGGTGTAAAGAGCGATGACTTTGTCTTTACATTGTCTCCACGAATTTGAAAGATTTCCACTATTCATTTAAAACGAAATTTCCCGCTCTCTTGGTTTCAAGACATTAGGGTTCAGTAGCGCACCCAGAAATTCCGCAAGAGGGGGGGGGGCTTGATCGTGGGCCATAGGACATAGAATTTTCCAAAGGAGGGTGTCAGCCCACCTAAATTTACCAGGAAAAAGAGGTTGACTTCTGTACATTTATTCTTATCCAGTAACTAGTAAATGTTACAGAAAGTTAAATGATATAGAAGCAGTAGATGATATTCCTTTTGTGGTTAGATTTTTCTAAATTTATATAACATAACTACTCTCTTATAATTATTGTATGTTATAATTATACGGTACATGATTAAGAAGTATATGTAGATCGCGTATCGTGATTTTTTATTTCAAATTTCGACGTAATAATTTTCCGCTCTCCCTTCTCGTGGGTGCGTCACTGTTAGGTTATCATACTGAGTATTTCTTACTTTGTAGGTGAAAGTTTTTTTTTCTTTCTTGTTTTTTGGCTCAACAACCTTGTCGGGTGTGTGTTTGACTGAGAAGTCACTCTTTTATATCTGGGCTTCTTCAATCGATAGAGACAAGAAAAGGGAGAACAATAGGGGCGGTGAGTTTCGGTTTTGTTGGGAGACATCTGGTTTCTCTGTCTACATGCCTTAAATCTGTTTGACTTCCTCTAACCAGTTCAAAGGATCGTTTAACGATGATGCATCTCCTGTCCTCGCCTTCCTGATTCCGTCTCTCTGAAAGAGGTTTGTGGTTCATATTTCTTTTCTAAATTTTTCTTTTTCCGTTACACTTTTTTTCTTTCTTCTAGCCCCAAGAGCTATTTTTATGCCACATCCATGTGAGATATGAGGCAGAGCTGTTAAACCACGAAATATCTCAAAATCACGTTGTTCGACGGAAATACAAGTCTCGGGTTTCCTCAGATGCCGAAACTTCATTTTGCCACGTCGTCCATGTGTCAGCCAATCTGCGCGTGACTTCGACATGATTGGATTTTTTTTTTTTTTTTATGGAATGTAAGATGAGATTTTTCACTTCAGGCCTATATTTCTTGTCAGATCATTTCATTTCATTACTGTATGTCACAGAGCGTTTTTCTAATGCCGCGTTGCTTGTAGGATTTTGCCAAAGTATCGATCTACGGGTTCTCGTTATACAGCCTCATTTTTGTTTAACACTTGAGCAATTCTCGTCTCTTTCTACTTTAGTCACATTTTGAAGTAAACAATTTTTTTTTTTTTTTTTTGCGAAATTCCTTTCACAGAAATTAGATATCTGACTGCAACGTAATACTTAAAAAAGGAATACGCAGATTCATGCAAACATTTTAGTAAACTTTGTTACAATAATGATTTTTATCTGTTTCAGAAGCCCTGAAAATCGACTTTTAGCTCCTAAGAAGTCCACTAAATCGCAGGTTTCGGGACCACGGCAAACCAATGGCGGCTTTAAAGGTGAAGCAGGTTGAGCGCCTCTTCACCTATTTCACTTTAAAAAAAGTTTTATTCAGTATTTATGCATAATGATATTCTTTTTATCACTTCAGTTCCAAAATACTCAAAAATTTGAATATCAATTCACATATAGCGCGCTCAATACGGAAAACAATGTACGCAAAACAGTGCAAGTGAAGAGCCCAGTTGAGAATGCTTAGAAATCTGCACTTTTCAGGCCAGTTGCCATGGTAACAGTGACGTCACCAGCCCTAGTCTACTCGCTCAAGTGAAGAGATTTTGCCTTAGACGCCGTGGTCTGCATCTCGGTTCTTGAGGGCGGAGAGGATTACCCAGGTGATACCTTGCGACCAAACAAGGTTTTTGTCTTGCGGTGTGTGGTTCTTTTTGGTTCACCCACGCGGCTTTCGAACGTGATTTGTTTTTTCGTGCTTTGTGATTATTTGTTGAAAACTTTAGCTGTTAGTTTAGTTTCGTGTACAGTTTTTTTGTACTTTACATTTTCGGCAATAGTATTTAATGAAAGTTTTGGTTTCACGGATCTGTTATTCGAAATTCTGCAGAAGAAATCAGTAGATATAAACTATTGTGAAACTGAAATAAAAAAAGCATTCATATGAAAAGAAAAAACCGTAATAAAAAATACCCAGAAAAACTCGTTAAATTTTGAGCCATAATAGGAACGATGAGGATTTTAAATCCCTGTTTAAAGAAGCTAGCAATAAACAATATAAACGGGAATATACTAAAGAGTTTTTCGAAATTATTAACAATTGTATTTTGACATTTTGCATTTCTGTGGAAATGCGCATATATTATTACTTCAAGACTGTGAAAAACTTCAATGTGTATGTTTTGCTGATACAACCACGCTCTTGAAACTCTACAACGTTTATACGTTCCATATTTACTAAACACTAGCGTCAGGAAAATGAACTGAGTCTTGTGTATGCCGATTAAAAATGAAGGAATATATCGACTCTTTCTTAGAGTGCTTCATGGAGATAAGGACATTTTTACAGAAGCTTAAAAATTGGTTTCCCTCATATTAACAATTCCATGTACAAGTGTGCTGGTGGAAAACAGTTTTTCTTGCCGTACACGAATACTAACTTACTCAAGAAACACTATTTCTCAAGATAGGCTTGCTTCTTTGGTAAATATTTCTATTCAGAAAGACACTTTATTGATGATCATGAAGAAACAACCGTTCTATGGTGACATAACCGACAAATTTGCAGCTTTTCTTAAATGGAAGAATTTTAAGCACGTATTTTGAATCCGTTCTGACGCAAATTAAATTTATCGAAGCGATTCAAAGTCAATGAAACCAGTATGAAAAACAATAGTATCTGACGGAAAGTTTTTCAATTGGGTGTTTAATCCTTCAGATATTGATGTAAACGGAATCGGGAGCTTTCGAACTCTGGTTGCAGAATTGTGCGTTAGGAAAAACATGAATTTATATGAGAAACATTTCGCACCGGAAACGCTCTCCAACACAGAAATAATTTTTCAAATCGGACTTTTAGAAACAGAGATATCGACTAAAATAAGATGTGACTTTACGTCCCCTGGTGGGAAAACCATGCATTATTGTAGGAAGAAAGTATTCTCAAAAGTTTTTTCCATAAAAGCGGTATCGGTCCAAAAGAAAACAACATTTAGTCGAGTTTTCAGAAGCCCAGATTTTGCTACAAATACATCAGAAGCAAAAATTAACACTTATGTCTCCTGGTGGCCAAACCATTCTTTACCAGACATTAGAAATTATATGAAAAATATTTTCCATCAGGTCTTGTATGCAATACAGGAAGAATTTTTCAAATCGGAGTTTTAGAAGCAGAAATGACGCAGAAAACGCAATTTACCTTTGTGACTCCTAGCGGAAAGTCTATGATTAACTTGAAAATTTTGAATTTATGGGAAAAGCATTTCGCATCGGAAACACTATCCAACAAAGAAGGAATTTTTCAAATCGGACTGCTAGAAGCAGATATATTAACAAAAACATGATATTCATCTACGCATCTGGCGTAGAAACCATGCATTATTTTCAGGAAAATAATGTTCCTAAAAGGTCTGTCGATATGAGTAGTATCGGGCAACAAACGACTTTTTTGCAATCGAGATTTTAGAAGCTCATATTTTGCTCATAAGACAAACAAAATGTATTGACATAACCAACCTTAAAAAACACCATAATACCTTCAAATTGGAACTGAAGAACAGATTCTCTGCTTTAGAAGGCCTAACATCGGAAGAAGTGGATATTTCTGAAGTTAACAGAAAAGTAACCAAAGCTCTTATGGAAACACCAACAAAATTAGCTGGGTCTAAGAACAAATTGCATGTGAACAAATTATCAGGAAAAACCAAAATGTTGATGCAAAAAAGAAGAGTGATGAGGACAACTAAAGAAGATGTGACTTCCAAAGTGGAATATATAGAGCTATGCAAGACAGTACGAAAAAGTATCACTGAAGACGTAAGGAAATTCAACTGTGAACCAGTACGGAAAGCAATTGAAAACAACCAAAGCCTAAAGATAGCAAAGGGACATCTCAGTAAGGGGAAAAAAACAGATTATGGCACTGAGAAAAGAAAATGGTTCTGTAACAAGAAAGAGAGGCGAAATTTTGACAAGAGTGAAAGATTTCTTTTCCAAATTATATGAAAGGGATGATACATGTACTCCAGACATCATGAAAGGTACCAGTACCAGAGTTCTTCCAGTCCTTCCAGCAGAAGTTGCACATGCAATCAAGAACATGAAGCGGGGAAAAGCTCCAGGAGAAGATGGAATTACTGTAGACATCATACAAGAAGCAAGTGGAGAAATCGAAACAGTACTCGCCCAAATTTTCTCTCGATGCCTTAATGAAGGGAAGATTCCTGAGGATTGGAACAACGCTACAATGATATTGTTACATAAAAAAAGTGACATTGAGGATCTCAGGAACTACAGACATATCAGCCTCCTATCAGTGGTTTATAAAATCTTCACTAAAGTTCTTTCACACCGCTTGAAGGTGACACTGGACATGGCTCAACCGAGAGAACAAGCTGGATTCAGGAGTGGCTACAGCACAATAGATCATATCCACGTACTGAGAGAACTAATTGAAAGAGCGAGGGAATATGAACTTCCATTGTGCATGGCTTTTATCGATTATGAAAAAGCCTTGGATTCGGTGAAACCATAAGCAGTTGCAATGGCTCTGAAATCCTGCGGTATTGAAGATTCATGCATTAATATTATTAATAGCATCTATGAAAATGCAAGTGCAAAGATTCGGCTGTTTGAAAATACAACGCACATAGAAATTGGAAAAGGAGTGAGACAAGGTGACACCATATCTCCGAAGCTCTTTAATGCCACATTGGAAAATGTCTTTCAATCACTGAACTGGGAAAACAAAGGGATAAAGATTAATGGAGATTATCTAACCCACCTTCGTTTTGCTGATGACATAGTCATTTTTGCAACTACCCCATCAGAGCTACAGAGTATGATGCAGGAACTTGCTGACAAGAGTAAAGAAGTGGGATTAAAAACGAACTTTCAGAAGACAAAAGTGATGTACAATGCTTTTACAAGAAATGAAGATTTATCGATTGATGGAGAAAAGCTGGAGATAACAGACACGTACGTTTATCTTGGACAGCAGATATCAAGTGAGGGTCACATTAATGAAGAAATTAATCGGAGTACAAAACTTGCCTGGAGAGCTTTTGGAAGAAACAGCATAATTTTCAAGAGCAATATGCCATTATGTCTTAAAAGAAAAGTGTTTGATCAATGCATCCTTCCAGTGCTTACGTATGGTGCAGAGACGTGGACCTTAGCTAAAAGAGACATACAAAGGCTGCAGACAACTCAAACAAGCATGGAGAGGTGCATGCTTGGTGTAACCAGGAGAGATAAGAAGAGGAACACGTGGATCCGAAAAATGACAAGAGTGGAAGACATCATGATCAGAGTTAAATCCCTGAAATGGCAATGGGCTGGACATACTGCCAGAAGAACAGACCATTGATGGACAGCCGAAATTTTAGATTGGATTCCAAGGGGCAGGAAAAGCCCCAGAAGAAGACCACATGGAAGATGGGTGGATGAAATTCAAAAGTATGCGGGAGTGACATGGAGGAGACTGGCACAAGACAGACCGTTGTGGAGGAAACTTGGGAGACCTTCGTCCAGCAGTGGATTGATAATGGTTGACAATGATGATGATGATGACATCAGAAGCGGAAATTAAGACTTACGCCACCTGCTGGCCAAACCATTTTTTACAAAAATTAAAAATTATGTGCAAACCATCAAGAACTGTATCCGGTGCAGAAATATTTTTAGAAATCGGAGATTTAGAAGCAAAGATAGAGGGAAAGGGGATGGGGGGGGGGTTCACCTTTACGCACTCTAGCGGAAAGTTGATGAATTACTTGAAAATTTTGAAATTATACGAAAAACATGTCACACTGGAAACACTATCCAACTAAGAAGGAATTTTTTAAATCGGACTCCTAGAAGTAGAGATATTGACAAACATAAGATGTACTACTAAGATCCTGGCCATGAAACCATGCATTATTTTAAGAAGAAAATGTTTCTAAAAGGTTTGTCGACATGAGTAGTATCGGTCTACAAACGACGTTTTTTTCAATCGAGAATTTAGAAGCTCATATTTTGCTGCAAATACATCAGAAGCGGAAATTGAGATTTACGCCCCCTAGTGGCCAAACCATTTTTTTACAAATATTAAAAATTATTAGCAAACGATTTCCCATCAGGAGCTGTATCCGATGCAGAAACAATTTTTCAAATCGGAGATTTAGAAGCAGAGATATAGGGTCCTGAGTTCCTCTTCACGGACGACAACGCTACACCTCATCGTACAGTGGCTGTCGCAGAGCTGTTGGAGAGTGAAGATATTCAACGCATGGATTGGCCCGCAAGGTTCCCGGACCTAAATCCAATCGAACACGAAAGGGACCTTCTCGGAAGACGCTTGGCAGCACGTCACCAGCCGCCAGCAACGATTCCGCAGCTGCGATTGCCGCTACAAGAGGAATGCGCCGCGATGCCTCAACAACTCCTTGACAACCTCGTCCTCAGCATGGACAGACGTTGTAAATCCTGCAACGCAGTCAAGGGTGATCATATCCTCTACTAAAGACTGGATATTTCTTGGCAACCGCTTGTCACATGGACGTTTCTGTCTTCTGTCCAGTTGTGCTCGAAGCTACCTTTTCAATAAAGTGCCTTTGTGTCCTTTGGATTCCTTGTTTGGACGGTTTTGCTCACTTGTCCCATATTCTTACTTCTTAGGGATTTTATGGTATGATTTGAGTGGATGTGGAGCACTTCTGCCCGACGTTACATTCAAAAAACCGTCTCGTCCTTAATTTTTGCACGCCAGTGTATTATGGATCATTTCCTCCGACATTTGCGGACGACCTCCTGCATGGTCGTCTAATAAAGTCCCATTGGTTTCCAATTTCATCGACAATGCCCAAATGGTGGACTTGCTCGGCGGATGTCTGCCTGCAAACTTCTCCAAGAATTGCTGTTGACAAGACTTTATCGATTCTGTTTTCCAATAAGTGCGTACAGTAAACACTTGCTCCTCCAGGGTATACCGATAGATTTTCACAGGTACGCGAACAGCCACGAACACGAGCACTAACTATCAACAACCGTATTGTGTAGACACGCTCAGCGAAATGGTCTAACAAAGCAGCAGAGAGGAGCGTTCGGCTGGCTGGCGGACTGTTCCTCAATGGGGCCAAACTTAGGAATGTGTCTGGCTTTATGGAGCACTCCGGCTGGCTGACGGACAGTGCCGGGTTCAATGGTGTCTGGACGAAAATGGTGACCATTTCCAGCATATGTTGTGATGCCATCTCATTTCGCACGAAATGAGGTAAGTCCACTTCAAATTTCGTTGCAATATCTAAATTGGTGTTAATATTATTAAAGAAATGCCGGGTTCGGTAGCGAGTCGGACACCCCGTATTATAACATACAAACAATTCCTTAAATTAACTATCATTCTACATAGACAGCAATGCATTTTTATTTTAAATTCCTGAGAAATATTTGTAATTTTTCTAACGCATTGTTAAATATTTGAGGCGGCGTAATTTATTTGATTAGTTGTATTTGCATGAAGAGGGTACATCGGTAATTCTTGGTTACAAGAACACGCAGTTAGTTGCTACTTCTTTGCGTAAAAGAAGAATAAGAACAGAAGGAGAGTTCGTGACTTCCTCCTTTGAAAGAGCGAGAAGTCTTTGAGACGCTCGCATTGTGGCTGTGGAAGAACACACACAACAGGGAGCAGCAGATCTCTCACAGACGCTCGCCCGTTGGGATGTCCGAATGAAGTGGTTGCAATCGTCTTGTGCCAGACGTTTGGAAACATTTTAAAGTGTCAAACGAGAAAATGTAACGACCGTGGCAGAGCAATTATTATATGTTTTTCCACGGTCCTTCGACGTAGACCTTGGCGCGAAGACTGTATTATATGGGCATACACTTAAACAATTAAAACCAATTTCATTCGTACACATAAGTAATGCGTTCTGCAACTGCGATAACTGCACTAAACAAACATTTAATTGGCTATAAAAATAACAATGGCACATATACGAATAAACATTAGTTGTATGCTTATCATAAGTGCTGGGTCATATTTGACCTAAATCTGTTCCCGTTAGATAGGTTTAATGAACTTAATCCACAATTCTGTTCTTACAATTTGCTAGTTCAGTTCCTCAACTAATCGCGTAACAGATGTATCAACACTAACAAAAATGTTTCTACTTACATGGATGCTGTAAAGAATAAACCCAATTAGCGCTTTCACATGTATATTTATACACACTTCCTTTTACGCTGCCAATATCTTTTTCGCGGGCTTCGACCCGTCGCTTTCACTCGTAGGGTTTGCACTGCCACCGACGCGTTACACACACATGTTGTTGTTGATGGAGCCTCGTCTCACCTCCTTGGCGGCATCTGGGAGGGGGATAACCGTGATGACGATTCCACAATCGCTGTCCTTAGCGTTTCCAGCCGGAGTCCCGTTGCTTGGCGTCCCTCCTTCTTGAAGCGACCAACGCCCAATAGTTGACTTCTTAATTACTCAGTAGCTTTTCTTTTACTGGGCCAACCAGTCGTTAATTTCCATTAGGCTTCCAGCCCAGAAATTGCTGCTTTATCACGCGAATATAGGCATTCTGCCGCTTTAATGGCAATCTGGCCTTTCCAAACCACCTCGAGTTGCTGTTCACCTTTTCCTAAAAAAATCGGGAGGTTTGCTGCTTCATTATTCCCAAATCACGTAGCTGCCCCAAAGACGTCTCGTCTTTAATATCGGAGAGCGTACAGACAACTGAAATTTCTTCCTTATTTTCCACGCCAAGTGCGCAATCTTGTTTTCCGATCGGACCACACAAAAAGAGAGCAATTGCACTCGAAAACGTTCTAAACAATCGACGAATTTACGGTTATTCGCTCAACCTCTTGTCCCCATCTTCATTTAGTTATACAAGTGGCATTCAGTGTCTTGCTAAGCACTGCTCCTTCCTTCCGCTGTTTAGACTGGACGTCAGCTGCGACCTACGATTAACGACTTCAAATCGCTAACAACTCCGACCACCCAAATAGAAGGAAACAGGGAAAATTCTTCGTCTCTTTTCTTTCCTAATCCCAGATAAAACTTTCTCTGCTGTTTACACTTTTTAGCCCCAATAAATCCTCGAACTTAATTAATACTTAATTAATTTCATACATCCACCACGCCCATTAATTTCCGAATTAATGGCGGGGGTGGGTCGTAACAATATATATATATAAAATTTAGAGTATAAAAGTTTTCTTGTTCTCGTACATCAAAAACGCAAATTTAAAGAAGAGTATAAAAGTTACACATACAAGTAATTAAAAATTTACCAATTTTAAATGTAAACCTTTGCTTTAATTCAGTAATGAACTACGGATTTCATCATGGGGTGGTGTAAAATATTGAGGATGTTAGTAAGATAACGCTGCGCTGGAGAAAATATCCCCCCCCCAAAAAAAAAATTAGGAGTGATAAAAATGTCCTCGCCGTACGACAAATGTGTTTCTAGTCATTACAGTGTTACTTAAAAACATATAGTGTAAACCGTTCCCCTGCCATTTGGTTTCATCCCCTTTAAATTATTTAGATTAGCACATAGTAGTAAAAAAAGCACAAACTAACCATTTGGATGCCAGTTTGAGGTGCCTCGAATTTTTTTTCTTTTCACAGAGTATAAACTACCTACCGTCAGGGGGGGGGGATCTCTTCATGGGGACAATTCTAATAATTTGCTATTGTTAAAAATTAGGCAACAAATATTTTATATTTTAGCTTTCAGGAAGCAATTCTTTCAGGATTTCTTTCAGAACAAATATTTTGTTGCATTGGAAGCACTAACGTCACGTTAGCTACACTGAATTTTAACCGTATACATGGAAAATCGGCATCCAGATGACTGAAATAAAGCTGAATGCCAGCTTCCAAATTATGATGACGTATTGCAGTGCAAACATCTCTACTCTGTGGAATTAAGTTTTTACTGCGGAAGTAATCCGAGCTGTCAGTGCTTAAAAAATAGCTCCTTCAGAGAGACCTATTTAATATTTTATTGAAGATAACTGAAATTTCAGACTGATGTCCATGTAGATGTTATTTTTTTATTGTTATAACATTTCCCCTCATTTTCTTAATTTTTTTAAATGAATTTCTTCAAATATTAAGCTATACAAAAGAAAACAATTAGACTACATTTAAGGGGAGATCACCCCAAAACCTCCTGGGGGATCCACGGACTTTCGGGGGGGGGGCTAAGCACCCCCGAGAAGATGCCTGAATACATTACTGGGCGAAGGTGACAGAACAGAGCCATAGAACAAGTGGTAACTGTTAATTAGTTGTTTGGTCATTAGCCTCGATAATTCGCACGGGAGTGCTGTTTCAATCGTGCTTCGTGCGAAAAGCTTTTAGGAAGCAATTAAACTGACAACTGAGAGAACACAGACACATTGAGAAAGAGAAACTCTTTGGTAAAATGTGAATAACGGAGAAGAAACAGCCTTGAATAAGCCCGTGAAGGAGAAGGGTATGGACTCGAGTAGACGGATCTAGATTGACCCATCTTGGTGTTTTTCGGCTGAAGAAAAGCTTCTGTCCGAAGAAGTCTGCCGGGTGAGCCAAGAGCTTGCCGAGCAGTTGATGCTACCACGAGAAAATGAGTTTGCGGAGCCTATTTTCTGGTGTATGATTGCACCTAATCCGATGGAAAGTTACTGAATAATTCTCTTGGAAAGTGACCTTTCAGAGGTCAGATGAAGGAAGGAAATTGATGCAGCCACGAGTGGTTTAGGACGGACAACTTGTGATGCAAAGCAGGAGAGCCAGATGGAAACGAGAACGTACAGATTCCTCTATTCAGTCAACAGAATCTGTCCATTGCGACATTAGTGGACGACATCTGGCAATTCACTGCCTTAAGTCAACTACAGAGGATGTATGCATTAATGTCCCCCTGTTTGTACATAACATCCAAACAGTGCGCGCTTTAAATGGCCGTGCCATCATACAGGTGACTAGAAGAGCAACATAATTAAGTGCATTGAATATGGATGTCAGTGCGTCAAAACTGTGTGATTGTGTATCAAATGTTGATTAAGACCTTAAGAACACAAATCCCTCCTGTAAGCACTTTATTTCACTCTGCATGCTAATTTCTAATTAATATGGCTCCAGTCAGCCAATAAAGAACTGTATCGGCTGAGAACTGTTGAAAACCGGAAAATATATGCCCGAGAATTATCGTTGAATAAAAACGATTAATTCAGCCTAAGAGCTAACAAAAGGAAGAGGGGGGGGATGGAACCTTAGAGGAAGCAAGTTTTCCATTTGCCTTATATGTACTATATATTTTTTAAGTACTATATTTACATCATCATCATTGTCAACCATTATCAATCCTCTGTTGGACGAAGGTCTCCCAAGTTTCCTCCACAACAGTCTGTCTTGTGCCAGTCTCCTCCATGCCACTCCCGCATACTTTCGAATTTTATCCACCCATCTCCCATGTGGTCTTCTTCTGGGTCTTTTCCCGTCCCTTGGAATCCAATATAAAATTTCGGCTGTCCATCGATGGTCTGTCCTTCTGGCAGTATGTCCAGCCCATTGCAATTTCAGGGATTTAACTCTGATCATGATGTCTTCCACTCTTGTCATTTTGCGGATCCACGAGTTCCTCTTCTTATCTCTCCTGGTTACACCAAGCATGCACCTCTCCATGCTGCTTTGAGTTGTCTGCAGCCTTTGTATGTCTCTTTTAGTTAAGGTCCACGTCTCTGCACCATACGCAAGCACTGGAAGGATGCATTGATCAAACACTTTTCTTTTAAGATATAATGGTATATTGCTCTTGAAAATTATGCTGTATCTTTCAAAAGCTCTCCAGGCAAGTTTTATACGCCGATTAATTTCTTCATCAACGTGACCCTCATTTGATATCTGCTGTCCAAGATAAGCGTACGTGTCTGTTATCTCCAGCTTTTCTCCATCAATCGATAAATCTTCATTTTTTGTAAAAGCATTGAACATCAATTTTGTCTTCTGAAAGTTCATTTTTAATCCCGCTTCTTCACTCTTGTCAGCAAGTTCCTGGATCATACTCTGCAGCTCTGATGGGGTAGTTGCAAAAATGACTGCGTCATCATCAAAACGAAGCTGGGTTAGATAATCTCCATTAATCATTATCCCTTTGTTTTCCCAGTTCAGTGATTGAAAGATATTTTCCAATGTAGCATTAAAGAGCTTCGGAGATATTGTGTCACCTTGTCTCACTCCCTTTCCAATTTTTATGTGTGTTGTATTTTCAAACAGCCGAATCTTTGCACTTGCATTTTCATAGATGTTATTAATAATATTAATGTATGCATCTTCAATACCGCAGGATTTCAGAGCCATTGTAACTGCTGATGGTTTCACCGAATCCAAGGCTTTTTCATAATCGATAAAAGCCATGCACAATAGAAGTTCATATTTCCTCGCTCTTTGAATTAGTTCTCTCAGTACGTATATATGATCTATTGTGCTGTAGCCACTCCTGAATCCAGCTTGTTCTCTCGGTTGAGCCATGTCCAGTGTTACCTTCAAGCGGTGTAAAAGAACTTTAGTGAAGATTTTATAAACCACTGACAGGAGGTTCCTGAGATCATCGATGTCACTTTTTTTATGTAGCAGGATCATTGTAGCGTTGTTCCAATCCAGATCCTGAACCGCGATTCCCTGACTATGAGGCATGAATAGTTTACTTATTATATTTTGAAGAAGGGCATGTGTCTTAATACACTTTTTAGGTAAAATAAATTATAATACTTGAACAAATATTGAAAAAAATTACAGTTTGAAAAAATATTTGTATTATTAAAAAAAAAACGAAACTTTCCTATTCATTATAGCCTAAATTTATTAACATTGGCTCCGTAACATGAAATGTCTCCGGAAAGGAGGGGGGGGGAAGGTTCACCCTCCGAATTTATATGCCTGAAAGAAACACTGTTCCTCTGTATCTTTATACATCATCTTCTTCATAATTCTATTATTGGTTGTACTTTAATTAATTGTCTGCTGTTTCGTGCCAGTCCTCAAGTTGAATGAGTAATTTTTGAGTGTGAGAAAAGTTTCTTGATTTCTGATTGGCTAAGTTTGTAAACCAAACTCTTTTATCCGATAATTAAGATTTCGGCGGTAAACAACCCACAAATAATATTTCTAAATTCTAATGTTTACCTCCGGTTCGTCGGCCAATGCCCGCTACCAGTTAAATTCATAAAGTGATAGAATGAAAATACCAACGTTTACCACAATAAAAGGTTTATTATACATTGACTATAGTTTGGCAGTGCTTTTGGCTCGGCATCATCAGGATGAAAGCTCTGCGAAACTATAGTCGATGTATAATAAACATTTTATTGTGGTAAACATTCGTATTTTTATTCTATCTCAACACCACAAGTGTGTAGTCACAAATTATCTTATATATAAAACACAAAATGTCTGTTTGTCTGAAGCAGCAAAAACTCTCTAACGCCGAGCTGTGGAATCGTTAAATTTGCATTGCTTATTAATACTGGAATTTCTAGGTCAACGCAACTATTTTAAAATCTCTAAGGCGTTCCGTTCGTGAGTTATGAATTAATTAATACGCTAATCAATAAAGCCAGCGTCGTTTGCTACGCCATCGTTATCTGTTCCAAATCTGAAAGCACGTGACTGCATTCATCGCCGCGGCACATCCACAGGTGTTTGTGTTCTTTGAGAACTGTACATAAAAATACAAAAACGAACTTTGCTAAACCTTAACGAAACGGGCTGAAATTTTTATCCCATGAATTGGTAATAAGAAGAGTCCTTCAAAATTTCACCGGAATTCGGTCAAAACTTTTTAAAACAGGCATGGAATTTTTAATTCATCGGTAAACAAATATATACGCAGAAACGGTTAATAAAAATTTGACGGCTAATTAAAAAAGTTATTTACCGATTAAGGCGAAATTTGGAGGTCATGTTCCTGTTTACGACTTACGGTGTGCATTAAAATTTCAGCCAGTTTCATAAAATATTCGCAAAGATACGTTTTTACCTTCTTTTTATCCCAGAGATTCGCCCCTCAAAGACGTCTGAAACTGAAAGCACGTGATGCATTTGATCGTCGAGAAAAAATTGTTAACGAATTTTGTTCAGTCATGTGTTCTAATACTGTATCTCCTGGACGCGTGTTAAATAATTCGTAACGCTTTTGGTCCGTTTGATTCTACAGATTCCATACATTCTGTACCGGGCAAAGCCGGGTAGTAAAGCTAGTATATCATAAAGTGATATTTTTGTTTAAAAAACTAGCTCCCAGGAGCATAACACTTAGAAAAAGAGATCGTTTCTTGTCCTACTCTTATTACGCAGAGGGCACAAATTATACGTTTTGACTTTATTTTATTTACCTTTTTGAAAGATGCAAATGCAAAAACTTTTGCTAGAAAAACAACAACTGTATAAGCTAATAACCCCATCAACAAAATGAATTACATATATTTTTTCTCGAACTTATTCAGCTGTGCGTTTTAATTCGGTTGCCGGCTGTGCTTTGTAAATAACAGCTTGGGCTTCCGTTCTGTTTCTTAAATTGAAGTCGATAGTCTAAATGGCTCCCATTAAACGCGATACCTAATGCGGTACCAAACGTCCTTCATGTAGTATCCCCGAACATTTGTTAAAATCCGACGTCCATACTTAAATAAATATATGGAGCACAAGGATGGGGAACGTGCAACTTAATGTAACTTGCAGTATTAGATATAAACGACATGTGCAAACGCAAGTTCGCCGCATGTGCCAAAAAAAAAAAAAAAACAACAAAAAAAACGGTGCTCGAAATTACTAAGTTTCATTAATCACAATGCATGTACATTTGAGTTAAAACTCAAACTACTTGGCAAAATAACTGATTGGACACAAGATCATGCTCGATAGCCGAACTTATGCTTTCTTCAAAACTGTGTTGTTTGCTTGCAGTGATTTGCGATAACGACACTTAATAATGCCATTAAGATATCTCGCAATGATTCACAATGAACGTCATTCATTAGTGGAATCGAAAAACAGACGGATGTCATAAGAAAGTAATGCAGAGTGCAATGGGCAGTATAATAGGACATTTGTTCTACGTGAAAGAACAACAAGGCATGACTTATTTATTCCTCCCATAATCTGCACGTTCGCTTCCGAATTAGCCAGAAAGATGTCTTCTCAGGATTTAGGGAGTCCCTCTTAAATTAGCGCGCTTAATTAAACAGAGATCACGCCTGAAATAACGAGCCATTTGCTTAATGGAAATCTTTGTTTCGTGCGTTCGGTACTGCGCAGTTACGGTCCCCGATCAGAATCATAAACACCATCGGGGAGACGTGTGCTTTGTTCGCTTGACTTATTCGGCTACGCGAAGCGGACCAAGCAAAGAACTTGATCTGAGAATTATTACCTTTGCTTAAAGGCATAAGTTGTTATTTACTGGAGCTGAACATCTGCTTCGCATGGAAGCTAATACTAATCTGCAAGGAGTAGCGCGGGACTCCCTCCCTCCCCTTTGCAAAACAAGGTATGAGGTGGAATCGAACAATTTTTTCCCCCTTCTTTTTATTTACTACATTTTTATGAGCATTTTAGAATGGTCAAAATGAAAATGACTTAGTAATTTTTCTCCGGCGGTAGGAAGCATTACACCTGTTGTTATACTGTTACAAGACTGAACATTTTTACGTATATTCGTGTAAATACCAGTGTCGACATGGATACTACCCCGTAACTTTCGTGACGTCAGAATGCCATAAATTACAGTTGGGTGGCCACTGTTTTCGATAAGAAAAGATAGCAGTGGCTGTTTGGTAACAAATACTGCTCAGCGTGGTACTTGTTGGGATTCGCTCCTCATTAAAGTACTTCCATAGGTTCCTGAGGCTAGGGATGTGGAAGAGGCTTAGTGGGGCTAAGATACTATTTTTCTAGGCTTAGCGGCGCTAAGGTACTTTTCGTAGTTAGGTGGTTGCAAAAGTGGGGAAAGAATTTTTTTTTTTTTTTTATCGATGATCATGTATTGGAAAATAGCGAATACTGTATCTATATATATATAAAAGCGAAAGCTTGTATATTTGTTTATTTGTATGTTTGTTTGTCCGCTATACAAATCTACAGTTTTCAACTTAGAACCACAAAATTTGGTTTACTATCTCATGGTAATCTAACTTAGACCATAGAAGGGTTTTGAAAGGGAGGGGAGGGCGGGGGTCAAGGGGGTCCCCATACAAAATTTTCGTTATTTTAGCTAACATTTCTATGGTTTTCAATTTAGAACCACCAAATTTGGTACATTATCTCATGGTACTCTGACTTAGACCGTAGATGATTTTGGGAAAGGGTCGGAGCCCAAGGGTCGAAGGGCCCCCATACAAAATTTTCGTAAAAAGTTTTACAGTTTTCAATTTACAACCACCAAATTTGATATATTATCTCATGATACTCTGACTTGGACCGTAGACGGTTTTTTAGAAGGGGTATTTGTCATTCATAAAATTTCATCCGCTGAACTTGGTGATTCCACGAATATTTATCCGGGAAATACCAGGTACCTCTGCAAGTTTTATATACAATCACAAACGAAATATTCGCATTGAAAGGATGAAATTATGCCGTTGGATCACACAACAGGGCATCTCACGGGTCATATGGGTAAACAGAATGCTGTTTGTGTCTGAGTATAACTTTCACCGTGAGCTGCTATCAGGGCTATATGCCGTTGACAGTCCCTGATTTGGGGCGGGGGAGGCGCAAGCCCAGACCAGTAACCAGAAACGTACTATAACGAAGTGAATTTCTCCGTCATTTTTATCCGCGCCGGGGGTTCGAACCCGGGTCCACTCATTCCGGAATAAGTTGCTCTACCAATTAAGCTACGCGGACATTGATTCTAATTGCTATCTGCCTTTATGTCGTGTGCGTCCTTCTGGCAGGTACGTCACATCTCCTGGTACGTTACATCATCTCCCCCTTATTTTTCTTTTTCTTTTTTCTTTCGAAGTGCTGCTCATATTTTTCCTATCTCGTGGTGTGGAAATAACATCACACCAATGCGAGATTTTGAACGGTCGGGTCATCCGGATAGTTCGGGCGCCATTATAACGAAGTGAATTTCTCCGTCATTTTTGGTCTACGCCAGGATTCGAACCCGGATCCCCTCATTCCGGAATAAGTTGCTCTACCAATTGAGCTACGCAGACATGTATTCTGATTCCTATCTGCCTTTATGTCGTGTGCGTCCTTCTGGCAGGTACGTCACATCTCCTGGTACGTTACAGTACACCTCTCACTATTCGTCCACCGGGCCGGCGTCAAGAGGATATAGTCCATTGTCTAGACGGAAAACCTCAAAATTATCTCTGAGAAGAAAATGTAGAGAGAAACTATGTAGCCATAGTTTCTCTCTACATTTAGGCTAAGTGATAAGAGTTTTATGCGTGCGAAAAATATTTTTACTAAGATACCCTTATCTGATTCCTTAAGGATAAAACATCTTAAGGAAAAAGCGTGTTAGTCACATTGAATAGATGACAATATTAGTTACATTTATTCAGTGTAGCTGTATTACGTGGTTACATCTATTCAACGTGACTCAAATACGTAATAATAATCACATTGAACATTTGAAATCGTGTGAAATGACAGAGCGTTACTTAAAAAAACACCACTATCTTCAGGATGTGACTAACAAACAACATTTCTTTCCTTCATTAAACATTACTCAAATTAAGCGATTTAAATAAAAGTAATTAATAATAACAGTTTTATAAAATATACTGGACAATAGAAATAGCAATCAGAATTCACAATGTTTTTAAAACCTCTGAGTCTTTCCAAATCTTTTTTGCTTAATCAGTTTAGCGCTAAGGCACTATTTTAATCAGAACTACATCACTGCCTGAGGCTGTCTTATTCACAACGCTCTTTTGAAAAGAGAAAGATTGAATTTCAGCTGCGTAGCCGAAAAGCACAGAAGGCAAAGTGAACGCGTCATGGACCCGCTTCGCAGAAGAAGCAAGAAGCGATGGCAGGTGGTCGCTTTTGTATATACAGTACATCTATTTTGCGTTTTGTGAATAAAATTGTTCGAGAGCGTTCCTCATTTAATTTTCTTATTTCAACAAATCTGGATTGTGTAACTAATTCTTCTGTATCGCGAAACTCTATAAAATGCATAATCTATTCTTCTTAAATTTATTTGTAAGAATATGTTAACAGAAAAAACTGTTTCTTTTACATCTACAGCCTTTGTTTTCTTACTAAATGGTGCTGTTGGATCATAATCCGGCTTATTCCTCTTGCTGCAGGCATTTGGTATTCATTTTCAATTAAAATCGGAAATATTTAAACGAAAGTAAGCCAATAATTATCCTCATTGTGGATCCAATTTTATTTCGGTTGGGTGTACTGTTTATTCCGGGCGCATGTGTAGATGAGGTATCATTGTTGTCACTCTGGTAGAAGATCAATCTTGATCAGTCAACTTTTTGTATTGCCGTTGTTCCCTCAACATGGCCGCTCCGCGTTCCGTACACCAATACCAGCAAAGAACATGGCCTTTCCCCTTTACGTATGCCTTAAAACCAAAGAACATGGCCACTCCACTTTCCATACGCATCAAAGCCAAAGAATCCGGTTTCCGTACACATCAAAACCAAGGAACATGGCCGCTTATCTTTCCATATGGTGCAAAAAAAAAAAAAAAAAAAAAGCATGGCCTATTCACTTCCCATATGCACAAAAACCAAACATGGTCTCTCCGCTTTCCCTGTTCTCCAAAACCAAAAAACTGTTGGATGTCATGGGCTTATTTGTAGACTAAAGGTGTACCAGGAGCAGAAATTCGTTGACCGTCACCACAATATGGAGACGACAGGGTTTTACCACTGCGGAGTTTCTGCTAATGGACTTCCGAGTTCAGAAGTGTTCGAACAAGTTAAACGCATAAAGAAGGAATTGGACTCATCTCCACGTCTATTACTGATGGCCGTACTGAACAAGTCAACGTCATGGTTCTGGAAAACAGACGGGTGACTAAGGAAGAAGTGGTAAACCTTGTTGGTTGGCAGTGGTACGTTGGAGGGATGGTTCGGTTGTTTAATTTGTATTATTTTTGATTTGTTTCCCGTTTCCATCTTAATTGCTACAATATATCTAAAGCACTACTCCACCTTAAATGACTTATCACATTAACATTTTAAAACACAACAATTTATTAAATAAAAAATAGCATGTAGACACGATGAGCTGTTCGCTACACAACCCATAACAACCTCTCTCTACGGAGGCGAATCTCGAAGTGACGCTGTTACGTCATACACAGTCTCTTCAGTGCGATATGCACTTGGCGCCATCTATTAATCAAAATTACATTTAAAAGGTCGAGAATTAAAAAAATGTACAACAAATCTTAGGCTCTGACTATGAAATTATTCGCAACGGAGTGAGATGAATCCTTAATCTCTCCCAGAAATACACAAACGCAATCCTTTGAACCTCTAACAACTCCTTTTGGACTACTATGGTAAAAACGCCGACAACGTTTTGAAAAGAATCTTCACTGGGGACGAAACATGGTTCCTATAATAAATACGCAGTTGACGTGGACGGCGTTTAAAGTGGACGGACAAAAGCTTGGGAGTTTTTCTATTTTTACGCCAGTAAATTGGATTACAAGAATAGTTTTGCTATTTTATGTTTATATGTTATTTCAAGGATAGTGCCTCTCATGTCCTCAGTACCTGTGTTCGTTTTCGTGATGTACGTTTTCATTTCTTTCATTCTCATTTGTTGACCGAGGACGCCGCTACACTGCAGCGGCTCCTCAATGACCACTGTGACTCTGTTGCCGTATTTTCATTTTTTAAAGAAATTGACTATTTTAAACGTATCTAGATTTTAGCCTTATCATCATCCTCATTTCTCAGTTTTACTGCATCAGCTAGATTTTAATCATTGTATGATGTTTTTAATACTGTTTGTTCCATTATCTTTTTTAGCCCTTCCATCGTTCTCATTTTTCAGTTTTACATGATCAGTCAGATTTTAAGCTTTTTACCACACTTTTAATACTATTTGTTTGTCTTGTTTCTGGCGCTCTTTGGCCAACCATGGCCCTTGCGCCATAAAAATCGAACAACCAACCAACCAACCATGTCCTCAGTAGCGGATTTAGAGTTACGGGGCCACTGCCACAGCATTAGTTTTGCCTCCCCCACACTCGCTTTGCCGAGCAATCTTCAAAAATAACCGTTATTATAAATACACCAGACTGTGAATACTGAAGAGACATACACCGATAAACCATTACATTATAACCACCTTAGATAAATGAGCACGCCTGGAGACCGAACGGTGGCACCGGTGAAGCACAGAGGATCGCCGTGTGAGAGTCTGGAGGCGACGTGGCCAACGGCAGGATTCCTCCGCCATTGTGGAGCACCACATGGCCTGGTAATGTGGAATCATGGTGTGGGGTGCTATCAGCGCCAACAGCCTCTCACCGCTGGTACGCATTACAGGCACATGAATGGCACGCCGCTATGTTGACGAGGTGCTGCAGCCCGTGGCACTACCGTATCTTCAGGGCATCCCAAACTCTGTTTTTCAACAGGATAACGCCCTGCCGCATATCGCTCGGATCAGACTGAATGCTTTACACGATGCGCAGATGCTTCCGTGGCCAGCACGATACCCCGACCTCTCGCCCATCGAGCATCAGTGTGACACGACTGGACGACGGTTCAGCACCCTCCCACCCCCGCAAAATGAAGATGAACTGTGGACTCGGATCAACACCACATGGTCCACGATACCACAGGACTTTATTCGGTTTCTCATTGCCTCGATGCCACGTCGGATTCGACGCTGTATCGCCCAGAACGGGGGCCACACTCCTTATTGATCATCCTGTATATTCGGCCACGTGACTATGAAATCATTTATTTGGCCATGTGACTATGATATCATCTATTCAGGACCTACTTGGCAGTTTTGTGTGCTGTTTGGTCTGTTTTCGAGCATTCCTTCATGCTGTGGCATTTTCTCTGTCAGGCAGTGTATTTCAAGTTGTTTTTGACAAATGCACTTGCAAGCTTCAAGGAAGGACAAAGTAAATGTGTAAGTATTTTATTTGGCCTTTTATGTATCCTATCCGTTAGATTTTTTTCTTCTAAATAGTAGTACAAATAGTTTAGTGTGACTGTTTCACAGCAAGCTTCGAGGAAGGACAAAGTAAAAGTGTAAGTAATTTATTTGGCTTTTTGTGTATCCTATCCGTAAGTATTTTTTTTTCTAAATAGTAGTACAAATAGTTTAGTGTGACTGTTTCACAGCACGCAAAAAACACCAATATGACTTTAAAGCATTATACCCGTTTAACTAAATGTAGATCGGAGCTCCTCGTTTTCGATAGTGAATCAGATGACTTCTGAACCAGACTAGACCCCAACACACTTGCACAATAAATTGGAAATGCTGCGTAGGAAAACAATGTGGTCACCATGTAATACTCTTGTTAAGTTTAATGTAGTCATCCCTTTTATTAAAAAAGTATTTCAAAAGTTAAGACTTGCGAAATATGTAACTTCAGTTTTCATCACCAGCATAACATGCGGTTCTACTATTATTTAACGAGAAAGGGTGAATCTCATTATTCCGTTTTAATTTAAGGCTCCTCTGCTTTTTTTATTTTAGTGTACAACTCATAGCTTAAACTAATTATTTTCACCGAACCGTTCTCAGCGCATTAATATCTTTAATAGAAAGCGCCGTGGGACGCTTACGAGATATACAGACTTTTGTGTGTCACCGGTGTTTATGAAAAGAAACAGCTTTGAGTTCACTAAACTCTTCGACCGTAAAAATAAAAGAACGCACAAAGACTAAACCGCAGAGAGGTTCAAAGCATCCCAGCCAGCACCTTTATTATATATACTTTACGAGAAAGGCTTAAGCTCATTATTTCTCCCTCATTTTTAAGGAAGAAGTTTAGCAGGGACAAAACCTTGGGTGCAACAGATTTCCTGAGCTCCTCTGTACAATGGCTCAACAGTCAACAGCGGTGAGCCTCACCTTTCAAAGGACTTGCTTATCGACGACCACGAAATTAATATCACCGGTGGCATGCCGGGAGGTGGAGGGACTTGCGTAGCCTTTTCTGCGCCTGTCCCGCGGGTTGCGTTTCTTGATGAATAGCCAGCTCACCTCACTCCCTTTTGCATTCATCGTCTCCATCCGAGCTTCAGAATTATGAATCTCTTAGGACCTGAATTAATTATCTCATCACCACAGGTTGGGTCTCATCAATTACACCGACTGCTTCGTATTTGTCAGGAACTCCCGCTCTCTCTTCTCACCTTCTGTCTCTCTGGTCTTCCTCGGGATCTCCCAGTTACTCTCTCTCTCTTCGGCTTAAGAGTTTTAATGCGTTCCACATGATGATTAAAGCCGTCTCGCTTCCAAAGGCATATATGCCAGTAAACAGCAGTCTCTAAGAGCAGAGTAGTCTCTCGTGTAGGAAGGGGATTTCGGGAGAACTCGTTTCTACGGGAGTAGTTCATGGAGCATTCATTACTCTTAACAGGCATGCCGCAATTTAAGCATTTATTTTCAGAAAGGAGGATTATGTGCCTTCGCATAATAAAACAAACAAAAAGTTCGCTTGACTCCGATTTCGAAAGTGAAATAATTTCTGAGCTCATATGACTAAATTAATGTCAAAGACAAAACCAGGAGTAATGAATACAGATTTGGAAATATTAAAACTAGGTCCGGCAATTTATTATGACACTGCAGATGCACGAAAGACTAAAGCTAACTTAAGTTAGCTATTGATTTTAAACGATATGTAAAATTTATGCGTGCATTTCAGGATTTTAGGGGTCATAAATTAATTTTGGAGAAAATAAACAGATGAGATTCGCTGCTGAAGCAGACAGACGTATTAAATTTCATTTCCGCCGTAAGCTCTACATTCGATTTGAACTTGTCAAGAAACGAAATGGCAAAGGCTTAGCGGTGGCGCAGTGGTATAAGCGATGGCTGATGACCATTCGTCCGGAAGGGGTACTGGCTCTCTCCCTTCCCTTTGGGACGGGCTACTGCTTAAAGCCCACACTGAGAAAAACGTTTTTTTAATTCAACAAAAAATTTTGTCGATGTAAAGTCAACAAATTTTTTGTTTAATTTGCAAAATTATTTTGTTGAAAATTATTGTTGATTTAACAAAATTTATTGTCGTGATAACAATAAATTTTTTTTAAATCAACAATATTTTTCAACAAAATAGTTTTGCAATTTCAACAAAACTTTTTGTTGACTATATATTGACAAAATGTTTTGCTGATTCAACAACATTTTTGTTGAATTAATAAAACGTTTTTCTCAGTGCATTGAGTTGCTCACGGTGGTCGTTAAAGCTCCAATCAAAATAAAAAAAAAGGTTTGCCAATAAAAAAGAAAAGGTTTGCCGATCAAATGGCTAAAGAATATGTGTTCTACAAAACAAATTGTGACCAAATTTTAACTTTTGATGCTATGCATATTTCCCAACAGTAGTATTACATTCCAAGTAAAGAATGTCGATGTAATGAAAATGGGTAAAGGAAGTAGTCAAAACCATTGTTGAAATCTGATTTTTGAATGCTGTCTCGTGAATGGACGCAACAACAGTTAATTTTATTGATACTCAACAACATACTTTACTAAACTACCGCTGAACATCATTTTATTGAGTTTTACATAAACGTAGCAGCATCTCATTGCAGTCTGCGAAATTACAAGAACCTGATGCTAACTGTGATAAAAGCCATTACAGAAGTGCATTGTTGATGCTATGCATCTTTTCCTACAGTAGTAAAAGTATGCATCGTAGCAAAATGTAGCTCCTTTTCAATGCCCAAAACATCATTTGAAAGCTCTCGTCAATATTACCTGCTATTGACGAGAGCTTTCAATCGATGTTGAACAAGACGGGATGTAACTTATAGATATCCTAGACCAAATGTTACAAATCCTCCTCAAAACACACTTGCGATTCAGCTTTTGTTTCCAGTATGAGGACAGATTATAGCTTGCTCATGCGCAGATATACTTCCGTTGCTACATCACATTTGATTGGTGTCAGGTTCGTTTCTTTCGTTCGTCTACATCTGAATAATAATAATGATAATATTGTTTTTGAAAAACTAAACAGCCAAAATACTTACCATTGCGGCTGCCATAATTAACTAAATATTTACTTTTATGACTCACATATCTTTTTTTATTGGTTTTACAATAATAACATTCATTACTCCACCTACCTAAGTACGACCCAATGCCAGCAATTTGTAAACCTTATTGTTTGTTCTTATGATTTAATTACGCTTAGTATGCACCAGAGCTGAGTTTGGGTTCAATTTTAAGAGCCCGAGCCCGTCCAACCCCGAATTTTATATTGCAATACAGAGCACGGGCCCGAACGATCCCGAAAATGATGATTGATCTGTTTAGGCATTAAAAAAATATCCTCTTTCAGACTTCCACTCTTTCCTCCCCGCGCAATTAACCGATGTCCTCAGCTGCCCAGTGAGGAAGGCATGTCTATCTGTTTCTATAGTTTCTTTGACCGTTCATTGCTTCCTGAAATGTTTCGGGGAACCGGGAATTAGGAAAAATCAGGAGGCACAGCAATCTACGTCATGTGTGACTCAATAGAATTAGCAGGGAGCTGTTATAGTAAAGATCAAAATTTTGGCAGCTTGCTATCTACCATCTATAGTTCTTACAGAAATTTTTCCTTTGCAGAAATCCAGTATTTTATGGCCTTCTGTATTTGTTACCCAAGCCTGGAATGAATAGCCCTGTCGAGTTCACACTCCCCATCTAGACCCAATTGCCGAAGCATTCTCTTTAACACCTAGAAAGTGTGAAAAAAATCTCAGGAGCTAAATCATACCAAATCACTTTAAAAAAGAGGAAGAAAATTAGCTCCATCTCTCAGAGTCCGAGCCCGAACTCCAGTAAGTATTATGCAGCCCGAGCAGGGCCGGAACATCACCCCATAATATGTAGCTTAACAGGCCCGCGCATCGAACACCGGAAGCTGCGTGACGTAGGGGAGAGTAGGCTGATGTCCGCGGTGGGTGGTCGAGCATGCATGAGCTTGCTCACTCTGTGTAAGCGCAACTGTCGATGTGCGTGGTTGTTGTTGTCAAATTGTCAACTAAATTTATTTTCATAGAGGAATATTAAAAGTATTCAAATTCCCTACTAATGGGGAGGTTCTCAGAAAATGGATCACAGCAATAAAGCGTGAAAATTTTCAAGTGACCAAGAACTCTAAGGCAAGTGGAAACCTTTTATTAACCTTATTTTAAACTACTCGTAAAATAAAAATTTTGAACTAGAAAATTTAAATTTGGCTAATTTTATAATCTAATGCATCTCACAGCGGGAAGTCAAAGCACTGAAAAGATTTTTGAAAAGTGAAGTTTATGTTTGTAATGGAAAGAATAGATTACTTGTGTTGTTATAGTAACCCATAACATGTTTTTGCCAATGTATCAAATAAGTTCAAAGTAAAATATGTATATTTAGGAAGGGATTTTAAACTTTATTATGGACACAGAATAATAAGGGTTGCATGTTTTTGATCCCAAGAGTAATATGTTGATACATTCGTTCTTAGTTATTTAAGTGTTTAGGCAGCGCCAGATTAACTTTTTTGGTGTCCCTATTTCTGGGCACAAGTGCTTGTAAAATACCTATATCCTATACGAAATATATGTATGTCATGTACACATCTAACATGCCTATGTCCTTTATATAAATGCTAAGGCCTTGTTGCCATGTAAAATACATCTTTTGTGTTTGCAGACATGGAGAGTTGCATTGAATTATCATTTTTAATATTTATTACTAAAGGAACACAAACACTGAATCAAGTATAGACAGCAAAAATTAGGTATGAATGCACAAAAACAGAAGTTCACACATAGTTCAGGAGTAAGTTTGCCTTTAAAATGTCTGTTTAAAGATTTTGAAGCATTTTTCTACAAACCAACACACTGAAGAACTCTCGTGTGAGCAGTGTGTATGCTCTATCTGTGGTAGGATGGGAATTTATCAAAACCATTCAATTTCTTAAAAATTAGGTGAAATATATCAGTACTACCTAGGCAAGAAATTATTTACTTGCCCAGGTAGTAAAAGCTGGATGCGCAGGAAAATTTATCTTTTAAGATAACAAACCAGAACCCTATTTTTTTTAAGTTAAAAATATGAACTGTTTTAACATGTTTGCACTTCCATTTTAAGGGTCTGTATTACAAATGTTCAATGCACAAACGTGTGTATATCAATTTTTAAGATGCTGATGCTAAAATTGGTATGAAATGGTACGATGATGAAACTGGTGTTTCGGAAATTTAGTGATTCTGCCATGTTCCTTTTGTTAAAGTTTTCTCCCTTTGTCACTAAACATGAGAGGCCAGTTACATCAGAGGCATGCATACTGTTGTTGATTATAAACAAAATTTGGAGCAAATTTTATGCTGTAATTCATGTCGATCCACGTACTTATTTTTAAGAGAAAAAAAGTACGTGGATCGACATGAATCCACATATTGTGGAAACTATGTTCTAAACAAACAAGATTTTTAAAATACAAGTAGAAATATATACTCGCTTCTTTTTTTTTTTTTTTTTTTGAAAACATTTGCTTAAAATGAGAGATCAACTTTTTATTCATTTATCTAGACTTATCTGTTTCCAGACTTCCTGCGCTGTGTCTTCACAAGCTACAGCAATAAAAACTGGAACTAATATATCTCATATTATCGGATAACTACTGGAAAGTGTGCTTCCAAACGTGGGGGTGGGTGTCAATTTTTGTATGGCGAAAAACGTCTTCAATCCTTCATAGAATTTATTTTGAAACCAAAATCATAAAAAAGGAAAAAACAATCTTTTTCAATAGTTTTAGCAATGAAAAAACATTTGTGCAAAATTGTATTCCATTGCTTTTTATAGTTTCTGAGAAAATGGTACATCAAGTTAGTCAATTTATAATGAAACATGTACATCTTTTAAAATACATCCTATAGTACCAAAACAATCACTTAGATTTATTCAGTACAATAACTGCATGTGCATTTGTCAGGTTCTCAAAAAATATAATAATTATCTGGAAAAATACTTTAAGAAATTATTGGAACAAATTTCAGATTTTCTTAGAAACGTGTCTTTGAAATTCTTCAAGGAACAGCTAACGGACACATAATCAAATTGTGTTTGTGATACACAAAGAACTACACAACCATAATTATATGTACATTGGCAGTTTTCCTGAATACTTCTTGAAAATCAAATTTCAGGAAATTTCTGCCAATAAGTTACTTGTATTTTTCCAGATAAAAAGAAATGCTTATATTGTGGATCCAAATAGTTTTGCTTAATGCTACTAATATACTTAATACAGATGTGTTGAACTTTGACAAGGTAACTTTTTTGAAATAGTGCTCTGGAAAACAAAAATTATAAACTTTATATTTGCTTATCAAAATGAAGTTGTCCAAACACGTAACTAGATGGTACTAAAATTAGGAAAACTTGTTATGTCATTATTGTACGTTTGATAATGTAGCAATTGCATAATTTTCTTGAAATCTTAATTTATTTGATGCAATCAGTGGATCAAGCAGCAATTTACTGTATGTATGTTAAAACGTGTTTTATTGAGCCTTTGGTAATAATTAATAAACACAGAAAAAAATTCAGTTTTTCTTGACCTTTTTTTATATATTAGTGATCACGGATTGCATATAAAATACATTTTCATTTTCACTAAAGGAATTATTTCATTACTAAAATTTTCATAGTCATAAGTTTGCAATGAATGAAACATCTGATTCCTTAAATTAGTCAATCGACATCTTTTGAAACGACGGCGATACTTCGTAATGGACCCTCAAACTAATCTTTCAAGTACAAGAACGATTTGTTCACAAGTACAGGAATCGTTCGGCTAACTATAAAGACACTATAACTTCAAGTGAAACTACGACAGCAGTTTATAATTTCGATTATAGGAATGGTTTATCACTTCCAGTGAAAAGACAGTGATGCTTTCATTAAGTTGACGAATCTGTCTTGCTTACTCTTTCAAGTCGAAATTATTGCTACGCTAAACTTTACGCTGTAATTTTTTTTATTCTGTATTTTAAAAGATTATTAAAAAACTTGTTAACTCTGCAGTTATTTAAAAACTAACACACAAGTTCTTATTTAAATGCAGTGAAACTCTAAAAGAACGCACGACCTGGTTAGTTGGTGTACGTAAAGATGCGTTCGTTTCGCACATCGCCGTAATGCTCCTCTCCGCGACTACGGACTACTCTAGTGACGTCACAAATCGGTGCGCGGGCCTGTTAAGCTATTAGGGGGTGATGGCCGGAACCGAGCTCGACTTCGGGCTTTCGAGCTCGGCCCGTCTCAGCACAGGTATGTACCAGACAGTGGCTCAGTATGGTCGTGTGAGTGAGGGCTGTGAGGCGAATAAATGCACAGACAAATGAACTCTCGAATAATTCGTTTTGTTTAACGCCCACAAAGATTTTGGCATGCAAAAGATGCATAGCATCAATTATCTACAAAGAGTATCAGGGTTCTCTCGCGATTTTCTTCACTCGGTGAACATTAAACATATGAAACAGGTCGTTATTCTGAATTCATCCAGCGTCTCTCTTTCCCAGAAATTACGAGATATGTTTAAGCACTCGTGTTCAGTTTTTAAAATTCATTTTTGTTACGTCTTTGGCGATTCGTACCTAAAGTAATCTATCAAACTTCAATTAGATGAACATAACCGATTTATTTGAGAAGCCCAAAAAATATAAATGACCATTCATAGACAACATTTCTCGACATATGTCTTCTCTCTAGGAGAGCTAGAACGCGAGTGCAAAAGTTCTAAAGCCAATGGGTCGGTCCGGTGGCGCACTGGTCTAAGCGCTGGCTTATGACTATTCGTCCGAGAAGGGTCCGGGATCGAATCCTGGGTAGCCATAGATGTTGTGCTGGTCTTATGGAACTGGCTGTGTTCCTTCCCTGGAGTCAGTGACCCCAAATATTCTTTAGCACGTCTTTTGTAAAAAAAGATCGTGCTTACGTTATAGGCCTGTCCGTCCGTCCGCCTGTAGACACCATATCTCTGCAACTATGAGTCCCATTTGAAAAATTCTTTTTGCATTGGGAACCTTGAAATATGCGAATGATGATTCCTTTATTTCGTTTTTTTTTTTTAAGATGTACAATTTCTCCGCTAGAGGGCGTAAATGCAGATGACGTCGAATTCAAAATACATTTTATTCCATATATTTGTTTCTAAATATCCGATTGAAAAAACTCTTTAATGTTTCGATTCCATTTATGTAGAAGAATAGTTTAGGTATAGTTAATTTTTCAAGTTACGCATAGATTTTCCACTCAGGGACGTAAAAGTAAATTACGTATCCCTCGATATCTGTTCTTCTAAAATTCCGATTTGAAAATTTTTTTCTTCAGCAGTTACAGCCCCTGATGGAAAATCTGTTGCACATAATTTATAATTTTCTGGTAAAGAATACTTTGGCCACCAGAGGGTGTAAGTGTTAATATGAGCTTCTAAAATCTCGATTGAAAAAATTATTTCGTGGACCTATGCCACTCACGTCGATAAATATTTTCGGAATATTTTCTTCTTAAAATATTGCATGGTTTCTTCTCCAGGGGGCGTAGATGTATATCTTATTTTTGTCAATATCTTTGCTTCTAATGGTCCGATATGAAAAATTCTTTATTGGATAGATTTTCCGGTGTGTTAAGTTTTTCATATAATTTCAAAATCTTCAAGTAATTCATGGACTCCGCTAGGGGGCGAAAAGGTAAATTGCATTTCCTCCGATATACATATCTGCTTCTAAAATTCCGATTTGAAATTTGTTTTCTGCACCGGATACAGCTCCTGATGGGAAATGCTTTGCATATAATTTCTAATTTTGGTTAAACATTATTTGGCCACCAGGGAACGTAAGTCTTAATCTATGCTTCTGATGCATTTGCAGCAAAATCTGAGCTTCCAAAATCTCGATTGAAAAAAATTCGTTCGTGGACGATACTACTCACCACGGCAAACCTTTAAGGAATATTTTCTTAAAATAATGCATAGTTTCTACGCCAAGGGGCGTTGATGTATATCTTACTTTTGTCAATATCTCTGCTTCTAGGAGACCAATTTGAAAAAAAATTCCTTATTTGTTGGATAGTGTCCCCAATGCGAAATGTTTTTCATAAAAATTCAAAATTTTCTAGTAAATCATAGACTTTCCGCTAGGTGGCGGAAAGATAAATTGAGTTTTCTGCGTTATTTCTGATTCTAAAACTCCGAATCGAAAAATTCTTCCTGTATCTGATGGAAAATGGAAAAATTTCCAGCTCCTAGTGGAAAATGTTTTTCCTATAATTTCTATATGGAAAATTATTCCAGCTCCTGATGGAAAATGTTTTTCGTATAATTTCTAATATTTGGTAAAGAATGATTTGGCCACCAGTAGGCATAAGTGCTAATTTCTGCTTCTGACGTATTTGCAACAAAATCTGAGATCCTGAGAACTAAAATTTTTTTTTTCCTGGGACCGATAACCGTTCACATCGAAAAACCTTGTGAGAATACTTTCTTTCTAATATAAATGTTTTTTGCATGGTTTTTCCGCCAGGTGGCGTAGATGCATATCTTATATTTGTTCCTATCTTTGCATCAAAGTGTCCGATGTGAAAAATTCTTTCTTTGTTGGAGAGCGTTTCCGCTGCGAAATGTTTCTCATATAAATTTAAAATTTTTCTTAACGCACAAGTCTGCAACCAAAGGGCGTAAGCTAACGTCTTCGTTTACAGCAATGTTTGCGGGATTGAAAGCCTGATTGAAAAACTTCTTTCTTCCATCAGATACTATTGTTTTCCATACCGGTTCCATTGACTTTGAATAGCTTTGATAAATTTAATTCGCGTTAAAACGGATTCAAAAGACGTGCTTGACTATACCTGAAAATTCGGTGTCATCTTTCTTGTTTTTTGTATTTTTTTTACTTATTGGATTGAAGGTTTAACCACCACCGTGAGCAACTCAATGGGCTATAAGCGGTCGCCCGTCCCTAATTTAGGGCCATTGACTCCATGGAATGGAGAGAGACAGTGCCGTAAAACAAACAAAACATCCATGCCTCACTGGGATTCGAACCCAGACGCTTCTGGAACAAATGGGCAGAAACCAGCGCTTAGACCACTGAGCCACCGGAACGGCGGCCCTAAATTAGGGACGGGAGACAAGGAGGTCAGAATAAATATATGGATATGTTCTAGTTAATGGAGCAGTACCACCTTAACGTGTGAATCCTATAACCACGAGCCGCGGCCATTGTAGTGTGGGAAAGCTAGTGGTTTTCAAGGCCATTGCAATGCAATTTGTGTTGGCCAGATCTCATTGTTTCGTCGTGGGCGTTTATAATGTAGCATAACTCCTTGACACTATGTGAGAAATTGCTGGATATCCTTAATTATTCTTGGCACCTTCTCATTCCTATTTTAAATTGAAATACATGAAAGTTAGTGTTAGTTCAAACAAAACAAAACGTTAAGAATTGAAAACTTCACTCGTATGTGGAGCATGATTCCTTCCAGTTTGGTATTTACACGATTTCCGCCACGAGAAACTAGGCATTTTAAAACAACTGCTGCGCTACTATAAAAATATTAGATAGCTGAAACTGCATAAAACTCGTTAGTGTTATGCAAACAGCATCAAAATTCCCACTTTCCGACCCACCGCATCTCCAGAAGTCTTATTCTGATTATTCTAACCTTGCCTATAGCCCATCGAGTTGTTCACGGTGGTTGTTTCCCCCATTACCTCTCCTCCCCCCGAAAAGAAAATAGAACAAACTTGTTGCTGTACCGATGGACATCTCCGAAAGCCTTTCTCAATACACGGGAAGGTTAGGGCTGAGATGAAAGCATAAACTACGTATATGGTAAGGTGTAAGATATCTTAAACGGAAAGGTATGCTCAGTTAATGTGTACCCCTTTTTGGCCATGTACCGGGTGTTTCACGGGGTAGTGACAACTTTCCTGGGAAATAAATCGTTAAAGAATAACGAGATGGCGCTGCAAGTCCGAGACGTCGATCAGCAAGCGACAGGCATTTGTGAGGAAGTAGTGGGACGGTGAACACGCGATTTCGGACATGCAGCGGTATACCACGGGAGAAAGAGTTTTCGTGGTGAAAAATTGGTATGCGGAGGGCGGAAACCTCGCAAAAGTGTTACAAAAGTGGGGTACGGCGTTTAATAATCGTCGTAAGCCATCCCGTGCGTACCTGACAAAATTAGCAGCGAAATTCGAACGAACCGGCAGTGTCACAGATGACGTCGCAAGCACGGCGACGAAGTGAAGAACAGCGCGGACGGCGGAAAACATCGAAACCGCACGAAAACTCCTGCACGAAGAAGCCGGTACGTTAATACGAAGACTTGCGCAGCAACTAGGTGTTAGTCCAGCGTCCGCGTGGCACACTGTGACGTCGGATTTGAACATGTTTCCCTACAAAATGAAAGTTCATCAGCCTTTGATCACAACAGCCGTCCAGCAGCGTTATGAGTTTGCAAATGACATGTAATCACTGATCGATGAGCACAACCTTGATGTGAAGAGCATTGTCTTCAGCGATGAGGCGCACTTCCTGGTTGGACGGCTATGTTAACCGCAAAATTACCGCATCTGGGGAAGCGAGAAGCCGTCGGTTTGTGTTGTGAAGCCTCTCCATCCGCTGAAGCTAACCATTTGGTGTGCAATGAGTGGTGATGACCTCATTGGGCCATTTTTCCTGAAGTCAACAGTTACCGCTGCAGCCTACAGTGACCTTTTGAAGTATCATCCCCCTGCTGCAGTCCAGAAAAACTGGATTCACAACCGCACGTTTCAACATGACTGAGCACCGTCACACTCCACAAATGGTGTTCTTGATTTGCTTCACCAGCAGTATGGCCAACGGGTCACTGCCAGACGATTCCCCTAACGTTTTTCAGCCGGTCTCTGTTGGCCTCCGTACAGCCCAGCCCCAATTTAACGCTGCTCACTTTCTTCTTGTGGAACAATCTGAAAGATCGCGTGTACCAGGACAATCCGCGAACACTGCCTGACCTCCGATGTGCCATCCAACAGGAAATTGCACGGATCCCGTCGGTATTGCAGCACTTCGAAGCACGAATTCGCCACGTCGCACAGTTTTTTCCAAATACAAATCTAGCTGGACAAAATTATTAACCCCTCTCGTATAAAACAGATTGTCATATAATTTTACACGAATGTACAAGTTGCATTTTCTAATCATTCGTTTACTGCGGTAAAAATATCAACGAAATATTCGTATAGTTTTGTAAGATGTAGTGCAAATATTTTTTTAAGTCTTTGTTCTTATTTGAACAAAATAATGGGATTTAAACAAAACACCAATTGTGGCCAAATAAACACATATTTCAAATATTTACAGGTTTCAGAGAGATGTACATGTATTCATTTTAAATCATCATCGCTGCCACCTGGATTTTGAAGTAGTCTCAGTATATCAGGAGGAATACTTTTACTTCTCTTTTGACGTTTGACTTGTGACGTATATTCTAAATTAACTTTCCTTTTTAGTTTCTTTCTCTATGTAAATATTGAGTTTATTCTGTTATTCTTCACTCTTAGAGTGATATCTTTCTCTCAAACGAATACGTTTGGCAACACAATTGAGGTTGAATGCACATGACATATGCCTGAGTTTTGATAAGAACAAGAGATAACAAGAAAGATGACACCGAATTTTCGGGTGTAATAAGCACGTCTTTTGAATCCGTTCTGACGCAAATTAAATTTATCAAAGCTATTCAAAGGCAATGGAACCGGTATAGAAAACAATAGTATCTGACAGAAGAAAGAAGTTTTTCAATCGGATCTTAAATCCCTCAGATATTGATGTAAACGGAATCTTGAGCTTACAAATTCTTAGAAACAGAGTTATCGACAAAAATATGATGTGACTTTACGTCCGCTGGCGGAAAAACCATGCATTATTTTAGGAAGAAAGTATTCGCAAAAGGTTTATCCATATGAGCAGTATCGGTCCAAGAAAAGAAAATTTAGTCAAGTTTTCAGGAGCACAGATTTTGCTACAAATACATCAGAAGCAGAAATTAACACCTATGACCCCTGGTGGCCAAACCATTCTTTACAAAACATTAGAAATTATGTGAAAAATATGTTCCATCATGTCTTGTGTGCGATACAGGAAGAATTTTTCAAATCGGAGTTTTAGGAGCAGAAAACGCAATTTACCTTTATGCGCCCTAGCGGAAAGTCTAAATGATTTACGTGAAAATTTTGAATTTACAGGAAAAACATTTCGCATCGGAAACACTATCCAACAACGAAAGAATTTTTCAAATTGGACTATTAGAAGTAGAGATATTGACAAAAATAAGATATACATCGTCACCCCTGGCGTAGAAACCATGCAATATTTCAAGAAGAAAGTGTTCCTAAAAGGTTTGTCGACACGAGTAGCATCGGCCAACAAAAGACTTTTTTTCAATCGAGATTTTAGAAGCTCATATTTTGCTGCAAATACATCAGAAGCGGAAATTAAGACTTACGCCACCTGGTGGCCATACCATTTTTTTTTTACAAAAATTACAAATTATGTGCAAACGATTTCCCATCAGGAGCTGTATCCGGTGCAGAAAGAATTTTTCAAATCGGAGGTTTAGAAGCAGAGATATAAGGAAAAACGTAATTTAGCTTTACGCCCCCTAGCGGAAAGTCTATGAATTACTTGAAAATATTGAAATTACAGCAAAAACATGTCATACTAGAAACAATATCCAACAAAGAAGGAATTTTTTAAATCGGACTCCTAGAAGTCGAGATATTGACAAAAATAAGATATATATCTACGCCCCTGGCGCATAAACCATGCACTATTTTAAGAAGAAAATGTTTCTAAAAAGTTTGTCAACACGAGTAGTATCGGTCTACAGACGACGTTTTTTTCAATCGAGAATTTAGAAGCTCATATTTTGTTGCAAATACATCAGAAGCGGAAATTAAGATGTACGTCCCCTGGTGGCCAAAAAATTTTTTTTTTTTTTTTTTTTTTTTTTTTACAAAAATTAGAAATTATGTGCAAACGATTTCCCATCAGGAGCTGTATCCGGTGCAGAAAGAATTTTTCAAATCGGAGATTTAAAAGCAGAGATATAAAGAGAAACGCAATTTAGCTTTACGCCCCCTAACGGAAAGTCTATTAATTACTTGAAAATTTTGAAATTATATGAAGCACATGTCACACTGGAAACAAAATCCAACAAAGAAGGAATTTTTCAAATCGAACCCTTAGAAGTAGAGATATTGACAAAAATAAGATATACATCTACGCCTCCTGGCGTGGAAACTATGCACTATTTCAAGAAGAAAATGTTCCTAAAAAGTTTGTCGACATGAGTAGTATCGGTCTACAAACGATGTTTTTTTTTTATCGAGAATTTAGAAGCTTATATTTTGCTGCAAATACATCAGAAGCGGAAATTAAGATTGACGCCCCTGGTGGCCAAATCATTTTTTTACAAAAATTAGAAATTATGTGCAAACGATTTCCCATCAGGAGCTATATCCGGTGCAGAAGGAAGTTTTCAAATTGGAGATTTAGAAGCAGAGATATAGGGAGAAACGCAATTTACCTTTACGCCCCCTAGCGGAAAGTCTATGAATTTTGAAATTATATGAAAAACATGTCACACGGAAAACACTATCAAACAAAGAAGGAATTTTTCAAATCGGACTCCTAGAAGTTGAGATATTGACAAAGATAAGATATACCTGTATGCCCCCTGGCGGAGAAACTGTGTAATATTTTAGGAAGATAATATTCCAAAAAGGTTTATCGATGTGGGTGGCATCAGTCCACGAAAGAATATTTTCAATCGATGTTTTAGAAGCTCAGATTTTATGGCAAATACATCAGAAGCAAAAATTAACACTTACGCCCCCTGGTGGCCAAAGTATTCTTTACCACAAATTCGAAATCATATGCAAAAGATATTCCATCAGGAGATGTATCCGCTGATTTTTTTTTTTTTCAAATCGGTGTTTTAGGATAAGAGTTATCGGGAAAAATGTTATTTACTTTTACGCCCCCTAGCAGAAAATCTATGCGTAATTTGAAAAGGAAACTATATCTAAAACACTCTTCGACATAAATGGAATCGAAAGATAAAAGATTTTTTTCAATCGGATGATTAGAAGCAAATATGTGGATCAAAACGTAATTTTGAATTCGACATCATCTGCATTTACGCCCTATAGCGGCAAAATTGTACATCGTAAAAAAAAAAAAAAAAAACGAAATAAAGGATCATCATTCGCACGTTTCAAGCTTCCGAATGTAAAAAGAATGTTTCAAATCGGACTAATAGTTGTAGAGATACCGAGGGTACAGACGGACGGACAAACCGATTACAGAAGCACGATCTTTTTTTACAAAAGACGTGCTAAAAACGACGACTGATCTATTGCTTGAGAGCGTTGTAAGAGAGAGCGTTGGGTTGTAAACTGATTATTGATAGGAGTGTTGTGATAATGTGTGGTGTGTGGAGCATTCACTACAATATGCTATGTTACGATGTGTGGGCTACATCCTGAATAAAGCATCTTTCCCGTAAGTTGACTTCTGTTATTTACATGTTTCGTCTGACCGTTAAGGTTTCTTTCATTTAGGAACTATTTCTTAGTATGTTGATGTGTTAAAACAACGTGGAAGTAGAAAAGACTCGAAGACTGCTTACAATCGAGTCCGAGGAAATTAATAGCGTGTGCATCAAGTCCGTCATTGTACCGGCTCTACAAAATTTGCGAGTATGATGGATGGTCCCTGAAATTCTTATAGTCCTTATTCCGGGCTTCTTGAGCTTCCTCGGACATCATCCTAATTGGAAGTATGGCTTCCTTTATCAACTGTGCTCCATGGATAAGTATCTTATGCACACTGTGGCATATAATACCACTTAAATTTTCGGATGTATAATTCTGCTGTGTCGAAGCAATATTTTTCACACTCTCCATTGTTAATTCTGTATCCACTGGCGATTATTTTAAGGATAGTTCCAAATCGCCGAATCAGCTCTTCATCCACGCCAGTAATATCTGATGTTAAAGCTAGATCTTCAAAGAAGCTCCGCGCGCTATTTCCGTCATAGGTGGTACCAAATCCTGGTTTGGATATGTCGATAAGCAGCCTCATTTGATGACCGTATTAAGTGTTTTAGTGTGTCTATGCGTACTCGCTCTTTCTGTAATACCTCCAGATGTACTGACACAAAACGGTGTATAGTATGATCAAACAATGACTGCAGTTGTACCTCAGCAGAGTAGTCAATGATCTCTATTTTATCTGGATAGTATCGCTTTTTTGCCTCAAGAAGCATGTGATAATTTGGGAAAATACACAATGTGGCAAAGAATTTTTAAGACTGGGTCTGTAAAATGAAATAGAAACAAGAAATTATAATTTGTTTTGGTTTGTTATTCAAAATAAGTCCCTCCGGCTTCAATACACTTGTTACAGCGATTTAATAATGATTCGAATGCCTCTTCCAGTTCACTTTGCGGAATTGCATCCAAAGCACGCGTCAAAGCTGTTTGTATGGTCGAAATATCATCAAAATAACACCCTTTTAACGTCATTTTAAGTTTCGGGAATAAAGAAAAGTCGCAGGGTGCTAAATCAGGCGAATACGGTGGATGATTCAACACACAGACTTTATTTTTCGCCAAAAATCTACGAACAAGAAGTGAGGTGTGACTGGGTGCATTATCGTGCAACAGACACCAACTGTTTCCATCCCGATATTCTGGACGAATACGACGAAATCTGCCCATCAAACGCCTTAAAACATTTAAATAAAACTCACCAGTAATTGTTTGTCCACTTAGAACAAATTCTTTGTGGATAATACCTTTACTATCGAAGAATGTAATGAGCATTGTTTTGATTTTCGATGGAACTTTTCTTGTTTTTTTGGCTTGTGGTGAGTTTTTTGACTTCCATTCCACACTTTGTAGCTTTGTTTTAGGATCATATTGAAAACACCATGTTTCATCACCTGTAACAATCGATTTTAAGAAGTTTGGATCATTTTCAGCAGCTGAAATGATGTCTCTGCAATATGCACTTCTCCTTGATTTTTGTTCATTGGTTAACGTGTGTGGAACAAATTTAACACAGACTTTTGTTTTGCCCAAATCTTCATGCAGGATGGTTCGAATTGTTTCTTTGTTGATGTTTAAAGACTCTTCCATCATTCTTAGTGACGCACATCGATTGTTTGCCACGAAATCACGCACTGTTTCAATAATCTCAGGTGTCCTAGATGAACTTGGTCTTCCGGTATGCTTATCATCTTCTAGCGTATCTCTTCCGTCCAAAAAGCGTTTGTGCCACAGGAAAATATTGGATCTACTTAAACAAAACTCACCGTAAACTCGTTTCATCATTTGGTACGTTTCCGAGGCACTTTTACCAAGTTTTGCGTTAAATTTAATAACAGCCCTTTGTTCCATCTTAATAATTCAACATGAAAAAAATTTTACTTCTCCAATGAACGGCCGTTTCGTTTGAGTTACGTTAACAACTGCGCAGTACTTTTGGCAGAAAGCAAGCAGATGGTGACGGTTTATAACGCATTCGCGATTACACTGGTGGCGCCACCGTAGGCTGAAATCTAGCGCCAGTCTTAAAAAGTCTTTGACGCACTGTGTATTAGCATTGTGAGCTGTGCTTATCTGACGCATAGAGATGTACTGCTCCTTTGTGAGCTTTTTATCCACAAAAAGGCTAATGCTTCGTCACATGCCATTTTAATGGGCGCTTTGTTACTTGGAGATTGATATGCCTTTTTTTTTATTTTCGTGGCCCTTTCTTGGGAAAACTTGATACTTGCTTTACTATTTGTTCTGCATCACGACTGCATGCAGATAACATACCCATTTCCGCGACAAGAACAATCTCACCAACAGTGTGTGTTTCCAACAATGGTTTCACTTTCCTTTTTCGACTAATACCAGCACACTCATGGAACAACTTTCGTGGACGACCTATGTGTTTTCTTTCTTGAGCACTGTCTGCTTCTAAAATAGTCAATTTAACACTCAACCAATCACTGTTTTTTCGTAAGAATTCTTTCAATACATAGTGACAGTTAGTCCAACGTTATTTAAGTTTCTTACAAAATTCAGCACTTTTGTTCTGCATTAGTTCACGAATATGTCCCTCAGGATCTTCCAAGCCATATTTCGTCAATATATAATCACACACACAGGCTAATCTTCTTGAAATATTCTTTTCATTTTGCCAAACATCAAACAGCTTTCTTCTTGTAATTTCATCCGCCATCACTAAAATATTAATAGAAAAAGAAGTTGGTTCAAGTTGGTAATAAAACAGTTACAATTACATACCTAAATGATTAACTTAAACGCTGAATATACTTTCACAACGGACTTTTACGGCCTTTGCTTTTGCAAGCCTGTAACTTCAATTACATCTTAAAACAATCTCATGGAATACGTCTGTTATAATGAATGAACATAAGAACTAAATAACACAATATTAAAGTTCTAAAATGCACTAAAAATGTATTGAGGTACCTGTACTTTTATTCATCGAAGACCCAAATAGGATCGCGAATAAATTACGTATACACAGATCGTAGTTCCGAAAGCAACTGCTGGGCGATGCTAACGAGAAAATGATGGTTGCACTCGTAACATCTACCTGCTCCTGCTCAAGCCAAATTATTTCTTTTGTAAAACTGATTGTGAGTCGTAGCTACACAACTACAAGGCCTGTTGGAAAAACGGATTGTATTTATTGATACACTTGTCTATTGCGCATGTGACATGCTCATTCATGGTTTGTCATCTATTTTGTTCGCAGGTAGACGTTCGACGCTCAAACGTGAAATAGTGCAGCGATTGATTCGTCCAGATATGCGCAACGGTGTGTGATCCAGTTTCTGTGTGCTGAAGGTGTGCAGCCAGCAGAGATTGTTCGTCGGTTAAATGCGGTGTACGGCGATGAAGCTTTGCAGCGTACGGCGATGAAGCTTTGCAGCGTACGGCAGTGTTTAATTGGTGCAAGGCATTTCGAGAAGGGAGACGAAGCAGTGCAGCGGACCTTTCACGTTCAGGCCGTACGATCCAGGTGACGGATGAGGAAATATGTGCAAAAGTGAATGACATTGTGTTACGAAATCGTCGAGCAACTGTGTGGTTTATTAGTGAGGCGACGGGCATAATTACGGAACGTGTTCAACACATTATCACAGAGAAACTCGGATATCGGAAGGTTGCTGCCGCATGGGTTCCAAAGTGTTTATCGGAGGTGCAAAAGAACACAGGCAGCTGACACCTTTTGCAGGACAATGCCAGGCAACATACCGCAGCTGACACATTGACAACAACCCTACAGTCCCGACTTATCACCCTGTGATTTTCATGTGTTCGGCCCAATGAAGAGGGCTCACAAGGGGAAGCGCTTTGCGTCGGACGTTGAAATGCAAAATGCATTTTCTTCATGGCTGCACAGCCAGTCCGTAGAGTTCTAGAGAAATGGCATTGACAGGCTAGTGTATCTGTGGGATCTTTGTCTCAACAACCATGGAGAATATGTCAAATAGCAACCACTTCTGGAATCCTAATGACTGAAGTCCACTTATTTCTCAAACGACCCTTATATTTAGAATTACAGTACGGCAGTATTTAAGTTGTTTTGAAGCTCAAACAATTATACCTTTTGTTCAACTAGATTTGTATTTGGAACCACTGTGCGTCGTGGAAGCAGATGGTCATCATGTGCAACATGTCATCCATTGATTATCTTTTGCTTACTCTTACTACTGTAAACGTGTTTTTCCTCTTCCAATAAAGTAAGTTAGCTTTATTGTCTCTTTCTTTCGTCACTACCCAATGAAACACCCGGCATTTAGTTACAGATCGAGGTAATGAGCGTAAAGGCTGTCTTCAGTTTCCTTTCTTAATTGAACTGTGCCAGTTTGTTTGCTTAACAGTTTTTTTTATTTTTTTTTATTTGGAGTTTAGCGACCACCGTGAGCAACCCGACAGTAGTCTGTCATGATGGTAAATATTTTTTATAAGCAGTCGCTTTTCCCTAATTCAAGGTCACAGGTTCCAGAGAAAGGAGAGAGACAATGCCGTAAGACCAAGGTTATTAGATGACAAGGCTATGCTCATCCTGCGCTTCGGGTGATTGCTGTGTGACGTCACTGTCCAAATCGCCATCGTAAAACTACCTAATCGCCACGCTTCTTTGTAGTTGAACCACATCAGCTCGTGTCTGAACTATTATTCGTAAACCAGCTGAAATTATCTCCATAAATTCTACCAGATTTCTTAAAGTATAATTTTTAATTTAAAGAATTTGGGGAATGTCGCCGAGATGCTTTTCCTGAACCACATAAAGGAATTCTTTATTATATGACAGTAACATGTCCCGCTGCGCGTTTTCCATTCTAAATTTATATAAAAAACAGCAAAAATCCCCCTTGGAGCTAAATTAACATTTAAAAGAGTATAACCGTGTTCCCGCTCTTTATGTAACAAAAACGTGTGGGAAGTATTTTTGAAATATCCGTTACTAAAATATTCACATGTCTGTGAATTTCTTCTGTTATTTAATATAAATGTGCTTTTGCACAAGTTTTGGTTCTGTGTTTTAGTTATAACAATTGTTGACAAAACATCTTCCTCTATAGCTATAGTTCCGATCTACGATTTCCGTGTTAGGACGGTGATGCCACTCAATGACGTCATGATTATTCCTCTGCGAGGATGGCGGGATGAGCGAACCTTACTGTCTATTAACCTTGCTGTAGGACAAACACACAATCCATGTCCAGGTTTCGAATTCTGACCGACGCTGTGGGCGAGCGGTATGAAGCGTCAGTTATACCTACCCTAAATTTGGAATAACTGGTGTTCACGTTTTAATGTAACTATATTTATGAAGAAAAATAATGAAAGTTCAAAGCAGTCTGCTAGGTACATCATTACTGTTCTCGATTACAGAAGGCGCAAAGGGTCATGAAAGCGTGTAGGTGATCAGCCAGCTCATGCTGGTGGCGTGCAGCAGTTAAGGACATCTCCAGACACATTAAGGAACTTAGTGTGTCTTGTGACAGGGCTTCTCAAATTATCCCAGAGCCACCATTGCTTTAAACACAGCTGACGTGGCACAACGAGGCCATGGCCTCGCTTTGTCGACGTCAAATCCGCACCCTCCTGTCAGTTCGGTACAGCTGAAAAAAGGATTCATCGGACCACACGACTCGACACCTCTTTTCAGAGGTCCAGTTTTAATGTTCCCATCACCAGTCGAGGCGTAATTTTCAATGACGAGCAGTCAACACTTGCACACAAGTAGGGCGTTCGCTCCCGTAGCCCAGGATTTGCTGCAGACCGTCCGCTGGATAGTGTACGTCGACCCCCGTCATGAATGTATTGGGTGTACAAAAAAGTTTACATCGATTGCGAATAGATGGCGTAACCAGCACAGATTTCATGTAATTGCGAAGGACAACACGTGCATAAGAAAGTCCTTGCAACAAGTTTTGATAATTAGTGGAGGACAGTTCGTTGCAGTGTGAACATCATTGTTTGTCAGTGCATTGAAATTGTCGAATTTCGTGCCAAAAAACAGCATATGCGGGAAGTTGTGCTGCATTACATCTTTTACAGAAAACCGCTGCCGAAAGTCACCGTTTGCTTGGGGAAGCTTATGGGGAACATGTTTTAGCTGAAAGCACGTGTAGACAGTGGTTCCGGCAATTCAAAAGGAATGATTTCGACGTAGAAGACAAAGAACGTGAAGGTGAAAAAAAAAAAATAATAATAATTGAAGATGCTGCTTTGGAAGCATTACGGGATGAAGATCTAAATGAGCTTCTGCAACCGCACCAGAGCATCAACGCTGAACGTTATCAACAAGTAATCAATTTGTGCCGTGCATTGAGAGCGAAACGTCCGGATTATGCGAAAAGACATGACAAGGTTGTTTTCCAGCATGACAACGCCAGACCTCATGTCGCGATACGGGTCAAGGAAACTGTAGAAGCGCTTGGCTGAGATGTGTTACCCCACCCGCCGTATTCACCAGATATCGCACCATCATATTACCCTTTGTTTCGATTCCGGCAGAGCGCCCTTTCTGGAGAGCGGTTCCGTTCTTATGAGGAGATCCAAAATTGGCTTGATAACCGGATTGCTTCCAAACAACCGGAATTTTCTATCGCGGAATCCACTTATTGCCTGAAAAGTGGTGGGAAGGTTGTATGTTGCGAAGGTAAATATTTTGAATAAAATAATCGTTATTTGTCTATAACAAACTGTTACCCTTTTCGACCAAAAAACGATGTAAACTTATTTGTACACTATAACGAAGTAAATTTCTCCGTCATTCATGGTCCACGCCGGGGATCGAACCCGAGTCCACTTATTCCGGAAAAAGTTGCTCTACCAACTGAGCTACGCAGACGTTCGTTCTCGCTGCTATCTGCCTTTATGTCGTGTGCGTCCTGCAGGGCAGGTACGTCACAACACCCAATACTTGATGTCGGCCACCGCTGGCTCTCTAGCCGCTCGTACGTCCGTCGATGGTGTACTCGCAGTAAACCCTTGATAAGTTGCCCTCAGGAACTTTAGGTTTCTTAACAATTGGGCGATGGAATGACCTATCTGTACCGCCCCGGGAGCGCAGTGATCTAAGCGCAGGATTATGACCATTCCTTCGAGATGGGTCCGGGTTTGAATCTCGGTGAGGCATGGATGTTGTGTTTGTCTTACGGCTCTGGCTCTCTCCCAGAGCCCATTTACGAAGATAGGAGGCCCGGGGGCTGGACAGTATTTTGGCGCCCCAGCAGTGGTGCAGTCCTGAAAAAGTATTGGCCTGGCACTTGGGAGGTTCACTCAGGCGTATCGACCCAGCAGGTATGCGAGCGTGGCGGAAGGCAATTGGCGAGAGAGAGAAGAAGAAGAAGAAGAAAGAGAAAAAAATCAGTTAAGATTATTGTTACGAACGTCATCCTTCGGTAACGACGGTTAGCGCAGGACTCTTGGATAGAACGTAAACAAGAAGATTCGAAAAATTACTCACCTTACGCTCTTATGTTTAAAAGGGTGTTTTTATTAAATAAACTTCTAGATTTTTTTTTTTTTTGATTGAAGGTTTAACGACCGCCGTGAGCAACTCAATGGGCTATTAGCAGTCGCCCGTCCCTAATTTAGGGTCACTGGTTCCAGTGAATGGAGAGAGCTAGTGCCGTAAGACAAACACAACATCCATGCCTCACCGGGATTCGAACCCGGACCCCGTTCGGACGAATGATCAGAGGCCATCGCTTAGACCACTACGCCACCGGGGCGGCAAACTTCTAGATTACCATGTTAACATTTGGATTAACCTGAAACTTAACTTCAACTACAAAAAGTGTTCCATAGTAACGGCATACAGGTAGTCATAGATTAAAGACTATCTTTCTCCATTTGACTCACAACATCGACAACAAAAGTTCTGCTGTGTTACGTGGGCTCATCTATCTGACGTCACAACCTCGTGTTTTCTGAACGTGGCAGGTTCGCTTGGCGCCTGTCGCTAATCGTGTTTAGTCACGGTTTATTCCTAACAATTATTTGTGTTAAAAAATGGCGATTTTGATGGGCGACGCTTGAATAAATTAAATTTTAAAAAAGTCTGATTCAGTGAGGTGAAAAGTAGCCTGCAGCCACCAGGTCTCGAAAAAAAAAAAAAAAAAAAAAAAAAAGCCTGGTAGCGCCAGGCGTCAATTGCACCCCTGGTGCCAGTATTAGAGTCAGATATAGTAACTATTTCACTATGAACGGCAGAATAAAATATACCCAGGAGAAAACATTCCCAAAATACGATGAGGAAGCCATAAAAATATCTTCGCCATATTGAAGTGTTATCCCATGATTCATGGTCGAATCGGTGTATGCAAGACACTGTAAACATGCATTGGTGAAAAATGAAAAATGGATACCAGTTCAATTCTGCTTTAATCCTCCCCCCACCACCCCAGATTCATCTCGTTGAAATTATGTCAAAGTAGTAGAAAAAAATATGATCCCAATATCATGATTCAAATTATTTCTTAATCTATTAAAATTTTCCCAAATTACAGATGTGTGCAAAAAAGATCCGTAATGCTTCCGAAAAATTTGAGGATTGACTGGGGAGACTATACTTTTTGCCGACTCCTCCTAAAATAGCGGAAAGAAATATAATTTTTTTTCTCAGTATCTTGTAGTTTTTGCTGTGCTTTCTGAAAAAAAAAGAAACTGTATAACTTTGTCAATTTTTCAAGCATCCTACATAATTCTGGGACCCCCTGAAAATGCGGAGTCCGGGGCTTCAGCCCCCCTAGCTTTTTCCTAAATGGGCTCTGTACTCTCCCTTTCCTGGATCCAGTAGACCTAAATTAGGGACGGGCAACTGCTTATAGCTCATTAAGTTGGTCACGGTGTTCGTAACATCTTAAAAAAAAAAAAAAAAAAAAAAAAAAAACTCGTCTGTCTTGCGCCGATAATATGTTAATATTTGCACGATAAAAGTCGCCAAGGTCACTACGTTTACCCATGTTCGTCGATTGCAATACACTTTTAGGAAACCCTGCTGTCCGCCTGTTTATCGCCTGCCCTCAGTTTGGGTCTATTCCTCTCTGCGCGAGGATGCCGATGTCGAGTGCTCATGACCCCTATCTCTAATATTTTGTCTACTGAGTGTATATAACTGTCACGCCATCTATGTTTGCAGATGAAAAAAACCCCGAAAACAACAACAACAATAACAAAAACGGAACAGGAACGGAAAAGGCTTCCAGGTCCCACTCTGTCATTCAAAGCTGGAGTTTTTCTTGTATTTCTGAGATTTTTTTATCACGCTGTGCTTTTAACAACTTGACTTATAAGGGAAACAAGACAGATGTCTCTGAATTTTCGGTTGCAATGAGCAGGTCTTTTGAATCCTTTCTGAAGCGAATTAAATTTATCAAAGTTATTCAAAATCAAGGCAACCTATCAGGGCTTTCTCTATGTATTTCCTAACAAAATCTGCTCTCATTCCTGCGTGTGAAAAAACGTTCCTCCCTCTCTCAAGTTTCTAGCATGACTGCCGTTTTTATGACCACTGTGTATTTTCCCTCTGCTGCTCGAAGGAAGATGCTTCTGACATAAGAAGTTGATTGTTAAATACTGAAGGTCGAATGTCACTCGAGGGGTTTCTCCTAGAAAGTGTTTGTACTCCAGCGACGGGGAATAAAAGAGGAAGTGTCCTTTTGTTCGTGAGTGGTTCACGGTGAACGAAGGAATGGATTTCCCGAGGGATCTGTTAAATACTTTTCTTTTAACTTAAGACAAATTTCTAGTTGCTGTTTTACGCGCTTTGAGTGACCCAAGTCACTATTTAAATATATGTTAAATATTTCTATATAACAAAGCACACAAAACATTCTCCGTCTAGGACTGAAGTTCGGGTCCAGCTCCAACGATCATCCAGAATCCCACAAGTCTGACCACTTGACCATCGGGAGGAAAAACAGCACCATGATCCACTTTTTAAGATGATATAGGATGCTTCTGTGTTCCATGGATGAAAATTTAAGCGGAAGATAATCTAGAAATCTGGCGAGCAGCAATATAAAGTAGATTGCTGAAGATAAGTACAGATAAAACATGTATTGTAATTAAAAAGAAAATTCTTTTTGCTTCGAGATTTAATGATCACTATGAGCTTTTAAGGATATAAGCAATAATCGCCCGTTCCTAATTTTGGACCAATAGTTTCACGGAGGGCGCAGGTCTCGCGCCATAATACAAACGCAGTGCACATGCCGCATTCGAGGCTCTAACCGTTGCCCAACTCAAATGGTTAGCCACAAGCCTGCACTTCTGACCACTCACCACCTGCAGTAATGCAACAGAGATTTGAAATAATTGTATTAATATCCGAAACAAAGTAGCATATCGTGTACAAAATTGAAATATTTGGAATCAGAGTTAAAAAAACATTGCTGGATTTTTTCGTTTAGGAGTTTATAAGACCAACATGAGCATCTAAGGAGTTTTCCATCTCTAATTTAGAGACATTGGTTCTAAGTGAACCTGTTCCAAATGGACAAACACAACATCCATGTGTTGCCGCTACATTCGAGTCTACATCTAGCAGCAGGGCCTGACTTAGACATGGCGATCTGGTCCTACCCTCAAGTTTCGGCACTCTACTTTTGAAGTAATCACATATAGAGCAGTGAGCTTTTTGTAACAGACTGCATTGATGACGGATTAGCTTTAGGAAAACATCAGGTGGGCTCTCTGCTATAAGGCTTACAGAGAGGTGAGAAATGGTTTTTCAAGATTAGTAGGAACAGCAATACTGTGCTTACTGAGATTTTGGAAGTAGCAAGACGTATGGAAAATGAACCACACGTTGAAGAAGAGCAGGCACTTCAAGATTTCATTTCATTTATTTCATTTTAGTTGTCGCATACAAATTTCATAAATTAATTGATAGGAAATAATTTGAAATGAGATAAAAACAGAAGTGAAGGTTTTTGAAAATTCTCAAGATTCAAGAACACAATTATCAACATGGTACGAAGAATGCCTGTAACTTTGATCTATAACGTGAAGCTGCTGTGAAAGCGAAGCAAAATAAATCCTGAGTTCAAGTAGAGGAAAGGAAAGGTGGAAAGGAATCTGAAAAAGTGATGCCACAAATTATCGAACTGAGTGGATAGGACGGTTGAACATGGCAACCCACCTAACTGCTGGATTAATAAGAGGAAAATTTCTATAGGATTGTGTAATACTGTGGAAACATTCTACAGTCGAGAGAATTTTGTCAAAAGGCGTGTTTATTAATTTCGGGACTGAGATGAAGTCTCACGCTTTTTCCTATTTTCTTTCCATGTTCTGAGTAAATCAAGAAATCACTGCACTATTTTGCGGGGTGCTCTGCTTCAACTAGATGGAACGAATTAACTCGGGGCCAGCAAAATGTACTGAAACCGGCTTAAATGTAATCGATGTCCAAAAACGTGGACCGAACGCGGCTAGAACGAGTGAACCTGAGAATCAGAAAACGTGGTTTTCCCCTTAACTTCGTTACTGAACTGGTCATTTAGGGGAGACAACTGACATTTATACTTTGATTAGTTACGATAAGGGGTATAACAATGGGAACAAACCCACGAAAGAAGTGAGAAGTTTATATGTTATTATAAACCAGATCCTATCGTCCTTTGATGAGAGGGTTTGTTCAGATAGTTCTTATATTTGTTCAGATAGTTCCTATATGTGTTCAGATAGTTCGTATATTTCTTCAGATAGTTCCTATATTTGTTCAGATAGTTCATATATTTGTTCGGATAGTTCCTATATTTGTTCGGATAGTTCCTATATTTGTTCCCAGTTCCTATCGTTTTTTGATGAGATGATTTTTTTGAATCCCTTGTTTCTACCCAATGTCATGGTGTCCGTGTCAGCGGGACTATCCGTTCTCCATCGTACCTTGGGTCATAGAGCAGAGCATAAAGTACAAGAAGAGAGCGCGTTTCACATGTAACAGGTTTATAGTTGATACTGCTGAGATGAGAGGAGAAAAAGAATTTCTTTGCCGTAGCTTTCGCAAAGCCCGGTTGCTATGTAAACATTTCTGTTTGAGATAGGCAGAAAATTTGGGGGCATCACTTGGCCCAAATGCATCGGCCGCTTAAAGGGTTAAAAAGACTGAACTTGAGATGCCTTAAATTTCTGATATGAATCACTTCAAATCAGTCATCGAAGCTGTAAGAAAATGAGAGACCGCAGCTCCATGTGATGTAGCAGTTGTTCATTAAGCTTTTGCTGTTCTGTTAAGTAGGTGACCCCTATCGACATTTTAGCATTTCGTATTTTAGAGGTCTCTTTTCTAGGCAATCTTTTGGCGGCTCTTTTTACTGCTTCTTCTAACGTGACACATCACCCTGGGAGATATTTCTGCTTCACCTGGATTACAAAACTTGATGATACCGTTAGTGCAAAGGTTGAAATTGGATACTGACCAATGGGAAGTAGACCAAGAAATCTTCTTGAACTGAATCACGAAACCATGACTTGAAATAGTGGCATGGTAGACCTCCTTCAGAAATATCTGTCGAAAACATATCTACATGCTTTATCTCTTGCAAAAACGGTTTTCACTCCCACCTGCTAGAAATAGGGGTACTACACTGAGAAAAAAAATTTGTTGGAAGCAACAAAATAGTTTTGTTGAGCTGTTTTGTCGATTTATTTCGTTGCTTTAGCCAAATTCCATCATAATTGTTTTGTTGGCAACACAAAATTATTTCGTTGGCTATATTTTGTTAATTCAACTATATGGAGGTGGCATCGAAAGCGCACGTGATTACTAGCTACTCCATACGGGCACTACCAGATTACCACTGACCAGAAGAATCTCGTTTTGCGCCTATGATTTCGTTTTGAATTATGGCTGAGTGCATTGTTGGAAGACGGGGATCTGTCAACTCTGATAGAGACATTCAGAGGTAAGAATTTCTAATATATCTTAATAGTTCTGACGTATTTTTATGATAGTGTTTATTATGTGTTATTTTGGTTGGATTCCGTGAATTTCAGGGATGATTTGGCCTCACTTTGTAGACTCATAATTACGATGAACACGATAGAATCCGCATCTTATTAGATGCACGGGGGCACATGTTAACTTTAAACCCAGATTTCTGATAAAGTAATAATACGTTTCTTAGAACGGTTTGCGATTCGTCATCACAAATAAAAATTTGCACATGAGGTAATAAAAGTTGTAATTTATGTATAGAGCTTGTTTTCATGTATAGGTTATACACTGAAGTGTCAGAAAAACTGGTACAGCAGTCTAATACTTGGTAGGTCCCCCACGGGAGCGCAGGACTCCAGAAATACGACGGGGCATGGACTCCACTAGCTTCTGGAAGTATGTTGTAGGCAATGCACACCATACTGCTTGCAGAGCGTTCACAATTCGGGTGTATTCCTAGGTCACGGATTCCTGTGTTCGATAGCGCGCTGCATGGCATACCGAATGTGTTCTATCACGTTCATATCAGGGGAATTGGGTGGGATGGCAACGCCCCAAACTCAGAAGAATGCTCTTCTAACCATAATGTGGCGTCCCGACACTTGTCTGGAGGTGCATTGTCCTGTCGGAACAGGCCCAACACATCAGCATTAATGCAGGGCATGAACGGGTGTACCTCGTCGGAAAGGATGCGCACATAGCGTTGGCCCGTCACAGACGTTTGTAGACGTACCAGGGGTCCCAGCGAAGTCCAGCTAAACACATTCCATACCATTACGGACCCCCACCAGCCGGTACAGTTCCCTGTTGACAGGCGGGATCCATAACTTCATGGGGTTTACGCCACATACGAATCCTTCCATCTGTCCGATACAGTTGAAAACGCAACTCGTCAGACCAGGCTACTTGTTTCCAGTTATTAAGTGTCTAGTGGCGGTGTTACCATGCCCAAGGGAGGCGGATAGCTCTGTGTCGTGAGCCCATCAAGGGGACTCGAGTTGGGCGCCGGCTTCCAAAGCCCATACCGTGCAGGGTACGTTGCACAGTCCGGACGCTGATGTTTGTTGAGGCTCCAGCATTGAATTACGATGATACCTGCAAGAGTGTTGCACGCCTATCGCGTGAAACGATTCTTGACAGCCGACGATGGTCACGTTCACCCAATGTCTTTTTACGGCCACACTGGTATCGTAGGTTGGAGGTTTTGCCGAAATTCTTGTAGTCACGGTACACCCTTGCAATGGTCGTCCGTGAAAATCCGAACTTCGTTTCTACCTCCGAAATACTATGTCCCATCTCCCGAGCGCCAACTATGACACCGCGCTGAAAATTGCTTAAATCGTTATTACTTGTCATTTTCATGCTGAAAACAGCTCTGACAGCTGGCAAGGATATCTATCGCTTAATATACGCACTGGCGGACGCAATCGAATACGCGCATAGGTGACGTTGCTATGTATTTTGCATAAGCTCGTCTGTACCAGTTTTTCTGGCACTTCAGTGTATATACAGTGTGTTTCAAAATTCGTGAGACAACCAAAGATTGCATGGTGATACTACCGTGGAACATGTAGAACGTAAAGAAAAATATTACGATTTCTTTTTTGTCTAACCAAAAATGTCAATAATTTGTTTCATCAAAAAACTAAGGAAAACATTTAAAAAGAAATCGGATTTACACTCGCAGTAAAATAGTGTCAGTACATCGTTATGTCAACAATAAATCGTCCGTGAACATTCCAGAAGGTAATAAACCGACCTACAAATATTGAATTCCTTGATAAGAATTTACTCGAAAGAACAGGTACAGCCTAGTTCCTAAACTATAGGTCTCAGGTTCGAATCCGCTCGATGAGAGATTTTTCGCTGGCTCTGAAAAAATTTCCTCGTGACGTAACACCATTCAAATTCATTTAAACACCACTCGAAAATAAATACGGCGGGCGAAAAAATGGTAGACACCCCGGAAATAAAAAATGGCCGACACCCAGGGTCGAAGGCACCGCCTAAAATTACTGCACCGGCAAAGTGTTGCCATCGGAAAAAAGTTTAGAGACAAAGTGACCCAGCTACATAACTCTAAATTTTGTTGGAGCAAGAAGTTACTGTGTCACGATAACAATATGTTTGGTTGCAGCAACAAAACGTTTTATCACGATAACAATACATAGTGTTGGATCAAACAAATTCCCAAAAATCGATCTAGGCATTTGTTGAACGAACAAAACGTTTTGTCATGATAACAATAAATTTTGTAGAATCAACAATAATTTTTAGCAAAACACATTTGTAAATTCAACAAACATTTTTGTTGACTGCATATCGAGAAAATGTTTTGGTTGATTCAACAATTTTTTTGCTGAAATAACAAAGATCTGGACAACACAAATTGCATTGCAATGGCCTCGAAAATCACTAGCTTTCCCACACTTCAATGGCCTTGAAAACCACTAGGTTTCCAACACTTCAATGGCCTTGAAAACCTCTAGCTTTCCCACACTTCAATGGTCTTGAAATCCACTAGCTTTCCCACACTTCAATGGTCTTGAAAACCACTAGGTTTCCCACACTTCAATGGCCTTGAAAACCTTTTGCTTTCCCACACTTCAATGGCCTTGTAAACCACTAGGTTTCCAACACTTCAATGGCCTTGAAAACCTCTAGCTTTCCCACACTTCAATGGCCTTGAAAACCACTAGCTTTCCCACACTTCAATGGCCTTGAAAACCACTAGGTTTCCAACACTTCAATGGCCTTGAAAACCACAAGCTTTCCAACACTTCAATGGCCTTGAAAACCACTAGCTTTCCCACACTTCAATGGTCTTGAAAACCACTAGGTTTCCCACACTTCAATGGCCTTGAAAACCTCTTGCTTTCCCACACTTCAATGGCCTTGAAAACCACTAGCTTTCCCACACTTCAATGGCCTTGAAAACCACTAGGTTTCCCACACAGTAAGGCAACGGACCGAGAAGTCGGTCCATTGCCTTACTAACTAGCTGTTCTCCATCCAGATTTGCCAATCTCCGAAGTCAATTTTAGCTTTATTTAGCTCTAGTTTTATGTATATCTTCAAGCCATCTCAGATTTGGTATTTCCACGTGGTCTTCTTACGGCTCTTCTCTCCAAGATGTCTATCTCGTCTTGCTCCCCTCTGTAAATAATATCTTCAATTCATTGTTTTTCTTTCTTCTCTATTAACAGTTTTCTTTCACAGGCTGGAAAATGTTGCCTTAGTAGGCAATTTTTTAAGGCCATTAGTTTAGTTTCCACTTTTTTTAATCAATGTCCATAACTGACAACGATACAGTTCAACGGGCAGAATTATCATTCTTCTAATTCTTAATTTCAAAGTTTTTGACAGCAGTTTGGACTTAATCATTTTTCTCAACGCAAAACGCCTCCCATAACAAACATGGAAATATAAATTTGCCCATCTGGACTGGTAACTTTTGTATTACACAATAGCTGAAAATTGTACAAAATCATTGGCAATCTTAACATCGGTGAAAGAAAGTATTCTAAAACCAAAATATTACGGAATTCATAGACGAAACAGCAAAAAAAATTGTATGCTCATCTTCTTTGCTTTCGTTCTAAAAAGTAAAGTTCTTTCTGGTGCAATGATTTTATTTTCGTAAAAGATAAAGCAACAATGTATTACTGTTCCTTGCAAGCCAATGTGAGTCTATACTGAAAAGATCTCATTTCCTAAATTACAGTGCGCATTTCTGACATTCGATAAAGTCACGGGAATTAATTTGATATGTATTTGTATCTTTTAATGAAGCAGAGATGCCAGATATATTCAGGATTGCCTTCAGCAGCAAAGTTAGAACGGAAAGAAGGGAGAAAATTTCTTTGGTAGAGCCAGTCGAATTCATGATCCTCTCGGGATGCCGTTCCTGACAGTGCAGCAATTAGAGAGATGCCACTCCTAATCTTCCTCGCTTCGTCTGTCCTTGGAATGAGCTTGTGATGTCATTTCACTTGACATCTATCCTCAGGGAAACGGCAATTTTTGCTATTAATTGTCCACACTTCCAGTAATCACCTCCGGTACGTCGCCGTTCCTCTTGCGTGTCTTGCTGTAATGCAATTTCTTCCTTCGCAGTTCAAAATCCTACGGAGAACCCGTGCATTGTTCTTTCCTCTGCCTGACGTCTGGGATCTCACATTAAAGCGTGCAAAAGGAACACAGAGCTTTAAAGCGCGCAACAAGCCCCGAGCCAACGCAAATAACTCAAAATCAACTTCTCAGCTAAAATCATGAATATCGAGTAGCAGGTAAAATTAATAACACACAAATTGTACAATGAAGTGATTTCGGAGGGAATGAAGAAAGCGAATCGAGTTTTCTTTGTTTCTTCAAACACAGCGTGATGTTGATAGTAGAAAAGCTAAAACACAAAATGCACTTCTCGGACATCAAAATTTTTCAGTCTTATATCAAGTACAGAAATTCAGGGAATCTGAAAGATATAGAATAAAACTACTGTAGTTTGATTCAGAATAATTATATTCGTCTCTTTAGAAGTTAAGCAGGAAACAAGAAAGTGGGAATATCCCAAAAGGTAATTAACCATTTGTGACGTAACTGCCCAGCAGGACGCACACGACATAAAGGCAGATAGCAGCGATTACAAACGTCTGCGTAGCTCAGTTGGTAGAGCGGTATGTTCCGAAATAAGGGGACTCGGGTTCGAGCCCCTGGCGTGGACAAAAATGACGGAGAAATTTACTTCGTTATAATGGCACCAAACTTTCCGGATGACCCGGCCGTTCAAGATCTCGCAATGGTGTGATGTTCTTTCCACACCGCGAGATAGGAAAAAGAAGAGAATCCCTTCTTCAGCGCTAAGAAAAATAAATGTGTGACGCTGCATTCCACACACCAGATTGACTGGGAGTTCTCAAGTGCACGTTCTACAGCGGATGGCTGCCTGAAACGATTCATGGTCACGGCTGACCCGTGGGCCATGCCACCCGGCCCTCTTTCCGGGCGTGGGAGATGTGACGTGCCTGCCCAGCAGGACGCACACGGCATAAAGGCAGATAGCAGCGATAACGAACGTCTGCGTAGCTCATTTGGTAGAGCGACTTGTTCCGGAATAATGGGACTCGGGTTCGATTCCCGGCGTGGACCAAAAATGACGGAGAAATCTACTTCGTTATACACTTTATATCAAACCCACATCACAGTATAATGATGTATACAAGGTGCGTCATTAACTTTCACTGAATGCATAGTAAAAACGAACAGGTAATATTTAAGAAAACGTACTTTATTAGTCTCTCCTCCGCCTGCTGAGATGCAGTGCACTCGTATAATTGCTGGAAACTATTGTAAAGACCTTACCCAGCAAAAACAGTGTTGCTGGACCAGCACTGGCAGCCAGCAGTGGCCCAGCACTATGTTGCCGCTGGCCAACCGTCAGTAAAATGTCCCGGCGGTTACCACATGTGCCAGCAGTTCAAGCCAGCTGCTGGCCAACAGTTGGCATCCCCACCAGTTGTCATATGCCAGAACAGGGCCATCAGTTATCCATCGCAGGCAGTGATTGCCACAAGCGGCCCTTAAGCGATCCTGCAAGCACGTGCCACAAATGACGGCTAGCCCAATGGGGTCCTTCAGTTTCCCGGCAGTCGCAGCCGGCAAATCACGTGACGTAACTGACGGCTTGCCAGATCTTGTCCGCCAATTTCCCAGTAGTAGCCATAAAATAAAATAAAAAAGATAATTAGTTTCCCAGAGACACAACTGCTTTTTCTTTCCAAACGAAATTCTGCATGACGGCATGGCACTGGGGAAATTTCCTCAACAGGTCCGGAAAAACACCAGTTTGGGTCAAGGTAGCATCGAACCCCCAGCGTTCTGTTTTGCGAAGCGGTCACTTTACCCACTATACTAGTTTACCCGAGAGGTGTGTCTCTTTTCTGCGCGGTGTGAAACGAAGGGTTCTATTTTTAATTTTAAAATATTGCGAGTTATTTTTCATAAATGTCCGTTTCATATAATTCATATATTTATTTTTTTAACACAGCCATTGTTTTTGTTTAACTTAAGGGAACTTCGCTCATTTTCAACGAGTGTACCAATTGAAAGACGTTTTCCAAAGTTTTGTGCTGTCCTTGTGGTCTTGAAAGGCGATTATTTTAATTACTATATTTATCCGTTCATGTCACATTCTGTTACCTTTCTAGCGCTGTATTTTTCTTTTCCACGGTCAGAAGCTACATTTGTTCTAAAGAGGAAAGATATGTAATTTTAGTTCTCGTTATTTTTAGCAGCGAATTCCTCCAATCTTGTGTAGTCAACCCATGGATGAGCACATTATATCCACATAGCGTTGCTTCTCCCCCCCAAATAATTGATAAATTTTGCACGAGTATAATTCTTATTTTTTGTCCAACTTAACGATTTCTTAATGTCTTTCCGGGACTTTTGTTTGAAGCAGTTTAGTGTATGCTAACGAAAGATTATATAGGAATCATTTCTTGTTGTTCATGGTAATAGGGTGGGTGGGTTTCATGGATGTCTGTATTCTCGATTCTTTGTGTGTTAGTGCAGGAATTTTGCTACGAAATGAGTTTCTGTAAATAGATGGGAGTAACTGACTATTTCTTACAGTCCATTAATTATTTATATAATTTTCCTCCGACGTAATCTTCGTCGGCGTGGCATTTCATTAAGAAATTAATTCGCTTCTCTGCATATGGCTTTTTTTTCTTAGCATTCGCTAAAATGAAACGATGGCGATGTCATCAACTAATTGGTACCACAAGAGACTGCACACATGTTGCTTCTGCACATGCCAGTCCAGCTGCTTCCGCCTCGTGTTGGGGTTGCTTCGGTTGCCAGCAACGGGTCACTAGTGGCACTTGCTTGGAGGCCCGTAATTTATAAAGATGCTGCAGGGCCATTAATGGTTGCCAGCTGATGGTGCTGCTACCACCGGACCGCTAACGTACCGTGAGCGGCTTACTTCAGCCAGCAGTGACCCATCACTGCCAGCTGGTGGCTAGCAGTTTCCCAACATTTGTGTTTTTGCTGGGTTCTTGTTGTCGTCTACAACTTGGTCGTCACGTTCGTTAAAATGTCCGAAATTCCTGCAAATCTTTCCTCTTTCAGCGGTAATTTCATTTGGGGAAGCAAAAAGTAGTCAGCCGGTGCCAGATCAGGTAAAAACAATGCGAGATGCAACTCAGCAGAGGTTCACTTGGGTAGAAATTCTTTACTGTCGCTGCCGAATGGGAAAGCACAATGTCATGCCACAAAGAGCAGCACCTTGGCTGTACAATGTAACCAAGGGATCACAGATTTTACCAACGGTAAACCTTAATAACCATTTTAAATTTGGTCAATTTAAAACATCTCCCTTTATCTCCAATTCCGTGCAGTTGCGTTAACAACGCAAGATGCTTTCTTTGAATTTCTTTGCTGTCCAATGAGAGGGAATTACCGAGTTCGGTTTCATGATTATTGATATCCGAGGGGATAAATTATCAGAGTTAAATCCCTGAAATGGCAATGGGCTGGACATACTGCCAGAAGGACAGACCATCGATGGACAGCCGAAATTTTAGATTGGATTCCAAGGGACAGGAAAAGACCCAGAAGAATACCACATGGGAGATGGGTGGATGAAATTAGAAAGTATGCGGGAGTAACATGGAGGAGACTGGCACAAGACAGTCCGTTGTGGAAGAGGCTTGGAGAAACCTTCGTCCAGCAGTGAATTGATAATGGTTGACAATGATGTTGCTGATGAAATGCACAATGACCTTTGGTATGAGGAAATTCTCTCACCTTCAGCTTAATGGAGGCAGTTTTCGCGGTATGTCGAAGGACAGTTGGTAGGTCAGAGGGTTAGGAGCAGAAAAAATGCAATTGAAAGTAACTCCTGCACCTTTGCGAGCATCTGGACGGTGTGTAAAAATGAGGGACTCGCTGAGTGGCCAAGATGAGAATGAGAAAAGCAAGAGACTGGAGATCGGTGCTTTGGAAGCGAGCGGCTGGTAAGATTTTCCTTCAAGTCGTGAAGATGGCGGGAGAAATCATATCTGCTATCGTCAAAGCAGAGTGGAAAACAAAGTGGGAAAAGGTAAATTTAGTAGCGAAATAACTGAGGTTAATAATACGAAGTGTGATAAAGAGAGCAGACAAAGCCATGAGAATCCTGCCTGTAATTAACTAAAGAAACTTATTCTTCACTGCAAAGTAACGATTATTAATGTTAGCTGGACGTTTATAGTATCGAAAAAAATACAGGTAAAACCCAAGAACTCCAAAATTCTCAACAACCCAAGGTTTAACGAACCCTTGATACAAGGTACTGAAACATAACTCAGTGAACAGCCAAGCAACAGCAAAGTGCAGTCGTACTCGACGAATGTTCTTCAACAATCGTATCAAAACTTGAAGATAGAATTTCTTCTTCTGAAGCGAATTCCTTATGGCTAATTCCATCTCTGTCAAAAAAAAAAAAAACCCTACGAACAGCATAGTCTTCACTGTCGATTTTTGGAGACGAAGCTTCTGCCGCTTTGGATAAATGGAGCTCCGCCACTCCATGCTTTGGCGCTTCGTCTGTGAACCGTACTGGAAGAACTAGATCTCGTCTCCAAATGGGGATGAGAAACATTTTGTGCGCCATTTTTTAATTTTTGTAACATACTTTTTAGCCGCTGGTGGAAGTAAGTGGCTGTTTCTATTTCTGGATGTTCTATCGATTGTAGAAACCCCGTTGACATTTTTTACTAACCGGTTCCATTGACCTCGAATAATGGGCCAGAAAGGATTCAAAAGACTTACACATTACAACCGAAAAATTCAGTGCCATCTTGCTGTTACTTCGTACTTTGATTTTGAATAAAAACACAATCGTGAGAAATGAGTGTCTCTCCAAATATTTGTCTGCACTAATTTTTGCTAACGAAATTGCATTTGAATGGAAAACATAAACAATGAATATTTATTTTCGGATTAATTCTAAATGAATAATTGTATTAATATATTATGATTATTTCAGTGTCGCGGACGTTTAGAGTATCATTGAGAGCGAAAAATTTAACACGGATTGCTTTCAATGTGTACTTAAATTGAAGATCTCTCGATGTCAGCTGAATACACAGCCATCCTGGTGACCAAGTGGTTAGAGGCTTAGGTTTCTGATTAGTCGCCCGACCCAAGTCGTAGCTGGATTCCAGGGAAAGGCATGGATGATGTAGTTGGTCAGATACTTAGGTTTCTGGTTAGTCGTCCGACCCAATCCCTAGCTGGATTCTCTGGTAAGGCATGGGTGGCGCGATTAGTTAGATGCATAGGTTTCTGGATAGTCGTCCGACCCAAGTCCTGGCTGGATTCCCATCTAAAGCATGGGTGAGGTGGTAGAGCAGATGTTTAGGTTTCTGGTTAGTCGTCAGACCCAAGCCCTGGTTGGATACTCGGAGAAGTTATGGGTGGCGTGGTTGGTCAGAGGCTTAGGTTTCATGTCAGTCATCCTCTCAAGCCCTGCCCGGACTCCCGGGTAAGGCATGGGTGGTGTGGTTGGTCAATGGCTTAGGTTTCTGGTTAGTCGTCCGACCCAATCCGTAGCTGGATTCCCGGGTAAGGCATGGGTGGCGTGATATGTCAGAGGCTTAGGTTTCATCTCAGTCATCCGACTCAAGACCGGGCTGGACTCCCGGGTAAGGCACGGGTGGTGTGGTTGGTCAATGGCTTAGGTTTCTGGTTAGTGATCCGACCCAAGCCCTGGCTGGATTCTTCAGTAAGGTATGAGGTGGTGTGATTGGTCAGAGGCTTAGGTTTCTAGTTAGTCGTCCGACCCACTCCCTAGCCGGATTCTTGGGTAATGCATGGGTGGTGTTGTTGGTCACAGTCTAACGAAGTAAATTTCTCCGTCATTTTTGGTCTACGTCGGGAATCGAACCCGAGTCCGCTTATTCCGGAATAAGTCGCTCTACCAACTGAGCTGCGCAGACGTTCATTCCGACTGCTATCTGCCTTTATGTCGTGTGCGTCCTGCTGGCAGGTACGTCACATCTCCCCCTCCGAAAGAGGGCCGGGGGCATGGCCCATGGGTCAGCCGTGACCATGAATCGTTGCAGGCAGCCATCCGCTGTAGAATGTGCACTTGAGAACTCCCAGTCAATCTGGTGTGTGGAATGCAACGTCACACACATTTTTATTTTTCTTAGCGCTGAAGAAGGGATTCTCTGATTTTTCCTAACTCGCGGTGTGGAAATAACATCACACCATTGCGAGCACTTGAACGGTCGGGTCATCTGGAAAGTTCGGGCGCCAATGTAACGAAGTAAATTTCTCCGTCATTTTTGGTCTACGCCGGGAATCGAACCCGAGTCCGCTTATTCCGGAATAAGTCACTCTACCAACTGAGCTACGCAGACGTTCATTCTGACTGCTATCTGCCTTTATGTCGTGTGCGTCCTGCTGGCAGGTACGTCACAACAGGCTTAGGTTTCTGGTTAGTCGTCCAACCCAATCCCTAGCTGTATTCCAGGAAAGGCATGAGAGTTGTGGCTGGTCAGAGGCTTAGGTTTCTGGTTAGTCGTCCGACCCAAGCCCTGACCGGACTCCCGGGTAAGGCATAGGGGGTGTGGTCAGTCAGTGACTTAGGTTTCTGGTTAGTCGTCCGGCACAAGCCCTGGTTGGATACTCCAATAAGGTATGGGTGGTGTGATTGATCAGAATCTTAGGCTTCAGGTTAGTCGTCCGACCCAAGCCCTGGCTGTATTCTCGGTTAACGCATGGGTGTTATGTTGGTCAGAGGTTCAGGTTTCTGGTTAGTCGTTCGACCCAAGCCCTCGCTGTATTCCAGGGTAAGGCATGGGTGATGTGCTGGTCAGAGGCTTAGGTTTCGGGTTAGTCGTCCGACTCAAGCCCTGGCTGGATTCTCGGATGAAACACGGGTGATGTGTTAGTCAGAGACTTAAGCTTTATGTTAGTCGTTCGACCCAAGCCCTAGCTGTATTCCCGGGTAAGACGTGGGTGATGTGTTGGCCAGCGACTTAGGCTTCATGTTAGTCGTTCGACCCAAGCCCTGGCAGGATTCCCGGGTATGGCTTGGATGATGTGTTTGTTCAGAGGCTTAGGTTTCTGGTTAGTCATTCGACCCAAGACCTGGTTGCATTCTCGCGTACGGCATGGATGATGTGTTGGTCAGAGGCTTAGGTTTCTGGTTAGTCGTCCGACCCAAGCCCTAGCTGGATTCCCGAATAAGGCATGGATGGTGTGGTTGGTCAGACGCTTTGGTTTCTGGTTAGTTGTTCGACCCAAGCCCTGGCTAGATTCCCCGGTAAGGAATGGGTGGTGTGGTTGGTTAGAAGCTTAGGTTTCTGGTTAGTCGTCCGACCCAATCCCTAGCTGAATTCCTGCGTAAGGCCCTGGCTAGATTTCCCGGTAAGACATGGGTGGTGTGGTGGGTCATGGGCTTAGGTTTTCGGTTTGTCTTGCTATCCGATTCCTAGCTGGATTCTCAGGTAAAGCATAGGTGGTGTGGTTGGTCAGAGGCTTAAGTTTCTGGTTAATCGTTCAACCGAAGCCATGGTTGGTTTCCTGGGTAAGGCATGGGTTGTGTATTTGTAACACGGCTCTGGCTCTCTCGCTTCTCTTAAACCGATGTCCCTAAAGTAGAAACGGGCGACGGCTGATAACCATTAAAAGTGCTTATTGTGGTCGTTAAACCCCGAAGCGACAACAATAGAAAAAAACCTACCGCAGTTTTTTCATGTATAAGTTAATAAAATTCCGTTTTCTTATCTTTTTAACTACAGTAGCATTGCTCTTAGTTTTAAATCGTACTGAACTGATATTCAGGATAACAGAAATATAAAATATCTCTTATATTTTGTTATCACAAAGCCAAAAATCGACTAGTGGAACTAAGCGGAAGCAGTTTTGGACGAACTGTGACGTATGCTCTAACTTAAGTTCCTGTCTTCTTATGTAAATTTGGTTTATTCTCGTTGAAGGTTTTACAGCCTGAACGCCACATTTTCTGGCTCGTCGAGTTCAGCAGCACCTGAAAACAGGTCAAAGTGTAATTATGTAATTGAAAGCTAGAGATAAGAACTGATGTGTTCAGTCTTCAGAAAGGCAATTTTGCTTCAGTTATCGGAAAACAAGATCATCACTGGCAGTTTGTTATCAACCAATGTATTAGTCTATGTTCTGAAGTATTATTGAAATCACGTTGATGATGCGGTGTTAAAACGAGCTTCCGTTAGTAATCTGTATTAGTCAACCTTTTGTTTTATATTGATATACGACTAATAATAGCGAATGAGCGACGCACGCTCAAATTGTTCCGAGAGGAAAAGTTTTTTCTATGTCACGACTCCTTATTGGCGTGCCTACTGGGTCTAAATAAATAAGTTTTGTTCAAAGTGCGATTTTTTTACTTAATCTGTTCGTTATCTAGAAATGTATAGTTAGATATTGTATGTCAAGTTCATGACTTTCAGCTACATCTAACATTTAAGCTATCTGGGTTCAACTAAAGTTGCAGTAACGATAAGCCTTAACGATAAATTTAACGAAAACATTATAGAACATGCTACACATACCCGTACTCGACAAATGTTCTTCAACAATGCAGTTTGTTCGTCTTATGCAGTTTGTTTCAGTGAGGCCTCGTTGCACGTCGCTCCGTTGCTACGACTTTCCTTGACCTTTAACCACAGACGCCAGTAGCTGCAGTGAGGCCAAGAACGCAGACACTAGCGGGATGTATTGCAGCGCATAGTGTTCTCCAACGAGTCACGGTTCAACCTAATGACCTATGATGGGCGTATCCTTGTACGGCGACACCGTAGTGAACGGCTGATGGAAGCAAGCATTATTCAGCGTTATACGGGCTGACACTGGATGTTCTGGTGGTGGTGGTGGTGGGGGGGGGTACTCTTGTGTTCCATTCACTTTCCAGCCTCCAACGTATTTCTGGAACAATGAACAGCCAGAGGCACATCACGGAAGTTGTGGAGGCTGAAATGCTGCCATATATGCAGACGATTCCCAGTGCCATCTTTCAACAGGACGATGGCCGAACACATGTGGCGCATTATGTCTTACAGCTCCTGGATGCCAGACATGCGCCACGTCTTCCTTAGGCAGCGAGTTCGCCTCCTTTGTCGCCCACTGAACAAATGTGAGATATGGCTTCTCGACGCTTGGCTCGTCAGTCTCCGCCTCCAGTTACCCAAGATGGAGTTTGGGCACAAATCGAGACAGTATGGAATGACCTTCCGCAGTGCGACATCCAGAACCTCTTGCAGTCGATACCACGCCGTGTACGAGCCATTACCGCCACTCGTAGTAAAATACTGGATATTGTATGTTGAACATCCCTTAGAGCTCTGCACTTCAGCTCAATTACGTCTTGTATCGTAAGTAACGTACCCTATAAATCTCATTTCAAAATCTTACGACTTTCTTGGTATTGCATTTCCAACAAACGGCAGAGTAGTTTGCTATTTTTTAACGCGGTGTTTCTCTATGTTCGTTCTGGGACATAAAAAGTAAAATTTACTTCTGGAAATCAGATAAATCCCGATGCAGGTTTCATTTTACTGTGTGCTAGTAGTTATCTGTTTTCATTTCTGAATTTTAGTCTGAGGCGCAAGTTTCTGACCATTCCTCCGAGATGGGTACAGACACGTGTCCACGATGACGCATGGGCGATGTTCCTGTCTTACAGCAGTAGCTGTCCCATCCCACCCGGAACCAGTGGATCCAAATTAGGGACGATTTACTAGCTCATATGGGTTGCTAAACTGTGAAAACATGTTATTTGCGAGTGACAGGGCTCGAACCAGAATCCTTCTACTCCGGAGAATGCTTTCCTAATTTAGCTACACCCACGGCATTTATCGCTGCAACTTTGCCGTCTTAACATGTGCTTCAGCTCTGTAATACGTCACATATACCCACCCCTTGAGAAAGAGATGGGACAGAATCATAGATTTCAAGGTCAGCCGGCAAACCATGTTTGAAATAGCTCGCTGAAGGAAAAGGGAATTCTGATTAATTCCAGGCGATGTATGGAAATAGCATCACAGATTTTCGAAGCGTTGAAGAAGAATTCTCATTAATTCCTGATGATGTGCGGAAAGAACATCACACATCTTTCGAAGAATCCAGCTGCCAGTAGACCCATTTTCACAATCGGGTGCCAATGTGAAAAAAAAAACGAATTTGACGGTGACGAAGATAGAAATCGCTTCTTTCTTCTCCGGAGGCGAATCCTTTCCCAATAACACCGACGGAGTTTATCAATGCAACATCGCCGTCTTAACATGCGCAAACGTGCCAACTCTCCGAATTCAAGCTGGAGACTCCGTATTTTCAGCCCTTCCTCCCGCCCTCCGGATGAATATCAAATTATCCTGATTTGCCGTTAGGATGGTCGAAATTCCACCAACCACCATGATTTCGAACCGGCTGTAAAATCCTTTTCTTTCTGCATCAATGCAAGGCGGCATTACAGTAATCAGTTTCGTACTTTTCCTCTCCTATCTGTAAACAGAAAGCTGTCCCTGCGGCGCAGCGGTCTAAGCGCTGGCTTATGAACAACTGTCCGAGATTGGTCTGAAAAAATTTGCTTTAAAAAAATTCCTCCGTCCGATTGTCATACGACGCCTTCAGCAAAGAGCAGATCTGCTTTGTCACTAGAATTCCGGGGAGCGTCAGTAATTGATTGACAGATGGGAGCTGCCCTGTCTTCTCCTTGCAATTCAGTCTACCATCCCCTCGTCTCAACAGAGCAGCACATATTCTAAGTGATGATAAGCAGCTGAGTTGTGGCGAATTCACTTAACGACAAAAGGGAGTAGTTACAGTTGGCCTCGCTTTGTAATGAAAGGCGACGTTAGTATGTCGCTTATTGTCGTCTTCGCCTTCGCGCACAACCTAAAGAAGAAACGAAAAACAGTTGGCTGCTATTTTATTCCTGAAGAAAACTAACATGCGGGTCATTTTACGTTTTCATAATTTTGCGGAATCGACGTACCTGAAAACGAATTTCAGTAGGGGAAGAAGGTGTTAATTTTCCCGCTGTTTTTTTTTCTCCAGGACTTTTAGTGGACCAATAATACCACTTCTGGAAAATTGTTCCCATGTCTGGAAAATGTCGATAAAAATAGCCCTTGTGTGATTTTATGAGCGGTAAAAATCTCCAGATTTTGAAGGTTGGCATGTCTGATATGCTTCACCTCTTTAGTAGGTCACAAAAGACAGAAAAAATCCCATGGTAATGGAAAAACACATTTTCCTCTTTCCCAATTTCCAGAACATTCTTACGTGATGCAAAACCGTGGATATACACTATCTACCAACAAGTAATTGGACACCTGTGATAGCAAAGGAAAACGAAGTTTATTCACCTTCAACAGTTGGTGGAGCCTCCACGAGCGGCGATTACAGCTGCGACCCTCCGGGGCATACTCTCAACCAGGCGTTGCACGACGGCTAGTGGTATTTTCTTCCACTCGGCTTGGAGAAGACAGGTCAGTTCCTTCATCGATTTCGGACGGTGGGGGCACCCCTTGAGTCGACGCTCCAACTCATTCCAGGGGTGCTCGATAGGGTTAAGGTCTGGGCTCTGCGCAGGCCAGGCTATTCGATTAACCCCATTGTCATCATACCAAGCCATGGTGGACCTCGCAACATGACAGGTGGCATTATCATCCTGAAAGTAACATGGGTCCACCCCGTAAAACTGCCACAACGTAGGAAGCGCATGGTCATCCAAAATGGTGCAGTAGGTCTCGGCGTTGAGTCTACCAAGAATTGCGACCAAGGGTCCCGTGCCATACCAGGAGAAACACCCCATAGCATAATTCCACCGCCGCCGAACTTTACAGTTGGCACATTACATTCCGGCAGGAGGCGTTCTCCAGGCAGACGCCAAACCCAGACCCTGCCGTCCAAACGGTAGAGGGTGAGCCTTGATTCGTCGCTCCAGAGAACCTGTTTCCACTGTTCAACGGTCCACTGTCGACGTTCTTTGCACCACGTTAGCCGAGCAGCGCTATTGGACTTGGTGATCAAAGGCTTACGGGCGGCAGCACGTCCATGATAACCGAGCAGATGAGCCTCCATACGGATAGTATTAATCAAAAAACACTCCCGGATGCCTGTTGAAACTCCTCGCGGATGTGGCCTATCGATTTGGTGTGGTTCTTCCGAATTTCTGTGGCCAGCACCCGTCGGTCTCTAACTCCCAGTTTTGTGGGTCTGCCGGGTCGGGGCGCATTCCGACAGTCACCACTCATCTTCCACTTGCCAATCACGTAGGCCACTGACGATTTTGGGTACTTCAATTCCCTGGATATGTCACGTATGGATTGGCCATTTCTGTGATACCCGACGATTACACCTTTTTCGAAATGAGGGAGCTCCGAACTGCGTGGCATCTTTCATGCGACTGGTTGCGTTGTTGTTTCCCACACGATATATAACGGCGGCGGCCGTGACGTGTGTCAGGACCGCAGATATCGTCGATTGCAGGGGTGTCCAATTACTTGTTGGTAGATAGTGTATTATCCTACAAAACTTATGGAAGGTAGTGTAACTGAAGTTCCATTCTACAAGCTTCGTCTTGTGGGAGAGTGCAATTAATTCACGAAAAATTTGTGCATCTTTTTTTTAAGATTTTGCGCAGAATTAAGATGAGAATAGTTCACATCGTTTACTAAAAATTCGCTCTAGTTAAATTGGATTAATATTCCGCATATCAATCACGCTGGACATGTTTCGGAAAATTGTTGTTCTTCGAAAATTAGGTTTTTAACATAGCAGTTTTACGGTTTTGCGTGCAACTCTTTTCGTGAGCACTTAGATAAAGCTTTTCAAAACGTGGGGAAAAAAAAAGGAAAGAGGAAGAAGAAATCCGTATTTTCCCATATGCGGAAGAAACTCTCAGCTGTGTCGTACACCGTAACACACTTCGAGAGCGCCCAGAATTATTCCTCTCTCTACAGTTCTTTCGTTCGGATGTTCCCTCGCGTTATCAACCGCTCAGCAGCCAAATGCATCTTCGCTCCGTGTATTGATGCTATAACTTTGTTCTGCTTTGTGATTTACCGGCAGTTACATGGAATAGATTTCACGCTGTGTTTTGAACCCGCATAACATACTCCGGAATTTTTATGTTTTACCGAAGAGAACATAGACACGCGATCGAGTCATTATCTCCAAGTAAAAATGTGAGGGGTTGATCAAACTTACTCCGGGATCGCTTCAATAGCAAATGGCCTGGAAAATTCTGCATTGAATACGCTCGGGGATATGAGAACGCTGTTTCTTATTTTCACGGACGTTTAGTTAATTATTTATCAGGACGAACACGTTACTACGATTCACGAAAGGATCACTTCGACATCGGGCAAAGTATTTGCATAGCATTCGTGCCATCCTCCTGGACATTCTCGCGTGCTCAAGGAGGATAATGATCTGCAATGCAGTGGGGTCTAATTGTTTCATATCGAGACGATGCGCGGAGATCGCGAAACAACCATCTAATCAAAGGAAACTACGGCGTATGTTCATTCTGTTTTATTCCGTAACTATAAAGGATAGGTGCGTTGCTAAGTACACTTAAGATGTTCTCCAACAGCAAAGGAAAAAAATAAAAGAGGTCTACCGGAAGAGCGTAATATACAGAAAATGTCCCTCTGCTTCCCTTTCAGGCTATAGTTGCTACTATTGCTTTGAGGGAGGCATTTACTTCAGGCTCACATCTGTATTTCATTCAGTGAATGGTGCTTTTCTACAACAGAAACCCTGCAACCCGAGAGTTTCTGTTCAAAACCCACAAGAAAACCTCCCATCTGAGGCTTACGAATGTATTTGAACAGATATTGTTAACTAATAAACGTATTCGTAATCGATTATCTCTCGTCCCAGTGTTACTGATGCTTGAGTGATAATTATTATCGATCATTAGAAGCAGCGTCGAATGATATGCTGCTCGATACCCTAATTATTGATGACAACCTACTGCTCATGATTCGAGGTTGACTTTCACGTAATGATTCTATAATGGGCTTATCTTAATGACAACTAACGTCACTCTGCGATGATTCGTGATAATTTTATCCTTTCATCTAACAACGATGACTTTTATCTAATGATTTGATGATGACTTTCATCTCATGATTTGATGATGACGTTTCACCTAACGATTCGACAGATGGTCTAAGATGAATGATATTGGACTTTTACCAACAGAAAATGAGATTTCTCATGATTGTTGACCACTATCTTTTAATGATACGTAATGAGATTTTCCAGTGTTTGATTAGTATTTTCCCAATGAATCGATGATGACCTAATAATTCCATATTGGCCTTCTCCATCTAGTGACTGATAACGATGGCGACCTTCTACTTACTTGCAATGATGACTTACATCTAACGATTTGATGATGACGCTTCACCTAACGACTCGATAGATGGTCTAAGATGAATGATAATGGACTTTTACCAACGGAAAATGAGATTTCTCATGATTGTTGACCACCATCTTTTAATGATAAGTAATGAGATTTTCCAGTGTTTGATTAGTCTTTTCCCAATGAATCGATGATGACCTAATAATTCCATATTGGCCTTCTCCATCTAGTGACTGATAACGATGGCGACCTTCTACTTATTCTGATGATTGATGACCACCATCTATTAATGATAAGCAATGAGATGTCCCAGTGTTTGATTATTATCATTTTCCAAAGATTTGATGATGACCTTATAATAATTCAACACACACACACACTGGCCTTCTCCATCTGGTGACCGATAACGATGGAGAACTTCTACTTACTCTCACGATTGATGACCACCATCACTTAATCATAAGTAATGAGATTTTCGAGTGTTTGATTACGGTCTTTTCGCAATGATTTGATGAAAACATAATAATTCCACAGTGGCCTTCTCCATCTACCTGATAACGATGTCGTCCTTCTACTTACTTTAACGACTGATAATCACTATCACTTAATGATAAGCAATGGGATGTACAAGTGTTTGATTACGATCTTTTCCCAAAGATTTGATGATGACCTTATAATAATTCCATATACACACACACTGGCCTTCTCCATCTGGTGACCGATAACGCTGGCGACCTTTCACTTACTCCCACGATTGATGACCACCATCACTTAATGATAAGTAATGATATTTTCGAGTGTTTGATTACAGTCTTTTCGCAATGATTTGATGATAGCCTAATAATTCCACAGTGGCCTTCTCCATCTACACTGTTAAAAAGGCTTTGGTCTGTTGCACCAAAAAGTGGTGCTACAAAAGCTGCCCCACTTTCTTATAAAAGATGCACCATTCTGTGGTGCAAAATAAACCAAACAACATGGTGCAACTTAACGTGTAACCTTGTACCGTAACGTGGCGAAAAGTTGGATCGCGTTGTTGGGTTCTGTTTGCGAAACACGATGGTGTATTTTTTCTCAGAACGTGGTGCAGCTCGTGTAGCATCAATTTTTGGTGCAAGCTACCACAAAATTTTTAACAGTGTACCTGATAACGATGGCTACCTTCTACTTACTTTAACGAATGATGACCACCATCACTTAATGGTAAGCAATGGTATGTGCCAGTGTTTGATTACGATCTTTTCTTAAAGATTTGATGATGACCTTATAATGATTCCATACAAACACACACACACTGGCCTTCTCCATCGGGTGACCGATAACGCTGGCGACCTTTTACCTATTCTCATGATGGATGAGCACCATTACTTAATAAGCAATGAGGTGTTTCAGTATTTGATTACGGACTTTTCTCAAAGATTTGATGACGACCTTCTAATAATTAGATTGTGCGGCCTTTTCCACCCAAGTGACTGATAACAATGACGACCTCCTAATAACTTGTTGATGATCTCCTAATAATAAAAGCAATGAGATTATCAAATGATTGATGACCGCTTTCTCCTAATGATCCGTTACTGACATTCTAATGATTCGACGATAGCCTTCCTCTTCAATGATGGCCTACTGCAGATGATCAATAAAAGAAGAAACATTCTTCATACACTGACGGAAAAAAAAAAAATCCCAACACCACGAAAAAATAATTGTAGAGGAATGAAATGGCGGCAATACATTTGTATCGGTAACATATTTAATCGATTAAGGTTTCAAGATCACAGCTTATTATAAGCGCGAGAAGAGCCATTTTAAATGTGAAATGCTGGTACATTAACAACCGGTGTAACCGCCAGAATGTTGAATGCAAGCACGCAAACGTTCATGCATTGTGTCGTACAGGTGCTGGATGTCAGTTTGTGGGATGGAGTTCCATGCCTGTTGCACTTTGTCGGTCAATACAGGGACGGTTAATGTTGGTTGTGGGTGACGCTGGAGTTGTCGTCCAACGATGTCCGATACGTGCTCGATTGGTGAAAGATCTGGTGATCTAGCAGGCCACGGCAACATGTCGACACTCTGTAGAGCATGTTGGGTTACAACAGCGGTATGCGGGCGAGCGTTATCCTGTTGGGAAACACCCCCTGGAATGCTGTTCATGAATGGCAGCACAACAGGTTGAATCACCAGACCGACGTACAACTGTGCCGTCAGGGTGCGTGTGAAAACCACGAGAGTGCTCCTGCTGTCATAGTAAATTGCTCCTCAGACCATAACTCTAGGTGTAGGTCCAGTGTGTCTCGGCCGCAGACCGGTTGGTTGCAGGCGCTCACTTTGCCTCCTTCTAACCAACACACGGCCATCACTGGCACCCAGGCAGAACCAGCTTTCATCAGAAAACACTACAGATCTCCACTCCGTCCTCCAATGAGCTCTAGCTTGACACCACTGACGTCACAAACGGCAGTGGTTTGGTGTAACTGGAATGCACGCTACAGGGCGTCTGGCTCGGAGCTGTCCTTCAAGTAACCGATTTGTAACAGTTCGTTGTGTCACTGTGGTGGCAACTGCAGCTCGAATTGCTGCCACAGACGTGGTACAATGCGCCACGGCCATACGCCGTACACGGCAGTCTTCCCTCTCAGTAGTGCCACGTGGCCGGCCGGAACCCGGTCTTCTTGAGGCAGTACCTTCCCTTGACCACCGCTGCCAACAATCATGCACAGTGGCTACATTCCTGCCAAGTCGTTCTGCAATATTGCGGAAAGAAAATCCACCTTCTCGTAGTCCTATTACACTACCTCGTTCAAACTCCGTGAGCTGCTGATAATGGCTTCTTCGTCTTCTTAAAGGCATTCTTGACTAACATCAACACCCTACGTCGAATCTCAACGATAACTAACGCTCACGAACGTTACAGCGCGTATTTACAGCAAACCTGCTTCGCATGTACCGATGGGCGCTACTAGCGCCACACGTATGCGCAGAGCGCGAAATTTGCATAGACGCCATCTTACAGATGTACTCTCACCGCCTACCAACTGTCGTTTATCTAACACAACCCCTTCTTGGTGTTGGGATTTTTTTCCCGTCAGTGTATGTAAACGGGAAGTTCACAAGATTATTCACAGCAATTAGACTGTAATAAGGAATTGCTTGTAATTTTCACACCATTAAAACAACATATCCGACAAATACTCTTTAGAAATACATATGTCAAAAAATTTTAATGTTCAAATGAACATTATGCACATATCTATATTACACGTTTCATATAACTGATGCAACTTAAGGGGGTATAAACGATAATAAGTCAGTGCGCAAGTATTCTGACGCCGAAGTACAGTTAAACGTATCGTTACCAAATTAATCAGATGACAGAGAAACTTAATTTTAAAAATTCATTTATTGTCCTACCTTGTTCTTTGGCGTAAGATACACGATTGCTTGCGAAAATTGCAAAACCAAGAAAGAATCGCGCTATTCAAATGAAATTTATATCACAGGTTCCTCGTGTTACAGGAGATAACTACACTGCTAGACACCCAAATTGCAACACCAAGAAGGAAGCATCCGATTGGCCTGAAATTCGCAGCATGCGTCGCCCGCGAGAGGACATGCAAACGATTAGCATTGCAGGGCATATGCAAATCATGTGCTCCCGGCACGCCACCGAGAAGCACTATAAGAAGGGTGCGCAGAAAGCGGGGTGTAAGTAGTGGAAGTGTGTTGTGCTGCCGGATATGTGCGTGGGAAGCTTCCTAACGCCTCGTTGCGGAATACGGCAGTCATTCCAGCACCTTTCGGAGTTCGACACAGGACGAATTGTGGCTTATTGCGACAGCGGTTTATCATACCGAGACATCGGCGCCCGTGTGGGACGACATCCAGCCACAGTGAGGCGAGTATGGATTCGGGGGGTGCAGGAGGGACGGACGGACCGACGTGAGCGATTGCTGCAGCAGCGGCACACCACCGAACGAAGGGACCGGCATGTTGTGCGGCGGGCATTGACAGCTCGCACCGCCACATCACGAACGTTAGCGCAGGAATTAGGGTGTGTTGCGGAACAACCTGTGTCAGCACGTATCGTTCGACGTCGTCTGCAGGAGCGGGGACTTGTCGCACCGCGCCCATTGCTCCGATGACCACTGACATTACACCACCGGCGAGTGCGGAGGCAGTGGGCGGTTGAACGCCGCACCTGGACTACGGAATAGCACGACATTGTCTTCTCCGGCGAATCCCGCTTCTGCCTGCAACACCACGATGGTCGGATCCGCGTGTGGGGGCAGCGCGGCGCGAGACTGCATGACGCCTGCATTATGCATCGCCATACTGATCCGTCGCCTGGCGTTATGATTTGGGGCGCAATTGGATATGACACCCGCGCCCCTCTGGTACGCATCGCCGGTACACTCAACTGCCACTGCACCATCTCCGACGTTTTGGAGCCTGTAGTCCTCCCTTACTTGCAGGACCTGCCCGCGTCCACGTTTCAACAGGACAATGCGCGCTCGCACGTGGCATGCATCGTGCAACAATTCTTCACGGCACACCAGGTGTCACTGCTACCGTGGCCTTCCTGTTCTCCCGATATGTCCCCCATCGAACACGTCTGGTCGCTGCTCGGCAACCGAGTGGCCCGGCAAGCACCACCCGCGGCTACGCCTGATGAACTGTGGCAACGTGTTGAAGCAGCCTGGACCGACATGCCCCAAGCCCACATCCAAAGTCTCTTTCGTTCGATGCCGCTGCGTGTAGCGGCCGTTATTGCCAGCCATGGGGGCCACACGAACTATTGATGTCTGCGTGTTCCGCAAGTCGCACGGGCCTGTAAGCTCAATCGTTTCATCTTTGTATCTGTTGTTATGTGTCCAGTAAATCTAGCTTTGCTATCTCGTGTCCTTCTTGGTGTGCATTTTGGGTGGCGAGCAGTGTAATTACATTTGTAGAGCTGTACAAGATTTTTTCGCTTCACAACTCAGTATCGTGTGAAACCACCTCGAGCAACAATAGCAGCCTTTACACGGCGTAGCATTGAATGGAAGAGGTTTTTGATATCGACGTGGAGAATAGCCTGCCAGGCTGTTTCAACGGAAGACCTGAGTTTGTTTGTGGTGACTGGTGGTGGTGCTTGCCGGGCCAGTCGCTTTGCTACCCTTCCCCAGACATATTCTATCGAAGACATATCTGGGGAACGTGCTGGCCAGGAAAGAAGCAGCATTTGTCGTACATGGGAAAATTCTTGTACATTCCGGGTCACACGTGGAGGAGCATTGTCCTGCTGGAATGTAGAGCCACGACAACACTGAAGGAAGGGTATCACCTCTACTCTCCAAAACCCCCAAGATATTCGGATTGTTATTATATTTATACTATTTTGAGCGTAGTTGGTGTACAACTCCTTATTATTATTTAGTATATTTATATTTTTACGCCAACAAATCGGATCACTATTATGGTTTTAGTTTTTTTTTTTTGTGTACTAGGAGCTGCGCCTCTAGGGCTCACTACGCTCGTTATCACAGTAGCGCTCGGGCCCTGCAGCCCGATCTTCAAGTATATCACAACGAAATGAACATGTCCTCCCAACTGTTCAATACGTTTTGCGCTGTATTGATTCCAAGATGGCGGCTTGTTTACAGTTTTTGTTTCGCTCCTGGTGAACTCCCTGTTGGATTTTTGCGGAACTTTTTAAAGTGTCCTTTAATTTTTATTGAAGGACTTTGCTCCGCCGCCATTCCGAAGTTTCCGAGTTTTTTTACTGTCATTATTTTTTGGAAGGGCGGACTTTTGTTGTCTGAACTTATAGCACTTACTAAATTTACCACTGAGGAAAACAACAGCGGTCCAAAAAGCATTTCCGTAAACCGTTAAATAACTGAGATAACTTTACCAACAAAAGATATGCATAACAAATTCTCTGCGTCACCATGGCAGCAGATCACGGGACCAGAACGTTCCTCTGTGGTTATCGTGAAGACTGACAAGCCGTTCGTTTCTTTGCTTTGCGTCTTTAACAAATTCTTAAAAAACAGAAAATGATTTTCTTAATTTTTTTTTTGTTAAAAAAGGGATGATAGTTGTAAGTTTATTCTGCAAAAATTGCAATGCGTTTTTATTTATAGTTTGTTATATATCCGTTTTTTTAAATGGATCCCATAGCGAAATAAAGAATTTTGTAAAATTTAAAAATTTAATTAATCGTAATTTAAATCGAAATTCAAAAAAAGGGCGACGAGGTGCAAACATTCGGTCATGGCACTACATGCCTACAAAGTTTCGTGGTTCTGTTCCTATTAGTGTGTCCGAAATGCGACCTGATAGCACTTTTTTGCTTACCTTATCTTTGAAATACAATAATTCTTCAAGTATTGCCAGAATCGGAAAACGATTTATTTCAGCGCTCCAAACAATTCCCTACAAACGTTGTAAATTTCATATTTTTGTGTCCAATACGTTTTGCGCTGCGAGCTAGAAAAGCAAGAGTGTCGCGAAATTTCTAAAACAGCGGCGGCAGTTAGTATTTTTTAGAATAGAGAAATACACTATCTACTAACAAGTAATTGGACACCTGTGATAGCAAAGAAAAAAACAAAGTTTCTTCACCTTCAATAGTTGGTGGAGCATCCACGCGCGGCGATTACAGCTGCGACACTCCGGGTCATACTCTCAACCAGGCGTTGTACGACGGCTAGAGGTATTTTCTCCTACTCGGCTTGGAAAAGACAGGTCAGTTCCTTCACCGATTTCGGACGGTGGGGGCACCCCTTAAGTCGACGCTCCAACTCGTCCCAGAGGTGCTCGATAGGTTTAAGGTCCGAGCTGTGCGCAGGCCAGTCCATTCGATTAACCCCATTGCCACGATACCAAGCCATGGTGTACCTCGCAACATGACAGGTGGCATTGTCATCCTGAAAGTAACATGGGTCCACCCCGTAAAACTTTCACAACGTAGAAAGCGCATGGTCATCCAAAATGGTGCAGTAGGTCTCGGCGTTGAGTCTACCAGGAATTGCGATTAAGGGTCCCGTGCCATACCAGGAGAAACACCCCCATAGCATAATTCCACCGCCGCCGAACTTTACAGTTGGCACATTACATTCCGGCAGAAGGCGTTCTCCAGGCTGACGCCAAACCTAGACCCTGCCATCCAAACGGTAGAGGGTGAACCTTGATTCTTCGCTCCAGAGAACTTGTTTCCGCTGTTCAACGGTCCACTGTCGACGTTCTTTTCACCACGTTAGCCGAGCAGCGCTATTGGACTTGGTGATCAAAGGCTTGTGGGCGGCACCACGTCCATGATAACCGAGCAGATGGGCTTCCTTACGGATGGTATTCATCAAAAGAACACTCTCGGACGCCTGTTGAAACTCCTCGCGGATGTGGCCCATCGATTTGGTGCGGTTCTTCCGAATTTCTCTGGCCAGCACCCGTCGGTCTCTAACTCCCAGTTTTGTGGTTCTGCCGGGTCCGGGCACATTCCGAGAGTCACCTCTCGTTTTCCACTTGCCAATGACGTAAGCCACTGTCGATTTTGGGTACTTCAACTCGCTGGAGATGTCACGTATGGATCGGCCATTTCTGTGATACCCGATGATTACACCTTTCTCGAAATCGGAGAGCTCCGAACTGCGTGGCATCTTGCATGCGACTGGTTGCGTTGTTGTTTCCCACACGATATTTAACGGCGGCGGCCGTGACGTGTATCAGGACCTCAGATATCGTCGATTGCAGGGGTGTCCAATCACCTGTTGGTAGATAGTGTAGTTGGCGTACGTCGTTATTAATCAGTTTAGTAGTACCATTTATAGATATGATGGAGGCCGAGTTACTCAAGGTGGTGTACAATTTCAAGTCTGAACTTGCTTTCATTCTCGCTTAATTCTCTGTTGAGTGCTGTTGTGTTTTAGCGGTAATAATGTCCATGGTGTGTTTGATTGTAGCTATTAACTAAGGATCTGTTTCATCAAATCACTAACATCACTTATATTTTTGTACTGAAAAGTTTCGTAGCATTCCGTCGTGCTCCAGATAGCTTAAAAATTACAGATATCTTTAAATAAACTCTTAATGGCTTTAACGGCCAGGAAAATCAAGACTTGAACTTACAAATCCAATATGTTCATTACGTCCATTTTAGGCACTTTAAATACGTATTAGTACACATCATAAAATCATCCGGTACTTTGACTTCTTGATACAAAAGATTCTCGGATATACTGAATATTTTTCAATATCTTATATATAAAACACAAAACGTCTGTTTGTCTGAAGCAGCAAAAACTCTTGAAATCTGAACTGTGGCATCGTGAAATTTGCATAGTTTATTGATACTGAAATTTCTAGGTCAGCGCAATTATTTAAATATATCTACGTTGTTCCGTTCGCGAGTTATGAATTAATTAATAAGCTAATCAATAAAGTTAGCGTCGTTTGCTACGTCATCGTTCCAAATCTGAAAGCACGTGACTGCATTCATCGCCGCGACATGCACAGGGGTTTCTATTCTTTGAGAACTATGAATAAAAAAATGTAAAAACGAACTTTGCGAAATCTTAACGAAACGGGCTGATATTTGTATCAACACCATAAACTGGTAATAAGAGGAGTCCCTCAAAATTTCACCGGAATCCGGTCAAAACTTTTAAAATAGGCATGGAGTTTTTAATTCATCGGTAAACAGAAATACACTGGAGGAAAGTGAAAAAAGAACACCAAGAAGGAGACGTCTGATACCAACGAAATTTATACAGCATCAGAACGGAATACAGAGGATAACGTGATCAAAACATTATGGCAAAATACAGCTGTATTTGTGGTAAACTGAAAAATAACATTTCCATGTAACACGGTTAGTACGAGGTTGAACCGCCATGAACTGCGTCACACTGTGCAATTTTGGCAAGGAGTCTGTCGTACAGATGTTGGATGTAAGTTTAGGGTATTGAGTTCCAAGCATCCTCAACCTGGGCGCGTATATCAGGGATGGTCGTGGCTGGCCGTGGAGACAGGATAAGTCGTTGCCCCATAAAATTCCACACGTGCTCAATGGGGGACAAATCCGGTGAACGTGCAGGCCATGGAAGTTGTCTCACACCCTGAACTGCATGTTGCGTTGCACGTGCCGTGTGTGGGCGTGCGTTATCTTGCTGGAAAACACCACGATGGACGGACCTTACAAATGGCACAACAACGGGCTGAATGATGTTGTTGATGTAAGAGGTGCTGTTTAACGTACCCGGTACAAACACTAGTTGTGTACGGGAGTGATAGCTGATCGCTCTCCACACCAGGAGACCAGGTGTAGGCCCTGTGTGTCGCTGGCGGATGCAAGAAGGATGGAGACGCTCCCCTGTGTGTCGCTGGCGGATGCAAGAAGGGTAGAGACGCTCCCCTGTGCGTATGCGAACACGCATACGGCCATCGGAGGCTGCCAAGCAAAATCTGCTTTCACCGCTGAACACGACAGATCGCCATTGCGCTCTCCAGTGCAGACGTTGGTGACACCACTGCAGCCGTTCCTGACGGTGGACTACGTGCACATGCGAGAGGCACTCGTGCATAGCGTCGCAGTGGATGTTCTGCTTGACAACGCCGCTCTTCTTATGCGTCGATCGGTCCGCTCATCAGTCCGTCTGTGACTCCCGGTTCCACGTCTTCCCTTGTGGGAATGTTGCTCGGACCATCTACGCCACCATCGTACCACCACCGATACTTCCCGTCCAATTCTCTCCGCAATAGGACGATACGACCACCCGGGCCTCGCGGAGTCCGACTAGACGACCGAGCTCAAAGTCCGATAACTGCTGCAATCGTACACGTTTCCATGTCCAGGCATTGCAGCTTCTTCATGGTCTTCGCACGTGTCCGTACGCCGACGACTGATTACATTCACTTCGCCGTACTCCTTAAATACCACCGACGATAATTTGCATATTATGCCGTGCTGTGGCGTAAGCGCTCACCGGTTGGTCCCGAAATTAACATCACACCTACGTAAACTCGACCCCATTAACATATGTATATTTCATGAACGTCCACCAATTCCTTCTTGGTGTTCTTTTTTCACTTTCCGCCAGTGTATTATAGCATTTGTTCTTAGACCCAGCTGTGTTGAACTTGTTTAGCACACTGCAGTCTTCTATGACGTCCCCACCTATGTTGAACTTGTTTAGCGCACTGCAGTCTTCTATGACGAATTTTTTGTTACACATAATAAAATCAATTTCTCTTGTAGTCCCATTTGGATGTCTTCATGTCCATTTCCTGCGTGGCTTTGTCTTGAAAAAGGAGTTCAAGATGAAAAACCCTTCTGCCTCTGCAAACTCTACGAGAGTATTTCCACGCTGGTTTCTGTTGCTGTGACCGAATTTACCTACTGAAGTTATATGTATATATATATATATATCATCATCATCATCATCATCATCATTGTCAAACATTATCAATCCACTGCTGGACGAAAGGTCTCTACAAGTTTCCTCCACAACGGTCTGTCTTGTGCCAGTCTCCTCCATGTCACTCCCGCATACTTTCGAATTTCATCCACCCATCTTCCATGTGGTCTTCTTCTGGGTCTTTTCCTGTCCCTTGGAATCCAATCTAAAATTTCGGCTGTCCATCGATGGTCTGTTCTTCTGGCAGTATGTCCAGCCCATTGCCATTTCAGGGATTTAACTCTGATCATATATATATATATATATAGGGATGTAAGGTCAGGTGATGCGTAACATCACAGCCTCTCCTTGACAAATGTCAACCACGCCTTCTCGTGGTGCATCCTGTTCCCACTAAAGGGGCTCTGACGACCGCAAATAGCGGTATAACTATACCATCGGGATCAGAGGAAATGCTATCCACACTCACCAACCCGCTTGGCCAGCGTGGTGAGTTATGGCCAAACACCTCCAAAATGACTCTACAACTTAAATCTTGGCCCTCAGTCTCCGGCAGCTGGAATGTACCTGGCCAAGGCAGCGGCCAGTGCGACATGAAGGCAGAGGGTGCTAAGAATCCCCGGAGGACCGGACTAGGCTGCCACTTGATGCTGAACTTGGCTACGTATAACGGACGCTCCCTATCTTCTGATTCAAGGCTTCTTGAATTGGAAGAGGAACTACAAAGGATCAAGTGGGACATCGTGGGGCTAAGTGAGGTAAGGAGAAAAGGAGAAGATCTCATCGAACTGAAAAGTGGACATCTCTTCTATTATCGTGGGACAGATACTGGCAGAACTAGTGGTGTTGGATTTATAATAAACAAGAAACTGAAGGATAAAGTGGTAGAAGTTGAAAGTTCCTCTGACAGAGCTGCACGACTCGTTATATAACTATCGAGAAGATACCAGGCTCAGATTATTCAAACTTATGCACCCACCACAAGTCATCCTGAAGAAGAAATTGAAGAATTTTATGAGGAAATTCGTCATCTAAATAATAAAGGTAAGCAGCACTTGAAGATAATTATGGGAGATTTCAATGCAAAAATAGGGCACCGGCAACAGAATGAAACTTCAGTAGGTAAATTCGGTCACGGCAACAGAAACCAGCGTGGAAATACTCTCGTTGAGTTTGCAGAGGCAGAAGGATTTTTCATCTTGAATTCATTTTTCAAGAAAAAGCCACACAGGAAATGGACATGGAGACATCCAATTGGGACGACAAGTGAAATTGATTTTATTATGTGTAACAAAAAATTCGTCATCGAAGACTGCAGTGTGCTGAACAAGTTCAACACAGGTAGTGACCAAAGATTGGTGAGATGTAAGATGCACCTCAGCACTAAACTGGAACGTGGCAAGCTCATAAGACAAACAAAATGTATTGACATAACCAACCTTAAAAACACCATAATACTTTCAAGTTGGGACTGAAGAACAGATTCTCTGCTTTAGAAGGCCTAACATCCGAAGAAGTGGATATTTCGGAAGTTAACAGAAAAGTAACCAAAGCTCTTATGGAAACAGCAACAAAATTAGCTGGGTCTAAGAACAAGTTGCATGTAAACAAATTATCAGGAAAACCAAAATGTTGATGCAAAAAAGAAGAGAGATGAGGACAACTAAAGAAGATGTGACTTCCAAAGTGGAATATATAGAGCTATGCAAGACAGCACGAAAAAGTATCACTGAAGACGTAAGGAAATTCAACTGTGAGCTAGTGAGGAAAGCAATTGAAAACAACCAAAGCCTAAAGATAGCAAAGGGACATCTCAGTAAGGGAAGAAAACAGATTATGGCTCTGAGAAAAGAAGATGGTTCTATAACAAGAAATAGAGGCGAAATTTTGACAAGAGTGAAAGATTTCTACTCCAAATTATATGAAAGGGATGATACATGTACTCCAGACATCATGAAAGGTACCAGAGTTCTTCCAGTCCTCCCAGCAGAAGTTGCTCATGCAATCAAGAACATGAAGCGGGGGAAAGCTCCAGGAGAAGATGGAATTACTATAGACATCATACAAGAAGCAAGTGGAGAAATTGAAACAGTACTCGCCCAAATTTTCACTCGATGCCTTAATGAAGGGAAGATTCCTGAGGATTGGAACAATGCTACAATGATCCTGCTACATAAAAAGGTGACATTGAGGATCTCAGGAACTACAGACCTATCAGCCTCCTATCAGTGGTTTATAAAATCTTCACTAAAGTTCTTTCACACCGCTTGAAGGTAACACTGGACATGGCTCAACCGAGAGAACAAGTTGGATTCAGGAGTGGCTACAGCACAATAGATCATATCCACGTACTGAGAGAACTAATTGAAAGAGCGAGGGAATATGAACTTCCATTGTGCATGGCTTTTATCGATTATGAAAAAGCCTTTGATTCGGTGAAACCATCAGCAGTTACCACGGCTCTGAAATCCTGCGGTATTGAAGATGCATACATTAATATTATTAATAACATCTATGAAAATGCAAGTGCAAAGATTCGGCTGTTTGAAAATACAACACACATAAAAATTGGAAAGCGAGTGAGACAAGGTGACACCATATCTCGAAGCTCTTTAATGCCACATTGGAAAATGTCTTTCAATCACTGAACTGGGAAAACAAAGGGATAAAGATTAATGGAGATTATCTAACCCACCTTCGTTTTGCTGATGACGTAGTCATTTTTGCAACTACCCCATCAGAGCTGCAGAGTATGATCCAGGAACTTGCTGACAAGAGTAAAGAAGTGGGATTAAAAATGAACTTTCAGAAGACAAAAGTGATGTTCAATGCTTTTACAAGAAATGAAGACTTATCGATTGATGGAGAAAAACTGGAGATAACAGATACGTATGTTTATCTTGGACAGCAGATATCAAGTGAGGGTCACATTGATGAAGAAAGTAATCGGCGTACAAAACTTGCCTGGAGAGCTTTTGGAAGAAACAGCATAATTTTCAAGAGCAATATGCCATTATGTCTTAAAAGAAAAGTGTTTGATCAATGCATCCTTCCAGTGCTTACGTATGGTGCAGAGACGTGGACCTTAACTAAAAGAGACATACAAAGGCTGCAGACAACTCAAAGAAGCATGGAGAGGTGCATGCTTGGTATAACCAGGAGAGATAAGAAGAGGAACTCGTGGATCCGAAAATGACGAGAGTGGAAGACATCATGATCAGAGTTAAATCCCTGAAATGGCAATGGGCTGGACATACTGCCAGAAGGACAGACCATAGATGGACAGCCGAAATTTTAGATTGGATTCCAAGGGACAGGAAAAGACCCAGAAAAAGACCACATGGGAGATGGGTGGATGAAATTCGTAAATATGCGGGAGTGACATGGAGGAGACTGGCACAAGACAGACCGTTGTGGAGGAAACTTGGGGAGACCTTCGTCCAGCAGTGGATTGATAATGGTTGACAATGATGATGATGATGATGATATATATATATATATATAACACTGGACATGGCTCAACCGAGAGAACAAGCTGGATTCAGGAGTGATTACAGCACAATAGATCATATCCACGTATTGAGAGAACTAATTGAAAGAGCGAGGGAATATGAACTTCCATTGTGCATGGCTTTTATCGATTATGAAAAAGCCTTTGATTCGGTGAAACCATCAGCAGTTACAATGGCTCTGAAATCCTGCTGTATTCATGAAAATGCATCTATGAAAATACAAGTGCAAAGATTCGGCTGTTTAAAAATACAACACACATAAAAATTGGAAAGAGAGTGAGACAAGGTGACACCATATCTCCGAAGCTCTTTAATGCCACATTGGAAAATGTCTTTCAATCACTGAACTGGGAAAACAAAGGGATAAAGATTAATGGAGATTATCTAACCCACCTTCGTTTTGCTGATGACGTAGTCATTTTTGTAACTACCCCATCAAAGCTGCAGACTATGAACCAGGAACTTGCTGACAAGAGTAAAGAAGTGGGATTAAAAACAAACTTTCAGAAGACAAAATTGATGTTCAATGCTTTTACAAGAAATGAAGATTTATCGATTGAAGGAGAAAAGCTGGAGATAACAGACACGTACGCTTATCTTGGACAGCAGATATCAAGTGAGGGTCACATTGATGAAGAAATTAATCGGCGTACAAAAGTTGCCTGGAGAGCTTTTGGAATAAACAGCATAACTTTCAAGAGCAATATGCCATTATGTCTTAAAAGAAATGTGTTTGATCAATGCATCCTTCCAGTGCTCACGTATGGTGCAGAGACGTGGACCTTAACTAAAAGAGACATACAAAGGCTGCAGACAACTCAAAGCAGCATGGAGAGGTGCATGCTTAGTGTAACCAGGAGAGATAAGAAGACGAACTCGTGGATCAGAAAAATGACAAGAGTGGAAGACATCATGATCAGAGTTAAATCTCTGAAATGGCAATGGGCTGGACATACTGCCAGAAGGACAGACAATCGATGGACAGCCGAAATTTTAGATTGGATTCCAAGGGACAGGAAAAGACCCAGAAGAAGACCACATGGGAGATGGGTGAATGAAATTCGAAAGTATGCGGGAGTGACATGGAGGAGACTGGCACAAGACAGACCGTTGTGGAGGAAACTTGTGGAGACCTTCGTCCAGCAGTGGATTGATAATGGTTGACAATGATGATGATGATGATGATGATATATATATATATATATATACAGCCTGAATAGAGCAAAGGGACATCCGAGTAAGGGAGGAAAACATATATATATATATAAATAATTTAATGACTCAGCATTTCTAGTTAAGCACCTCTCAGCTTTTGCATTATAGTGCCTGTTTTCGATGGAAAGATGTGCTCATTTAACCAAAAAATATTGGCTTCTCTCTGGTTTTATTTTTAAGTGCAGAGCTTTGGGCGATCACATCCCCTTTAATACTTCGTACCTCCCGTGAAAACGCTACTAATATAACACCAGTATTTTCTTACTATGGTCAGTGACGGAAACATGAAACAAATCACCACTGGAATATGATTTTTTTTTCAGATTCAGAGGAAAGGTTGTTACTGAGTAACTCAAGTTGGCGAACAAGCAACAGAAGTTGGTTTATTTTGTCTTGGGAACAAAGAAAGCATGACAGTTCCGGAAACAAGAAGAAATGATCGGTAAATCCCAGGATTCTAAGGATTTCTCTTAATTAAAGAGCGACCGGGCAAGAGAAATTCGTTGCTTTGGTCGGCATTCCATGATTGTTTTTTTTTTTTAATACAACGTACGATTCCCTTTTCCTTTCTCGTTAATAAGATAGAAACAAATGAATTTCCCATTTTAATTTTCCGCATTTTCTCCCTCGTTTCCAAGCAGGAAAGTAATGTTTGTAAAGGTAACCGGAATGGTCCCGGAAATTAAAGAATCTTACTTTTTCTCGCGAACGTGAGTTTTTAATACGAAGAGTAGAAATTGTCGGAAAATATGATTTCATTTAGCAAAACGAGTTTTCTACGTCTTTGCAAAAAGAAACGCCGCAAAAGTCATTTTAAAAATTCGCTTTAAATCCGATTATAGCGGAAGACCTAGGAATGCCGCTTCCTTAATTATACTTTTGAAATCCTCAAAAGATGCAGTTGAATTTTTAATTACATCCCCCGTAATTACTTGGAGACATCCACAGTCGAAGAGAAGCTCCTGCGTGCTCACATTAGTCTCGAGAGAGATGCATTTACCGGAAAGATGCTGATTCTTTTGCAATCAAGAGAGACTTGTGATGGCGCATGTCCATCTCTCAGGAGAGTGAACATTCCTCCAATGCGCAGAGCACCTTTGTCATTTTAATGCCACGCTTTAAATTCATGAAATGATATGGGGAAAGTGTATCTGTGATTGCGCAAACAGTAGTTAGTAAATTCTCCTGTGTAAATACATAGCTTAGGAACACATTCAAATTTTGTTTGTTTGTTTCAGTGTCTAACGACCACCATGAGCAACCCGGAGAGCGATTATTAGTTACTCCACCCTAATTTAAGGCAACTGGTTACACAGGAAAGGGGACAGAGCCACCAGCTCTGTCTTCTATGCGTTATAGGGAACTGGAATCTGGGCCCACATTAGATGTATGTTCAGCAGCCAGCTCCTCAGGTCACTCGACCACAAGGAAAGGTTTCGGTGGGGGAGGGGGGATGGTATAGCTAACATCGTAAGCATCAGAGGGGAGCATACGCAGTCGCCCATCTTTCTTTTGAGTTGCCTCGTTTCTTTTTTTTTTTTTTTTATTATTGGAGGTTTAACGACCACCGTGAGCAACTCAATGGGCTATAAGCAGTCGCCCGTCCCTAATTTAGAATCACTGGTTCCAGGGAAGGGAGAGAGCCAGTGCCGTAAGACAAACACAACATCCATGCCTGAGCGGGATTCGAACCCGGACCCCTTACGGACGAATGATCAGAGGTCAACGCCTTAGACCACTGCGCCACCGGGGCGGCAAGTTGCCTCGTTTCACAGGAAAAGGACAGAACCAGCCTTAACACAAATATACTGATGAGCCATTACATTATGACCACCACCCCAGCCGAGAGAAATGAGCGCGCCTGGAGACCGAACGGTAGGGCAGGTGAAGTTCACAAAGCAGTATATGTAACACAACCCAAGGTACGGCTTTCGATTAATAGAGTGTTCGGAGTCAGAATGAGAAAACCTGCCTATTTATCGGAGTTTGATAATGGACAAATTGTGATGGCACGGCGGCGCCTCGGAAGTACGAGCTCGGAAACGGCGGGGCTTGTTCACGTGCCGCTGTAGTGAGTACGTATCAAAAGTGGTGCACAGATGGCCAAACGATGAACCATTGTCCAGCCGTGTGTCGTCCGCAGCTCATTGAAGCCAGAGGGGAGCGGAGGCTGTCGCGATCAGAAGACCCAGCCATGCTCATTGCACGTCGTCGCTAACAACGCATGAAATGGGCCCACGATCATCGAGATGGACCGTGGGTGATTGGAAGTAAGTGGCCTTATCTGAAGAATCAAGATTCCCGGTGCATCACGTAGACGGCCGAGCGCGGATACGCCGATTACCAACGGAGATTAGGGCCCTTGGATGCACTGCTGGGGGGAAATAAACAGGCAGCGGCTGTGTTATGCTGTGGGCGTGGGCCACTTTAGGCCCCATTATCCCAATAGCGCAATCCCCAACAGCTGCCATGTATCTGAATATCGTTGCGGACCAAGTTCACCGATTCATGGCAGCTGTGTTCCCTGCTGGTGATGGCTATTACCAACATTATAATGCGTTGTGCCACAGTGCCAGAATCGTCAAGGAATGGTTCGAGAAACATGCCGGTGACTTTCTGTTAATGCTATGGCCTCCAAATTCACCTGACATGAACCCAATCTAACATTTGTGGTTCGACTTGGTATAGTGGGTTCGCGTTAAATCACCACAACCCCAAAATGCACGGGAACTGGAGTACTATTGTAACCGTGGCTTCCATATTTATGAGAAGCGAGATTCTGTAGCCATTTTTAGAGATAGTGAATTGTAGTAATTTTCTTTCAATTCCCGCCATTTGGATGGGAAGGGCAGCGACAGGCAAAGTACCTTTTTTCCCACGCATCGCAGCAGAGGGGGTGTTAGATTTATAGTTTTGTCGATGTGAGAAGAATGAAACTGGACATTATTGCTTTTCAGCTGTCCCAAGCAAAGCGGCGAAGCGAGTAGAGGGGGCCAGCGAGCCAATTAATAAATCTTGCGTTTTTCGGAGAGGAGGCATTTTTAGGGTGTGTCTTCTCCTAGGAGGAATTCGTCGGATTTCACACAGGGGAGGAAGACTTTTAATTCAGATGTTACGGGGAATATCTTTAACCCTTGTCCTGATCTCCGTTCTTTCTACATATTAACCCCTCATAATCTCCTTCCGTCTCTCTCATCATAGGCCTCATTCCTTCCTTCTTTCCTTTTTTCCCTCGATAAAGATGTCCTGCCTCGTCAACCTTCTGCCACCGAGTTCTCTCTGCTCTTTCTTTCTCCGATAGCCGACCCCCGAACGAAAACTCTCCCTCGTGTGAAATCCGACGAATTCCTCCTAAGCAAAGCCACACCCTAAAAATACCTCCTCTCCGAAAAACGCAAGATTCATTAATTGGATCGCTGGCCCCCTCTACTCGCTTTGCTTGGGACAGCTGAAAAGCAATAATGTCCAGTTTCATTCTTCTCACATCGACGAAATTATAGATCTAATAGCCTCTCTGCTGCGACGCGTGGGAAAAAAGGTATTTTGCATGTCGCTGCCCTTCCCATCTAAATGACGGGAATTGAAAGAAAATGACTACAATTCACTATCTCTAAATATGGCTACAGAATCTCGCTTCTGATAAATATGGAAGCCCCGGTTACACCTGCTGTTGACATTATGGTTCCAGATACTCAAGAATACCTATAGCCACCTCATGGAATCGATGCATCGCCGGGTGGCCGCTGTTTTGCGGGCTAAAGAGGGTCCTACAGCTTATTAGGTAGGTGGTCATAATGTAATGGCTCATTGGTGTACTTAGTCTGCATTGATGTTTAGGTAGGTGGTAGCAGTCATAATTTCCTGCGCATGAATGATGAGACCAAAGGGTTTTCACAACAGAACACTGCCCAAAGAATTACACTTCATTCACCGGCTTGTTTTCGTCCCACGGTGCAAGAGGCGAAAGCAAGCTGGTTGAGGAAGTGCATGTATTCTGGTGCCAACACGTCCCCAGGCAAACGAAGCACACGTACCCAGCCGTCCACATGGTGCAACAGGAAACGAGGTTCATCGGACCAGACGACCTTGTTCCATTCATTCAAGATCCAGTTTTGATGCTCGCGTGCCCATTGTAGGGTCTCTCGACGGTGAAGAAAGGTTAGCGCGGGGCCACGGAGTGTAATGAGGTTACGCAGCCCCATTTTGAGCAGGGTTCTATTTACTGTGCGCTAGATCGGCCGTTTGTCAGAGGCCGGTTGAGTGAGTACTGTGCTATTGATTGCGAATCAAATCGACTGCTGTTCCAATAGACTCTGCTAGCAGAGCGAGGGGAGTGAATTGCTCCCCTCAAAAATCTTTTTTTTAATTCGATCCCTGAATATACAATAGGGTTTCGAGGCAGTGGGTTTGGACTTAGTTAAAACTGCCCTTGTGAGGGCAAAGTCCAAGCCACGGTCATAGCAAAGTGCGCAACTCTGACATACGAGCGGGTACGTCGTCGTCGTGCCGATCCCCCTGATCTACGGATCAGGCCAAATCCCGCACTCAACCGGGGTCAGGTGCAGGTTACAGCGGAAGGACCCCAGGGTACCGCTGAGCACCTGACTGTCGAACGTTCTAAGTCTGACCGACCAGGGACACAGGTCCCAGGGCTTACACTCGGTTAGCAACCCGAGTAGAGAGATGGCAGAGGACGCGGGGGCTTCAACCCCCGGTCCAAGTGAGCCCGTTGAGGCAGACTGCGACTTAGAAATTCCGTCGGAATTCGCAAGCGCAGTCAACTCCTTCTTCCAAGAGTTGGAGAGGATTCTAGAGAATCCTTCAAACAAGGTTCTGGTTAACACCAGAACCAAGATAAGGAAAGTAGCGAACTCGCTACAAGCAGCTTGCACCAAGCAAGTGATAGAGATGAGTCTCATCCAAGGGAGACTCCAGGAAAGAAGTGAGCACGCTAGCGCGGCTCCAAAGACATATGCCGAAGCGGCTCGAGTGAAGCCAGGCAAGGGGAATACGGCCCCTAAGCAAAAAACGGGTAAGAAGGAGGTAGCCAAGAAGGTGGCACCCAAGAGGGTCGAGAAGAGGCACGTGCTTCTCGTTTACCCCGCAACAGACAAGGGTTCTCCCTCGTCGGAAGACGTAAAGGCGGTTCTGCAAACTCAGATTTGCCCCGCCAAACTCCAGATTGGGGTTAAGGGAGTTAGAAAGGTCAATGGGGGAGGAGTAATGGTGGAATGCTCCTCCGCCAAAGAAATAGAGAAATTGGATTCGGAGCTAAAGAGCAATGCAGTGACGAAGGAGAACCTTCGGTCCAGATTGCCAGCTAAGAGGAATCCAAGGTTTATCGTCTACGGGATAGACGGAAACCTGTCAAGGGAAGAGGTCGAGCAATGTCTCGCGGAACAGAACCCAGAGTTGGAGGAGAGCAGCCTCCAGCTCAAGTTCTCGTTGAAGGTGAAGGGTGGGAAACGCCACTGGGTAGCAGAGGCGGACCCACTGACCTTCAAAAAAGTAATGAAGCGAGGCAAGCTCGGAGTGGGATGGACCGTCCACTCAGTAAGGGAATATCTGAGGGAGGTCCGTTGCTACAGGTGTAACGGGTTCGGGCACTTTAGGTCAAGGTGCACCGAAGAGCAGGATAGATGTGCCCGGTGTGGGGAAACCGGGCACAAGCGCCAAGAGTGCAGCAATAGCCCGGTCTGCACTAACTGCTTGGCAAACAACAAGAGATTCAGGCGTCGAGTGGATGTAGGCCACTCGAGCCTAGACAAGGAATGCCCAAGCCTTGTCAGAGAACTGGCTCTGCTAAAAGAACGCACTCATTATGGATAATAAACCAAAGAGAGGCGTTAAGGTGCTTCAAATCAATCTGCACCACGCACGGGCAGCAACAACACAGGCCCTGGTGACAGCCACTGAGCAAAAAGCTCATATTCTGCTATTGCAGGAACCATTCGAACAGGGGGAAGAGTGGTGGGCTTCCCTAACTCCTACCGGATCTACCACCCTAGGGTGGCAAAGCCCAGGGTGGCCACGGTCGTGAAAGACCCGTCCCTAGCGGTTCTCGAGATAAAATGCTCCGAGAACGTGGTCGCCCTCGGCGTGGAATGTGGTGATGCGAAATTTTTAATGGTGAACGTATACAGTTCTCCGGCAGGCAATTTGAGAGAAACGCTGAATGAGCTAATGGCTCTATTAGGGAATTCCCCAGTCATGAGATAATAATAGCAGGCGACTTCAACGCGAAGAGTCCTCTCTGGGGCAATCAGAACGAGGACGAACGCGGCCAGCTACTAGTGGACTTTGCCAACGCGGCAGACCTGAGTTTCTTGAACGATCCAGAGAGCACCCCGACCTTCCAAGGGGCGAGGGGCTCCTCTTGGATCGACGTGACTCTCGTCAGAGTCTCAAAGCGCAGCCTTGTCCAGGATTGGCAAGTACTGGACGACGAGAGCTGCAGTGACCACCTAGCGCTATCTTTCGTTTTGGGATCGGAAAAGCCCATCCGACCCAAGCGCAAAAGATTCTTAATGAAGAATCTAGACTGGTGGGCTTTTAAAGCCAAGTTAACTACCTTGTTGGGAGGTAGGAGGGAAGAAGAGGCCGCAGAAGTGTCGGACCTCAACTCCCTCTTTGAAGAACTTACCAGTCAAATAACAACGCTATGCGAGAGTAGTAGGGGAAATAAAAGGGGAGCCAAGGACCCCCCCCCTGGTGGTCGGAGAAACTAAAAGCTCTAAGGGCGAGAGCTAGGCGGAGTAGGAAAGCTCTGCAAAGAGCAAAAGCTACTCCGCAAGACAGGAGTGCACAGAAGTGCATAAAAAGGCTCGTTCAGCATACAGGAGAGAACTGAATCTCTCGAAAATCTCCTACTGGAGAAAACTGTGTGAGTTTCAAACTCCGGCTGACCCTTTCGGGATCCCCTATAAGATCTCGAGGGGATCCATAACCGAACCGCTAAAACTAGCAGCGGTAGAAAGGGCAGACGGTAGCCTATCAAAGACTCTTGATAGTACCGTAGAAAGTCTCTTGGATTACCACTTCCAAGGAGACGAGGGAGAAGGGACTCCCCTCAACAAAAAGAAATAAGGGAAGAAAGTCGGATCCCGCCGGACACTGGTGAGGACCCCCCTTCACGAGAGACGAAGTGGAGAATGCCCTCTCCAGTCTAAATACGGGCAAAGCACCAGGCAAGGATGGGTTCGACCTCAGCATAGTCAGAGAAATCTACTATGCAAATCCCGGGTATTTTGTGGCGCTCCTAAACGAATGCCTCGGGAGGGGAATCTTCCCAGACTTGTGGAAAACAGCGGTGCTAGTTCTTTTCAACAAGACCGGAAAGAACAAAAATGACCCCGCAGCCTATAGGCCCATCTGCCTCCTCTCGGCGTGGAGCAAGGTGCTGGACAAGCTCATAACGAACAGAGCGCTTGGCTTCCTCATGGAGCAGGGAAAGCTAAACAGGAACCAATTTGGTTTCCTTCCGGGGCGTTGCGCAACGCAGGCAATTCGCAGCCTCCGAGAGAGGGCAGAGAGGAACAAAGCGGAGGGGCTCCATACCTGCTTCATCTCACTAGACGTGAGGGGGGCATTCAACAGTGTCTGGTGGCCAATGGTTTTAACCAGACTTAAAGAACTTGGCTGTCCAAGGAACCTGTTCAAACTGATCAGCAGCTACCTGTCTGATAGAAGAGTCGAGTTCGAAGCGGGGAATGGGCAATCCTCGCGTTCGTACCATAGAGGGTGTCCGCAAGGATCCAACTCCGGGCCGCTCTGGTGGAATATAGTTGCTGATTCAGCACTGAACCTAGACCTGGGGCCCGCAGTGGAGATTCAAGCCTATGCGGACGATTTCGTTCTCGTGGTCTCCGCCTCAGGGAGACACGTGATCGAAAGAGAAGCACATAGGGCCTTGGATGTGCTAGAAAATTGGAGCAGAGAAAGCAAACTGTGCTTCGCTCCTGAGAAGACCACTCTGCTAGCAATAGCTAAGAGAGGAGTAATGAAAACACCACCCCAGTGCAGATTCCAAGGGTGCACTATCAAGGCGGTGCGTGAAATGAAATACTTGGGTGTGGTCCTGGATCAGAGTCTATCAGGGCTGCCACACCTGAGGCACCTTAGAACAAGGTGCACGATGATTCTCAATAGATTGAATGGCATGAGGTTAACGGGCAAAACCAAGAAGGCCATCTATCAGAGAGGAATTGAAAGAATTCTGACGTATGCAAGTGGGGCATGGTGGAACCCCACAGTCAGAATGAAGAAGGGGATAAACCAAATCCAAAGGTTGGCCCTACTGGGGATAACCGGTTGTTTTCGCACAACGTCAACCCTAGCACTCCAAGTGCTGGCGGGGTGCGAGCCGGCAGACCTAGTAGTGGAAAGGGAGGCAGCAATGCACTGCCTAAGGTCAGGCGAGGACGCCTACCTTCTCGGTGCGCCGCATCGAGCCTCCGACATGGAGATGGAAAGTGTGGACTGGCAGATCCACCCTGCCGAGGAAATTTGCCCACCGTGGGACAAGGAGAAACCCACGGGAGTTGGGCATGAGCTGTTCACGGACGGCTCAAAGTTAAAGGGACAAGTGGGGGCAGGCTTCTGTGCGTTCTCGGACGGGAACGAAGCCACTGCAGGAAGCGTGAAATTATCGCAGAACGCTTCTGTCTTCCAGGCAGAACTTCTGGCGATAGAGATGGCACTCACCTGGGCACTCCCCAGGCGTAGTGAAGAAAGAATAAAACTCTACTCGGACAGTGAGGCAGCACTGCAGGCTCTGAGTAGATTCAGGGGAAGAAACCCCATCGTCCAGAGGATCAAAACCCTCTTGAGGGCAGAGGGAGATGGGGCAGTTAGTTTCCACTGGGTACGAAGCCATGTCGGAACGCTAGGAAACGAAAGGGCAGATCAGCTGGCGAAGGCAGCCACGCTGAAAGAGACGGTCGACGTGCAATGCAGAACGCCGCGAAGGTGCATTCGCGCAGCACTAGCACGTCGGACCATGACCGAATGGCAGGTCAGATGGGACACGGGAGAGACAGGGCGGAAGACACACAGAGTGTTTCCGAAAGTCTCGACCAAACGAGCACAGACAAATAAGTTCCTGAATCAAGTACTCAGTGGCCATGGCATCAGCCCTGAATACCTAGGCAGATTTGCCATCAGGAACTGCACTTGTCCCTGTGGAAAGAGAACGGCAAGCATAGAACACTGCGTACTTGAATGCAGTGGCTTCGCCGAATGGAGAAACACACTGATCCCAGGTGTGCAAAGAACGCGAAGATTGGATCTGCTCATCCAATCTTCCGTTAACAGGAGGGGGATAATAGCCTTGGTTGAAAGGCTAACCCTCCAGCAACATACCATCTTCCCCAATCAAACGGGGACCGAAACGCAGGAGGTGAACGTGCACACCGAAAGCGAATCGGAAGATGAATGAGGGTAGAAGTCTGTGGGAAAGCAGACGAAGAAACCACCAATGTAAATATTCTGTAAATAAATTTTGCTATCTCTTGATGTTGTAAGTCCTAAGCATGAGGACAGTGCATACATGTGTGTAGGTGTTTGAAAAAGAAAATAAAGGGAAATTATTCCCCAAAAAAAGTTCGAGGGCAAGGAATCTTCCAGTCAGCGAAAAAGTAAGAAACGACCTATCCCGCCAGACAGAGCGGGAACCCAGACAAGGTATTCTAGGTCGCCTGCCAGCACGTCACCACGGGCTGGTCTCTGGGCCATTGGGGTGGCCAGGGTCCGAACCGCGTCTCAAGGCAGGATAATTGTCGCAACATTTCAAAATAACATCCAAGGTGCTCAACAAGTCCCCGTGGAGCCAAGACAGATTGGCGGAACGGGACGATGAAATCAGTATATATTACTGTGCGCTAGCTAAGAGAGGAGTAATGAAAACACCACCCCAGTGCAGATTCCAAGGGTGCACTATCAAGGCGGTGCGTGAAATGAAATACTTGGGTGTGGTCCTGGATCAGAGTCTATCAGGGCTGCCACACCTGAGGCACCTTAGAACAAGGTGCACGATGATTCTCAATAGATTGAATGGCATGAGGTTAACGGGCAAAACCAAGAAGGCCATCTATCAGAGAGGAATTGAAAGAATTCTGACGTATGCAAGTGGGGCATGGTGGAACCCCACAGTCAGAATGAAGAAGGGGATAAACCAAATCCAAAGGTTGGCCCTACTAGGGATAACCGGTTGTTTTCGCACAACGTCAACCCTAGCACTCCAAGTGCTGGCGGGGTGCGAGCCGGCAGACCTAGTAGTGGAAAGGGAGGCAGCAATGCACTGCCTAAGGTCAGGCGAGGACGCCTACCTTCTCGGTGCGCCGCATCGAGCCTCCGACATGGAGATGGAAAGTGTGGACTGGCAGATCCACCCTGCCGAGGAAATTTGCCCACCGTGGGACAAGGAGAAACCCACGGGAGTTGGGCATGAGCTGTTCACGGACGGGTCAAAGTTGAAGGGACAAGTGGGGGCAGGCTTCTGTGCGTTCTCGGACGGGAACGAAGCCACTGCAGGAAGCGTGAAATTATCGCAGAACGCTTCTGTCTTCCAGGCAGAACTGCTGGCGATAGAGATGGCACTCACCTGGGCACTCCCCAGGCGTAGTGAAGAAAGAATAAAACTCTACTCGGACAGTGAGGCAGCACTGCAGGCTCTGAGTAGATTCAGGGAAGAAACCCCATCGTCCAGAGGATCAAAACCCTCTTGAGGGCAGAGGGAGATGGGGCAGTTAGTTTCCACTGGGTACGAAGCCATGTCGGAATCCTAGGAAACGAAAGGGCAGATCAGCTGGCGAAGGCAGCCACGCTGAAAGAGACGGTCGACGTGCAATGCAGAACGCCGCGAAGGTGTACTCGCGCAGCATTAGCACGTCGGACCATGACCGAATGGCAGGTCAGATGGGACACGGGAGAGACAGGGCGGAAGACACACAGAGTGTTTCCGAAGGTCTCGACCAAACGAGCACAGACAAATAAGTTCCTGAATCAAGTACTCAGTGGCCATGGCATCAGCCCTGAATACCTAGGCAGATTTGCCATCAGGAACTGCACTTGTCCATGTGGAAAGAGAACGGCAAGCATAGAACACTGCGTACTTGAATGCAGTGGCTTCGCCGAATGGAGAAACACACTGATCCCAGGTGTGCAAAGAACGCGAAGATTGGATCTGCTCATCCAATCTTCCGTTAACAGGAGGGGGATAATAGCCTTTGTAGAAAGGCTAACCCTCCAGCAACATACCATCTTCCCCAATCAAACGGGGACCGAAACGCAGGAGGTGAACGTGCACACCGAAAGCGAATCGGAAGATGAATGAGGGTAGAAGTCTGTGGGAAAGCAGACGAAGAGACCACCAATGTAAATATTCTGTAAATAAATTTTGCTATCTCTTGATGTTGTAAGTCCTAAGCATGAGGACAGTGTATACATGTGTGTAGGTGTTTGAAAAAGAAAATAAAGGGAAATTATTCCCCAAAAAAAGTTCGAGGGCAAGGAATCTTCCAGTCAGCGAAAAAGTAAGAAACGACCTATCCCGCCAGACAGAGCGGGAACCCAGACAAGGTATTCTAGGTCGCCTGCCAGCACGTCACCACGGGCTGGTCTCTGGGCCATTGGGGTGGCCAGGGTCAGAACCGCGTCTCAAGGCAGGATAATTGTCGCAACATTTCAAAATAACATCCAAGGTGCTCAACAAGTCCCCGTGGAGCCAAGACAGATTGGCGGAACGGGACAATGAAATCAGTATATTACTGTGCGTTGTGATACATTACTCCCGTGACCAGCCAGCATTCAAATTACCTGGTAGTTGTGGCACAGAGTCCCTTCCGTAGGGTCGTTCCATACGGGCTAACCTTCTTTCACCTCTAGCGTTCATGAGCCCTGGTGGGCCCATATCTTGCCGGTGGTTCGTGGTCTTTCCTTCCTCGATCCATTTTTTGAAGGTTCTAACCACGGCTGACCATAAACTCCTTACAAGACTTGCTGTCTCGGAAATGCTGACCCAGTCAACAATTTGGCCTTTGTCAAACTCGCTTAATGTGCTGCCTTTCCTATCTGAAGAATAACACTGATTAACAGAGTTTAACATCAGATGTTATTTATACCGTTTGATGACTTTCACACTCACCGTCATAAAGACGTGCTGGTCATGAGTTTTGGCCCTTCGGTTTATAACTCTTTGTGTTCCAAGTTTAAAGGTGGTGGTCAAAGTTTGATCGCAAATCGTTGACCCGATTTCATTCCTGGTCGAGCGATTTTATCAAAATTTATACACTGCAAGAAAAATAAAAAAATGGCATTGTATACAGGGTGCATAGGAAAGTCCTTTTAGTCTGGAATAACTTGCGAACGGAGAGAGGTACTGTTATGCAAGTGAGATAACGGTATAGTAACTCGCCTACTGTGACGTGCCTGCCCCGCAGGACGCACACGGCATAAAGGCAGATAGGAGCGACAACGAACGTCTGCGTAGCTCAGTTGGTAGAGCGACTTGTTCCGGAATAAGTGGACTCGGGTTCGATTCCCGGCGTGGACCAAAAATGACGGAGACATTTACTTCGTTATACTACGCCCGATCGAATGCAACCAATAACAGCGCTCCTAGTGGCGAAATGCGGAAGTTAGCCATTGCAAATCGTAAACGAAAAGAGATAGAGCAAAATTTCCAATTACAAAGTTGTAGAGCATCAATTAATTAGCCCAAAACGACATTTGTTTCACACGGATAAGATAAATTGTCGCCTGAATACCCTAATATGTCCGAAATCCATGTGCGACGATTCGAATCTGTATATTCACATTTCGCAAATGTAGCCGTATGCAAATGCAGACTGTGACGTTGTACCGTACCTACGATATAAAAACCAGTAGCAGGATGTACCCTGATCAGAAGTTTAGGTCTACGTACGCTGTGTGAGAACGACGAGCTTGGATTTCTCGGGTTACGTAAAAAATCAGGTGTATGCAACAGCACCTACAAGCCTGATGGATCTACGTCGTCGTGTTACAGATGCTTGCAATAGTGTGACACCTTCCACTCTGAGGAATGTGCATGCAGAGTTACTTTCACGAATACAAATGTGTATCGTGGGCAATGGCGAACTCTTCGAACATACTCGACATTAACTTTTTATCACTGTGCGCCAGTTTGCCTTTTTTGTTTTTGTTTTGTCTGACGCCATCAAACTGCATTGACATAAGTACGTATTTATGCAATAAATTGTGTGCATTTGCTCATACCTGTGCCAGTATCCTTCAAACGTTCACACAAAAGGTTGCGCATCGATTTCGGACATTTTAGGGTATTAAGGCAACAATTTATCTTATCCGTGTAAAACAAATGTCCTTTTGTACTAATTAAGTAATGCTCTACAACTTTGTAATTGGAAATTTTGCTCTATCTCATTTCGTTTTCGATTTGCAATAGCTAGTTTCAGCATTTCGCCACTAGAAGCGCTGCTATTGGTTTCATTCTATCGGGCGTAGTCGCTTTACCATACCGTTATCTCTCTTGCATAGCTGTACCTCTCTCCGTTCGCAAGTTATTCCAGGCTAAAGGGACTTTCCTATGCACCCTGTCTACAGAATGCTCAAAGAAATGTATTAGGTTATTTACCTAGATGGACCTGTTCTTTCACTTAGAATTTCTCCATGAATGCAGGTCGCAAAGTTCCCAGCGAGGGCGATCCTGAGCCAGTCTTCTCCAGTTGTTCCCTATAGCTCTGGTTAAAGGGTCTTCCCATCTAGATGGAGGTGTACGAGGTTTTCTCTTGGTTGATTTTGGATACCAGTTTGTGACACGGTAGGTCCGCCTGTTGTAGTTGAGTCTGGCGATATGACCTGCCCATCGGGCCTTGTTGTCATATATCGTTTTCACTACTTTTTTACTCCAGTTAAGTCTCTGATAGTTGCGTTTGTGATGTGATATTTTTTACTTATCCCAAGGATTCTTCTCTTCATAAAATTCTGGCTGCTTTGAAGACTGAGTTTCTCTTTTACGCTTTCCAACCGTACAGTAGGTTGAAGAAACGTATATGCCCAGCTTTGTCCGTCTGTCTGCCTGTCCGCAAGATAACGCGTAAAAATGGTTCGATTTCAATGAAATTTCAGTATGTGGTAGGCGACAACCTGGGGACGAATCCTGTTGAAAACTGGGCGAAATGGAGCGGGATCCATTCCATCGCCCTTATGCGTCAATACTTACGAAAAAATGCTTCGATTGCGACACAATTTTATCCTGTTGTTCCTGAGGTATACTGAACTGGTTCTGTTGAATATCATCGAAATAGGGTCACAGGTCAGGGCACAGGAGCAAGATTTATTCCAGCCATTATCCTCATAACTTGACTAAAAATGCTTCGATTGCGACGAAATACAACAGTACGTTGTTTCGTAACGACTTTGAAAGCACTTCCACCAAAAATGTTTTTTGTTAGCAATTGCAAAAGTTTTTTTTGTCAGTATACGCATGCGTGAGATTCGTTAGCCATTACTTTCGCATGAGAACTTCCGTGATAATTGCCCGATTTAGATGGGATTTTTTGTTATAAAACAGCTTACGTGTGATAGCTCTTGATAATAGAAATAGGTAACACGGACACAAAGAGATTTAATTTCGATTTGTGCTAACCTCAAACGTTATACCATAGTTTAGTCCTCTCAAAACCAAGACGTTTACCTATGATTTCTGGTATGTTGGAAAGCTTATGCAGCATATCCATCCATAGCATGATTTTACTAACTTGTTGAATGGTGCTCTATGTTTCAGAGCTATATGTTAGAGATGGGAGGACACAGCTATTGAACATGTCAGCTCTTACACTGCCGGAAAAAAGGAACACCAAGAAGGAATTGGCGGACGATCATGAAATTTACATATGTTAATGAGGTCGAGTTTACGTAGGTGTGATGTTAATTTCGGGACCAACCAGTCAGCGCTTACGCCACAGCACGGTATAATATGCAAATTATCGTCGGTGGTATTTAAGGAGTACGGCGAAGTGAATATAATCAGTCGTCGGCGTACGGACACGTGCGAAGACCCTGAAGAAGCTGCAATGCCTGGACATGGAAGACGTGTACGATTTCAGCAGTTATCGGACTTTGAGCGAGGTCGTCTAGTCGGACTCCGCGAGGCCGGGTGGTCGTATCGTCGTATTGCGGAGCGAATTGGACGGGAAGTATCGGTGGTGGTACGATGGTGGCGTAGATGGTCCGAGGAACATTTCCACACGAGAAGACGTGGAACCGGGAGTCACAGACGGACTGATGAGCGGACCAATCGACGCATAAGAAGAGCGGCGCTGTCAAGCAGAATATCCACTGCGACGCAAATCCGAGCTGCCGTTGCACCTGAGGTGACTGTGCGAACAATCTGCAACCGTCTACTGGATGCAGGACTACGTGCACGTGTGCCTCTGGCATGTGCACGTAGTCCACGGTCAGGAACGGCTGCAGTGGTGTCACTAACGTCTGCAATGGAGAGCGCAATGGCGATCTGTCGTGTTCAGCGATGAAAGCAGATTCTGCTTGGGAGCCTCCGATGGCCGTATGCGTGTTAGCAGACGCACAGGGGAGCGTCTCCACCCTTCTTGCATCCGCCAGCGACACAGCGCCTACACCTGGTCTCCTGGTGTGTGGAACGATCAGCTATCACTCCCGTACACAACTAGTGTTTGTACCGGGTACGTTAAACAGCACCTCCTACATCGACAACATCATTCAGCCCGTTGTTGTGCCCTTTGTAAGGTCGGTCCATTGTGGTGTTTTCCAGTAAGATAACGCACGCCCACACACGGCACGTGCAACGCAACATGCACTTCAGGGTGTGAGACAACTTCCATGGCCTGCACGTTCACCGGATTTGTCCCCCATTGAGCACGTGTGGGATTTTATGGGACAACGACTTATCCGGTCTCAACGGCCAGCCACGACCATTCCCGATTTACGCTTCCAGGTTGAGAATGCTTGGAACTCAATACCCCAAACTTACATCCAACATCTGTACGACAGACTGCATGCCAGAATTGCACAGTGTGACGCAGTTTAATCTCGTACTAACCATGTTACATGGAAATATTATTTTTCAGTTAACCAGCAAATACAGCTGTATTTTGCCATAATGTTTTGATCACGTTATCCTCTGTATTCCGTTATTATGCTGTATAAATTTCGTTGGTATCAGACGTCTCCTTCTTGGTGTTCTTTTTTCACTTTCCGTCAGTGTATTTTGATATCTAGCTTTGGATCTGTGATTGTGGTTCTGTTACGTTTAAAGAAGGTCCACACCGCTCTCTTTCTTTTAGATATTTCTTCATAGATGCCATTGTCCATAGTTATTGCTTTCCTGAGGTATGTGTAGGAATCTACATTTTCTAGAGTGAAATTATTTAGTAGGATGATGGAATTTGGGCAGTATTTATTTCTCATATATTTGGTTTTATCAAGGTGGATTTCCAGACCTATTTTGTTATAGGCGTCATTTATTTGGTGAAGCATTTTTCAAGCTGCAGAGGATCCTGAGCTATAAGTATTATTAGAAAATAAAGGAGTAATGTTTTAAATTCAATCGGTGAACATCGAAGCGTTATGTGTAAAGTGTGAAAGTAAGCAAATTAAAAATTTGAGTTTAACTGAGTATCCTTTCTTTGTTCTTGGAAAGCCGCTTCTCATTCCGACGATAGAAAGTTGACGGGCTTTGTAAGTGCATAAAAATTCTTGAAATTAATCATATTTAAAGAACATGAATGCTTTAAAGTACGATACCTGTCTGTTATTTTTAAGCTGCATTAATTTATCGAAATTAACTTAAACATGAAATAAATGGAAGCGAAGTTCAAAAGGAGGTGTATTTCTTTAAAAAGTATTGTCGCTGTTATTTTTTTTCGCGATACTTCAAATATCTGATAATGGATTCAGAGTAACTTTTTTTCTCTTTCCAAGAATAACTTCTTTTTTACTTTTCTTTCGACACTTAAGGCTTTTTTTGTCGTCGCGAATATCTTACTCCCTTCCGTTATGCTAATTATGAGACACTTTCGTTTTTGTCGTTCTCGTCTGTCGCATGTTTCTCCATCAAATTCTGTCGGTTCACATCCTGTCGTCGTCATATTCTGTTATGATGTTATGTGTATATCATTTCCTCTGCTCTGTCTTTGCAAACACTCAGGGTACTCTAAGAAAAAAAATGTTTGTAGCATCAGAACTTTTTTGTTTTCTTCTCATGAACTCTTTTCGAAGTTCATCAACACATCACTTGTTTTTTTTTTTTTTTTTTACATCTTTCCATTAGAGCTGCTTGCCTGTCAGCTCTTTTTATTGACTCGCAGAATTTATGAATACGAGCGGCTAAGAGAGCGACAGAGTTTTCAAAATGCGTTTCCGTATTTTCAGGTAAAAAAAACAAAAATTCTTCATGTTTCTTTCTTGAGGTTCTCAGTGCCTGCATTCATTTTGGACAAACGACGTGTGATGTGAGTTCCAAAGCCAATTTAGGGACAGACAGCGGGACAGCGGCCCTTCGTGTGAAGCATAGAGATTGTTTCCTTTGGTTTTATTTCCAAGCCTACGTCCTAGAATTTTGAGTGAAAACGTCATGACAACTGTTATGCATATGTACATACACCTTAGCTAAAATTCTAGCTCTCCTATCATTTCTCTCTCCCTCTTTTTTTTTTTTTTTATAAACTTCGCTGGAAATCGCAAGAATGTTTGCAATAAATTTTTTTCTCTACTTGAGTTGTGAAAGCTATAATAGCGAACAAAGTAATCCGAACAAACGGAAATTTTCGCCAAGTTTTTTGGTTTGGGCTTGGCTTCTGTTTTAGTTCACAATATTTTTTTTTTTTTTTTGGTTCCAGTTTACGAATTTCGGTTGTTGTTTTAGTTCGCAATAATGTTAATTTTGGTTTCAGTTTACTAGTTTCTGTTGTAGTTTTACGATTTTTGATCAAAACCTATGTTTCTTGATAGCGTTTTCCATTTCTTCAAGAGTGAACAAGTGGACACATCAGGGCCGGATTAAGGCTTTAGTGGGACCCTACGCTAAGATATTTGAGTGGGCCATAAGGCTAAGACATTGAGTGGGCCCTCAAAGAAATTTGACGGGGAATTATTATAAAGTCCATTAAAACACGAAACTGTAACTGCAGGGTTTTCATAAGTCACTCTACTTTTCATTGTTCTCACAAGAATATGAGTTAAAAGCTTACGATTCCTAGATTTTGTCTTGTGTTTTCTAATGATTTAGCATTGCATACTTTTCTTAGTACATCTTTTTGGTTATGCAATTCACGGCCCGGTAGCGGTCCGATGGTGGCAGTGCCATCAGTTGGCAGCCATTGATGGCCCTGCATCACCGTCGTGAATTGCGGGCCTCTAAGCAAGTGCAATTAGTGGCCCGTAGCTGGCAACCGATGCAACCCCAACACCAGGTGGAAGCAACGGGACTGCGCACACGCAGAAGCAAGGCGTGCTTTGTCTCTCGGGGTACCAGTTAGTTGAAGACGACGCTATCGCAATTGTGTTATTTTAGTGGATGTTAAGAAAAAAACATATGTAGAAAGGCGAATTAATTTCCTATAATGAAATGCCACGTCGACGAATATGTCATATTAAGCCATGAAATACGAGATTACAGCTATGAAATAATGCACCCTCGCCATTCCCATGAATAACAAGAAATAATTTCTGTGTAATCTTTCGTTTTAATATACACTAAACCGCTTGAAACAAAAGTCCTGGAAAAACATAAAAAAAACGTCATGTTGGGGGGGGGGGGGGAGAAGAATTATACGCGTACAAAATTCATCAGTTATTTAAAAAAAAAAAAACCCCGCGCTATGTGGATATAATATGGTCATCCATGGGTTGAATACACAAGACTGGAGGAATTCACTTCTAAAAATAATGAGAAGTAAAATAAAATATCTTTCCTCTTTAAAACAAATGTAGCTTCGGACAGCGGAAAGGAAAGATACAACATTAAAAATGTGACAGAATGTGACATGAACGGGTAAATATATTTATTCAACAATCGTCTTTCAAGACGACAAGGACAGCACAAAACTTTGGAAAGCGCCTTTAAGTTGGTACACTCGTTGAAAACGAGTGAAGTTCCCTTAAGGTAAAAGAAAAAAACAAACAAAAAAAAAAACAATCGTTACAGTGAAAAAGTAAATTTATGAATTATATGAAACTGACATTTATGAAATATACCTGGCAATATTGTAAAATTAAAAGAACCATACGTTACATATTCCGCAGGAAAAGGCTCAGCTTCAAGCGAGCGCTCGAGCGTGGCAAATCAGTCCCGTTGTTAGAGCACCCGCTTCCCATGCAGACAGTCCTTGGTTCGTTTCCACCCAGATCCAAAGGTGCGTTTTTCAGTGCCCGTTGAGAAGATTTCCCCAGCGCCGTGCTGTAATGCAGAAGTTTCGTAAGGCGAAAAAAAGAAGCAGTTGTAGCTTTGGGAAACTGCGGTTATGCTTTTTTTTAATGGCTTCTACTGGGAAATTGGCGGACAAGATTCGGCAAGCCATCAGTTACGTCACGTGATTGCCAGCTGCCACTTCAGGGAAACTAGCGAACCACATTAGGCTAGCCTTCATTTATGGCACGTGCTTGCAGGGCCGCTGAAGGGCCACTTGTGGCAGCTACTGCCTCTGATGAATAACTAATTGGCACTGTTTCGGCATATGACAACTGATGGAGGTACCACTGTTGGCCCGCAGCTGGCCCGAACTGCTGGCTCATGTGGTGTCCGCCCGGACATTTTATTGACGGTTGGGTGGCGGAAACATAGTGCTGGGCCACCGCTGTCAGTGCTGGCCCAGCAAGACTGTTTTTGCTGGGTAGTGCCTCTATATGCTCTAGTGCTTCACGCTTTATTGGCCGAAAATTCGGCATCGCAGCGTCATCTGTGACGTAACTACTCCAATCGCAATTTGCATTTCTTGCAAAAGCGGGTAGAACTTTTGCACACACCTAATACGTACTTGAATTTGGAACTATATATATAACCGGAGAGTATCTCCTATTTTGGTGCCATTAAGTGCAACAAAATATGAGGTACCTTCGGGATATTTTTTTTTTTTATGAATGAAATGACCAAAACTGCTTAACTAATCAAGAAGTGATTTGATATTTCCAAGTAATGTTGTCATTAAGTCTGAAATAGTTTCTGGGTTGAATTTTCTTGTGCCGTTTGTTTTGATTTCCAACATATTTCTGAACCCCCATTCAATGCCGGCTTTATTTTTTCACGTGACATCCACAATATTTCCGTGCCCAATATGATTTGTGATTTTATCTCTTATCGTGACAATTCACTGGGCTCTACAGTTATGGAATACAATAACTTTTTAAGAAATCTATTTAACTTCTGTACTATACGTGCTTGAATTTTCAGTTCTCATCCAATGGACGTTAAGAGAGGATAGTAATCTATGTTAATAAAATTAATGTGTCTGTCGGTCGCCTACAGAGGACTCTACTGAACGTAGAGACTTGAAATTTGGTACGCACATTGCAGTTAAGGGGGTGAGAGGCATAATGCACTTCGGGACCTTTTTGTTTTGTTTTCGATATTCCAATTTGCTGATTTTAAATTAATTTATTAGTTTTTAAAGTGTTTAACCATTGATGAAATCTAATCGTTCGGTATACTGTCCCATGAAGTGATGCAACATTAGTTTATTTCATTGTTACAATAACACATTTTATTAAACTATCGCCGAACAGTACTTCATCGCGTTATACATAAACGTAACAATATGTCATTGCAATCTGGCGTAAATTACGAGAACCTGATGCTAAACGTGGTACAAGCCATTATAAAAATGCGTTTTTTTTTATTGATGCAGTAACATATGTAGGCCAAACTTTCACAAATTTACGTGTGGCTTTTTTGAGGCAGACTTTTTCTACAAACTTATGAGGGAGAACACCTACGGGTAGTACTCGAAATGGAAATTTTGAAGTGCCGGTGTCAGAGATGGAAACGGGTCAACGGGTCGACAATTTCTTGCGAGTCCAACGGGCAGGGTCAAGATGTTCCTGACCTGGTTTTATTCCCGTTTTATTTTTTGGAAAGAGAAAAATATATTCCAAAGAAAAATGCGCGTTGTGGAATTCTGTAGTCGATACTGGTGCCCACGAAGTGAATGATAAGTTGCCATGCAAAAATATTGTCGTCTCTTTCTTAAAGCAACGAAGATTTCTACCGACCGAGGTCAAATACACCGACACAATATCGTAAAAAGATACTTCCTTTGCGTTCTTTTACAGTGCGATTGTCCAGGGCAAAGTACAGGCAGCTGCCCCGGTGGCGCAGTGGTCTAAGCGGTGGCTTACGATCATTCGTTCGTGAAGGGTCCGGGTTCGAATCCCGGTGAGGCATGGATGTTGTGTTTGTCTTACGGCACTGGCTCTCTCCCTTCCCTGGAACCAGTGACCCTAAATTAGGGACGCGCGACTGCTTATAGTCCATTGTGTTGCTCACGGTGGTCGTTAAACCTTCAATAAAAAAAGTACAGGCAAACGCCATTCGCCTGCTTCTCAGCTGATTCACTCTCTCCGTGCGAAATTCACTGTATGACTAAGAGTTACTTTTCACATCGCATCTTTTACATTGAGCACTCAGAGGTTTTCGATTGATGTGCTAACATCCCGTTCCCATGACACGTCATGTCGAAATTAACTCCTTATTTGTTAATATGGATGGATTTAATATTAAGGAGATTGAGAAAGGCGTCGTGGCCAACAAATACGTACTTGTTGAAAACCACAAGTGGAAGAGTGAATGCTGGAAATTGTTTGTTTCATTAAGGATACGGTGAATAATTTTGTGTTGTTTGGTCTTCTTCTTGCTCAAAATGTGGAAAGCGTATAATTACAAAGAAAGATGTCGACGGTGTAATAAAGGATTATAGAACCAAAAATCTAACGGACCATATGAAAGTATGCGCACCTCCATCAAAGCGTGGAAAGAGTGAAAAATCTAAATAATTAAAAAAAATACATTTGTGTTATCGTAAATAATGATTCCCATTTGTAATATACTCCATGGTCACGGTCATAGTCAGCCATAACTTTTGGATTACGCAAAATAGTGGCACTAAAAATGGCACTAAATTTTAGCAAGTAACGAATTTTATTATTAAAAAAAGGATTTCAGTTATTAAATATCAAGCAGTTATTGGGATGAATATATATGTATATTACGTTTATCATCATCATCATCATCATTGTCAACCATTATCAATCCACTGCTGGACGAAGGTCTCCCCAAGTTTCCTCCACAACGGTCTGTCTTGTGCCAGTCTCCTCCATGTCACCCCTGCATACTTTCGAATTTCATCCACCCATCTCCTATGTGGTCTTCTTCTGGGTCTTTTCCTGTCCCTTGGAATCCAATCTAAAATTTCGGCTGTCCATCGATGATCTGTCCTTCTGGCAGTATGTCCAGCCCATTGCCATTTCAGGGATTTAACTATGATAATGATGTCTTCCACTCTTGTCATTTTTCGGATCCACGAGTTCCTCTTCTTATCTCTCCTGGTTACACCAAGCATGCACCTCTCCATGCTTCTTTGAGTTGTCTGCAGCCTTTGTATGTCTCTTTTAGTTAAGGTCCACGTCTCTGCACCATACGTAAGCACTGGAAGGATGCATTGATCAAACACTTTTCTTTTAAGACATAATGGCATATTGCTCTTGAAAATTATGCTGTTTCTTCCAAAAGCTCTCCAGGCAAGTTTTGTACGCCGATTAATTTCTTCATCAATGTGACCCTCACTTGATATCTGCTGTCCAAGATAAACGTACGTGTCTGTTATCTCCAGCTTTTCTCCATCAATCGATAAATCTTCATTTCTTGTAAAAGCATTGAACATCACTTTTGTCTTCTGAAAGTTCATTTTTAATCCCACTTCTTTACTCTTGTCAGCAAGTTCCTGGATCATACTCTGCAGCTCTGATGGGGTAGTTGCAAAAATGACTACGTCATCAGCAAAACGAAGGTGGGTTAGATAATCTCCATTAATCTTTATCCCCTTGTTTTCCCAGCTCAGCGACTGAAAAACACCCTCCAATGTGGCATTAAAGAGCTTCGGAGATATGGTGTCACCTTGTCTCACTCCCTTTCCAATTTTTACGTGTGTTGTATTTTCAAACAGCCGAATCTTTGCACTTGCATTTTCATAGATGTTATTAATAATATTAATGTATGCATCTTCAATACCGCAGGTTTTCAGAGCCATTGTAACTGCTGATGGTTTCACCGAATCAAAGGCTTTTTCATAATCGATAAAAGCCATGCACAATGGAAGTTCATATTCCCTCGCTCTTTCAATTAGTTCTCTCAGCACGTGGATATGATCTATTGTGCTGTAGCCACTCCTGAATCCAGCTTGTTCTCTCGGTTGAGCCATGTCTAGTGCTACCTTCAAGCGGTGTGAAAGAACTTTAGTGAAGATTTTATAAACTACTGATAGGAGGCTGATAGGTCTGTAGTTTCCGAGATCCTCAATGTCACCTTTCTTATGTAGCAGGATCATTGTGGCGGTGTTCCAATCCTCAGGAATCTTTCCTTCATTAAGGCATCGAGTGAAAATTTGGGCGAGTACTGTTTCGATTTCTCCACTTGCTTCTTGTATGATGTCTACAGTAATTCCATCTTCTCCTGGAGCTTTTCCTCGCTTCATGTTCTTGATTGCATGTGCAACTTCTGCTGGAAGGACTGGAGGAACTCTGGTACTGGTATCTTTCATGATGTCTGGAGTGCATATATCATCCCTTTTCATATAATTTGGAGTAGAAATCTTTCACTCTTGTCAAAATTTCGCCTCTATTTCTTGTTACAGAACCATCTTCTTTTCTCAGTGCCATAATCTGTTTTCTTCCCTTACTGAGATGTCCCTTTGCTATCTTTAGGCTTTGGTTGTTTTCAATTGCTTTCCTCACTAGTTCACAGTTGAATTTCCTTACGTCTTCAGTGATACTTTTTCTTACTGTCTTACATAGCTCTATATATTCCACTTTGGAATTCACATCTTCTTTAGTTGTCCTCATCACTCTTCTTTTTTGCATCAACATTTTGGTTTTTCCTGATAATTTGTTCACATGCAACTTGTTCTTAGACCCAGCTAATTTTGTTGCTGTTTCCATAAGAGCTTTGGTTACTTTTCTGTTAACTTCAGAGATGTCCACTTCTTCCGATGTTAGGCCTTCTAAAGCAGAGAACCTGTTCTTCAGTTCTAACTTGAAGGTATTATGGTGTTTTTAAGGTTGGTTATGTCAATACATTTTGTTTGTCTTATGAGCTTGCTACGTTCGAGTTTAGTGTTGAGGTGCATCTTACATCTCACCAATCTATGGTCACTGCCTGTGTTGAACTTGTTTAGCACACTGCAGTCTTCTATGACGAATTTTTTTGTTACACATAATAAAATCAATTTCACTTGTCGTCCCATTTGGATGTCTCCATGTCCATTTCCTGTGTGGCTTTTTCTTGAAGAAGGAGTTCAAGATGAAAAACCCTTCTGCCTCTGCAAACTCAACGAGAGTATTTCCACGCTGGTTTCTGTTGCCATGACCGAATTTACCTACTGAAGTTTCATTCTGTTGCCGTTGCCCTATTTTTGCATTGAAATCTCCCATAATTATTTTCAAGTGCTGCTTACCTTTATTATTTAGATGACAAATTTCCTCATAAAATTCTTCAATTTCTTCTTCAGGATGACTTGTGGTGGGTGCATAAGTTTGAATAATCTGAGCCTGGTATCTTTTCGAGAGTTGGATAACAAGTCGTGCAGCTCTGTCAGAGGAACTTTCAACTTCTACAACTTTATCCTTCAGTTTCTTGTTTATTATAAATCCAACACCACTAGTTCTGCCAGTATCTGTCCCACGATAGTAGAAGAGATGTCCACTTTTCAGTTCGATGAGATCTTCTCCTTTTCTCCTTACCTCACTTAGCCCCACGATGTCCCACTTGATCCTTTGTAGTTCCTCTTCCAATTCAAGAAGCCTTGAATCAGAAGATAGGGAGCGTCCATTGTAAGTAGCCAAGGTCAGCATCAGATGGCAGCCTAGTCCGGTCCTCCGGGGATTCTTAGCACCCTCTGCCTTCATGTCGCACTGGCCGCTGCCTTGGCCAGGTACATTCCAGCTGCCGGAGACTGAGGGCCAAGATTTAAGTTGTGGAATCATTTTGGAGGGGTTTGGCCATAACTCACCACGCTGGCCAAGCGGGTTGGTGAGTGTGGGATAGAATTTCCTCTGATCCCGATGGTATAGTTATACCGCTATGGGCGGTCGTCAGAGCCCCTTTAGTGGGAACAGGATGCACCACGAGAAGGCGGGGTTGACATTTGTCAAGGAGAGGCTGTGATGTTACGCATCACCTGACCTTGCATCCTATTACGTTTATATGTATATATATATATAAATTGAGTTTCGAATTTAGAGTTCAAAGCAGATTTGTCCGGGTCAGTTACGGGTCCGGATCCGGTCCAGGTCCGAAATTTTTGACCCGTTTCCAACTGTGGCCGGATGCTTATATTTAGCTAAAAATCGTCCGGAAAAAAAAATACCTTCGCCAGAAAATCCCCAAAATTGAAAAAGTAAAAAAAAACAAAAACAAAACAAAAATTCCATGGGAGAAAAACTCCTTTATATGAAAATGTATTTGACAATTCTGTGGAATACTATTGCACCATAAGTCAGAAACGATGGCGTTCGGTTTCAGTTGGTTATTTTGTGGTTCCAGCGGGCACTACTTATACATGTACTACACCGCTGCAGTTGCAGGCCGGTTTGTTTACATCTTTCCATGTGTTACCACACACAATAAGATATTCCAAATTATTTCTGCAGGAAGATTGCGACTAGGTTTCTTCAACCATTATTTCTAATTTGATATAAAACGAGTGATTTACTATTTAAAATTTGATCATGCTGTTTACTGTGTTCGACTTTTTAAGTGTGTCCTTCTGCCGAAGTAGTCATCTATTATAATTTACTTACGTTTCAGACTGCTGCTTCCACTCTGTAACTACGCACTATATACAGTTTCAAGGTATTCTTCCGGAAAGATTTTACTCAGTTGCTTTGACCATTGTTTCCAATTTGACATAACACCCGCGATTTAAAATAAAGAATTTCATTTTTCTATTTATTGAGTTAACTTCTGAAGCTTTAAGTGTGTTCTTCCTCCGCAGTGTCCACGGGTTTACGTTTAGACTACGGCTTTCCGCGTGTTACTACTTGGTATAAATAGTTCCAATCTGTTTCTACGGGAAGATTCTGACTACGTTTCTTCAAAAATTGTTTCGAATTTGACACAACGCACACGATTTACAAAACTTAAAATTTGATTTTGTTGTTCATTGTGTTAACTTCCGCCGCAGTCGCCGGCTGGTTTGCTTACGTTTCCCACTGTGATTCTCTACGTGTTAGTTGCTAAACGCCATGAATAGTTGTATTATTTAAAAAAAGTGACCGTTCTGCGATTTTTTTGGGCGGGAACATATTTCAATGAAATGCAAATTGAATACGCGTGAAACGAAATGAGAGGAGAACGTGAAATTTCTCGTATTTCATTTCTTCAAAGCTTAATATTGCTATTTCCCTGTTCGCGCATTCTCTCACACCATCTTAAGGTTTTATTTATTTTATCGTGATGAAATCTACATTCTTCATTACTCTGCAATATAACACGACAGACTATCCCGAAACTCGTGTCAAATGTCATCGGAGCACTATCATGACTGGCAAGGCTGCAGTAGTCCAAGATTCTATTCCATGTATTCCAATCGTCCCGCATCTGACCTTCCATTTTAGTTTAAACGCCTACATCTTCCTGTTGTTTTCAATTTTTTCATAAGTATTTTTTTTATTGAGGGTTTAACTACCACCATGAGCAACTCAATGGGCTATAAGCATTCACCCGTCCTTACAGGGCACTGCTTCCTGGGAAGGGAGAGAGGCAGTGCCGTAAGACAAACACAACATCCATGCCTCACCGGGATTCGAACATAGATCCATCTCGGAAGAATGGTCATAAGCCAACGCTTAGACCACTGCGCCACACGGGCGGCGACACAAGTTGAATCGTTAAAAGTTGTTGGACTCAGTTTGCAAAGTTCATGGTTTTCCCATCGCCAGCTGTACGTATATTGGTTGCTCTCGATTTGGTAAAAATAAAAACCTCTTCATCTTGGTTTCAATTAAAAGGACACTCAACGTATTTGACTTTTCAAGGATAAACTTACTTGAACTTCGAATTAACTGTACATTACGCTGATCACAACACGATAGAAAAAGGTAGATGTTTCAGCTATTTCAAATTATCTATATTTATAGTCAATTAAGACTGCAAGTTCAAGCCAATCGTGCTGGCCTTATTGTAGATTTTGTTCACTTTTTCTTAAAATCATTTTTTTTTTTTTTCATTACCGGAACACATTTCAGTTAAATGTTTTCCTATAATATATCCTACTTATAATTTCAGGAAAGCCTGGAAAAAACTGTCCCAGAACCTAATTCATTTATGTTTTGTTAAACCTGAGAAAACGCCGGGTACCTCCGCTAGACCGTAAGAAGAAAATCTGAACCAACGGTTCCGCTGTGTAGCCTGTACATGGGTTGGGTTCAGGTATAATCTTTCGCATAAATAAGTATAAATGACACCGTCTCTGTACGAACAAATGAATAAGAAAAACAAGAAACCAATACAAGATGGGATCAAAGTGGCGCCCGAAAGTACTAATGGGTATCTTAGATTAAACTAATGAATTGAAAGTTTTACGGCTTTTAATGTTTATTGGCTACTTGATTTTCTTATTCATTTGTTCGTACAGAGACGGTATCCTTTATACTTATTTATCAAGAATATACGAGTGAGGGGTTTTATATTATAATCTTTCGCATGGCGAACTTTGCATGTTCGTCTATTTTAAGTGCATTAGTTCACATACATAAGCAGCCATGTATGTTTTCGTAGATTATCCTTTATTTTTGAGCACCAGCGTAAATGTCGTTACCTGAAATCGTGGCTGGTCCATCAGACAGCTGTGATTTTGATTTTGGCAGTTCGTCTCGATTTTTAATGGTCTTGAACCATCGGACCACCAAAGAATCTTAACGCTGGTCAGAAGTTAGTGCCTCAGATTGCAGCTGGCCTATATTTAATCACACGTGCACGTAACATGCGATGAAAGATGAACCCCTTGAAAGATTCGTTATTGGAGCTACAAACTGTTCAAGTCAGTCCTTAATACCAATCTCCGTAAACAGATCTACATGTGTATGACTTTATTTTTATCCTTTATAACACTTCGAAGAAAATTCGTCCGTTTTATAACGCCTTACACTTAGGGTGTTTCTTCGGTATGTAGTTTCGCAAATAGCATGCGGACAAATAATTGCTCCCCACGTGATTAGCGAGATACACTCCGTGGAGTCTAAAAGTGTTGCACTTATGGGGACGATCCCATCTCCCCGCTGTTGCGGTGAAATGCCAGATACGAGCGAGCCCATCGGCACGTCTCTATTTAAAACGTCCGATGCTATCAAGGATGACATAAACCACAACTTGTCAAGAACAGTTTACACTTGAGAGCTAACGGAGAAATCATTTCTGCTTCTTTTTTTTTTTTTTTTTTTCCATTTTCATCTTTAAAAGCGTTTTTTTTTATTTATTCTTTTGTCTAAACAAACATAAGTCTGCCTCCCAAGAACATTTCCGTATAGCAGGATAAAAAAATCTTCCCCACCACAGCAGAAAAAAAAAAAGTTCGAAATGCCGCTAGTGATGTTTCAGAATTCCTTTGAGTGTCAGTAGCAAAGTCGGCGTCACCTGCCACGAAAGCGAGAACGTCAGAGACCGCCTCTGAGTTTGTCTGGAAGAGACATCTTTCGTTTGTTTGTCAGTGAGAAGAGGGGGAGTCAGAGGGGGATGATAGCTTAAAACAGAGAGAGAGGGGGAGAGGAAGGGAAGGGGGAGCCAAAAGACGTTATAGAAAAAGTGCTCTGTTTTTCTTTGCCGTCGAAAGGCCAGGACGAAAATAGTTGCTGATGACACGCATCCTTAGTTTGCACATAGTCTACTTACAAGCGGTATTAAGATGACATTTTTGCTTAAAAATTGCAACGGATGAGATACATAAAGAGCCTCTTTGAGCCGTAAACTATTTAGAGGTAACAGGACGACATGGTTGCACTGTTTGTGGAGTGCAAGATTATCTGTGAGCGATGGACTGACTGACTGTAAGGTTTGACAATTCGTGGACAACTTATGCGTTCCGCCCAAATATCTTGCTTCTTATCTTAAATTTTCCCGTTCAATTGAGCGAAATTGATGAATTAAACAAAATATTTCTAAACAAGAAAGATGATACCGAATTTTCGGGTGCAATGAGCACATCTTTTGTTCCGACACGAAATAAATATTTGAAAGCAGATTTTATGAGAACAAAAAAATCAGCGGACGAGAGAATGCATTTACGCCTCCTAGCAAATATCTGCGTGCAATTTAAAATGATTTTTAGAAGAAAAACAGTTTTAGACAAAAACATCTGCGTGTAATTCAAAGCAAATTTGTAGAAGAAAAAATCAGTGGAAAAGATAATGCATTTACGCCTTCCAGCAAAAATATGCGTGTAATTTAAAATGATTTTTAGAAGAAAAATCTGCGTGCAATTAAAAGTGTTGTAGAAGAAAAAATCAGTGGAGAAGAGAATGCATGCATACCAACAAAATTCTGCATGTAATTTAAAATGATTTTTAGATGAAAAAATTTTAGAAGAAAAATCTGCGTGTAATTGAAAGCAGATTTTTAAAAGAAAACAATCAGCAGAAAAGAGAATGCATTTACGCCTCCCAGCAAAAATCTGCTTGTAATTTAAAATGATTTTTAGAAGAAAAATCTGCGTGCAATTAAAAGCAGATTTGTAGAAGAAAAAATCAGCGGAAAAGAGAATGCATTTACGCCTCCCAGCAAAAATCTGCGCGTAATTTAAAATGCGTAAGTTCAGTAGCGTTTTTTGTAGTGTAATCAACCGGTTAGAAAAAGAAGAAAAAATAAATAAATAAAAATAAAATAAAAATATATCGACCGGATTTCTACGCAAATGGCACAACTTCCACAAATAAAAATAGCTGCTTTCGGCTAGTAGCGGCTGAAATGAGCGCTACAAAAAATCCCAAATTATGCGAAAACATTTCTCATAATGGAAGGTATCCAAGATAAAGGTTTTTTTTATTTTTTTTTTCAAATCGGGTTCTTAAAAATGAAGGTACGGTTCCAAGTACGGTATAACTAGAAATGAACACTTACACCCACATACTGGCAAAACTGTGTGGTGCAGAAAATTTGCAAATATATGAAAACTATTCCTCGGCACAAACCCTATCAATAACAAAATGATTTTTCTAAATCGGACTTTTAGAAACGGAGATATCGTCATTACAGAGATTTACATTAACGCGTCGTAGCGGGAAACTGAACATTATTTTGTGGGTGGAAGTATACATACGTGTTTTCTCCGGTGACTGGCGTCTGACTGAAAAATAATTTTTTTAGTTAGATTATGTTAAGCAAAAATACGTCAGCAAACATATTAAAAACTGAAATATGCACTTACACCTCGTAGTGATAAGCATTTTGTCACATAGTATTATAAAATGCATGCAAAATAGTCATCGTTGTGGCCTCTATCAAACGCAAAGTAACTTTTTCAAATCAGAATTTTTAAAAGCAGAAATTTCAGGGAAAATACAGTATATATATACACTATCTACCAACAAGTAATTGGACACCTATGATAGCAAAGGCAAACGAAGTTTATTCACCTTCAATAGTTGGTGGAGCCTCCACGAGCGGCGATTACAGCTGCGACCCTCCGGAACATACTCTCAACCAGGCGTTGTACTACGGCTAACGGTATTTTCTTCCACTCGGCTTGGAGAAGACAGGTCAGTTCCTTCACAGATTTCGGACGGTGTGGGCACCCCTTAAGTAGACGCTCCAAGTCGTCCCAGAGGTGCTCGATAGGGTTAAGGTCCCGGCTCTGCGCACGCCAGTCCATTCGATTAATCCCCTTGTCACATTGTCACCATACCAAGCCAGGGTGGACCTCACAACATGTGGCAATGTGATCCTGAAAGTAACATGAGTCCACCCCGTAAAACTGCCACAACGTAGGAAGCGCATGGTCATCAAAAATGGTGCAGTAGGTCTCGGCGTTGAGTCTACCAGGAATTGCGACCAAGAGTCCCGTGCCATACCAAGAAAAACACGCCCATAGCATAATTCCACCGCCGCCGAACTTCACAGTTGGCACAATACATTCCGGCAGGAGACGTTCTCCAGGCAGACGCCCTGCCATCCGAACGGTAGAGGGTGAACGTTGATTCTTCGCTCCAGGGAACCTGTTTCCACTGTTCAACGGTCCACTGTTGACGTTCTTTGCACCACGTTAGCCGAGCAGCGCTATTGGACTTGGTGATCAAAGGCTTGTGGGTGGCAGCACGTCCATGATAACCAAGCAGATGGGCTTCCTTACGGATGGTATTCATCGAAAGAACACTCTCGGATGCCTGTTGAAACTTTTCGCGGATGCGGCCCATCGATTTGGTGCGGTTCTTCCGAATGTCTTTGACCAGCATCCGTCGGTCTCTAACTCCTAGTTTTGTGGGTCTGCCGGGTCGGGGCACATTCCGACAGTCACCTCTCATCTTCCACTTGCCAATCACGTAGACCACTGTCGATTTTGGTTACTTCAACTCGCTGGATATGTCACGTATTGATCGGCCATTTCTGTGATACCCGACGATTACACCTTTCTCGAAATCAGAGAGCTCCGAACTGCGTGGCATCTTGCATGCGACTGGTTGCGTTGTTGTTTCCCACACGATATTTAACGGCGGTGGCCGTGACGTGTATCAGGACCACAGATATCATCGATTGCAGGGGTGTCCAATTACTTGTTGGTAGATAGTGTACAACGTACGTCCGAAAAATTTCAAGACTGACGCAATAAAGAACATAAAAAGTACCGTACTCACAATTAATGCTGTACCCTTCAAAATACCGCCCTTCTGAATCAACGCACAGTTCCAATGTTTATGAAGATAATAAAAACAGTTTTGGAAGGCTTTTTTCGGAATGTCCGCAAGTTGTTTTGTCACGGCTGATTGGATAGATTTTATGTCTGCATGATACTGTGAGTGGGACAACTTAGAGGTCTGCGCGGGCCTTAATTTGGAAAGCCTGGTCCCGCCTGGCCCGTATATTTAACCTGTTTCCAATGCCCGGGCCGGCCTGTAATATTTCAACAATTACTAAAACACGAATTTGACACCTGGTGCACTCGGACATTCGACTCCTGAAGAGTTTTCGTTTTCTTAATTCCTACAGGTATTCTATTACAATAAACGTTAATTTGGAATATTTCTGCGACTCTGTATAAGTCACGCGACGTCTGAGGAGGGAGGGGGTTTGTATACTCAAAAATATTGTATGAAAACGACAATTTTCACGCCTTTCAAATTTTCTGGGTTTTCAAATTGTCATTGCCTACCGCCGGACCGGGAATATCCTCGGGGATAAGGATTTTAATTCGAAAAGTACGAAATATCCAGAATTATGAGTCCGAACGTGCTACTTTACATTTTCTACAAGCACATATTCTCCAGAAGCGATTTTTTCGCGAAAATCTTTCGCTTTCTTAAACTCCATAATAAGTATGGAAGAGTATTTATCAGCAACACTGAACTGAGCACATGCTAAGGGAAAACAATGACAGACTTCCCAGCTAACCAGTGTCACAGACGTTTTGAAAACGGCTGGGCTGGGATACCTAAGGGTTCATTTACCATCTGTTGACTCCCTGAGAGTACAAATGGGAAAAATACGACACATTTTTATACACAGAAGTAAGTTTATCCCAGCCCATTTCTTCCGCGCCATTTAAGAAAACTTAAAAGCTTTTCACACATCTAGAAAACAAAGGGCCGCCGACCAGAACAATGAAAAAGATCGTCCGCGAGCGGGTGGCTCGGTTTATAAAAGCTGCAGTTGCCCTGAAGCATGAGAGGAGGGTGGAAGTTAGAGAGAGAGAAGGGACCACATTCACATTGAAAAACTAAGGGAGCTGACCCACTCCAATTGTTTTGTAGGAGGGGAGGATGCCGTAAAACTTCTATTTTTTCTAACAGCGGAAATTATTCAATCTGATCCTGCTGCCGTATAAGTTGTGAGATTTCCAAACGAGAAAGGCACCGCACAGCGATTGTTTTGCTCGTAAAAAAAACCCTGTTCGGCCCTTGTCTGATTTTACAAAATTGAAGGCCAGGGCCTGGCCCGGTTTCCCAACTTAGACATGAGCAAAGGCCCGTGCAGACCTCTAGGGCAACTCTCCAAAAAAATCAGGATCCTCAGCTTGGATGCCCAGCAGGTCGGAACAGATCGATGAACGAGTCTGCTTTTGGTCATCATTCAGAATGCGAGGTACCAATCTGGCATTAAGTTTTCGTTTTCCCAAATCCTAGAATAGAACCTCATGACAGATAGATTTACTGATGCCCACCGACTCAGCCAAAAGTGTCACTGTAATTCAGCGATCTTTCTTTAACTGATTACACACCTCTCCGAATTTTTTCCGCTGTCCGCACACTGGAGGGCCGCCCAGATCTCGGATCATCATAAAAAAAAAAATCCCCGCCCGTGACGAAACCGTGCATACCATTGGAAAACTCTGCTGCGAGATAATGCTGTGTTTCCATACGCTTCTTTTAACATTCAATAAGTTTCAGTAGCTGATTTAGCAAGTTTCCAACAAAAACGAATGCTTATTCTCTGCTCTTCCATGGCTAAAATGAAATGGGATGAAAACGTTTGCTATGACTCTCTTGATTCCCGTTTGCCGCCTGTCAGTGACAATATAAACTGGCTTCGAGCTGTTCGCTAATTGGCCAAGGACTGCTGTCTTCTGGCATTCACGTGATATTTTTATCCCACTACTGTTACGCCAGTTATGAGATCAGTCCTGGAACTTACCTGACGTAGGTGGTATTTACGTCTTGACGCCATGCGTATCTGAAATAGAAAATGTAAGTAAAAAGATTTCCGTGGTAAAAGGTATTGGAAGATAAAAATAACTTTTTTAACGAGTTGTATAAAGTAAATTCCTTTTTCGTTCTGTTTTTTTTTCGATTGAGAGTTTAACGACCACCATTAAAAACTCAATGGGCTATAAGCAGTCGTCTGTCCCTAATTTAGGACCACGGTTTCTAAGGAACGGAGAGAGCCAGTGCTGTAAGACCAACAAGACATCCATGCCTCATCGGGATTGGAACCCGGACCCATCTCAGATTAATAGTCAGAAGCCAGAGCTTAAACCACTTCGCCACTACGGCGGCAAAGAGTAAAATATACTTTGAATTAAAAATCATGTGCATTTTCCCCACCTAGCGGCGAGATTATACATCAGAAAATGCCCCAAACGCACGGGTCGTCGTTCTCGCAGTTCAGGCTTTCGACTCCAAAAAAGAATTTCTCAAATCGGCCTAATAGTTGCAGAGATATGGTGTCCAAAGACGTACGCACGGACATAGTATACTATAAGCCCGTACTTTCCCCCCAGAATACTATACCTGAGAGTTTGGGATAGAGATAAAAATGACTCAATAAATTTTGATTAATGGAAACACTCTCTTAATGTTTTGGAAACCTTCATACCTTTTTCCAGCAGGATTGTCCTTCCTTCTATTATTTTTCAGTTACGTGAGGAAATTATTTTTCTATTTCTGCCATTTTATTTCCATGAGTGGCGAGACACTATTGTATTAATTAAACGAATCATTGCCAGAGTATCTGCAAGGCAGGCATTGATATGCAGCAATTTTGACGCTTAGTACGACCCAAAACACGGCTATTAACATACAATTAAATTACGGGAGATAACACAATTTCGATTAATTTTTGTGTTTCGAAAACACCAATTGTTCACTTTAGTACCCAGTATAATATTTAAGTAGCAGTTTAATATGAATAAATGCACTAAAAATAAGCTGAACTTTTTTTGTTCTTTGTTTGGGGCTTAAACAACCATCGTGAGCAATTCGATGGACTATAAACAGACCCCAGTCCCTAATGTAGGATTACTGGCTCAGGGAAGGGAGAGAAACAGTGCCGTAAGACAAACATACCATCCATACCTCACCCGTGGTCAGCGATGTATTTAGGCATCTTCTCGGGGGAGCTTAGCCCTCCCTCCCAATCCATGAGCGCCCTCCCATAGGTTTTTGGGTGATCTCCCTTTATATTTAGTCTAATTGTACTCGTTTATTGCTGAATATTTCGAGAAATTAATTTAAAAAGGAATTAGAAAATGAGGGAAAATATTATAATAATAAAAGAAAACATCCACATGGCCTTCATTCTGAAATTTCTATCATCCTTCAATAAAACAATCAGCCCTCGCTGAAGGGGCAGTTTTTCAAGCACTGACAACTCGGGCTACTCGCTGTCTTACCAGCATACTCAATATTTTACACCATCCCATGGCGAAATCCGTGGTGCATTACTGAATTAAAACAAAGTCATAACATTTTAACATTTTTAATCACTTGTATGTTGTATGTGTAGATTTCTTGGAATTTGCATTTGCGATATACGAGCATAAGAAAATTTTTATAGTCTATTTAAAATTATATATATATATATACCCTGGAAAGCAAATGAATTAGAGATACCTGTCTAGTAACGTGTAGCACCACCTTTCGCCCTGATGACGGCGGCGTTTCGTCTCGGCATGGACTCGACAAGACACCGGAAGCGTTGGGAAGCCATACAGATCCACGACCCCTGAACAAGCTCCCACAGTTCACGAAGATTTGATAAAGGAGGAGAGTCAGAGCCTCGAACATCTCTCTCAATGGCAACCCAGATGTGCTCGATGGAATTGCGGTCAGGTGGCCTAGCTGGCCAAGAAAGTGAGGTTACGTCAGTGGAGCATTCATCCAACCATTCGGATACAATTCGGGAGCGATGGCACGGTGCATTGTCTTGTTGCAGGATGAGGTCCCCAGTGGGATGTTGAAGACGCACAAACGGGAGCAAATGGTCGTCCAGGATATCCCGGTAACGTTGACCTGCGAAGGACGATGTCACACGTGCCAAGGTCCCATTTAAGTACACGTAAACAATCCCCGTCGCCCCGGTGGCGCAGTGGTCTAAGGCGCTGGCCTCTGATCATTCGTCCGTAAGGGGTCCGGGTTCGAATCCCGGTGAGGCATGGATGTTGTGGTTGTCTTACGGCACTGGCTCTCTCCCTTCCCTGGAACCAGTGACCTTAAATTAGGGACGGGCGACTGCTTATAGCCCATTGAGTTGCTCACGGTGGTCGTTAAACCTCCAATAAAAAAAAAAAAAAAAAAAAAAAAAATAAACAATCCCCAGACGAGAATGCCACCCCCACCAGCTTGAAGAGTACCCTGCTGGCAAGAAGGATCCATCGCTTCATGTGGTTTGCGCTGTACTCGTATCCTGCCATCCGCATGTACTCATCAGTCCAGGCAACATTTTTCCACATGTCTAGGGTCCAGTGGTGATGTTCTCGCGCGCATGCTAATCTTTTCACCCTCTGATGTGCGGTCAGCAGCGGTACCCTCGTGGGACAATGGCTTCTGTACCCCATAGCGAGGAGATGGTTCTGGATGGTGTGGCTGCTTACACGTTTTTGTGCACCAGCATTAAATTGCCGAGTGATTTTTTGCAGTGTGGCCTGTCTATCCGCTGTTACAATCCGAGCTAGCCGACGATGTCCTCGCTCATCCCACGCTGTTGTGCATGGCAGTTGGCCCTTGCAGGGATAGTTTTACCGGATTCGATGTACTCACGGCGCACCAGTAGCACAGTGGCTCGTGAAAATCCCAGTGCCTGCACGACTTCTGAGATGGAGTGACGCATTCGTCGGGCCCCGACAGTTTTCCCACGATCAAATACGCTTAGATCCTTCGTCTTACCCATACTGCGTCCGACTCTTACTGATTTCCGTCGCATCACTCCTTATATTGTCGGATCGCTGCATACGTCATGTCGTTTCCGCTTACATGACCGCCCACAGCGCCACATTTGCATAACGCCAGCTGTCTCTAATTCAATTGCTCTTCAGTGTATATATATATATATATATATATATATATATATGTGGAAAAAAACTTGGGGAGACCTTCGTTGAGCAGTGGATTGATAATGGTTGACAATGATGATGATGATATTAATGTATATATAATAAAATTGTGATTAAATGTGTAAAATCAGTCAACAAGTTCAATTCCTCAAAATTTGCAACCTCCCCCGGAAAATACTCTCTGAATGCAACGCTGCCGTGACTTTACCCGAAACCATCTCGGACGAATGGTTAGAAGCCAGTGCTTAAACCACTGCGTCACCGAATAGGCCGAGTTGAACTTTACGTGCTCTATTGTAACCATGCGTTTGTTAATTTCAGTGAAAGTTATTATTAATAAATATATTTGATACCGTCTTGTAAGTTAAAATATTTTCCCTTCTTTCGTCAGTTCTTTGGGCGATATTGAATTAGTCCCCTGTACCAGTTTTCTGCTAGCTGTGTTAATCAGGTAGGGGAGATGGCTACTCTCCCTACACGCCTGATTGTTAGAGAGAAAACTGTTAATGCGGATCTCCCATGCAGTCCGCAGTACTTGAAGTACAGTTTATATTACCTTATTGCTCTAGAAATGATTTTACTATACATTGAAGAGCAATTGAATTAGAGACAGCTGGCGTTATGCAAATATGGCGCTGTGGGCGGCCCTGTAAACGGAAACGACGTGACGTATGCAGCGATCCGACAATATAGGGAGCGATGCGACAGGAATCAGTAAGAGTCGGACGCAGTATGGGTAGGACGAAGAATCTAAGCGCATTTAATCGTGGGAAAACTGTCGGGGCCCGACGAATGGGTCACTCCATCTCGGAAGTCGTGCCGGCACTGGGATTTTCACGAGACAGTGTGTAACGGGTGCACCGTAAGGACATCGAATCCGGTAAAAACATCCCTGCAAGGTCCAACTGCCGTGGACAACAGCGTGTGGATGAGCGGAGTCATCGTCGGCTAGCTCGCATTGTAACAGCGGATAGACGGACCCCAGTGCAAGAAATCACTCGGGAATTTAACGCTCGTGCACAAAAACGTGTAAGCAGCCACACCATCCAGAACCATCTCCTCGCTATGGGGTACAGAAGCCATCATCCCACGAGAGTATCGCTGCTGACCGCTCATCGCAGGGTCAAAGATTAGCATGAGCGCGGGAACATCGCCACTGAACCCTAGACATGTGGTAAAATGTTGCTTGGACTGATGAGTCGAGATTCACGTTGGTACATGCGGATGGCAGGATGCGAGTACGGTGCAAACCACATGAAGCGATGGATCCTTCTTGCCAGCAGGGTACTCTTCAAGCTGGTGGGTGTGGCATTCTCGTCTGGGGACTGTTTACGTGGACTGAAATGGGACCCCTGGTACGTGTGACATCATCCTTTACAGGTCAACGTTACCGTGATATCCTGGACGACCATTTGCTTCCGTTTGTGTGTATTCAACATCCCACTAGGAACCTCATCCTGCAACAAAACAATGCACCGTGCCATCGCTCCCAAATTGAATCCGAATGGTTGGATGAATACTCCATCGACGTGACCTCACTTCCTTGGCCAGCTAGGTCACCTGATCTCAATCCGATCGAGCACATCTGGGTTGTCATCGCGAGAGATGTTCGAGGGTCTGACCCTCCTCCATCAAATCTTCGTGAACTGTGGGAGCTTGCTCAGGGGTCGTGGATCCGTATGGCTTCCCAACGCTTCCGGAGTCCTGTCGAGTCTATGCCGAGACGAATCGCCGCCGTCATCAGGGCGAAAGGTGGTTCTACACGTTACTATACAGGTATCTCTCATTCAATTGCTACTCAGTGTATATCGTTGTTATAGGGAGAGAACATGGATTTTCTTACAATTTTAAGTTTTAATGAGATATTTCTCACGATGGGTAAGAATGGCGATAACGAGAGTTTTGCAACTGATGAGGTGATCCGAAATAGGGGACACGCAAAATGGACAAGGGAAAAAAACTTGGGCTTTTTTTGAGGGAACAGAGGAAAAAAACAAGAGCTCTTGAAGTTTGTTTTGAGGACGCTCCGTGCAAGGGATGGATTTTATTTTGGCATCCCGAAGAAAGAGGAAAAGATAAGGAAAAATAAGAATTTTTTGAATGTCCTATTGCGAGATGGGAGATCGAAGTCGAAATTAAGTTTGGAAAGAGAAAACCTAGCAGCGAGATAACCCAGGAATATGATAGAAAAAGCAAGAACTGATAAAAGTGAAAAAAACATAATGACAAGAACAATTAAGAAATCAGGACAAGGCTCATATGTTACCTTCTGGATATATAGCATAGAATAAAGAGCAGAACTGCAGACGAGCGAATTTTCTTTTAACGCTACAAGCGAAGAACTGGTTAATTTCCTTACAAGCGAAGGCTTGACGAACCCACGCGACAGGCCACTGAAAGAAACCCAGCAACACTGTAAACAGAAAGAAATATGGCATCAGTTATTTACTAAATTGTGAGCTCAAAAATTTGAAAATAGTTCCTCCATGACAGATGTTTTATACACGCATAAGCGTGTGAACGACATTACATGGTGTGTTATAATCCTTTAGTAGGGCTTGAAAAATTTCATTCTGGCTCACCAGTCAGATAAATATCTCACTCGCCAGCTGAAATTCGAAAGCACCACAGGGCTCTCTCTAAAAAAAATCAGTACTACAAATGGAAAGCTAATTATAAATAGTCAAACAGTTGCAAATAGTCAAAAAGTACATTGTAAATAGTTAAACAGCCTCTTCTGTGCCATCGTAATTATTATTATTATTATTTTTTAATTGGAAGTTTAACGACCACCGTGAGCAACTCAATGGGTTATAAGCAGTCGCCCGTCCCTAATTTGGGGTCACTGGTTCCAGGGAAGGGAGAGAGCCAGTGCCGTAAAACAAACACAACATCCATGCCTCACCGGGATTCGAACCCGGACCCCTTTCGGACGAATGATCAGAAGCCATCGCTTAGCCCACTGCGCCACCGGGGCGGCGCCGTGAGGTATGGATGTTGTGTTTATCTTACGGCACTGGCTCTGTCCATTCCCTGGAGTCAGCGGTCCTAAATTAGAGGCGGCCGACTTGTTGTAGCCTATCAAGTTGTTCGTGGTGGTCGTTAAACGCCAAAATCAATAAAAAAAAATCTATCACAGGGTAAACGCTTCATTGTTTAAAAACGTAATCGTGAAACATCTCGTCAAAAAAAAAAAAAAAAAAAAGAAAAGAAAGGTAAACCTTCAATCAATAAAGAAAAAACAAACGGAACGCCTGCTTTCGTAGAAGTCGTAGGAAAATATAATCTTCGCCATGGACTCCGAGCTGAGTTTCTGTATTTGGATTTGGAAGCAGTCTCTTCCTGCTGGTGCATGAAACTCAATTCTCGTCGTGTGCATCCTGTCATCACAATTTTCTAGACTCCCAATGAAAAAGTGACAGCAGTTGTAATAAAATCTTCCTTCTTGTTCTGTTGTTTTCAATACCGATCGTTCTTGAATTTGTGTGTCCAAATATACGAACTGTGAACGACTAATTTTTCTCATATGCGTAAAAAGCTGTTGATACACAGTATAATCAGCATAACAAAAGCCAATAATCGCCACGGAATTTTGATGGGAGTTAAATTTTTGTACGTCAAATCCTCGTTAAGTTTGTGGGGGTTCGACACGTTTGTAAATAAGGACTTTGACATGAATGCAACGCAGATCATTAATTTTACTCCCGAAAACTTTTCGTATTTCTGTTAATTATTCTAAGTAGCGACTTTTGTATACAAAGGATATTTTGGTATTTATTTAATAAATAAAATTTGATATTTATTTATTTATTTTTTATATGATATATTTTTTTAATATGTCACTAAGGTGAGTTAATCTTACTTGCTTTCGGCATTTATGAAATCAATTATTTCGTTCATGAAACATCACGTCCTAATAAAGATTCGGTCATATATCTTATTTACTCAAGACAAGAAAGAATAAATGAAATGATGATGATCGCTTACACTTTTCTTTATTATCCAATCGACGTTTGTATACACTTAAATAAACACGAAGTTAACTTGTTGAATATTTGAAGAACTATTACTATTAAGTCCAGGAAAATATACCAACAAACACCAGTGGCGTATCTTGGGTCCGAGACCCGGGCTATCTCACCCCACCCCACCCCCTTACACACAGTACCGTTTTTTGTTTTTAAATGGCGAAGTTTTATTTTTAACTGTTAAGTAATAGAAGTAATTTAATCTACTGCATGCCATTGCTAACATGATACCAAATAATTATGAGGATTAGGATTTGAATACTTTATTTGTGCATGAAGTCCATTCTTCTTTCCTTTTGTGTGAACTCGAGTATTACGTTTTCATAAAAAGTTTCTTCAGAGTAGTTTTCCATATTTAAAAAGAATGGTTTTCTCTATTGACAAATCAGCAAAGTTGCTCTAATGTACATGTCCTTGTGGGGCTCTAAGATATATTTGATTCTTTTTTATGCAGAAAAACATCTTTCGGCAGTTGCAGTTGTTGATGGAAACTTTAATATTAGGACTGCTAATTTGTACACCTCACCATGTCCAATTTATTCAACTTTATGTAACTGGTAATGTCTCTTACTGATTGGTTTATTTTATTCATCAAGGGAATAAAATACCTTCAGTTAAATTTTCAGTGGAGCTGTATCAAAATTTGAAGCATAGCGTTCTTTAAGTTCTGACAGTAGATGTTCAGGGAAGCTTTCACAAAATGTATCAAAACAGTTCGAATCCAACAAAGCCACGAATTTAAGATGTAATATCACTGATTTTAATTCATTGACATTTCACACAAACTGAAACAACTCTCGCGAAACACGTGCGCTGCTACAGGGGAAGCATGCGGTTACTGAGGAAGATGAATTCTTCTCATTCCTGAGCGAACCGTTTCGCAAAGTAATGGACCATTCGCCTCCATACGCGCTCATTCATGTTGTCATGGAAACGGTCAACGTTACCGGGATATCCTGGACGACCATTTGCTCCCGTTTGTGCGCCTTCAACATATCACTGGTGACCTCATCCTGCAACAAGACAATGCAGCGTGCCATCGCTCCCGAATTGTATCCGAATGGTTGGATGAACACTCCACCGACGTGACCTCGCTTACTTGGCCAGCTAGTTCACCTGACCTCAGCACATCTGGGATGCCATCGAGAGAGATGAACCCCTTCCATCAAATCTTCGTGAACGGTGGGAGCTTGCTCCGGGTTCGTGGATCCGTATGGCTTCCCAACGCTTCTGGTGTCTTGTCGAGTCCATGCCGAGACGAATAGCCGCCGTCATCAGGGCGAAAGGTGGTGCTACACGTTGCTAGACCGGTATCTCTAATTCAATTGCTCTTCAGTGTACTCCACCTTCAGGTACAGCTAAAGGTTCTGCTGAAAGTATTCTGAAAATTTTCGGCGAAATAAAGTTAAGTCTAGGCCACCTGGTGGCAATAGGTTGCGATGGCACGGCTTTCCATACTGGAAGCAAAAACGGAAGTGTAGTTTGTCTTGAAATTAAATTAAATCGGTAATTCCAATGGGTCATATGCCAATTGCATGCCAACGAATTTCTTCCGAGACACTTATTTCAATATTTAGATGGAGTTACAACAGGTCCAAAAGAATATTCAGGAACAATCGGGAAATCATTAGATAAACGTGAAAAGCTTTCAGTTGCAAACTTTATGGCTATTTCGTGTGATTTACCATAAATCAACCTATAGGATTAAGTTCAGATTTAAGACATTTGTATGACATTTGCAAAGCTCTACGAATTGGACAATGCTCTACGAATTTAGCTGATCGTCAACCTGGAACGCTATCTCATGCTCTTTGGCTGACGATGACTACAAAACGTGTTCTACGATACTACATCTCGTGTGATAATCCGTCAGCAAACTTAAAAATTATTTCAGAATTTATTTTTAGAGTTTATGCCCCAATGTAATTCATGATAACGTGTCATCCTTCCTGCAAAGATGGGACTTTTCATGTTTTCAAGACGATAAAAGCAGCTCGTTTATTAAGTGACGAATTGAAAGCTGTAATTAACCCAATTTTTCAAAGGAATGCATTTTTTATTTCCCCTGAGAGTATGCTCCCTGCGATGATCAGGGATGACCGCCGCCCCATTCGTGAGATGGGACTAAGGAGGATTCTGAGGGCTAGACCGAGAATGACTAACACAGAAAGAACATTCAAAATTCCAAACATTAATTTTGAAGCTATTGACTACATTGATCTGATTAACTGGAAAGAGTGCCATTTTGTATCTCCCTATTTTGGCAAACGCTACAAATGAAGGCATTGAATCTCTTATAAAGCTCCAGTTTCTTCTTCTTTAGAGTTTCTTCGATACCCTTGTCACACACAGGCAGTGGAAAGGTGCGTAAAATTGGTGTCAGAGGCATCAATATCTGCCATTGGTCCAGAAGCACGTGAGGCTTAATCCGTGCTAAAATGCAATCCCGACAAATTATGCCAAATTTTGATCATAAAAATCAGTATAAATTGGCTGAATAATTAACCTTTTTATATTTAGTTGTTATGCATTTTCTTATTGTTTAAAAATGCAATTCGATTCATATTCATTTTTCGATGTTTGTTTTACCAACATGTTTCATTCATTCTTGAATTGAAAGAAAATCTGCAAAATTTCACAATATTTGAATTTTTCTTTCGTGTGTTAAAATAAGTATTGTATACTGAAAATGCATTTTCTTATATCAGTTAAGTTCTTTGAATATAATTTTTAATAATTATTGAAATAGTTTATAAGGTTTTAAACATTAAAATCTTTCTTGGAAAGGCTAGGTTTTTGGCTGAAAACACTAAAATACAAAGCCCGGTAGAGGGCTCAAGACTTTGAATAAAAATTCTAAAAATATTATGGGCATTTATTTGAAGGTAAGATGCAACTTTGCTCTCCTCTTCCAGATTTTTATTCAAAAACATTTTTTTTTTCGCCTATTTGAACGGTAGTGGTTAGCTTGCGAGTCACCTACATTTCAGCAGTGAACGCAGATATTCCGACAAACTGTGGCAAGACGTCTGCGACATATAGGGCTATTTGCCCGAATCCCTGTAGTCTGCATGAGTCCGTCTATCCAGAGCTCAACGTAGTTCACGTTTTAAGTGGTGTCGCATCCACACAAATTGGACACGTCATCAATGGGCCAATATACTCTTCACAGATGAGAGTCGTTTCAGTCTGTCCTCTCTTTCGAATTCTCTGGCGTGAAAATGGTACTGCGTACCAACGCAAGACCGTGTGAGAAAAGGAGAGATACGTCGGCTTCGTGATCCTGATGTGGGAAGGCATTTTGATTAATGGACGAGTTACAAGTGCTGGAAAATGGGACTATAACCGGCGAAAGATATTGCAACGAAATTCTTCTACGCCATGTTCGATTATTCTGTGGTTCTGTAGGCGAACACTTTCTGTTCATAGATGACAGCGCGGACATCTTATCGTACGAGAGCACTTCTGGATGCCGAGGATATTCATCGCATCGTTTGGCCAGCATGCTTCCCAGACCTCAACCCCATCGAATACGTGTGGAACGTAATGGGGAGAGGCATTGGCGCTCGAAACTCTCCTGCAGAAAACAAGCAGGCCCTCATCCGTGCTCTGAGGGAGGAGTGAGCCAATTTTCCTCAATAACTCCTGGAACACTTGGTGCACGGCATGTTGTGAGAGCTGCATCGCAGTTCGAGGTGGACATATTCCATATTGAAATATCTCTCCGCCAGGTTATCGGTAAGCACTGTGCATCCATTCTCCAGCTATGTCCTTCGGAAATTTGTAACTTTTGCGTAAACACTGATTACAATGTAATTTTTGCGTCATTTATAAACATTTTTTTGTCTTTTCATGTGCTCGTAGTTGGCAATATTATTATTTCCCCATTTGGCTGCGGTCATGCATTGCTTTTCTTACGCAGGTAAAAATTTAGTCTGTTCTTATGTTTTGGCCACCAGTACATTTTTCATATAATCTTCGTAAGTGACGTTTAGGTACAAAAATTCAACAGGTTTACATTGAACCTATACAGTGTTATAATGAAAGTCCTTCATCAGGCCAATATCTCACGAACTATAGCAGTTAGCGATTTACTTCTTGTGCAGTTGTATAGGAAACCCCCTCATGGGGCACTCAATAAGACCACGAAGAATCCCCTCGCCCTCTTTGGGGGGGGGGGGGGAGCTATCTCGTTCCCCTTTACAGATAGAGTAAAAAACTCAATTACAAACTTGTTCAGCGAAGCAAAAATAGTACATAAATGTTTTTGTCCCATAACAAAAGATGGTAGGGGATCGGGAATGTGGCCCCAAGAAAATTATAACATTCGGAAGCAACGAGACAGAGTATCTAGACAAGAACTTATTACTTAGAACATATCTAAATTGATAAGTTCTTAATAAATGAAAACACAAAGGAAAAACTTTTCCTACAAACCTTATCAACAGTTCTTGTTCTGAAATAAAACGCCGTTCCTTGACATATTCAACATCAGACTTTGATGTCTAATACAGTGAAAAATACACTGAGATAAAGAGGAATAGTATAAAGTGGCGAAACACTCATCCAATAAGAAAACTGTATGCACATCTAATTGACCTGCGTATACGTGCAAAGCTTTCGACTTCCCGTCACTGGTTCATGAAGTGTTGGCATACCGACCACGCATATATATATATATATTTTACTCTGACGACGGAGCAGGAAGCACATTTGAAGTCCATGCGAATATGCTTCGAACACAGGCACTCAGGTAGCTTTCCGTTTTTTTTTGTTTTTTTTTTGGCATTTAGAGAGTCCCCTTCCATCTTTTGTTATGGGACAAAAATATTTATGTACTAAATACGAGACGAAAAATTCGTGCAAAAGGATCAATCTGGATACTAGCAATACTGTCTTAGCACGATTTATTAAAAGACGAAAATTATGTATAAGTTAAAAACACACGCACATTAACACTTTCGAGGTGACGTTCACCTCATCTTCAGATGTACCAAAAATACGCCAACACGACATCTTATATACACATGTGCACCAATTTGTACGTTACTGCATAGTCACGTGACAAGACAGGGCTATTTGTAAACAATATATGCAAATTATGATGAAGGTAAGTTGTGAGGACGAAATTATTCTAGAATTAAACACGTTATGTTACTTGAAACAATAATTTGTCTCGAAATGTATGAATGAGGTGCTCCCAAGTTCCAGACAATTCAAAAGAGGTGTAATCGTTACAACATTGATTACCAAAAGCTGTAATATATGTACTTTCCATGCATAATAGTGAGTGGGCAGAGGCGGGGGTTCCTAGTAGTAATTTGGTGTTTTGCCAGTCTGGGCAAACAGCTCCGGAGTTAACATTCCTTGCCAGGGCTGTGCTGTGTAGTTTAGCTTTTATACAATATTTATGCTCTTGCAAGCGCGAACCTACTTGCCGTTTTGTAGATCCAATGTAGTTGTTGATGGTCTCCCCTGAGCTTGGATCTAGCATACGAATATTGTAAACACCCCATTTTTGCAACATGTCAGCTTTATAACGATCTTTTCTAACATACGTTGACAGACTTCTAGGGCTAACGCCAAAACGTAGTTTATGTTTAAAGCACAGGCGATATAGTACATTACTAATGTACAGCATGTATTCAATAGAATCCAACTATCTCTGCTTCTTGTCTCGCAAGGGTATTAGAATGACTCGCCCTGACACTAGCAAAAATGCGTTTGACTATATGAGTGGGGTAACCAATATACTATTTTTGCCTATATAAACTACACTATCTACCAACAAGTGATTGGACACCTGTGATAGCGAAGGAAAACGAAATTTATTCACCTTCAACAGTTGGTGGAGCCTCCACGAGCGGCGATTACAGCTGCGACTCTCCGGGGCATACTCTCAAACAGGCGTTGTACGACGGCTAGCGGTATTTTCTTCCGCTTGGTTTGGAGAAGGCAGGTTAGTTCCTTCACCGATTTCGGTCGGTGGGGGCACCCCTTAAGTCACCGCACCAACTCGTCCCAGAGGTGCTCGATAGGGTCAAGGTCCGGGCTCTGCGCAGGCCAGTCCATTCGATTAACCCCATTGTCACCATACCAAGCCATGGTGGACCTCGCAACATGACAGGTGGCATTGTCATCCTGAAAGTAACATGGGTCCCCCCGTAAAACTGCCACAACGTAGGAAGCGCATGGTCATCCAAAATGGTACAGTAGGTGTCGGCGTTGAGTCTACCAGGAATTGCGACCAAGGGTCCCGTGCCATACCAGGAGAAACACCCCCATAGCATAATTCTACCGCCACCGAACTTCACAGTTGGCACAATACATTCCGGTAAGAAGCGTTCTCCAGGCAGACGCCAAACCCAAACCCTGCCATCCCTACGGTAGAGGGTGAACCTTGATTCGTCGCTCCAGAGAACCTGTTTCCACTGTTCAACGGTCCACTGTCGAAGTTCTTTGCACCACGTTAGCCGAGCAGCGCTATTGGACTTGGTGATCAAAGGCTTGTGGGCGGCAGCACGTCCATGATAACCGAGCAGATGGGCTTCCTTACTAATGGTATTCATCGAAAGAACACTCCCGGATGCCTGTTGAAACTTTTCGCGGATGTGGCCCATCGATTTGGTGTGGTTCTTCCGAATTTCTCTCGCCAGCACCCGTCTGTCTCTAACTCCTAGTTTTGTGGGTCTGCCGGGTCGGGGCACATTCCGACAGTCACCTCTCATCTTCCATTTGCCATTCACGTTAGCCACTGTCGATTTTGGGTACTTCAACTCGCTGGATATGTCACGTATGGATCGGCCATTTCTGTGATACCCGACGATTACACCTTTCTCGAAATCAGAGAGCTCCGAACTGCGTGGCATCTTGCATGCGACTGGTTGCGTTGTTGTTTCCCACACGATATTTAACGGCGGCGGCCGTGACGTGTATCAGGACCGCAGATATCGTCGGTTGCAGGGGTGTCCAATTACTTGTTGGTAGATAGTGTATTTTTGCTTCGCTGAAAAAGTTTGTAATTGACCTTTCTGCCCTCGCCCCCTCCTAAAAAGGGGGCGAGGGGATCCTTCGTGGTCTTATTATGTGCGCCATAGGGGTTTTCTGTACAACTCCACAAGAAGTAAATCGCTAATTGCCATAGTTCGTGAGATATTGGCCTAATCACGGACTTTCCTTGTAACCCTGTATGGGTCTTCTCCCTCAAATGTAAGCACTTCGCGTTAAGAATTAAGAACTAAATCTAAAATTCTAAAATAAGTTATTTCAGAAATACTGGTTCCACCCCATGCGCTCGAACAAGCTATCGCGCCTTGGCTCCTGCGAATGTGGGTGTGAAGAAATTTTCCTTCATTTTCAGTTTCGAATTATGAACATTGTTACTTTCCAGTCAGGGCCATTTCCAAGAGTTTTCCTTTTTCATGTGTTTTGGACTATAGCTCGCAACGTCTTCTAACGCGCTTGTAGTTATTTATCTTTGTCACAACGTTTATTTAATGAAATACGGAAAGCCTGTATTCTCTGAATACCTCAAGTGAAAATTCCACTGCACCACACATATTTAAGCAGAAAATTTAATCGCATTACTCTCAACACTTGCATTAAAATATTCATTGCAAACAAGTTTATAATACATATGCACCAGGATTGATTTCGTTGCTTCCAGAAAATCACATAATAGGATATTCAGAACTTCGTATAACTATCTAGAACTTTCAGGACTGCAAATTGCTCGCGTGCCATTGAATTAATAACTTGTGTAATCAACATTTATGCTACCCCAGTCTACGCTTGCAAACGGCTCATGAATACTTCTCTTAGTCGGAAAACCACACGTCTAAAATTCACTAAGATGACCCGCACTGAGCTTAGAGTGGAGTGACTTCAAATATCTAAATGGAATTTCAATTTCCTTATCAAAGGGCTAATTAATATTACTTCTTTTGATCATTATTGTGTTAGAAAGCAAATGCAGAGCATTTAGGGAAGGCAGCAAACAACTATTAGACACAATTATTTTCTACAAGTTTCGACGCAGCACGCTTCTGTGGAGTATTAATATTCATGTTTTTAAACGAGATACCCAAAAAATGAGAAAAAACATAGTATTTATGCAGAGGACGTTCAGAACGGCATGCTTCCATATTTATATACAAGCCCAGTGCCGAGGTACCGAATTGAAATAAAACAAGAACAAAGCTCAAAATTTCTACTTTAATTCACATATTTTATTTTTCTACGTAATTCCTCTCACGTTTGATACAAGTGCAACAACTTTTAACAAGTTTTTTATTTATCCATCTCTGTAAAAATGTTCAGATTGTTCTCGGAAGCATTTCCTCGTAGCGGCTTGAACATCTTCGTCACAGGTGAACTGAATTCCTTTCCGATGTCTCTTGAAACCCGTCTCTGTAAAAGTCTTCAGGTTGTCCTCGGAACCATTTCCTCGTAGCGGCTTGAACATCTTCGTCACAGCAGAACTGAATTCCTGTTAGATGTCTCTTGAGAGCAGAAAACAACCAGAAATCGGACGGTGCCAAACCTGGGCTTCAGGTTGGGTGTTCAAGAGCTTATGACGAAGTAAATTTCTCCGTCATTTTTATGCGAGGGGCAGGATTCGAAACTGCTACTCTCGGCTCCGGAGCTTCGAGTGTTATCCACTTCACAACACTCGCGAGTGATCTCACTGCTATCTGCCTTTATCGCATGTGCGTCCTGCGTTGCAGGCCCGAAAGAGGGCCGGGGGCATGATCAACGGGTCAGCTGGGACCATGTGTCACTGTAGGCAGTCATCCCATGAAGAACGTGCATTTGAGGAATCCCAGACAACTTGGTGTGTGGAACGTGACATCACACGCATTTATTTTTTGAAGCACTGAAGAAGGAATTCTCATTTTTCTCCCCTCACTCCGGAGTAAGTCGCTATCCCAACTAAGCTACACGGACATGTGCTGTCACTGCTACCTGCCTTTATCTCGCGGGGCAGGCACGTCACAAACTTCAAACCCGATTTTCAGTATGGCATCTAAAATGAAAGCACTGGCGAGGGGTTTGGCGTTGTCGTGTTAAAGAATCATTGGCCTTTCCCCCCGCGCACGAGGAGTTTTCCTTGCAATAACCTTTTTTTTGTGGCATGCACGTAGCTCTCAAAGTTGATAGTCGTACCTTCGACAAATGTCTCTGTAGTTCCAGAACACAGTGAACATGCACTTACTAGCAGAAATTTGAGTTTTTAATTTTTTCGCTCGAGGAGAAGATGGGTGTCGGTATTCCAGCAATTGATTTTTCATTTCTGTGTCATAATGGTAAACCCAACTCTCATCACGAGTCACAATGCTTTCGAGAAAATTACTCCCATATTTTTCATAGAGAGCAAGCAACCTTTGGCACATTTCAAGTCTTGATTTCTTCATTTCAGTCGTTAGGTGGCGCTGTACCCAACGAGCATACACTTTGTTGTATCCTAAAACGTTAACAATGTCATTGACACTACCTTAACTAATGTTCAGCTTACCTACTAAGGTTCTCTGAGTTATGTTTCGATTTTCCGTGATGAGCTCTTCGACTTTTTGCCTGTTCAAATCGCAAGTTACGATTACGGGTCTCCCACTCCGCGGTTGATCCTTTACGGCCAACATTCCTCAACTGCCCTTTGATTTTCTTTCCCACAGAGGAACAGTGCTTATATCCAAGTTGTAGAACCATAGCCTGCCACTAATCTTACGTCAATTTCTTCGGGAGGTACATTTTCATGATTTAAAAACCATAACTGATCGTTGTTTGACACTCATCAAAACAGTTGAAAAAGAATAATCCATTTTTTTTTTCTTCTTCTTCTTCTTCTTCTTAGACTGTTAACACCAAGTGCAGGGTATAAGATTCTCCCAGTCTTTTCCAACGTCCTCGATCCTTAGCGGCAGTCCACCATTTAGAACCTCTAAATTTCTGAAGGTCATCTCTCCATCTTGTTTTCTGGCACCCTCTTCGTCTCTTTTCATCTCTCGCTTGCCATTCTGTTATTAGTCGTGTCGGTCTTTTTTCTTTCAGACTTCCAACATGTCCAGTCCATCTCCACTTTGATTCTTTTATTACTTTTATAATATCTATTATTCCTGTTTTTTTCCCTTATAAATTTATTTCTAACTCTGTCTCTTCTTGTTATTCCTAACATTCTTCTCTCTTTCTTACTGATACTCTTATTTTTTACATTGCCGCTCTGTGATACTCCATGTTTCACTTCCATAAGTTAATACGGAGTTAAAACATGCATGGGACATTTTTCTTTTTGAACATAATGGAAGATCGCCGGTTAAGTGGTCTTTAAGTATCCAAAAGGCTCTATTACCCCGGATAATTCTTCAATTAATTTCATTTTCTTGTATTTCTTTAAAACGGTTTACTTGACCTAAATAAATGCATTCTTCTACTTTTTCAATTTCTTTTCCTTCTATCAAAATCTTTTCTGTATCCTTTTCTGTATTGCATTTTAAACACGACTAAATGCGATTAAGTAGATGTACGCAGTAAAATGACGCAAATGGCACAAAGAATCGTTTGTCGTCTGATCGGTTGCTAGGCAACGAGTCATGAGCGAAAACTTGTGCGGAGGCATTACTTATTAAACACGCCTCGTAATTTATGCTGAAAGCATAGTTTATTAAACTAGCCAATAAAAGAGTGAGTGAAAAGTGTATACAATTTTTCAGCTATTCCAGAATATGGCTACCGGCATATTTTTTTTTCACAATGGCAAAGTGGAATTGAGTAGATATACTTAGGAAAATCGTACTCTTGGTCAAAATCCGATATTTGTATCTGAGTATCAGTACCAGATTGGCATTAGAAGGAAGTTCAACAAAGATTTCCTTTTCCTGGGGCGTTAGCCTGCAGGAGTTCAGATATTCTTTAAAGGGATTAGCGATCCAAGCTTCTTTTAATCTTCCGCGAACAGGTGTTCAAAATAATTTAGATCTATACTTGGGGCAAGGCTAACCTTACTATGGAGTTAAAGTTACGGAGTGTACACTTCCACTGCATAATATAGTTTCAGTTGAAAAGCCATTGTTCGAGTTTGAACTGAGACCTAAAAAGGACATGGATATATAGATGTTCTAAATGTTGTACGTACGTACAAATTATAAAAACAAGAAAGATGACACCGAATTTTCGGGTGTAATAAGCACGTCTTTTGAATCCGTTCTGATGCAAATTAAATTTATTAAAGCTATTCAAAGTCAATGGAACTCGTATGGAAAACAATAGTATCTGACGGAAGAAAGAAGTTTCTCAATCGGGTGTTTAATCCCTCAGATATTGCTGTAAACGGAATCATGAGCTTACGTCCTCTGTTTGCAGACTTGCTCGTTAAGAAAACCATGAATTTATATGAGAAACATTTCGCACCGGACACGCTCTCCAACACAGAAAGAATTTTTCAAATCGAACGCTTACAAACAGAGATATCGGCAAAAATAAGATGTGACTTTACGTCCCTTGGTGGGAAAACCGTGCATTATTTTAGAAAGAAAGTATTCTCAAAAGTTTTTCCATATGAGCGGTATCGGTCCATGAAAAAACAAGAAAGATGACACCAAATTTTCGGGTGTAATAAGCGCGTCTTTTGAATCCGTTCTGACGCAAATTAAATATATCAAAGCTATTCAAAGTCAATGAAACTGGTATGGAAAACAATAGTCTCTGACGGAAGAAAGAAGTTTTTCAATCGGGTATTTAATCCCTCAGATATTGCTGTAAACGGAATCATGAGCTTACGAACTCTTAGAAACAGAGTTATCGACAAAAATGAGATGTGACTTTACGTTCCTTGGTGGGAAAACCATGCATTATTTTAGGAAGAAATTATTCACAAAAGGTTTATCCATATGAGCGGTATCGGTCCAAGAAAAAATTTTTAATCGAGTTTTTAGGAGCCCAAATTTTGCTACAAATACATCAGAAGTAGAAATTAACACTTATGACCCCTGGTGGCCAAACCATTCTTTACCAAACATTAGAAATTACGTGAAAAATATTTTCCGTCAGGTCTTGTATGCGATACAGGAAGAATTTTTCAAATCGGAGTTTTAGGAGCAGAAAACGCAATTTACCATTGTGCGCCCTAGCGGAGAGTCTATGATTTACTTGAAAATTTTGAATTTGTGGGATAAACATTTCGCATCGGAAACACTATGCAACAAAGAAGGAATTTTTCAAATCGGACTTTCAGAAGTAGATATATTGACAAAAAAAAAAAAAAAAAAAAGATATACATCTGCGCCTCTGGCGTAGAAACAATGCATTATTTCAAGAAGAAAATGTTCCTAAAATGTTTGTCGACATGAGTATAGTATCAGTCCACAAAAGACTTTTTTTCAATCGAGAATTTAGAAGCTCATATTTTGCTGCAAATACATCAGAAGCGGAAATTAAGATTTACGCCCCCTGGTGGCCAAACCATTTTTTACAAAAATTAGAAATTATGTGCAAACGATTTCCCATCAGGAGCTGTATCCGGTGCGGAAAGAATTTTTCAGATCGGAGATTTAGAAGCAGAGATATAGGGGAAAACGCAATATACTTTTACGCCCCCTAGCGGAAAACCTATGAATTACTTGAAAATTTTGAAACTATATGGAAAACATGTCACACGGAAAACACTATCCAACAAAGAAGGAATTTTTCAAATCGAACTCCTAGAAGTAGAGATATTGACAAAAACAGGATATACATCTACGCCCCTGGCGGAGAAACTGTGTAATATTTTAGGAAGAAAATATTCCGAAAAGCTTTATCGATGTGAGGGACATCGGTCCACGAAAGAATTTCTTCAATCGATATTTTGGAAGCTCAGATTTTATGGCAAATACATCAGAAGCAAAAATTAACACTTACTCCCCCTGGTGGCCAAAGTATTCTTTACCAAAAATTCGAATTTATATGCAAAAGATTCTGCATCAGGAGATGTATCCGCTGCAAATTTTTTTTTTCAAATCGGAATTTTAGAAGAAGAGCTATGGGAAAAAATGCAATTTACTTTTACGCCCCCTAGCGGAAAATCTATGCGTAATTTGAAAAAGAAACTATATCCAAAATACTCTTCGACATAAATGGAATAGAAAAACAAAATATTTTTTTCAATCGGATGTTTAGAAGCAAATATGTGGAATAAAACGTATTTTTGAATTCGACATCATCTGCATTTACGCCCTCTAGCGGCGAAATTGTACATCGTAAAAAAAAAAACGAATTAAAGGATCATCATTCGCATATTTCAAGCTTTCGAATGCAAAAAGAATTTTTCAAATAGGACTTATAGTTGCAGAGATACCGTGTGTACAGACGGACGGACAAACCGATAACATAAGCACGATCTTTTTTTTACAAAAGACGTGCTAAAAAATGTACTCGAGCTTTCAGGAGCCCAGATTTTGCTACAAATACATCAGAAGCAGAAATTAACACTTATGCCCCCTGGTGGCCAAACCATTCTTTACCAAACATTAGAAATTATATGAAAAATATTTTTCATCAGGTGTTGTATGCGTTACAGGAAGAATTTTTCAAATAGGAGTTTTAAAAGCAGAAATAACGCAGAAAACGAAATTTACCTTTGTGCCTTCTAGCGGAAAGTCTATGATTTACTTGAAAATTTTGAATTTATAGGAAAAACATTTCGCATCGGAAACGCTATCCAACAAAGAAGGAATTTTTCAAATCCGACTGACAAAAATAAGATATATATCTACGACCCCTGGCATAGAAGCCATGCATTATTTCAAGAAGAAAATGTTCCTAAAAGGTTTGTCGACATGAGTAGTATCGGTCAACAAACGACTGTTTTTTCAATAGAGATTTTAGAAGCTCATATTTTGCGGCAAATGCATCAGAAGCGGAAATTAAGACTTACTCCACCTGGTGGCCAAACCATTTTTTACAAAAATTAGATATTATGTGCAAAGGATTTCCCATCAGGAGCTGTATCCGGTGCAGAAAGAATTTTTCAAATCGGAGATTTAGAAGCAGAGATATAGAAGGAAACGCAATTTACCCCTACGCCCCCTAGCGGAAATTCTATGAATTACTTACACATTTTGAAATTATATGAAAAACATGTCACGCTGGAAACACTGTTCAACAAAGAAGGAATTTTTCAAATCGGACTCCTAGCAGCACAGATAATGTCAAGATATACATCTACGGCTTATCCGGGGCCATGTGTCGCTGTAGGCAGTCATCCGCTGAAGAACATAAATTGGAGATATCCCAGTCAATCTGGTGTGTGGAACGTAACATCACACATATTTATTTTTCGAAACGCTGAAGAAGGGATTCTCTTATTTTCCCTGTCTCGCGGTGTGGAAAGTACGTCACACTATTGCGAGAACGTTAACGGCGAGGTCATTCGTGAAGTTCGGGCGCTAATATAACAAAGTTAATTTCTCCATCATCTTTGTCCACGCCGGGCATCGAACCCGGGTCCCCTCATTCCGGAATAAGTCGCTCTCCCAACTGAGCTACGCGGAGGTATGCTCTCGCTGCTATCTGCCATTATCCCATGTGCGTCCTGCGGTGCAGGCTCGTCACACTACGCCAAGGCATTCATATTTAATGCCTAAGTAAAAACACAATAATACTAACTTGACTTGGTGTCTAAACCTTTTGAATATGAACACGATGGAACAAAAACTGTTCAAAAGGCCTAGGCCAAGGTATTAAAATTTAATGCCTAAATAAAAGTGCAATAATGCTAACTTGACCTTGTTTCTAAACCTCATGAATATGAGCACAATCGAACAAAAACTGTTTAAAAGGCCTAGGCCTAGGGCATGGTATTCATATTTAATGCCTAAATAAAAGCGCAATTTTAAGGAATTCGTTTCATTTTTTTTTTAGAAAATGTCGCCTTTCGGTAAATTGCTCGTTCGATAAATTTGTTTTGGATGAATTCGCATTCGGCGAATTCGTTTTCGATTAATTCGTTTCACTTTTTTCGATAAAGTCGTCTTTTGGTATATTGTTCCTTCGATAAATTTGGTTTCGATAAATTCGCGTTCGACGAATTCGTTTTCGATGAATTCGTCTGCTCCCGTGACATCGCCATGGAACGCTGGAAGTTTCCTTTTGTCTTGCCGCAAGTCACCCTTAGAGAGAAGGGTCCGCTCCGCATGGAACCCCATTAGTGCGCAGAGAAATACTGATACACAAGAGATAACTTTTCGGTGAATCGGGTTCACAGCATTAACAGTGTAATCAGGTTGGCTTTTCCCCGAGTATAGATTTCCTCTTATTTTGACTCCATTTCGATCCAAAAGAAAAACAAATAAATTCACTCGTTTCTCGCGGACCGGCAGAAAAAACCCCTCGGAACGGCGAATGGGAAACACTGGCATATACACTGAAGAGCAATTGAATTAGAGACTGCTGGCGTTATGCAAAAGTGGCGCTGTAGGCGGCCCTGTAAACGGAAACGACATGACGTATGCAGCAATCCGACAATATAAGGAGTGATGCGACGGGAATCAGTAAGAGTCGGACGCAGTATGGGTAAGACGAAGGATCTAAGCGCATTTGATTGTGGGAAAATTGTCGGGGCCCGACGAATGGGTCACTCCATCTCGGAAGTCGTGCAGGCACTAGGATTTTCACGAGCCACTGTGTCACGGGTGCACCGTGAGTACATCGAATCCGGTAAAACCATCAATGCAAGGGCCAACTGCCGTGGAAAACAGCGTGTGGATGAGTGGGGTCATCGTCGGCTAGCTCGCATTGTAACAGCGGATAGACGGGCCACAGTGCAAGAAATCACTCGGCAATTTAACGCTGGTGCATAAAAACGTGTAAGCAGCCACACCATCCAAAACCATCTCCTCGCTATGGGGTACAGAAGCCTTCATCCCACGAGAGTATCGCTGCTGACCGCCACATCAGAGGGTGCAAAGATTACCATGGGCGCCGGAACATCGCCACTGGACCCTAGACATGTGGTAAAATGTTGCTTGGACTGATGAGTCGAGATTCACGTTGGTACATGCGGAGGGCAGGATACGAGTACGGTGCAAACCACATGAAGCGATGGATCCTTCTTGCCAGCAGGGTACTCTTCAAGCTGGTGGGGGTGGCATTCTTGTCTGAGGACTGTTTACGTAGACTGAAATGGGACCCCTGGTACGTGTGACATTGCCTCTCACAGGTCAACTTTACCGGGATATCCTGGACGACCATTTGCTTCCGTTTGTGCGTCTTCAACATCCCACTGGCGACCTCATCCTGCAACAAGACAATGCACCGTGCCATCACTCTTGAATTGTATCCGAATGGTTGGATGAACACTCCACCAACGTGACCTCGTTTCCTTGGCCAGCTAGGTCACCTGACCTCAATCCCATCGAGCACATCTGTGATGCCATCGAGAGAGATGACCCCCTCAATCAAATCTTCGTGAACTGTGGGAGCTTGTTAAGGGGTCGTGAATCCGTATGGCTTCCCAACGCTTCCGGTGTCTTGTCGAGTCCATGCCGACACAAATCGCATCCGTCATCAGGGCGAAAGGTGGTGCTACACGTTACCAGACAGGTATCTCTAATTCAATTGCTCTTCAGTGTAGAATACGTGGTGATGCACGTGATCATACCTAATTCAGTGGCCGGTATGTGTAGGACGATATGGTTCGAATCCCACCACCGGCAAAGAAAGGTTACCATTTGTGAGAAAAAGTCTTTGAGGGCAAGTGAAACGTAAGTATATTTTTCTTGTGTCTGATGCTTTTGAAGTAATGAGGAGCGCAACCAGGAAAGCTACTGCACTTTATAGAGCAGTGGGATCAAGCTTTTTTTTTTTTTAACTTTGGGTTCTTGTAACCCCACGTGCAGTGGATTGAACAGAAAAAAGGCTATTCCACCTCCGTTTATATTCATTACCCCATCTTGATATCACACAATTGTTTTGCCAGTGATAACTGCTTCGGACTGAACCCTGCAGAGACCATGATCAAAGCGCTGTACTTGAAATTATGTTAAAGGATCCACACAAACGCAATGCGGATCTCCATAAGCGAACAATAGCTTTATTGTACTTTAGGGCTCTATAACAATTAATAGCGATGTCCGATGAAAATTATCGCACTTTGGGGTCCTGTAATAACGGTAACTAGCGAAGGTTTGCATAGGAGAATAATGTTTAACTATTAGGACATGTTGCACACCATTAGCGGATTTTGCCAATAACGCTCACAGAGATACCAAGTGTCTTTAAGGATTGATGGCTGATGCGTTCTCCTTCGAAGTAATATTTATGACTACATCATTTACGTTCCCAACTATTAATTTTCCAATGCATAAATTTCTCCGCACGGTTGCTGAGATCAAAAACCAATCTTTCAGTGTTGTTTCGAAAGGTCAACTTCGAGTAAAGCAACGATTATCATTCTGTGTAATTAGATAATGAAAAGCTAAAACATCGTACACAAAATTTCTGGGTTGAATTCTAAACCTGCATACACGAGCACTGAAAGTCAGAAAGCTGCTCTTATTTTTTATTTTTGCTATGGAATATTTATTTTACCTGGAACAAAGAAATTTTCAGAATATGTTTCTCCATGAAACTAGTACTTGACTCTCAGAAAACGCATTTGTTTCATTTCTGTAACAATAGAAATTTGTTCTTCTTTCTAATACCTTGCTCTCAAAATTTCCAGATTCCTTTGAGTAACATGATACGGCAAAAGGCGTTGCTCTTTCCGTGATAAGTGGGTTTCTTTTGCTGAAAAGCGACAAAAGAAAAATCGACCATTCTGACATCTAATCATTACTGTCGTCGTTTTGGTGAGACAACCATAAAAGATTGCGCAATTCCCATGAATTCAATGCGTATTTGACATTTTTCTTAACTGGCACACTTTTTGGTCGCAGTATTATAGTACACAAAGTAATAACATTAAATAAATAATAATTTCCTCTTAATAATTTGAAGAAGGACGCTTTATGAGATTTCCTGAAGGCCCATTTTTAGCATGACTTTTTAAAAAGATCGTGCTTATGTTATCGGTTTGTCCGTCCGTCCGCGTCCGTCTGTGGATACCATATCTCTGTAACTATTAGTCCGATTTGAAAAAATTCTTTTTGCATTGAGAAGCTTGAAATATGCGAATGATGATCCTTCATTCAGTTTTTTTACGATGTACAGTTTGCTGCTAGAGGGCGTAAATGCGTATGATATCGAATTCAAAATGCATTTTATTCCATATTTTCGCTTCTAAACATCCGATTGAAAAAATCTTTTACCTTTGGATTCTATTTATGTCGAAGAGTATTTTAGGTAAAGTCACTTTTTCAAGGTATGCATAGATTTTCCACTAGAGGTCATAAAAGTAAACTGCGTGTCCCCCGATATCACTACTTTTGAAACTCCGATTCGAAAAATATTTTTTTCAGCGGATACAGCTCCTGGTGGGAAATCTTTTGCATATATATTTACTAATTTTTGGTAAAGAACGGGTTGGCCAGTAGTAGGCATGAGTGTTTATTTCTGCTTCTGGTGAATTTGCAGCAAAATCTGAGCTCCTTAAAACTCGACCGAAAAAAGTCTTTTCTGGATCGATACCGCTCACATCGGAAAACCTTTTAAGAATGCTTTCTTCTTAAAATAATGCATGTTTTTTCCGCCAGGGGGCGCAGAGGCATATCTTATATTTGTTGATATCTCTACTTCTAAAAGTCAAATTTGAAAAATTCTTTCTTTGTTGGAGAGCGTTTCCTCTGCGAAATGTTTCTCATATAAGTGCAAATTTTTCTTAACTCACAAGTCTGCAACCGGAAGGCGTAAGTTCACTATTCCGTTAACAGCAATATCTGCGGGATGAAAAACTCCACTGAAAACTTCTTTCTTTGGTCAGGTACTACTGTTTTCCATACCGGTTCCGTTGACTTTGAATGGCTTTGATAAATTTAATTCGCGTCAGAAGGGATTCAAAAGATGTGCTCATTACACCCGAAAATTCGGTGTCATCATTCTTGTTTCTTTTGTTTCGGGGTTTAACAACCACCGTGAACAGCAGTTCTAAAGGTTATATTAAGCAGTCTCCGTTCCTAAGTTATGGGTCTCTGGCTCCAACGAAGGGAGAGTGCTAGTGACGTAAGACAAACACTCCAGCCATACCTCATCCGAGTTTACTCGGACGAATTGTCAGAAGCCAACTGCGCCATCGGGAAGATCGAAGGCCAATCAACGAGATGATTCAGACTTGATACACATTCTGAAAAGACCATGAGAAATTGCAATACGATATCAGAATTCCTTTTTTCTTACAGAAGAGCTGTCATCATTTTAGCAAGATTTTTGGTTTAATGGCCACCACTTCATACTCTAGATTACATCACCAACAGCGTAAGCTCTCCAATTAACTTCGATGCAAATCCACATGTAAGTCCTCAAATAGCATCCTCAGGGGTTTACTGTATTTGAAATTTGGTTTAGAAAAACAAGTATGTTAAGCTGGCATTCATCAAAGTTAGTAGAAACAGAACAAGGTTATGAAAAACTAGGTAAATACCCAAGAACCACAGGTTGTAAATACCAAGAAAGCGTAAACGTTTTGGAAACGCCGACAACACAGCACTCCACAGAAATGCAGGGCGAAAAACAAACCAGCGCAGAACGAATGAGTATCGGATAGTGAACGTAACAATGGGAAAAGCTTTAGGAGTAGGGCTTGGAAAAATTCCGTTCAAGGTTAAACGCTAGGAGAACTTTCCGAGCAGAAAAAATGAACTCTTCATCCTAACGTCATGTTCGGAAAAGTCATACAAGTTAGTCATATCGGCATATTATTTTCTATGCCTCCATTCACTAATTTGGAAAATTTCCTTCAAGGATATGAGATGTTCACACCTCATAGTACATGTTACTCTGTACCCTGTATAACGAAGTAAATTTCTCCGTCATTTTGGTCCACGCCGTGGATTGAACCCGAGTCCTCTTATTCCAGAATTAGTTGCTCTACCAACTGAACTACGCAAACGTTGGTCCTCGCTGCTATCTGCCTTTATGTCGTGTGCGTCCTGCAGGGCAGGCACGTCACACCTGGTTAACTGCATGGAATATTGTATGAGACTAACTGTAGCCTTTGAAAAGAAAAGACTGAACGGTGTAACTTCCAATTTTTAGTAACAATTTCTGCTTTTTACTTTTTTCAGAGCATGAATTTACGCTCCTGGAATGACCATTCTGGCAGGGCAACTGTCCTATCTGTAATCCCGGTAGCTACGGCCTTGCGTCATAGTAAGACTACCTAATCGCCACGCTTTTACGTATCTGCGCCGTAACCAAGTGTCGGAATTTATATTTCCAAATCAGAAAGAACAGCATTTACAAATTGTACCAGAACATTTTTTTTTATGTGGAATATCTGTGGAATGTTACCGACTCTTTTTTCCAGCATAAAATATTTCTTTATGCTATAACAGTCAATTGATGCATGTAAATTCGATCACTCAAATGACGCAGCAGATGGGACTAAAGAAATACACAATTTTCTTGTAGCAAATGAAATACAGTTGTACTTTATTTTAAGTGAAACTTACATGTCTTTAATCCGATCCATCATATTAAGGAAAAGCTTGTAGAAAATCATTTAACTCAAAGTTTGTTCAAACACACGCCAAAATACAAAAATTTCTAACTACCCTATTTTCAGTTCACGCACTACCTTCGCCATTTGCATCGAGACAGTCGCGCATTTAAAAGATACCAGTGCTCAAACGGGCGAAGCCCGAGCCCGAACTGAGTTCGAGCGTGCTCGGGCTACATAATATTTACTGCGGGCCGGGTTCCCGTGGGCTGGGGGTTTAAGAGAGAGAGAGTGAGAGAATTTTCTTTTGTTTTTAAATGTGATTTTGTATGATTCAGTGCAGGAGACTTTCCTTACTAGCTGGTAAAGAGAATTGTTTGGCAAATGGGTCAGGGTTGGGTGCGGGACTCGGATGGGCTATTTATTCCGGGCTTGAGTAAAAAACCTCATAGGCCACACATTAGTGGATTTCTGCGAAGGAAAAGTTTATTCAAGAACTATAGAAGACACTTTATAGTAGACTAGCAGTCGTGCCCGTCCTCCGAACGGTGAATCTATAAAATAATTTTTTGAATATAAAATTAAAGGAAGGGGAAATCAATGGAAAGAAATGTAATTTAAGATCCGTGACGTTTGTACGATTTAGAACAGGTTCGTGACGTCAGTGCAAACGGTTTGACATAAAATGATAACAGGCTTTGGCACCCCTTAATTTTAAATCAAAATTTCACGTAATTTTTACAACATTTCAACGTTTCGCGCATAATTATCTTTAAACCTATCAACATTTTGAACAGTAAAGCTAAGCCACCCTTTTGGATTTTTTGGTTTTCAGACTTTTCTAGGTGTAGAGGTGGCAGAAAAATTAAAGCAGACAATATTCCATAGCCGCTATTTTAATTTTTTGGATTTTGATCTTTTCCAGGTATCCGGACCTTAAGACCTGTTATCATGCCAATTTTCAGATCTTTAAGTCATTTAGAAGTGGTTGAACAATTCGCGAAAAAAATCAAGTGGCAGTGTTCCAAAGCCGCCATTTTGATTTTTGTTGTTGTTGTTGTTTCGGACTTTTCTGAGTATACGGATGTTAAGACCTTTTTAGATCTCTACGTCATTTAGAAGTAGTCGAATAATTCGCGGATGAAACACTCGCATTTTCCCTTTTCCCCAATTTGCTTTGATATACATATATAGACAGTCGATTGATCAATGTAAATTCTACTTATCACTCGAATGACGCAGCAGATGCGGTTAAAGAAATACACATTTTTCTTGTGGCTAATGAAACAGTTATACTTTATTTTAAGTAAAACTTACATGTCCTCAATCTAACCCATCATATTATGAAGGGAAAACTGAAAGAAAAACTTAAAGAGAAACATTTAACTCAAGGTTTGTTCAAACACACGACAAAATAAAAAAATTCTAACTACGCTATTTTTTCAACCACTACCTTTGCCATTTTCATCCAGCCACTCGCGCATTAAAAATGTACTTACCCTGTAGACTTCTTAGAGGAGGAAAAAAAAATGAAAAGCGCTCGCAGTGCCATCTCGTTATCATCATCATCATTAGTGTTCTGCCTTTTGACAGGTCCAACGGTAATTCAGCAAGTTCTCTTCCTCCAGTTTTGTCTGTCCCTTGTTTCCTCATTCAATACTTGATAGCTTCCTGCAACCATGATATCATCAAGCATCATTAGTCGTCTCCTTCCTCTTGGTCGCTTTCCTTCAACTTTAACTACTATCATTTTTTTCAATAAGCTGTCTCCACCTAACACATATCCTATCCAGTTATATTTTCTTTTTCTTATGGTCTTAAGAATATTCCTTTCTTCCTCTCTCTTTGTAACACTTCATCATTGGTAATTTTTTCAATCCACTTTATTTTTTCCATTCTTCTCCATAACCACATTTCAAATGCCTCCAACATTTTAGCCTCTTTCTTCCCGATTGTCCACATTTCTTCCCCATATAAAGTTATAAACCAAATATAGAACTTAATAAGCCTTTTCTTTAAATTTTTATTCAATTTATTACTAAACAAATTTTTCTTGCTGTTTGCATATTTTCCTTTATTAATTCTTTCTTTTTTATGTCACATGCCATCTATTGCCATCTATTGAGCTGTAAAATAAACAAAATAAACCGGGTCTTGTGGCATCACTACGGAGTTCGTCAATCATCTGCTACGATTGGTTTCGAACAATATAACAATTTATTTTTTCTTTTAAAATTATTTAAAAACAGAAATAATTTCCCTTGTAACTAAAATCACCTGTAAAAATAAAAAATCTGTTTCCCTGCTTAAAAAAATGAGTTATTGAAATTTTGGTTTCCAATATTCAAAAAGCTGTTAATTTCTTCTGTATATCATATGCTTCTGCATGAACGTTGACTGAAATCTTTTGGTTTCGTGCCTGTTTCAGTTAAAATTTATTGAAAAGGCTTCGTCTTCCATAGCTTCAGTCTGGATTCAGGATTCACTTCTTAGGGAGGTGACGTAACAGATTCTTTGCCGCCTGCTAAGGAGACGAGTTGAACAAATCTTGTATTCTATTCACCTTGGTTATTTACATCTACGTGAGTCGCAAATGCACCATGAAAGAATTACAAAAAATCTTGTTTTCGTGCTACATATTTTTTAATACAGTTGCTTTTACTATTGGATTTGTCAGTTCCCAGAATTTCTTATATTTTCGTCACAGGACAACGTGACAGGGAACTTCTGGGAAAAATGGACGATACTTTAAAATACACACTCGCTGGACATTAAAAAAAAATGCAAATCTTTAATTACTATCGAGTATAGGGCCCACGATGCCACGGTGGCGCAGTGGTGTAGACGCTGACCATTCGTCCGTGAAGGGTCCGGGTTCGAATCCCGACGAGGCGTTGTGTGAGTCTTACGGCACTGGCTCTCTCCCTTTCCTGGATTCAGTGGCCCTAAATTAGGGACGGGCAACCGTTTACAGCCCATTGAGTTGCTCACGGTGGTCGTTAAACCTCTAATTTAAAGAAGAAAAAAATAAAGAAAGAAAAGCACCGTGGCATGAAACATATGCTGTACTTGAGTTCGTTTTATTCGAAAGATAACCATTCCTTCCAAAATAAATAAATAAAATAAGAATAAAAATTTAAATAAAAATAAAAAATATATATGCAGAAACTCTATAAGTGTTGACGGATGAAGATATCGATGCCGAGCTGTTTTTTGTAAACATACCCCACACATATTCGATAGGACTGGGATCAGGGAACTGCGGAGGCCAAGGAAGATGATGAAAATAATTCTCGTGCTTATCAAACCATTTTTACATTTTCAATAGGATTGAGATCAGGGAACTGTAAAGGCCAAGAGAGATGATGGAAATCCATCTCATGCTCATGAAACCATTATCACATTTTCGATAGGATTGAGATCGGTGAACTGTGGAGGCCAACGAAGATGATGGAAATTCTTCTCGTGCTAATCAATCCATTCTTGCACAATTCTGGCTCTGTGTTATTGCATTGTTATGCCATCAAATGCAGGAAAAAAGTGTGAAGGCAGCAGTTGGTCCGCCACAGCATTCAGTTATATCCTGGACGACATCTTACTTTGCTCAGGTACTGTATAAGCGGACCAGTAGGTACCAACACAACATCTCCCATAGCAAAATGCAACATGTAAATGCTTGGATTCACGAGGCATGCCGTGCCCATCGTTTCATGAGGTTATCGTCACGCTTTCTGCCGACCAGTAATACAAAACAATGTGTAGCGTGATTAATCTGACTCCATCACCTTCTTTCAATGCTCTACTGTCCGTTCGCTGCGTTTTTGGTTCCACTGCAAGCGGATTTTCCTCCATTTTGTTAAGACAAGTGGATTCCGCAAAGGCAGACGACCCTCAGAACCCAATTTCTTTAACGCGTGGTTAGGATTGAAATGGGATGTTCCTGACATTGGCTGAATTTATCAGTCAGTTACTGCTCATTAAAAGACTTGTTCTTCCGTGCAACTCCCCTCACAGTACAGAGGATCATGCTCTTTAAGTCTTATTTCAGGCCACATTTATTCATTTTGGATACAGAACATCCGCTTGTTGCCCAGTCGCTAAACAATTTTAATATACTTACTTTTGAGAAAATACGAGGCGTGTTCAATAAGTAATGCCTCCGCGCAAGTGTCTCGCGTATGAGTTGTTGTCTAGCAACCAGTCAGACGGCAAGTGATTCTTTGCGCCATTAGCTTCATTCTACTGCGTTATAGAACCCCGCACATCTATTTGTTCGTATTTAATTGTGTTTAAAATGGATGATTCCTTTTCAACTGTGTCGACGGGCGTCAAGCAACGATCAGCTATAGAGTTTTTAACTTATGAGAATGTAGCTCCCAAAGAAATTCATGTTAGACTAGTGGCAGTTTATGGTTCTGGAACTTTGGACGTCGCCCAGGTGGCACAGTGGTCTAAGCGATGGTTTATGACCATTCGTCCGAGATGGATCCTGCGTTCGAATCCCGGTGAGGCATAGATATTGTGTTTGCCTTACGGCACTGGCTCTCTCCCTTCCCTCGTGTTGCCGCGAAAATTCTTCTAATTTCGGGCACATTGCTTTTGGTAAAGAAATGCTCAAATTCGGGATTCAATTACCCAATTAATAGTTTTAATTATGTTAATTAATTAAAATAATTAATTATGAAATTGCTTAATTGGAGTAATTTGTAATTAGGTGCAAGAAATATTATCCCAACCCAGGCTGCATAGGGATTCGCTGGGTTCTTTTTCTTTTTTTTTTATCTTTGCTTTCCCTTCGCGTGGGAAGGAGATCCGAAACGCAAACGCTAGGCCAGGTGCAAAATTTCGCAAACGAAGCGAAAGGTATTTTCTTCTACTTCCCGGCATTTGAGAAGCAACAGCACTGCGAATTACATAATGCTTCTTTAACTAACAATGGCGCAGTGGTGACTGTACGGCGGAAGTCTAAGAAAGAATCTTAAATCCTGTAAGAAGGTAAGCCTAGGCAATAAATGTCACCCAAGCTCGGTGTCGGAGAACATATTTCAGCCCGGCATACGTGCCTTCGAGCAGGCTTAAAGTTTTAAAAAGGGTTTCCTCGGATGCTCCGATAATAGAATTCAATAACGGGGTGACAGTTACGGCCAAATAAAATTTTAAAGGGCTTAGCTCAGCAGATGGTCAGCAGGCCAGGAGAACATCTGCTCAAAGTAGCCACTGGACGGTAGTCCACCTGCGACGTCGCAGTTTTGTGGTCGGAGTGGGATGTTGGCCTTTTTGTTGGAAGTCGCAGCTCGACGGTAGCGGTTGGCAAGAAATGCCTAACTGTGCGTGGGTCAAGAAGTTGGTCGTCACTGATTTAGGACGAGATACCCCAAAAAATTAGAGGAAAATTCTTAGAAACTACCTTCTGTGTTTTATCCACGGAGGATACCAGCCAAAGACTACGGCCATCAGACGACAAGCGCCTTCCTCAACCGGCGGATCGGTGCAGCACAGCAGAAGTTCTATTTAGGGTAAGACATCATCCAACTATTTCAATCCCTTGCATGCTGAGTATTCATTGAAAGTTTAGAAATGAAATATTATTGCTCACCTCGTACTAGTTGGATTGTTAGGGACGTTTGTAGTCCTACAATTCTCAGGTTAAACCATAACTTCTTTTAGTAGAGATGTCTTATTATAATTAAACTGGTCCCACCATTAAATTGTACCTAAATTAAGAATTATATACGAATAAATTATATATTTGTTTCTTTAAACAACGTGTTTTTCTTCTCGCTGCTCTGCAAATGAGTACGAGTGTCGGTGTTCTGGTTTAATATAAAGCAATAGTTTTCTCTCTTCACAGATACCCTTATTCAAGCATAAAACTGAAATGTTAGCTTTTGAATTTAATTTCTTTGCGGCATAGGAATTCTTGCGGCAACCTCATACGAGCTCGGATGAAACACAACGCTTTCAAGTCCCAACGATGAGACTGGGTCTCCTATACTAGGAAACCCAATGTCATTGTTGCCAATCTGGTCGATCGAAATCGTTAACAAAATTTATACCCTCAAGTTCCCCCTATTAACCTTGAAGTTCCCCAACTGGGCTTGGCGTGGTAACACTCGAACCAGTGGCCCTAAATGTGGGACGGGAGACTGCTTATAGCACATTGAGTTGCTCATGGTGGTCGTTAAACCCCAAATAAAAGAAAAAGAAAAGAAAAACTTTGGACATAAGCACTCTTCGTCGTTGGGCACAAAAATCAAAGGACAGTTCAGGGATGATGGCCATAAAGGATCTGCCACGGAGTAGGTGGCCTATAATCGCAACTTACTTTTTGAAAAAATGTCGATGAGTCCATCGGGGAAAATCGAAGAACTCAAAGAACGTTAGCAGGTAAACTGAACGTTAATTTAGGTAGTGTTAATGTCATTGTTAACGTTTTAGGATATGACAAAATCTGCGCTCGTTGGGTGCCGCATCGCCTAACGACTGTGAAAAGAAGAAATCAAGACCAATGTCCTCCGCGTAGCTAATTTCCTCCACGCAGCTGAAATATCTTTCGCGCAGTAAGCATTTTAGATTAAAATTCCCAAATCCCTAATTAATTTTCATAAATCGAAAATCAATTACCTGCAAGAATAATACTAAAATTCTGGCTCTCAAAAGTCAAAAACAACACTTTTCTTAAATGCTGTTCGTCTTCTAAGTTCGTCTCATTGTCCTCTTCATTCTCAAATGCTTCTTGCAAAGTAGCCTCGTGCGAGCAGATAGTAAACGCGAGAATGCGGATTAGTGAATTTCCCACGCTGTCTACAAGTTTTGGAAAAGTCACAAAAGCTGAAGACATCAGCCGACAACTTCCTCATAAATGGTAAACAATATTTTCATAGTACTCTCAAAGATGGTCGAGTCTTAATTTCCCAAGGTCGAGTCTTGTTTTTTGGGGGAAAAACTGAGAGGCGATTTATTCCTTGGGAGGACTATCAAATCAGAACGCTTTTGCACTTGTTCTATTTGAACTAATTATTTTGCATTTAGTTGTTATTTTGTTTCTTATTTTCCTTGGTATTTTTTTATGCAAAGAAATTGCGTATTATGCGTAAACATGCTTTTCCTAATTTCCAGTGTTTTTATTCCAGAAGTAAGTTTGAGCTTCTCACTTTTTTATAAAATAAAAATTTTAATTAATGAAAGGTTTTCAATAATTTTTTCTTTTATTTAAAATCAATCGCGGAAAGAACGGTAATAAAAATAAGGGGATTAGAAAGAATTTGGGTTCCAATCCAAGTTCCAACTTCTGTTGCATTAGTAAGAGAAACTGAGAAAATAATGCTTTTTGCCCAAGTGGTTTTGATGCCTGCCCAGCTCATTGGCTCAGGCGTGCATTGCCCATGGCCCCTCAGAGGGAATATTGATCAAGACTTTAAACGTGCCAAAGGTTGCTTGCTTGCTATGAAAAACATGGAAGTGATTTTCTCCAAAGTATTGTTACTGGTGATGAGAGTTCACCATTATGACCCAGGAATGGAAAATCAATCGCTGGAATACCGACACCCATCTTCTACTCGAGAGAAAAAAATTCAAAACTAAAATTTCTGCCGGTAAGTGAATGATCAAATGTGTTCTGGGAGTACAGAGGCATTATTTATCAGGAGTACATGGCCGAAGACACTACTATCAGCTCTGAGAGCTACGTGTATACGTTCAAAAAGTTAAAGCACAGAATAAACCGCTGGGAGAAAAAGTTAATGATTCTGTAACACGAAAACGCCAAACATACGCCAGCGCTTTCACTTCAGATAATGAGGCCGTTAAGGGTGTGCGGCGCGTGTGACCGCACAGGGCCTCGCGCTTTGAGGGGCCTCGAGCTGGTGAATAACTAAGATAAAATAAAACAAAACAGAGAAAGAAAGAAAAATATAACATTAAGTACACAGACAAAAAGAAAAATCCCACAGTTCAAAACGTATGAATTACCATCCCAGTTCTCCGCTGGTCTACATATATGAACATTACAATGACGTCATACATACTTCCTGATTCAAAGTGCAGCGCCGAGAGCAATATACTTTCTTCTCGCGGCTGGAAACTCTGTGCTTGACGGGTGTGAGTGGATATCACGTCGCGACATTCTTTGAGTTTTACCGCCTATCTTAGGATCCACTTTTTGTGGATTTTCCCAAGCTGTTTTTCCAAAGCAATGTGACGTACCTGCCAGCAGGACGCACACGACATAAAGGCAGATAGTAGTCAGAACAAACGTCCGCGTAGCTCAATAGGTAGAGTGACTTATTCCGGAATGAGGGGATCCGGGTTCCTGGCGTGGACAGAAATGACGGAGAAATTTACTTCGTTATAATGGCGCCCGAACTATCCGGATGACCCGACCGTTCAAAATTTGGTAATGGTGTGATGTTCTTTCCACACCGCGAGATAGGAAAAATCAGAGAATCCCTTCTCCAGCGCTTCAGAAAATAAAAAAATAAAATCAAAATTGACTGGGAGTTTTCAAGTGCACGTTCTACAGTGGATGGCTGCCTGCGACGATTCATGGTCACGGCTGACCCGTGGGCCATGCCCCCGGCCCTCTTTGGGGGGGGAGATGTGACGTTCCTGCCAGCAGGACGCACACGACATAAAGGCAGATAGTAGTCAGAACAAACGTCCGCGTAGCTCTATTGGTAAAGCAGCTTATTCCGGAATGAGGGGACCCGGGTTCGAATCCTGGCGTGGAAAAAAATGACGGAGAAATTTACTTCGTTATAGCAAAAACAGTTGTGTGTGTGAAGTCAACTGGCCGCTGTGTTTAGCGATCCATTAACTTTCTTCGGTTGCTCATTCGTTCCTTTTTTAACGTTTTAACCAGATTCTTTTTTTTATTTTTTTATTTTTTTTATTGGAGGTTTAACGACCACCGTGAGCAACTCAATGGGCTATAAGCAGTCGCCCGTCCCTAATTTAGGGTCACTGGTTCCAGGGAAGGGAGAGAGCCAGTGCCGTAAGACAAACACAACATCCATGCCTCACCGGGATTCGAACCCGGACCCCTTTCGGACGGATGATCAGAGGCCATCGCTTAGACCACTGCGCCACCGGGGCGGCTTAACCAGATTCACTTCTCTACTTCGAATGTAACTAATAAACTTTTTAAGAATGGAGTTTGCGTTAAGTGAGTTGAGTTGAGATGTCTAGAGAACGGGATAAGTTCCGTAAATTCGAAACAGGTTATCAAAAAGCAAAGAAAAGAGAAAGAAGAGAAATGTTTTTACAAAGTCAGGAAGGTGCCTTCGATAATTTTTTACTACCTCCAGCTTCAGTTTCTGTGCCCAGCAGTTCATCGTTTGCTTCAAATTGCACTGAAGATAAAGAATCCAGTGATAATAATGTGGATGTGGTTCAAGTCAGAGCAAATGATAACAATGTTGCAAATGTCTCTAGCCAGCTTATGTTGCCGCGGAACTACTTCATAGTTTGGGCCACATTGTTTGCGGCTTAATTAAATACAAAGACCAGGAGTAATTTACTTTTAATTGTTTTTTTACTTAATTTAAATTATTTTTCCTTTGCTCCCTTCCTGCTTCATAAACCCCATTTTCCCCACTGGAGCAGAAAGCCCAGGTGGTCAAGCCGGTTTACCGCGGTTTCCCCGGACACCCGTGGAGAATGACCAAGGAATTTATCTTATTTCACTATTGTGAGAAGAAGCACGACATTCACGAAATTTAAGAAATGGCCCCAGTGCTAGCGTTGCTGGTAGGACAAAACATCCCGGTATTTCAGGAGTGCGCATGCAAGAGTCCGAACCGCGGTCAGATGAAAAGGCGAGTTACGGTTTACGAAAATCTCCTCGATAAAGAGGGCACCAGCGAAAGTCATAAAGTACATCGCGGTGTCACTAGAAAGTCGTAACTCTGTCAGAGGGAAGCCCCGTCAAATTCTTCGTTAGTCATCCGAGCTCAGAAATTATGTCCCATTGAATTCGCAGAAGTCTCACCTGCCCAACATGCTAGCTGCTGCGAAAAGGTAGCTGAGTGGACCAGAGGGCCAACCAATAGCCACAAAGCCCGAGCACTGGTCAGCTCAGCTGACCAATCCAGACCCCAGGCGAAAAGTTCTTAGAGGGTCGTATGCACGCCCCTACCACGTGGAAAATTAAAGGGACGGAAATATACACTATCTACCAACAAGAAATTGGACACATGTGATAGCAAAGGGAAATCAAGTTTAATCACCTTCAATAGTTGGTGGAGCCTCCGTGAGCGGCGATTACAGCTGCGACCCTCCGGGGCATACTCTCAACCAGGCGTTGTACTACGGCTAGTGGTATTTTCTTCCACTCGGCTTGGAGAAGACAGGTCGGTTCCTTCACCGATTTCGGACGGTGGGGGCACCCCTTAAGTCGACGCTCCAACTCGCCCCAGAGGTGCTCGATAGGGTTAAGGTCCGGGCTCTGTGTAGGCCAGTCCATTCGATTAACCCCATTGTCACCATACCAAGCCATGGTGGACCTCGCAACATGACAGGTGGCATTGTCATCCTTAAAGTAACATGGGTCCCCCCGTAAAACTGCCACAACGTAGGAAGCGCATGGTCTTCAAAATTGGTGCAGTAGGTCTCGGCGATGAGTCTACCAGGAATTGCGACCAAGGGTCCCGTGCCATACCAGGAGAAACACCCCCATAGCATAATTCCACCGCCGCCGAACTTCACAGTTGGCACAATACATTCCGACAGGAGGCGTTTTACAGGCAGACGCCAACCCCAGACCCTGCCATCCAAACGGTAGAGGGTGAACCTTGATTTGTCGCTCCAGAGAACCTGTTTCCACTGTTCAACGGTCCACTGTCGACGTTCTTTGCACCACGTTAGCCGAGCAGCGCTATTGGACTTGGTGATCAAAGGCTTGTGGGCGGCAGCACGTCGATGATAACCGAGCAGATGGGCTTCCTTACGGATGGTATTCATCGAAAGAACACTCCCGGATGCCTGTTGAAACTCCTCGCGGATGTGGCCCATCGATTTGGTGCGGTTATCCCGAATTTCTCTGGCCAGCACCCGTCGGTCTCTAACTCCCAGTTTTGTGGGTGTGCCGGGTCGGGACACATTCCGACAGTCACCTCTCATCTTCCACTGCCAATCACGTTGATCACTGTAGATTTTGTGTACTTCAACTAGCTGGATATGTCACGTATGGATCGGCCATTTCTGTGATACCCGACGATTACACCTTTCTCAAAATCAGAGAGATCCGAAGTGCGTGGCATCTTGCATGCGTCTGGTTGTGTTGTTGTTTCCCACACGATATTTAACGGCGGCGGCCGTGACGTGTATCAGGACCGCAGATATCGTCGATTGCAGGGGTGTCCAATTACTTGTTAGTAGATAGTGTATATACAGAAAAAAGACATAGTCAGGGAGGATTCACATATAGTATTCGGAGGACAGATTCAGATAGCTAATCGAGAATGAACATATTCGGAGGATAGGTAGTCACAGAAATTATTCAGCGAGGATTTGAGAGAGAAAACATGCAGGGACTAGAACACTTGAGAACGGAGTTATGAGACTTAGATGTGAAGTTTCGCAGTCGTAGGCGTATGGATGAACATACGAGGATGCGGAGTAGGCCTAGCTAGGAAACGGAAAGGCCAGTGCGCGGTCACCGGAGGGACCTCAACAAGCGACAACCCAACAGACGGAAAGTAAGATGACGTTGTTTTCCCCAAATCCAGTTCCAATGTTAACTATATAAATACATATGCATGGTCGCATGACTCCTCGAGATAAATTGAGGGATTTATTTTAAAGTTAAGGTCAGGGGTGTAACAGGCTTACGCAGCAGTTGACCAGTAAACATGGCTAATTTTATTATTTCAATTTAACGTAACTTTTATTTGGCCTCCACCTGAAAGCTGTAATTGCTTAAATATACTTTTCTTATAATAAACATTGTTAATTACTTAACCTGGTGTAGCTAACTTTTCTAGGCTGTGTATATTTCTCTAATTCACAATTTGCGGCATATGGGTTTTTTACGAATATCTCGTAACAAACCTATAAGAAAAACAACGCGACGTCCGTAAACTTTGAGCTTGGGTTCCTTACATTTATGGGAACGCAACCTCATGGTTTATCCAATTAGACGATGATTAAGTATTCCGCGACCACAGTACTACAGAGGGCGTGGTAAAACTTACACGAATGTCTTATGTGAAGGAATGGGATTCACCATTTCAAACAAGTGAAGAGTTTGTTCTACTGTCAGATCCAGGTGAGTGGCCGCCTGTTTTAAACAACACACAGTTTGATGTAATCTTGCAAAAGGGCCCGATTTGTGTGATAAACTATGATTACCCAAGTGATGACGAGAAGCGGCATTTTTCGCCCGAACACTATAAGCGTATTTTACACAACGGAGAAACAGTAGACAGGAGGTGGTTGATTTACTCAAAGAAAAAAGATAAAGTTTTCAGTTTTTGCTGTAAAGTATTCGGAAACACAAATGGGGGCATGTTAGCACATAAAGGGTTTTGCGACTGGAGACATTTAAGTCATAGGTTGAAGAGTCATGAAATTTCCCAAAATCACGTAGAATGTATCAAAAGGTGGACTGAGTGCGAGCTTAGACTTGCAAAAAACCTCACCATTGAAGACAAACAAAGGTCACTCAATTTTCAAGAAAAGCAGCATTGGCGCGAAGTCTTGAAACGCATTTTAAATGTTATTCAGTATTTGGCTGAACATAACCTTGCATTTAGGGGTGATAACAACATTCTGTACTCACCCAAGAATGGCAATTTTTTTAGGTTGATACAAATGATTGCAAAATTTGACCCTGTTGACCTCCACCTGAACACATCAAAAATGGCGAAATTCACGACCATTATTTGGGTAGCCAAATTCAGAATGAATTCATTAATCTAATGGCATCTAAAATAACAAAATCAAATGTAGACCATGTTAAGAAATCAAAGCACTTTTCAGTTATACTAGATTGCACTCTCGATTTAAGTCATCAGGAGCAAATGTCGTTGGCTGTTAGATTTGTTAATAATTCAGAGGAACATTTTAAAGTTGAGGAACACTTCATTAGATTTATAGAAACTGTGGCATCTACTAGAAAACACCTTTCTGACCGTCTCTTGATAGCCCTGGATGAGCTTGGTTTGAACTTAAATGACTGCAGGGGCCAGGGGTATGATAACGGCGCTAATATGAAGGGTGTAAATAATGGTGTCCAAGCTCGAATTCTTCAGTTAAATCCTACAGCATTTTTCATGCCATGTGCATGCCACAATTTAAACTTACTCTTAGGAGACATGGCTAAATGTTCTGTAAAGTCAATTACTTGTTTTTGGTGTAATTGGAAGAATCTATTTTATATTTGCAGCATCTCTTACTCGATAGAACATTGTGCTCAAATATGTTCCTATATTACTGTTAAGAAGTCCTGTGACACTAGATGGGAAAGCCGTGTAGAAAGTGTTAAACCCATCAGATACCAAGCAAAAGAAGTAAGGGATGCACTTCTTGAAGTTGCAGACACAGTAAATGATCATGAAATCAAATGTGAAGCTCGCTCATTGGCAGTACATGAGCTTCAGAGTTATGAATTCTTATTGGGTATTGTTATATGGTATGACATACTCTTTTCTGTAAACAGTGTGAGCAAACCACTTCAATCAGAGAGCATGCAGCTTGACATGGCAGAAAATATGCTTCAGGGGGTTATTAAATTTTTGAACCAATTTCAAAATGAAGGCTTCAATTCAGCAATTCTGGCCGCTCGTGAAATTTGTGAACAGTTAGGTGTTGAACCAAAATTTTCTGAGCATGGAGTGGCTAAAAAAGAAGAATCTTTGATTACGAAGTAGACGATGAGCCCTTGCGAATTACAAAATCTGCAGAGGAAGTCTTCAAAATAGAGTATTTTTATCCTATTAATAGACACTGCTTTACAGTCTCTGAAATCTCGTTTTGAACAATATAAGGAGTTCAATGACAAGTTTGGATTTTTGTACGCTCTACTGAAAATGAAACAAGTGAATGACGAAGATCTAATGAAATATTACAAAAACCTGGATTTGACCCTTCGTTCAGGAAATTCCCGCGATATATGCGGAGAAGAGCTATTCACAGAATTAAAAATATTCAGAGAACTAGTTCCGGACAACGTCAATACTGCCATCCAAGTATTGCAATTTTTAAACGGAATGCAAAATCCCTACCCTAATGTAGCTTTCGCGTACAGAATCATGTTAACTGTTCCGATAACAGTCGTGAGTGCGGAAGGAAGTTTCTCTCGCTTGAAATTAATCAAATCGTATCTGAGGACAAGAATGTCTCAAAAAAGGTTAACCGCACTCGTTACATTGTCAATAGAACGCGATGTGGCATCAAAATTAAATTACGATGATATTATTGAAGATTTCGCTGGACAAAAGGCGAGAAAAGCGTAACAGGTAAAACGTGAAGTATTCCATTTACATAGTAGTATATTCATGAAATACGATGACTGTTTCGCTGACTTTTAAAGGACATTTTCTTAATGTGTTACAATTCACTAGGAAATTGATGTACCTATGTAAAACATTTTTCTTTTTGTTCCGCATAGGTTTGATTTTTAAAATACACAGCTATAGTAAAGCAGATTTAAAAAATTCATACTGCATAGTACATATTACTAACATTTACTTTTTTTATTTTGCAAAGGAGAACGACGGTTGAGCTTAATAATACTAGCAGTTACAGTTACAAGTTTAAGAAAAAAATAAGTTCCTTCTACACTGAGTGCCCACGTTATTATGACCACCTCCACAGTACTTCGTTGGGCCACCCTTTGCCTTTAATACTGCGTCGATTCTTATTGGCATGGACTCCACGAGATGTCGATAGGTGTTTTGTGGAATCTGAGACCATGTTTGATATATAGCACTTTCCAGGAGTGTGAGATTGCAGGGTTGTGGATCCAGCTATCTGATGGCTCGTTCAACTTCATCCCACAAATTCTTAATGGGGTTGAGATCTGGAGATTGTGGAGACCACCTATGCAAAGTAAACTCACCGGCATGTTCCTGAAACCAATCCTGTACAATACGAGCACTATAGCAGGACGCATTATCTTGTTGAAAGTAGCCATCGCCATTGGGATAAACCATCCACATGACAGGATGCACTTTGTCCGCAACGATGTTTAGATAGGATGTTCCAGTCAGACGTTGATCAAAACGAACTAAAGGGCCCAAAGCATGCCAGGAAAACATTCCCCAAACCATAACGTTGCCTTCACCAGCTTGAAGGGTTGTAGCAATGCATTTGGGGTCCATGCTTTCGTGCTGTTTCCGCCGAATTCTCACTCGGCCATCGGCATGGTGCAACTGAAAACGTGATTCATCGGACCACATGATTTGTTTCCAATTATCGACTGTCCAATTCTTGTGCTCCTGTGCGAATTGTAGACGTATTCTCTTGTTAACTGAAGACAGCAAAGGTGTTCGAACAGGCCTTCGGCTACCATATCCCATCGGATGCAATGTGCGGCGAATAGTGTGTGCAGAGATCATTTGAGGGGATCCTTGTTTAAGATGGTCTGTAATTTGCTGCACTGTTGCCCTTCTGTTGTCTGTTACCAGTCTGGACACTCTCCGTTCCGCCCGAGCAGTCACTAGTCGATGACGACCACACGTTACACGTAGAGATCCAGTTTTTTGGCTGACAGTCCAGTGTTTAAACTCTTTAACAACAGCTGCTCTGGAACATTTCGCGAATGCGGCGGTTTCGGTGATACTCGCTCCATGGCTCCGAGTTCCTACAATCATCCCACGTTGAAAGTCCGTCAAATCGCATTTTTTACCCATCTCGTCACACGAAAAGCACCTCTACTACTGTCGCAAGCACTAAGCTTTCCCTTTTTATACTAGCCTCGCACTCTGGCTGCAACAGCGTGCAGCCATAGCTCATTTGCTTAAAACTGTCAGGTGGTCATAATAAAGTGGCCAATCAGTGTATAACAAATAAATGAGTGAAAAGCTTATCACCACCTTATCAGAAAATAAAAATATTCTATTGCGTACGTGCGCAAAATACCGTTAGCCAGGTTGATTTAGCAAAAATTATTAGTTAACCAGAGGGCCTCCCAGGGAGAGTTCGCACAGGGCCTCGTGTAAGCTTGCGGCGTCACTGACTTTAGAGGACATACAGAAAATCGGGTTTGAAGTTCTTGAACATCTGACGTATAGCATAGATTTGGCGCGGTCCGGCTTCTCGTTGTTTTCAGCTCCTAAGAAACATCTGAAAGGGAAAAAAAAACTTGTTAAACGTTGGTGTATCTGCATCGAGCGTGAGGGACACTATAAAGAAAAATAAAATATGTGAATTGAAGTAGAAATTCTGATCTTTGTTCTTGTTTTGTTTCAATTTGATACCTTGCCACTGGGCTTGAAAATAAATATGGAGGCATTACTTTCTGAACATCTTCTGTAGTAATTTCTTTTAATTTTTCAACCGTGGCTCCCGTTAAACCTAAACCTAAAATGACACCCTCTTTGAATTGCGCCAAATTCTGAGTTCTTCGTATTTTTACATGAGTTACTTTAGGCGAATAAAATATAATCTACGCGCTGTTTATAAGGGACAAAGTAAAATATCGTCAGTCTATGCGATTGCTATATTTGCATATATTGATGTTTACTCACTGTGACTGTCTTTTTTACGCTTTCCAACCGTAGGTTGAAGAAGCGTATATGCTCTAGCTTTTTCCGTCTGTCCGTCCGCACGATAACTCGCGTAAAAATGGTTCGACTTCGATGAAATTTTAGTATGTGGTAGGGGACAACCTGGGGAGGAACCCTATTGAAAATGGACGAAATGGGGGTCAAAGGTAAGGACATAGGAGAGGGATCCATTCCATCGGCCTTATGCGTCATAACTTGCGTAAAAATGTTTCGATTGCGACAAAACGTTATCATGCTGTTCTGGAGGTTTAGTGAATGGTTCTGTTGAATATCATTGAAATCGCGTCAAAGGTCAGGGCACAGGATCGTGATTTATTCCACAGCCATTATCTTCATAACTTGAGTAGTAACTTGAGTAATGATTCCTGGTATGTTGGAAAGCGTATCCTAATCAATGCATTGCATGATTTTACTAACTTGTTTACTGTCTGCGACTGTCTTATACTCATCATCATTAGTGTTATGTCTCTTGACAAGCCCAATTGTAACTCAGCAAGTTCGCTTCCTCCATTTTCTCTGTTCTTTGCTTCCTCCTCCAATTCTTGATAGCTTCCTCTGCCCATTATGTCATCAAGCACTATTAGACGTCTGCTTCCTCTTGGTTGCTTTCCTTCAACTTTCCCTTCTGTAATTCTTTTCAACAGGCTGTCTCCTCTTTTTAACACATGCCCTATCCAGTTATATTTTTTCTAATGGTCTCTAGTAAATTCCTTTCTTTTTCAACTTCTTTATCATTGGTAATTTTTCAATCCACTTTATTTCTCCTGTTCTTCTCCATAACCACATTTCAAATGCCTCCAACATTTTAGCATATTTCTTCCCAATTGTCCACGTTTCTGCCCCATATAAAGTTATACTCCAAATATAGCACTTAATAAGCCTTTTCGTTAAAATGTTTTCATTTTATTGATAAACAATTTTTCTTGTTATAAATGTATATTTTTGTTTATTAATTATTTCTTTTATTTCGATGTCACATTTTCCATTTTCTTGGATTATAATTATACTAACGAGGTATTTGTTTAGTCTCACTTGCTCTACTTTATCTCCATTCATCATCACCTTAACATTTCCTGGTTTCCTGGAGACACTATAGGTTCGTAACTTTTTGACCAGTGTGTGTACTATAAATAACAGTGGATGCTAAGAAAATCATGTCAGCTATACATTTGAATTTTTGAAGCTCAGCGGCACCACAAGCTGCACTGCAGTTAAAAACTTTATTTTTTTATTCGGGGATACTGCAGTTGTAGGCAATTCAACAGCGATACTTAATTTAAAGATACTAATAGTACCATCGGACTTTCTTTTTTAATTTAAGAGCATCTCATTTCCAGTTCGTAGAAGTTTCGCAATGAGCGTTGCTGAAATTAAAGTAGTCACTCAAAGCACTTTCTCTCGATCAACGAAGTCTGTAATGTGCTGACGTTTAACTTTACTCTGATTCTCTAGAGAAGGCTTGATAAAGGAAAATTATATCTTTTGGTTTCAAATTGTAGAGTTAGGACTTGTAATAACGAAGCCTTATTTTGTAAATAATTCCATGCCATTTATTTCGTTAATGAAAATTTCTGTTTCCATACATTAATGAAATGAATTGAAATGCAAATGTTATATCTGTTTCAGGTCTGGCATTTTATTGAAATTTCTTTTCCAGAGCAGTTATATTTTATGAAGTGAGATGTAATAAAAGTAATAGTTATTATAAAATAGCACTCAGAAAAACGCGAATGCATTCCGCTCTTTTTAATCTAATAAAGTTGAAACTGGTATACTATACTTGTTCTTTTCTATGCGATATCGGATTCCTGACGGTATTCAAATAAGCCTTAATTTAATGCGCTATATCCAGGCACGGATACAGAGCCCGCGCACGAGGGGTCGGAACGCCCCTTAGGATTTTTATACATGTTTTTATTTTAGCCCCCCCAAAAAACTGTTCTAAGAAAAAATATATTGTGTCCCCAACATAATTTTTTTTAAAGTTCAGCGTTTTTCTGGTATACAATACGTATAATTTTTACAGGAGTTTCAAAAGATTTTGGAATTAATTCATTTTCAAGTAGGGAATATTCAACAATATTTTTTTGTCTTCAAAATATAAAATCGTCTTTAAGATGTTAACAGTCATGTCAGCAATGGTCATTAGTAGGTGTTAGTACGTTGGCAAAGAATTTAATTAATTGTTATATGAATTTATTGGCCTAAGCAGCTCACATGTACAGGGTGTCCGAATGTCTTGTTACACCCACCTATGGTTATTACAGTGGAACTAATTAAATTGGTTCCCCTGCTTTCAGATGGCTGACACCAGCAACTATAGTGTGGTAGAGCGGCTAGTAGCAAGTGCATGGACACATTAACGTCGACGGACTGGTAACACAATAAGTAGCCCCACCGAAACAGGCCTTATTGAGATGGGAAAATAAGCTGTTCACAACTGGGTCAATACTGGATAAGAAGAGGACTAGAAGACCACAGTCGAGGCATCAAAAATGTACAGACGTGGCGGCATCAGTGCTGAGATCTCCCAAAAAGTCTCTGAGGAAACGATGGATGGATGGAATCTGGAATCCCAAAGACCACCATGCTGACTCACATGAACACAGATCTGCAATTGAAGTCCTATCGTCCTGTGTTTATCAATCAGCTTCTTAATGCTTATTTGGAGAAACGGAGTGCCGCATGTGCAAGATAGTTAGAGACATTTGGGATGATCCCTCAATGTGGGGCGGTGTTCTTCAGTGATGAATGTGCCATCTACCGAAGGAATGTTCTTCAGTGATGAATATGCCACCTACCGAAGATCTGCAATTGAAGTCCTGTCGTCCTGTGCTTATCAACGAGCTTATTGATGCTGATTTGGAGAAACGGAGTGCCGCATGTGCAAGAATGTTGGAGACGTTTGTGACGCTCCCTCAAAGTGGGGTGATGTTCTTCATTAATGAATGTGCCATCTACCAAACGAATGTTCTTCAGTGATGAATGTGCCATCTACCGAAGGAATGTTCTTCAGTGATGAATGTGCCATCTACCGAAGGAATGTTCTTCAGTGACGAATGTGCCATCTACCAAAGAAATGTTCTTCAGTGATGAATGTGTCACCTACCGAAGGCATATTCTTCAGTGATGAACGTGTCACCTACCGAAGGAATGTTGTTCAGTAATAAATGTGCCACCTACCAAAGATCTGCAATTGAAGTCCTTTTGTCCTGTGTTTATCAAAGAGCTTACTGATGCTTATTTGGAGAAACGGAGTGCCCCATGTGCAAGATTGTTGCAGACGTTTGTGACGCTCCTTCGGAGTGGGGCGGTGTTCTTCAGTGATGAATGTGCCATCTACCTAAGGAATGCTGCTCAGTGATTAATGTGCCACCTACCGAATAAATGTTGTTCAGTAATGAATGTGCCACCTACTGGAGGAATGTTCTTCAGTGATGAATGTGCCATCAACCTAAGGAATGTTCTTCAGTGATGAACGAGCCATCTACCAAAGAAATGTTCTTCAGTGATGAATGTGTCACCTACAGAAAGGATATTCTTCAGTGATGAATGTGCCATTTACCGAAGGAATCTTCTTCAGTGATGAATGTGCCATTAACCGAAAGAATGTTCTTCAGTGATGAATGTGCCGCCTACCAAAGATCTGCAATTGAAGTCCTGTCGTCCTGTGTTTATTAATGAGCTTACTGATGCTGATTTGGAGAAACCGGATGCCGCATGTGCAAGATTGTTGGAGACGTTTGTGACGCTCCTTCGAAGTAGGGCGGTGTTCTTCAGTGATGAATGTGCCACGTAACAAAGATCTGCAATTGAAGTCCTATCGTCCTGTGTTTGTCAACGAGCTTACTGATGCTGATTCGGAGAAACGGAGTGCCGCATGTGCAAGAATGTTGGAGACGTTTGTGACGCTCCCTCAAAGTGGGGTGATGTTCTTCATTAATGAATGTGCCATCTACCAAACGAATGTTCTTCAGTGATGAATGTGCCATCTATCGAAGGAATGTTCTTCAGTGATGAATGTGTCACCTGCCGAAAGGATATTCTTCAGTGATGAACGTGTTACCTACCGAAGGAATGCTCTTCAGTGATGAATGTGCCACGTACCAAAGATCTGCAATTGAAGTCCTATCGTCCTGTGTTTATCAATCAGCTTACTGATGCTTATTGGAGAAACGGAGTGCCGCATGTGCTAGATAGTTAGAGACATTTGGGATGATCCCTCAACGTGGGGCGGTGTTCTTCAGGGATGAATGTGCCATCTATTGAAGGAATGTTCTTCAGTGATGAATGTGCCACCTACCGAAGATCTGCAATTGAAGTCCTATCGTACTGTGTTTATCAATCAGCTTACTAATGCTTTTTGGAGAAACGGAGTGCCGCATGTGCAAGATAGTTCGAGACATTTGGGATGATCCCTCAACGTGGGGCGGTGTTCTTCAGTGATGAATGTGCCATCTACCGAAGGAATGTTCTTCAGTGATGAATGTGCCACCTACCGAAGATCTGCAATTGAAGTCATGTCGTCCTGTGTTTATCAACGAGCTTATTGATGCTGATTTAGAGAAACGGAGTGCCGCATGTGCAAGAATGTTGGAGACGTTTGTGACGCTCCCTCAAAGTGGGGTGATGTTCTTCATTAATGAATGTGCCATCTACCAAACGAATGTTCTTTAGTGAGGAATGTGCCACCTCCCAAAGATCTACAATTGAAGTCCTATCGTCCTGTGTTTATCAATGAGGTTACTGATGCTTATTTGGAGAAACGGAGTGTCGCATGTGCAAGATCGTTGGAGACATTTGGGATGATCCCTCAACGTGGGGCTGCGTTCTTCAGTGATGAATGTGCCATCTACCGAAGGAATGTTCTTCAGTGACGAATGTGCCATCTACCAAAGAAATGTTCTTCAGTGATGAATGTGTCACCTACCGAAGGCATATTCTTCAGTGATGAACGTGTCACCTACCGAAGGAATGTTGTTCAGTGATAAATGTGCCACCTACCAAAGATCTGCAATTGAAGTCCTTTTTGTCCTGTGTTTATCAAAGAGCTTACTGATGCTTATTTGGAGAAACGGAGTGCCGCATGTGCAAGATTGTTGGAGACGTTTGTGACGCTCCTTCGGAGTGGGGCGGTGTTCTTCAGTGATGAATGTGCCATCTACCTAAGGAATGCTGCTCAGTGATTAATGTGCCACCTACCGAATAAATGTTGTTCAGTAATGAATGTGCCACCTACTGGAGGAATGTTCTTCAGTGATGAATGTGCCATCAACCTAAGGAATGTTCTTCAGTGATGAACGAGCCATCTACCGAAGGAATCTTCTTCAGTAATAAATGTGCCACCTACTGCAGGAATATTCTTCAGTGATGAATGTGCCATTTACCGAAGGAATCTTCTTCAGTGATGAATGTACCATTTACCGAAAGAATGTTCTTCAGTGATGAATGTGCCGCCTACCAAAGATCTGCAATTGAAGTCCTGTCGTCCTGTGTTTATTAATGAGCTTACTGATGCTGATTTGGAGAAACCGGATGCCGCATGTGCAAGATTGTTGGAGACGTTTGTGACGCTCCTTCGAAATAGGGCGGTGTTCTTCAGTGATGAATGTGCCACGTACCAAAGATCTGCAATTGAAGTCCTATCGTCCTGTGTTTGTCAACGAGCTTACTGATGCTGATTCGGAGAAACGGAGTGCCGCATGTGCAAGAATGTTGGAGACGTTTGTGACGCTCCCTCAAAGTGGGGTGATGTTCTTCATTAATGAATGTGCCATTTACCAAACGAATGTTCTTCAGTGATGAATGTGCCATCTATCGAAGGAATGTTCTTTAGTGACGAATGTGCCATCTACCAAAGAAATGTTCTTCAGTGATGAATGTGTCACCTACCGAAAGGATATTCTTCAGTGATGAACGTGTTACCTACCGAAGGAATGCTCTTCAGTGATGAATGTGCCACGTACCAAAGATCTGCAATTGAAGTCCTATCGTCCTGTGTTTATCAATCAGCTTACTGATGCTTATTGGAGAAACGGAGTGCCGCATGTGCTAGATAGTTAGAGACATTTGCGATGATCCCTTAACGTGGGGCGGTGTTCTTCAGGGATGAATGTGCCATCTACCGAAGGAATGTTCTTCAGTGATGAATGTGGCACCTACCGAAGATCTGCAATTGAAGTCCCATCGTCCTGTGTTTATCAATCAGCTTACTGATGCTTTTTGGAGAAACGGAGTGCCGCATGTGCAAGATAGTTCGAGACATTTGGGATGATCCGTCAACGTGGGGCGGTGTTCTTCAGTGATGAATGTGCCATCTACCGAAGGAATGTTCTTCAGTGATGAATGTGCCACCTACCGAAGATCTGCAATTGAAGTCCTGTCTACCTGTGTTTATCAACGAGCTTATTGATGCTGATTTAGAGAAACGGAGTGCCGCATGTGCAAGAATGTTGGAGACGTTTGTGACGCTCCCTCAAAGTGGGGTGATGTTCTTCATTAATGAATGTGCCATCTACCAAACGAATATTCTTTAGTGAGGAATGTGCCACCTACCAAAGGTCTACAATTGAAGTCCTATCGTCCTGTGTTTATCAATGAGGTTACTGATGCTTATTTGGAGAAACGGAGTGTCGCATGTGCAAGATCGTTGGAGACATTTGGGATGATCCCTCAACGTGGGGCGGTGTTCTTCAGTGATGAATGTGCCATCTACCGAAGGAATGTTCTTCAGTGACGAATGTGCCATCTACCAAAGAAATGTTCTTCAGTGATGAATGTGTCACCTACCGAAGGCATATTCTTCAGTGATGAACGTGTCACCTACCGAAGGAATGTTGTTCAGTAATAAATGTGCCACCTACCAAAGATCTGCAATTGAAGTCCTTTTGTCCTGTGTTTATCAAAGAGCTTACTGATGCTTATTTGGAGAAACGGAGTGCCCCATGTGCAAGATTGTTGCAGACGTTTGTGACGCTCCTTCGGAGTGGGGCGGTGTTCTTCAGTGATGAATGTGCCATCTACCTAAGGAATGCTGCTCAGTGATTAATGTGCCACCTACCGAATAAATGTTGTTCAGTAATGAATGTGCCACCTACTGGAGGAATGTTCTTCAGTGATGAATGTGCCATCAACCTAAGGAATGTTCTTCAGTGATGAACGAGCCATCTCCAAAAGAAATGTTCTTCAGTGATGAATGTGTCACCTACAGAAAGGATATTCTTCAGTGATGAATGTGCCATTTACCGAAGGAATCTTCTTCAGTGATGAATGTGCCATTAACCGAAAGAATGTTCTTCAGTGATGAATGTGCCGCCTACCAAAGATCTGCAATTGAAGTCCTGTCGTCCTGTGTTTATTAATGAGCTTACTGATGCTGATTTGGAGAAACCGGATGCCGCATGTGCAAGATTGTTGGAGACGTTTGTGACGCTCCTTCGAAGTAGGGCGGTGTTCTTCAGTGATGAATGTGCCACGTAACAAAGATCTGCAATTGAAGTCCTATCGTCCTGTGTTTGTCAACGAGCTTACTGATGCTGATTCGGAGAAACGGAGTGCCGCATGTGCAAGAATGTTGGAGACGTTTGTGACGCTCCCTCAAAGTGGGGTGATGTTCTTCATTAATGAATGTGCCATCTACCAAACGAATGTTCTTCAGTGATGAATGTGCCATCTATCGAAGGAATGTTCTTCAGTGATGAATGTGTCACCTACCGAAAGGATATTCTTCAGTGATGAACGTGTTACCTACCGAAGGAATGCTCTTCAGTGATGAATGTGCCACGTACCAAAGATCTGCAATTGAAGTCCTATCGTCCTGTGTTTATCAATCAGCTTACTGATGCTTATTGGAGAAACGGAGTGCCGCATGTGCTAGATAGTTAGAGACATTTGGGATGATCCCTCAACGTGGGGCGGTGTTCTTCAGGGATGAATGTGCCATCTATTGAAGGAATGTTCTTCAGTGATGAATGTGCCACCTACCGAAGATCTGCAATTGAAGTCCTATCGTACTGTGTTTATCAATCAGCTTACTAATGCTTTTTGGAGAAACGGAGTGCCGCATGTGCAAGATAGTTCGAGACATTTGGGATGATCCCTCAACGTGGGGCGGTGTTCTTCAGTGATGAATGTGCCATCTACCGAAGGAATGTTCTTCAGTGATGAATGTGCCACCTACCGAAGATCTGCAATTGAAGTCATGTCGTCCTGTGTTTATCAACGAGCTTATTGATGCTGATTTAGAGAAACGGAGTGCCGCATGTGCAAGAATGTTGGAGACGTTTGTGACGCTCCCTCAAAGTGGGGTGATGTTCTTCATTAATGAATGTGCCATCTACCAAACGAATGTTCTTTAGTGAGGAATGTGCCACCTACCAAAGATCTACAATTGAAGTCCTATCGTCCTGTGTTTATCAATGAGGTTACTGATGCTTATTTGGAGAAACGGAGTGTCGCATGTGCAAGATCGTTGGAGACATTTGGGATGATCCCTCAACGTGGGGCTGCGTTCTTCAGTGATGAATGTGCCATCTACCGAAGGAATGTTCTTCAGTGACGAATGTGCCATCTACCAAAGAAATGTTCTTCAGTGATGAATGTGTCACCTACCGAAGGCATATTCTTCAGTGATGAACGTGTCACCTACCGAAGGAATGTTGTTCAGTGATAAATGTGCCACCTACCAAAGATCTGCAATTGAAGTCCTTTTGTCCTGTGTTTATCAAAGAGCTTACTGATGCTTATTTGGAGAAACGGAGTGCCGCATGTGCAAGATTGTTGGAGACGTTTGTGACGCTCCTTCGGAGTGGGGCGGTGTTCTTCAGTGATGAATGTGCCATCTACCTAAGGAATGCTGCTCAGTGATTAATGTGCCACCTACCGAATAAATGTTGTTCAGTAATGAATGTGCCACCTACTGGAGGAATGTTCTTCAGTGATGAATGTGCCATCAACCTAAGGAATGTTCTTCAGTGATGAACGAGCCATCTACCGAAGGAATCTTCTTCAGTAATAAATGTGCCACCTACTGAAGGAATATTCTTCAGTGATGAATGTGCCATTTACCGAAGGAATCTTCTTCAGTGATGAATGTACCATTTACCGAAAGAATGTTCTTCAGTGATGAATGTGCCGCCTACCAAAGATCTGCAATTGAAGTCCTGTCGTCCTGTGTTTATTAATGAGCTTACTGATGCTGATTTGGAGAAACCGGATGCCGCATGTGCAAGATTGTTGGAGACGTTTGTGACGCTCCTTCGAAATAGGGCGGTGTTCTTCAGTGATGAATGTGCCACGTACCAAAGATCTGCAATTGAAGTCCTATCGTCCTGTGTTTGTCAACGAGCTTACTGATGCTGATTCGGAGAAACGGAAAGCCGCATGTGCAAGAATGTTGGAGACGTTTGTGACGCTCCCTCAAAGTGGGGTGATGTTCTTCATTAATGAATGTGCCATTTACCAAACGAATGTTCTTCAGTGATGAATGTGCCATCTATCGAAGGAATGTTCTTTAGTGACGAATGTGCCATCTACCAAAGAAATGTTCTTCAGTGATGAATGTGTCACCTACCGAAAGGATATTCTTCAGTGATGAACGTGTTACCTACCGAAGGAATGCTCTTCAGTAATGAATGTGCCACGTACCAAAGATCTGCAATTGAAGTCCTATCGTCCTGTGTTTATCAATCAGCTTACTGATGCTTATTGGAGAAACGGAGTGCCGCATGTGCTAGATAGTTAGAGACATTTGCGATGATCCCTTAACGTGGGGCGGTGTTCTTCAGGGATGAATGTGCCATCTACCGAAGGAATGTTCTTCAGTGATGAATGTGGCACCTACCGAAGATCTGCAATTGAAGTCCCATCGTCCTGTGTTTATCAATCAGCTTACTGATGCTTTTTGGAGAAACGGAGTGCCGCATGTGCAAGATAGTTCGAGACATTTGGGATGATCCGTCAACGTGGGGCGGTGTTCTTCAGTGATGAATGTGCCATCTACCGAAGGAATGTTCTTCAGTGATGAATGTGCCACCTACCGAAGATCTGCAATTGAAGTCCTGTCTACCTGTGTTTATCAACGAGCTTATTGATGCTGATTTAGAGAAACGGAGTGCCGCATGTGCAAGAATGTTGGAGACGTTTGTGACGCTCCCTCAAAGTGGGGTGATGTTCTTCATTAATGAATGTGCCATCTACCAAACGAATATTCTTTAGTGAGGAATGTGCCACCTACCAAAGGTCTACAATTGAAGTCCTATCGTCCTGTGTTTATCAATGAGGTTACTGATGCTTATTTGGAGAAACGGAGTGTCGCATGTGCAAGATCGTTGGAGACATTTGGGATGATCCCTCAACGTGGGGCGGTGTTCTTCAGTGATGAATGTGCCATCTACCGAAGGAATGTTCTTCAGTTACGAGTGTACCATCTACCAAAGAAATGTTCTTCAGTGATGAATGTGTCACCTACCGAAGGCATATTCTTCAGTGATGAACGTGTCACCTACCGAAGGAATGCTGCTCAGTGATTAATGTGCCACCTACCGAATAAATGTTGTTCAGTAATGAATGTGCCACCTACTGGAGGAATGTTCTTCAGTGATGAATGTGCCATCAACCTAAGGAATGTTCTTCAGTGATGAACGTGCCATCTACCGAAGGGATCTTCTTCAGTAATAAATGTGCCACCTACTGAAGGAATATTCTTCAGTGATGAATGTGCCATTTACCGAAGGAATCTTCTTCAGTGATGAATGTGCCATTTACCGAAAGAATGTTCTTCAGTGATGAATGTGCCGCCTACCAAAGATCTGCAATTGAAGTCCTGTCGTCCTGTGTTTATTAATGAGCTTACTGATGCTGATTTGGAGAAACCGGATGCCGCATGTGCAAGATTGTTGGAGACGTTTGTGACGCTCCTTCGAAGTAGGGCGGTGGTCTTCAGTGATGAATGTGCCACGTACTAAAGATCTGCAATTGAAGTCCTATCGTCCTGTGTTTGTCAACGAGCTTACTGATGCTGATTCGGAGAAACGGAGTGCCGCATGTGCAAGAATGTTGGAGACGTTTGTGACGCTCCCTCAAAGTGGGGTGATGTTCTTCATTAATGAATGTGCCATCTACCAAACGAATGTTCTTCAGTGATGAATGTGCCATCTATCGAAGGAATGTTCTTCAGTGACAAATGTGCCATCTACCAAAGAAATGTTCTTCAGTGATGAATGTGTCACCTACCGAAAGGATATTCTTCAGTGATGAACGTGTTACCTACCGAAGGAATGGTCTTCAGTGATGAATGCGCCACCTACCGAAGATCTGCAATTGAAGTCCTGTCGTCCTGTGTTTACCAACGAGCTTATTGATGCTGATTTAGAGAAACGGAGTGCCGCATGTGCAAGAATGTTGGAGACGTTCGTGACGCTCCCTCAAAGTGGGGTGATGTTCTTCATTAATAAATGTGCCATCTACCAAACGAATGTTCTTTAGTGAGGAATGTGCCACCTACCAAAGATCTACAACTGAAGTCTTATCGTCCTGTGTTTATCAATGAGGTTACTGATGCTTATTTGGAGAAACGGAGTGTCGCATGTGCAAGATCGTTGGAGACATTTGGGATGATCCCTCAACGTGGGGCGGTGTTCTTCAGTGATGAATGTGCCATCTACCAAAGAAATGTTCTTCAGTGATGAATGTGTCACCTACCGAAGGCATATTCTTCAGTGATGAACGTGTCACCTACCGAAGGAATGTTGTTCAGTGATAAATGTGCCACCTACCAAAGATCTGCAATTGAAGTCCTTTTGTCCTGTGTTTATCAAAGAGCTTACTGATGCTTATTTGGAGAAACGGAGTGCCGCATGTGCAAGATTGTTGGAGACGTTTGTGACGCTCCTTCGGAGTGGGGCGGTGTTCTTCAGTGATGAATGTGCCATCTACCTAAGGAATGCTGCTCAGTGATTAATGTGCCACCTACCGAATAAATGTTGTTTAGTAATGAATGTGCCACCTACTGGAGGAATGTTCTTCAGTGATGAATGTGCCATCAACCTGAAATTTTCTTCAGTGATGAATGTGCCATCTACCGAAGGAATCTTCTTCAGTAATAAATGTGCCACCTACTGAAGGAATATTCTTCAGTGATGAATGTGCCATTTACCGAAGGAATCTTCTTCAGTGATGAATGTGCCATTTACCGAAAGAAGGTTCTTCAGTAATGAATGTGCCGCCTACCAAAGATCTGCAATTGAAGTCCTGTCGTCCTGTGTTTATTAATGAGCTTACTGATGCTGATTTGGAGAAACCGGATGCCGCATGTGCAAGATTGTTGGAGACGTTTGTGACGCTCCTTCGAAGTAGGGCGGTGTTCTTCAGTGATGAATGTGCCACGTACGAAAGATCTGCAATTGAAGTCCTATCGTCCTGTGTTTGTCAACGAGCTTACTGATGCTGATTCGGAGAAACGGAGTGCCGCATGTGCAAGAATGTTGGAGACCTTTGTGACGCTCCCTCAAAGTGGGGTGATGTTCTTCATTAATGAATGTGCCATCTACCAAACGAATGTTCTTCAGTGATGAATGTGCCATCTATCGAAGGAATGTTCTTCAGTGACGAATGTGCCATCTACCAAAGAAATGTTCTTCAGTGATGAATGTGTCACCTACCGAAAGGATATTCTTCAGTGATGAACGTGTTACCTACCGAAGGAATGCTCTTCAGTGATGAATGCGCCACGTACCAAATATCTGCAATTGAACACTATCGTCCTGTGTTTATCAATCAGCTTACTGATGCTTATTAGAGAAACGGAGTGCCGCATGTGCTAGATAGTTAGAGACATTTGGGATGATCCCTCAACGTGGGGCGGTGTTCTTCAGTGATGAATGTGCCATCTACCGAAGGAATGTTCTTCAGTGATGAATGTGCCACCTACCGAAGATCTGCAATTGAAGTCCTGTCGTCCTGTGTTTATCAACGAGCTTATTGATGCTGATTGGGAGAAACGGAGTGCCGCATGTGCAAGAATGTTGAAGACGTTTGTGACGCTCCCTCAAAGTGGGGTGATGTTCTTCATTAATGAATGTGCCATCTACCAAACGAATGTTCTTCAGTGAGGAATGTGCCACCTACCAAAGATCTACAATTGAAGTCCTATCGTCCTGTGTTTATCAATGAGGTTACTGATGCTTATTTGGAGAAACGGAGTGTCGCATGTGCAAGATCGTTGGAGACATTTGGGATGATTCCTCAACGTGGGGCGGTGTTCTTCAGTAATGAATGTGCCATCTACCGAAGGAATGTTCTTCAGTGACGAATGTGCCATCTACCAAAGAAATGTTCTTCAGTGATGAATGTGTCACCTACCGAAGGGATATTTTTCAGTGATGAACGTGTCACCTACCGAAGGAATGTTGTTCAGTGATAAATGTGCCACCTACCAAAGATCTGCAATTGAAGTCCTTTTGTCCTGTGTTTATCAAAGAGCTTACTGATGCTTATTTGGAGAAACGGAGTGCCGCATGTGCAAGATTGTTGGAGACGTTTGTGACGCTCCTTCGGAGTGGGACGGTGCTCTTCAGTGATGAATGTGCCATCTACCTAAGGAATGCTGTTCAGTGATTAATGTGCCACCTACCGAATAAATGTTGTTCAGTAATGAATGTGCCACCTACTGGAGGAATGTTCTTCAGTGATGAATGTGCCATCAACCTAAGGAATGTTCTTCAGTGATGAACGTGCCATCTACCGAAGGAATCTTCTTCAGTAATAAATGTGCCACCTACTGAAGGAATGTTCTTCAGTGATGAATGTGCCATTTACCTAAGGAATGTTCTTCAGTGATGAATGTGCCATTTACCGAAATAATGTTCTTCAGTGATGAATGTGCCGCCTATCAAAGATCTGCAATTGAAGTTCTGTCGTCCTGTGTTTATTAATGAGCTTACTGATGCTGATTTGGAGAAACCGGATGCCGCATGTGCAAGATTGTTGGAGACGTTTGTGACGCTCCTTCGAAGTAGGGCGGTGTTCTTTAGTGATGAATGTGCCACGTACTAAAGATCTGCAATTGAAGTCCTATCGTCCTGTGTTTGTCAACGAGCTTACTGATGCTGATTCGGAGAAACGGAGTGCCGCGTGTGCAAGAATGTTGGAGACGCTTGTGACGATCCCTCAAAGTGGGGTGATGTTCTTCAGTGATGAATGTGCCATCTACCGAAGGAATGTTTTTCAGTGATGAATGTGTCACCTACCGAAGGAACGTTCTTCAGTGATGAATGTGCCACCTACCAAAGATCTGCAGTTGAAGTCCTATCGTCCTGTGTTTATTAACGAGCTTACTGATGCTGATTTGAAGAAACGGAGTGCCGCATGTGCAAGATTGTTGGAGACGTTTGTGATGATCCCTCAAAGTGGTGCGGTGATTTTCGGTGACGAATATACCATGTACCGAAGTAGCCGTGGTAGGAATGTTTATTTTTGGAGCAAAGAAAACCCACATTATTACGAAGAGTTGGTGCACAATCCACCAAATGTGATGATTTGGGCTGTGCTGTGCAGTAAGCACTTTATAGGCCCGTATGTTTTCGACTGCTCGATCGATCAGCATTCCAATCTTGCCATGCTGAGGGACTGGCTGGTTCCCGAGCTGCAAAGACGTGGTCTTCTAGCAGAAAGCTGGTTGCAACAAGACGGCGCTCTAGCTCAGTATGCTACCCGTGTTCAGGAATATTTGGATGAAGTGTTTCCTGATAGGTGGATTGGGAGAGGATCTGCTCACTTGCCTGAGCCTCTCGAATGGCCTCCACGGAGTCCAGACCTCTCCTCTTGTGAGAATTCCGTATGGGGTATTATTAAGGACTGTGTGTCCAAGACAAGGTACCAGACAACCACCCAGCTGCAAGACGTTGTTCCTTTTTACATTTACACAAGTTGATAATCCTTGTCTCCGTAAAATTTCGCATAGGACATGGAGGCGAATTATTTTATGTCACGAAAATGGTGGAAGTCATATTGACCTTCTGGATCGGTAACTTCGTTAGTTGTTCTGCCAAGGGTAACAAGACATTCGGACCACCCTGCACATTGTGGTCCGAAAGCACATCGAGACGGCTAAATGGGTTTATTGCTCTTCGGAGTATTAGAGAAACGAGTGAAAGAATAGCGAAGGTCCAATGACAGGGGTCCAGAGATGGTTGGACAAGACAGAGGTCACGTCAGGGAAGGAAAAGTCTTTTGGGGCGAAAGTTGAAACTGGTATTCAATTGTTGATTTTTCCTATGTAAAAATAATACGATAATGTAAAATAAATACACTATCTACCAACAAGTAATTGGACACTTGTGATAGCAAAGGAAAACGAAGTTTATTCACCTTCAATAGTTGGTGGAGCCTCCACGAGCGGCACTTACAGCTGCGAACCTACGGGGCATACCCTCCACCAGGCGTTATATTCTTCCTCTCGGCTTGGAGAAGACCGGTCAGTTCCTTCACCGATTTCAGACGGTGGGACCACCCCTTAAGTCGACCCTCCAACTCGTCCCAGAGGTGCTCAATAGGGTTAAGGTCCGAGCTCTGCGCAGGCCAGTCCATTCGATTAACCCCATTGTCATTATACCAAGCCATCGTGGACCTCGCAACATGACAGGTGGCATTGTCATCCTGAAAGTAACATGGGTCCACCCCGTAAAACTGCCACAACGTAGGAAGCGCATGGTCATCAAAAATGGTGCAGTACGTCTCGGCGTTGATTCTACCAGGAATTGCGACCAAGGGTCCCGTGCCATACCAGGAGAAACACCCTCATAGCATAATTCTACCGCCGCCGAACTTCACAGTTGGCTACATACATTCCAGCAGGAGGCGTTCTCCAGGCAGACGCCAAACCCAGACCCTGCCATCCGAACGGTAGAGGGTGAACCTTGATTCGTCGCTCCAGAGGACCTATTTCCACTGTTCAACGGTACACTGTCGACGTTCTTTGCACCACGTTAGCCGAGCAGCGCTATTGGACTTTGTGATCAAAGGCTTGTGGGCGGCAGCACGTCCATGATAACCGAGCAAATGGGCTTCCTTACGAATGGTATTCATCGAAAGAACACTTCCGGATGCCTGTTAAAACTCCTCGCTGATGTGGCCCATCGATTCGGTGCGGTTCTTCCGGATTTCTCTGGCCAGCACCCGTCGGTCTCTAACTCTCAGTTTTGTGGGTCTGCCTGGTCGGGGCATATTCCGACAGTCACCTTTCATCTTCCACTTGCCAATCACGTAGGCCACTGTCGATTTTGGGTACTTCAACTAGCTGGATATGTCACGTATGGATCGGCCATTTCTGTGATACCCGACGATTACACCTTTCTCGAAATCAGAGAGCTCCGAACAACGTGGCACTTCGCATGCGACTGGTTGCGTTGTTGTTTCTCACACGATATTTAACGGCGGCGGCCGTGACGTGTATCAGGACCGCAGATATCGTCGATTGCAGGGGTATCCAATTACGTGTTGGTAGATAATGTAGTTCAATGAGATAAATTTTTATATCAGTTAAGATAAGGTGTTATGTATTAGAGCTGTTTCCGCATAACTACGCATCCTTCAGAATATAATGAACTGAAAGGTGTTCTTCGGGAAGCGAAGAAACGGAGACCTGTGTTTTTTAATGACAGAGCCAAGAGAAAAAAATGTAATACGTTAAAAACATTGTGGCATTATGTTAAGTGTGCTTATTGTATATTCAAGAGTAAATAATTTGATGTATTTTTTATATTGGGTTGATGCAAAAGTTCATGCCGTTTTATTTCACGAGTGTTTCCTAGATCAGTAGTGAGAGTGCAGATGGCCAGTTGTATATCAAAATGTAGCCAGTAATATCGTGTATCTAAATCATATTGCGTTGTGTGATTGTGGTTAATGGTTTTTTGGTTTTCAGGTCTGGAAATATGGAGTGTCAAATAGAGGGGAATGAACATTTCCGACATCTGCTCCTCTATAAGTTTAACAAGGGATCCACAGCCGCCGAAGCTACTCAACAAATTTGTGCTGTGTATGAGGAGGATTCTATTGCTCCGAGAACAGCCGGCAAGTGGTTCGAGCGGTTCCAAAATGGCAATTTTGACCTGAACGACTCTCCACGCTCAGGTCGTCCATCTCACTTTGATGATGATCGTTTGAACGATCTCATATACTTAGATCCGCGTCAAACCACACGCGAATCAGCCACTGAGATGGACTGTGATCAGGCCACAGTGCTGCGACACCTGGAACGCATGAGAAAGGTCCAGAAATTTGGGTCTTGGGAGCCTCATACTCTCACCGAGGACAACAAGAATCAGCTTATTGCCATATGTGGTTCCTTGCTCGCCCGTTATCGCCAATATTCTCAGCAACACAAACCCTTTCTGTCACGTAGTGTTACTGGAGATGAAAAGTGGTGCCTGTACTTGAATATCTGGCATCAACAAGACGCCCACACCACGTCCAGAACATGACCTTCACCTTGCGAAGATCATGTTGTGTGTCTCGTGGGACATGGAAGGCATTATTCACTGGGAAATGCTGCCGAGGAATCGGACCATCAACGCTGCATTCTATTGTAAGCAACTCCGCCGTGTGGAGGGAGCAATTCAGCAGAAACGGCCACATCGGCGGCATGGTGTCCTTCTCGAACATGATAACGCATACATGACCAAAATGGTCATTCATGACATGAAATGGGAGATCCTTCCACATCCTGCCGATTCCCCAGGTGTCGCCCTTTCAGACTATCACCTGTTCCCATCTCTGTCGAATGCACACCGTGGCAGAACGTTCAACAATGATGTTGATCTCCAGAATTTCCTTGATGCTTTCTTCGCAGCAAAACTGGTACGGTTTTTTAAGGATGGCATTGCAGACCTATCTAGACGTTGGTATACCATCGTAAACAATGGGGTGGAGGATAGATATTTGATTGATTCCGTTTTCCCTTTCGATGTAATATATTCTTGTGGTGCTGTGAAAAAACGGCATGAACTTATGCATCAACCCAATATATTCAAGAGTACATAATTCTTAATTGCCCTTATTTATTTGCTTTCTTACGGTAGTTAATTGTTTTGGGTGTGTGAGTGAGGCATTTCAAAAAAGCTGGCCATAGTTCTCTAAAAGAATAAAATTTGCATGCTACGATAACTTTGGCGTAACTTTCTATTGGCATAAAACTTTGGCAGTCATTTTAATTCTAACGTGCACATTTGTGTTTTACGCAATAAAGTGAAATCATTTTGGTTTTACGAAAAATACCTGTATAGGTCCCATTGAATTATTAAAGCGCCCGCCCGTAAAATCAAGTTAACTATATGAAATTTGAAATTTTCAGTAATTTAAAGCTAATAGAATTTCGCTAAAGCGCCTCAAACATATTTTTTTGCGGGGAAGGGGGATATTTCGGGTACGCCACCGAATTGTATTTCAGGAAAGCATTCAAATTTTGTTTTTAATTTGCCGTTGTAGAGGGCATTTTTTACTTTGTGCTTGGGACAACTGATTTGGCAGAAAATACAATGTAACCTGTCTAAGGCGAAATCTTAAGAGGCTGGAACTATTTTTCGTTTTGTACAAGCGCATCCATGGAAGTCATTGAAATGCAAACATTTGAATTTTGGTCATGCTCATGGGCGGCGGAACCCAATAATTTCAGGGGTGGAGGACAACATCTCCGAGAGTTAAAACAATAAAAAAAAGAGAAAGAAAAACCGTAGTATTAAAAGAAATCCGTCTTGTTGCACGATGATATTTATTCAGCTAAAAAATGAAATCTATATACAGTTTAAAAACACATGAGCACTTTCGGTGTCACATTGACACCTTCATCAGATGTAATTTCACCATGTGGCTACATGCTGGTCTTAAGTACGTGGAGTAGATGCATCATGGGAAAGGTAATGTCAATGTCACATGATATACCAGATAACAAGACAATCAAAAAAAGGCATAGTTAGCCAATGATCACTTAACAGAAGCAATTGCTATTGTGCTGTCCTTCCCAACAAGATTGCTCCAAGGTTCAGGTAAAACATAAGGATAATAGTCATTACAGCAACGTGTATTATAAGCCGAAATATAGAGGCTTTCTGCAAATAACAAGGAATAAACAGAGTTAGGTGTGTTTATGATTTTAGCGTTGTCCCAGTCTGGGATGGAATTTCCAGCACTTATGGTTCTTGCAAAAGAGGTACTTTGGTGATTCATTTTTAGATCATATCTGTGTTCATTTAATCTCAAATCCAAATTTCTTTTGGTAGAACCCACATAATGATTGTTTAGTTCAGTGCAATCATTTTGGTTTTAAACTGTATATAGATTTCATTTTTTAGCTGAATAAATATCATCGTGCAACAAGACGGATTTCTTTTAATACTAGTATTCATGCACGAATTATAGTGTCTACCGAAAAACCGTAGGTTATATATTCAAGTGCTCTAAGAAATCGTCATCAAATATTATCAATCCACTTCTGAATGAGGTCTCTTCCGTAACATTTTGTCTTGAGCATATCTCTTCCAAGTCACTCCAGCACGCTTTCGAATTTCATCCACCAATTTTTCCAGGTTATCTGCTTCAGGGTTTTTTACTGCTCCTTGGTCAAACACAATCTATTGTAATACCTCAGTTGTTTAACGGCAGTAGTAGAAAAGGACCGATTCTGGCTTAAACGGGAGCCCATAGACTTAACATTAGGCTCCTTCTGGAGCAGGTGGAGCCAGCTGGAGCAAGCTGCAGTCGAGCAAACGGAGGGGCGTGGTCAGTAGCAGCCTCCTATTCCCCGCTGCAATTTTTCCCCCTCGACCGAAGTGTGTGCTTATCTCCGAAGATAGTAGTATTTATTGGACTTTGTCGAATTTTGGGGGAAATCAATGAAGGTTTATTCCTTTTTTTTAATTTAATGAAGGTTTATTCATTATTTATTTTCCCCTCTCTCGACCCCATCCCTTTAGGTTATTGTTATGTAAAACGTTTTTTCCCTCGTAATTTGTTGATGTATTTTTTTCAATTAATTTTCATGAATTCCTCATGTGTCTTCCCTAATGAAAATTATGTAGGGTAAGTATTATTTCTCTTTTTTTCTCGAATAATACGGTCATGTCCTCATCTCAAGAAATGTTATTATGATATCTTATTTTTGTTCATAAATGTTTGATTTTGAGGGATGGCAACGCCCGAGTGGGAAAGGGGTTGGATATAGGGGGATGGCAACTCGATGTGTTGCCCCCTAGCGGTGCTTCTTGGAACTTTCGATTGATCTTTGATTTTGAGGGATGGCAACGCCCGAGTGGGAAAGGGGTTGGATATAGGGGGATGGCAACTCGATGTGTTGCCCCCTAGCGGTGCTTCTTGGAACTTTCGATTGATCTTTGATTTTGAGGGATGGCAACGCCCGAGTGGGAAAGGAGTTGGATATAGGGGGATGTCAACTCGATGTGCTGCCCCCTAGCGGTGCTTCTTGGAACTTTCGATTGATCTTTGATTTTGAGGGATGGCAACGGCCGAGTGGGAAAGGGGTTGGATATAGGGGGATGTCAACTCGATGTGCTGCCCCCTAGCGGCGCTTCTTGGAACTTTCGATTGATCTTTGATTTTGAGGGATGGCAACGGCAGAGTGGGAAAGGTGTTGGATATAGGGGATGCCAACTCGATGTACTACCCCTAGCGATGCTTCTTGGAACTTTCGATGGATCTTTGATTTTGGGGGATGGCAACGACCGAGTGGGGAAAGGGCACTGCGTAGGTGTTAGATATGATGATGCTTCTTGGAACTTTATTATTTCGATGGATCTTTGATTTTGAGGGATGGCAACGACTGAGTGGGGTCCGTTGGGAATTTCTGCATGTATTCCTGTGTTTTGCAAGCAAGATTTCTCCCCCTCTTCAATACTATTTTTCCCCCGGAGGAAATTTTTACGTAACGATGCTGGGGAATTTTCTTTCCAAGGGAATAAAAATGCTCCTAAGGTCTTAGCGAGGTTCTAACTCACGATGATTTGGTTTCCAAAAATAGTCAGGGGTCAAATGGTTTTTGTGTACTACGTATTCCCTATATATATATTTTTAAATTACTTTTACGTTATTTCTTCATGTGTTTTTATATATTTTTTGTATGTTTTGAGGAGTTTTTTCGTGTAGATGTAATGAATTTTCTGGGGAACTTTTCTTTTTCCTCCATTCAATTTTATTTCAGACCATGAGACGAGGAAATGCTTCTTTAGAAATTATTTCGTTCTGGTTCGCAGTAATTACTGGACATAGACTTCATGTTAATTCTGAGTCTTTCACCCCTGCAATAATATTTTCTCGTAATTTTTTCGTATGCTCAAGAACTCTACAGATCTTTCCCAATTAAAATTCTGCTCAAACAATATTTTCGGTCTTTATTTCCTTATAGCTTCCCAATTTCCGATATTTTTCTTCCTCTATCTTTGAAATTTCATTAAACTTCTCAATAGGTCAGGATTCTTTTTTTTTCTTGGACAAATTTATGAGTCCTTTTATTCCCACTATCTTTTTTTTTCTTCATTTCATTTCAGCAAACGATTATTTTAGATGCAACAAATCGCCAGATTTTGGTTTCCTTATATAGCATATTTTCCAACTTGCTTAAAAATATTCCTCAAAGCTTGCATGTATGTCAAATATACATTTTTTTTATTCTTTCGTAGTTAGCCATACTTTTCGTGGACTGCCTCGACAGGAAAGCATTCAATGTCAAGACATACAATCTAAAACCTTTTTCTTTCGATGAAATTTGTATTCTTTGGGCTGAATAATTTTCTGTCTCGTCCGAAAAAACATTCATTCTAGAGGCAAAGCGACTAATTCCGTTCTTCCCATAAACATTATTTTTTTATTTATTTGATATTCAGAGTTGTATACATTTACTATCCAAAAAAGAGATATATTTAATGTAAAGGTATATTCTTCCAAGCTGGGGAAATATATGTATATATTAGTTCATTTCCAGTTAAAGGAAATGCATCTTTATATTTCAATATGAAAAAAGAAGCCCTATAAGTGAAAGCTCAACCTAAAGACGGATAGATTTTTCACACTCTCTCTACTCTATGACATTTCTTTACTGAATGAACCATGACCTTTTTTTCATGAACTGCTTTAAAATATTCGTTCTCACTTTACTATTGTCAGATTCCATGTCCCTCCAGTTCTTTACTTATTCAATTTTAATTTATTAAGAGAGTAGAACTCTTTTAGGCTTTCGAAGTACTTTCAAGTCTTTCATTACGAAAATGTTCATTGTCATGAAAGAAGCCATAATCGAGATGATTTACTATCGTTTCAATGAAAGTGTTTACGCATTCATTGCTATGATGTCAGTTTTCATTTTCTTATACTTCGAACAGAAATGAGTTTGAATCATTCGTCGAGAAAACATTTCTTTCATATATATATATATTTTTGCCTCCGAATCAAACGAACTCAAAAAATAAGAGACGCACTTTAATATTTTTTCCCCTCTTATGAGAGGAATACGGGAATATGATACCAAAATTAAAGAATAAAGAATATCGACTTTCTTCTCAACACCTTACATCTACGTTTTTTTTTATTTTTTTTATTTTCAATAAGCTATTTCTATATTTTTACAACTGAATAGAATTATTTATTGAAAAATTCTAAGTAAGACGAAAAATGGTTTTGTTGATTTCCTAAGAGGATGATTTTGGAAATTTTCGTTTTCTGGTAATTGTAAAAATCTCATAGAATAACATGGGAAAACTAGCATGCATAAAAGACTGTTTTGGATCGAGTAAATTGATATAATTTTACAAAGTTCATTTCAGAAAAGTACATTCCTTCCTAGAGTCAAAAACGAATCACTTCGTTTTTTCTAAGGTACCCTTTGGAATCTTATAAAAGTGCATAGGGTCAAAAACGATTTTGATGATTTTACTAAGATGACAGATTTCGGATTTCTTATGATAGAAAATACAGTGAATTTCCCATTGAATAACATGGGAAACTGCGAAATTTAAGAAGCACGTTTTCGTTCAAGTAAAATATTTTAAAAGTCTTTTTTTCGAATCAGTTGAAAACAGACAGGGTGTGTTTCTGAACAGTTCATTATTTCCTAAAATCAAAACGAATCATTTCGTTTTTTTTTTTTTGTTGTTTTTTTCTTTCCTAATGTACGTTTCTGAAAGAAGTAAAAATAGTTTAGGTAGAAAATTGGAAAGAATTTTTATGAATCATAGACTGTTTATTTACGTATAGCTAGAGGGGTCTTCAGTGAGAGCACTTATTCTCTTTTCAAACTAAGAGAATGAAGTGTAGTCAGTTTGAAAAAAAATTCAAACTCCCCTAAATTTAGCCTTTTGTCCTGGTTTCGACTCAATACTGTAAAGCATTGCTCTCAGACCAGTTGAATTCCTGGCCCTTAATGAAATACATTAAGCCTTTCCCTTAAAAATAAGCAATCTCTTCTTCAATACCAGATCCCCAATAAATTTCTTTAAGAGTTATTCATTCACCCTTTTACTTTTAAAAACTTGAAATTCATTATTATTTAACTCATTACAAAAAATGAAACTCATTCATACAGAAAAAATATAAATGAATAAAAATAAATAAAGTAGTCCTAAAAAAGGACTGTTTTTCTGGGTCCCCTTCATACAGCTGCTCCATGGTCGGTATAAGGAATTTTTTTTTGCCTGCTAATATCTCAGCACATTGACTTCACAGTCTCTAGCAAGTTCTTTACAATTATGCTTTCCAAGAACGCTTTGGACGGGACATGGTCTCCAGTGAGTGCAACAAAAGATTCTGCTAGAATCTTGGGGTTAAGCAATGCAACAGCATCATCGAAATACTTTTGCCACTTGGATTCGGGGGTGGCATATGCACAGCTGTGGGCCGTGATGTTTGCGAATATGCGATTTGGTGGTTGGTGGCACTCCATACAATAATATAAGTTATTGACATGTTCCTGAAGGCGATCCCTTACCATGTCAGCAAGCATGATGAAAAACTCTTCATCTGACATGGAAGCAACAGGGGAAGAAGTCCTTGGATGGTGCAAAACAGCCTTTCTAAAGACAGGTCCAAATAGTAGTTGAGTAATGCTGTCCCATATTTTTCCACATTGATCAATAAGAGTTCCAAATTGTTGACAAGTCAGCTTTATCGGAACAGGATTCAATCGACGAAAACCATGAATTCTGGGAAAGCACTTCTAACGTGTAACTGCCATAAGCATCTAAGAGGGAAGGACAGCAGGAAACGATAAGTTCACGATTAATCAAGATGTCACAATTCATGCCTTGAATCCAGTGTGATTTTCCCACGAATTTTCGGAACGTTGAAGCTGACATTGTTATTCCATTCTTAGAAGGGTAGAAAGATTCCCCATCTTTCCTATAACTTCGAATATGAACTCGGACCGTGTTGTTAAAATCGCATACTCTTGCAAACGTGTTTTCACCTAAATGAAAATGATGAGGTGCAAGATTTTTCATAGAAATTCTTGGGAGGATAACTTGTCCACACGATTTGGGCTTTAAAGGAACGGACTCACATACCTTCTTAGCGAGAGTAGCAGAAATTTCAGCACTTTGCTTCATCGTGGAAATGGAATCGGTAGCGCTCAAAGCAACAGACAAAAATGAAATGACTGGTTTGAAGACTAAAGACAAACTGAAGGAACAGCTCTTATTCTAAGTCAAAACTGAGAAGAGGTTGGAGTTCGTCACTTGTTTACTGCTTGAGAGGGAAAGAGCAGAGTCATGGGGTAAAGAACACTCGGTTATCTTCTTTCTAAAGGTCAAATTCAATCTAATGTTTGGAGCATTCTTTTGTCGAGGCAGACCATGACTCCAATACGAATTAGTTGGTGGCAGGATCTGTAGTAACGTTCCTGATCTCAAAGATAAGGAAACTGGTTTAAACCCGTTTCGCTTGAAAACAAGAGTCTCTTTCCTGTCCGAGAGATACTGGTGTAATACAAGACAAAGGATCTAATTCAGCTTCGTCATCACGGTGATCACCGATTTGGTTATCACCATTTCTTATAAAAGTGCATGGGGATCAAAAAACGATTTTGATGATTTTACTAAGATGACAGATTTCGAATTTCTTATGATAGAAAATACAGTGAATTTCCCATTGAATAACATGGGAAACTACGAAATTTAAGAAGCACGTTTTCGTTCAAGTAAAATATTTTAAAAGGTAATCAGTTGAAAACAGACAGGGTGTGTTTCTGAACAGATCATTATTTCCTAAAATCAAAACGAGTCACTTCGTTTTTTCCTAACGTACGTTTCTGAAAGAAGTAAAAATAGTTTAGCTAGAAAATTGGAAAGAATTTTTATGAATCCTAGACTGTTTATTTTTTTTTATAACTAGAGGGGTCGTCAGTGAGAGCACTTATTCTCTTTACAAACTAAGAGAATGAAGTGTAGTAAGTTTGAAAAAAAATTCAAACTCCCTAAATTTAGCCTTTTGTCCTGGTTTCGACTCAATACTGTAAAGCATTGCTCTCAGACCAGTTGAATTCCTGGCCCTTAATGAAATACATTAAGCCTTTCCCTTAAAAATAAGCAATCTCTTCTTCAATACCAGATCCCCAATAAATTTCTTTAAGAGTTATTCATTCATCCTTTTACTTTTAAAACTTGAAATTCGTTATTATTTAACTCCTTATAAAAATGAAACACATTCACACTTTTACTTTAAAAAACTTGAAATAACTTCATACAAAAATGAAACCCATTCACTTTTTTACTTTTAAAATTATAGAAAAAATAGATGATACAGAACATAGGTTCACTTTCTCATTCACACTCATGCATACAGAAAACAAAATTAAATAGTGCTATTTGAGCTGCATGGAGGTGTCAAGATGGGTGGGAAAAACCTCCATCTATCATTCAATTGGACTAAAACTGTTGAAGGATGTGAGCTATTCTCACTAGCTCCTCCATGCAAGCTGTCTGACTCGAGGTTGACCACCCCAGTCGGTGATTTTAATTCAATAATTTCCACTTCGGAATCTGAATCCCAAGTAAGATCAATAATTTCAGGATCTTCAGAAGTTAAGTCAACAACCTCCGGTTCTTGGGTAGAGTCTTCCACAACCCAGAAGTTTTCCCACTGTGAGGGGGAGGAAGAGACCTAATCCACTGATTAACGTAGAAATCGTCTCTAGATTCCTGGAGGAGAGAAAAATATATATATATATATAATAAGAAATAAAAAAAAATAAAACCCTACATCCTAGATAAAGCAAAAAGAAAAATTAAAAATATTCTTACCGAGTCGAAGTCCAGGGGAGGTGTAGGGGAATTATTTCCTTTCAACATCTGTGATTCTAATAGCATGCGTTACTTCAAAGAAAACTTCGAGAAGCTGTGGGAATCTGAGATCTCTCTTGCTACTATTATACTAGCAGAAGGATTGATAAGGAGGGATCATGTGATAACATACACGGAATAGATTGGTCTTTGAGGTCAACTTAAATCGACAGATCGCTCTATTTTATAAACTTTCCATTGTACAGGAAATAACATCTTTCTCAAACACCATAGTTCATGGGACCTTCTAAGGAGGTAAAAATATTCTAACGCGTATCTAATCAATGTTCTGTATACTTAAGACCAAGCGTAAATGGAATCGATAGCACACTTCCTCCCTGAAGGAAATGACGTCTGCATACATCTCAAAATCCTTTGTTCCCTAAGTCAAACGCATGGAGGGAAAATCAAGTTGACTTAGGGAACAAAGGATTTTGAGATGTATGCAGACGTCATTTCCTTTAGGGAGGAAGAGTGCTATCGATTCCATTTACGCTTGGTCTTAAGTATACAGAACATTGATTAGATACGCGTTAGAATATTTTTACCTCCTTAGAAGGTCCCATGAACTATGGTGTTTGAGAAAGATGTTATTTCCTGTACAATGGAAAGTTTATAAAATAGAGCGATCTGTCGATTTAAGTTGACCTCAAAGACCAATCTATTCCGTGTATGTTATCACAAGATCCCTCCTTATCAATCCTTCTGCTAGTATAATAGTAGCAAGAGAGATCTCAGATTCCCACAGCTTCTCGAAGTTTTCTTTGAAGTAGCGCATGCTATTAGAATCACAGATGCTGAAAGGAAATAATTCCCCTACACCTCCTGGACTTCGACTCGGTAAGAATATTTTTAATTTTTCTTTTGCTTTATCTAGGATGTAGGGTTTTATTTTTTTATTTCTTATTATATATATATATATATATATATATATATTTTTTTTTTTTATATGTTTTTTTTCTCTCCTCCAGGAATCTAGAGACGATTTCTACGTTAATCAGTGGATTAGGTCTCTTCCTCCCCTCACAGTGGGAAAACTTCTGGGTTGTGGAAGACTCTACCCAAGAACCGGAGGTTGTTGACTTAACTTCTGAAGATCCTGAAATTATTGATCTTACTTGGGATTCAGATTCCGAAGTTGAAATTATTGATCTTACTTGGGATTCAGATTCCGAAGTGGAAATTATTGAATTAAAATCACCGACTGGGGTGGTCAACCTCGAGTCAGACAGCTTGCATGGAGGAGCTAGTGAGAATAGCTCACATCCTTCAACAGTTTTAGTCCAATTGAATGATAGATGGAGGTTTTTCCCACCCATCTTGACACCTCCATGCAGCTCAAATAGCACTATTTAATTTTGTTTTCTGTATGCATGAGTGTGAATGAGAAAGTGAACCTATGTTCTGTATCATCTATTTTTTCTATAATTTTAAAAGTAAAAAAGTGAATGGGTTTCATTTTTGTATGAAGTTATTTCAAGTTTTTTAAAGTAAAATTGTGAATGTGTTTCATTTTTATAAGGAGTTAAATAATAACGAATTTCAAGTTTTAAAAGTAAAAGGATGAATGAATAACTCTTAAAGAAATTTATTGGGGATCTGGTATTGAAGAAGAGATTGCTTATTTTTAAGGGAAAGGCTTAATGTATTTCATTAAGGGCCAGGAATTCAACTGGTCTGAGAGCAATGCTTTACAGTATTGAGTCGAAACCAGGACAAAAGGCTAAATTTAGGGGAGTTTTAATTTTTTTTTCAAACCGACTACACTTCATTCTCTTAGTTTGTAAAGAGAATAAGTGCTCTCACTGACGACCCCTCTAGTTATAAAAAAATAAACAGTCTAGGATTCATAAAAATTCTTTCCAATTTTCTAGCTAAACTATTTTTACTTCTTTCAGAAACGTACGTTAGGAAAAAAACGAAGTGACTCGTTTTGATTTTAGGAAATAATGATCTGTTCAGAAACACACCCTGTCTGTTTTCAACTGATTACCTTTTAAAATATTTTACTTGAACGAAAACGTGCTTCTTAAATTTCATAGTTGCCCATATTATTCAATGGGAAATTCACTGTATTTTCTATCATAAGAAATTCGAAATCTGTCATCTTAGTAAAATCATCAAAATCGTTTTTTGATCCCCATGCACTTTTATAAGAAATGGTGATAACCAAATCGGTGATCACCGTGATGACGAAGCTAAATTAGATCCTTTGTCTTGTATTACACCAGTATCTCTCGGACAGGAAAGAGACTCTTGTTTTCAAGCGAAACGGGTTTAAACCAGTTTCCTTATCTTTGAGATCTGGAACGTTACTACAGATCCTGCCACCAACTAATTCGTATTGGAGTCATGGTCTGCCTCGACAAAAAAATGCTCCAAACATTAGATTGAATTTGACCTTTAGAAAGAAGATAACCGAGTGTTCTTTACCCCATGACTCTGCTCTTTCCCTCTCAAGCAATAAACAAGTGACGAACTCCAACCTCTTCTCAGTTTTGACTTAGAATAAGAGCTGTTCCTTCAGTTTGTCTTTAGTCTTCAAACGAGTCATTTCATTTTTGTCTGTTGCTTTGAGCGCTACCGATTCCATTTCCACGATGAAGCAAAGTGCTGAAATTTCTGCTACTCTCGCTAAGAAGGTATGTGAGTCCGTTCCTTTAAAGCCCAAATTGTGTGGAGAAGTTATCCTCCCAAGAATTTCTATGAAAAATCTTGCACCTCATCATTTTCATTTAGGTGAAAATACGTTTGCAAGAGTATGCGATTTTAACAACACGGTCCGAGTTCATATTCGAAGTTACAGGAAAGATGGGGAATCTTTCTACCCTTCTAAGAATGGAATAACAATGTCAGCTTCAACGTTCCGAAAATTCATGGGAAAATCACACTGGATTCAAGGCATGAATTGTGACATCTTGATTAATCGTGAACTTATCGTTTCCTGCTGTCCTTCCCTCTTAGATGCTTATGGCAGTTACACGTTAGAAGTGCTTTCCCCCAGAATTCATGGTTTTCGTCGATTGAATCCTGTTCCGATAAAGCTGACTTGTCAACAATTTGGAACTCTTATTGATCAATGTGGAAAAATATGGGACAGCATTACTCAACTACTATTTGGACCTGTCTTTAGAAAGGCTGTTTTGCACCATCCAAGGACTTCTTCCCCTGTTGCTTCCATCTCAGATGAAGAGTTTTTCATCATGCTTGCTGACATGGTAAGGGATCGCCTTCAGGAACATGTCAATAACTTATATTATTGTATGGAGTGCCACCAACCACCAAATCGCATATTCGCAAACATCACGGCCCACAGCTGTGCATATGCCACCCCCGAATCCAAGTGGCAAAAGTATTTCGATGATGCTGTTGCATTGTTTAACCCCAAGATTCTAGCAGAATCTTTTGTTGCACTCACTGGAGACCATGTCCCGTCCAAAGCGTTCTTGGAAAGCATAATTGTAAAGAACTTGCTAGAGACTGTGAAGTCAATGTGCTGAGATATTAGCAGGCAAAAAAAATTCCTTATACCGACCATGGAGCAGCTGTATGAAGGGGACCCAGAAAAACAGTCCTTTTTTAGGACTACTTTATTTATTTTTATTCATTTATATTTTTTCTGTATGAATAAGTTTCATTTTTTGTAATGAGTTAAATAATAATGAATTTCAAGTTTTTAAAAGTAAAAGGGTGAATGAATAACTCTTAAAGAAATTTATTGGGGATCTGGTATTGAAGAAGAGATTGCTTATTTTTAAGGGAAAGGCTTAATGTATTTCATTAAGGGCCAGGAATTCAACTGGTCTGAGAGCAATGCTTTACAGTATTGAGTCGAAACCAGGACAAAAGGCTAAATTTAGGGGAGTTTGAATTTTTTTTCAAACTGACTACACTTCATTCTCTTAGTTTGAAAAGAGAATAAGTGCTCTCACTGAAGACCCCTCTAGCTATACGTAAATAAACAGTCTAGGATTCATAAAAATTCTTTCCAATTTTCTACCTAAACTATTGTTACTTCTTTCAGAAACGTACATTAGGAAAAAAAAAAAAAAAAAAAAAAAAAAAAACGAAATGATTCGTTTTGATTTTAGGAAATAATGAACTGTTCAGAAACACACCCTGTCTGTTTTCAACTGATTCGAAAAAAGACTTTTAAAATATTTTACTTGAACGAAAACGTGCTTCTTAAATTTCGCAGTTTCCCATGTTATTCAATGGGAAATTCACTGTATTTTCTATCATAAGAAATCCGAAATCTGTCATCTTAGTAAAATCATCAAAATCGTTTTTGACCCTATGCACTTTTATAAGACTCCAAAGGGTACCTTAGAAAAAACGAAGTGATTCGTTTTTGACACTAGGAAGGAATGTACTTTTCTGAAATGAACTTTGTAAAATTCTTTCAATTTACTCGATCCAAAACAGTCTTTTATGCATGCTAGTTTTCCCATGTTATTCTATGAGATTTTTACAATTACCAGAAAACGAAAATTTCCAAAATCATCCTCTTAGGAAATCAACAAAACCATTTTTCGTCTTACTTAGAATTTTTCAATAAATAATTCTATTCAGTTGTAAAAATATAGAAGAAATAGCTTATTGAAAATAAAAAAAATAAAAAAAACGTAGATGTAAGGTGTTGAGAAGAAAGTCGATATTCTTTATTCTTTAATTTTGGTATCATATTCCCGTATTCCTCTCATAAGAGGGGAAAAAATATTAAAGTGCGTCTCTTATTTTTTGAGTTCGTTTGATTCGGAGGCAAAATATATATATATATGAAAGAAATGTTTTCTCGACGAATGATTCAAACTCATTTCTGTTCGAAGTATAAGAAAATGAAAACTGACATCATAGCAATGAATGCGTAAACACTTTCATTGAAACGATAGTAAATCATCTCGATTATGGCTTCTTTCATGACAATGAACATTTTCGTAATGAAAGACTTGAAAGTACTTCGAAAGCCTAAAAGAGTTCTACTCTCTTAATAAATTAAAATTGAATAAGTAAAGAACTGGAGGGACATGGAATCTGACAATAGTAAAGTGAGAACGAAGATTTTAAAGCAGTTCATGAAAAAAAAGGTCATGGTTCATTCAGTAAAGAAATGTCATAGAGTAGAGAGAGTAGGAAAAATCTATCCGTCTTTAGGTTGAGCTTTCACTTATAGGACTTCTTTTTCATATTGAAATATAAAGATGCATTTCCTTTAACTGGAAATGAACTTATATATACATATATTTCCCCAGCTTGGAAGAATATACCTTTACATTAAATATATCTCTTTTTTGGATAGTAAATGTATACAACTCTGAATATCAAATAAATAAAAAAATAATGTTTATGGGAAGAACGGAATTAGTCGCTTTGCCTCTAGAATGAATGTTTTTTCGGACGAGACAGAAAATTATTCAGCCCAAAGAATACAAATTTCATCGAAAGAAAAAGGTTTTAGATTGTATGTCTTGACATTGAATGCTTTCCTGTCGAGGCAGTCCACGAAAAGTATGGCTAACTACGAAAGAATAAAAAAAATGTATATTTGACATACATGCAAGCTTTGAGGAATATTTTTAATCAAGTTGGAAAATATGCTATATAAGGAAACCAAAATCTGGCGATTTGTTGCATCTAAAATAATCGTTTGCTGAAATGAAATGAAGAAAAAAAAGATAGTATGAATAAAAGGACTCATAAGTTTGTCCAAGAAAAAAAAGAATCCTGACCTATTGAGAAGTTTAATGAAATTTCAAAGATAGAGGAAGAAAAATATCGGAAATTGGGAAGCTATAAGGAAATAAAGACCGAAAATATTGTTTGAGCAGAATTTTAACTGGGAAAGACCTGTAGAGTTCTTGAACATACGAAAAAATTACGAGAAAATATTATTGCAGGGGTGAAAGACTCAGAATTAACATGAAGTCTATGTCCAGTAATTACTGCGAACAAGAACGAAATAATTTCTAAAGAAGCATTTCCTCGTCTCATGGTCTGAAATAAAATTGAATGGAGGAAAAAGAAAAGTTCCCCAGAAAATTCATTACATCTACACGAAAAAACTCCCTCAAAACATACAAAAAATATATAAAAACACATGAAGAAATAACGTAAAAGTAATTTAAAAATATATATATAGGGAATACGTAGTACACGAAAACCATTTGACCCCTGACTATTTTTGGAAACCAAATCATCGTGAGTTAGAACCTCGCTAAGACCTTAGGAGCATTTTTATTCCCTTGGAAAGAAAATTCCCCAGCATCGTTACGTAAAAATTTCCTCCGGGGGAAAAATAGTATTGAAGAGGGGGAGAAATCTTGCTTGCAAAACACAGGAATACATGCAGAAATTCCCAACGGACCCCACTCAGTCGTTGCCATCCCTCAAAATCAAAGATCCATCGAAATAATAAAGTTCCAAGAAGCATCATCATATCTAACACCTACGCAGTGCCCTTTCCCCACTCGGTCGTTGCCATCCCCCAAAATCAAAGATCCATCGAAAGTTCCAAGAAGCATCGCTAGGGGTAGTACATCGAGTTGGCATCCCCCTATATCCAACACCTTTCCCACTCTGCCGTTGCCATCCCTCAAAATCAAAGATCAATCGAAAGTTCCAAGAAGCGCCGCTAAAGGGCAGCACATCGAGTTGACATCCCTATATCCAACCCCTTTCCCACTCGGCCGTTGCCATCCCTCAAAATCAAAGATCAATCGAAAGTTCCAAGAAGCACCGCTAGAGCAGCACATCGAGTTGACATCCCCCTATATCCAACCCCTTTCCCACTCGGGCGTTGCCATCCCTCAAAATCAAAGATCAATCGAAAGTTCCAAGAAGCACCGCTAGGGGGCAACACATCGAGTTGCCATCCCCCTATATCCAACCCCTTTCCCACTCGGGCGTTGCCATCCCTCAAAATCAAAGATCAATCGAAAGTTCCAAGAAGCACCGCTAGGGGGCAACACATCGAGTTGCCATCCCCCTATATCCAACCCCTTTCCCACTCGGGCGTTGCCATCCCTCAAAATCAAACATTTATGAACAAAAATAAGATATCATAATAACATTTCTTGAGATGAGGACATGACCGTATTATTCGAGAAAAAAAAAGAGAAATAATACTTACCCTACATAATTTTCATTAGGGAAGACACATGAGGAATTCATGAAAATTAATTGAAAAAAATACATCAACAAATTACGAGGGAAAAAACGTTTTACATAACAATAACCTAAGGGGATGGGGTCGAGAGAGGGGAAAATAAATAATGAATAAACCTTCATTAAATAAAAAAAAAAAGGGAATAAACCTTCATTGATTTCCCCCAAAATTCGACAAAGTCCAATAAATACTACTATCTTCGGAGATAAGCACACACTTCGGTCGAGGGGGAAAAATTGCAGCGGGGAATAGGAGGCTGCTACTGACCACGCCCCCTCCGTTTGCTCGACTGCAGCTTGCTCCAGCTGGCTCCACCTGCTCCAGAAGGAGCCTAATGTTAAGTCTATGGGCTCCCGTTTAAGCCAGAATCGGTCCTTTTCTACTACTAACGGCAGTCAGTTCTTCTAGCTCTATACCCAGCCTATTGCTTTTTGAGAATTTTTTAACGAACTTCTTTAAAGTGACAAACACGACGGTGAGTTAACTTTTTAATTTATTTGTGCAAAATTAATTTTCACAGTTGAAGCGCTTTCCAGAAAACTGCGAAACGTGGTGATGGTTTCCAGGAAAGTTTTATTAAAAAAGTTATACCATATACGAGGGGAATGCTGAAAAGTTCCCTGCCTCACCAAGTAAGAAATTGGCTAGAGCCATGAAACTTACAGACTATTCCACATATTCACCCCGATATTCAACACACTTGGCACAGCGTTTCTGGAGTTTCTTTAACCCTTCCAAAAAATTGTGAAGTCTGATCACTCAAATACTGCTCTGCTGATGATATCACCTCCGAATCATTCGAAAAATGCATCCCTTTCAAACATTTTTTCAAGGTTTGGGAACAGGAAATATTCCGATGGAGCAAGGTCTGGTGAGTAGGCTGGATGGTCTATGCATTTAAACTCCAGATCCCTCAAAACATCCACTGTCTTGCCAGCCTTGGGAGCCGGAGCATTGCTCTGCAAAAGTAGTTTTCCTCGCATTTTTCCCTTCAGCGCCTCCTTTAATCGGCACAGCAAGTTGGAATAATATTCAGCATTTGTTTGGCCCTTCGGGACATAGTCAGTAAAACGCCTTCCGAATCCCCCAAAACCGTTGCCATGACCTTTCCTGCAGACCTTTGTGTCTTGAATTTCTTTGGCCATGGAGAACAAGAGTATCGCTACTGCAAGGACTGTTGTTTCGTCTCTGGATTGTAGTGATGTAACCACGTTTCATCAACAGTGACAAGTCGCTGCAACAAATTATCACCAGATCACTGAAAATGCTGCAAAACCGATTGGGAAGTGTCCACTCGTTTTCATTTCTCATCGACGTTCAAACATTTGGGCTCCCACTTCGCTGACGTCTTCTGCATATCCAAGTGCTCATGCATTATGAACCTAACACTTTCGTTCCCTTGGATATCTCCAGAGTGTCAGCTATTGTTTCAGCAGAGATTCGCCGATATGACAAAATCAAGTCATGAACACGATCAACAATTTCGGGTGTTGTCACTGTTGGAGGCCTCCCAGATCTTGCTGCATCTTCGGTCTCAAAGTCTACATGAAGGTTGGCAGACCATTTCTTCACAGTGTAATATGAAAGGCACTTGTCACTTTATGTTTGCGTCATACACTCATAGATTTCCTTTGCAGTTTTCTTCTGCAGGAACAGAAATTTCATGACAGCCCGGAGTTCCACATTCGAAAATTCAACACTTTGCATTGACATGATTCAGTTCAGGATGTCAAATTGGCACTTTACAATACAAAAGAACACTCTCGAGCTGCAGTGACAAATTATTGCTACAATTACAGGAAGTGAGTTAGGCCGAGAACTTTTCAGCAGCCTCTCGTATGAACCATAAATTTTTAAGATGCTTGATACGATGACCCTGCCCCAATGAGGGGACCATGAAATTCCAGGGGAGGGGTCTGGAGCCAGGTGTTCCCTACCTTCCGCCGCCCATGGTCATGCTAATAACAGATTCTACATAATTAGCGATTACTTAAGAGAATGTAGTACGTTAATTAACTAAAAACCACAAACTTCTATTTTGTTTAAATTATCCAACATTAATTTCTGTGCAGTAACACTTATAATATGACGTTCAGTGAAAGCACGTGCGCTCCTTATTAACTGAAATAATACAGAGTCACCTTCCATCCTTTTGAAACATGGTACTCTTCCCTTGATTTTTTTTTTTTTTTTTAGATATCTTGTCCGTGTATGATCTGAAATTAGCTGATTTCTCACTCTCGCGCTATCAAACCATTCCTCAGCTATTTTGAAAAATGTATAATGTAATCAGCACTAAACTCGGAAAGTTAGTTAAATTAAAAAAGTAAAAAAAATAATTAAAGCGTAAAAATGAATATTCGAATTGCGCAAAATTAAATTAATATACAAACTCAACTTAACGTGATATTAAGATTTTAATTCGAATTTCGTAGATCGGATAAATAGAACTCGAGCCACTGATAATCCAGTGTTTTTAAATTAGCATGCGATCACCTAGACATCTCAATCTGATCACATGCAAACTCAACTTGCTGTGCTATTAAAAATTCAATTCGAATTTTGTAGATCGGAGAAATAGATCGCGAGTCATTAATAATCCAATATTTTTAAATTAGTACGCGATCACCTTGACATCGAAAAGTGATCGTGTGCTATTATATATAGCAGGCAATCATTTTGACATCGTGAGAGCACATACGAATTGTTCGATGAGTGATGGCGCAGCAATGCAGATGTTGCTGTGACGTCAAGCGTTCCAGAGAGACAGATGGATCTGTGGGTTTATATACACAGTCAAGTCACATTGTTGTGACCACCTCATACTTTTGACGTCAACAGCGCGTTGCCAATGAAAGAAGGCACGGGTCGTGAGCTTGCTTGGAGGGTATATAAGGTGTGCTACAGGCAATCTGAAAACATATCACTCAAATTTTGAAGATGACAATCCGATTTTTGGCGTAAATGTGACAAGGATGGTAAGTCAGATAATATCTGAAAACTTGGAAATTTTCATCGTCCTGGAGCGGGACTCGAACCCGCGTCTCCCAGAAAACGCCTAGGTATGCTAACCACTACACCACCCAGAACGACCAAGTTTCAAGTTTCCGATCAATTTGAATTTAACCATCACAGGATTCGCTAGTCGAAGCAACCGGCATTCATGTTTAGCGAATCTGGAGGTTAATAATCCTATCCCGTGATTGCCCAGAGAAGCAGATAAATCATGAAAGAAATACGGGATTACGCCATATAATACAAATTTTGAAAATGACAATCCGATTTTTGGCGTAAATGTGACAAGGATGGTAAGTCAGTTAATATCTGAAAACTTGAAAATTTTCATCGTCCTGGAGCGGAACTCGAACCCGCGTCTCCCAGAAAACGCCTAGGTATGCTAACCACTGCGTCACCCAGAACGACCAAGTTTCAAGTTTCCGATCAATTTGAATTTAACCATCACAGGATTCGCTAGTCGAAGCAACCGGCATTCATGTTTAGCGAATCTGGAGGTTAATAATCCTATCCCGTGCTGTTATGAATAAAAGGAGCGATTTATCACATTTGCAAAAAGGGATTAGTATCGGATTTCTGGCCAACCGTGGCAGTATTTCTGAAACAGCGCAGTCTGTGAACTGTTTGCGTGCTGCTGTGGTTAAAGTGTATCGTGGTTGTAGAAATGACACCATTGCGAATTAGCAATCTGGAAACTGCGGAGCACCACGTGTCATTGATGTGAGAGGTGAATGTCGGCTTCGAAGGTGCCTGAGGGCCGATCGACACGCCGCAGTGGAGCAACGCATTTGCCGAATGAACCAGGGGGCTACCGGAAGTGTGTCTAAAACGACAGTTCAGCGAACCCTGCTTCGTATGAGGCTTCGATGCAGACGGATGGTCACTGCATCTATGCTAACGAAGGCGCATCGGCAGAAGAGGCTTGCATTTGCAAGGCAGCATCGGAATTGGACCTCCGCTGATGGGCAAAGCATTGCCTTCTCCGATGAGTCACGTTTTCTGCTTCATCGAACGGATGGACGTTGGCGTATAAGGCGAGAAATATCGGAGAACAAACATTCTTCAACCATTGCTAGAAGAACACAAGCTGGTGGGGGGCAGCGTTATGGTCTGGGGAATGTTTCCGTGGCATTCTGTACGTCCACTCATACGTAAGGCACAATGGACCGAATTCGTTATGAAACCATCTTTGCAGACCACGTACACCCATACATACTGAGTGTCTTCCTTGAGGCGGATGGGATCTTCCAGCAGGACAATGCAACGTGCCACACAGCTGGAAATGTCAGAGAGTGTTTGGAAGAGCATGATGAAGACTGGCCCCCTAATTACCCAGACGTAAACCTGATTGAGCATGTGTGAGATCACTTTGATCGTGTTGTTCGCTCTATGGATCCTGCACCCCGCACCCTCCAGCAGCTGTCAGATTCACTGCAGTCTGCATGGCTCCATATACCTGTGAACATCTTCCAGCACCTTATTGAGTCACTCCCAGCCCGTCTAACTGCTGCCCGCGCCGCACACGGAGGCTACTCTGGATATTACACTGCTGGACAATTGCTAAGTACGGATCATAAACGGCTATATAGCGCATAAAAAAGTAAGTGTGGTTGGATGCCAAGTGAAATAAAATAATGTCAGAATGCCAGGACATTACAAGAAAGACAATTTATTGTGCTCTGAAATCCAGAAGGCTTTGGAACGTGTTCAAGGGACAAACAGGCCATTTTGTGCAGAATACGTAAACGTGAAAAAAATGCAATTACCGTCCGCAGGCGTTCCGCGTAAGATGTCAATACGGGATATGGCCACCATGGAGGGCGATGCAAGATTCCACTCGTCGTGTCATGCTTTGCACAACATTATCAAGCAGCTGTTGGGGTAATTTATCCCATTCCTCTGTCAGTGCACGGATGAGGGTGTCCTTGTTTATTGGAGGGCATTGGCGACCAGCAAGACTCCTCCCCAAAGCATCCCACACATTTTCAATGGGATTCAGATCTGGAGCACGTGCTTGCCATACGAGGCGTTGAATATCCTCGCTCTCAAGACACTCCTGGACAGCGACTGTTCGATGACATGTTGCGTTGTCGTCCATGAAAATGAATCTATCACCGACAGCACCACGGAACATGCGAACATGAGGTAGCAGACCATCATTAATGTATCGTTGGCCAGTCATAGTCCCAGTTGGAAGCACATAGAGGGACGTACGGCCATTGCTCATGATGCCAGCCCATACCATGACACTACATGTCGGATATCGGTCCCTTTCCTGTATGTTTGCTGGACAATATACAGTACCACTATCACGCCAGATCAGTTGTCGTCGACAATCAGACGATAGACTGCATCTACTCTCATTTGAGAAGAGGACAGCAGACCAGTCGTTATCAGTCCAATTGCGATGTTGATGGCACCATTGCAAACGGGCGGTACGGTGACGTCTGGACAATGGGATGAACACAACAGGACGGCGGGCGTATAGTCCTCTTTCATGCAAACGTCTGGCGACAGTTTTTCGTTAGATCCGCTTGCCAGTAGCAGCCATAAACTGATTTGCTACCTCACTAGCTGTGCTGCGCCGGTGTCTTTTTGTTGATAGCACTATGTACCGATCTTCTGCAGGTGTCGTACTGCGAACACGACCTCCCCCGTAACGCTTGCTACACTCTCCATTTGTTTGAAATGATTTCCAAAGCCTTGAAACAACACTGCGGCTGATGTCGAACTCCCTGGCAACATCTGTTATTTTTCGCTCTTCTTCAATCTTGCCAATAACACGGCCACGCGTAAAATCATCTAGGTGATGTCGGGACAACATATTGAAAATTGCAAGTTCGTCAATTGATTCTTCACCTTTCAACTTTGCGTTTGAACAACAACGGTCAATACGCGTCAAATCCTTTATATCTCTTATCAGCGCTATGACGTCACGAACAAGTTCGGCATTCCAAAATTTGCATACGCACAACACATCTTCCTGTATCCCGCACGTATGCTAATTTCCACATTTTCCTGCCTTCCATTTTATGGTTGCTATCGTAGCTATTGTCATCCGCCCTTAGCAATTGTCCGGCAGTGTATATGGTGGTCACAATAATGCGACTCAACCGTGTATATTATAAATTTAGTTTAATGGTTGCATTTACTTAAATCTGCTTAAATCGTGATATTATTTACTTTTACATGGGGTTTATTTCCAGTTTGGCCGCGCCGGTGGCGCAGTGGTCTAAGTCGCTGGCCTCTGATCATTCGTCCGCAAGGGGTCAGGGTTCGAATCCCGGTCTGGCATGGATGTTGTGTTTGTCTTACGGCACTGGCGCTCTCCCTTCCCTGGAACCAGTGACCCTAAATTAGGGACGGGCGACTGCTTATAGCCCATTGAGTTGCTCACGGTGGTCGTTAAACCTCCAATAAAAAAAAAAAAAATTCCAGTTTGTGTCGATTTAGTAGGGTACTGATTCGAGGCCCTGCTTTCAATAAAGAGCAAATCCTGGATGAAGGATTTTCTTTTATCGTTCATCACCTTGGAAACATCAGAAAAAGGTGCAAACGGCGCATGTTGTGGTTTAAGGTCCCTTATAAATTTCTCTATAATATACTTATGTTTTATGGATATGTTCGGACATGTCTTTTTTTTTTTAAAGTCTGTTTAACTCTCAGAAAAATGAAATATTAAATAGTTTCTCTTTAATGCATGTTAGTTAACAGCATAGGCACACAATTCTCAGTATATATTTAATTATTATATTCAAAGGTTACACATACCTTTAACTAAAACATCGATTAGGAATAAAAGCTTTCACTTGCTTACTTTTGGTTACAGGCACTAACTAATCTTACACAGACATGAACCTTCTGACGTCAGGGGCAAGGTCAGCGATTCAACTTTGAGGCTCTGCCATGCAGTCATGTTTTAGATTACCTTTGTTTAAAGGTTGAATCAAGAAAGGGAAATGCGTATACAATATTAGTGAATTAGTTTTATTTGCTTATTTTTCAAGGGTGACCATAACTGACTTTTGTCCCACTAGATTCGCGTATAGGAAAACCATGAGCCGCGCCGGTGGCGCAGTGGTCTAAGGCGCTGGCCTCTGATCATTCGTCCGTAAGGGGTCCGGGTTCGAATCCCGGTCAGGCATGGATGTTGTGTTTGTCTTACGGCACTGGCTCTCTCCCTTCCCTGGAACCAGTGACCCTAAATTAGGGACGGGCGACTGCTTATAGCCCATTGAGTTGCTCACGGTGGTCGTTAAACCTCCAATCCAAAAAAAAAAAAAAAACCAAAAAAAAAACCATGTTTCGTCTGAAATTGGAATTCTCTCTTCCTACAGAAAAGTCACTTGAAGCATGGCTTTCGGCGGACCCAAAACTTACAATTTCGTGCTCCCGCTTCTACCGGTAGGGGGGGCATGTTACGTAGTAAAGAGGTGGAGCATATATCAAGACAGCAAAGTTGCAGTGATAAATTCCGTCGGTGTAGCTTAGTTGGGGAGGCATCCTGTTTCGCAGAAAAATGATGCTGGTTCGATCACCGTCACCGGCAAACTTGTGTTTTCACAGCTGACAGGCTGTTTCAAGGGAAGATTCTAAAATTCACAGTATTGTCTCTCTCAGGAATTTCTTTTCGTATTTCTTTTTTCGATTTTTATTCTGAAATGTAGCCATAACAGGAAGAGCTAAGAATAGAAATAAAACCAATATACTCGTAATATGCTACGTTTGTCCCTAACGTTCTGCCGTCATTCAGTACTTGCAGCGCCATCTGCTTTTACACGGTGGCCCGAAATCAGAACTAACCTCACCGTTATCGCCACGATACGTAAAATCAAGGAGAAATACCAGAAAATAAAATAAAGTTAGTAAAAAAGAGAGACTTCATCTGTGGCAACACGCACGCGCACGAACAACTATCTGCGACGTTTGTTCTGTTACGTAGGTGTTATGTCGTGTTTTATTTCATTTTCTTCGTGTTGCAGAGTAATTTCATAAAAAGGAATGAAATTGTGGAGTAGAATCCACAGCAGATAAAAGTTTTTGTCTAACATAACGAACAGAAAGGAAATCTCTTGAACAATCAAATGACAATAACACAAAACATTGTATCATAAAGTCTTTCATGAGCTTTAATTAACAGCATTTTTATTACCTAAATTTTTACATTACATGATGTTTAAAGTACTGTAACCGTCACATTACGGGTTGAAATCTATTAACCTACACTATACTGATAAAAGTCACCGGACACCTAAAAGAGAAACACAACATACCATTTATTGACATATATTAGTACGGTGTCAGTCCACCTTTGGCCTTAATGCATGCACTGACCCTTCGAGACATGCTTTCGACAAGGTTTTGGAACACAGCGATAGGTATGTGCTTCCATTCAGTACATAATGCTGCCCCTAACTGTTGCTTAGTTGTAGGATTTGGTTCCAAGCCTCTTATGCGGCGCTCTAATTCATCCCATAGGTGCTCTATAAGGTTGAGATCAGGGCTCTGTGCTGGCCGGGCCACACACGATACGAAATTAGCGTCAAACCACGCCGTAACAGTATTTGCTTTATGGCTCGGTGCATTGTCCTGCTGGTACCAACAAGGCTCGGTTCCATAGTATTGCAACAGAATTGGTAGCGCATAATTGTCCAGAATATCTAGGTAGACTTGCTGATTAACAGGTTTGTGCACGATAAACAATGTGCCGAGACCATACCACGAAACACACCACCACACGAGTACACTGCCAGCTCCACACGTGACCGTAGAAACAGTATACTGTGTTAAATGGCATTTCCCCGGCTGCCGCCATGCCCACACACCGCTATCAGACTGACGGATCGTGTATCTGGATTCAGCAGTCCGTAGAACCTGTTTCCATTGACCTACGGTCCACGATACATGTTCTTTACACCATGCTAAATAACGAGTAGCATTCCGAGTGAAGATGAAAGGCTTATGAGCAGCTGCACGACAACGGTAACACATGGAACGAAGTGCTCTGTGAATGATACGTGTACATACCGAGGTTCCAGCATTTTTACTCCCCTGTACACTGAGGTCTTGTGCAGTACTCCGTTGATTAGCTGTAACGACTTTCCTGAGGCTTCGACGTCCTCTATCACTGATTTTCTTTGGTCTGTCGGTACGTTTTGCTGCTTCAGGCACGCCATGTGTCTTCCACTTATTCAGTACATCCAAAACAGTTGACTTGGGTGTGTTCAAACGCCTCTCTGTTTCTTTTATGGACAACCCACTAATATAACACCCAATAATGTTTCCTTTCTCAAAGTCAGTTCTCTCCCGCCGCGACATTTTCACTCAACCTCACAGTGCGATATGATCACGTTCATCAGCAGGCTTGCTTTTATACCGTTTGCAGCTGTACCTCGCATCTTGACAGCGCAGTGGATCAGCTCATTTGCTTTTGAAAGAATGTTTGGTGACTTTTGGCAATATAGTGTATATAATTAGCTTCTGTCATGGGAATATTGAATGGGAATGTTGCGAAAAGTTTGGTGTTGGTGACCTATTTTACAGACTGTCTATTAATAATTCAACCTCTTATTATAGTTATGTATATGTATTTTACGATTCGTGTTATAAAAATGTCTGTCACAGCTTTTTCACTCGTGCATGGCACGTGCTATGAGCTAGTATGAAATAACATAATCCCCCCCCCACACACACCAAATAAAAACAACTGAATAAAGTATAACTGCAAATTGTAAAAGTTAGTAATTTAATGGTCACAGCATTTTTTTTGTAAAATGCCAACCGTTTGGTTGATGCTATTCGATGTGGAGATTGGTTTTCTTAATTAGTTTGGAGGTGGAGCTGTTATTCCAGATCACTGCTCCTGTGGAAATGGAAAGTTCTTTGGTAAATCAGATCAGATGCCAAAGAACCTGTTTTTTCTTTCTTTTTAAATAGAAAATGCCATTTTTTTTATTCCTTTACTTTCTTGAGGGAGAGAGAGGTGGGGAATACAAATGCGCTTTTTTTCCATGGTAGGGTGATATATTTTCAGACCGGTTTCGTCGAAGGAGCCTTGCAGCAACAGCACTTTTTTTCCTTGTTGAAGTCGTGTTCTAACTTCAAAGTTCCCCTGACTTCGGAAAACAAAAAAACTCAATCCGAGAGATTTGTAAGGAACTGAAACCGATAATCACTGTGTAGAGTTGTTCGTCTGTAAAAAGCATGTTAATTTCTAATGAGTGTTTTTGATATCTAGTTCATTTTGGAGGCGGAGGAATTTTCTGAAAGAATTTTCGGAGGTAAATGTCTGAAATTTCGTGAAGTTTTTACGTGTGCCCTAGAAACATTTAAATCGTATTGTACTGCAGGAGTAGTTGAGGTGCAGTTGTTATTTTGCACGTTTATTGTACTCCACATCTAGTTGAGGGGCAGTTGTTATCTTGCACGTCATTAAACCAAACCAACCTTCTATTTTTTCGCGCATGCGCGTGTCATTAAGTTGTCCTCCTGTTCACATCTCTGCCAAATGAAGGGTGAAGCAAATCCACCGGTTGGAGAAAAGAAACTTTCTGCTATTAGTACCTAATGAAGGTTTCTTTTTTTTTTTTTTTCTGAGGAATCGGGAAATGTCGAAAAGAGAGAATGCATACAGGTCTATTTGCGGTGCTCCGAGAAATGGTTCCGTTTTCAGCTGCGAGGGGGAAACGGCGAATCGAAAGAGCCGGAGAACGATAAACACAAATACTTTCCGAGGACGAGTGAGTATTTTCTGCACGCTTCAAGTAAACGTACTAACGATCTATACACATTCATTGGACGGGTGTTTTCAAGATATCCGGAAATAAGCAGTGTCCTTAAAACATGAAAAGAATTATTATTTTTTGTGAATAATTCTTAATAATCATATTCCTTCTTTCTGGTTTCATTTAATATCCATCTATACACATCAGTATTATGAATCATTCCGAATGCACTGCTGGATGAAGGTCTTCTCAAGTCTCTTCTACAACTCCAGTTCTTGAACAATTTTCTTCCATATCACCCCGAAATGCTTTGGAATTTCATCCACACATCTTCTACGTCGTCTCCTTCTGGATCTTTCGCTGTCCTTTGGTATCTAGTCCATTACTTCAGTTGTCCAATTCTGGTCAGTTCTTCGCACAATATGTCCAGCTTATAAACCCTTGAGGGTATTTACGAAGGTTGTACCGAAATTAATGCAAAAGTGGGCATAATTGTTTTATTAACTGACAGAAGTCGTTCAAATTTTCCATGTTGGTAGAGTAACTCTTTCTCTGTATACAAAGGTACTACTCAACATAGTCTCCATCACAAGCAATGCATTTGCGCCATCAATGAACCCAAGTCTCGAATCGCATTTGAAAAAATTCAGGTGTGGACTGTTGCACCCACTTCCCCACAGCCACTTTTACCTCGTCTGTGTCATCAAATCCTTGTCCCCGGAGACTGTCCTTCATTGGACCGAACAGGTGGAAGTCAGAGGGCGCCAGATATGGGTTGTACGGTGGATGGGGGATCACCGACCAGCTAAATTTGCGGATCGCCTGATTTGTTGCCGAAGATGTGTGTGGTCTCGCATTCTCATGGTGAATGTGGATCCTTTTCAGATTCTTTTTAGGGCTCTTCTTACTTATGGCTTCTCTAAGCTTCTTGAGTGTCTAAATGTACCGCTCGCTGGTCACGGTTTGGCTACGTTCCAGAAAATCAAGGGAATGTCATCACTGCTGTTCCAAAAAACAGTCACCATGACTTTCTGTGCGGATCGCTGCCTCTTGAACTTCTTAGGCCTTAGTGAAGAGGTGTGACGCCATTCCATGGATTAATTCTTCGTTTCCGAATCGTAAAGATAGGCTCACGTTTCATCTCCTGTTTCCATATCGAAAAGAAAAAGTGTCTTCATTGGCTTTAAACGCTTCCATCAGATCAGAGCACACTTCCACCCTTCCCTTCTTCAAATCGGGTGTCAGCTGCAGAGGTACCCACTTAGAACATACTTACCGATACCTAAGTCTTCCACCATCTCCTGTATGGCACTGTGACCACAGTCCAATTGTGCAGCAAGCTCACTGATTGTGACTCGTCTCTCCGCGCGAATCAATTCATTCACTCGCTGACGTTTCGTGTCACTGGTCGCAGATGATGGTCTTTCACTGCGCGGTTTGTCTTCAATGCTGGTTTCCCTTTCTTTAAACTTCTTCATCCACCTGTGCACATTGATCTTGTCAATGGTGTCATCTCCGTAAACATTCTGTGTCCTTCTGTGAATGTCAGACAGCACGCTCCTTTCCTACATCAAGAAATTAATGACGGCACATTGCTTCTGCTTGGAATCCATTATTTACCTGCAATGAAGAAGAAGGATTACCATAGAGGAAGAATTACTCTACGAACATGTGCAATTTGAACGACCTCTCTTAGTTAATAAAAAAGGTATGCATACTTTTGCATTGCTTTCGGTACAACCCTCGTATTTAACTGCAATGAAGAAGAAGGGTTACCAAAGAGGAAGAGCTACTCTATCAACATGCGCAATTAGAACGACCTCTTTTCAAATCGGACTCCTAGAAGCAGAGATATTGACAAAAATAAGATATACATCTACGCCCCTGGCGTAGAAGCCATGCATTATTTCAAGAAGAAAATGTTCCTAAAAGGTTTGTCGACATAAGTAGTATAGGTGAACAGGCCACTTTTTTTTCAATCGGGATTTTAGAAGCTCTTATTTTGTTGAAAATACATCAGAAGCGGAAATTGAGACTTACGCCACCTGGTGGCCAAACCATTTTTTTTAAATTAGAAATTAAATTATCTGCAAAGGATTTCTCATCAGGAGCTGTATCCGGTAGAGAAAGAATTTTTCAAATCGGAGATTAGAAGCACAGATATAGGGGGAAAGCAATTTACCATCACGCCCCTTAGCGGAAAGTCTATGAATTAATTGAAAAATTTTGAAATTATATGAAGCACATGTCCCACTGCAAACACTATCCAACAAAGAAGAAATTTTTCAAATCGGACTCCTAGAAGTAGAGATATTGCCAAAAATAAGATATATGTCTACGCCCCTGGCATAAAAACCATGTATTATTTTAAAAAGAAAACGTTTCTAAAAAGTTTGTCGACATGAGTACTATCTGTCTACAAACGACGATTTTTTTCAATCAAGAATTTAGAAGCTCATATTTTGCTGCAAACACATCAGAAGCGGAAATTAAGATTTACTCCCCCTGGTGGCCGAACCATTTTTTTTACAAAAATTAGAATTATGTGCAAACAATTTCCCAACAGGAGCTGTATCCGGTGCAGAAATAATTTTTCAAATCGGAGATTTAGAAGCAGAGATATAGGGGGAAACACAATTTACCTATACGCCCCCTAGCGGAAAGTGTATAAATTACTTGAAAATTTTGAAATTATATGAAAAACATGTCACATAGGAAACACTATCCAACAAAGAAGGAATTTTCAAATCGGACTCCTAGTAGTAGATATATTACTAAAAATACGATATACATCTACGCCCCCTGGCGGAGAAACTGTGGAATATTTTAAGAAGAAAATATTCCGAAATGTTTATCAATGTGAGTGCTATCAGTCCATGAAAGAATTTTTTCAATCAATATTTTAGAAGCTCAGATTTTATGGCAAATACATCAGAAGAAAAACATTACACTTTTACGCCCCCTGGTGGCTATAGTATTCTTTACCAACAATTTGAAATTATATGCAAAAGATTTTCCGTCAGGAGATGCATCCGCAGAAGAAAACATTTTTCAAATCGGAGTTTTAGAAGAAAAGTTATCGGGAAAAATGTAATTTACTTTTACTTCCCCTAGCGGAAAATCTGTGCGTAATTTGAAAAAGTAACTATATCCAAAATACTCTTCGACATAAATGGAATCGAAAGATAAAAGAATTTTTTCAATCGGATGTTTAGAAACAAATATGTGGCATAAAACATATTTTTGAATTTGACATCATCTGCATTTACGCCCTCTAGCGGCGAAATTGTACATCGTAAAAAAACAAAAACGAAATTTAAGATCATCATTCGCATATTTCAAGCTTCCCAATGCAAAAAGAATTTTTCAAATCTGACTAATAGTTGCAGAGATATCGTGGGTACAGACGGACGGACGGACGGACAAACCGGTAACATAAGCACGATCCTTTTTTTACAAAAGACATGCTAAAAAAGTTATGCCTACTTTTGCAACACTTTCGGTACAACCCTCGTATTTACCTGCAATGAAGGAGCAGGGTTACTATAGAGGAAGAGTTACTCTACCAACATGTGCAATTGGAACAACCTCTGTCAGTTGATAAAAAGTTATGCCCACTTTTGCATTACTTTCGGTACAACCCTCGTATTTTGATCTTGATGCCATCCACTCATTTGTCATTTTCCTGATCCATGAGCTTCTTTTCCTATCTTTCTTCGTCACCTTAAGTGTGCACCTTTCGATGCTTCTTCGAGATGTCCGCAGCCCCTGTATGTCTTTCGAAATAAAGGTCCATGTTTTTGATCGATAATTAAGAACAGAAAAGGTGCATTTATTAAACACCTTTCTTTTAAGGAATAAGGTTAAATTGCTCTCAAAAATTTCGCTGTTCCTTTGCAGCCAATTTTTATACGTCAATTAATTTCTTTTATGATGTGGACTTCGTTGGATGTGTGTTGTTTAATGTGTGTTGGTAACTTTCAAATTCGCCCCATCAACCTCTAATCGGGGAGGATATAGGCGACCAAACGGGGTCGGGAAGTTTAGTCTTCCGTTGCACTACAAAAACACACATATCCACAGGAACACTTGACAAATTCCCCTTCGGAATTTGTTTGTTTGATCTTGGATGAAGGACAACTGTTGGAATATGCATTATGAAACGAATTCATTAATAAACAAATTTTAACGACAGTTTATCGGTGAAAAAATTAAAATCCACTCATGATTGAAAGTAGCGTTAAAGCCACGCTACATTCTACCATACGAAGGTTTTTAAAATTCCAGGTAGTTGCACTCATCGTTAAAAAAATAGTTGCACCCAGAAGGTAGCAACTGACAGGAATGAAACTTGTTAGGTAGGTTTCATGTCGATCGTGAGACATGAAAATGATTCAAGTATCACGCTCGGCCGCGCATGCGACGCAAGCAAGGAGGGGTCGTAGCGCTGTGTCTGGCCGGCTATATAAGATCGTCCCGTTGCGCGTGCTTGCCATTATGACTCGTGCTGTTGTGTTGATTGCATCCTTTGCGAGTGAAGTATACCTCGCAGAAAAGTTCAGAAGCAATTCGAGCAGTTGGAGAAGTTCGAGAGGGGCCGCATCGTTGGGCTCCGGGAAGCGTGATGGTCTTATCGCCGTACTGCGTGCCATACGGGTCGTGGGGATATCACCATAGCACGTTGTTGGCGGCAATGGATAAAACAGGGTACGCAGGAGCGACAGGAAGGGCCTGGGAGACCTAGAAGAACCATGGAGAGAGATGACCGACATGCGCGGAGTGTCACAACAGCAACCATTTGCGGATATCCAGCGAGTAGTAGTGTCCTCCATGCATCGTCCCAGCACCATTGGCAGACGGCTGCCCGACGTAGGACTACACACACGTTGACCGTTACGACGACTGCCCTTAACAACAGAGCATCGTCGCCAAAGACTGAAATGGTGTCGGGCCAGACTCTCATGGAGCCACTCAAAATGACAGCGGGTGATCTTCAGTGACGAGTCCAGCTTTCGTCTTGGAGGAGACGACCACCGAATCCGTGTGTGGAGGCACCGTGGTCAGTCCCAAGTTGAACGGTTTGGTGTCGAGCGTCACACGTCCAGAAGGCCTGTTGTCATGGTGTGGGGTGCAATTGCCTACGATGCCAGATCCCCTTTGGTGTTCATTACAGGCACTTGGGCAGCACAACGTTACGTTAATGAGGTCCTGCAACTAGTGACCCTACCTTTTTTGAACGCTCACTCCGGTGCGATTTTCGAACAGGACAACGCTCGTCCGCATACTGCAGCTGTCTTGAGAGCTTGTCTTCATGGCACTGACTTATTGGCGAGTAAATCAATAAATATTACCCTTATCAGTCTCAATGTTTAATCATTTATTGTTTCTGGTAACCTTTGCCTATCTCCCGAATAGCATTGTCCTTCTGGGTGCAACTATCGTTTTGGCGACGAGTGCAACGAAATCTTGAGAATTTTGGAGACCCCATTTCTAGCGAAATCACAATGAAGATCATTTTGAAAGTTGAAATGGATCCACATGGCAATTTTGTGCAAAATTCATTTTTAAAGTCACTTGAGACTCCAAACGGGAGTTCTAGGTGTAGTCGTTGTGTACTTAAACCGCATAGCAAATGGCAGTGTCATAAGACCACATTAGGCACATTATGCTGTATGAGTTCCACTATCGACTTTCAGCGACGGTAGCAACACGAAACAACAATGCTGTATGTGGGCCGGCTACCCCGGAGGTCAGGAAGTGTCAACACTGGTTCCAGAAATTTCGAAGGGGGGACACCAGCCTCAAGGATATGCAGCGACCCGGACGGCCTGTTGAGCTGGATAACGACGTGCTGAAAGCTGCTGTTGAGTGATATCCGCAGGCAACAGTCGAGGAATTGGCCACACTTGTTCATTCAACCTATTCTACTGTTCACCGGCATCTGCAGGACCTTGGTTATACGTCGAAACTGGATAAGTAGGTACCTCATGATCTCACTCCACAACAGCTGTGACAGCGTGTGGACATTTGCACTTCTTTGCTCTCCCGTGAAAAAAGGGAGCCGTTTTTGCACAGAACTGTCACGGTCGATGAAAAATGGATTGTTTATCACAACATTAAGCGTAAACGGCAGTGGCTTCCCAAAGGGAATGTTCCTGCAGCAGTGGCGAAACCAGGACGTTTCCCACAAAAGGTTTAGATGTCTGTGTGGTGGGATATGCAGGGCATAATCCATTACGAGCTGCTTCTACCCAACAAAACCATTAGAGGGGAAGTCTACTGTCAGCAGCTGCAGCGTCCTCGCACTGCTTTGCAGTATAAACGTCGAGTACACGTGAATCGTAAAGGCGTGCTGCTGAAGCAGGACAACGCAAAACCAGACACAGCGAAAATGACCAGTGCCATGTAGCAGGACTTCGGATGGGAAAAACTTTCGCTTCCAGGGTATCCCCCTGACATCGCCCCATCCGACTACGACCTCTTTCGCAGCCTGAAAAACCATCTTGCTGCTACTACACTTCGAAATGTGGAGGAGGTACGGTAAACTCTTTCTGCCTTTTTTGCATCGAAACCCAGGGATTTCAGTCTGGGATTCAAAACCTTGTCGATCGATGGGAGAAGGCTTTAACTACCGGGGGCACCTATTATATAGATTAAAACATCTGTTACAGGTAAGTATTTCTTTCTTTTCTTCACACGTTGAATAAACGACAGTATTTTTAGGATCACCTGATAATTTTTAGTCAACGATCGCCTACTGCGTAATGGTATTGGTACCTCCTCGTCCAGTAGATGCATTTTCAAAACCTGCCCATTATTTTGACCCACGAACCAATACTGATAAATCGTTCCTTCCTTTCAGATAAATGTGGATGTAACACGTATTTTGGAATATTTCTGCCGGAGAATCGCCTTGTACTCTTCTTCTCCTGTCTGTAAGTAGGTGAGGATGATGGATCATTACAATGGGTACTCCTTCAAGATTTTAAAAGCAGGATATGACCTACCACTGAACATGGACTCCAAATTCAATGATTAACGTCTAACGGTAGTTAGATTTAGCTTAATTAACTAATCATAGTATGCTTGACCTGGCGGCACTTTTCTCACATAAGTAAAGATAATTTTGCTATGTCACTTCAGAGAAAACGCCCATCATGTACATACACCTATGAGCCATTACATTAGGACCACCTACGTAATAAGCTATTGGACCCCCCTTTAGCCCGCGAAACAGCGGCCACTTGACGAGGAATCTATTCGATGAGGTGGGGATAGGTCTCCTGGGGTATCTGGTACCATAATGTCAACAGCAGGTCCTCCAGTTCCCGTACATTTCGGGGTGGCGGTGATTTAGCGCGACTCGGCTTTTCCAAGTCGAACCACAAATGTTAGATTGGGTTCATGTCAGGTGAATGTGGGGGAAAGGGCATTAACAGAAAGTCACCAGCATGTTCCTCGAACCACTCCTTAATGATTCTGGAAGTGTGCCATGGCGCATTATCCTGTTGGTAATGGCCATCATCAGCAAGGAACACAGTTGCCATGAATGGAACGATGTTCAGATACCTGACGGCTGTCAGGGTTTGGGATAATGGGGCCTAAAGTGTCTTAAAAAAACATTGCTCACAGCATAACACCGCCGCCGCCGGGCTGTTTCCGCCCAACAGTGCATCCAGGTGCCATAGCCTCCATTGGTAATCGGTGTATCTGCGTTCGGCCGTCTACGTGCTGCACCAAGAATCTTGATTCGTCAGACCAGGCCACCTTCTTTCAATCATCCACGGTCCAATCTCGATGATCTTGGGCCTATCTCATGCGTTGTTGGCGATGATGTGCAGTGAGCATGGGGACCCGGCTGGGTCTTTGGATACGCAAGCCCATGCGCAGAAGGCTGCGATAAAGTGTGTACTGTAGCATATTGCACTTATCACCACTGTTGTAGCTGATTTGTCGCACTGTGGCCCTGCTGTCGCTGAGAGCAATGCCCGACAGTCGCCGCTCACTTCTGGCATCAATGAGCTGCGGAGGACACACGGACACGGCTGGACGATGGTTCGTCGTTTGGCCATCTGTGCACCACTTTTTGATACAAACTCACTACAGCGGCACGTAAACAACCCACACGCTGCGCCGTTTCCGAGATCGTAGTTCCGAGGAGCCGTGTCATCACAATTTGTCTTTTATCAAACTCCGATAAATCGGCAGCTTTTCCCATTCTGACTCCGAACACTCTACTAACCAAAAGCCGGTCTTCGGGTTGTGTATATGAATTCCACCTGTGAATTTCACCTGCGCCATCGTTCGATCTCCAGGCTCTTCTCCTCTGTGAACTTCACCTGCACCATCGTTCGGTCTCTAGGCGCGTTCATTTCGCTCGATTGGGGGTGGACATAATGGAATGGCCCTTCGGTGTAGATGCAAGGAAATGTTTTATTATTATTTTTATTATTTTTTAGGATATAACGTTTGAGACAGAAATAAAGCTTAAATGAAGTTACTGATTATTATTCATAAATGCCAAAATAATTATATGTTCGTTCCCAAAACATACAGACAAAAATATTATGAGAAAGTGGGCCATTTCTCTGGAGCTCCACCGGGAAATGTCACGGTGAGCCAATCTGCCTCGAAGTCTTCAGTTTTTGTAAAAGTATGTTACAGGAATTTGATTTTCTGTAAGTACACCACCCAGAAAGACCAATGCCTTTTAATTTGGTTTTCTGTAAGTACACCACCTAGAAAGACCAATATCAATGCCGTTGCTCCGATTGGCGACTCCTGTGATGTGTTATATTCAAATTACTCGGAAACTTGAGACTTGGTCTTTCTGGGTGGTGTAGTGGTTAGCATACTGGACCGTAAACCGGAAGATTCGATTTCCGCTCCAAGACAATGAAATTTTCAAGCTTTCGGACATTATTTGGCTTACCACTCTTGCCATAATGTACACCAATTGACGGAATTACAACTTCAAATTTGTATTAAACTATCTCCATTATTCATTATTCTTGTCTTCCCAGTTCAGTGGTTGTAATACACTGCAATGTGAAATGGAATAAATAAATGCTATACTCTACTTTTCTATCGCTTGAAAAACAACTTTTTTATTGATTTGAAAAACATTTGTTTTTGTACTGGTAAGCTTGAATCACGAATAGTAAATTCCGTGCCCTACTTTTCTTTTGGATCATAACTTTGCAGATATTAGTGAATTCGAAACGTATTTTATCAGATGTCATTCCTTCCAAAATCCAAGAGAAAAAAAATATTTTATTTTTAATTTTGATATACTGTATTACCACAAAGATTATTTTGTGTAGAGTTTATATTTCAAATAAGGTACAATTTTCCCAGTAGGACGCGTAAATATGCATTACATTTTTCTTAATATTTCTTCCGGAAGTTCTATTTGAAAAATCCTTTCCGCATACGATAGCGCTTGGTAAAGAATATTTCGCATGTAATTTTAAATTTTTCATAATGTACATGCTCGCCACCAGAGAACGTAAGTGAATTTTTTTATTTTAATTTCAGCTTTCTCTAATTTTTCATAACGCACAATCTTGCCGTCACGGTGCATAAGTCAACTTTTTTTTACTTAGCTTTTTCAGTATCTGTGCTTCTGAAATTTGGATTTCAAATGTTCTGTTTTTTGTCTAATAATGTTCATGATGGAGAATGTTTGCCATATATTTGCTAATTTTCATAATGTATAGTTTTGCCAATAGAAAGAGTAAGTACACGTTTTAGTTTGCAATATATTTGCGAAGATAAGCTTATTAACTGAGTGATACAAGTTAATTGTTAAAATGAAGGGATTTATTCTGAAAAACTTAGCTTAATGCTAGATACACTCACGGACAATAAAAAATTGCGCACCTTGAAGAAAACATGCTACAACCGCGAACCAAAATAACTATAGTATGTGCTGGTATGCAAATGGTTCACGTTTGGTGCGAGTGCGCATGACCGCACATCCTGTAGTAGCACTGCAAGCACGAAATGGCAACCTTATTAACCGGCGTGTAATCGATGCCCTATAAAAGCGAAAAGCACCGGCCAACTGATGCAAAAGTACAGAGTGACAAGAAGGCCGGGTGATGTCGATTACCAGCCAGAGATGTCGATTTACGTAACTTACAGACTTTGAGAGAGGCCTAATCATCGGGCTGAAAACCGCAGGGTGGTCGGCGCGCCGTATAGCCCACCATGCGGATCGTTTTGACCATACCGTCCGACTGTGTTGGGAGCAGTGGAAACGTGGCAGTGGAGCCAGGCCAGAGCAACGTGGAACGCCACAGCCTGGCGTCGTGTGGTGTTTATCGATTTGTGCTGCTTCGTTTTGGGGACAGATGATCAGCGTGTCCGGGTGTGGAGGTCCCCCGGTCAACGGAACAATCCCAACCTTGCTATCGAGCGTCACACCTGCCCCACTGCAGGATTATGGTCTGAGGAGCCATTGCTTACGATAGCCGATCAGCTCTAGTAGTGGTACGTGGATCATTGACGGGCCAGCGGGATGTGGATGAAATCCTATGGCCCCATGTGCTCCCATTCATGGACGGAATTCCAGGTGCGCTATACCAGCAGGATAATGCCTGCCCGCAGACGGCTAGGGTTTCCCAGGACTGCCTACGTCATGTCCAAACACTTCCATGACTTTCCCGCTCCCCGGACATGTCCCCTATCGAGCATGTATGGGAACAGTTGAAACGCCAGCGTGCTGCACTATCCGGGATTTGAAGCACACTGTCCCGCACGTCTGGGCCAGTCTGCCGCAGTACAACATCAGGAGTCTGTTCTCCTCCATGCCGGACCGTATTGCAGCATGTATCGCGGCACGAGGCGGTGCGACGCGCTATTGAAGATGACCGGACTGCGTGCCACAGATCCCATTGTAACTGTCCTGCAGGTCTGCTTTTGCCATCATGTGTATCATTCATCTGTATCATTAAGTCCATAAAATTTCAGTTCAATCCGATGCTTCCTTCTTGGTTCGCAAATTTCATTGTCCGTGAGTGTAGAAGCACATGAGTATCGGAAGAGTTGATTACGTTATACAATTAATCTGCATGATTAGGCTCCAATCCATCATCTGAGTTTTGAGGATGAACATGCATGTATTTCTACAAGTTAGTTCGAGAACTGTGGTACGCGAAAGAAACGTTTTACTCGTTGAGATATCAGGGAATTTTACCCTGCATAGCATATGCATAGCTTTGAGGTAGGCGACAGAAAATATCTTCTTCTATAACGAAGTAAATATCTCCGTCATTTCTGTCCACGCCTGGATTCGAACCCGGATCCCCTCATTCCGGAATAAGTCCCTCTACCAATTGAGCTACGCGGACGTTTTATTCTGATTCCTATCTGCCTTTATGTTGTGTGCGTCCTTCTAGCAGGTACATCACATCTCCTGGTACGTTACATCATCTCCCCCTTATTTTTTTTTTTTTTTCGAAGTGCTGGAGAAGGGATTCTCTTATTTTTCCTATCTGGCGGTGTGGAAAGAACATCACACCAATACGAGATTTTGAACGGTCGGGTCATCCGGATAGTTCGGGCGCCATTATAACGAAGTAAATTTCTCCGTCATTTTTATCCGCGCCAGGATTCGAACCCGGGTTCCCTCATGCCGGAATAAGTTGCTCTACCAATTGAGCTACGCGGACGTTTTATTCTGATACCTATCTGCCTTTATATCGTGTGCGTCCTTCTGGCAGGTACGTCACATCTCCTGGTACGTTACACTTCTTTCTTCTTCTTCATTTCCGTCCAGAGCGCTTGGTTAAGCTTCGTTGGCTTCTCGGGATATGCCTTTCCGGCCTGCAGGGTCTTCCCGTGCAATGGTGCTGGAACAATTTTGCAAAATGGTAGCATCTGGTGTTTCATCGGCCACTTTCAATATTCCCAAACGCTCGATACGTGAGTCCAAAATTCTCTGCAGGGATTCGCTGTGACTACCACATGCACGCTCCATGCTTTTCCCTAAAATATGAGATTTTGAAATATTCCTAGAGTTCCAGAATTTGTAGTCGATGATTTAAAGTTTAAGACTTGTCACGCTGAGGTCTGCTCACGTGGTTTATTACCGATCCCGGTGGCGATGCTTCTCTTGACCACTGGTCAAGAAAATATTTTCTGAACTTGCTAAGCTGCATTCTCTATTGATTGGGAAATACATAGTGAAAGCTACTAGTGGATTTTCGATGATTTGTGAAATACCAACGAGTAGAATTAAATAATTTGCCTTAATGCCTTGCTATGCTTTTCCCTAGCATTATATCCCGATTTTATGAGTTTGATAATTATGGGAACGAACAGTTTATGGAACACCAGGACAAAATGCACAATTTCTCCCGAAATTGTGCATTTTGTTTCTCAAAATGCATTTTGTTTCTCAAAATGCACAATTTCGGGAGATCTCTGACTGCCGGCCTGGAAAGAGAGAGAGGGAAAGGAATAATTTATATCCCAAATTTTTCTTTAGCTCTCTTCTCTGTTTGGGGAGAAGGGACAATCCAAACGAACTTGTTAGTAAAAAAATAAAGCTGATTAACTAATGCACTAATTGGCATTCTCTCAAACTTAAATGAGATCAACAAGAATTTCAAATGTTACGCGAAATACGCAGAATTTCACGTTAACACTATTTCTTATTGCATAAGGCGTTGTTTCTTCTCACTTCAGGTGTTTCTATTATCCATACTTATGCCAGTTCTACTTCGTCTTGGTTTCGGTGTTTCTATTAACATTTGTTCTGCTAATGTTTCCTATTTCTTGATGTTCTGTTCTTCTTCCTACAAATGTTACTCTTAACTCTTATTTATGTAGCTCCTATTTCGTCTTGCGTCAACTGTTTCTATTATCCCTGCTTCGTACTGCTCCTATTTCCTATTATTTAAAGTGTTGTTGTTCCTTTTCATTTCAGATCTATGACGTATATTCTAAAATATCTTTAATTTTTAGTTTTTTTTCTATGTATATTTGAGTTTCTTCTGCCTATACTTCCGTTATATCTTTTGCCTCAAAAGAGAATGAGGTTGGCAACAATTGAGGTCAGAGTGAACGTGACGTATGAATGTATGAGATAAGAACGATAGATAAAAGGACGAGATAGCAGTTGCTGGGTTGGATATGTGGATATGTGGTGATGTGAAGTACGTTATTATTTCAAAGTGAGATCTGTTCTATTGATAAATGATGTAATAAAAAAGAATTACCGTAAGTTGACTTCTGTCTTATGTTTCGTCTGGCCATAAAGATTTAATTAAGAACTATTGCGTCGTATTTTTATCTAATGGTTAGGCAAAACGTAAGAACCAATATCTCTGCACGAAAAAGACAATTACATTATAGATCTTTCTTTCATACCAACTTGCGCTGCTTCTATTTCTCCATGTTTCAGCTGTATTTATTAGTTCCGACTTGCTGCCCCTTTTGCGTATTACTTAATGTTCTGTTCGTTCTTAGAGAAATGTTACTGTTGGCTCTTTTTTATGCTGCTTCTTTCGTTTCATGTTTCAGTTGTTTCTATTAGCTCTTACTTGTGCTACTCCTGTCTTGCTTTATCAATTTCTATTATCCCTCACTTGCGCCGCTCCTATTTCATATTACGTAAAGTGTTGCTGTTCCTTTTTACTTCAGACATTACTATTATACAGACTTGTGCTGCTCCTGTTTTTGGTTACTCAATGTTCTCTTCCTTCTTATTGCAAATGTTACTGTTAGCTCTATTTATGCTGCTAGTGTTCCTTCATGTTTCAGTTGTTTCTGTTAGTTCTTACTTGTGCTGCTCTTATGTCTCGTTTTAGCAGTTTCTATTACCCCTTACTTGTTCTATTCCTATTTCCTGTTACTTAAAGTGTTGCTGTTCCTTTTCACTTTAGATATGTCTATTATACCTACTTGTTCTGCTCCTATTTCGCCATGTTTATGTTGTTTTTATTAGCTCTTACTTGTGCTGCTACTGTTTCTTATTACTTAATGTTCTCTTCCTTCTTACTGAAAATGTTACTGTTAGCTCTGTAACGTATACTCTCGATTCACTTTCTTTTTGATTTTTACTATCTCTGGTTATTTTATTTTACTATGTAAATTATCTTCTTACTGAACGAGATGTTATTTCTCCCGCTGAATGAGATCTGGCAATGAGTGTAAGTCATGACGTGGTTGTAGCCAGTACAAATAGGTGCGTTCAACGATACGTAGAGAGAGCTTTTTGTTGATGTGCGTAGGGTGAGCTGTTGTACGAAGTGAGCTGTGGTTTATGTGTCAGAAAGCTGTTGTTGTATAAAGAGATCTTCGTTTATGTGAGAGCCAGAAGTTTACCAAATAAAAGATTGTCATCGTAAGTAAGTCTTTCTCAGTTCATAGTTTTGTCAGATCTCTGTCTGGCTGTTAGGTTTATTTCATGAGTTGATTATTATTAACAACCAGCATAAGACTTTATTCATCTTAATTACTACTACAACATTACTGGCACTTAAAAGCTTGTTCATTATTATTACTACACTACTAGCAGGAAAGTTTATTCATGATATAATAATTAACAAAACAACAACCATTTGAACAAGCATTAGAAGAAGCGTTATATTCATTATAATTATAATATTAGTGAAAGCTAATTCATTATAGCTCTTATTTATGCTGCTCGTGTTTCTTCATGTTTCTGTTAGTACTTGTAGCGCTCTTATGTCTTGTTTTAGCAATTTCTATTACTTCTTACTTGTGCTGTGTCTATTTCCCATGAGTACTTAAAGTGTTGCTGTTCCTTTTCACTTCAGATATGTCTATCATATCTACTTGTGCTGCTCCTATTTCGCCATGTTTATGTTGTTTTTATTAGCTCTTACTTGTGCTGCTCCTATTTCCTGTACTTAATGTTCTCTTTCTTCTTACTGCAAATGTTACTGGTAGATCTTACAGTATCTGTGCTGCTCCTGTTTTCGCCATATTTCAGTTGCTTCTATTATCCCGTACTTGTGCTGTTCCTATTTCTAATTAAGTAAAGTGCTACTGTTCCTTTTGACTTCAGATATTTCTATTACCATGCTAATCCTATTTCGTCTAATGCTCCCCTAATCTGTGCTGTTCCTATTTCCTCTGAAAAATGTCCCTCCTATTTAAATTTACATGAAATGTGGTGTGCTCCTTTTACTGACTTGAATTCCGTCTCTAGGACTTACTTGAGTCAGATGCATTCGGAGATCGCTGGACATAAACCAGTCTGTTACTACGCCGCGCGAAAAGATTTTTCTCTCACCTAAATTGGCATTCCATATGCACATGATCAAGCAAAACGGAGCGAGCCGGTTGGTGCTTTTACTTTTCATCCCTAGAGAAATATGAAATGTTGCAAAAAAAGCATGCGCACCACCACTGGCAACCAATCACCATGTTGCTTGAAAGATCTGTGAATGTGCCAACAACTCCTATCCCCAGGGACTGCCGCATGGTCCACTAACCAAACGGGAAAAGAAAGCGAACCGTTCAAAGTAAAGAAAAAGAATTCTGGCAATATGGAGATGGGTATAACAGTAGTGCAATGAGAATTGGTTTCGTTATTGACGTAAACTTAGAGTAAGAATTTTCTTTTACTGTGAAAATCGCAATAAAAAATATCGTGTACTAGAGAATACTTTAGTAGGTATTTCTCATGTTTTTTTTTGTTTTTTCTGAGACTTTTAAAACCCATCCCTGCAATGCAGTGAAATGCAACTTAGAGAAGCATACGCCCTTGGAGCGAGCGAGCGAGCGAGCTTTCACAACCTTCAATGCAGTCAGCCTGAAACAAACTGGAGCCTCAGAAATCCCCAAAGCATATCTTGCGTCTTATGGGGAACCACGGAAACCAAATTACGGATTCATCTCATGATCTTCCTTATGCCAGCGACCATATTTTGCTGCCTTCTTCGATACTTTTACTAAAGTGCGGCCCTCTCTCGCAAGCATGCTGAGTAGTCGATATAAAAAATAAAATTCCGCTTTACGCACCTGCATGCAAAATGCGTTTATTGGGAAATGGGGAGACGTTCTAAAAAGGAATGCATATTTCGAGGATCATGTTACTTGGAAGTGGTGTGCGATTTTACTTTTGCCAGCGAACATGAGGGATCCGAAAGCCAAGCGACACGAGATCACAAGGGTTTGAGTAAAAAAAAAAAAAAAGGGGGGGGGGGGACGTATACGAGATAATCACGAAAAGCTGATCCGGATTTCTCTTCATTGTTTCTGAGCGAATGAACATCCGTAGTTTACTATATAGTGCGACATGTCTTTACTTCCAACGCTGATACACCAATCAAGTTATAGCAAAAAAATTATGTCCTCCCTATTTCTTTAGAAGAGAAAAATTCATATTTCTTTGTCTTAAGAACACAGGAGTCACCCTAATTGATGGTTACTAGCCCGAGAAAAGAAATTTAATAAAAAAGTTAAACAAACGAGCGCAACTGCCATACACCAGATTTAGCGTACGGGACGCTCGGTGCATCAATATTTGTTTACCTCCCCTCCCCCTCCCCACGAGCTTTTTTTTGTTTCGGTTGGATTGTATGGCTTTTCCGCCGCCTATGAAATACACTGAAGAGCAATTGAATTAGAGACAGCTGGCGTTATGCAAATGTAGCGCTGTGGGTGGCACTGTAAACGGAAACGACATGACGTATGCAGCGATCCGACAATATAAGAGTGATGCGACGGGAATCAGTAACAGTCGGACGCAGTATGGGTAAGACGAAGGATCTAAGCGCATTTGATGGTGAGCAAATTGTCGGGGCCCGACGAATGGGTCACTCCATCTCGGAAGTCGTGCAGGCACTGGGATTTTCACGAGCCACTGTGTCACGAGTGCACCGTGAGTACATCGAATCCGGTAAAACCATCCCTGCAAGGGCCAGGCTGCCGTGGACAACAGCGTGTGGATGAGCGGGGACATCGTCTGCTAGCTCGCATTGCACAAGCGGATAGACGGGCCACAGTGCAAGAAATCACTCGACAATTTAACGCTGGTGCACAAAAACGTGTAAGCAGCCACACCATCCAGAACCATCTCCTCGCTATGGGGTACAGAAGCCATCGTCCCACGAGGGTACCGCTGCTGACCGCACATCACAGGGTTCAAAGATTAGCATGGGGGCGGGAAAACGCCACTGAACCCTAGATATGTGGAAAAATGCTGCCTGGACTGATGAGTCGAGATTCACGTTGGCACATGCGGATGGCAGGATAGGAATACGGCGGAAACCACATGAAGCGACGGATCCTTCCTGCCAGCAGGGTACTCTTCAGGCTGGTGGGGGTGGCATTCTCATCTGGGGACTGTTTAGGTGGACTGAAATGGGACCCCTGGTATGTGTGACATCGTCCCTCACAGGTCAACGTTACCGAGATATCCTGGACGACCATTTGCTCCCGTTAGTGCGTCTTCAACATCCCACTAGGGATCCCATCCTGCAACAAGACAATGCACCGTGCCATCGCTCCCGAATTGTATCCGAATGGTTGGATGAACACTCCACCGACGTGACCTCGCTTCCTTGGGCAGCTAGGTCACCTGACCTCAATCCCATCGAGCACATCTGGGATGCCATCGAGAGAGATGTTCGAGGCTCTGACCCCCCTCCATCAAATCTTCGTGAACTGTGGGAGCTTGTTTAGGGGTTGTGGACCCGTATGGCTTCCCAACGCTTCCGTTGTCTTGTCGAGTCCATGTCGAGACGAATCGCTGCCGTCATCAAGGCGAAAGGTGGTGTTACACGTTACTAGACAGGTATCTCTAACTCAATTGCTCTTCAGTGTATATAAAAGTAAATAGTCTCTCGCGTTGATCTCAAGTTGAACGCCGAAAGCAACGCTCATTTTTGTGCTTAAATGTGACAATATTCTGTTGCGATGATTTTGATTGTTCCAGTGACAGCGAGACTTTTCATCGTCTAACTTCATCGTCGCTCATTCTATCAAATTACAATACTCACATGGTTTTATTTCTCTTTTTTATATGCTCTATTATTACACACACACACACACACACAATAAAAAAAAAAGGAAAAATAAAATTTTAGGTCGGCGCCCCCCTCCCCACCCTCCACCTGAACTTAGCGCCTAGTGCGCCGGCACCGCTCGTATATCTCTAAACCTCTCACTGGTACAGATTCAAACCCAGTTTCACTGCGCTAGAAGTCAACGCCCTAACCGCCAGGCGACTGACAACTTGGAAATGAATTCAAAGCAGATGTCAATGTGATAAAGCACATTTGCCGGTCATTATTTGGACCTGGAAGGAGGAGATCGGGCTGCCGCGTCATTGCGCACTGGTCTAAGCTCAAACTTTTGATTATTTGTCCGAGAGGGCCAATGCAATGGTCACGGATGAATCATGGACGGTGTACTGGCCTTAAAGCACTGGCCCTCACCCGGAATTTAGCGTTGACTTCTTGAATTGCTCGTTGACTTCCAGCGTAATGGAACTGGGTTTGAATCTGCAGCAGTTTGTCCGATAGGGCCAAAGGAATAGTCACGGATGATCCAGTAGGGCCAAAGAAATGGTCACGGATGCAACATGGACGCTGCACTGGCCTTAAAGCACTGGCCCTCACTAGGAATTGCACATAGTCATGGCGACGAATATTATGGGCAATGGGGATTAAAATGAGGTGGTTTCCCGGATAATTCATAATGGAGGCTCAAGAGGCAACCTATAGAAATGGCTCTACACGTAAAGGGCTGAGTTCAGGGACACATCCACGTATTCAGGTTACATTCGGGAACTGAATGGTCGGCAGAGGAATTAGAAACCCAACTGTCGTATACCACACAGATACAAAGCTGGTGATCCGCCAGCTTCGACACGCTGTTAGTGTCCCTTAATGTATTTCCACTTGACGGTATAGATCTTCATGGACGGGGCCGGGCTGTTTTTTTCATCGGTTAAGTGAAAAATTCCGGGATGCAAGGTTTAGCATTTCGCATCAGATTAACGAAAACTGTTTCGAATTACAGAACAAAGACTGACTTTTTAAATCAAATGGAGAAGATTATTGATTGAAACGAAAATCATGGAAGTACTTCCGCCACTGGTTGAGTTGCTTAATTACAGCTGAAACCGACGAGCCAGGATGTAAGAGATGAGAGAAGCCGATTTATTTCTTTAAAGGCTGAAATCAAATTTTATTTTCACCTTGTTGGCTCTAATTTTTCTTTAACACTCTGACCGCGGCAGTGGTTGGGATTTGAGTAAATGCACTGTGAAAAATAAGTGGCGCGAATTCACGGAAAATTCCGTGCAGCAAATTTTCCGGTAAATGTCTGTCTTTTAACGAAATTCCCTTTTCTTCTAACTTCAGTATTTTGACGATTTTTCCGTAGTCAGTAATTCTGTTTATTTCAGAAAAGTCAGTTGTGTTTTCCCTATTTATTCAGAAATTTCGTATAATGAACGGTTTTGACTTCTTCAGCCCTTTCTTTCACCATAGATGTTTTTTGCACCTTTGCTTCTGGTGGGTTTCAAACCAAGATCGTCGGGACTGTCTCAACGGAAACCGCACGCGATACCATACAGCCAGAAAGACTCGTAAATCACACTCACGTTCAAGGTAGAACTCTAATAGAGCAATGATAAAAATTTGTTGTTATTAATGTGGGTGAAATGGTCATTTTATGTTCTGTTGCAGCTTGTTATTTTTCTGAATAGTTTTTTTTATTGAAGGTTTAATGACCACCGTGAGCAACTTAATGGTCTATAAGCAGTTGCCCGTCCCTAATTTAGGGCCAGTGGTTCTAGGAAAGGGAAAGAGCCTGTGCCGTAAGGCAAGCACAACACCCATGCCTCACCGGGATTCGAACCCGGACCCTTCACGGACGAATGGTCATAAGCCATCGCTTAGACCAATGCGTCACCGGGTTGGGCTGAATAGGTTTGCAACAATTTTATTTTCTCTATAAGAAGACTTATCACAAATTATATATTTTTTCATCGTGACTTTTCGAAGCTGCAGAACGCTTTGGAATTTGAAATATTTTTAAACTGTTAATAGCGTTTAGTTATCTTTAGCCCTTTGCACTCTCATGTCGAGTGAGGTTTGACATCGGAAAATTAGTATTCCGCTCTGATGTCGAGCGACGTAGCTTACTGCTTCTTTTCGGAGCTCCTATGTCGTGCGTAGATCGACTCCGCCGCACCGCAGGCACAGTGGTCTAAGCGATGGCTTCTGATCATTCGGCAGAAAGGGGTCCGGGTTCGAATCCCGGTGAGGCATGGATGTTGTGTTTGACTTACGGCACTGGTTCTATCCCTTCCCTGGAACCAGTGGCCCTAAATTAGGGACATGCGACTGCTTATAGCCTATTGAGTTGCTCACGGTGGTCATTAAACCTCCAACCAAAAAAAAAAAAAAAAAAAAAGATCGACTCCGTGTCGGAGCCGAGCAGGAGCAGTGCTGACATGTAGTGATAGTTAGGTCACCTCATTGCGCAATTGCAGTGCGCTGGCATGACTCACGAGTGTTTGGTTTACGTGCGACTCAGTTCATCTGAGACGACTTTGACGACGCGGATGAACTGAATCGCACGTAAACCCGTTAAAATCTCACCAAAAAAGACGTGAAACTGTGTTCCCCCGTTGAACATGAAGCCACCCAAAACAAGTACACCACTACCTCTGTAATGGTACATTTCTCTGATGTTTGTGGGGAAAAACGGGTTCAAGTTCTCTCCAGATGAGAACATGACGACTATCACATTTGAGACTGAACCTGGATTCATCGGAGAAGAGGACATTGGCCTATTGATTTTCGTCCCAGCCTCGACGTTGCCTGCGCCATAGTACCCTGGCTTTCCTTGCTGACGGAGTGAGTGGGATGCAAACTGCAGGACTACTCGCGTATAGGTCTTGCCCACTGAGCCATTAAGAGGACATCGGCCTATTGATTTTCGTCCCAGTCTCGATGTTGTGTGCATCACAACACTCTGGCATTTCTTACTGACGGAGTGAGTGGGATGAAAACTTCAGGACTACTCGCGTATAGGCCTTGTCCACTGAGCCATTAAGAGGACATCGGCCTATTGATTTTCGTCCCAATCTCGATGTTGTGTGCGTCACAACACCCTGACATTTCTTACTGACGGAGTGAGTGGGATGCAAACTGCAGGACTACTCGCGTACATGCCTTGTCTACTGTGCCATTAAGAGGACATCGACCTATTGATTTTCGTCCCAGTCTCGATGTTGTGTGCATCACAACACCCTGGCATTTCTTACTGACTGACGGAGTGAGTGGGATGCAAACTGCAGGACTACTCGCGTATAGGCCTTTTCCACTGAGCCATTAAGAGGACATCGGCCCATTGATTTTCGTCCCAATCTCGATGTTGTGTGCATCACAACACCCTGGCATTTCTTACTGACGGATTGAGTGGGATGCAAACTGCAGGACTACTCGCGTATAGGCCTTTTCCACTAAGCCATTAAGAGGACATCGGCCTATTGATTTTCGTCCCAATCTCGATGTTGTGTGCGTCACAACACCCTGACATTTCTTACTGACGGAGTGAGTGGGATGAAAACTGCAGGACTACTCGCGTATAGGCCTTGTCCACTGAGCCATTAAGAGGACATCGGCCCATTGATTTTCGTCCCAATCTCGATGTTGTGTGCATCACAACACCCTGGCATTTCTTACTGACGGATTGAGTGGGATGCAAACTGCAGGACTACTCGCGTATAGGCCTTGTCCACTGAGCCATTAAGAGGACATCGGCCCATTGATTTTCGTCCCAGTCTCGATGTTGTGTGCATCACAACACCCTGGCATTTCTTACTGCCGGATTGAGTGGGATGCAAACTGCAGGACTACTCGCGTATAGGCCTTGTCCACTGAGCCATTAAGAGGACATCGGCCCATTGATTTTCGTCCCAGTCTGGATGTTGTGTGCATCACAACACCCTGGCATTTCTTATTGACAGAGTGAGTGGGATGCAAACTGCAGGTCTTCTCGCGTATAGTCCTTGTTATGTCAGGCTTATATAATAATCGAAAATAAGATGTCTTTTGTAAGTATGTAAAAATTAATTTTTATTTACAAAGTAAGAGGAAAACCTACAGAAGTAAGTACTGACGGAACAATTTTAATTAAATTATTTTTTCTTGCTTTGTTTTGAGAAACTATGTCAATGACCTCAGAAAAGTTTGTTTGTAGCATTTTATCCTTCTCAGAGCCCATTAACACTAGCGCATTCAGTTTACTATTCACAAAAACTGATCTTTTAGAGTTCTTCACTCCACTTAGATTAGGAAACCCTCTTGCTGCTGTACAGTTAGTGGTTGGTAAAATAAGGAAAGTCCTTAACACAATTTCCAGCCTAGGGAAAGTATTTTGGAGGTCATGTGTCTTATGTAACAGTACAGTTCTGCATTTCCCAAATAAGCATTAATGTCTTATGGATAGCACTGTGCTAATTTCAGTGCAGCTTCCATAATATCTTGGTTTGCCACCTTAGGTGATACTAGAAGAGACAATACTTCAAAGTTATTTGTCAGTACCTCATAGGCTTTTCTCCTTCTTGTCAAGTTAGCTATCAATGAATAAATTATTTTCAGAAATACACCAGCTCTGAATTTTGTTCTTTCATCTAGAGTGCCTTCAATACCTCGCAGTGCATCTGCAAACACTTTATGTTTCCTACTCTTCGTGTACTTTGGTGTTTAACATTAGCAAATAATCAAAGCAGATGTTACATATCATTCGAATTCATTCTTTTTTTCACCCAAAAACTTCTCCAATATTTGAAGCTGTTCGGTGGTTGCTATAAGATTGAGAGTTGGTTTTTGTAAATTTTTGCAACTCCTACTGACTCCTCTAAAATATTATTCCAGAAGGCAGAAAGGAAAGCAGTTTCAAAATTAGGAAACTTGAGTTCAGACTTGGGCTTCCAATTGAATTGCTGGTTTCATGGAAGAATCTTCAGACAAGTCCTGTAAAGCGTTCTGAAGATCCTTGAAGACTCGTACTAAGACTTTTGTGCCATCTGCTCTGGCAGACCAACGAGTTTCAGATAAAGATTTTAACACAGGAGTATAGTTTCTTTCAAGATAGCGTTTCAAAATATCCCACTTGTGGGTTGATGCTGAAAAATAAACTGTAGAGCTCCAGAACCAATCTGAAAAACACTACACCCACAGTACAGCATTCAGCAGCAGCAGATTCCACAAGAATTAGTGAGTCGGCATCACAGGGAACATATTCAGCTAACTAATTGTGGTTTTTAATCCTAGCTTGGAGTCCTGAGTTGGGACCCTACATGTTAGACGCATTGTCATAGTTTTGTCCCCGACAAAACTTAATGTCTAAGTCCAATCCTGAAAACAATTAATCACAGCCTCTTCTAATAAGATAGATGAATGTGAATTTCCAGGGAGAAGCTTAAACAGACGTTCTTTTGTAACTGCCTCAACCAGGGAGACATAACGCAGGACACTAAAGCTAACTGATCAATGTGAGAACAGTTAGGAATCGAGTCAACAATGAAGGAGTAGTACCGAGTACTTTGACTTCTTGGAGAACTTTTTGTAGTACAGAATTACCTATAATATGAATAAACTCATCACAAGTTTGAGCAGATAAGTTCGAGACATGTCCATTGCCTTTGTTTCCATATTTTGTAATATTCTGTGCAAGGAAGGGGTCATATTCACTTATCTACTCCAGGCATCCAAGATACAGACCATTGGAGGTAGATCCTATCTCCTCATCACCCCCTGGAAAGGCGAACCCCGAACTGAAAGAAATCTGACAAAAGACATGATTCTTTATAGGACATCTTGCCAGTATTTAACCTCTTCATACTGAGTCGTTAACATGGTATCAACTTTCATTGTATTTTCTTGTCTAGTTATGAACGTAAGCATGTTACTTCTGCGATTAGCTGACTGCTCATGTTGCTTAATTAATTCATTTCCAGGCTCCCAATGATTGAACCCTATTGCAAAATGTGTTTTCTTGTTCATTGGTCGGATCAACCAACAAAGAACATAAAAAAAAGTTCCACTTCACTGAGAGAGCAGCAAGCAGCCAGTCTCTTATAAAAGTTTCTCTATCAGGGAATGCACCTCTGAATATCTTTTGCATATGCTCAGACCCTAAAAAAACTGACAGCAAGTTTTATTTTGGAGGATTCTCCAAGATATTTTCAGTTACATGAGTTATATTCACATCCCAAGTTGCAGAATCTTCTAATAAAAATGTAAAGGAAGCAGGCCTACCTTTTTGGCGTGTAGGTTAGAAAGCTCTTCATGTTTATTTATGGAATGAGTCGATCTCTTTAGTTTTGGTTTTATTGTGGAATTACGATCCATTTTCTGTGTTGGAAGAAGCTGCTTCATCACATTTGCAGTCTCGTGTTCCTGCACAACCGACGATGGTCCTGTGCGAGAGGTGAAGTCCAGACGTTCAATAGAAGTGGGTGAGAGGCAGAAGGGGTAGATGTAAAAAATGAGCGTATTTTCTGTATTTTATTTAGTACTTTAAGTTCATCGTTCTGTCTTTTAGCAGCACAATTTCTAAACTCAGCACCACTTATGTTCTTACTCATGTTTAAATACACCACCAAGCGAACTTATAAGGTGCGTCGCATAAATATAGAGACAATCTACTTTGCGCTGTGAACGCAATGCGAATATAGGTAGGAAGCTGAAGTGGTACCTAATTAGACATAACCCTACAACAAACGTTTCGATCCGTCGAGATGATCGGATTGTGTGAAAAGAACACCACATAGTGAAATAGTGTAATTTTAGGTGTCTCATAAATGTAAAGACAACTATGTAAAGTAGCCACATGCAAATGAGATGTACAAATTAGCATATTGTACACACGTGCATGGGCCGTAATTCGGTCCAGCCTAAAAAACAGCGGACCTGCCGTCAAACATTCATTTGCCGAAATGCCACGCAACAGCCAACTTTCTGGTGAGGAGGTGCAGAAGATTTGGAGACTGAGAGCAAATGGATTGCCTGTAGCAAAAATTTGTAAAGCCATGGGGAGGAGTAGGGCAGTCATTTATAAGACTTTATCGAAACGCGGTGCGTTAACTGCCAGTAAACGGCCTGGAAGGCCTCGAATAACAACCAAACGAGATGATCGTGACATCATGTGTTTAGTTTCATCCCAAAGGTTATCACTACGTCAGGTTTCTCGGACTGTTGGTGTCACCGTCTCAAAGGACACAGTTCATCGACGAATCAAGGAAAGTCGCAACATTGTGCTCCGTAAAATGCGCCGTTTGCCACGCCTCACGCGACGCCACAAAGAAGCTAGATTGTTATGGGCAAGCAGCCACATGCACTGAACGGACGAGTTGATCACAACTATTTTTTCCGATGAGAAAAAGTTCAACCTGGACGGTCCTGACGGTTGGAAATGCTATTGGCATGATTTACGACGCGAGCCACGCACTTTCTTCAGCAGACATAGATCTGTGATGGTCTAGGGAGCTTTTGCGTTCAATGAGACAATGGATATCGCTTTCCTGCAAGGCAGGCAAAACCCCGAAACGTATCAGGACATACTCAGCAGCCACTTTCTACCGTTTGCCGAAACTCTAGTGGGTGTTGATTATCTGTTCCAGCAAGACAATGCCACTATCCATCGATCTGCATCAACGAAAAGCTGATTTAACACTCATCATGTGACCGTAATGGATTGGGCAGCACTCAGTCCAGATCTGAACCCTATCGAGAACTTCTGGGGTATCCTCGCTCGTGATGTGCATGCGAATGGACGGTAGTTCTCAATTGTGGTGGCATTGAAGGCGCAGATTGAACGAAGCTGGTGCGCAATCCGTCCAGAACACTTACATCACTTGGTGGACAGCATGCCCAATTGGGTTTTCAGTGTTATTCTGAACAACGGCTTCACTATTCGTACCGGAGGTGCCCATAACTACTAAGTCTTTATATTCTTGAGACAGCGTATTTCTGTTTTTTTTCTTGTACTTGACGTTGGAATTGTTATCTTTCCGTCAAACTATTGTGCATCTGCGTGTCCTATGCTATTAGTATGAGGTGTACATTTCAGCTCGTTGTTGTTTCTTTTTTATTCGAGACTTTGTTCTGTCTCTATATTTATGCGACGCACTATATAACCAAAAACACACACAAAAGCCGCTTTGCACATAAAAGATTAATAAAAACACACCAGAACACGGAACAGAAGGAACGGAAATCTCTACCCAGGAGTCAAATATGCTGACTGCGCATGCGTATGCTTGGCGGGTGGCGTCAATCATAAGCAGGCGAGGAAATAAAAGATTTACTCGGCGCCCGGCGTGGAGGTATTATTGTCCTTTTAAATACGTTATTGAACTATAAAAAGAACGAGTACAATTATAAGAGTGGAATATTCTGACTGCGCGCCCAGCGAGCGAAGTGTGGCATTGGGTGTGGTCTATTTAATATGTCAATATACAGGGGTTGGACAGGATAATGTGAACACCACGCTCAGAGACATGACTCTTAATGCAGCTGCGCACGTCGCAATACGCAAAGGTATCCACTACTTTTTAGTTGTAATAGCTTTGTTTAGAACCTCAAGGTCCTGTTTAAGTGTATTTCAAGTATCTTGTTGCAAAATGTCTTTCAGGGTGATGACATAATGAGCAATTTAATGGACTTCGAAAGAGGGCTAATTGTTGGAGGCCGGCTAGGCGGTGCCTCCGTGACAACAGTTGCCAGGGTTGTGGGGGTATTGAGAGCTACTGTGTTTAGTGTCATGACAGCACCCCCTGTTCGTGGCGAAACCTCGTCTGCGAAACACAAGAGTGGCCGGAAAATGACCCTGACTGATACAGACAGAAGAACGTTAAAGAGGATTGTTACCCGTACTAAGAAGACCACTGTGCAGAAAAATTAGTGCGAAGCTCAATCTGCATCTCCAGACCCCAGTATCAAAGAAAATGGTGCACAGGGAACTGCACAAGCAAGATATTCATGTCAGAGCTGCTACTACAAAACCTCTGGTGACCCGGGTCCAACTCATTTCGTCGACGCCACATCGTCGACACTATACGTACATGCAAACAGTCGATTCCTCAAAATTTTCGTAAAATCTACAGTTTTCAATTTAGAACAACCAAATTTCGTATACTATCTCATTGTACTCTTACTCCAACTTCGACCACAGACGGAATGAGTCGGGGCCCGGGGTCAAGGGGGCCTCATGCAACATTTTCGTAAAATCTACACTTTTCAATTTAGAACCTCCAAATTTTGTATACTATCTCATTGTACTCTTACACCAACTTAGACCATAGACGGAAAAAGTCTGTCTAAGTTGGTGTAAGAGTACAATGTCGGTCTAAGTTGGTGTAAGAGTACGCTTCTGACAGTGTTTTTCACACGTAAACACGCCCTGCGGTGGAGAACAGTGTCAATGTGGATTGATCCGACCATATTTTTACACGCTTCAAATCATCAGCAGTCAAAGTTCTATGCTCCTGGCACCACTGCCGTCGCCATTGTACATTGACCCCGGGGGTCTGGTTCACTTCGTCGACAACTCATTTCGTCGAAAGGTACATTTCGTCGACACTCACTTCGTCGACACTCACTTCGTCGACACTATACAGTATATGCAAACAGTCGATTCCTAAAAAAACCGAAAAAAGTTCAGACTTTACCCGGATTTTGGAAGGGGTCGGGGCCCGGGGTAAAATGAGCCCCTTACAAAATTTTCTCAAAAATTTCCATTTTTTACTTAAGAACTGCAACACAATTCTGCACTCTAATACCCTATCTGCGAGCTAAGTTAGAGTACCATGAGAGAGTATACCAAATTTGGTGGTTCTAAATTGAAAACTATAGATTTTACGAAAATCTTGTATGGGGCCCCTTTCACGCCGGGCCCGACCTCTTCCAAAAACCGTCTACGATCTGAGTTACAGTACCATGAGATAGTATATCAAATGTGGTGCTTCTGAACTTTTTTCGGTTTAAATATACTGTATAGTGTCGACGAAGTGAGTGTCGACGAAGTGAGTGTCGACGAAGTGAGTGTCGACGAAGTGAGTGTCGACGAAATGAGTTGTCGACGAAATGGCGTCGACGAATCGAGTTGTTGACGAAGTGAACCAGACCCCCGGGGTCAATGTACAACGGCGACGGCAGTGGTGCCAGGAGCATAGAACTTTGACTGCTGATGCATTGAAGCGTGTAAAAATGTGGTCGGATCAATCCACATTCACACTATTCTCCACAGCAGGACGTGTTTACGTGTGAAAAACACTGTCAGAAGCGTACAACCTAGACTGTCTGCCCCCAACAGTAGAGCATGGCTGTGGTCCTGTCATATCGTGGTTTTCAGCATGTCCCCTGATCACCTCGAAAGGACGGATGACTGGCAGGGCGTAGGAAATGATTTTGACCGACCAAGTCCATGCAATATCTGACTCACTGTTTCCTGCAGGGAATGTCATCTATCAAGACGATAGCACCCGATTTCACAGAGCTCGGAATATCTAATCATGGTTTGAGGAACATGAGGACGAACTTTCACAGCTTCCTTGGCCTCCCCAATCACTAGACGTAAACATCATGGAGCCACTGTGGTTTGTGTTGGAAAGCAGAGTAAGATCCCGTCATCCTCTATAACGAAGTAAATTTCTCCGTCATTTCTATCCGCGCCGGGGTTCGAACCCGGATCCCCTCATTCCGGAATAAGTCACTCTACCAATTGAGCTACGCGGACGTTTTATTCTGATTCCTATCTGCCTTTATGTCGTGTGCGTCCTTCTGGCTCTGGCAGGTACGTCACATCTCCTGGTACGTTACATCATCTCCCCCTTATTTGGTAAACTTCTGGCTCTCACATAAACGAAGATCTCTTTACACACGAAACAAAGCTCTCACGCACATAAACAACCGCTCTCTCTATACAACAACAGCTCTCTGACACATAAACAACAGTTCACTGAAACATAAACAACAGCTCAGCGACACATAAACAACCGCTCACCTCGTACAACAACAGCTCTCCCTACGTATCGTTGAACGCGCCTATTTATACTGGCTACCACCAAGTCATGACTTACACTCATTGCCAGATCTCATTCAGCGGGAGAAATAACATCTCGTTCAGTAAGAAGATAATTTACATAGTAAAATAAAATAACCAGAGATAGTAAAAATCAAAAGGAAAATGAATCTAGAGTATACGTTACACCTCCTCTTGCATCTCTCAAGGACCTGGAGTCGTTTCTGCATGAAGAATGGGGTAACATCCCACTAACCACCATCCAGGATTTGTATGCGTCCATTCAGAGGAGGATTCAGGCGGTTTTGAATGAAAAGGTGGTCCCACCCCCTATTAGATACGTAAAAGCTTCTTTTCCTATGTGTTCACATTATTCTTTTCAAACCCCTGTATGCTTACTTTTTCCAGCAACTGTCTCTTCATTCCTTCCAGTGTATGTACCGTATTTGGATTTATTTCTTAACGACTAGCTTGTTTTTACAGTTCTGTTTCTTCCTGTTCTTATAACTTCCAGAATGTATTATTAGAATCGTATTTCCACTCGAGGAATCCTTGAAATTGAAAAATATTATTAAACAATTATTCCAAAATCCTGCCTTAAAAAAAATCTCTCTTTTGCTGTCCCTGAAATTTGGAGCCCTGTGTATTTTCCCCAGCTTGCCAGTTATGAAACGGGGACTGCGAAAAGACACTGTCTAGCTTTGTCAGTCTCTGATCCTCCAGACAACAACAGCCTTTGCTGTGGCCTCGAGAGATCAATATGAAAAGTCTCAGTCCTCTGCGTTTTTTTTAATGAAGATAAGGATGATGCTATGTCGAAGAAGAGGAAAGACAAAACACAAGTTTGTGTACGTCAGAGACAGAAACAAACAAAGTGTTACACTCTGAAAAAATTACTTGCAACTTTCTTTAAAACGCAGGTATTCTTGGTTCAAAGCAATTCATGAAAAGCTAAAATGTTGGGTTGAAAGAAAAAAATTAAAACTATTGCAAATCCGACGATAGAAAGCACTCGAAACTTGGCGTCCCTACGTGTTTGTGGAAACATTAATTTTTAGGACATTCGAAGAATCGATAGAAGCTACGAGTGCAACACAAAAACTACCAATGGAACATTTGATGTGAAGGGTGAAATAACCGCTGTGAGGGAAAACAATAATGCAAAGGCTGGCACCGAGGTTCTTAAGAGTTTATTTAGCTGGTGTTAAAAGTTTTGCACTCTACAAAATTGATATTGATTTGTGTTGCGTACATGGCTTCTTTAGTGAAAACAGAAAATTGTTTACACGAAAACATAGCCCATTTACATATGACAATTTCTTTGAAGTCTAAAACATATTACGTGATAGAAAGCAATTAAAACATTTCTAATCAAACGAGGTTTCTTTACTTAATTTTTCATTAACAAACTATTACTGTGTATTTCCTGTACTGTAACGTATACTCTAGATTCACTTTCCTTTTGATTATACTATCTCTGGTTATTTTATTTTTCTATGTAAATTATCTTCTTACTGAACGAGATGTTATTTCACCCGCTGAATGAGATCTGGCAATGAGTGTAAGTCATGACGTATTGGTAGCCAGTATAAATAGGCGCGTTCAACGATACCAAGAGAGAGCGTTTGTTGTGGTATAGAGAGAGCGTTTGTTGTTGTATAGAGAGAGCTTTTGTTTATGTGTCAGAGAGATGTTGTTTATGTGAGTAGAGCTTCGTTCATGTGTAAGGAGCTACGTGTTATTTGAGTAGCTGTGTGTGAAGTGTGTGTGATGATACCAGTAGAAGTTCATAATAAAAGGTTTTAAGTAAGTACGTCTTTCTCAGTTCATAGTACTGTCAGACCTCTGTCTGGCTGTTAGGTTTATTTCATTTAGTGTTATTAGTAACAACCAGCATAAGACTTTATTCATCTTAATTACTACTACAACATTACTACCAGTTATAAGTTTGTTCATTATTATTACTACACTACTAGCAGGAGACTTTATTCATGATCTTAATTAACAAACAACAACCATTACTAGAAGAAACTAGTAACAACAACCATTTGAACAAGCATTAGAAGAAGCATTAGCTTAGTACAAGCATTGAATTCATTATAATATTAGTGAAAGCTATATTCACTATAATTAGCTTGGTAGCAGAAGTTAAATTCATTATAGTACCTTATAAAACATTTCTTTCTCAAAAAATCTTGTATTTAATAAGGTTTGTTTCTAACTACTGTTTTCTTTTGAACGAGAAAGTTTTTTACGGTTTCTCTAATGTTAGCAAGTTCGGAAATTTTACAGTATATATACACTGAGTGGCAACTTTATTATGACCACCCCCTCAGTACTTCGTTGGGCCACCTTTTGCCTTTAATACTGCGTCGATATTTTGTGGCATAGACTCCACGAGATGTTGATAGGTGGTTTGTGGAATCTGAGACCATGCTTGATGAATAGCACTTTCCAGGAGTGTGAGATTGCAGGGTTGTGGATCCAGCTGTCTGATGGCTCGTTTGACTTCATCCCACAAATTCTCAATGGGACTCAGATCTGGAGATTGTGGGGGACACCTAAGCAAAGTAAACTCACCAGCATGTTCCTGAAACCAATTCTGTACAATACGAGCACTATGGCAGGACGCATTATCTTGTTGAAAGTAGCCATCGCCATTGGGATAAACCATCCACATGACAGGATGCACTTGGTCCGCAACGATGTTTAGATATGATGTGCCAGTCAGACGTTGATCAACACGAATTAAAGGGCCCAAAGTATGCCAGGAAAACATTCCCCAAACCATAAGTTGCCTCCACCAGCTTGAAGGGTTGTAGCAATGCATTTGTAGTCCATGCTTTCGTGCTGTTTCCGTTAAATTCTCACTCGGCCATAGGCATAGTGCAACTGAAAACGTGATTCATCGGACCACATAATTTGTTTCCAATTACCGACTGTCCAATCTTTGTGCTCCTGTGCGAATTGGAGACGTTTTCTCTTGTTAACTGCAGACAGCAAAAGTGTTCGAACAGGCCTTCGGCTGTAACATCCCATCCGACGCAGTGTACGGCGAACAGTGCGTGCAGAGATCATTTGAGGGGACCCTTGATTAAGATGGTCAGTAATTTGCTACACTGTTGCCCTTCTGTTGTCTGTTACCAGTCTGGACACTCCCCGTTCCGCCCGAGCAGTCACTAGTCGATGACGACCACACGTTGCACGTAGAGACCCAGTTTTTTGGCTGACAGTTCAGTTTTTAAACACTTTAAGAACGGCTGCTCTGAAACATTTCAGGAATATGGCGGTTTCGGTGATACTCGCTAAATGGCTCCGAGCTCCTACAATCATCCCACGTTGAAAGCCCGTCAAATCGCATTTTTTACCCATCTCGTCACCCAAAAATCACTTCTACTACTGTCGCAAGCACTAGGCTTCTCCTTTTTATACTAGCCTCGCCCTCTGGCGGCAACAGCGTGCAGCCATAGCTCATTTGCTTAAAACTGTCAGGTGGTCATAATAAAGCGGCCACTCAGTGTATATGCAGCATACGAGATTAACTCATGTAACTGCATTTCTTGTTATTCGTACTCTTGCTGTTAAAATGGAGATTGAGAGTCTTTGTTCGTTTGTTTGATTGGAGGTTTAACGACCACCGTGAGCAACTCAATGGGCCATAAGCAGTCGCCCGTCCCTGATTTTGAGTCACTGGTTCCAGGGAATGGGAGAGAGCCAGTGCCGTAAGACAAACACAACATCCATGCCTCACCGGGATTCGAACCCGGACCCCTTACGGACGAATGATCAGAGGCCATCGCTTAGACCACTGCGCCACCGGGGTGGCAGATTGAGAGTCACCTCCAATGTGTCGTGTGTGAGGGATTTAAGTGGATTGTTAGTCGTAGAGGTAACAGCTACTGGCAATGGCCTTTTCAGCAGTATCAACCTTTTGTCACTAACCAAACCGCGAGAATATTGTTATAGAAGATAATGTGTGTTACGATAATTTGCGTGCCGTCTGAAAGAAAAAACAAGGAATTATTTTATTTTGAGGAATCGAAATGTCGGGAATCGAACATAAATGTCTGTTTGTTTTAATAGATTTTTTTGCACACGTTTTAAAAAGTCGTGCAAAAATCAATTAAAACAAAAATATATTTATGTTGGATCCCCGACATTTCGATTTCTCAAAAAGAGGACAGCTGGTCCAATTCCCTTGTGTATTCTTCAATGTATTATTCGTGCAATGGTGCGACTGACCCAATACCCATTCTTCCAATGGTGCGTTTCATCCAATACATATTCAAGCAATGGTAAGATCCATAAGACGGCAATTTCGGCTACTGAACTCATAGGCTAGAAAAAATTATGCGACTACTGAACCACAGCTTATATAAGTATGGATAAATCGAAACTGTTGATTTTCAGGAAGAGAATTACGTGGGAATTTACTCTCTTTTTTGTAATGGTCACAGAAAGTATTTTGGTCCCTAGAATTCACAATTGCACTTGTCTGAAGTAGTTTAGGCAGGGAGTGTTTGATCCCAGGTCTAAAACTGCCCTAAGAAATTGGAAGCTAGTAGATTTGAGTAAGCGAATTCTATAGGAAAGAGAAACAGAAGAATTAGAGACAGGGAAAAGAGAGCTGTTCTTTTGAGCAGACCGCAACACCAGCCCGGACGGGGAGGTGGAGGGGCAACCGCCACAGGCAGACCACCACCCCCTGACACCATACCCAGCTAGCCGCTGAAGCCTCCGGAAGGGGTGAAACTCACAAAAACCACATCGAGATGCCGGAGCAGCAATCAGTACTCACCGTCTCACGCCAATCTGAAAAAGAAAGGGGGTGGTGGTTTGTCTAACACCCACATAATGTTCACACTGAATTCATACACTCGGCGTGGATTAGGAACACCAAACAGAACTCATCGCTGTTTCCACGGTAATAAGTGAGTCTCGGAAAAATTATCATCGGCCGCCACCGGAAATCGAACCCATGGTCTTCCAGTTACGCGCCGGACATGCTACCACTGCACCACAGCGGCCTCGAATTCACCAGACTCACAAGTGATTAACTGCCAAACCACATGGCTGGTTGCTTCATGCAGCCCCGCACAGTGCTGGGGATTCACCAAAGATGGAAAGCAGCAACTGAACAAACTACTAGGAGGCGATTGAATAATTAGTTCATACACTCGACGTGGATCCGTCGACTGTATATATTTTTCCGTGACTTACTTATTAACGTGGAAAGAGCGATGACTTCTGTTTGGTGTTCCTGATCAACTTCGAGTGTACGAATTCATTATTCAATCGCCTCCTAGTTATTTGTTCAGTTGCTGCTTTCCATCTGTGGTGAATCCCCAGCACTGTGCGGGGCTGCATGAAGCAACCTGCCATGCGGTTTAGCAGTTAATCATTTGTGAGTCTGAAGAATTCGAGGCGCTGTGGTGCAGTGGTAGCATGTCTGGCGCATACCTATAAGACCCTGGGATCGATTTCCGGTGGCGGTCAATGAGAATTTTTCCGTGTCTTACTTATTAACGTGTAAAAAGCGATGACTTCTATTTGATGTAAAGTTCACACACTTACTCTCCATCTGATCCAAGACTTCCTGCCCAAGAAACAGTGCTCAACGGTGCTGCCCTCCCACATGTTCTTCTCGGGGGAGGGGACAACGATTGCCTCACTAGTTCTGGGATACCTAATGAATTTGCTAAGATCGTAGTCAACCCCTAATTAGTTCAAAAGGGTGGGCTTCCGCTTTCTTGAATAACTTCTTGGCGAGTCTGGTGGAGAACTCATGTACCTTCTCAGGTCCAAGTCTGTTCCTCAGGTTCTGAAGAGGGGTCCAGATGGGAAACCCAGTAATCACACGAAGTGCTCGGCTCTGCACCCTCTCGCTGACTCCTACTGACACCTATCTAGATGGGGGTGGCGTAGGTGAGCACTGGTCCGACGACCGTCTTATACAGCAGAATTTTGTGCCGCATTGTAAGGAAGATTCTCCGGTGGAGCAATGGAGCTAGCTGCCCAAGGCACTGTTTAGCTTTATTCGTGTGGTAGTAGGTGTCCGCTACTAACGAAAGTCGACAATTTATCTGGAACACCAAGTACTTAATGGAAGTAACTCAATGGGATTGTCTCTCGAAACATGTGACGTTTCAATACTCCGTAGATCCATAGAACAACACGGCACTGCTCTTAGACGGATTTATCTTGATCCGCCAGTCAGTGTAGTAGGTTTCTATATGAGAGAGAAAGTCCTGGAGGAGCTTCACTGCTATGCTTTTTTCAGGAACCTGATGACAACAGCTGTATCATCTGTTCGCATCATATGCTGCCGATATTTGGGTTTGGGTAAATCGTGCAGATAAATTGATAACAGCGATGGTCCAAGAGCAGAACCCTGAGGAACACCAGCCCGCATCATTATTTCGGAAGAAAGCTTACAGTTGATCTTAACGATGAAACAGCGGCTAATAAGGTACGAGCCAATCAGCTCAACAAGTGGCGGGGAGACCTGAGCTCTCGCAACTTGTGAAGGAGACCATCGTGCCACACCCAGTCGAAGGCCTTGCTAATGTTCAGGAAGACAGTAGTGGAATACTCTCTCTTATCACGTCCTTCAGAAACCAATTCTTTAAATCTGATCAACTGGTGGGTCGTAGCATGTTTCACCCGGAAATCTCCCTGTTCGTCAGGAATCACTCCATTAGGAAACTCCGTAAGCCTAGAAAAGATGACCCTCTCCAAGAGCTTGCCCAGAACGGGCAACAGAAATATTGGACGGTAGTTTTCCGGAAAGAAACGATTGGTTCTAAGTTTGGGCAACACCACTGCCACTGCTCCTTCCCAGTCCCTGGAGTACTTCAGCCGGAGAAACGCATTGAAAACCTCCACCAGTACCAGAATCCTGCTCTCAGGGAGCAATTGAAGAGCTCTTGCCGAAACTCAATCTCTTCCGGGAGCTTTCTTCACTTTTAGCTTTTTGATCAGTCGAGTTACTCTAGGTAACTGACAGGCGAGATGACTTTATCTGAATCATCAAGTTCGTACTCAGATGAAGCCTTCATGACCCTGACAGTGTGAACAGGATTTTGATGCCATGAGGTGAGAACTCCTCCTCCAGGGCACCAGCAAGAACTTAGACTTGAAGTCTCGTAGACTTGAAGCTTAGACTTGAAGTCCTCAAGTCTAAGCTTCAAGTCTCGTGCTTAGACTTGAAGTCCTCAAGTCTAAGCTTCAAGTCTCGTGCTTAGACTTGAAGTTCTCCCTTCTCGTCGTAATCGTATACCCTGTGGACCGACAATGGGCGGTATGATTGTCTTACTACACAGGAGGTTATTAAGCGTGATCTACGTATCATCCTGACGACGCTGACCCGCGTTGAGAACTTTCTTGTTCCATTGGAGTTCTGATTCCTAGAATTAACGTTTTAGTCGGGTTTTATTTCACAGAAATAATGTTCAAACTTTTAATTCTTAAAATTTGTAATTTTTGAGCATTTTTCTCTCCTTTTACTTACATGAAAAACGAAACTATTTTTTACATACGCAGTGTTTTATTTCAATCTATTGTTTTGTCTTTGCTATTAGCGATGATGTGTTTCCATTGTTCCGTTAACTGTTTAATATTCCTATAATAAAAAAGTAGCGTTCTTGGAATGAAAAAACGTTTGAATCGTCCTCTCGGCAGCTGTACAGTCTTTCATAATTTTACCAACTGTATGATTCTGCAAAGTCCGCCACAATTGAAAATCTGCTGGTGCTAAGTCTGGTGTATACGGTGGGTAATGCAAACCTTCCCAGCCAAGCTCCTGTAAATTTCACTGTGTTTCCATCACTACAGGCTGTCTATCATTATTGATATGGAAGATAACATCTTTCCGATTCATCAAACCTGAATGCTTAGACTTGCAGTCCTCGTTTACTCTGTCAAATTGCTGACAGTAGGGACTTACAGTGATCGTTTGATTAGGTGCCAACAGCTCATGATGGATAAGTATCTTACAATCACACAAAAAGCAGAGCATGCCGTTTTTTTGGCGGTGGAGATCAGTTATTGGAGTCCTTCCCGAAGCCTTTTCTTGCAAAATGATTTAGTGCGATTAATATCCTTGTATATCACCCATTTTTTGTCCCCAATCACGACTTGAACCAAAAACAATCAGCTTCATAAAAGCTTTTCAGTTTTTGGACCATTCCAATCTCTCGTATCCTCTTGAAAGCAGTTATTCGATAATTTGAAAGTGTATTGGCACTACCCTCGTAGGTTTGCTGATGGTAGGACCTAATTGTTGCCAATATTCCTTCATAAAACATTTCAGAGGACCATACAGAACGGACGCGTTTGTATTGAGTTTTATTCAGCATTCAATATTTCAAGAAAGCACAGATTTTGGACCATTTCAATCTCTCGTATCCTCCTCAAAGCAGTTATTCGATAAATTGAAAGTGTATCGGCAGTACCCTCGTAGGTTTGCTGATGGTAGGACCCAATTGTTGCCAATATTCCTTCATAAAACATTTCAGAGGACCATACAGAACGGACGCGTTTATATTGAGTTTTATTCAGCATTCAATATTTCAAGAAAGCACTCCAACCATTTCGGTTGGGCATAAGGTTCATGCGCATATTCTGCCTTTGTACAAATGTAACGGACTAGCAATGTAAACTTAAGCCTAATCTCCAAACAACGGCCACAGCTCAACAACTGTCACTTTTTCCCTGTTCAGGCGGTGACCGTTATTCGGAGGTTTCACTGTACTATCATTTCATGTATCGGCGTTTGATTTTTTGGGTTATATGGGAAAGGCATGTTTAATCACATGCGTGATGACCCCGTTAAAACACTCAAGACAACCAGTACCAAAATTTCCAGCAGGTCATTGCAGATTGCTTCCCTCGTAGCTATCACCTCTCGGGTGAGCAGCTTAGGAGGCACTCACCGAGAACAGATATTGCTGTACCACAGTTTGTGGATGATGGTCAAAACACACTACCCTTTGACATTTGTATAGTGTCCATCAGTTGTCTCGTGGTTATAAACCTGTCTTGTTGAATGAGCTGGTCAGTGAGCTCTTTGTTTACACTGTTCGTGACAGACATTGGTCTTTCCGCTCTTGGTTTGCTCTTGGTTTTAAAATCAGCTTTCAGAAATCGCTGGAGCCACTTTTGGACATTATTTCGATCAAGTGTCTTTTCCCATAGGACTGCCAGGAGTTTTCGATGGATTGATATGGCCGAATGATCACTTAATTTGAACCAAAATTCTATCACAGACCTTTGAAGAAAATGGCTCTTTGTCCACCCATGCAATCTCACCTACGAACAGAAATATCATATTTATTGTGATACTTAGTACTAGAGCATGTATTCATCATATAAAGTATTCCGTCTCTCTTACACATGCGCTTATGTAATTTTATTGCTCATACATTGGCTTTGTAAACCCCTCATTATGAGCGGTTCACTGTAATACCATTTCGCTGTATAACAGCCGACTGTTCTTTATTTATTTTTATTTGCTAGTGCAATATGGAAACACCAAACATGCAAAACAAATCTACAAGTTTGAATCAGTAGAAGAACTGCTTAAACACGATTTGTAAAGGTACGACGCACAGTTCATAAAAACAAGATTTAAGATGACTGTTTATTTCTTTTTCAAGTAAAATATTGGAACATACAAAACCAACTTACAATTATAAATCACTGAAAGAAGTAGCTAAACACGATTTGTGAAAATACGATGCAAATTTCTTAAAAGGAAGACTTGAAATTACTGCTCGTCGTGGTTATAACTTCAGAATACACTTTCTTAGGGTTATGTGAACTTTGAATTCAAACGTAACTTTGAGTTTGAAATAGAATCAAAATTTCTATGAAGTGGAATAAACCTGTGTGTAGATGATAACGTTAACATTAAAGATGAAACGATTCACATGCATTTTGTTATTTGCACATAGTAAAAGGAATCGGTGAAAAAATGTCGATTTAGATTTCTACCAAATAATCAACCATATTAAGAACGCGTGAACGATTTTGTTTGAATTCCACAAAAGTCGATGATAAAACACGGGCTTACTTTCTCAGGATATATTCCGAAATGGCAGTCCGTACAATTTCAGCAACCACGGACCTATTTCTCTATCATTGTCCTGGAATTCTCGGTATAAACAAAGACACCTTTTGATGCGCCAGAAGTGGCCGAAATTAAACCTGATTCCAAGTAGTTGCGTGTACTCCGCCAAATAAAAAGTACAGCTTTATATGTACTGCTCCATTTTCAAATCAGAAATGGCTTAAAACTCATAACACATGGCTTAAAACTCATAATTAATATACACAATTGAAGTGGACTAGAAACATCAAACAGAAGTCATCGCTCTTTCCACGTTTATAAGTGAGTCACGGAAAAATTCTCATCGGCCGCCACCGGGAATCGAACCCAGGGTCTTCCAATTACTCACCTGGACATGCTATCACTGCACCACAGCGGCCTCGAATTCTCCAGACTCACATCCGACTTACTGTCAAACCGCATGGCAGGTTGCTTCAATTTCTGGCGCATCTGATGCGATTGAGCACAATCACGTTTTGCAGTGATGGTTTGGCCTCTTACATACCCGGGCGCTATCTGGGAGACACGGATTCGAGTCCCGCTTCAGGACGATGAAATTTTCAAGTTTTCAGATATTATCTGACTTTCCATCCTTATCACATTTACACCAAAAACCGGATTGTGATCTTCAAAATTTGTATTATATGGTGTAATCCCGTATTTCTTTCATAATATGTCAGATCTTTGCAGAAAACAAGAGATAGTACAACTCAAGCAGTACTTCTTAGGTAAAAAATATGTCATCACTACAGTGGCAGCTGCAGCTGACAAAGATTTTACCTCACTGAACCAGAATACTTTTTAGTTTCTTCCTTAATCAAAAAACAGTTCAGATCAACTGCAAATTTGAAAAGCAAATTTCTGCTTTTCATTTACGCTAGCTGAAAAACACCATATTTGTGCACTTGGAGTGTTTTCGTTAAACCCCAACTTTAAATTTCTGTAAAATATGTATGCTTTTCAGAATGACTTAATGGAAAAGTCAAAACTTCATGGCAAGAATTCTTTTACTAGCGGTGGTTATTTCAGGTGGAATAAAGAGCATTCCTCGTGCTTGCGAAGGAATAATTGATCACTTTCTTCCGCGAGTACATCCTTATTCCGGTTTCAATGGAAAATATCCTCGTTTCTTAGTGAATAGAAGTGAATGACGGGGTGTTCCATGTTAACTCTCTCATTTTTATTGAGTAGATATCAGTCTGCACAGTCCTGGAATGTTCCCCTCATGCGCAAGAAGAAGAACATACCACACCCACGTCACAAGTTCCGGAGATCTTTTTGTACTTTGAGCGGCATCAGCAGTTCTTTTATGTTCGCATTCTTTGCACAGGATGAAAAGTCTTGTCATTCATCCGCAGTTTATGATGTCTGTGGGATTTATGTTTCCACTACTCAATCACTTTTGCTTTCTGATAGGAAGAATAGTTTTATTTATGTAAAGAAACCCCAGGCTTACAATAAGATATGATGCACACACACATATATATATTTATGCTTCCAGATTTTTTTAAAAATATTAATGCCACGAAATAAGAGTTCAGACTAATGGGGAGCTTTATTTCAATTTTTGTCCGTAGGTGAATAATGAATCCTCTTAAATGTTCCTAACTTAAAGATAAAAGATTGGAGAAAAACAAAAATGACTTTTGTACCTAAATATTTCTAACTTTAAGATATCAAACTAGGTTCGGGGCTCTTTAAAAAAATGCAAGAATCAGTGTTTTTAGTATGTTTTTAGGAAGGATAACACACAAAACACATAAATAATGAAAAAAGAAATTATCCAAACATATATAGGGATGTAAGGTCAGGTGATGCGTAACATCACAGCCTCTCCTTGACAAATGTCAACCCCGCCTTCTCGTGGTGCATCCTGTTCCCACTAAAGGGGCTCTGACGACCGCCCATAGCGGTATAACTATACCATCGGGATTAGAGGAAATTCTATCCCACACTCACCAACCCGCTTGGCCAGCGTGGTGAGTTATGGCCAAACCCCTCCAAAATGATTCCACAACTTAAATCTTGGCCCTCAGTCTCCGGCAGCTGGAATGTACCTGGCCAAGGCAGCGGCCAGTGCGACATGAAGGCAGAGGGTGCTAAGAATCCCCGGAGGACCGGACTAGGCTGCCATCTGATGCTGACCTTGGCTACTTACAATGGACGCTCCCTATCTTCTGATTCAAGGCTTCTTGAATTGGAAGAGGAACTACAAAGGATCAAGTGGGACATCGTGGGGCTAAGTGAGGTAAGGAGAAAAGGAGAAGATCTCATCGAACTGAAAAGTGGACATCTCTTCTACTATCGTGGGACAGATACTGGCAGAACTAGTGGTGTTGGATTTATAATAAACAAGAAACTGAAGGATAAAGTTGTAGAAGTTGAAAGTTCCTCTGACAGAGCTGCACGACTTGTTATCCAACTCTCGAAAAGATAACAGGCTCAGATTATTCAAACTTATGCACCCACCACAAGTCATCCTGAAGAAGAAATTGAAGAATTTTATGAGGAAATTTGTCATCTAAATAATAAAGGTAAGCAGCACTTGAAAATAATTATGGGAGATTTCAATGCAAAAATAGGGCAACGGCAACAGAATGAAACTTCAGTAGGTAAATTCGGTCATGGCAACAGAAACCAGCGTGGAAATACTCTCGTTGAGTTTGCAGAGGCAGAAGGGTTTTTCATCTTGAACTCCTTCTTCAAGAAAAAGCCACACAGGAAATGGACATGGAGACATCCAAATGGGACGACAAGTGAAATTGATTTTATTATGTGTAACAAAAAATTCGTCATAGAAGACTGCAGTGTGCTAAACAAGTTCAACACAGGTAGTGACCATAGATTGGTGAGATGTAAGATGCACCTCAACACTAAACTCGAACGTGGCAAGCTCATAAGACAAACAAAATGTATTGACATAACCAACCTTAAAAAACACCATAATACCTTCAAGTTGGAACTGAAGAACAGGTTCTCTGCTTTAGAAGGCCTAACATCGGAAGAAGTGGACATCTCTGAAGTTAACAGAAAAGTAACCAAAGCTCTTATGGAAACAGCAACAAAATTAGCTGGGTCTAAGAACAAGTTGCATGTGAACAAATTATCAGGAAAAACCAAAATGTTGATGCAAAAAAGAAGAGAGATGAGGACAACTAAAGAAGATGTGACTTCCAAAGTGGAATATATAGAGCTATGCAAGACAGTAAGAAAAAGTATCACTGAAGACGTAAGGAAATTCAACTGTGAACTAGTGAGGAAAGCAATTGAAAACAACCAAAGCCTAAAGATAGCAAAGGGACATCTCAGTAAGGGAAGAAAACAGATTATGGCACTGAGAAAAGAAGATGGTTCTGTAACAAGAAATAGAGGCGAAATTTTGACAAGAGTGAAAGATTTCTACTCCAAATTATATGAAAGGGATGATATATGCACTCCAGACATCATGAAAGATACCAGTACCAGAGTTCCTCCAGTCTTTCCAGCAGAAGTTGCACATGCAATCAAGAACATGAAGCGAGGAAAAGCTCCAGAAGAAGATGGAATTACTGTAGACATCATACAAGAAGCAAGTGGAGAAATCGAAACAGTACTCGCCCAAATTTTCACTCGATGCCTTAATGAAGGGAAGATTCCTGAGGATTGGAACACTGCTACAATGATCCTGCTACATAAAAAAGGTGACATTGAGGATCTCAGGAACTACAGACCTATCAGCCTCCTATCAGTGGTTTATAAAATCTTCACTAAAGTTCTTTCACACCGCTTGAAGGTAATACTGGACATGGCTCAACCGAGAGAACAAGCTGGATTCAGGAGTGGCTACAGCACAATAGATCATATCCACGTGCTGAGAGAACTAATTGAAAGAGCGAGGGAATATGAACTTCCATTGTGCATGGCTTTTATCGATTATGAAAAAGCCTTTGATTCGGTGAAACCATCAGCAGTTACAATGGCTCTGAAAACCTGCGGTATTGAAGATGCATACATTAATATCATTAATAACATCTATGAAAATGCAAGTGCAAAGATTAGGCTGTTTGAAAATACAACACACGTAAAAATTGGAAAGGGAGTGAGACAAGGTGACACCATATCTCCGAAGCTCTTTAATGCCACATTGGAGGGTGTTTTTCAGTCGCTGAGCAGGGAAAACAAGGGGATAAAGATTAATGGAGATTATCTAACCCACCTTCGTTTTGCTGATGACGTAGTCATTTTTGCAACTACCCCATCAGAGCTGCAGAGTATGATCCAGGAACTTGCTGACAAGAGTAAAGAAGTGGGATTAAAATTGAACTTTCAGAAGACAAAAGTGATGTTCAATGCTTTTACAAGAAATGAAGATTTATCGATTGATGGAGAAAAGCTGGAGATAACAGACACGTACGTTTATCTTGGACAGCAGATATCAAGTGAGGGTCACATTGGTGAAGAAATTAATCGGCGTACAAAACTTGCCTGGAGAGCTTTTGGAAGAAACAGCATAATTTTCAAGAGCAATATGCCATTATGTCTTAAAAGAAAAGTGTTTGATCAATGCATCATTCCAGTGCTTACGTATGGTGCAGAGACGTGGACCTTAAATAAAAGAGACATACAAAGGCTGCAGACAACTCAAAAAAGCATGGAGAGGTGCATGCTTGGTGTAACCAGGAGAGATAAGAAGAGAAACTCGTGGATCCGAAAAATGACAAGAGTGGAAGACATCATGATCAGAGTTAAATCCCTGAAATGGCAATGGGCTGGACATACTGCCAGAAGGACAGATCATCGATGGACAGCCGAAATTTTAGATTTTATTCCAAGGGACAGGAAAAGACCCAGAAGAAGACCACATGGGAGATGGGTGGATGAAATTCGAAAGTATGCAGGGGTGACATGGAGGAGAATGGCACAAGACAGACCGTTGTGGAGGAAACTTGGGGAGACCTTCGTCCAGCAGTGGATTGATAATGGTTGACAATGATGATGATGATGATGATATAATGATATATTCATGATATATAATTTTCTTTTGAACGTTTCAACGTTCGTCCTATTTTGTTGGCGCCTCTTGATGATTGCCTGTTTTAATTGTTGAACCACTGCCTCAAACAATATATATATATTTGTAAAACTCCATATCAAGGTAAGATTCTTGCAACAGTAAAATATAGCCAATCAACACAGCGCACGCGTGTACCACTTTGCTTTGTTGTTATAACAGCAAAAACTGATTTTTCACACCTGCTGGTGTGACGTCATATCATCCAAATCACCTGCCATGACGTCAGAGATGCGTTACGTCACACGATTAAAATCGTTGCAGGAACTCTTTAGAAACAGGAAAGTGTTACGTCAGGAATTTTGGTTCTACTTTGTCTTTCGTAAACGACGTACACAATTTTTCATTTAGTATCCTATCGTATGAAATTTAATTTTAAGGTTCCCCTTTCGAACCTAAAATAATTATTTTAGATTGTCAAACCAGTTTCTTGTCTCAGCTCTAAAAATTGAGAGTTCCAATTCAGTATGTAACAGTGGGTTATTATTATTTCACGCGTATGCTGAAGAAATATGATTTGGGAATTTTTTTTCCCCTTAAACCAGGAAATTCTCGAAGTATAACTAATTTTTTTCGCAAAATATAAACAGATATTCTTTTATTTATATCTGTGGAAGAATTGAAAATGAAAAAGAAAAGAAAAAAAATACCGTTTACCTGCGCATGAACTACCAAAACATTTTGACATTTGCAATTGCGCAATTCTAAGTTCCAAAACAAAAAGAAAATACCTAGTTATTAAAATATTGTTCTACAAATATTATTTTCCTCAGTCGTTGTTGATGGGCGATTCACCGAGTATCAGTATACATTTTCAAGAAATTGGGAAATTTTTGAAACAATTTAATGAAATTTGTCGTTTACGGTAAAAGCTCTTAATAAAAAAGTTACTGATATATGATAACCATTTCAAATCAGTGTATGTGTATACCCAGTTTTAGCATAAATACTGTTACAAACGTCCGACAGATGGCGCGCAACCGGTGTGCAACGTCACCGACCAACCAGGAGGCATGAAGCAGCAAGTGAATAATTGTGCGTTCAGTCACAGAGGAGATAACGTGTCACGTGAAGTACTTGCCATGGAGTGGGGCAATAATGAGAATCGTGTTGCTGTTAATAGCGCTGCACAAAGTTGGAAAATCGGCTTCCGATATTTCCAACATGCTAAAGAAGTTGAAAATCAGCTGAATTTCGGTCTACCGGATCATAAAAGGTTCCTTGAGACTGGAACCGTCGCTGGCCGCCCCAGAAAGGGTCGGCCGCGCACCGTGAGGACTGCTCGCCTGGTGAATGCAGTGGCAGCCCGTATTCGACGAAATCCTGTCAGAAAAGAATGAGTGATAGCTCGTGCGCTGAACATTTCAAGAATGTTGATGTCACGCGTGCTGCGGAGTGACCTAAAGGTGAGAGCTTACCGGCTTTATACAGGACACTCCCTCACTTCACAACTGAAACAGCAGAGGGTGCTAAAAGCGAAACGATTGCTACAACGTTATGCAAACAATTGCCAGAGACAGATCCTTTTGTGCGATAAAAAAAAATCACTATTGAAGAGGCTTTCAACCGCCAAAAGGAGAGAGTGTATGCGTCAACCTCATGAGAAGCACAGAAGAAAGCTCCAAGAATTATGAGGGGCCATCATCCAGCTTCTGTCATGGTTTGGTCGGGAGTCTCCTTCGAGGGTACCACCGAGCTCCATTTCTGTGAGAAAGGAGTGAAAACATCCGCCAAAGTCTACCAGGACAGGGTTTTGGAGTCAGTGGTCAAAAGTGTGAGTCACAACCTCTTCCAAAACCGACAGTGGAGCTTTCACCAGGATTCCTCACCTGCCCACAAGGCCAAGTCAACCCAGGAGTGGCTTCAGGCGAGTTTGCTGGACTTAATTTCTCCAGATGATTGGCCTTTCAAGCATCCCATACCTCAACCCATTGGACTACAAGTTTTGGGCCACACTGGAGGACATGGCCTGCAGAAAGAGACACCCAGTATTGACAGTCTCAAACGCTCTTTGGTGCGGATAGTAGCAAATTTCCGTGTGGAGACCCTGCGTAAAGCTATTGATGAGTGTCCACAGAGACTGAAGGATTGTGTGAAGGCAAAAGGATGCCATTTTGAAAAGTGATTGGTGCCATGTAATCACAAGTGTTCTGCTTATGTCATATCAAAGGTATATTAAAATATCTATAAATTTCTTTTGTTATTTCATTGAATACTTTGTGACAGTATTTGTGGTAAGACTAGGTAACTATTATCTATACAATGAACTAAAGGTTAAGGGATATTCCTAAACACTGCTAAGCTACAGTAATTCATTTTGCATTAGTGTGAATTTTCGACAAATTTCTTCATTATTTTGAATGCAAATATCTATAACTTAACTTTGAACTTACGTACAGCAAAACGTTTAGTTCATTGCATTCATAACATTGGAAGAAAGACATATACCAAGTTTCTTCATCAATTTATTGACATACCTTTACCAGTTAACGGATTTTTCGTAAAGAGTTCGGGACGAAAACCTCATTCATAAAAAAATGGGTTTGAAGTTTAAGATACAAAGATTTTCGCAAACATAAATTTCATTAAATAACTGTAACCAAAGTGTTGCCAGATCTGTAAAACATATAAAAATAAATATTTGCTAGATTTAAGCAGAAATAGTAAAACAAACCCAGTTATTTCACAACTTCCGGCCTTTAAAGTGTCACTTTTGACAGGTGTGTTTTGATATTAAAATTGCTGTAGCTCTATCTATTCACAGTAGAGAGGAATCAAAGGCCGCCCCGGTGGCGCAGTGGTCAAAGCGATGGCTTCTGACCTTTTGTCCGCTGTGGGTCCGGGTTCGAATTTTGAATTGTTGAGTTTGTCTTACGGCACTGGCTCTCTGCCTCTTCTGGAACCAGTGGCCCAAAATTAGGGACGGGCGACTCCTTATAGCCCATTGAGTTGCTCACGGTTGTCGTTAAACCTCCAATAAAAAAACAAACGAAGGCAGTTTTAGAATGCTAAGGAATGGGGATTTTAAATGAAATAATTTTTAAAAATATGTAATTTTTCCGAAGACGTCCTTTTCAACGTAGTTGGATACCTTAAATGAAAGATGCATGAAAAAAACAAAACAAAACGACTTTTCATAGCTAAAGACATATACAAAGAACATTTTTAAGATGTTTGCTCGTGCGTCGAAATAAAACTTAATGTTTGACACAATATCTTGTGTACACAGGAGTTTGTCGGTGACGAAGATCGAAGTCGCGTCTTTTCGCTCCGGAGTGAATTGCTCTAACCGACTAAGAAACACCGACGGAATGTATCGCTGCAGATTTGTCGTCTCGACATATGCTTCACCTCCGTTCGCCGCCACTGTGGCGCAGAGGTTATTCCCGTCTGTTCAAATTTCCGTCTGTTCAACTTCTGATCATTCGTCCGAGATGGATTCGGGCTCGAATCCCGTTTAGGCATGGATGTTGTATTTGTCTCTCGGCGCTAGCTCTCTCCCTTTCCTGGAACCAGTGGTCCTAAATTAGGGACATGCGACTGCTTATAGCCCACTGAGTTGCTCAAGGTGGTCGTTAAACCTCCAATCAACAACATCAACAAAAAAATTCCCGTCTGTTCAACGTAACAACCTAACTGTATCTGTGATCGATATAGCAAAAATGGCATATACTCAAATTTAACCCGTAAGTGTTGTTTTCGCTAAAAAAGCTATTAAAACTCTAAAATCAGTACAGAAGCATCTGTGAGGGATACACAGTACCCGATGACGGAAGACTTTAAGATACGTACATGAAAAAGTGAGAAATAGCAGGTAAACATATATATGGGAACATGGGAAACGTAGCAAAAATTTACGCTGAGAGCATCACAGCGAAGAAAATCTCAAAGAGTCGTCCATGGTAGAACAGAGTAACGTGCGCAGTTCAATCAAGACGAATACTCATCAACCGCAATCAGGGCAAATGAAGGAGAACAGAAGAGGGCAGATTAGGTTCGAAAAGTGAATAAAAAAGTCCAAAACTCTTTACAGGAAGATGGCGTATCCTCGTCTTCAGGAGGAAATAGTTTAGCATCATCGTCGTCCAGTACATTAAAACTACGGCAAAAATAAATGAAAATGTCTTCAGAGTTGGCAAAGACAAAGTCAGGGAGGTCAGGGCACTTGGGCCGGGTGCGTTGACGTGTCTGTAAAAAACGTGTGTGATGATAGGAATCCCACGTGGAGGCACGGTGAACAGGAAAATCAAAATATCCCCGAGGTTTAGCAATATCTCTCCAGCAAAGGCGAAAGATGGCACAAAGAAAAGGAACGAAGTCGGACGACGAAATCTCTGCCGCCGAAGGAGGCAGAGAAGATGGAGCAGGAGCAGCAGCCAATCCGAAAGGTCCAATAGCCGGCTCAACTAGAAAGATAATCCCGACGGCTTCAGGAGACGAGAGCGCTGGGAGGCGATATTCATGTGGAAACACGAAAGAATGCCGTTCGAGGTAAGCAAGAACCTCTGACATCACCTGCTCATGGGGAGAGGCCACAGGTCCAGCGGAGTTCAAGTCATCAGCAGCTTCAGCATATAGGGTCACAGTGTCGGAAGTATCAGATGAAGATTCTAAGTCTGGAACATCAAGATGCATAGAAGTAGGCGGAGGCTGTTCAGGAGAAAGGGAGGAGATCACTGGGTCGCCGCTGGCAAGAAGAGAGTCAGTAGAATACAATGGTTAAACATCACGTATTGAAGAAATGGAGATCGATGAATCTGTAACGAAATCCGTAGTCATAGATATAAGAGTGGAGGAGGGAACAGCAAATTTTTGAGCAGGTGCAACACCAGTCGAGGGAGGCACTAAGTCTGCTGGGGTTGGATCGGAAGAAAACGAGTGCTGAAGAGCCGCAGAAGCAATTGTAGAAGTGGCAAGGAGATGAGGGCACTTGGAGCGCACATGACCGGAATCCTTTCAGTGAAAGCATATGAGAGACGCAGAAGCAATTGTAGAAGTGGCAAGGAGATGAGGGCACTTGGAGCGCACATGACCGGAATCTTTTCAGTGAAAGCTGGTAAGAGACGCAGAAATTACCATCGGATAAGTGGTGGCCCCGAAGAACACGTGAAACAAGAAGGACATTCAAGTGAGTGGAGCAACGACCCTCACACAACGAGTAAGGGCTGCAAGTATAACAGCATCAGGAATTTTAACAGACGGACAGGAAGGCGCATTGGCAAAGAAGCCCCTACCAACCACCTCAATGTCAGAGGGTAAACAGTATCAGCGTAGTCAGACTTGGTAAAGGACACAAACACACGACGAGAACGTCGCGCCATATGCAACATGGCTCTAGCTGGTAAAATGCAGTGTAATACGTTTTAAGTTTAGCATCAGGCAAGGCTGGATAAAAGACACCACGTTGCTGAGCAGACAACATCAAGCGACCTACACTGGAGTCTTCAGGAATAACCATCCGTATAGTTGAAGCGCTACAAGTAATGTAGGAATCTAACAAGAATATTAGAGGTTCAGAAGAAGAAGCCACAGAGCCATGAGCACCAATTATTATTATTTTTTTTTATTGGAGTTTTAACGACCACCGTGAGCAACTCAATGGGCTATAAGCAGTCGCCCGTCCCTAATATAGGGTCACTGGTTCCAGGGAAGGGAGAGAGCCAGTGCCGTAAGACCAACACAACATCCATGCCTGACCGGGATTCGAACCCGGACCCCTTACGGACGAATGATCATAGGCCAGCGCCTTAGACCACTGCGCCACTGGGGCGGCCACCAATTGTTGCATCTGCGTAGCTTGGAGTACGGCTAGACGTCAAAATAGCATCTGTGGCAGCAGAAGAAAACACAGCAGTAGGTTTTGAAACATCCACATACAAGATATTAGCAATAGTCAAAGAAACGTCCATAAAATGTTCATCCTGTGACTCCAGCGACTGCGAGGACTGAGCACACGAACGGGCCGCTGAGTTAGAGGTAGCGGAAGTTCATCAGTAGCAGCCGCCATGAAGGATGACGGGCAGCACGAAAAAGGTAAGAAAACGTTAGGCCCAAGCGAAAACGTCCTTCAGGAACAAAATAAACATGCTGAGCCAAAAGGCCGGCCTGAACAGAACAAACACAGTCTAATACAGAAGATAAGTGCACTTCAGCACTCAGGAACGAAGGAATGAGGGCTCACGGAGATCGAAATTTATCGACACATGAGCAACGCGTGTGAGATCGACACAACAAGAATAAACGGTTCGTGGGAAAGAAAATCCGGAATGACCGGGCAGCTTGCCGGTATACAACGAAACAGAAGAATTCCACACAACAAAAATTAGCAACTGGGAACGTAGAAACACTAACGTGAGCACTATAAAAAAAAGCACTGGGCCACTCCGTTTCTGTACAGAAGAACAACTTGGTTAAAGAACGTCTTGCGATCCGGAAGATCGCTGTATGCCTTTTCTTTTTCTTTTTTTTTTTTTTTTTGATTGACGGAGTAAAATTTAAGGGTAGCCGTCCTGTTAATCAGCTCACTATTTATTGTCGATTAAATAATGATATTAATTACCATTCAACATTTCATTTTCATAAAGTAAATGTTATTTTTCTTTACAAAATTCGTAGTTTGTAGTGTTCAAATTGAAAAAAAAAAGAGGGGGGGGGGTGATATTCAGATATTATCAGCGCATCAAGTACTAACCAGGCAAAGAAACTGGAATTAAATAATTACGATATTTATTAATCGACATTTCATTTCCGTAAAACGTATGTCATTTTTCTTCATAAAATTGCTGTGTAACAGTGTCCTAATTAAAACAAGAATTCGCACGAAATGTACAGAATTGTATAAACAACACTTGCCGTTTCTACACGATATGATAAATTTTCAGTAAATATACTATTTATCATACCGTGTAGAAACTGCAAGTGTTATTTATATTGACTCATACACGAATCAAGATTCTTTTAATGTACAGAACTGCTTGATGCGCTGCTAATTTGAAGGCTAGCCAAAAGAAAAGTGTATTGGAATGTCCAACAAATGTATCCGAATGTTTGGAATTAATATATTCCATGTTCATTCAACACAGAACTTTTTCCTAAATGATTTTAATTTATATATATCTTTTTTTTACCTTCTAGAAATAGTTGCAAGATTTGAGCACACATCTTACCGTATTTTCAGTAAATATACTAATTAAATTGGAAATTTTGCTTTCGCGTTCGTTATGTAATTACAGAAAAGTCTTTTTTTTTTTTTTTTTTCAATTTATTAAATCGAACGCGAAAGGAATTTCTAAAAGTTTTAAGTGAAATGATTATCTACATACAGTCCCACCAATTTGCCATTAACGTACTTAAAAAGATCGTAGTTGAAAAAATGTTTAACGTAAAATGCTGGGTTTTTCACGTTATGCGTGGAAAAAACTTATTATTTTGCTCCTTTAGCCAAATTGAAAACTAAAGGAAAAATCACCTGAAATATTTAGTTTCAAGACCCGTACATAAAGTCATTTCCCAGCACAAGAGCGAAACTTTGGAATTCCCGGATTTACAGATATCATTGCTGGAAACTGAGAGGGAAAAAAATGAAAGCTAAGGATGTAATCTTTTGATGTTATCTAAGGACAAAAAAATACAGAGAAAGAAAAAACAATTCGATTTATGGTTGTGTGCGCAAATTGTCTAGTATCGCACTCGAGAAATTATTTCTCTACGTAAACACCGCGGTACTCCGTCGGCGTTTTCAGGAGCGAAGAGCTCGAAGCTCGAGTCGGTCGGCCCACTAGATCCGACATCAAAGACCAGTTCGGAGGCTTTCTTAAGCTTCAGGGGGTTTCGGTTCAACTGACATCAGGTTCAGCTTCCGCAATCTGAGATTGAACACTGAAGTAGTGGCATAACTACCGTCCGGGACAACCGGGCACGTCCCGCGGGCCAAAGCGCTGAGGCGCATCTGAAAGTTGTGATCCGAAGGGAACCCTCCGGAGCTGGGACACCTAAGTACCTATACAGAATGGATATTTTTAAAAAGTTGCTGCATTTTTAATTTGACTGGAAAACAGTGGCACGTGGCTACACGTGGAGTTCTGGTTCTGGGAAGTCGTAAGCCATAACTACAATATAAACCATGTCTGTTGTTCGCACGTTCAAAATACTTAAATTTATATGACGCTATTTTTGTATTCTAAAATTAAATGCATTATACTATGAAAGCATTCTTTTAAATGAAATAATCTAACTTTCAATAGACACAATTAAATAATAAACCACCATATTTTTTTATAAAATTTTAGACCTAAGTTAAAAATAATGGGAATATTCAAAAATATATTCTTGTAGAAAAGTCAAATTTACACGAGAGACGCGTTGCCTGACGACACGTAGCGTAAATCGATATTGCATATAGAAAATAATCACAGTTACAACCAGGGGCGGATTTCCCGCTAGGCGCCCTAGGCGCGCGCCTAGGGCCTCGCTGTTTCAGGTGCCCCGAAAACATATAATTAGATTTTCAGTTTTGGTTTTCACATACCGAAGCAAATCTATCCTTAAAGCGACTACTTTGTATTGTCAATTGATATTTTACTTTCTCATGTTACTAATAACATTTTTTTTTCTCGCTGTTGCTGATATTCCGAATTTTCGCGTTCTTATTGATGTACTTATTTTGAAAGGAACGGTTAAAATAATTTTGAGTTCCTTTTGGTGGTTGGTAAAGAAGGTATTCACGCTTCCCACACTTTTCATTGTTTAAGGCGAATTCTTAACTGGCCTGCTGTGTTATAAATTGCTTTTATGGTACTTCCAGCCAAGCGAACACATCTGTGATGGAACCTTCTAACCTTCTTCCCGAGTTGCGACGAAGAGTACTTGTAAAAACTTTCCTGATGATCGGACGTGTTTGCTGTTAATAGTTTTTTTTTTGTCTTTGTGGGAGGATAATTAATGAAGAAAGAAATATTCTTCACAGGATAACTCTTCTTAGGACAATCAAGTTCTTTCTCGGCCCTAATCCCTCTAAACCATCTTAAACGAAAATAGTTATTAATATTTAGGCTGAAAAAAATAAAGAAATTTGAGAATATCTCACTATCTTATTTAACCGTGTTAAAAGTAATTTATATTGTACTGCAACAACATTTTCTCATTACTTTCTGTTCCCTTGGTTTAATACTGATAATTATCAAGTATTCTCACCTTTTCTATTCCTTAAATCGACTAAAAACTAGCTTTTGAAAATTCAATAAAAAGTTTCACTGATACTCTTACTCAAAAACCCACAGTTCTTACTTTTCCATTTCCAAACCGGATTTAGGCAGAAAAAATAAAGAAATTTGAGAATATCTCACTATCTTATTTAACCGTGTTAAAAGTAATTTATATTGTACTGCAACAACATTTTCTCATTACTTCCTGCTCCCTTGGTTTAATACTGATAAGTATCATGTATTCTCACCTTTTCTGTTCCTTAAATCGATTAAAAACTAGCTTTTGAAAAATCAATAAAAAGTTTCACTGATACTCTTACTCAAAAACCCGCAGTTCCTACTTTTCCATTTCCAAACCGGATTTAGGCTGAAAAAATAAAGAAATTTGAGAATATCTCACTATCTTATTTAACCGTGTTAAAAGTAATTTATATTGTACTGCAACAACATTTTCTCATTACTTCCTGCTTCCTTGGTTTAATACTGATAATTATCAAGTATTCTCACCTTTCTGTTCCTTAAATCGACTAAAAACTAGCTTTTGAAAAATCAATAAAAAGTTTCACTGATACTCTTACTCAAAAACCCGCAGTTCCAACTTTTCCATTTCCAAACCGGATTTAGGCAGAAAAAATAAAGAAATTTGAGAATATCTCACTATCTTATTTAACCGTGTTAAAAGTAATTTATATTGTACTGCAACAACATTTTCTCATTACTTCCTGCTTCCTTGGTTTAATACTGATAATTATCAAGTATTCTCACCTCTTCTATTCCTTAAATCGACTAAAAACTAGCTTTTGAAAAATCAATAAAAAAGTTTCAATGATACTCTTACTCAAAAACCTGCATTCCTACTTTTCCATTTCCAAACCGGATCTTTTGCATTTAATTTGTATGCTTCTGCTTCTGATAACTGCAGTGCAGGTATAAATGGGATCATCATCATCATCATCATCATTGTCAACCATTATCAATCCACTGCTGGACGAAGGTCTCCCCAAGTTTCCTCCACAACGGTCTGTCTTGTGCCCGTCTACTGGTATTTAAAGTGCCAAACCAAACATCCATTGATTCCCTATTAGCCTCAAAATTATGTTTATGATAACTGCAGTGCATGAAGTATATGGGATATTAAAAGTGCCAAACTTAATTTCCATTGATTTCCTATTAGCCGCAAAAATAAGTTTTGAAATGTCTCTGAAATCAAAAAGTTCGATGTGCACGGACAGACAAAATTATTACACTAGCACTGTTTCTTACAGAACGTTCTAATATTAGGAAGCGATGGCACTTTAAAAAAGCGTAAAAACCTTTTTCTTGACTCCCCTCCCCCCTTTTTTTTTGTTAATCTGACGGATGGAAATTTTTGAACGGATAAGAAGGGGAGAGGACCCTGAACCTTTCACCGCCTAGGGCCACAAAAGATCTAAAGTCTCCTCTGGTTACAACGGCTGAAAGATCATTTTCGAAAGTAAACCTAACAAAAACTTAAGAAGCACGATAGGCTAAAAATGTCTGAGCAGTTTAAGCGTCCTGTCAATTGAACATGGGGAAACTCACCGCGTAAGAAAAAACCTTAAGCCATTCTCGGCGTAATTTCTGAAACAAGAGTAAGAAGACGAGAATTTTAGGTAAGTGGCTACTCTCCAGTAAGTTCAAAGTTAACAATTTTATTGAACTCAGATTGGTTGTTCATCAATACCCAATAAAAATTAGAACAATAGTACTTTTAAAACAAATAACATTTTACATTAGATAAAATTGAAATATAGAATTTCCAAAAATTATGTAGGTAATTGAATCTTTTATTTTAGAAATCAATTAATTTTATATGGTTAAAATTAAATAACGGGGCCTCACATGGTTCTCAGGTTCTGTCATTCGGGGCCCTTGGCGTTCTAGTTACGCCACTGCATTGAAAGCATATTTTGGCGCAATACTGATGAGGACGGATTCGCCGGAGAGGATAGTTGTTTCTAACTTATTGAACGGGACCAACTTATTTTGTAATAACTAAAATAACATTTAATACGTAATGGTACATGGTACAGGCGTCGTTATGAGTTCAAGCTCTCGGAATAAAATCATACATCTTCTTTCTCGACACACTTCCTTAAACTGGCACACAAAAACAACAACAGTTCCCTCTTCGTCGTCTTCGTGGGAAAAGGACGCGAGCTCCTCTTTCGCACGGCATCGCTGCGCCATCTATCGGCAATAAATCGAAAGAAACTTTCAAAAGATAAAATGTTTATAGGGAAAGTCCCACATATATACAGTATATATACATACACTGCTGGCCACCCAAAATGCAACACCAAGAAGGAAGCATCAGTTGTCCTTAAATTCGCAGCATGCGTCGCCCGCGAGAGATCATGCGAACGATTAGCATTGCGCGGCATATGCAAATCATGTGCGCCCGACACGCCATCGAGAAGCACTACAAGAAGGGTGCACAGAAGGCAGGGTGTAAGTAGTGGAAGTGTGTTGTGCTGCCGGACCTGTGCGGGAGAAGCTTCCTGATGCCTCGTCGCAGAACACGGCAGTCATTCCAGCACGTTTCGGAGTTCGACAGCGGACGAATAGTGGCATATCGCGACATCGGTTTATCGTACCGAGACATCGGCGCTCGTGTGGGACGACATCCAGCCACAGTGAGGCGAGTATGGATTAGGTGGGTGCAGGAGGGACGGGCGGACCGACGCGAGAGATTGCCGCAGCCGCGGCACACCACCGAACGGGAGGACTGGCATGTTGTGCGGCGGGCATTGGTGGCTCGCACAGCCACATCACGAACGTTAGCGCAGGAATTAGGGTGTGTTGCGCAACAACCTGTGCAGCACGTACCGTTCGACGTCGTGTGCAGGAGTGGGGACTTGTCCCACGGCGCCCATTGTTACGATTACCATTTACGTTACACCACCGGCGAGACACCCGTATCCCTCTGGTACGCATCGCTGGTACACCCAACAGCCACCGTTACATCTCCGACGTTTTGGAGCCTGTAGTTCTCCCTTACCTGCAGGACCTGTCAGCGGCCACGTTTCAACAGGACAATGCGGTCCCGCACGTGGCACGCATCGTGCAACAATTCTTCACGGCCCACCAGGTGTCACTGCCGCCGTGGCCCGCCTGTTCTCCCTATAGGTCGCCCATCGAACACCTCTGGTCGCTGATCGGCAAACGAGTGGCCCGGCAAGCACCACCCGCGGCTACGCCTGATGAATTGTGGCAACGTGTGGAAGCAGCCTGGACCGACATACCCCAAGCCCACATCCAAAGCCTCTTTCGTTCGATGCTGCGGCGTGTAGCGGCCGTTATAGCCAGCCATGTGGGCCACGCGAACTGTTGATGTCTGAGTGTTCCGCGAGTCGCACGGGCCTGAAAGCTCAATTGTTTCATCTTTGTATCTGTTGTTATGTGTCCAGTAAATCTGGCTTTGCTATCTCGCGTCCTTCTTGCATTTTGGGTGGCCAGCAGTGTATATATATATATATATATATAAAGCGATAGACATCCTTGCCAGCTGTCAGTGCTGTTTTCGGCATGAGAATGACAAGTAATAACGATTTAAGTGATTTTCAAGGCGGTGTCATAAATGGCGCTCGTGAGATGGGCCATAGTATTTCGGAGGGAGAAACGAAGTTCGGATTTTCACGGACGACCGTTGCAAGGGTGTACCGTGACTACAAGAATTCCGGCAAAACCTCCAACCTATGATACCAGTGTGGCCTAAAAAGACATTGGGTGAACGTGACCATGATCGGCTGTCAAGAATCGTTTTACGCGATAGGCGTGCAACACTTTCGCAGGTATAATCGGAAGTCAATGCTGGAGCCTCAACAAGCATCAGCGTCCGGACTGTACAACGTACCTTGCACGATATGGGCTTTGGGAACCGACGCCCATTTCGAGTCCCCTTGATGGGTTCACGAAACAGAGCTATGCGCCTCGCTTGGGCACCGCAACACCGCCATTGGACACTTGATGACTGGAAACAAGTAGCTTAGTCTGACGAGTCGCGTTTCTAACTGTATCTGGCAGATGGAAGGAATCGTGTGTGGCGCAAATCCCATGAAGCAATGGATCCCGCCTGTCAACAAGGAACTGTACCTGCTGATGGGGGTCCGTAATGGTATGGGGTGTGTTTAGCTGGACTTCACTGGGACCCCTTGTACGTCTGCAAACGTCTGTGACCGGCCAACGCTATGTGCGCATGTTTTTGACGGGGTACACCCGTTCATGTCCTACATTCATGCTGATCGGTTGGGCCTGTTCCAACAGGATAATACACCTCCACACAAGTATCATGACGCCGCATTATGGTTAGAGGAGCATTCATCTGAGTTTGGGGTGTTGCCATTCCCACCCAAGTCCCTAGATCTGAACGTGATAGAACACATTTGGGATGCCATGCAAAGCGCTATGGAACACAGGAATTCGAGACCTCGGAATACACCCGAATTGTGGAACGCTCTGCAGGAAATATGGTGTGCATTGCCTGCATCATATTTCCAGAAGCTAGTGGAGTCCATGCCTCGTCGTATTTCTGCAGTCCTACGCTTCTGTAGGGGACCTACCAAGTATTAGACTGGTGTTCCAGTTTTTCTGGCACTTCAGTGTATATGCATCAAATCCTTATCTACGAAATTTGGTTTTAGTTATTTTCCATAACCTATACACTATATTGACAAAAGTCACCAGATACCTAGAAAAGAAACACAACATAGTATTTATTGACATACATTAGTACGGTGTCTGTCCACTTTTGGCCTTAATGCATGCACTGACCCTTCGAGACATGCTTTCGACAAGATTTTAGAACACAGCGATAGGTATGCGCTTCCAATCAGTACATAATGCTGCCGCTAACTGTTGCTTAGTAGTAGGCCTTAGTTCCAAACTTCTTATGCGGCGCTCTAATTCATCCCATTGGTGCTCTATGGGATTAGGATCAGGGCTCTGTGTTGGCCAGTCCACACACGATACGGAATTATTGTCAAACTACGCCGTAACAGTCCTTGCTTTATGGCTCAGTGCATTATCCTGCTGGTACCACCAAGGCTCGGTTCCATAGTATTGCAATAGAGTTCGTAGGCCATAATTGTCCAGAATATTGAGGTAGACGTGATGGTTAACAGGTTTGTCCATGATAACCAATGAGCCGGGACCATACCACGCAAAACACCCCCACACGAGTACTCTGCCAGCTCTGAACTTGATCGTAGGAACAGTACACTGTGGTAAATAGCTTTCATTCGATTGCCGCCTTACCCCACACACGGCCATCGGACTGATGGATCGTGTATCTGGATTCATCAGTCCATAGGACCGGTTTTCATTTATCTATGGTCAACGATAAACGTTCTTTACAATATGCTGAACGACGAGTAGCATTCCGAGTGGAGATGAAAGGCTTATGAGCAACCGCACAACCACGGTAACACATGGAATGAAGTTCTCTGCGAATGGTACGTGTACATACCGAGGTTCCAGCATTTTTACTCACCTGTAGACTGAGGTCTTGTGCAGTACTCCGTCGATTAGCTGTAACGACTCTTCTGAGGCTTCGACGTCCTCTATCACTAACGTTCTTTTGGTCTGCCGGTACGTTTTGCTGCTTCAGGCACGCCATGTGTCTTCGACTTATTCAGAATCTGAAAAATAGTTGACTTGGGTATGTTTAAACGCCTTTTGGTTTCTCTTATGGACAACCTACTGATATAACACCCAACAATCAGTTTTTTTTGTCCAAGTCAGTTCTCTTCCGCCGCGACATTTTCACTCAACCTCACAGTGCGATATGATCGAGGTCAGCTGCAGGCTTGTTTTTATACCGTTTGCAGCTGTATTGCGCATCTTAACAAGGCAGCGGATCCGCTCATTTGCTTTTGAAGGGGTGTCCGGTGACTTTTGTCAATATAGTATATGGTATGGGTTGGGTCTTCGCCTCACTATCATTTTACTCCATGATTCCACGATGTATTGCCTGATGCTTAGCTCAGCAAGGGAGTCATACAACATACTGAGCCAAGCTGCATTATACTTTCTTCTCGACCATAGCGTTCATGTAATCCCTCAGAAATTAAATCACTTCTTTCGCCCCTATTTGTGGTAAGTTTTGCCTCATTTCGTGCAGTCCATTAGGATGTGGTATTTTCTTTGTCGAGGAGTGTTCATTTAAAACATTCGTGGTGCGAATATCTGTTTGTCAATGCAAATCAGTCAAGCATTGATGTCTCTTCCCGTCACATGAAAATGAGGCATGCATTCCTGCAAATACAAGACGTCAGTGCTTTGACTGGTATTTTAATCGAAAACACCCTTCATTATTTTTCGTGCGCAGTTCCATCTGATAAAAGTTTCAAAATTCTCGGAAATCACATTGGACTTTCTTCTGAGAAGACCTGTAGTTTCCACTAAGTCTGTGGGCTTTGTTTTTCCTTTTCTCCTTGAAAGTCAGTTTTCCTTGCCAGAAGTAGCTCTGTTTCGTCTCAGTTACGCCGCCGAACAATGAAATCCCCTTTACTTCATCTTCTAAAGATATAATCAAGCTTGAAGAGATTACTCGCCATCCCATTTGCATGTGAAACCCGTCATTTGAAGAATGGCGGGAAAAAAGAAAAAAAAACTGCATCGTCGCCTTTTCTTAAATTTGGAATCCGTCTCTACTTTCTTCGGAAGTCATGTTTATTCAGTCATTGATTCCGCCAAGGAACACAGTGTCAGACGACGAGAATCAAGTTTCTCTTTAGAAATGCCGTCGTTCTGAGTTCCACGGGCTCTGGCTGCATTGAGAAACAGAGAGTTTAGATTCTAAAGACTTGATGGATTACTGAAAGGATCGGTATTCTTGTAGGGTCATTTTCCTTTCGTTTTTATTCTTGTTCGCAGCATGATTGTGTTCTTTCGTCGAGAGGTGGAACGCGAAGTTTTCTCCCGCGTCTCGATGTTCAGGTAGGTGGAAATGACTCAGCATTCGCTGGGAGTTTTAATATGCAAATTCGTTTCGAAGATTCAGGAAGGAGAAGGCTGTCCTTGAATGCGTGATTTCCTTTTTACAGAAGCGAAAATCCTCAATCGAACGTTTACTGGCATTCAGAAAGCTCCCGTCGATTGCAAGAAAAAGAAAAGTTGAGAAGTGTATAGCGGCTTCCATCAAATGTTCAACGCTGGGAAGGTCCGCGATGGGGAATTTATGAAATCACGCCTGAATTGATGTTTTCGCAACGGTATCTTCTACATGAAGTAGCTGCAGGAAGAGGGAAAGCATTAATTCTTATTTCCTATAACCTTTCCTGCTTTTTTTCCCTTGGATTTCTTTGAGAAACGAATCTTACTAATGGGAATATTCAAAAGTTGGAAAGGACTCAGTTTCGAGATGTTAGGAGAAAGAATTACAGAGGGTGAGAAGAAAGTTTTGCAATATTTGCATAAACGCATGTGCTGCGGCGGGTATGTCAAATATTTAAGCTACACTGGCGTGCAAAAATTAAGGACGAGACGGTTTTTCGAATGTAACGTCGTGCAGAAGTGCTCCACATCGACTCAAATCATACCATGAGATCCCCAAGATGTAAGAATATGGGACAAGTGAGCAAAACCGTCCAAGAAAGAAATCCGAAGGATACAAAGGCACTTCATTGAAAAGGTAGCTTCGAGCACAACTGGACAGAAGACAGAAACGTCCATGTGACAGGTGGCTGCCAAGAAAAATCCAGTCTTTAGTAGGGGATATGATCACCCCTGACTGCGTTGCAGGATTTACAACGTCTGTTCATGCTGAGGACGAGTTTGTCAACGAGCTGTTGAGGCATCACGGCCCATTCCTCTTGTAGCGCCAATCGCAACTGCGGAATCGTCGCTGGCGACTGGTGACGTGCTGCCAAGCGTCTCCCGAGAAGATCCCACACGTGTTCGATGGGATTTAGGTCCGGGGACTTTGCAGGCCAATCCATGCGTTGAATATCTTCACTTTCCAACAGCTCTGCGACAGCCACTGTACGATGAGATGTAGCGTTGTCGTCCATGAAGAGGAACTCAGGACCCACAGCACCTCTAAACAGACGCACGTGAGGCAGGAGAACCTCGGTACAATAGCGGACACCAGTCACTGAACCTCCTTGGAAGATGTGGAGGTCAGTACGGCTACCAAGCATGATACCGCCCCAAACGAGAACTTCGCCACCTCCAAACCGGTCCCTTTCGATGATGTTGGAGGTGTAATTGCGTGTTCCCTGCTCTCTCCAGATGTGTATACGTCCAGAATCGCTCGTCAGACTAAATCGGCTCTCATCCGTAAAGAGAACTCGACCCCATTGCTGATGTGCCCAGTTCTTGTGTTCCTGGCACCACAGAAGCCGCCGTCTCCGATGAGCAGGCGTTAATGGCACACGCCGTACTGGTCGTCGTGCAAATATACCACATTTGTGCAGCCTCCTGGCCACGGTAAAACGCGATAATGGACGTCCAGTTGTCTGTTGCATGTGCCTTGCGATTTCTCCCGCTGTCTGCCGTCTGTCTCTTCTCGCCTGTAGGACAATATACCGGTCGTCCGCCGCCGTCGTTGCTCGTGGACGACCACTGATAAACTCTCGAACAGCTGTTCCTGTCGTTTGAAATGCTCTCCAAGCTCGTGAAACGATGCTGTGAGCGATCCTGAACTCCTCGGCAACACTAGTCAAACTTCGACCTTCTCCCAACTTCCCAATGACGCGACCTCGGGTAAAGTCATCCAGATGTCGTCTACTGGTTTGCCTGTTGGTCATATCACACGGTGGCAGCAACTCGACGTCGTTGAAACCGACGTACACCGTGGAATAGCTTTCACCGAATTGCTGAGCGTACACCGCCCGTGTGCTTTATACCCTTCCGACACTCCCCCCGTACGTCATGCTGCATATATGCGCATGCCCTACCGTACCGGACCCTAGTCTATCTCCTGAGTGGTCTTTCGGTCTGTTCTGCCTGCTCGTTTCGCTGTCATGATAATTTCTCCTCTTCGTCCTTAATTTTTGCACACCAGTGTAGTTCAAGTCGCGCACTGTCAGTCCAAAGTGATATAAAGTGCTAGTCGTTGATGTGAACAGCATTGCATGTCGTTGTTCTGTCTGTGGTTGGGAAGCCTAAAAGATGAACAGCGACAACCGGCTAATTAGGGAACGAGCTTGAAATCGACCGTAACGCTGCTCAAGCAACACGAAACATTTGTCATGCGAAAGGGTAAGGTTCCATGGACCACAGCACTGCAACCAGATGGTTCAAGAAATTTCGTTCAGGTGACAGACACCTCGACGATCCGCCAAGTTCAGGCAATCCGCGAACCGTGAATTCGGAGGCCGTGCGCCAGTCCGTAGAAGCAAATCCGACAACCAGCACTCGGAGGTTATCAGTCGAGCTGAGCATATCACAGACCACAGTGGTTCGTCCCCTTCAGGACCTCGGCAAGGTCTACAGGAGCTGCCGCATTGTCCCCCACGAACTGACGCCAGTTGAAGCAAACTGCTGAGTGGAAGTGGGCACGAAACTCCTAGAAAACCAGAGCGACGTACGTTTCGTCAAGATTATTGTTACGTACGATGAAAATTGGGTCTATTTCCGTAATCCTAACTCACAACGGCAATGGTTGAGCTCAGGGCCATGTTCCTGAACCTGTTGCTAAATGTTGGAGCTTCGAGCAGAAGGTGATATTCTGCATCTGGAGGAACTTCAAGAGGATAATGCATTACAAATTTGTTCCAGATGGCCGGACCACCAATGCCAACCTCTACTCTGTACAGCTGGAGCGGATGTATGCCGTTTTGGAGGAGTACCCCGGTACTGGTGAACAGAAAGCGCGCTCTCCTACAGCAGGACAACGCTCTCCCTCATACCGCGCGAACGACCGGGGCAAAACTCCAGGAACTTGAGGGCATCGAACTGATGCCACAACCAGCATATAGTCCGGACCTTGTTTCGTCGGACTATTGCCTGTTCCGGTCCATGGCCCACTTCCTTCGCGGGTGGCACTTCAACGACCAGGAGGAGGTGGCAGCTGGGGTGAAGGAGTTCTTCGCCTCGAAGGAAAAGAACTGCTGCTACCGCGGAATCAAAGAACTGACAGACAGATGGCTAAAGGCGGTGGAACACGATGGTCTATACTTTGAATGCTAGTCAGCTTTCGTCGTAAAGGTACGTATGAAGACATAAAGTGATCCAAATATTGCAAAACTTTCGATTCACCCACTGTATGAGCAGAATGTGTTTTTTTCATGTTGCATAACTCAGAGGTCTGAAATGGCTTTTTTCCATTGGTTAAGGGGGTTCCACCTAAGAACTCTACCCTATGTTTCCAATGATAAAAAATTCTGTAGATATTTTCTTCGCAATTAATATATTCCCGTGGACAAAATCGGCACATCGATAAGGACAAATTTAGATTATAGCATGGTGTACTTTTAATATTTGCTAAAACATAATTACTTTAAAAATCAGTAATTTTTCCTTGGGTAATGTTGAGACCTGCTAATAGAGGGCGCCACCTGTACATTGATGACATCAATGGACGAACAAATGTCTCATGGCTTATTTCAGAATTAGAAAGCAGCGGTACCTACAGTATTTCTTATTTTTCTTTGAATAATTTTATTAATTTTCGGAATGGAATAAAAATTTGAGTCTATCCATGAGATAATCTGGAATGTTTATAATGATTTGAGTCACTTACATTAAGTATTCTGACAATAATGTAGCTGAATATGTCAACAGAACTGTAGGTACTGCTGAGTTCTAATTCTGAAATAAACCATGAAGCATTTGCGTGTCCACTGACATCATCAATGTACAGGCCGCGCCATTTATTAGCAGGTCTCTGCGTTACCCAAGGAAGAAAGATTGTTTTTTAGTATGATTATGGATACGTTTTAGGAAATATTAAGTACGCCATTCTGTAATTTAAAGTTATTTTTATCGACTTACGGAATTTTCATCCTTGGGATTACATTGATTGCTAGAATAATGCCTGCAGAATTTTTTACCATTGGAAACATAGGGCGAAGTTTTTAGGTAGATCCACCTTAAGTGGGAAATTCTTGACTCAAGCCGGTCTGGTTTGTACTAGAAGATTTAACATTTAAGAGGCTAGGTTTCTTATGTTATGAGGCTAGACTCCACATGATCGCAGCATACTCTAATGAAGGTCTGGCCGTAGTCGTAAAAATACGATTAAGTGTCTGAGGATTGGAAAAACACTTAGAAAGTCGCATAATGAATCCGAGACTTCTATACGCGGAAAGTATTGTATAATTCTTCAGACGTGGCTTTTTAAAGTTCAACTTAAAATGAAAATGTAACTCCTAAGGTCTGGACATCGTTTATCTGGCTCAGGGTATAGTGGCTAGTTTTGTAGGCAAAAAGAATTGGGTTTCTTTTTCTCGAAAAGTAAATTACATGTCATTTGGAGATGTTGAGGTGGAGATGGTTTTAAGTACACCACTGAAGCAGGTTATTGACGTCAGTTTGAAGAGCAAGGTAGTCATCAAGAATCTGTACATTGCGATATAGTTTGAGATCATCAGCGAACAAGAGACAAGGGCCATCAACGTAAAAAGTTCGGTCATTGATGTATATAGTAAACAAAAGTGGTCCTAAATCAGAGCAGTGGGGTATCGTAGACGCGGGAACATAGGGAACACAAACATGGTTTTTATAAATAACCGACTGGGACCGGTTAGAAAGATAAGACTTAAACCGGAGCAACAGACTATCACTGCGACCAAGACAGTTTAACTTCGTGAGCAGAAGCCCAGGGTGAACCTTGTCAAAAGCTTCCTCCTTCTTCGGACTGGTTAGAAAGATAGGATTTAAACCGGAACAACAGATTATCACTGCAACCAAGGCAGTTTAACTTCATGAGCAGAAGCCCAGGATGAACCTTGTCAAAAGCTTTCTCCTTCTTCGGACTGGTTAGAAAGATAGGACTTAAACCGGAACAACAGATTATCACTGCGACCAAGACAGTTTAACTTCATGAGCAGAAGCCCAGGGTGAACCTTGCCAAAAGCTTTCTCCTTCTTCGGACTGGTTAGAAAGATAGGACTTAAACCGGAAAAACAGATTATCACTGCGACCAAGACAGTTTAACTTCATGAGCAGAAGGCCAGGATGACTCTGTCAAAAGTTTTAGCAAAGTCAGTGTAAATCACATCAACTTGTGGTCTTCTGTCAATAGATGATGACATAAGCTCTGTAATGTGAAATAGGTTGGTAAGCGTTGAGCGTTTCTTTACAAATCCGTGTTGCAGAGAGCTGAAGACACGTTTGAAGTGATTATATAGCTTAGAATAATAAATAAGAGACCCTAAGATTTTTGCATTGACATAGGTAATAGAAATAGGCAGAAATTCTCAGTAATCTCTTTCTTGAAAACAGGAACAACTTTCTCCTTCTTCGGATCCGTAGGGAAAACGCCAGTAATGATAATTAGGTTAAAAACATGAAACATCGGTTTACTATGCATCCCATCACATCCTTTGAGAATGTGCAAAGGAATCATATCAACGAATCTGAAAAGATCTACTCATGGATCCGCGAGGTGCTTCACGAATTAATCCCAGCTCTCGCTCAATGACGCATCGAGGTCTGCAAGGATCTGCCCAAGAACACACGTAACATAAGGTGCTTCATGAATTATCCCTGTTCGGGCTCGACGACGGATCGAGGTCTGCAAGAATCTACCCAAGGATCTGCGTAAGGCGAGGTGCTTCACGAATCAGTCCCAGCTCTCGCTCAACGACGCGTTGAGGTCTGCAACGATCTACTTTAGAATCCGCGTAGCGCAAGGATCTGCATAAATTAGTATCAGCTTGTTCTCAACCACACGTCGAGGTCTACAAGGATTTACTCAAGAATCCACGTAGCGTAAGGAGCTTCACGAATTATTCCTGCTAGGGCTCGACGACGCGCCGAGGTCTGAGAGGTGCTGCAAGAATTAGTCCCATTTCGTGCTCAACGACGCGTCGAGGTAGGCAAGGATTTACTCAACAATAAGCGTAGCGCGAGTTCCTGCATGAATTATTCCTGAATCGGGCTCAATGACGCGTAGAGGTCTGCCAGGATCTACTCAAGAATCCGCTTAGCGTGAGGTGCTATATAAATTAGTCCCAGATCGTGCCCAAAAACGCGTCAAGGTTTGTAAGAATCTACTCAAGAGTCCGCGTGACACTCGGTTCATCATAAGGACTGTTACTGGGAATACGAAGTGGACCTACTTACGTAATCCAGGCACTTACAGCCATGTGGTTGGCTCAAAGTGAACCAGTTTTACATGTCCCAAAACGCGGACTTTTCGACAAAAAGGTGTCACGTTGTATGTCTGGTAGAATTCAGAGAATGTGCTTCACTTTGAGCTCGTTCCGGATGGCTGGACAATCAACGCTGAACTGTATTTCGAACAGCTGGATGGGATGTATTACAAACTTAAGCGATGGTAGTTTGCATTAGTCAATGAAAGCGGACCCTCCTTCAACAGGGCAGTGCCAATCTGATCCAAGTAAAGCTTTACAAGCTTTATGTAGTCGAGTTCCTGCTACCAGTGGCGTAGGAACGCGGGGGGGGGTGTACAGTGGTACAATGTACCCCAAAATTTTGGAGAGGAGTACATTAATATCTACTGTACCCCCCAGATATGAGCAAACACAAACCAATCATTTATAAAGAGTGAACTGTAAAATTTATATGCTACTTCTTTTTTTTTATTCTCTTTTTTTTCAAAGAAATATCACGGGTCATCTGGTTTTTTTTTATATCCGAAGCTTGTAGTCTGAGGCTTTTCATCCACCAAAAACTGGCCAACCATCTGGGAAACTCCAGAAAATTAGTTCTGCAGGGAAACAATGAGTGCGAGGTTTTTGGTAATAACTTCAAACGGCATATGGTAGGGCTAGGGCTTGATAACATACTTGTGATCAGTGTTTCCTTTCTCTTAAAATTCCATGCATTTTGATCAGGTCGTCCTTTTTGCACTTTAAAAAAAAAAACTAATGCGCAAGTGGACATTTCAGCGCCCGCAGCCCCGGCACTAAAATTGTTTTCTGTCTTAAGATCTGTAGCAATACAACAAGTGCATTACGGATTTCACATACCACTCGTAGAACTCCAATTCCTCGATATCTCCACCATCATTTAGCTTTGCACCAGACCAATGTGCTTTTTACATCAATTGTCAGCCTATGTATCGTTCAAAGTTTTTAATATAGACTTCATAATGCTTCAATGGTACTATCTTCGCGGGTAGAGCAGTTTTTATCTTACTGCGGATTTACTTTATTAACGTAAACAAAAATGATAAGAAATTTAATTCGTTCTTGTAAAGAGTTATATAACATTTCCTGAGAAATCCCTCTTTTCCAAACCCTTGCTCACAGAAATTCATCCTAATGTTGACTTGTCCCTGCTCAATATTTTAATGGAAAAAACCAGTACAAAAATTAAAAAGAGAGAACACACACACAAAAAAAAAACTTCTCCATTCATTTTCTGATAAGAAATTAATAATGTGAACTTTTTGTCAGCAATAAAAATAATAATGGTAATAATTAATAATATGATGATGATAACAATGTTCATTCGGATGAATTCCTGATCAGTATACGTATTTTATAAAAACTCTAATATACTATCCCCCCCCCACCTCAAAATAAATTCGGAGAGGGTCATCCATAGATGGCTAATCCTTGAGCTTGTAACCCCCTAAATTAAAAGCTTTCCTACGCCACTGCCTGCTACACCCTCGATCTCGCCGTTTTTTATCATTACCTGTTTCGGGTAATAGCGCATTTTATCCGCGGAGGGAATTTCGTCAATTCGGACGACGCCGAAAGCGCATGCCCAGTGTTCTTCACCTCTAAGCTTAAGGCAAGAAGGTACCGTGCCGATATTGAACACCTTACAGAAGGATGGGGACAAACTCTTGGTACATATTTCGAAACATAACCATTGATTATTACAAGGTTCCAAGCGAAGAATATTTCTACATCAGAAAAACATTTTTTCCAGACCCTAAAATATTAAAGTTAATTGATCAGTTTTTTTTTCTACTTTCTTAAACTTATAAATTTTTATGTTTGAATTATTAAACCGTTTAGATGACAGCGTTACTGAAGGGTGCATTAATTATTGATGCTAATCGTTTTTATAATTATGCTACTGACAGTGTTCCATAACAGGTGCCTATGCTGTGATGACTATGGTAGCACTCAACAGATATTCTGTATATTTCAACTTGCATTAATGTGTATTTTTTTTACAACCGCCACCGACTGTTTTCTAGTTTTTGACAGTGTAACTAATAGGAATCTGTAAATGAAATTAACGGTTTTGAATACAGCTCGGCAGTTCACTGTTTTCAATTTTGTCTAATTAGTGTTCTTTATAACTCCAAAAGATGACACAGAAGAAAATGATACGTCTTAAAATGTGTGTAGTTAATAGATTTATATAAAAAATATCATAATCACTTACGGTGTAACCATTCAGCTGAAATCATATTGACAATAAATTTAAGACTGAGATCTCTCAGGAATAATGAGGATTTTTAATCCAAACATATACATACAAAATTTGGTGCGACATATTGAGGCACACAACCTATCTGCATCTATGAGAACAAACGAATGGAATCCAGAGGAGGGAAACAGGCGCCTGACTGGTACCCCACACAGAATTACAGTGTTAACAAACATAAGTACAGTACAGATATAATGAATTAGCTTTGTTTATCTTTTTGCTAAGCTAATTATTATGAATGAATAATGCTCTACGCTTCAAAATAATGAATTCCCAAAAGGGTGTTGTTACTCGTTAATTATGAACTTAAACAAAGTCTCAACGCTGGTTATTTATATTAAGTAATCAAAGTCATAAACCTAACAGCCAGACAGAGGTCTGACAAAACTAAGAATTGAAAAAGACTGAACTTACAGAACAACTTGTTTATTATGATGACTCCTGGTCAACTAAGGCACTCATATATCACTACTACATAACAACACACTGCAACGCAACGCAACACACCACCAACAACACCAACCACCCTCAACTCCAACGCAACAACACACAACTACAACGCAACAACCCAACTACAACGCAACAACCCAACTACAACGCAACAACACACCACTTCTCGATGAACGCGCCTATATACGAGCTACCACCACGTCATGACTTACACTCATTGCCAGATCTCATTCAGCGGGTGAAATAATATTCCGTTCAGTAGGAAGATAATTTACATAGTAAAATAAAATAACCAGAGATAGTAAAATCAAAAGGAAAGTGAATATAGAGTATACGTTACACAGATGATAAATGAATTTAGTCACGTGATTTCCGCCCAAAGGCTCTAGCTTCCGAAGAAACACATACCTTCCTCTGTTACTTCTGGTACTTTCGCGGTATTCAGTCACTACGTTTTAATCACTGTCCTCACTATTTGTTTTTCTTGACAGCTCATTGATTTCCGTACCCAAATGTGACAATAAAATTAGCGAGAAAGGCGATAATGCGGCTTGACTTTAAGTAAGTTTTGAAAAGAGTGGAAGCTTATGCGACGCTCGCAACTTTAGGAACTACAGCAAATGATTTGTGAAGCACCTCCAGTAGTCACTGCAACATTAGTGAATAACTTCAAATTCTCCAATTTTTCAAACCAGCTGAAACGCTTCTTTGAGAAACGTTCGTCGAACGATGGTGTTAAAACGCATCAATAGTATAAAGTAAGCACTTCGCATGTACACTGAATCAGTTTTTAACAAATTGTTATGAACTTGCCGTTCAACTCGACATGCAATATAATATATCTTCTTCTGAGAGTATCATGAATGAATATGATTTTAACCAGATAAACCAACGTTAACTAGAGATCGTAATTAATAATACTTGTTATTATAATTACCGATAAAAAAAGACCAAAAGTTGTGGGAGAAGTTTTCAGTGTTCCTTAATGTTTGGGATCTTCTTAGATATAAATGGCAAAAGTGAGCTTAGACACTGGGAAGAAAAAGAAATAATGACAGGAATTTGCTGCATGCAAAGAGTAAACAAATACCGACTCAGAACCCGATGCCCTCAAACTCAACTACTATAATTAACCATCCTGAAGCATCATTAATAATTGTCACTTGTTTTAGAATAAGCACTAGACAAAGAAAGTAGAAGTGTTGGAGGACAGCTTAGTGAAAGTGATAACGGAGCTCAAACAATACCTATCATTCACAGCGATAAACTTCAAACGTCTTCGAAGCGGGTAGAGCTGACATTTTGGTGAGCGTCAGCTTGAAGGAAAGGAATAAAAGCCGTGAGAGTGATAAAACTAGAGAATGACGACTCCACATCAAGAATTCAAAAATGCAATGCAAAGAAACTCAATGCGGAGGGTCACAGAAAGAATAAAAACGAAATCTCCTCCCTACATTACATTGAATAATTTTCTGTTTCAGATACTGAGCACAGCCATTGTGACCTTCTGTCTACAACTCCGCGATTTAATTAAAATTACCTAGTGATGTAATGCGTTAAATTATTTTATTTTCCCCTTCAGCAATTTCCCATGCCTTGATGAAAGAAGTGGTCCTTAAGTTTTATCCTTTTCTGGTGATCTCTCTGCTTTCCTACAAACTTTCATATTCATTTCAGGCCTTATTATTATACGGTTAGCACCTTTTAGTGTTGTCGTTCCGGCTGTGAGAGATCTAAATATCTTTCTACTCCTAAGGGTGCCTGACAATATTTTTTCCCCATCACTATTGCACCATCAAACAATTATTTCTATCCTTGAAGATATGTCTGTATTTGTCTTTTCATAACTGAGGAGTGGATAGAAATTATTCTGCACCCCGTGAGGATACCGAAATACTTCTCTTCCCATACCTCAGTATTTTTATACCTATTTTTGACGACACTTGAGCATTTTTCTCCGTCTCCACAACAAAGAGTAGCTTGGAATTTTTCTTCCCACTCTGAGGACACTTCAGTATTTACTTTTATTTCTAAGGGTGCCTAAGTATTTTTCTTCCCATCTCTGAATACCTAAATATTATAATTACACTGCCGGAAAGTGAAAGAAGAACACCAAGAAGGAATTGGCGGACGATCATGAAATTTACATATGTTAATGTGGTCAAGTTTACGTAGGTGTGATGTTAATTTCGGGACCAACCGGTGAGCGCTTACGCCACAGCACTGCATAATATGCAAATTATCGTCGGTGGTATTTAAGGAGTACAGCGAAGTGAATGTAATCAGTCGTCGGCGTACAGACACGTGCGAAGACACTGAAGAAGCTGCAATGCTTGGACATGGCAGACGTGTACGATTTCAGCAGTAATCGGACTTTGAGCGAAGTCGTCTAGTCGGACTAAGCGAGGCCGAGTGGTCGTATCGTCGTATTGCGGAGCGAATTGGACGGGAAGTATCGGTGGTGGTACGATGGTGGCGTAGATGGTCCTAGGAACATTCCCACACGAGAAGACGTGGAACCGGGAGTCACAGACGGACTGATAAGCGGACCGATCGACGCATAAGAAGAGCGGCGTTGTCAAACAGAATATCCACTGCGACGCAAATCCAAGCTGCCGTTGCACCTGAGGTGACTGTGCGAACAATCCGCAACCGTCTACTGGATGCAGGACTACGTGCACGTGTGCCTCTGGAATGTGCACCTCTGACTCCAGCCCACCGTCAGGAACGGCTGCAGTGGTGTCGCCAACGTCTGCACTGGAGAACGCAATGGCGATCTGTCGGGTTCAGCGATGAAAGCAGATTCTGCTTGGGAGCCTCCGATGGCCGTATGCGTGTTCGCAGACGCACAGGGGCGCGTCTCCACCCTTCTTGCATCCGCCAGCGACACACAGGGTTACACCTGGTCTCCTGGTGTGGGGAACGATCAGCTATCACTCCCGTACACAACTAGTGTTTGTACCGGGTACGTTAAACAGCACCTCCTACATCAACAACATCATTCAGGCCGTTGTTGTGCTATTTGTAAGGTCGGTCCATCGTGGTGTTTTCCAGCAAGATAACGCACGCCCACACACGGCACGTGCAACGCAACATGCACTTCAGTGTGTGAGACAACTTCCATGGCCTGCACGTTCACCGGATTTGTCCCCCATTGAGCACGTGTGGGATTTTATGGGACAACGACTTATCCGGTCTCCACGGCCAGCCACGACCATCCCCGATTTACGCGTCCAGGTTGAGGATGCTTGGAACTCAATACCCCAAACTTACATTCGACATCTGTACGACAGACTCCATGCCAGAATTGCACAGTGTGACGCAGTTCATGGAGGTTCAACCTCGTACTAACCATGTTACACGGAAATGTTATTTTTCAATTTACCAGCAAATATAGCTGTATTTTGCCATTATGTTCTGATCACGTTATCCTCTGTGTTCCGTTCTTATGCTGTATAAATTTCGTTGGTATCAGACGTCTCCTTCTAGGGGTTCTTTTTCACTTTCCGCCAGTGTAGTTGTCTGTCGCCACGATAAGAAAGCATAATTAATATGAGTCTTAAACGTGGTATAATATAAATTAATTAGTGTTTTATAGGTAAGGTTTGCAAATACCAAGCTGATAACTCCAATGTTTTTAGACAGTTTGAGAAGAAGAGAATCCACATGTTAGTTACATCTAATGTCCCTATGTAAGGTAATCCCGAAATAAAGTAAGCAGTTAACCTCTTCTATGTTTGTACCATTAATAGATAATGTGATAGAAGGAGGTTGTGAAATATTTTGTTTTGAGAAAATTAAAGATTTTTTTTTGGTAGTATATATAATTAATTCATTGTAATTTATCCAATCTGAGATGTTATTAAGCTGAGTATTAATGATACTAGTAGTGTCAGTCGTTGAATTAAATGAGGTCAGGATTTTTATGTAGTCTGCATAGAGGAGTAGGTCTATATCACTTATTGAAATAAAGATATCGTTAATGTATATACTAAAAAGTACAGGTCCCAAAATTGAACACTGTGGAACACCAGTTGGTATGAGTCGAAGAGTGGATTGATGTTGGTTAATTTGTTAACATGCCCAGGTACTGGCCCCCGGTAACAAATAATAGCGTCTTCCTCCCCCTTTCTACCTCGCTTCAGTGTCCCTTCCTATCGGGCACTCTAGCCCAAATCTCCTAGCTTCCTATTTCTAAGGTTTGTTTCAGACCTGGGGTCAGACACTCCCTTCCAAAAATCTCTACACTGTTAAAAAAAATGTGTATATTGTTGCCTATCTGATAAATAACTTTGAAAAAGAGAATGTTCATTGTTTCTAATTCTTATCATGTGTAATTTGTGCAGTAAGATATTATGATTTATGGTATCAAAAGCTTTGGATAGGTCTAAAAATAATGCGATGGTACATAAGTTGAGTTCAAAATTAAATTATGTTAGGCTGTTTGTTGTAGGTATAATAAGGCTGATTTTGTTGACTTTCCAGATTGAAAACCATGTTGATTTGGATGGATGATATTTAGTTTATGAATGTACGAGATTAGTCTATTGTAAATCAATCTCTCCAAACGTTTAGCAAAATTGATAAATTGGCTATAGGGCGGTAGTTGTTTACATCGTTTCTTGATCCAGATTTGTATTTTGGGATTATTTTTGTAATTTTAAGTAGATAAGGAAATTCAGCAGATTGGAATATATCATTAAATATAAACAATAGAGGATCAAGAATAAGATTAGCGAAATTTTTAATAATGAATGGTTGAAGATCATCATATCCAGGGCCAGACCTGGAATTTATGTTGTTAAATTCTTCTAATGGTTCTGTTTCGGTAATTTCAGTAAGATAAAAATTATTAGACCTTTGTGTGCTCCCTAGGTAGTTAGTGAATGGAATTTTTGGGGTAGTTAGATTATTTTTAGTGTTTGTGGAAATAAGGCAAAATGTTAATTTAATCCATTTGTAATATCTTGTTTATAAGTTGAAAGTTATTAGAATTTCTTAAGTATTGAGGAACCGTTAAATCTCTATTTTTACCCATTAGCAAGTTTAAATGTTTCCTTGTTAGTTTTGAAGAGTTTTGTGAAAAAATGTCGTGATAGTAGTTACGCTTAGTGTACCGAATATCGCTGTTTAGTTTATTACAAAATTTTTAAAAAATTTGGAAGTCCTGGGGTAGTTTACTTTTTATGAATATCGAAAAGAGGTTACTTTTTTTGTTTATTCTTTTTAATAGATCATTGGTAATCCATGGCTTACGAATTTTTTTTTCAGTTTATTTTGCTTTAGAATATTTGGAAAAGAATTTATTATAAAGTTGTGTAATAGTTGTGATGAACGACTCGAAATTTTTGTTTGCAGAACCATGAACCAAAATAGTGCTCCAGTTAATATTTTCTAATTGTATTTTAAAACTTTCCATATTTGTATTGTTAATTTGTCTAAAAGTGTAGCAGTCTTCAAGTATAGCAGCATATTTGTAAAGTGTATTTGTCTAAAAGTGAAACAGCATATTTGTATTGTTAATTAGTCTAAAAGTGTAGCAGTCTTCAAGTGTAGCAGCATATTTGTAAAGTGTATTTGTCTAAAAGTGAAGCAGCATATTTGTATTGTTAATTTGTCTAAAAGTGAAGCAGCATATTTGTATTGTTAATTTGTCTAAAAGTGAAGCAGCATATTTGTATTGTTAATTTGTCTAAAAGTGTAGCAGTCTTCAAGTATAGCAGCATATTTGTGAAGTGTATTTGTCTAAAAGTGAAGCAGCATATTTGTATTTTTAATTTGTCTAAAAGTGAAGCAGCATATTTGTATTGTTAATTTGTCTAAAAGTGTAGCAGCATATTTGTAAAGTGTATTTGTCTAAAAGTGAAGCAGCATATTTGTATTGTTAATTTGTCTAAAAGTGTAGCAGTCTTCAAGTGTAACAGCATATTTGTAAAGTGTATTTGTCTAAAAGTGAAGCAGCATATTTGTAAAGTGTATTTGTCTAAAAGTGAAGCAGCATATTTGTATTGTTAATTTGTCTAAAAGTGTAGCAGCATATTTGTAAAGTGTATTTGTCTAAAGGTGAAGCAGCATATTTGTATTGTTAATTTGTCTAAAAGTGTAGTAGTATTGTTAATTTGTCTAAACGTGTAGCAGCATCCCAAGCAATAGTGAGATATCACCCTTTGGCCTACACCGATAAGACATTATATTATGCCCACCTACCTAATAAACTGTAGGACCCCCTGTAGCCCACAAAAACAGCGGTCACTCTGCGAGACATCGATTCAGTGAGGCGACAATAAGTATCCTGGGGTATCTGGTACCATAATGTGAACAGCAGGTCCTCCAGTTCCCGTACATTTCGGGGTGGTGATGATTTAGCGCTAGCCCGCTTTCCCACGTCGAATCACAAATGTTTAATTGGGTTCATGTCAGGCAAATTTGGAGGCCAGGGATTAACAGGAAGTCACCAACATGTTCGACGACGCAATCCTTGACGATTCTGGCAGTGTGGCATGGCGCATTAGCCTGTTGGTAACGGCCATCACCAGCAGGGAACACAGTTGCCATGAATGGGTGACCTTGGTCCACAACGATATTCAGATACCTGACAGCTGTCAGGGATTGTGCTATTGGGATACTGAGGGCCTAAAGTGTTTCAAGAAAACATCGCCCAAAACATGATACCGCCGCCGCCAGCCTACTTCCGCGAAACAGTGCATAGATTCCGTTGGTAATCGGCTTATCCGCTCTCGGCCGTCTACGTGATGCAACAGGAATCTTGATTCGTCAGACCAGACCACTTTTTCCAATCATCCACAGTCCAATCTCAATGATCTGTGACGTACCTGCCAGCAGGACGCACACGACATAAAGGCAGATAGGAGTCAGAACAAAGGTCCGCGTAGCTCAATTGGTAGAGTGACTTATTCCGGAATGAGGGGATCCGGGTTCGAATCCTGGCGTGGACAGAAATGACGGAGAAATTTACTTCGTTATAGATCTTGGGCCCATTTTGTGCGTTGTTGGCGATGACTTGCAGTGAGAATGGGAACTCTGCTGGGTCTTCTGCTACGCAGGCTCATGCGCAGAAGGCTGCAATGAACTGTGTGCTGTGACACATTTCCCTGATCACCACTGTTGTAGCTGCGCGTGATTTATGGTCCTGCGGTCGCTGTGAACAATGCGCGATAGTCTCCGCTCTCCTCTGGCATCAATGAGCTGCGGACGACACACGGCTGGACGAAGGTTCGTCGTTTGGCCATCTGTGCACCACTTTTGATACGTACTCAATACAGCGGCACGTGAACAAGCCGCGTTCTTTCCGAGATCGTAGTTCCGAGGCTCCGTGTCATCAAAATTTGTCCTTTATCAAACTCCGATAAATCGGTAGCTTTTCCCATTCTGACTCCGAACACTCTACTAACTGAAAGCCAGGTACTCGGGTTGTATATATACTGCTCTGTGTACTCCACCTGCGCCGCCGTTCGGTTTCCAGGCGAGCTCATTTTTCTAGGCCGGAGGCGGTCATAATGTAATGATTCATTGGTGTATATTATGAACTCAAATAGTTTTATATGTGCAAGTTGAAAACCGCTGGGATACGTGATATTTTTTGTGCTGAGGAGGAAGGAGAAGAAAATCGTCACTTATATCCCACCCGGGTTTCAAATATGAGGTGTCAGACGGCAAAGTATGAAACGTTTGGACGACCTGGGGGTGGAAAGTTTTCCGACAAGACGGATGGTACCGCAATTTCGACTTCAATGAGCACGCTTTTTGACAGAAGCCTGAAACTCACTAATTTTGAAGTTGTTTGTTTTCTGTTTCAGTCTGTAAAATCTGTTGTATTCCAACTTAAAATTCGTATCTTTGGGGTCTGGAAGATCTGAGAGCTGGAAAAATATATGGTAAATGGTGCTTGTACGAAGCTGATCAGTAAGTAATTCTCTAAGACCGTTGGAGGCGGATAAGGGATATGCAAATCGGTGTCTCCCAAGATAATTACACTCTCCTGACTGTAGGGCGTTGTTTCGTGCAGGAGTTTGAATAAAGAGGAGCACGTACTCAAGTGAAAATTATGACCAGAATAGAAACATAGTATTGTTCGATGCGGTGGTTAGGTTTATCTAGACATGGCAAACACAAGCAGGGAATATTCATCGCCAACTGCAAGATCCTCAAGTGATGAGCGTGTCAAAATACACTGAAGAGCAATTGAATTAGAGATACCTGTCTAGTAACGTGTAGCACCACCTTTCGCCCTGATGACGGCGGCGATTCGTTTCGGCATGGACTCGACAAGACACCGGAAGCGTTGGGAAGCCATACGGATCCACGACCCATGAACAAGCTCCCACAGTTCACGAAGATTTGATGGAGGGGGTCAGAGCCTCGAACATCTCTCTCGATGACATCCCAGATGTGCTCGATGGGATTGAGGTCAGGTGACCTGGCTGGCCAAGAATGCGAGGTCACGTCAGTGGAGTGTTCATCCAACCATTCGGATACAATTCGGGAGCGATGGCACGGTGCATTTTCTTGTTGCAGGATGAGGTCCCCAGTGGGATGTTGAAGACGCCCGAACTGGAGCAAATGCTCGTCCAGCATATCCCGGTAACGTTGACCTGTGAGGGACGATGTCACACGTACCTGGGGTCCCATTTCAGTCCACGTAAACAGTCCCCAAACGAGAATGCCACTCCCACCACCTTCAAGACTACCCTGCTGGCAAGAAGGATCCATCTCTTCATGAGGTTTGTATCCTGCCATCCGCATGTACCAGCGTGAATCTCGACTTATCAGTCCAAGCAATATTTTTCCACATGTCTAGGGCCCAGTGGCGATGTTCCCGCGCCCATGCAAATCTTCGCACCCTGTGATGTGCGGTCAGCAGCGGTACCCTCGTGGGACGATGGCTTCTGTACCCCATAGCGAGGAGATGGTTCTGGATGGTGTGGCTGCTTACACGTTTTTGTGCACCAGCATTAAATTGCAGAGTGATTTCTTGCACTGTGGCCCTTCTATTCGCTGCTACAATGCGAGCTAGCCGACGATGACCCCGCTCATCGACACGCTGTTGTCCACGGCAGTTGGCCCATGCGAGGATGGTTTTACCGGATTCGATGTACTAACGGTGCACCCTTGACATGGTGGCTCGTGAAAATCGCAGTGCCTGCACGACTTCCGAGATGGAGTGACCCATTCGTCGGGCCCCGACAATTTGCCTACGATCAAATGCGCTTAGATCCTTCGTCTTACCCATACTGCGTCCGACTCTTACTGATTCCCGTCGCATCACTCCTTATATTGTCGGATCGCTGCATACGTCATGTCGTTTCCGTTTTCAGGGCCACCCACATCGCCACATTTGCATAACGCCAACTGTCTCTAATTCAATTGCTCTTCAGTGTAGTGTTGAAAATATGCACAGAGTCACCCTGCTTTGATTGGTGAGAAACCCAGTGACAGGTCTTCAGAGTTAACAACAATAGGCGGGGTTACGTAGCGTACGTAGACGCTCTGGTGTGTGAAAAAAAAAACCCAGGGTGATTCTGCTTCAGATTACTGCAAGTGTTTCCCTCGGTACTTCGCGTCCCATCATGCAATCTGATCACCGCACTTATCACCAAGTCAGCCCATGTGTCCAGGTGGTTTATCTTTTTCACTTGAATCTTTTCGTTACGATACGAAATTAATCAGCCTCTTGAAACGGGGAAAAATAGGAACGAGAGCAGAGTATCTTGGGAGTACAGATCTCACAGTGAATACAAGGAAACTTTAGAGCTTTAAAAGTTTGCCGTTACGTGCTGGAAGTTGTAAGCTGCCCTATACACGGTCGTATCAGAATAACATCACCACCCCCGAATCACAATGTACCCGGCCAGGCGCATCACAGACTGCACATAACAAAGTCGAACACACGGATATATAAGCGGCCGGCTACGACAAATAAGCCATGGTGCGTGATATGAGCACAATGGGCAGAGGTAGTGGTTTTTGACGGACTTTCAAAAAGAAATAATCATCGCCTACTGGGCCAAGGTTGGAAGCATCTCAGAAACAGCAGACTCCGTGGGCTGTTCACGAAGTGCTGTAGTAAGGGTGTACCAAGAATGGACCGCTGGCACACCCAATACATCCCTACGGCATAACTGTGGAGCCCAAAAGGCCATCGACCCCTGAGGAAAACGTCGCCTCCGTCGACTGTGTGACGTATATTCTAAATTAACTTTCCTTTTTAGTTTTTTTCCCTATGTAAATCTTGAGTTTATTCTGTTGTTCTTCACTCTTAACGTAATATCTTTTCTCTCAAACGAATACGTTTGGCAACACAATTGAGGTTGAATGCACGTGACGTATGCCTGATATTGATAAGAACAAGAGATAAAAGCGACGACTAAATTGTTGCTTGGGGAGCGTTGGATTGTAAAGTGATTATTGAAAGGAACGTTGTGAAAGGAGCGTTGTGTGGTGTGTGGAGAGTTTAGTGCAATATGCTATACTACGATGTGTTTGCTACATCCTGAATAAAGCATCTTTTTCCGTAAGTTTGACTTCTGTTGTTTACATGTTTCGTCTGGCCGTTAAGGTTTTCTTTCATTTAGGAACTATTTCTTAGTATGTTGATGTTTTAAGTTAACGTAGAAGTAAGACAAGACTTCTACGTCATATTGGTAAAGGGGAATCGACGCGCAACAGTACAGTAATTGACTACGCAAACAAACGCCGGGGCCCCCAGGTACGTACCCCTGGTAACAGTAGACCGAACCCTGTTACGCATGGGTCTCCGGAGTCGACGTTGCTTCAAGGCGCCCATGTTAACGCAGGTCCATCGGCAACGACGCCTGCAGTTTGCATGTAACTACCGTCATTAAACGGTGGAAGAGTGAGAAAAGGTAGTGCTCTCCGACGAATCATCGAGGTTTCTACTCCACAGAAGTGACGTGCGGTGGCGTATACAACGTCAGACACACGAGAACCAACACAGGGACACTCTTGTTGTTCAACGACAGGCCGGCGGTGGTAGTGTACATGTCTGGGAGATGCTTTCCTGGTATGACCTGTGACCGCTGGTACCACTTGATGGGTTCTTGAACGCCAATGGCTGCCTGTCCATCCTCACTGGCCACATGCATTCCTTCATGTTGGGCGCTTACCCTGGTGGCGATGGTGTCTACCAGCATGACAACGAGCAGTGCCACGTCAAGCCACGTCGGGGGGGGGTGATTGTTTCCAGAAAACGACAGCGATGTCTCCGTTCTCTTTTGGCCGGCGAAATCGCCAGACCTCAATCCAATAGAATACTTGTGGGACTATTTGAATCGACAGGTTCGACGTAGCGACCCACAGCCATGTCATCTCCGTGACCTCCGTGCTCTGCTGCAGTCCGAATGGGCACGTTTGTCTCAGGCAACCTTCTAGGGCCTCATTGCGTCCATGCCACTCTGGCCGCTGTCATCCGGGCCTTGGGTAGTTATATCTATTATTAGTTAAGTGGTACTACTGTGTATATACCTGCTTGCCTGCAACTGGAGTGCAACTTCAAACACCTGGGGCAGAGGAAAATGGGGAAAGGGGCAAGAGACAAGGAAAGGGATGAGCTTCAAACACAAAATATGGGAGAACATCGCAAAAACAAGAACGCAAAACACCAAGTTTTCCGCTACGGGCTTTTTTCTTATCATGAGGGAAGCGAGACTCTGGCCACAAATCCTACCAGCCCTGACTCAACGATCATCTTGTAGGATTTACACAAAGAAAGAAGGTTTAGGAAGGTTCAGAATCAACTCGACTAGCTACGCCTGTTGTAGGCGTAGCTAGTTGAGTTGATTCTGAACCTTCCTAGCTGCGCATGATTGTTTTCAGAAGCTCAGATTTTATGGCAAATACATCGACTAGCTACGCATGATTGTTTTCAGAAGCTCAGATTTTATAGCAAATACATCGACTAGCTAAGCATGATTGTTTTCAGAAGCTCAGATTTTATGGCAAATACATCAGAAGCAAAAATTAATACTTACGCACCCTGGTGGCCAAAGTGTTCTTTACCAAAGATTAGAAATCATATGCAAAAGATTTTCCATCAGCAGCTGTATCTGTTAAAGAAAAGGTTTTTAAAATCGGACTTTTAGAAGAAAAGTTATAGGGGAAAACGTAATTTACTTTTACGTCGCGTAGCGGAAAATCTATGCTTAATTTGAAAAAAGTAACTATATTTAAAATACTCTACGACATAAATGGAATCGAAAGATAGAAGAATTTTTTCAATCGGATGTTTAGAAGCATATATATGGAATAAAACGTATTTTTGAATTCGACATCATCAGCATTTACGCGCTCTAGCGGCGAAATCGTGCATTGTAAAAAAAAAACGAAATAAAGGATCATCATTCGCATATTTCAAGCTTCCCAATGCAAAAAAAAATTTTTAAATCAGACTAATAGTTGCAGAGATGTCGGGTCTACAGGCGGACGGACGGACGGACAAACCGATAACATAAGCACCAGTGGGCCGGGTGGCGCAGTGGTCTAAGCAATGGCCTCTGATCATTCGTCCGAAAGAGGTCCGAGTTCGAATCCCGGTGAGGCATGGATGTTGTGTTTGTCTCACGGCACTGGCTCTCTCCCTTCCCTGGAACCAGTGACCCTAAATTAGGGACGGGAGACTGCTTATAGCCCATTGAGTTGCTCACGGTGGTCTTTAAACCTCCAAAAAAAAAAAAAAAAAAAAAAAAAGCACCAGTGGCGGCTTTTCAGGTGAAGTGCCTCTTCACCTATTTCATTTAAAATACAAATTTATTCCGTAATTTTGTGTATATATTCTCCTTTGCCTTTATTGAGTGCCAAAAAACTCAAAATTCTTATTAGATCAATTCACAATGGGCGTTCAATACGGAAACCAAGTCTCTCTACGCAAAACAGTTCAAGTGAAGAGCCAAAATGAGAATGCTTGGAAGTCTGCAGTTATCGGACGTGTTACCATGGTAACCGTGACGTCACCCTTCTCCTATCTGCCGGGCAAGTGAAGAGTTTTAGCTTGAGACACTCAGGCTCTGCACCTGGAGTCGTGACCTTCGGAAGAGATCGCGGAGGAACGGGACGGATTGCCCATTGTACCTTGCAATCCACTAGGGTTTTCTCGTTGCGATACATGCTTTCCGAAAGAGATTTGTTTTTTCGTGCTTTGTGATTGTTTATCAAAAACTTCACCTGGTACTTAAATTTCGTGTACAGTTTAACTGACAGTTTAAGTTTTTAGTATGTATTCTGTGAGCGGCATTGTCTGTAATTTATTGCAAACTCCATTTGATCGATGGAAAGATGAAGATAAAAGAGACGTTTTACTTCAGGGAAAAATGTCTCTTTTATCTTTACGGATTCAATGGCAATTGTCGCCAAGAAAGAAATCAGGAAGAGCGGTAAATCTTACAATTTTAATTGTAAAAACTGTCGGTTTACTGAATATCTCTTCTTTCTCATGACAGAAAATGGCTTTGTAGAACTTCAGTGTTACAAAAGTGATTTTCTTGGCCGTGTTACTTTATAGTAAAAGACATTCGGCGTGGAATAAAGACGGTTTCTCAGATTTATTAAATATAACACGGTCACTTCATAAACATTCGGTCATTTCATAAACATGGTGATTCTAGCGAACACCTGAAATGCGAATAAAAGTTAAGGAATTTTGAAAAAAATGAGAATATAAGGGAGAGTGCTAATCTTTTGAAAAGGCATTTCAACGGAAACGTTCGTTTAAATAGACTTTTTCTGCAGACATTGATTGATTCAGTACTGTATTTGAGCAAACAAGAACTAGCATTTCATGACCATGACGAGAGCATCGACTCGATAAATCATGGAAATTTCACGGAATCACTTTCATTGTTGATATCAAGAATTCCTTTAGAAATTCAAAATCAATACGAAAAGATAAAAAATGTCTTCACAGGTGACTCAAAAACTATTCAAAATGAATTAAGTGAATGTATTTCTGAATATATAAACAATCACGTTAAAAATGAAATAAATGAAGTTCAATGCTTTTCTATTCAAGTAGATAACACCACAGACATAAATTAGACTTCTCAGGGCTCTTTAATAATAAGATTTGTTGTTCGGAAGGTGTATTGGCTGAGCGATTTTTGGGTTTCCACGAAATTTTGGAACAGTTTGATTATCAACACAAATTAATAGGACAATGTAACGATGGGGCAAGTGTAATGTCTGGACACTTGAATGGACTCCAGAAAAAAAATTAAGGATAAAGCTTCTCAAGCTGTTTTTGTTCATTGCTTAGCGCATCGTTTGAAACTTGTATTACAGCAGAGTTTTTCTAAAATTTCTAAGTGTCGAATATTTTATGCAAGTCTCAGTGGAATTCCTTCGTTTTTTCACCACTCAGCGAAGCAAACTTATACACTCGCATCAACAACCGCAGGATGCATATTAACCATAACAGAAACTCTACAGTCCTCCACTTCGAAGTTAGTAAGTGTAATTGTTGAAGACTGGCATAAATTGGAGGAAGCATTAGAAATTCTCACAAACAGTGAACAATCAGACAAGAAATCAATTCAACTTGCCGAGGGGTTTTTAAATGGTATGAACACTTTTGAATTTACATTTTTGGAAATAGTATTTAATGAAATTTTTGGCTCCACCGATCTATAATTCAAAATTTTACAAAAACATCACTAGACATAAAGTACTGATGTGTAATTCAAATTAAAACAACTCGTGAAATTTTGAGCCATAAAAGGAACGATGAGTAAGGCAACCCACTTTGTGCAAATAAAATTTAACAGGATTTAGTACTTAATTTGAATAAGTAATATATATATACAGTATATATGTTTCCTCATCATTGATGAGGAAATATATATACTTATATATATATTACTTATTCAAATTAAGTACTAAATCCTCTTAAATTTTATTTGCAAAAAGTAATTGCCTTAACGATGAGGTATTTGAAACACTGTTTGGAGAAGCTAGCAAAATCACAGAAATAAGCAGATCTATACGGGAATATGCTGCTCTTACAGAAGAAACAATTTTTCAGAATTATATTGTATTTTGAAATTTCGGATCACATTCTTATGGAAATGGATATAAGATTTGAAGACTGTGAGAAACTTCAATTTGTCTGTCTTGCTGACACAACCAAGTTCGACCAATATAATTCATGTTTTCCCTCAGACGCTTTTGAAAATCTGCAACATTTTTACGGGAAAATATTTACTAAACTCCAGCGCCTTAAAAATGAACTGAGTCTTGTATATGCCGATGAAAAATTAAGGAATATATCGACTAAAGAACTTCTTCGAGTGCTTCATGGAGATGAAGACATTTTTGCAGAAGCTTCTAAATTGGTTTCCCTCATTTTAACAATTTTTTCTACAAATGTGTCAGTGGAAAGAAGTTTTTCTTGCCTTTAAAGAATACAAACTTACTCAAGAAACACTATTTCTCAAGATAGACTTGCTTCTTTGGCAAATATTTCTATTCAGAAAGATATTTTATTGATGCTCACGAAGAAACAACCATTCTATGACGACGTAATCGACAAATTTGCAGCTTTAAAAGAAAGAAGAATTGACCTAATATACATAAAATAGGTCAGTCCTCATATAGTAATTTTCATTGAAACAGTAGATATCTTTTCATATTGCTCTTGTAGCTCTTCACCTATTTTTCCAAAAACGATCTTTTATTACAAAAGACGTGCTGAGAAGCTTAAAAAGGTTAGCACACCATTTCAGCTAGCTCTAATATGGAGTTAATTGTTTCATTGCAACTTACAGAAGTCCAAACTAAACGCAAATATACACTGGCGTGCAAAAATTAAGGACGAGACGGTTTTTCGAATGCTACGTCGTGCAGAAGTGCTCCACATCGACTCAAATCATACCATAAGATCCCCAAGATGTACGAATGTGGCACAAGTGAGCAAAACCGTCCAAGCAAGAAATCCAAAGGATACAAAGGCACTTTATTGAAAAGGTAGATTCGTGCACAGCTGGACAGAAGACAGAAACGTCCATGAGACAGGCTGCTGCCAAGAAAAATCCAGTCTTTAGTAAGGGATATGATCACCCCTGACTGCGTTGCAGGATTTACAACGTCTGTCCATGCTGAGGACGAGGTTGTCAGGGAAATGTTGAGGCATCGCGGCCCATTCCTCTTGTAGCGCCAATCGCAGCTGCGGAATCGTTGCAGGCGGCTGGTGACGTGCTGCCAAGCGTCTCCCGAGAAGATCCCACACGTGTTCGCTTGGATCTAGGTTCGGGGACCTTGCGGGCCAATCCATGCGTTGAATATCTTCACTCTCCAACAGCTCTGCGACAGCCATTGTGAGATGAGGTGTAGCGTTGTCGTCTATGAAGAGGAACACAGGACCCACATCACCTCTAAACAGACGCACGCGAGGCAGGAGAACCTTGGTACAATAGCGGACACCAGTGACTGAACCTTCTTGGAAGATGTGGAGGTCAGTACGGCTACCAAGCATGATACCGCCCCAAACGAGAACTCCTCCACCTCCAAACCGGTCCCTTTCGATGATGTTGGAGGTGTGATTGCGTGTTTCCTGCTCTCTCCAGATGTGTATACGTCCAGAATCGCTCGTCAGACTAAATCGGCTCTCATCCGTAAAGAGAACTCGACCCCATTGCTGATGTGTCCAGTTCGTGTGTTCCTAGCACCACAGAAACTGCCGTCTCCGATGAGCACCTTTGTGCAGCCACCTGGCCACGAGAAAACGCGATAACGGACGTCCAGTTGTCTGTTGCCTGTGCCTTGCGATTTCTCCCGCTGTCGGCCGTTTGTCTCTTCTTGCCTGTAGGACAATATACCGGTCGTCCGCCGCCGTTGTTGTTCGTGGACGACTACTGCTAATCTCTCGGACAGCTGTTCCTGTCGTTTGGAATGCTCTCGAAGCTCGTGAAACGATGCTGTGAGCGATCCCGAACCCCTCGGCCACACTAGTCACACTTCGACCTTCTTCAAACTTCCCAATGACGCGACCTCGGGTAAAGTCATCCAGATGTCGTCTACTGGATTGCCTGTTGGTCATATCACACGGTGGCAGCAACTCGACGTCGTTGAAACCGATGTACACCGGACAATAGCTTTCACCGAATTGCTCATATGTAGAGGATTTTAGGAAGGGAGTGTCTGACCCCAGGTCTTGAACAACCCTTAGAAATAGGAAGCTAGAAGGTTTGGGCTAGAGTGCCAGATAGGAAAGTGACACGGAAGCAAAGTAGAAAGGGGGAGGAAGACGCCATTATCTATTACCGGGGGACCAGTACCCGGGGTCCGACGGCTTAACGTGCCCATCCGACGAACGGCGGATATTTAGTGGATCGAGCGTTCGTACCTGCCTGGGATCGAACGTGAGGTCCTTTCCGTGGCAGTCACGAACGTTGCCCACTAGACCACACGCGGCTCCGAATTGCTGAGCGTACACCGCCGTGTGCTATTTTACCCTTCCGACACTCCCCCCTACGTCATGCTGCATATATGCGCATGCCATACCGTACCGGACCCTGTCTATCTCCGGAGTGGTCTTTCGGTCCGTTCTGCCAGCTGGTTCCGCCGTTATGCTAATTTTTCCTCTTCGTCCTTAATTTTTGCACACCAGTGTATGATAGATGGGACAGAAATGTAAATTACAAAGTTGTATGACTGACTTCGCTTATTAGGAATCGATATCGCTGTTTTATTAAGTACACATTATACACGTGTTTGCATTGTATGAAAAAGTACAATATTATATTATTAAGTTTAGTTGGTTCGCATCATTAAGTGTGCATTATATCATTTTATTTTCGAAAATTTTTTCTTTTACATTGGGGATCATCGACTTTGAAAATAGGTGGGGGGGGGGTCCTGACTCCCAGACCCTTTCAGTGGTTACGCCTATGACAATGGTGCAATCCCGTATTTCATTCATTGACCTTCTGTTGTGTTGTCGCACAAATACACATTTTTTGTGTGATAAAATATTTTTTGATAACCCGGGTACACAAAAGCCCGGAGGATTTTGTGCTCATCCCTACTTATATAGATTTAGAATTTTTACTCCAAATGGAATCACTGGTACCGCTGCTGATGTTCTTACAGCAGAGCAGTTGGTAGTGCTGTATTTTCCGCAGTTAAGGGAAAGTAGATAAAACAGATAAAAGGAATCTTATTTTGGAAATTCTTCCACCATCCTCTTTCGCATGTGAAACTGATACTGTCCGACGTGAACGCGCCGTATCGGGGATGCTTCTATGTGAGGAAGCTTTCTACAGTTTTCTTCCAACAAGGCGTGCTGATCTTTCTGCTATTCAGCGAAGCATCGAATTCACGTCGGAGCGCTGTGCACACGCCATTTCCTCATGGGAAAATGCTCACGATCAGAGAAGGAGGAGGAGGAGGGAGATAGAAAGAGGAAGGAAGCCCAGGATCTCTGCGGCAGGAATCTAATTTCTACACTTGAGACGCCAGTGCAGTGGAAGAAACACAGGGAACTAGAAAAGTGGCTTCCGACTTTGCCAAATGTCATCAACTTCCAAGGTCGTCCGGAGACTACAAATTGTACACCACGAAGGAAAGAATGCGGGAAGAGGTGGTTGTTAAGAGAGAGAGAGGAGAGAAAACAGAAATCCCCCATGGAAAGAAATGGGGTGAGAAAAGTGAAGCAAGAAGAGGGTGTTGGAGCGGATAGGTGAAGCGGAGGATGAAATGGCTGGCGTCAAAGATAACAGGATACTCTGAAAGCAGAGAGACGGAGAGGAAGACCAAAACAGAAGGGAAGGCACAGGAACGGTCAACAGGTGATGAAAGATGACAGAAATGAAATAGTTTCGAAGCTGGGAGAATAGAATATGACACACAATACGAAGAGAGCTTAATGTTCGGAGAGAAAATCTAGCTTAAACTCGATTTGGGCACATTTTTTTTATTTTCGCTAAAGGATAAACGAGCACTATGTACAAGGTGTCCATAAATGAAGTAAACAATTTCAGTATGCTATTGAAAAAAAACAACTACAATGGACAACAACTTACTTTTAATCTCGTGGCCTAGTGGTCAGCGTTCGTGACTGCCACGGAGAAGACCTTGTGTTCGATCCCAAGCGGGGTACGAACGCTCGAACCACTAAATACCCGCCGTGCGTCGGATGAGCACGTTAAGCCGTCGGTTCCCGGGTACTGGCCAACCGGTAATAAATAAGGGCGTCTTCCTCCCCCTTTCTAAATCGCTTCCGTGTCACTTTCCCATCGGGCACTCTAGCCCAAATCTTCTAGCTTCCTATTTCTAAGGGTTGTTTAAGACCTGGAGTCAGACACTCCCTTCCTAAAATCCTTTACATGTGATCTGATCTGATCTAATGTCAGACCCAGGGGCGCCGACTTCACCAAATTATTTAGGGGGCGGGCGTGAAGAGATCAGATGTGAAAGGAGCACATCTGTTCCGCTGTCAGGAGGAAAATAAAAATTAAAAAGGGGTTGGGAGAAGCAAAAAAAATAAACTACGAGATTCGACGTATATTTTGAAACGCAATTGTGATTGCTCATATAAGCAAATGAATAAGGAAATATAAATATTTTTTTTGCTGAATATTAATATTTTTAAAAATGGAATTCAGTCTGCTGTTTTATAAAAATATCCCGAGAGATTTTGTTTCCAAACCTTTATCAAAAATATGAATAAAATGGCGCTGTCACTCAAACAAAGAACGAGAAGCTCAAAAAATAAATAGATACATAAAAGGGCTAGAGTTTATACGTTTCTGTATTTTAATTTATTCATGATTGTTTTAAATATCATGATAACATGTCGAACGGCTGACAATCAAGTTTCTTATCAAATAAGCAATGCTTTATTTGGGAAAAAAAGTTTACTTATTTTGTTATTTATATATTTGCTATTATACTGTGGCCAGCGCGATCTTCAGACTTCTCCCTATTAGAGAACGTCATTGGCAGACGATTTTACGCCTCTGCACGATCCCCTCGTAGTATCTATGAATTGTGGACGCAGGTCAACGATACGTCAGGGCACCAACCCGACATTTTCCCACTAGGCGCCACGCCGTATTGCCGAATGTATAGCCTAGCATGGAGGTTATACGACCTACTGACTTAGGTCACACTATACTGTCTCCTCGCCCATTTCGTTCATATAATACCTCAGAACTTAAATTATTTCTTTCCAATCTACTTGTCTACATGCATGGTAAGTTTCGTCTCATGTGCATTCCTCCATTGTGTGACACTTTCTATGTCGAGCAGTGCATGTCCCTTTTTCTTTTCCATCGGGCAATCTCCGGGATTAAGTGCAGAGCCAAATTCTTTTTTTTTTTTTTTTTTTTTTTTTTTTTGATTGGAGCTTTAACGACCACCGTGAGCAACTCAAATGGGCTATAAACAGTCGCCCGTCCCTAATTTAGGGTCACTGGCTCCAGGGAAGGGAGAGAGCCAGTGCCGTAAGACAAACACAACATCCATGCCTCACCGGGATTCGAACCCGGACCCCTTCGGACGAATGATCAGAGGCCAACGCCTTAGACCACTGCGCCACCGGGGCGGCCCAAATTCTTTGTCTCTCTCTTTTGTATGATGCTTCTGTCCTTCCTAAATACCATTGCTGATTCGCTGAGTTTTTAATCTGTGTTTAATATTGTCATTAAAGCTTTTATCTAATCAACAGTCTAGTCTGCTTCCTCTTCTGTGTAAAGTCACAAATACTAAATCAGTTCATTCCTTCAGGAATTCACTCTCTTTCTACGACATGAGCAGTGAAACTTTGGGATTTAGATCTCTCGCCCATGTCTTATACTTTTTCTTATAATGCCATCATATCGGTCCCTTTCTTGTATTCTGTAGATTATCCACTGTATCTTCAACTTCTTTTTAAATATCCGTTTTTTTTTATATTTTAGTGGTGATATCTCCGTAAGTTCCTTTGTTACTTCATCTGTCATGATGAATATGGTTTTTGAGAGCTCATTTCTACTTTAGTGCTGATTGAAGGTTCCTAAAATTTGTTCCAGCAGAAAACAATGATGCATAAAGTAATGCAAAATCAAGATTTCTGATGCTGCACTGATTTCTCGTAAACAGACATGTTTCCGGCTACTTGGCATCTCAGTCTCCTAAAAGTTCATAAAGTTCTTTGTCCTATCGTGGTGGTGGCCGCCCCTGTGGCGCAGTGGTCTAAGCGATGGCCTCTGATCATTCGTCGGTAAGGGGTCCGGGTTCGAATCCCAGTAAGTCATGGGTGTTGTGTTTGTCTTGCGGCACTGGCTCTCTCCCTTCCCTGGAACCAGTTACCCTAAATTAGGGACGGGCGACTGCTTATATAGCCCATTGAGTTGCTCACGGTTGTCGTTAAACCTCCAATCAAAAAAAAAAAAAATTATCGTGGTGACTCTACACTTTTGCAATAAAACAATATATGAAGTTTCTGCGATCAGAGCTCTGTGCTCGTAATATATCATTAGACGCCTATTCTCATCAGCAGACGGTTTTCTCAACTGAAAATGCATACCTGACGTAGTGGTGCGATACTTTCATTTTATAAGAAACGAATATAATTCCTGTCACTGGGGCCTGTATTGTACAAGCCGCAGGTGGCTGCGGGATAAGAGAAGTATATCTTCAAGAAAAGTGTTGGCTCTTGTACTCCAATTTGTACAGGCACCTGCGAAAGTTATATCCTCTAGTGACATAGTCCTATTGAACTCTGCATCCTTGGTTTGCTCCATGAACTCCCTGCTGGTCTCTGGCTCAATTGTACATTGAGAAGCTTTCTGCCTTTAGCTGCTCTCAGAAATACTCTTGTTTACAGGCCGTATCTCTGTTACCTTTGATAAAGAGACATCTGCTCGTCGGACTCTAACAGTCATTTCTGAGATTCTGGCAAGACGCACAATTCAACCGTGTTCCTCGTCAGACACCAATGTAAGTTTTAACGTATACACTAATATAATCTTCCTTTTCAGTTCCTGTATTCTTATGTAAATTTTGCTTATTCTCGTTTAAAGTTTTTCTCGTCTTTATGCCACATTTTTTCTTTCTGGAATTTGAGTTTGGTAACCCTGACAACAGGTCAGAAATCAATGATGTATATTAAAAGTTTCGGACGGCCCCGGTGACTCAGGGTCTAAGCGTTGGCTTATGATCATTCGTCCGTGAAGGGTCCGGATTCGAATCCCGGTGAGCGATGGATGTTGTGTTTGGCTTACGGCACTAGCTCTCTCCCATCCCTAGAACCAGTAACCCTAAATTAGGGACGGACGGTTACTTATAGTCCATTGAGTTTCTCACGGTGGTCGTTAAACCTTCAATCAAAAATAAAAAAAAAAAAGTTTCGAGTACACTATGTTTTCAGAGACTCAATGCTTCTTAACGTACTATGGGACATTTTTGGAGTTCCAAATGTTATCACGCTCAACGATTTGCTACTTACGATTGTCGAACAGTGAGCCCAGAGTTGTACAAGTACAAGCAAGCCCCCAGTTGTACACTGCTGAGGCCGATCTTTCCAACGAGACAGGTGTTTATGCCATTCCTTTACAACATGCGGACTGCTCCAAGAGATACTACATTAGAATGACCCAGTACTTATTAGAGTCAACGAGCATAAAACAGAAGCAAAGGACGGTAAACTGTCCACGGCTCATTCCAGAGAGGTCAAGTTCAAGTACGCTGCTCTTATGTGAACCGATATAAAGAAATTAGCTTCCTACTCCACCCCTAAATTTAATTCCATTCGAGAATCCTTGGAGTTCATTACCAACATTGAGTCATGAAATGATAGCGTTTCGCTAGAGTTGCCACGCACTTAAAACTAGTTATTCAAATAATGGCTTTTGCTTTTTTTCCAAGGTACCGCATGTCCAACAAACACGATTCTTCGTGTCTTTGAATGAATAATTCCATTCGCATCTATTTGTTTATAGTCCAGTAAAGTCACTGAGTCCAAATTGTTGAAGCGTTTTATTATTCACTTTGCAGTCCGCTGTCTACCTTCCTTTCAGGTCGCTGTCTACCTTGCTTGAAAGAGCCATCTGGTTGATCTGAGAAAGTTTAGAACCTTGGAATTCTATCTTACGCCAGTCAATTCGGATCACGAGTACAGTTTTACTATATCAAGCATAGTTGGTGTAGAGTCTCTCGTTATTGATTACTTTGTTTTGTTTGTTGACGACCACCATGAGCAACTTCTATAGGTACAAACAGTCGCCCGTCCGTAATTTAGCAGCATCGATAACAAGGAGAGGGAGAGTCAGTACCGTATGCAAGCGCACCGCATATGCTTCATCCAGGACTCGAACCAGAGCCCACTAAGACAAGTCATCAGAGTCTACTTCTTGGACTACTGCGCCACCGGGGAGGCAGAAGCACAGTTCGGAAAACACTGATCTAGAAGGGGAAGGGTGTCATAATTTAATGTCCGTTGAGTTTAGGTAACGTGAACGTGTTTTAGATAACTCGTTCGCGGTGGCGGTGTGGGCTAAGCACTGGCTTCTGACCTTTTGTTCAGGTTGGGGCTGGGTTCAAATCCCCAGTGAAGCATGGATGGTGTGGTTTCCTTACGGCATTGGCTCTCTCCCTTTCCTAGAACCAGTGGCTTTAAATTAGGAATGGAAGCCTCTTCCATCCTATTGAGTTTCTCACGGTGGTTGTTAAACTCACAAACAAAAAATCTAGGTATTTTGCTGAAAATACGGGCACAAAGTGTAAGGCTAGTTTTTAAATGTACAGTTATCGTCGGTGTAAATATTGATGCCATCCCGGTAGCACAGTTATCTAAGCACTGGCTTCTGACCATTCATCTGAGATGTGTCCGGATTTGAATTCTGGTGAGGCATGCATGCTGTGTTTGTCTTACAGAACTGGCTCTCTCCCTTTCCTGGAACCAGTGGCCTTAAATTAGGGACGAGAGACTGCTTATCGAGAGTCGTTAAACCCCTAATAAAACAAGAAAGATGACACCGAATTTTCGGGTGTAATAAGCACGTCCTTTGAATACGTTCTGGCGCAAATTAAAATTATCAAAGCAATTCAAAGTCAATTGAACCGGTATGGAAAATAATAGTATCTGACGGAAGAAAGAAGTTTTTCAATCGGGTTTTTAATCCCTCAGATATTGCAGTACACGGAATCGTGAGCTTGCGCCCTCTGGTTGCAGAATTGTGCGTTAAGGAAAACATGAATTTATATGAGAAACATTTAGCACCGGAAATGCTCTCCAATAAGAAATAATTTTTTCAAACCGGACACTTAGAAACAGAGATATCGACAAAAATAAGATGTGACTTTATGTCCCCTGGTGGGAAAACCATGCATTATTTTAGGAAGAAAGTATTCTCAAAAGGTTTTTCCATATCAGCGGTATCGATCCAAGAAAAAAATTTAGTCAAGTAGATTTTGCTACAAATACATCAGAAGCAGAAATTAACACTTATGCCCACTGGTGGCCAAACCCCTAGCGGAAAGTCTATGATTTACTTGAAAATTTTGAATTTATACGAAAAACATTTCGCACCGAAACACTATCCAACAAGGAAAGAGTTTTTCAAATCGGACTTCTAGAAGTAGAGATATTGACAAAAATAAGATGTACATTTACGCCCCCTGGCGTAGAAACCATTTATTATTTCAAGAAGAAAATGTTCCCAAAAGGTTTGTCGATATGAGTAGTATCGGTCAACAAACCACTTTTTTTCAATCGAGATTTTAGAAGCTTATATTTTGCTGCAAATACATCAGAAGCGGAAATTAAGACTTACGCCACCTGGTGGCCAAACCATTTTTTACAATAATTAGAAATCATGTGCAAAGGATTTCCCGTGAGGAGCTCTATCCGGTGCAGAAAGAATGTTTCAAATCGGAGATTTAGAAGCAGAGATATAGGGGGGAAAGCGATTTACTTTTACGCTCCTTAGCGGAAAGTCTATGAATTAACTGAAAACGTATGAAATTATATGAAAAACATGTAACACTTAAAGACTATCCAACAAAGAGGGAATTTTTCAAATCGGAATCCTAGAAGTAGAGATATTGACAAAAACAAGATATACATCTACGACAGGGGGCCTGTCGTAGAAACCATGCATTATTTCAAGAAGAAAATGTTTCTAAACGGTTTGTCGGCATGAATACTATCGGTCTACAAACGACGAATTTTTTCAATCGAGAATTTAAAAGCTCATTATTTGCTGCAAATACATCAGAAGGGGAAATTAAGATTTACGCCCCCTGGTAGCCGAACCATTTTTTACAAAAATTAGAAATTATGTGCAAACGATTTCCCATCAGGAGCTATATCCGGTGCAGGAAGAATGTTTAAAATCGTAGATTTAGAAGAAGAGATGTAGGAGGAAACGCAATTTACCTCTTCGCCCCCTAGCGGACAGTCTATGAATTACTTGAAAATTTTGAAATTATATGAAAAACATGTCACACTGGAAACACTATTCAACAAAGAAGGATTTTTTCAAATCGAACTTCTAGAAGTAGAGATATTGACGAAAATAAGATAGCAACGCCCCCTGGCGGAGAAACTATGGATTGATTTCAGAAGAAAATATTCCGAAAATGTTTATCGATGTGAGTGGTATCCGTCCACGAAAGAATTTTTTCAATTGTTATTTTAGAAACTCAGATTTTATGGCAAATACATCGAAAAGCAAAAATTACCACTTACGCTCCCTAGTGGCTAAAGTCTTCTTTACCAAAAATTTGAAATTATATGCGAAAGATTTTCCATCAGGAGGTGTGTCCGCCGTAGAAATTTTTTTCAAATCGGAGTTTTAGAAGAAGAGTTATCAAGAATTACTTTTACGCAGCGGAAAATCTGTGCGTAATTTGAAAAAGTAACTACATCAAAAATACTCTTCGACATAAATGGAATCGAAAGATAAAAGATTTTTTCAATTGGATGTTTAGAAGTAAATATGTGAAATAAAACTTATTTTTGAATTCGACATCATCTGCATTTACGCTCCCTAGCGGCGAAATTGTACATCGTAAAAAAAAAAACGAAATAAAGGATCATCATTCGCAAAGAGAATTTTTCAAATCGGACTAATAGTTGCAGAGATTTCGTGGGTACAGACGGACGGACGGACGGACAAACTGGTAACATAAGAACGATCTTTTTTTACAAAAGACGTGCTAAAAAGTAATGCCGATTCTGAATGAAATCATATTCAGATCTTTATCGATTAACGGGTTTGAAATGTTTTCTCACATATTTTGTTGGAACTGAAAATTGGGAAAGTGGCTGCGAGAAGAATAAACGGAGATTGAGTTTTTAGAGTATATTTTATAGATATGAAAATGTTTCGCCTTTTCTCCTTCTCGGAAGTGATTTAAAGTTGAGTTCATGCAAAATCAAGTGACATGCGATTCATGGAAGAAGAGTTACGTGGTAGAAAGTTACTTGCTTCTTCTTTGAGCTTCTCTTTCCACAAATCACCAGTGTGCGTGAAATCCGATGCTTTGGAATTCAGGGATATTTGCATTAACGTAAATTTATTTCCTCGAGAAAACATGATTAGAGAATCGGATATTGCGTGAAATACTGGAATGTAACGTTGGCCGAGATTTTGAAGGGAACATCCTAGGGAATAGTAGATCATCAAACTGAAGATCATCCAATTTTCTCCAGGCGGTCACCAATTGAGATTGTGGAACGAATAAATATTTTTCCTTGTAATCTGATCACCATAATTCTCACACCATCCCATTCAGATCCCTTTGACGATTATCCAAAAAGAAGAAAAAGTTTCGCAGATTTGTTTAGATGAATTGAAAAAAGTAGAATGTTTGAATTTTTTCTCCCTCAGTTAGGATACAAGCATTTTCATTTAATCCCATAAAGTAGCGGATCTCAAACATTTTGGTCAGAGGACACTTTTACACTCTTAAAAATTATTGCGGGCCCCCAAAAGTTCTTCTTTACGTGATTTATATCTATAGATATATACCTTAGTAGAATATAAAACTGAGAAATTTTTGAAATATTTATCTATTTATTAATTCATCTAAAAATAACAATAATAAACCCATTACTTGTTAATATAATTAGCATATTTTTATGAAAAATAACAATATAAAATATACATACATATCATCATCATCATCATTGTCAACCATTATCAATCCACAGCTGGACGAAGGTCTCTCCAAGACTCCTCCACAAAGGTCTGTCTTATGCCAGTCTCCTCCATGTAACTCCCGTATACTTTCGAATTTCATCCACCCATCTCCCATGTGGTCTTCTTCTGGGTCTTTTCCTGTTCCTTGGAATTCAATCTATTATTTCGACTGTCCATCGATGGTCTCTCCTTCTGGCAGTATGTCCCGCCCATTTCCATTTCAGGGACTTTACTCTGATCATGATATCTTCCACTCTTGTCATTTTCCTGATCCACGAGTTCCTCTTCTTATCGCTCCTGGTTACACCAAGCATGCACCTCTCCATGATTCTTTGAGTTGACTGCAGCCTTTGTATGTCTCTTTTAGCTAAGGTCCACGTCTCTGCACCATATGTAAGAACTGGAAGGAGGCATTGTTCAAACACTTTTCTTTTAAGACATAATGGCGTATTGCTCTTCAAAATTATGCTGTTTCTTCCAAAAGCTCTCCAGGCAAGTTTTATACACCGATTAATTTCTTCATCAATGTGATCCTCACTTGATATCTGCTGTCCAAGATAAACGTACGAATCTGTTATCTCCAGCTTTCCTCCATCAATCGATAAATCTTCATTTCTTGTGAAAGCATTGTATATCACTTTTGTCTTCTGAAAGTTCATTTTTAATCCCACTTCTTTACACTTGTCAGCAAGTTCCTGGATCTTACTCTGCAGCTCTGATGGGGTAATTGCAAAAATGACTACGTCATCAGCAAAACGAAGGTGAGTTAGATAATCTCCATTAATCTTTATCCCCTTGTTTTCCCAGTTCAGTAATTGAAAGATATTTTCCAATGTGGCATTAAAGAGCTTGGGAGATATGGTGTCACCTTGTCTCACTCCCTTTCTAATTTTTATGTATGCTGTATTCTCAAACAGCCGAATCTTTGCACTTGCATTTTCATAGATGTTGTTAATAATATTAATGTACGCATCTTCAATACCGCAGGATTTCAGAGCCATTGTAACTGCTGATGGTTTCAACGAATCGAAGGCTTTTTCATAATCAATAAAAGCCATGCACAATGAAAGTTCATATTACCTCGCTCTTTCAATTAGTTCTCTCAGTACGTGGATATGATCTATAGTGCTGTAGCCACTCCTGTATCCAGCTTGTTCTCTCGGTTGAGCCATGTCCAGTGTTACTTTCAAGCGGTGTGAAAGAACTTTAGTGAAGATTTTATAAACCACTGATAGGAGGCTGATAGGTCTGTAGTTCCTGAGATCCTCAATGTCACCTTTTTTATGTAGGAAGATCATTGTAGCTTTGTTCCAATCCTCAGGAATCTTCCCTTCATTAAGGCATCGAGTGAAAACTTGGGCGAGTACTGTTTCAATTTCTCCACTTGCTTCTTGTATGATGCCTACAGTAATTCCATCTTCGCCTGGAGTTTTTCCCGGCTTTATGTTCTTGATTGCATGTGCAACTTCTGCTGGGAGGACTGGAATAACTCTGGTACTGGTACCCTTCATGATGTCTAGAGTACACGTATCATCCCTTTCCTACACTGGCAGGCACAAATTAAGGACGAGACGATTTTTCGAATGCTACGTCGTGCAGAAGTGCTCCACATCGACTCAAATCATACCATAAGATCCCCAAGATGTAAGAATATGGGACAAGTGAGCAAAACCGTCCAAACAAGGAATCCAAAGGATACAAAGGCACTTTATTGAAAAGGTAGTTTCGAGCACAACTGGACAGAGGACAGAAACATCGATGTCACAGGCGGCTGCCAAGTAAAATCCAGTATTTAGTAGGGGATATGATCACCGCTGACTGCGTTGCAGGATTTAGAACGTCTGTCCATGCTGAGGACGTGGTTGTCAAGAAGCTGTTGAGGTATCGCGGCCCATTTCTCTTGTAGCGCCAATCGCAGCTGCGGAATCGTTGCAGGCGGCTGGTGACGTGCTGCCAAGCGTCTCCCGAGAAGGTCCCACACGTGTTCGATTGGATTTAGGTGCGGGGACCTTGCGGCCAATCCATGCGTTGAATATCTTCACTCTCCAACAGCTCTGCGACATCCACTGTACGATGAGGTGTAGCGTTGTCATCCATGAAGAGGAACTCAGGACCCACATCACCTCTAAACAGACGCACGTGAGGCAGGAGAACCTCGGTACAATAGCGGATACCAGTGACTGAATCTCCTTGAAAGATGTGGAGGTCAGTACGGCTACCAAGCATGATACTGCCCCAAACGATAACTCCGCCACCTACAAACCGGTCTCTTTCGATAATGTTGGATGTGTGATTGCGTGTTACCTGCTCTCTCAAGATGTGTATACGTCCAGAATCGCTCGTCAGACTAAATCGGCTCTCATCCGTAAAGAGAACTCGACCCCATTGCTGATGTGTCCAGTTCTTGTGTTCCTGGCACCTCAGAAACCGCAGTCTCCGATAAGCAGGCGTTAATAGCACACACCGTACTGGTCGTCGTGCAAATAGACCACCTTTATGCAGCCTCCTGGATACGTTAAAACGCGATAACGGACGTCCAGTTGTCTGTTGCATGTGCCTTGCGATTTCCCGCGCTGTCTGCCGTCTGTCTCTTCTCGCCTGTAGGGCAATATACCGGTCGTCCGCTGCCGTGGTAGCTCGTGGACGACCACTACTAAACTCTCGGACAGCTGTTCCTGTCGTTTGAATTGCTCTAGAAGCTCTTGAAACGATGCTGTGAGTGATCCTGAAATCTTCGGCCATACTAATCACACTTCGACCTTCTTCCAACTTTCCAATGACGCGACTTCGGGTAAAGTCATCCAGGTGTCGTCTACTGGATTGTCTGTTGGCCATATCACACGGTGGCAGCAACTCGACGTCATTCAAACCGATGTATACCGCGCAATAGCTTTAACCGAATTGCTGGACGTACACCACCCGTGTGCTTTATACCCTTCCGCCCCCCCCCTCATCATGCTGCATATATGCACATGCCCTACAGTACCGGACCATAGTCTTTTTCCTGAGTGGTCTTTCGGTCCGTTCAGCCTGCTCATTTGCACACCAGTGTATAATTTGGAGTAGAAATCTTTCACTCTTGTCAAGATTTCGCCTCTATTTCTTGTTACAGAACCATTTTCTTTTCTCAGTGCCATAAGCTGTTTTCTTCCTTACTGAGATGTCCCTTTGCTATTTTAGGCTTTGGTTGTTTTCAATTGCTTTCCTCACTAGTTCACAGTTGAATTTCCTTACGTCTTTAGTGATACGTTTTCGTACTGTCTTGCATAGCTCTATATATTCCACTTTGGAAGTCACATCTTCTTTAGTTGTCCTCATCTCTCTTCTTTTTTGCATCAACATTTTGGTTTTTCCTGATAATTTGATAACATGCAACTTGTTCTTAGATCCAGCTAATTTTTTTCCTGTTTCCATAAGAGCTTTGCTTACTTTTCTGTTAACTTCAGAGATGTTCACTTCTTCTGATGTTAGACCTTCTAGAATAGAGAATCTGTTCCTCAGTTCTAATTTGAAGGTATTATGATGCTTTTTAAGGTTGGTTACGTCAATACACTTTGTTTGTTTTATGAGCTTGCTACGCTCGAATTTAGCATTGAGGTGCATTTTACATCTCACCATTTTATGGTCACCACCTTGTTGAACGTGTTCATCACACTGCAGTCTTCCATGACAAATTTCTTGTTACACATAATAAAATCAATTTCACTTGTCAATCCATTGGGATGCCTCCATGTCCATTTCCTTTTGCGGCTTTTTCTTGAAAACGGAGTTCATGATGAAAAACCCTTCTGCCTCTGCAAACTCGACGAGAGTATTTCCACGCTGGTTTCTGTTGCCGTGACCGAATTTACCTACTGAAGTTTCATTCTGTTGCCGTTGCTCTCATAATTATCTTCAAGTGCTGCTTGCCTTTATTATTTAGATGAAGAATTTCCTTATAAAATTCTTCAATTTCTTCTTCAGGGTGACTTGTGGTGGGTGCGTAACCTTGAATAATCTGGGCCTGGTATCTTCTCGAGAGTTGGATAACGAGTCGTGCAGTTCTGTCAGAGGAACTTTCAACTTCTACAACTTTATCCTTCAGTTTCTTGTTTATTAGAAATCCAACACCACTGGTGGTGCCAGTATCTGTCGCACGATAGTAGAAGAGATGTCCACTTTTCAGTTCAATGAGATCTTCTCCTTTTCTCCTTACCTCACTTAGCCCCACGATGTCCCACTTGATCCTTTGTAGTTCCTCTTCTAATTAAAGGAGCCCTGAATCAGAAGACCGGTAGCGTCCATTGTAAGTAACCAAGGTCAGCATCAAATGGCAGCTTAGTCCGGTCCTCCGGGGATTCTTAGCACCTTCTGCCTTCATGTCGCACTGGCAGCAGCCTTGGCCAGATACATTCCAGCTACCGGAGACTGAGGGCCAAGATTTAAGTTGTGGAATCATTTTGGAGGGTTTGGCCATAACTCACCACGCTGGCCAAGCGGGTTGGTGAATGTGGGATAGCATTTCTTCTAAACCTGATGGTATAGTTATACCGCTATTGGCGGTCGTCATAGTCCCTTTAGTGGGAATAGGATACACCACGAGAAGGCGGGATTGACATTTATCAAGGAGTGGCTGTGATGTTGCGTATATATATATATATATATATATATATATATATATATATATATATATATGTGGGATGTAAGGTCAGGTGATGCGTAACATCACAGCCTCTCCTTGACAAAATGTCAACCCCGCCTTCTCGTGGTGCATCCTGTTCCCACTAAAGGCTCTGACCGCCAATAGCGGTATAACTATACCATCGGGATCAGAGGAAATGCTATCCCACACTCACCAACCGCTTGGCCAGCGTGTGAGTTATGGCCAAACACCTCAAAATGACTCTACAACTTAAATCTTGGCCCTCAGTCTCCGGCAGCTGGGATGTACCTGGCCAAGGCAGCGGCCAGTGCGACATGAAGGCAGAGGGTGCTAAGAATCCCCGGAGGACTGGACTAGGCTGCCATTTGATGCTGACCTTGGCTAGCCTATAACGGACGCTCCCTATCTTCTGATTCAAGGCTTCTTGAATTGGAAGAGGAACTACAAAGGATCAAGTGGGACATCGTCGAGGCTAAGTGAGGTAAGGAGAAAAGGAGAAGATCTCATTGAACTGAAAAGTGGACATCTCTTCTATTATCGTGGGACAGATACTGGCAGAACTAGTGGTGTTGGATTTATAATAAACAAGAAACTGAAGGATAAAGTGGTAGAAGTTGAAAGTTCTCTGACAGAGCTGCACGACTCGTTATCCAACTATCGAGTAGATACCAGGCTCAGATTATTCAAACTTATGCACCCACCACAATCATCCTGAAGAAGAAATTGAAGAATTTTATGAGGAAATTCGTCATCTAAATAATAAAGGTAAGCAGCACTTGAAGATAATTATGGGAGATTTCAATGCAAAAATAGGGCAACGGCAACAGAATGAAACTTCAGTAGGTAAATTCGTCACGGCAACAGAAACCAGCGTGGAAATACTCTCGTTGAGATTTGCAGAGGCAGAAGGATTTTTCATCTTGAACTATTTTTCAAGAAAAAGCCACACAGGAAATGGACATGGAGAATCCAATTGGACGACAAGTGAAATTGATTTTATTATGTGTAACAAAAAATTCGTCATCGAAGACTGCAGTGTGCTGAACAAGTTCAACACAGGTAGTGACCATAGATTGGTGGATGTAAGATGCACCTCAACACTAAACTGGAACGTGGCAAGCTCATAAGACAAACAAAATGTATTGACATAACCAACCTTAAAAAACACCATAATACTTTCAGGTTGGAACTGAAGAACAGATCTCTGCTTTAGAAGCTAACATCGGAAGAAGTGGATATTTCGGAAGTTAACCGAAAAGTAACCAAAGCTCTAATGGAAACAGCAACAAAATTAGCTGGGTCTAGAACAAGTTGCATGTGAACAAATTATCAGGAAAAACCAAAATGTTGATGCAAAAAAGAAGAGAGATGAGGACAACTAAGAAGATGTGACTTCCAAAGTGGAATATAGAGCCTATGCAAGACAACACGAAAAAGTATCACTGAAGACGTAAGGAAATTCAACTGTGAGCTAGTGAGGAAAGCAATTGAAAACAACCAAAGCCTTAAGATAGCAAAAGGGACATCTCAGTAAGGAAGAAAACAGATTATGGCTCTGAGAAAAGAAGATGGTTCTATAACAAGAAATAGAGGCGAAATTTTGACAAGAGTGAAAGATTTCTACTCCAAATTATATGAAAGGGATGATACATGTACTCCAGACATCATGAAAGGTACCAGAGTTCTTCCAGTCCTCCCAGCAGAAGTTGCTCATGCAATCAAGAACATGAAGCGGGGGAAAGCTCCAGGAGAAGATGGAATTACTATAGACATCATACAAGAAGCAAGTGGAGAAATTGAAACAGTACTCGCCCAAATTTTCACTCGATGCCTTAATGAAGGGAAGATTCTGAGGATTGGAACAACGCTACAATGATCCTGCTACATAAAAAAGGTGACATTGAGGATCTCAGGAACTACAGACCTATCAGCCTCCTATCAGTGGTTTATAAAATCTTCACTAAAGTTCTTTCACACCGCTTGAAGGTAACACTGGACATGGCTCAACCGAGAGAACAAGCTGGATTCAGGAGTGGCTACAGCACAATAGATCATATCCACGTACTGAGAGAACTAATTGAAAGAGCGAGGGAATATGAACTTCCATTGTGCATGGCTTTTATCGATTATGAAAAAGCCTTTGATTCGGTGAAACCATCAGCAGTTACCACGGCTCTGAAATCCTGCGGTATTGAAGATGCATACATTAATATTATTAATAACATCTATGAAAATGCAAGTGCAAAGATTCGGCTGTTTGAAAATACAACACACATAAAAATTGGAAAGGGAGTGAGACAAGGTGACACCATATCTCCGAAGCTCTTTAATGCCACATTGGAAAATGTCTTTCAATCACTGAACTGGGAAAACAAAGGGATAAAGATTAATGGAGATTATCTAACCCACCTTCGTTTTGCTGATGACGTAGTCATTTTTGCAACTACCCCATCAGAGCTGCAGAGTATGATCCAGGAACTTGCTGACAAGAGTAAAGAAGTGGGATTAAAAATGAACTTTCAGAAGACAAAAGTGATGTTCAATGCTTTTACAAGAAATGAAGATTTATCGATTGATGGAGAAAAACTGGAGATAACAGATACATATGTTTATCTTGGACAGCAGATATCAAGTGAGGGTCACATTGATGAAGAAATTAATCGGCGTACAAAACTTGCCTGGAGAGCTTTTGGAAGAAACAGCATAATTTTCAAGAGCAATATGCCATTATGTCTTAAAAGAAAAGTGTTTGATCAATGCATCCTTCCAGTGCTTACGTATGGTGCAGAGACGTGGACCTTAACTAAAAGAGACATACAAAGGCTGCAGACAACTCAAAGAAGCATGGAGAGGTGCATGCTTGGTATAACCAGGAGAGATAAGAAGAGGAACTCGTGGATCCGAAAAATGACGAGAGTGGAAGACATCATGATCAGAGTGAAATCCCTGAAATGGCAATGGGCTGGACATACTGCCAGAAGGACAGATCATCGATGGACAGCCGAAATTTTAGATTGGATTCCAAGGACAGGAAAAGACCCAGAAAAGACCACATGGGAGATGGGTGGATGAAATTCGTAAATATGCGGGAGTGACATGGAGGAGACTGGCACAAGACAGACCGTTGTGGAGGAAACTTGGGGAGACCTTCGTCCAGCAGTGGATTGATAATGGTTGACAATGATGATGATGATGATATATATATGTACACTGAAGTGCCAGAAAAACTGGTACACCAGTCTTATACTTAATAGGTCCTCCACGGCAGCGCAGGACTGCAGAAATACGACGGGGCATGGACTCCACTCGCTTCTGGAAATATGCTGTATATAATGCACACCATACTTCCTGGAGAGCGTTCCACAATTCTGGTGTATTTCGAGGTCTCGGATTCCTGTGTTCGGTAGCGCGTTGCATGGCATCTCAAGTGTGTTCTTTCGCGTTCAGATCTGGGGACTTTGCTGGGAATGGCAACACCCCAAACTCAGATGAATGCTCCTCTAACCATAATGTGGCGTCCCGACACTTGTGTGGAGATGCATTGGTCTGTTGGAACAGGCCCAACCCATCAGCATGAAGGCAGGACATGAACGGGTGTACCTCGTCAGAAAGGATGGGCACATACCAGGGGTCCCAGTGAAGTTCCTCTAAACACACCCCATACCATTACGGACCCCACCAGCCGGTACAGTTCCCTGTTGACAGGCGGGATCTATGGCTTCATGGGATTTGCGCCACACACAAATCCTTCCATCTGCCTTATACAGTTGGAAACGCGACTCGTCAGACCAGGCTGATTGTTTTCTGTCATCAAGTGTCCAGTGGCGGGGTTTCCGTACCGAAGTGAGGCGCATAGCTCTGTGTCGTGCACCCATAAAGGGGACTCGAGTTGGGCTTCGGTTCCCAAAGCCCATATTGTGCAGGGTACGTTGCACAGTCCGGACGCTGATGCTTGTTGAGGCTCCAGCATTCAATTCCGATGATACCTGCGAGAGTGTTGCACGCCTATCGCGTGAAACGATTCTTGACAGCCGACGATGGTGATGTTCACCCAATATCTTTTTACGGCCACATTGGCATCGTAGGTTGGAGGTTTTGCCGGAATTCTTGTAGTCACGGTACACCCTTGCAATGGTCGTCCGTGAAAATCCGAACTTCGTTTCATTCTCCGAAGTACTATTGCCCATCTCACGAGCGCCAACTATGACATCGTGTTGAAAATCACTTAAATCGTTATTACATGTCATTCTCATGCCGAAAACAGCTCTGACAGCTGGCAAGGATGTCTATCGCTTTATATACGCACTGGCGGACGCAGTCGCGTACGCGCATAGGTGACGTTGCTATGTATTTTGCATAAGCTTTTCTGTACTCTTTTCTCTCTGTAGAGAGAGAGAGAAGAGTTGAGTTGTGGGATATGTATATCAGAACTCTTCTTTTTCTCTCAGAGAGAGAGAGAGAAAAAGAAATGACAGACTCACGCACACATACACACACAGAGAGAGGGAGGGTTTCACATTTGCGTTGTTTCACATTTTTGCAAGTATCTTTAATGTCTGACATAATGGAAAACAGTTGGATTCTCATATCTGTTTCTGAAGAAAATTCAGCCGCACACAGGCATGTTGTTTGAAAAGGGAGGATCATTTTAATAGCATTTTAAGATAACTGTGGATAGTCTTCTCCAATACTACACCAATACTTGACAAGTGCGTTCTTAAAGGATAGTTGTAATGCGGAAGCTTAGATCATACAGTATCAGGGAACTTTTCGTACTCTATGACATTACAGAGCTAGCAAAAGCAACCTAAAATAGCATAATTGTTGAATACACTACAGCAGCTGTATGTTATAACACAAGACTCGTATGCGTCTAAAGTGTCCTCTACTGGCGTAAATACTGTTACGATTTTGGGGTGCTGTAATTAATTCGATTAGCTGGTTTTGCAACAGGCGGGTACAGCGTTAATTGTTGGTTGAAAACTTAACATCTAGTGGTTTCCCCCATTGCGAAAGAAGGAAAGAAATAAGAGCCCCTTTTCTTAGAAGGGAGAAATCTGAAGCGAAACGAGGGACGGCTGGTGTGGGTAACGTAATGCGTCGCTCCCCGACAAGTCGGGGGGTTCGTGTAAGTGTGGAATGGGCGATGTTCGGTAAGGGATTAGGGTCATCGCGATCGGAAAGTTATAGCCTTCTTTAATCCGAATCGTGGTAGGACAAAGAAGTGTTAGTTAAGTTATGTGTTTGCCCACATATTCCGAATGCAGAGACATGCATTTCTTAACCTATTCAGCATGCCGAATGCTTTTAGGAAGTAATAAAATTGACGAAATAGTTAAAACATACGCCCTAACGACAGAGCAAGGAATTTGTTGGCGCAATGTGAATGACCGAAAAAAGATTAGTCCGGTGAAAATACGTAACGGAAAAAGACTGGACTTGGATAGCGAGACCAAGGAAGAACCTGCGGCGCAGTATTTTTGCGGGGATAGAAAAATTCTGCCCAGAGTAGTCCGCCAGCTAAACTAAGAGCGGCCGGGCGGTTGACGTTACCGCGAGGAAATAGGAGGAGGAAGATACCTCTTTTCCTGGTGCTAAATTGCATGTAAATCCTAGATGTAATTTTCTATCGAGAAAGTAAGCAGCATCCCGTAGGTCAGATGAAGTGATGGAATTGCAGCCCTGAGTTGCTGTGACGTACAGACGGACGGATCCTACTATCACGTCGGCGATCTCGCTCACCCTCGACATTAGCGCGGATAGATGCGTGCGTGGCTTCATACAAGTGAATGTAGAAAGGTGTGTGCACGAGAATAAGTGGGAGATGGGGTTCGACTCCCCTCTCTATCGGCCGTAGTGCGCGCTCTGAAATGGGCATGTCGTCACATTGGTGCGCTTCAGAACCAAGATAACCGAGTGCATCAAATATATAAGTGAGTGCATCAAACACGGATACAAGTGGAAAAGCTGTAAGCGCTGTTTTTACTTATGCATGACAGTTGTGAGTAAATTGGCTTTAGTCAGCCAATAGACTTTCGTCGTCTGAGAGCTGTTTAAAGCCGGACGGTATATGCCAACCAATAATAATTGAACTTTAAGGATAAATTCAGCCTCAGAGCTATCCCGAAAGGGGCGAGTCTATGCGACGCCCCTCCTTCATCCTCTGTATATAGACGTCTTCATCATCATCTTTATGTTTTATTTTTAATTGATTAAATGTCTGTTGTCTCGTGTCAGTCCTGAAGTTGCATGAATAATTTATGAGTGTTAGAAGAATTTCTTGGATTTGATTGGCTAAATTGAAGGCTAAATTCTTTTCATCAATTCATGAGATTTTGGCGATAAAGAGCTCACCAGTATTTTTTCGAAATTCTAATGTTTACCTCCGGGTCGTCAGCCAATGCCTGATATCCAAATTCTTCAAGCTATTTTTATTCGATGGTCTGGCGTCCCGGGGCGTAGCAATATAAACAAACTCCATATTTGCAGAGATTTCGCACTCTGTTGGGAGGGCTTCGTCTGGGCTTAATTTGCAGAGCTTAGAACGGTCACAAACAACGCCCAAACAATTCAAAAGATTTTTAATACTTCGGAGCAATCAGTTCCGCTGATGTGAAAGTCCCCTTGGTTGAGATATCATGCTCACGTAATATGGGGGGGGGGTACTATTCGTTGTTCCTTCGGTAATTAATACAGACGATTGACGTGGATTAGGAACATCAAATAGAAGTGATCGCTCTCTCCACGTTTATAAGTGAGTCACTCATAAACGTGGAGATAGCTATGACTTTTATTTGATGTTCCTTCGGTATTTGTTCAGAAGATTTCTCCAGGCATCTGACAGGTACTTTTTCTTTAATTGGGAGTTTAACGACCACAGTGAAAAACTCAATGAGCTATAAGCAGTCGCCCGTCCCTATTTTAGGGTCACTGGTTCCAAGGAAAAGAGAGAGCCAGTGCCGTAAAACAAACACAACATCCACGTCTCACCGGGGTTCAAATCCGGACCCAACTCGGACAAAATATCATAAGCCAAATACCACTGCGCCACCGGGGCGTAATCTGACAGGTATAAGGAGAAGTATTCGTTGTTCTGGTACGGATGAGTTATGTTTCCGCAAAACTGTGCCAACATAGTATACGTAAGGTGCTAGTTTTTTCATCCTGTTCCATAACGGGATTACTCCTTTTTGGATGACCTCTCATAGAGCCATTGTCGTTTTCCTATTTTTTTATGTTCCTTGCTCCTTAGCAGAAGGGATCTTTTTGTCTAACTTACGTACGATTTTGTGCTGCCGTCGTAATGGATTTGGTGTATGTCGTAAATTTCCGCTGAGCTTTCTTTATTTACTGGTGGCTTGCACGTTGACACCGTATCGTATATAGATATAGGAGATTAAATAGCCACATTTATTCCATACTTTTTGATGAGGTTAATGAATCTGAAAGAGAATTTTGGAAAATATGGTACAGGCCCAAAATGTTTTAAATTGCTGTTATTTGGGATTTTACCGATCCTGGGTTTAGGCATTTGAATCCTTCGTAAAATAGAATCCAATATTTATCTTGTTAACTCAACCGAAAATCCGTTGTTGATGATATTTGCAATTTCTTTATCTCTGGCTCTTATGGTGAAAAAACGCTTGGGCAAGTTTACCTGTGGCCAATTTCACACGAAAGGGTACTTCAAACTGTCACCTGTACGGTGAGTACAGCTGACAGTTTGAAGAACCCTTTCGTGTGAAATTGGCCATCTTCTTTCCTGGTGAAAAGGACGTCCAAGAAGTGTAAGGTTCCATTGTTCTGTTCGTACGTCAAATTGATTGGCCGGTGGAAGGAGTTTATTTCCTGGTGGAAAGTCTAAGCTTTGCTCTACGTGTTACCACAATGAAGATGTCATCCACATATCTGAACTGGAATTTAGGTTTTAAGGTATAGTTCGAAAATATCTTACCTTCCATCAGTCATAATATGGCTTCTGCTAGGATTTCGGAGATAGGTGAACCCATGGATGATGTTCTGGACTGTTTATACGTCATTTTCTCAAAACTAAATTACTTGTTTTTGATGACCAGGCTTGAGGTTCTCCTTACTTCTTGTACTACTTCTGGAGGATGTTGGTTTGATTTCATTATTTGTTCTTCTAAATTATCACACGCGCTTCACGTACTGGGATAGACGGGTAGAGAGAGAGAGAGATATGACATCGAAAGAATGCAGGATATCCGTCACATCTAGCTTCAATTAAATATCTTATGAGCAAAGTCTACGGAGAAGTTTAGAACTTGTTCGTATTCTGGCGTGAAAGGTTTTAAGAATATAGCCATTCCTTTCTCAAGGAAATAAATGGAGATCGTCTTTTTCCTACAGTATGCCTCACGTTCAATGCTGGTTTTGGAAATGTTTTGGGACAAGCTCTTAATATCGCTTCTCTTACGTTTGGCGTGAGGTTATCGCAGTTTACACAATAGTTCAGTTAAAAAATTGTTGAATTTTTGATACAATGTTGCAAAGTGTAGTGAAATTATGTTGTGTGCGCGTAAGAGTCTAATGGGAAAACGTTACGGAAAAATGAAATGAATTATTGTTGAGGAGATTATGGTACAGTAGACTGCAAGATCAAACATCCACAATGGCTTCTTGAAAGTCGTAAATACTAAATAAATTAATTAAAAATTTGAAATTTTGAATTTCAAAAAAGGGCGCAGAGGTTCGCACTCCCGTGTGTCATTGCAGGTTTCTGCCAAATTTCAAACCTATGTGTTCAGTAGTTTCTTCCTTAGGAAACTGACAGACAGACAGACACGGTGATTTTATAATTATGGAGCACTAGCCGAGGTACCAGGCGTTGCCCGAGTTAAACAAAAAATTACATGAATCAGCTTCTGGGCCACCGATTTCCTAGCTTTCCTGAATTTATACATAGAATATATCGCACGGAACCTTTCGGCCGAAATGTGTTCCGGTAATCAAAAAAAAAAAAAAGATTAAAAAAACGAACAAAATCTATACTTTCTCCGGCACAATTTCCTTAAACCAGCAATCCTTAATGACTGAGAATATAAGAAATTTGAAATATCTGAAACATCTGCATTTTGCTATCGTGCTGTTATCAGCGTAATGCACAGTTAATTCGAAGCGCAAATACACTGAAGAGCAACTGAATTAGACATACCTGTCTAGTAATGTGTAGCACCACCTTTCGACCTGATGACGTCGGCGATTCGTCTCGGCAAGGACACGACAAGACACCGGAAGCGCTGGGAAGCCATACGAATCCACGACCCCTGAACAAGCTTCCACAGTTAACGAATATTTGATGGAGGGGGGGGGTCAGAGCCTCGAACATCTCTCTCGATGGCATCCCAGATGTGCTTGATGGGATTGAGATCAGGTGACCTAGCTGGCCAAGGGAGCGAGGTCACATCGGTGGAGTGTTCATCCATCCATTCGGATACAATTCGGGAGCGATGGGAGTGTCGTCCCATCGCTCGTCTTCAAAATCCCACTGAGGACCTCATCCTGCAACAAGACTGTGCATTGCCTTGTTGCAGGATGAGGTCCGCAGTGGGATGTTGAAGACGCACAAACGGGAGAAAATGGTCGTCCAGGATATCCCGGTAACGTTGACCTGTGAGGGACGATGTCACACGTACCAGGGATTCCATTTCAGTCCACGTAAACAGTCCCCAGACAAAAATGCCATCCCCAGCAGCATGAAAAGTACCCTGCTGGGAAGAAGGATCCATCGCTTCTTGTGGTTTGCGCCGTACTCGTATCCTGCCATCCACATGCACCAACGTGAATCTCGACTCATCAGTCCAGGCAACATTTTTCCACATGTCTAGGGTCCAGTGGCGATGTTCCCGCGCCCATGCTAATCTTTGAACCCTGTGATGTGCGGTCAGCAGCGGTGCTCTCGTGGAACGATGGCTTCTGTACCCCATAGCGAGGAGACGGTTCTGGATGGTGTGGCTGCTTACACGTTTTTGTGCACCAGCGTTAAATTGCAGAGTGATTTCTTGCACTGTGGCCCGTCTATCCGCTGTTACAATGCTAGGTAGCCGACGATGACGCCGCTCATTCACACGCTGTTGTCCACGGCAGTTGACCCTTGCAGGGATGGTTTTACCGGATTCGATGTACTCACGGTGCACCCGTGACACAGTGGCTCGTGAAAATCCCAGTGCCTGCACGACTTCCGAGATCGAATGACCCATTCGTCGGGCCCCGACAATCTGCCAACGATCAAATGCTCTTAGATCCTTCGTTTTACCCATACTGCGTCCGACTCTTACTGATTCCCGTCGCATCACTCCTTATATTGTCGGATCGCTGCATACGTCTTGCTGTTTCCGTTTACAGGCCCGCCCACAGCGCCACATTTGCATAGCGCCTGCTGTCTCTAATTCAATTGCTCTTCAGTGTATGTTTATCCTTGAAGAGCCTCTGGATTAACGACGTTGAATGTTCTTTTATTTCGAACCAAGAGAGAAGAAGTTTTTATTTTTACCAACACCGAACAAACTAACATCGACCTGGCAATGGGAAAAGCATGAATTTTGCAGGTTGAGTCCAACAACGTTTAGTGACTGAAGCCGTGTCTTGTTGACGTTCATGGCAAAAAAAAAACTGTAGGCGTTTAAATTAAAATGGAATGTCCGATAGCACGACTGGAATCAGTGCAATAGAAATATGGTCTTTTGCAGCACGGCCAGTATTAATCAGAGTAGGAAACGGGTAAAAAAAGTTTGACCCGGACCCGGATGTCACATAATTGGACCCGACTCGGATCTGACCCGGGCAAAAACTCAATCTATAAATATACATATATATATATACACTGTATTGAGGAAAGTCACCGGACACCCCTTTAAAAGCAAATGAACGGATTTGTTGCGTTGTTAAGATGCTCGGTACAGCTACAAACGGTATAAAAAAAGTGCAGCTGTCCGCGATCATATCGCATTGTGAGGTTGAGTGAAAGTTTCGAGGCGGGTAGGAACGGACTTTGAGGAAGGAAAGATTGTTGGGTGTTATATTAGTGGGTTGTCCATAAGCGAAACCGAGAAGCGTTTAAACATACCCAAGTCAACTGTTTTGAATGTACTCAATAAGTGGAAGACACATGGCGTGCCTGAAGCAGCAAAATGTACAGACAGACCAAAGATAATCAGTGATAGAGGACGTTAAAACCTTAGGAGAGTCGTTCCAGCTAATCGACGGAGTACTGCACAAGACCTCAGTGTACAGGTGAGTAAAAGTGCTGGAACCTCGGTATGTACACGTATCATTCGCAGACAACTTCATTCCATGGTTTACCGTGGTCGTGCGGCTGCTCATAAGCCTTTCATCTTCACTCGGAGTGCTACTCGTCGTTTATCATGGTGTAAAGTACATTTATCGTGATCCGTAGATGAATGGAAACGGGTCCTATGCACTGATGAATCCAGACACACGATCCATCAGTCTGATGGCCATGTGTGGATATGGCGGCAACCGAGGGAGCGCTATTTACCTCAGTGTGCTGTTCCTACGGTCAAGTATGAAGCATGGCTGTGTACTCGTGTGGGGGTGTTTTACGTGATATAGTCCCGTCCCATTGGTTATCGTGGACAAACCTGTTAACCAGCACATCTACCTCGATATTCTAGACAATTATGCCCTGCCAACTCTGTGGCAATACTATGGAACTAAGCCTTGTTGGTACCAGCAGGATAATTCACCGAGCCATAAAGCAAGGACTGTTACAGCGTGGTTTGACGATAATTCCGTATCGTGTGTGGACTGGCCAGCACAGAGCCCTGTTCGTAAGCGCAGCATAACAACTTTGTAACCAAGGCCTGCTACTAAGCAACACTTAGCGGCAGCATTATGACACCTACCTCTGCCGCTATCCCACGACACGTTTTCCGAGGTTTCGCTTCAAGCACACGTAACAGAACATCATCAGAAGCAGCAACAGGCCAGTGACCACGTGCTTCGTTTTGCAGGTCCGTATCTCCGCTTCGAAACTTCACAAACTATCACCGAATGGTTCGTTCGTTGGCTGTATTCTACGCAAACGCTTTGTTAACGTTTCGAGCGGCAATTCCTGCAGAATGGCCCAGTTTGAATTCATAAAGAAAGATGTCTCTCAAATCCGGCGTCTGCATGTTTCCTTTGCAAGCCACGTTACGTCCAAACAAACCACGCCTGAACCTTGTTCTTCACACACGTGCAAGCTATTTATAGTAACTCTATGACGTAATACCCGTAACACCTATGGGTGGTTTCATCCCGCTTTGGTGAGGGCTTGTTTCCACTGCTCGCTCGCTCCGGACATTTCATTCGCACCAACCCAATATATAGGTGCTACAAATAATTTGCAGCTGCAGAATATTGTTCAGGATGTTGGGTGCAAATATTGTAGCCAAGCGTTTTTCCTGGCATGGAAGCAGAGAGGCCTTCTTTAGGAGACGTATTCCTTTTAGTTTGGGTGGCCGGGATGTGAGCGACATTTTTATGAGGGGGAAATGTGCAAGAAGTGTCAATCTGTCAAGACTGCCTCTTGTACCTTGAAGACGGATGAGAAAGAAAGAGAGCGCCAGCTAGTGAGATTATGGTGATCTAAAAGTGCATTGAACTTGGGAAAAATTGTGCGGGAGTTGAGCGAAGTCCACCGACGAAATAAGTTCTCTTGTGGGGACGGCTGCCTTGTGTGAGAAAAAACCGAATGGACTATCGAAGTTGTTGCTCTGCGCTGGAGGATAGAAAGCATTCCGTGGGCTGGGAGATTCTTCCTCTGCCACCAGCTTTGCATGTGAGTGTGCAGGCCTTCTCCCCCTCAGGCGAAGAAAACCCGCATGTGGACCGTGGTAGCTTTTTTGGAAGTTGCCACAAGTGCGAAAGTGCATCTCATTCGAAACTGTGTACAACTGGATTACGTCATGCTTTTCCTGTAAAGAGAACTTTTTATTTGATTCCCTTTGACCAGTACACTGCATCTAACTATCCCAGACTGAGGGGTCTGTGTACCCAGTAAAACTTTACAGACTGGTGGTCGCATATTTAATATAAGGCACTCTCTGTAAATAGTGATGCACATAAATAGCTCGCTTTGTGAATAAAACGCATGCATCGTTTTCTGCTTGTTTTAGAGTTGGCTGCAGAATTTTGTTTTTGATTAGAGGTTTAACGACCACCATGAGCAACTCACCCACCCCTAATTTGAGACCACTGGTTCCAGGGAAGAGAGAGAGAGCCAGCGCCCCAAGACAAACACAACATCCCTGCCTCACCGGGATTTGAGCCCGGAACTATCTCGGGCGAAGAATGATCAGAAGCCATCGCTTAGACCACTGCGCCTCTGCAGAATCACTTAGATGAGCTAATCCATCAATTCGTTCCCCGTCCAGGTGTACAACGGGACAAATCGTGATGGTTATGGACGTTAAATAACACGGCCATCCGGTTACACTATATATTTGATTAAAATATCGTGCTTTAAAATGTTAGCTGCAGGAAAAGGTAGGCTATGGGTAATTTCACATCGACCCAACAGAAACCATTCCACATATGAATAGAAAAGGCGATTACGTAAGCAGCTGAAAATTCGAAAAGTAAGTGGAATTCTCTTTCTCCTCCTGTGAACGGTATTTCGATCGTTAGCTTAATAACATTTGACATGACCGGGGGCTTATAAAGCGGTAAAGTTTTCTAGCCCCAGATGATTTCGAAAATTGAAGTTACGCCTGAAAACAGGCCTTGGAAATGAAAGAGCCGGCATGGACCTTTGCTGTACTTTTATCACGCGAAATGAATAACTTTTCTTTATCCTCATACGCAAGATACCGTCTAACGAGAAATAAGCGTATCAGCGCTTGAGCATCTTCGATATGAAGCAGCAGCAAAGACAGGATGCGGGGGAGGTGAAGGGGAGGGGGCGTGTGCCATCCTTCGAAATGACGGCACCATCAGGCGAGGTCACGTTCCTAGTGAGAAGCTTCTTCCGGCGCAAAGTCATTTTCCCTGTGCGCTAAGTTAGGGAATAGGCGCCTCTTTCTTCTAATGCACACTGACTTCCTCCAAGTAGATGGCATCACGATTGGATGATAATCGCCGAGAAGCAGGTGATGAAGAGATGGGAACACCAGATACAGAAGCGCACACACAGATGGAACACCGTCACAGGACACGAACAAGCTGCTAATTCTGAGAGCTTTCACTTTCATCACATTACAGTCATCTCCTCTCTCTCTCTCTCTCTCTCTGTCTCTATCTCCCTCTCTCTCTCTCTCTCTCTCTGTCTCTATCTCCCTCTCTCTCTCCTTCTATCTGTCTTACAAACACACGCGCGGACGCACATACACACACACACACGGCCAGAAACTAACGACCCATACCTCACGTCAGATGAAGTTACCGACAAGTAAGATATGGGCACTGAGATATACAGCTATGACTTGATTGTCGTTCCGAAACCGAATTAAAGGTCGCAAGTTGCTTTTGGCTTACATAGATATCTTATTCGGAAATTGCATGAGGGAAATTCGGCCATTGTTTGGCAAGTTTGTTTACGTTCGTTTCCATAACGCACCTGCGGGCACACTTCCAATTCATTAAGCCAACTCTAAACAGGTGTTTCACTACTGCACAGGTGCGAACTGAAAAACACGAACAATATAAATCGCCAATGTTGTTTTTAATGGTTTGTATGTTATCAGTGCTCCCTTCAGAAACATTTCTGCAATGAAAATCTGGGCAGAGCAAAATGTAAAATCAATAATTAGGATTTTAACTAGCTCTAAGTAAGTTTCTCTGTCCTTGCCGGCGAAGTTGAATTCGGTAAGCATTCGGCTCCGTAGTAAAAGGATGTGGGTTCAAATCTCGGAGAATTTGGGTTTCGGAAATTGCTAGTGCTAATAAATTCGTTATTCAGGTATTATAAATGGGTTAAAAAATTATATTCTGAAGGGTTTTTTTTTATTTATTGAAGGTTTAACGACCATCGTGAGCAATTCAGTGGACTATAAGCAGTCGCCCGTCCCTAATTTAGGATCACTGGATCCAGGGAAAGGAGAGAACCATTGCCGTAAGACAAACACTACATCCATGCCTCACCGGGATTCGAACCCGGATCCTTCACGGACGAATGGTCATAAGCCAGAGCGCAGACCACTGCGCCACAGGGGCGGCTTGAAGGGTTTGGAAGATCTTGCGAAAAACAACGTTTTGCATATATTGCTTATTATTATTTAGGAGATTTCCTTGCACTTGAGTTTCATCAAAGTACATTTTTATTTGTTGCGGATTTCTTGATCTCATCAATGCAATGTATTGAGAAAAGCGCTCAGCCCGTATCCAATTGTCTTTCCCTTGAAAAAAGCGCCCAGCTCGTATCCGATTTGCCTTTCCCTTACCATGCGTCTTCTACTTCCATTTGGATTCTCATCCATTATCCTACAGGGAAAAACGTAACTTGTTGTTAGATTTAGAAGGATGACAGATTTAGAAATAGTTTCAGAGGATGCCATATTTATCTTTTCTACAAGAAAAACGGACAGAGCTTCCGCTGCCTTTTGACTTTCCCGAAGGTTTAAGTTTACTCGAATGGCTTCATTAAGAAAAGATAATTAAACTGTCATATTTATGCATGTATTAAATAAGATCAGCTGTGAGTGGCAACGACATTGTGTTTGTTGTTAGCAACAACAAACACGGTTGCTAACAATAAACAGCATTGCATTCCAGTGCTTAACAAAAAACAAACAGTTACACTGCGAGGCTTAGCTTAGCAACCGAGGGCCCATCAGCTACACGGTTGCTAACAACAAAGGAGCTAAGCAGAGTCAGCATGTTGTGACGTGCCTGCACCGCAGGACGCACATGAGATAAAGGCAGTTAGCAGCGAGAGCATACGTCCACGTAGCTCAGTTGGGAGAGCGACTTATTCCAGAATGAGGGGACCCCGGGTTCGATGCCCGGCGTGAACAAAAAAATGACGGAGAAATTTACTTCGTTGTAATGTGCCAAAAGTAAAGCAGCTTATTCTGGATTGCAAAACAATGAAATTTGGTAATAAACCGATAACATTTTTATAAATCAATAATTCGATCATCCACTTAAAGCTATAAAAAAGAATTGTACTCGTTGAAGTAGCTGTCACGGTGTAAAACATCTAGTAGATGTCACGGTGTAAAACATCTAGTAGATGTCACCTATCTCCGGAAGCCGGGCAGTGTCGGGCTTTTTTTTAGTTTAGAGAACAAAACAGCAAGCCGGGCAGGCCTTTTTTCCAGACACTTACGGCCGGGCCGGGCCAAGTCGACCCATTTTTTTTATCGCAATGGTACAGAAAGTAAAAAGTCGTGTTCCCCGATGTCCTGGTCTGTTGAACGTTTTTGCTGGCTTTGCTTACTTCCATGACATAGCCCAGGACGTAATCACAGAGGTGAGGAGAAGCACTCACAGTGTTTTTATGTAATGTAGGCAGTAAGCTGGTAAAACACTTTGGGGCTTGTTGACAACAAAATATTCGACCCCTTGCGAGTGTGTGTGCGGTGTGGAGTGGGGGACGGGGTTGTTTTTAGTGGAGGGGTGTGTTTGTATGAGAGAGAGAGAGAGAGAGAGAGAGAGAGAGAGAGAGAGAGAACGGAACGACATCGATTGTTTCTCCTATTGCTAATGTAATATTGTAACCTGGGCATCCATATTTATCAGGAGTAAAGTTAAGTAACCATTTTAAGGATAGCGAATTGTAAGCACTTTTCCCGCCATTTTTGATGAGCTGGGCAACGGTTAAAGTACTCTCTTTCTCATGCATCTCTTCAGACGGAAAGTTGGATTTATGGGTTTTTCTCTTTCCTGCGAGGATGTAAGAAGAGGGGACAGAGAAGCCAATTAAGAAACTTTTGTGCCTTCTGAGAAAAAATGGGAATTGGACATTATTGCTCTTCAGCCATCCCAGGCAAGGGAAAAACGCAAGCGGCCGAAGTTGGAAGGGAACGCTCTTGGAGGAGTCACAGAGAAAAGGATTTAAGAAGGATCTGCGCCGTAAAACAGGGGGACGTTCTTTTTAGGGGTATTTCTCAGAAGCAGAGGGTTTCTCACCCTTCTGCCGAGGATTGGATTCTATTCTGGGAGGAAGATGGTGGTGGAAAGTGACCGAGAAAGGAAGTGGTGGATTCTCTCTGGTCGGTGGGAACGGAGATAAGCAAAAAGCAATGAGCGCTGATGCTTATTGAGAGGGAACATAACCACTCGAGAGAAGGGGATTTGACCTGTTAATAAGATAATGAAAGAATGAAATTAAGGATAATGCTTTGAGACATTCCCCACAATATTTGAATAAACACCTTCCTCACTGAAAGAGCGAGCTAATACTTTGATTGACATTTTGTTTATATTTTATTTATCTGCTCCAGTCGGGAGAAATACGAACTACAGAACTTGTTGCAAACGAAGCATTAAACAAACCCTTCACACAGAGCGCTGAAATATAACTCAGCACCAAGCCCTGTAACACTAATCTGTTTAGGGATTGACTTTTGTAGTGTTGTCGCTTGCTAGTTCAGAAAAAGAGAGATTTTGAACGCGCTTAGTCTTTTATTTTTCCCTTTAAAGGTTATATTTTTCGATAATTGCCAAAGTTTAGTTAATATTTTTAGGCTTACATTCAACTAAATATTTTCAATAATATCTCATTTCATTATTTAATGTTCATAATTAAATAAAATACAATAGAAGGCAAAATAATACAAAATGGCACATCACGGGGCGGGCCTTAAATGCTTGGGTTTGAGACGGGCCTGCTCACCAAATAGGGCACGTGCTGACCTCTAGCATCTGATTCAAATACTTTCAAAACTGTTGCAAGTGAAAAATTAATCACTTAACTCGTTGGTTGGACTTAAAGAAACAGGGCAACTACCATGGTTAAAACAGTATTCAATAAAGTTCAGTCTTCAGAAAATAATTCTTTAGCCTAAGATTTCCTTTGGAGAATACGACTTCTATTGTTTTATTCTAGACCATAAACATAAACGAAATAAAAAAAAGAGGAAAGATAATAAAATAAGAAACAGGACCCTTACATGATGAACAAAAATCATCCATAATGATTTATAACATGTATTCCAATTATTCGGTAAAGCACAGCGTATTTATCATCATCTCCTCCTTGCGGTGTGGTCTTCTAAAGAACAACGCATTTCCGCATTTACCCAAATATTTCCCCAACAGAGTACACCTAGATTATTGAAAATAAGCAATTTAATCTGTCGATCACGAAAACTTGGCAGTGTTTATGACCGATACAAATGTAGCCGGCCGAGGAGATTAACACTGAAATTTGTAAAGTTTCTTCGTCAGTTACTCCCCTCCCCCCAAATAAATTATTTCGACGGCTTTCACAACACTCTCTTATGATTTCGTACGCACAGCAACAAAACTTTTAGGACTTCATGAGCTGAAAACGCTTGATAAGCAACTAGACGTTTGGGTCACCATGAGCTGAGAGCGCTTGATAAACAACTAAAAGTTATGATGAATGGAATACGGGATTACACCATACAATACAAATTTTGAAGATGACAGTCCGTTTTTTGATGTAATTGTGACAAGGATGGTAAGAGAGATAATATGCGAAAGAAAATTTCGTCGTCCTGGAGCTGGAATCCCAGATAACGCTCGGGTATGCTAACCACTACACCACCCAGAACGACCAAGTCTCAAGTTTCCGATTAATTTGAATATAACCATCACATGATTCGCTAGTGATGAATGAATGACGGTTGCTTCGACTAGAGAATCCTGTGATGGTTACATTCAAATTAATCGGAAACTTGAGACTTGGTCGTACTGGGTGGTGTAGTGGTTACTATACCCGGGCGTTATCTGGGTGACGTGGGTTTGATTCCCGCTCCAAGACGGCGAAATGTTCAAGTTTTCGGATATTATCTGACTTACCATCCTTGTCATATTTACACCAAAAAGCGGATTGTCATCTTCAAAACTGAAAGTTAATTGATAAACAACTAATTGTTTGGGTCTCCATAAGCTGAGAACGCTTGATAAAAAAGTAAACGTTACTCGATAAGCAACTAATAGTTTAGGTTTCCATGAGCTGAAAACGCTTGATACACAACTAAGCGTTAATTGTTATGCAACTTATCGTTTGGGTCTCCATGAGCTGAGAGCGCTTGATAAACAACTAAACGTTAATTGATAAGCAATTTATCATTTGGGTCTCCATGAGCCGAGAACGCTTGATAAGGAAAAGAGTGTGCGTTTCAACCGCTGGTTCAGGAATTTTTCCCGACGTTTTTATTTATTGTTGACGTTTTTTATTTTTTTACGGATGAAGCTTGGTTTCATTTGAGTGGATATGTGAACGTGCAAAATATGCAAAACTCATTGGCGGCTGATCCCAATCCAGCATTTAGTTCCGGGAGATCTCTGGGAGATATGAAGTATTTTTTTTTATTGGAGGTTTAACGACCACCATGAGCAACACAATGGGCTATAAGCAGTCGCATATGCAGTATTCTAACACAGATTAGTGAGGCCTCTATTTTCCGACAGCACTGTTATCTCAAATGTTTATCAAGACTTGGTCTTTCAGTTCGTGGATCTTATATTAGAACAAGAACGTTTCTCGTGGTTTCAGCAAGATGGGGCAATATGCCACACTTCAAATGCATCAATGAACTTCTGCGAAGTTTTCACCAATGACATCACCTCAGAGATAACCTGGACTCCACGATCCCCGATTTATCACCACCAGACTTTTACTTCTGTTGAAGTACTTGAAATAAAGCGTGTATGCAGATCATCTATCTGACCTAGAGACTTCGAAATCAAAGGTTAGTCTCAGCAAAACGGAAATATTCTCCATAGTGCTAAAGTGCGTATTTCGAAACATGGATTATTGGGTGAACATATGCCTCGAGCAAGGCGGGGATCAATTCCAGCAGCTTCTATGAGACAAAAATATATGCTGTGAAACCCGTAGAAGACTGAAGTAAGTGGATGCAAATGTAGGCGGTAGAAAAAATTCTGAAACTAGAATTGGGAAACGTTTTACTCTTTCTATATTTAACAAATTTGTTAATGTTATGGAAGTGTTATGTACCTAACTACTACACACTGTAACTCCCCCCCCCCCCCAAATTTTGAATCTAGACTTCGGAAAATTTTTACTCGCTATATTTAACAAATTTGTAAATGTCATGGATGTGTTATAAACCCAACTACTACACACTGTAACTTTCCCTCCCTCAAACAAAGATTTAGCTTAAAAAATAAAGGAAGAACACACTCCTTACAAAAGATTAAAAAAATTCCCATGAAATTTTCTATGATAAATGGAATACATTAGTAGGAGAAAAGAGCTGCTAAAACATAAATTCAAACACCATATAACATGTTAAAAATTAAGATAACTTCAATACAGTGCACAGAGAATGAACCAATCGCAAGTTTTGTTGAAATGCCAGGGTGAGTCACAGATGGAGAAGCTCCGCAGATCAGGTCGGACATGCGCAGTATCGTGAAATGTGTCCCACGCCCGATTGGGTGACGTGCTCCTCTGCTCAGACAGGTAGGCATGCACCGGGCCTAACATGTGTGTGCCGTTCATACGAGACGAAAATGTCGGAGGAGAAACTTGTTGTTCGTGTGCTCCTACGCCATTATCGAAAAAAAAAAAGGGTGAACGCGACAGCTGCCGCGAAGAAAATTTGTAGTGTAGAAAGTGAGAGGACAGTGCACCCTGCAACAGCAAGAAAATCGTTCCAACGCTTCCGGTCCGGAGACACAGAGCTCGTTGACAAATCGAGGTGTCGAAGACCAGTCACCACCAACACCGAAGCCCTGAGTCTAGCTGTTGAATAGCGCCCAGGAACCAGCACCCAACGATTAGCAGAGGAGGTCCACGCATCACAAACCACCATCGTTCGTCACCTACACCAGCTCGGTTTTCACTCCCGACGTCCGCGAATGGTTTCACGAGTTGAATCCAAAGCAAGCTGAGGAGCGTGTCGAGAATTGCTGCAAAATCCACGTGATGACAAGTTTTGGCTTAGAATCGTAACGAATGATGAGAAGTGGGTCATCCTACGTTATCCTGATACCGGAAACCAATGGCTGTGGCCAGGGGATGAGGTTCAAGGAGTGGTTTAAAGAGGGAGTCTTGAAGTGAAGGCAATGTTGTGTGTATGATGGAATTTCGAGGGTCCTGTACACTGGGAGCTTGTGCTACATGGTCGGGCCGTCGATGCGAACTTTTATACCGACCAGCTATTCGACAAAGCCCCATACCATAGGTCACGGATTGCTCCTTAGAAAATTCCGGATTTGGATGGCATCGAAATCCTACCAGATCCGGCGTATAGCCCGAATCTTGCGCCGCTGGGATTTTCATCTGTTTCCAAGCCAGCCGCCTGGTATCGTAACGGCATTGCATCTTTAACTGAACGTTGGCGAAGGACCGTAGACTCCAATGGACTGTATTTTGCCGAATAGGCATATGTGACCAACATGTGGTACCGGACTGAACATTGTACCCCAAAACGCTACGAACTTATGACTCACCGTGGTACAATTCCAATGTGAAATACAGGGTGATTCATAAAGAAGTATACAGGTTCCAGATGCTGTAAAACAGTAACAGTTGAAGACACGGATCCCAACTGCGAACCGTTAGGTAGATGTACCCGAAAGTTTGTGTCCCGCTACTGAGGGAAGTGACGTAGACGATAGCGCGCGTGTCACGTGACTAGTTAGTCGATGAACATCTTCCTCACTGATGGATTGGACGAGTCGCGGACTACAACATACCACTGACTCAATGGCCACTGAGAAGTCCTGACTTAACAAGTTGTGACTTTTTCCTGTGGGGATACGTAAAGGACAAGGTATTCCCCCTCCCCATCCTGTTGATCTAGCGGAGCTGAAACAGCGTATCACAGCCACTATCACTGCACTTGATTCAGATATCTTACCTCGCGTTTGGGCGGAAATGGTTACCGCATCGATGTGTGCCGCGTGACTAAGGTTGCACACATGGAACACCTGTGACTGTCTCTAAAAGAACTTGAAACATTCCCCTACAATTCTGTTACAGGTAACATACGATATCTTACATTGTTCTTGTTTTATAGTGCTTTGAAACTGTATAATTTTTTACGAATCACGCTGTATATTGTTAAAGCGAAATTCGTTTCGCAGAATTAATTTCAAAACAATATTTGTTATACAAATAATGAAATAACGGGGTGGAATCGCAAACACAATGGAGACTATTATTCAAGACACATTTCATTCTATTTTAGAGAAAATTAAAACGGCTCGAGAAAATCTTATTTGATTACGCTAGAGCGCAAACAAACCGTAAAAAACCTATGAATCAAAGCAAACTGCTTCGGTCAAGAAAGGCCATTGCAATAAAGCCAATAAATGAATTTTCTATTTTTTTTTTTTTTTTTTTTTTTTTTTTGAATAATGAAAACTATGTGCACTTGAAGTTCTTGTATGTCTCAAGAGCTAATTACTTCTCAATTGAAAGTTTGGGTAGGTGTCGCGGACGGCGCCTTCATAACAACCTTGAGAATCCTTCTGCATCAAATCAAACACGATGTTGGAAAAAAATTGTATAGTCTGAATTCCAGATATGCTTAGGAGCAATTTAAAACAAGTTAGTAAAATCTTGCAATGCATTGATTATGATACGCTTTCCGACATACCAGAAATTATTACTGAAGTTATGGGGATAATGGCTGAGGAATAAATCTCGTTCCTGTGTCCTGACCTTTGACCCCATTTCGATGATATTCAACAGAACCGGTTCAGTATACCTCAAGAATAACATACTAAAGTTTTGTCGCAATAGAAGCTGTTTTACGCAAGTTATGAGAATAATGGCTGTGGAATAAATCTTGCTTTTGTGCAATGACCTTTGACCCCATTTCGTTGATATTCAACAAAACTGGTTCACTATACCTCCGGAACAACATGATAACGTTTTGTCGCAATCGAAACATTTTTAGGTAAGTTATGATGCTATGATGCGCAAGGGTAATGGAATAGATCCCACTCCAGTGTCCTGACTTTTGACCCCATTTCGTCCATTTTCAATAGGGTTCGTCCCCAGTGGCTCCCTACCAAATACTAAAATTTCATCGAAATCGAACCATTTTTACGCAAGTTATGACGCATAAGGGCAATGGAATAAATCCCGCTCTTATGCCCTGCCTGACCTTTGACCCCATTTGCCCATTTTCAATAGGGTTCGTGCCCAGTGGTTCCTTACCACATATGAAAATTTCATCGAAATCGAACCATATTTACGCATATTATGACGCATAAAGGCAACGAAATGGATCCCGCTTTTATGTCCTGACCTTTGACCCCATTCCGCCCATTTTCAATAGGTTTCGTTCCCAGGTGGTTCCTTACCACGTACCAAAATTTCATCGAAACCGAACCATTTTTACGCAAGTTATGACGCATAAGGGCAATGGAATAAATCACGCTCTTATGCCCTGCCTGCCCTTTGACCCGAATTTGCCAATTTTCAATAGGGTTCGTGCCCAGGTAGTTCCCTACCACATACTAAAATTTCATCGAAATCGAACCATATTTACGCATAAAGGCAATGGAGTGGATCCCGCTCCTATGTCCTGACCTTTGACCCCATTCCGCCCATTTTCAACATGGTTCGTTCCCAGGTGGTTCCTTACCACATACTTCAATTTCATTGAAATCGAACCATTTTTACACAAGTTATGATGCATAAAGGCAATGGAATGGATCCACTCCTATGTCCTGACCTTTGACCCCATTTCATTTATTTTCAATAGGGTTCCTTCCCAGGTGGTCCCCTATCACATACTAAAATTTCATTGAAATCGAACCATATTTACGCAAGTTATGACGCATAAGGGCAATTGAATGGATCCTGCTCTTATGGCGTGACCTTTGACTCCACTTCACCCATTTTCAATAGGGTTCGTCCCCTGGTGGTCCCCTGCCACATACTAAAATTTTATCAAAATCGAACCATTTTTACGTGAGTTATTGTGCCGACAGACAGACGGACGGAAAAAGCTGAAGTATATACGCTTCTTCAACCTACGGTTGGAAAGCGTAAATTAAAAAGAGACTGATAGCATCAAATACATTAATAAAAAGTAAGTAAAACTGTAGAATTTTCGGTTCTAAAATTGCGGGAAAACTTGGCTGTGAAGTCAATGCTTTAAACAACTCCTCAACTATTAGGTAACGAAAACGATACATATTTCGGTCCCTCGGAATTTTCATTTAAGATACACCGAGATACCAGTTTTCCAGGATCACTTGCCCTTGTCACATAAATAGTGCAATATACACGATCGAGTCACATTATTGTGACCACCAGCTAATATCCAGTGTAACCGTCGTGTGCAGCACGGACAGCAGCTAGACGGGCTGGGAGTGACTCACTAAGGTGCTGGAAGGTGTTTACAGGTATGTGAAGACATGTTGACTACAGTGGATCTGACTGCTGCTGGAGGGTGCGTGGTGGAGGTTCCACAGAGCGAACAACACGATCCAGGTGGTCCCACAGATGCTCAATTGGATTTAAGTCTGGGGAATTAAGAGGCCAGGGAAGTACTTTAAAGTCTTCATCGTGCGCTTCCAATCACTCTCCGACATTTCTGGCAGTGTGTCACGTAGCATTGTCGCACTGGAAGATCCAATTCGCCCCAGGAAAGACAATCAGCATGTATGGGTGTACGTGGTCAGCAAGGATGGATTCATAACGATTTCGGTCCATAGTGCCTTCCCCAGGTACGAGTGGACCCAGGGAATGACACAAAAACGTTCCCCAGACCATAACGCTGCCCCCACCAGTTTGTGTTCTTCCAGAAATGGTCGAAGATAGTTTGTTCTCCGATGTTTCTGGCCTTATACGCCAACGTCCATCCGTTCGATGAAGCAGAAAACGTGACTCATCTGAGAAGGCAATCCTTTGCCAATCAGCGGAGGTCCAATTCCGATACTGCCGTGCAAATGTAAGCTTCTTCTGCCAACGCACCTTCGTTAGCATAGGTGCAGTGAGCATCCGTCTGCATCGGAGCCCCATACGCAGCAGGGTTTGCTGAACTTTCGTTTTAGACACACTTCTAGTAGGCCACTGGTTCATTCGGCCAGTGAGTTGCTCCACTGTAGCTTGTCGACCGGCCCTCACGCACCTTCGCAACTGACGTTCACCTCTCATATCAATGCCACGCGGTGCTCCGCAGTTTCCACATCGTGTATTCGCAATGGTGCCATTTCTCCAATCTCGATACACTTTAAATACAGTAGCACGCAAACAATTCACAAACTGCACCGTTTCAGAAATAATGCTGCCATAGCCCGAAAGCTGATAAACATCCTTTTTGCAAATCAGATAAACCGCTTCTTTTATCCATGACAGCAACGAGTGATATGTTTTCAAAATACCTACAGCACACCTTATATACCCTCCAAGCTAGGTCACGACACGCGCCTTCTTTCACTCGCTACGCGCTGTTGACGTCAAAAGTAGGCGTGGTCACAATAATGTGACTCGACTGTGTATATTAGAAAAAATTCATCTATGCTTGCAACACCTCAAAATAAAGCTCTCTTACAATTTACTGGTCTTTATATCTATCATTATGGTTCATTATCTGGCAATGACAATATTCCTTTAAACATTCTAACCCCCTGGAAATCCCTACTTTGCAAGTTACCTCAAAATCACATGAAGAACTTTCCATCCAATAATGACTCTCAACAGAAGTTATAGACTGACGTCATGTAATGACGTATGTTGTCTCCTACGTCATCACAACGACTTTTTTTAAGTAAATATAATCTCGTTACTTTCCATCTGTAATATAGTAAACATCTGAGGATGAACCCACTGTGGGCCTCCCCAGTGGCGCAGTGGTCTAAGCGATGGCCTCTGATCATTCGTCCGAAAGAGGTCCGGGTTCGAATCCCGGTGAGGCATGGATGTTGTGTTTGTCTTACGGCACTGGCTCTCTCCCTTCCCTGGAACCAGTGACCCTAAATTAGGGACGGGCGACTGCTTATATCCCATTGAGTTGCTCACGGTGGTCGTTAAACCTCCAATCAAAAAAAAAAAAAAAACCCACTGTGGGTTCGAAAGGTCTCATGTATTTGAAACTTTTTAGTATTAAATTAATTTTTAAACTTGTGTAAACTTTAGGAATTGATCAAGTTTTTGAATCGTGTAAAGACGGTGCGTATTATCTTCTAATTGTTGGATTTGGAAAAATCTATGTCGCCCTAGTGGCGCAGTGGACCATTCGTCCGCGTGGGTCCTGGTCCCGGTGAGGCGTGGGTGGTAGTGTGTTTGTCCCACGGCGCTGACTGTCTTCCTTCCCTGGGACCAACGGCCCTAAGTTAGGAACGAGCGACTGCTTATAGCCCTTATAGTTGCTCACGGTGGTCGTTAAAACAAAAAATACAGGTAGGCTCAGTTCTGATAGAGCCGTCAGTTTGGAACGCAGAACTATGACTTGCAGATCGGAGAGTTGAAATGAGCAAGTCGAGTATGGTTCCAAAGCGTTTATTTAATTTGTTATAGCCAACATAGGTCTACGATATAAAAAAGTAGCTTACATAATTTTTTAAAATATTGCTGGACACATGGCAAACACAAAGCAGATCGATGCACGAATTACCAAACGTGGTGCTCTCTGCCTTTTTTGGGCTTCTTTTATTCCTCATGCCTCTCGCTTTGATTTTTTCCACTTTTGCTAGCGTTCATTCAGCGAATTCCGCGGCATTGTCAAAAATATTAACCCGTTCACACGAAAAATATTTTTAAATTGTTTTATTTAAACCACTGCGGTGTGTTCGTTATATATTTGAATAGATATCGTCGAGAGCTTTAAAACGATATCGCGCACAGTCGTTTTGTACTCACGGTTGTCCAGATAAAATGCGATATTGTCAAAAGTGTTCACCGGTTCACAAGAAACAATTTTTAAAATGTTCAGTTCAAACCACTACGAAATGTTCTTCGTATATTTGAATAGATCTCGTCGAGAGCTTTAAAACGACTGTTGCGCTCACGGTTGCCGAGATAGACTGAGTCAAACGCGGCGGCACACCCAGAAATATTGCATCATTTCCCACGCGCACAGGAAGTGAGGTGAATGTCGCACGCACGATGTATTGCGCAGTACGCGAATTAGACTCCATGCTGCTTACGAATATGATAATGCTACTAGTTTGCGGTACGTATTTTTAGCACGTCTTTTGTGAAAAAGATCGTGCTTATGTTACCGCTTTGTCCGTCTGTCCGTCTGTGCCCAAGATATCTCTGCAACTATTAGTCAGATTTGAAAACTTCTTGCATTGGGAAGCTTGAAATATGCGAATGATGATCCTTCATTTCGTTTTTTCTTACGATGTACAATTTCGCCACTGGAGGGCGTAAATGCAGATGATGTCGAATTCAAAAATACGTTTTATTCCACATATTTGCTTCTGAACATACGATTGAAAAATTTCTTCTATCTTTCGATTCCATTTATGTGGAAGAATATATTAGATATAGTTACTTTTTCAAATTACGCATAGATGTTCCGCTAGGGGGCGTAAAAGTAAATTACATTTCCCCCGTTAACTCTTCTTCTAAAACTCCGATTTGAAAAGTGCTTTCTACAGCGGATACACCTCCTGATGGAAAATCTTTTGCGTATAATTTCAAATGTTTGGTAAAGAATAGCCACCAGTTGGCGTAACTGTTAATTTTTGCTTGTGATGTTTTTGCCATAATATCTGAGCTTTTAAAATATCGATTGAAAAAATTCTTTCGTGGACACTCACATCGATAAACCTTTTCGGCATACTTTCTTTTTAAAATATTCCACAGTTTCTCCACCAGGGGGCGTAGATGTATATCTTATTTTTGTCACTATCTCTATTTCTAGGAGTCCAACTTGAAAAATTCCTTCTTTGTTGGATAGTATTTTCAGAATGACATGTTTTTCATATAATAGCAAAATTTTCAAGTGATTCATAGACTTTACGCTAGGGGGCGTAGAGGTAAATTGCGCTTTCCCCTACATCTCTGCTTCTAAATCTCCGATTTGAAAAATTCTTTTTGCACCGGATACAGCTCGTGATGGGAAATCGTTTGCACATAATTTCTAATTTTTGTAAAAAAAAAAAAAAATGGTTTGGCCACCAGGTGGCGTAAGTCTTAATTTCCGCTTCACATGTATTTGCAGTAAAATATGAGCTTCTAAATTCTCAATTGCAAAAAAGGTCGTTTGTTGACCGATACTACTCATGTCGACAAACCTTTTAGGAACTTTTTCTTCTTTAAATAATGCACGGTGTCTACGCCAGGAAGTAGATGTATATCTTATTTTTGCCAATATCTCTACTTCTGGTAGTCCTATTTCAAAAATTCCTTCTTTGTTGGATAGTGTTTCCAATGCGAAATATTTTTCCTATAAATTCAAAATTTTCAAGTAACTCATAAACTTTCCGCTAGGGGGAACAAAGGTAAATTGCGTTTTCTGCGTTATTTCTGCTTCTAAAACTCCGATTTGAAAAATTCTTCCTGTATCGCATACAAGACCTATAGAAAATATTTTCACATAATTTCTAATGTTTGATAAAGAATGGTTTGGCCACCAGGAGGCATAAGTGTTAATTTCCGCTTCTGATGTATTTGTAGCAAAATCTGGGCTCCTGAAAACTCGTCTAAATTTTTTTCTAACACTCATATGGAAAAACGTTTTGAGAATACTTTCTTCTTAAAATAATGCATGGTTTTCCCACCAGGGGACGTAAAGTCACATCTTATTTTTGCCGATATATCTGTTTCTAAGAGTCCTATTTGAAAAAAAAATTTCGGTGTTGGAGGGCGTTTCCGGTGCGAAATGTTTCTCATATAAATTCATGTTTTTCTTAACACACAAGTCTGCAACCAGAGGGCGTAAGCTCACGATTCGTTTTACAACAATATCTGAGAGATTAAAAACCCGATTGAAAAACTTCTTTCTTCCGTCAGATACTATTGTTTTCCACACCGGTTCCATTGACTTCGAATAGCTTTGATAAATTTAATTCGCGTCAGAACGGATTCAAAAGACCCGAAAACATTATACCCGAAATTCCGGTGTCATCTTTCTTGTTAACGCTATAATGATTTCAATTGGGACCTACTTTTGTCGCAGGTGGTCGGCCGTAGTCGCCCCATACTATCCGCGGAGTTAGACGCAGTCCTTCGTTAAAATCTGTTTTGCCTCTGACATCTTCTGCTTTGAGCGATATTTTTGTTTAGCACGTCTTTTTTTAAAAAATGATCGTGCTACCGGTTTGTCCGTCCGTCTGTAGACACGATATCTGTGCAACTGATATTCCGATTTGAAAAATTAATTTTGCATTAGGAAGCTTGAAATGTGCGAATGATGATCCTTTATTTCGTTTTTTACGATGCAAAATTTCGCCGCTAGAGGGCGTAAATGCAGATGATATCGAATTCAAAACACATTCTAGTCCATACATTTGCTTCTAAACCTCCAATTGAAAAAGTTATTTTACTTTTCGATTTCATATAATTCGAAGATTATTTTAGTTCTAGTCACTTTTCCAAGTTACGCATATATTCTCCGCTAGAGGGCATCAAAGTAAATTGCTTTTCATCAGAAATCTCAGCTTCTAAAACTACGATTTAAAAAATGTTTCCTTCAGTAGATACAGATCGTGATGAGAAATATTTAGCATATAATTTCTAATTTTTGGTATAAAATGGTTTGGCCACCACGGGGCGTAAGATTTGATTTCTGCTTTTAATGTATTTGCAGCAAAATCTGAGGTTGTAAAATCTCGATTGAGAAAAATCTTTCGTAGACCGATACTACTCACGTAGACAAACCTTTCCGGAACATTTTCTTCTTAAAATAATGTATGGTTTCTCCGACAGGGGGCGTAGATGTATATCTTGTTTTGTCAATATATCTGCTTCTAATGATCCGATTCGAAACATTTCTTCTTTGTTGGGCAGAATTTTCGGTGCGACATGTTTCTAAAATAATTTCAAAATTTTCAATAATTCATTGACTTTCCGCTTGGGGGAGTAAAGGTAAATTGCGCTTTCCCCGATATTCCAGCACCGGATACATCTCCTGGTGGAAAATTTTTGTATTGTAATTTCTAATTTCTTATAAAATATGGTTTGCCCACCAGGGGGCGTAAGTGTTAAATTTCTGCTTCGTAGGTATTTGCAGCAAAATCTCAGCTTCTAAAAGCCCGATTGAAGTAGTTCTTTCTTGGACCGATACCGCATCTGTCGATAAATATTTGATAAAATTTTCATCTTAAAATAATGCACAGTTTCTCCACCAGAGAGCGTAGATATCTATCTTATTTCTGTCAATATCTCTGCCTCTAAAAGTCGGATTTGAAAAATTCCTTCTTTGTTAGATAGCGTACCCGATGTAAAATGTTTCTCATATAAGTTCAAAATTTTCAAGTAATGCAGACTTTCCGCAAAGGGGCGTAAAAGTAAATTGCGTTTTCCTCAATATCTCTGCTGCTTAAACACCGATTTGAAAAATTATTTCTGCACAGGATACATCTCCTGATAGCAAATCCTCAGCATATAATTTCTAATATTCAATAAAGAATGGTTTGGCCGCCAAGGGGCGTAGGACTTAATTTCTGCGTCTGATGTATTTGCAGTAAAAACTGAGCTCCTGAAAACTCGACTGAACAAATTCTTTCATGGACCGATAGCGTTCACATCGAAAAACCTTTTGAAAATACTTTCTTTTTAAAATAATGCATGTTTTTTTCGCGGGGGGAGGGGGTAGATGCATATCTTATATTTGTTGATATCTCTGCTTCTAAGAGCCCGATTTGAAAAATTTCTTTCTCTGTTGGAGAGCGTTTCCGCTGCGAAATGTCTCTGACATAAATTCAAATTTTTCTTAACGCACAAAGTCTTCCACCAGAGGGCGTAAGTTGACGTTTCTGTTTGCAGCAATATTTGCGGGATTAAAAACCTAATTGAAAAAAATTTGTTTTCTTTGGTCAGATACCACTGTTTTCCATATCGGTTCCATTGCTTTTGAATAGCTTTGGTAAATTTAATTCGCATCAGAACGGATTCAAAGGACGCGCTCATTACACCGGAAAATTCGGTGTCATCTTTCTTGTTCTAATATGTATACAATGCACATTTCTACCACTAGTGGGTGTAAGGAGGAATTTCTGCTTGTGAATGTTTTAGCATTTTTAGAAATCCGTTTTTGTTTTTCTTTACTTGTAACTTCCATTAAGCATCAAAAGCATTGTGCTCATTGTGTAAGTTTAAATGAAGCGAAATACCAGAGGGGTAGTTTTTTTCTCCAAAAGTTTGATTTGAAAAATTATTTTCGTGTCAGAAAGCATTCAAAAGACGTGCTCATTGCACCCAAGAATTCAGTGTCATCTTTCTTTTCTCCTTAACAAATTGTGATGCATGCCTTGTGACATGCATTTATATTCTAATTTAACTTTCATTTTTAGTTCCTTTTCCCTATGTAAATTTGAGTTTGTTTTCCTTTACACATTCCAAACTTAACGTGATATCTTCTCTCTCACAAAAATGAGGTTGGCAACACAGTTGAGGTCAGAGTGAGTGACGTTTGAATGTGATAAGAACGATAGATAAAAAGAACGCTACAGCAGTTGCTTAGTGTATGTGTGTGGGGAGATGTTCGATCGCTGTTAAGAGATACGTGAATTGTAATATTAGCAGTGCTATATTGTGGATGTCATCATTCGTGCTGGACCAATGAAAGGTTATCGTTAGTCTGACTTCTGTATATGTTTCGTCTGGTCGTAAAAGCTTAATTAGGAACCATTGCATTGCATTCTCATTTAGTTTAACATTTCCTTAGCCATGGTTTTAGACATAGCGTAACACCAATGTCGCATACGAAAACGGGTTACGCTATAACCTCTAATTTAACCTTTCTTTTGAGTTCCTATGTTCTCATGTAAATTTGGCTTGACCTCATTCAGTGTCTTCTCACTTAACGGCACAATATTTTGCTCGGACTAGTTTTCCAAAGTTGGCATCCTGACAATGGGGTCAAAGTGCAATCAACGATAAACAAAAAGATGTGTAGAGCACACAGAGAGAGAGAGAGAGAGAGAGAGAGAGAGAGAGAGAGAGAGAGCTATGAGCGGATTACGATATGCTATGTTTTAGAAGAACGATAGGTACTGTTAGGTTAGGTGAGGATTATATTTGGTGACGAAGAACTACGTATAATCATCAATCGTGTCTTGTTAAGAAATAGTAGTTTGAAGTATTTTCATCTTGGTGTTACAGGTGTTTATTAATGTGCTGCGTACTTGACGTGCTCGGAGATTGAATAAAGGGACAATAAACTTGTTCAGTACGGAATTCTGTGATTATTGAATTATTGAACGCATTGATTTTAAAGTGGCTTTGTTTAATTAAGTTTACAGTTTTAACTTCTACAGTAACAATACGAATCAGAATATAAAGGATCTTCACGTACCTATTTTTTATTGAGGTTTTAACGACACTGTGAGCAACTCTATAAGAATAAGCAGTCACCCGTCTCTAATTTAGGGACACTAATTTCAGAAAGGGATAAAGCCAGTGCCATAACACAAACCCAACATCAATGCCACACGGGGATTCTAACCCGGACCCTTCTCGGACGAGTGGTCAGGAGGCTGCGCTCAGACCACTGCGTAATCGGAGCGGCTCACGTACCTTAATTCTAATATATAATCTGCTAGATCCCTCCTCCTGCGTGCCACTTTTTAAGTGCTCATAGCAACAACCGAGAAACAAATGTTTGTGACGTCAAGCTTAGCTTTTCGTGTTTTCGTGTAGGTGACGTCATCACCTACACGCGCACAATCCACGCGTATACCACTTTGTTTTGTTGTCATAGCAACAAAGAACACAGCTGCTGGTGTGACGTCGTCGAAACCAAATCATTCTCACATGACGTCAGAGATGCGTTACGTCACACGGTCAACTCTAGAGATACAAACACTTTTTTTAATTTTTTATGGTTTAAGGTTTAACGACCACAGTGAGCAACTCAGTGGGCTATGAGCAGTCGCCCGTCCATAATTTAGGGTCACTGGTTCCAGGGAAGGGGGAAGAAGTCAGTGCTGTAAGACAAACACGACATCCATGTCTCACCGGGATTCAAACCCGAACCCCTTTCGGATGAATGATCAGATGCCATCGCTAAGACCACTGCGCCACCGGGGCGGATACGAAAAACTTTACATCAGGAATTTTGGTTCACTACCTGAACCAGTGTTTAGCCATCTATATGCGGCAACGTCAAGAGTACGACGATCTCACGACGTTAAGAAAGAAATAGTTCACGGAAAAGAACAAGGGAAATTAATACAGCGTTCACAAGTCAGTGTATACCAAAAATGTTGTGTACGAGGAAGTGTTGACGAAATAAGGACTAAAAGTTTTACAAAATACATTACAAACAGACAGCCCGTCGTATCAAATTCTATAACCGACTGCGTGGGAAATTTTCAGAAAGCTGTGAGCCAACGTCACCATCATTGACGTGGAACTCAAAAAAATGAATGTCAATAATTTCTGTATCATAACTTTTATTTCCCCCGTTATTATTGACGGGTCCAGTTCATCATATAATCTTGAACGTTAAAGTACTAAAGTCTTCAAACCTTTATTATCCTGTAAAATATGTTTATCGCGTAAGTTTCTCAAGAATGTTTGTCAGGAGGTCCATAAGTTGGTCTTGCGTTAAATAGCTCGGTGAAATATAATTTTCTGTGCCTGCAGGAAAACTCACTTTCGTTACCAATAGTAAACTGTGTATGACGCCCCGGCTCTTCCTCTTTTTTTGGGGGGGGGGGGAGCAGCAATCTCGATGAGAATGTAAAGTTATAAAGAATCGCCTATCTCTAATTTAGGGTGGAACCACTGATGGACTAGTGGTCCAGACTGCTGCGGAAAAGTCTCAGTATCGATCCCAAGCAGGTGCGCACGTTCAAACTACTACATATCAGTCATACGTCGGATGGGCACGTTAAGCCGTCGGATCCCGAGTATTGGTCCCCGGTTATAAATAAGAGAGTCTTCCTCCCCCTTTCGACCTCGCTCCCGTGAAACTGTCCCATCGGGCACACTAGCCCAAATCTCCTGGCTTCCTCCTTCTAACGGTTGTTTATGACCTAGGGTCAGACATTCCCTTTCTAAAATCCCTTACATATCTCTAATTGGGGTGGCCTTCAAGGTCAGTTAGTAACGCGCTTCAGTGGCTTCCCAGTCATAATAGGCTCGATCCCCAAGAGGGGATAAAGGGAAGGATTCACTTCGTTTGTCACAAAAAAGTCAAAATCGATGTTTGGGCCACGGATAGCCTAGTGGTCGGCGTACGTGACTGCCACAGAAAAGTCACAGGATCGATCCCAGGCAGGTACGAACTCTCGAAACCACTAAATATCAGCCGCACGTCGGATAGGCACGTTGAGCCATCTGAACCCGGGTATGGGCCCCCGGCTATAATAAAGGCATCTTCCTCCCCCTTTCTACGTCGCTTCCCGGTGACCTTTGTGACGTGCCTGCCCCGCAGGACGCACACGACATAAAGGCAGATGGCAGCGATAACGAACGTCCGCGCAGCTCAGTTGGTAGAGCGACTTGTTCCGGAATAAGTGGACTCGGGTTCGATCCCGGCGTGGGCCAAAATGACGGAGAAATGTATTTCGTTATAATGGCGCCCGAACTTCCCGGATGACCCGGCCGTTCAAGATCTCGCAATGATGTGCTGTTCTTTTCCACACCCCGAGATAAGAAAAATAAGAGAATCGCTTCTCCAGCGCTTCGAAAAATAAAATGTGTGTGACGTTACATTCCACAAACCAGATTGACTGGGAGTTCTCAAATGGACGTTCTACAACGGATGGCTGCCTGCAACAATTCATGGTCACGGCTGACCCTAGGACCATGCCCCCGGCGCTCTGTCCGGAGGAGGGGGAGATATGACGTGCCTGCGCCGCAGGACGCGCACGACATAAAGGCAGATAGCAGCGATTACGAACGTCCGCGTAGCTTAGTTGATAGAGCGACTTGTTCCGAAATAAGTGGACTCGGGTTCGATCCCCGGCGTGGACCAAAATGATGGAGAAATTTACTTCGTTATACCTTCCTGTTGGGCACTCTAGCCAAAATGTCCCAGCTCCTACTTCTAAGACATGGGATCACACACTTCATTCCTAAAATCCTCTTCATTAATCTCTAATCTCTCTAATTTAATGATGCTTGTTCCCAAGAAAATGGCAAGACTAGCGGTGTAAGACAAATACACCACCCTGACACTAACGAGGACACAGTTTCGGGATCAGCCGGAAGCATGTGCCTATGGCTAGTCGGGTACAGGTGTTGTAAGATCTCAGTTCTTTTCACGCATATGGTTTAAGAAAAAATTAACGATAGCACACACCGATGAGCTATTACATTATGACCTTCCGCAGCCGGGAGAAATGAGCGCGTTGGAGACAGAACGGTGGTGCAGGTCAAATTCACAGAGAAGTATACATACAATCCGAAGACCGGCTTTCGGTTAGTAGAGTGTTCGGACTCAGAATAGTAAAAGCTGCCGATTTATCGGAGTTTGATAAAGAACAAATTGTGATAGCACGGCGCCTCGGAACTACGATCTCGGAAATGGCGCGGCTTGTGTGTTGTCCACGTGCCGCTGCAGTGAGTACGTATCAAAAGTGGTGCACAGTGGCCAAACGACGAACCGTCGTCCTGCCGTGTTTCGTCCGCAGCTCATTGATGCCACAGGGCAGCAAATACGGTTGTTATATTGTTCACAGCGACCGCAAGGCCACAATGCGACAAATCACCCGCAGCTAGAACAGTGGTGATCAAGGTATTGTGTAACAGCACACAGTTCATCGCAGCCTTCTGCGCATAGGCCTACGTAGCCGAAGACCCAGCTGGGTCCCCATGCTCACTGCTCGTCATCGCCAGTGGATGATTAGAAGAAAGTGCCCTAGTCTGACGAATTAAGATTCCTGGTGCATGACGTAGACGGCCGAGCGCGGATACGCCGATTACCAACAGAGGCTATGGCACCTGGATGCACTGTTGGGCGGATACAGGCAGGCCGCAGCGGGGGTGTTATGCTGTGGGCGATAGTTTCTTGAGACACTTTATAGGCCCCATTATATTAATAGCCCAATCCCTGACAGCTGTCAGGTATCTGAACATCGTTGCGGACTCAGTTCACCCATTCGTGGCAACTGTGTTCCCTGCTGGTGAAGACCAACAGGAAAATGCGCCATGCCACACTACCAGAATCGTCAAGGAGTGGGTCGAGGAACATACTGGTGACTTTCTGTTGATGTCCTGGCCTCTAAATTCACCTGACATGAACCCAGTCGAACATTTGTGGTTCGATTTGGAAAAGCGGGTTCGCGTTAAATCACCACCACCCTGAAATGTACGGGAACTGGAGGACCTGCTGATGACATTATGGTACCAGATATCCGAGGATACCTATCGCCACCTCATCGAATAGATGCCTCGCCGAATGGTTGCTGTTTTTGCAGGCTTAAGCGGGTCCTACAACTTATTAGGTAGGTGGTCATAATGTAATGGCTCACTGGTGTATATCAAAAAAAGAGAAAAAATCATTTATTGGCTGTTTCGAATTATTTGGTTTAGAAACTGAATTGGAACTGTTATTGACAGTTTAGAAATGTCATGTTTTATTGCACAGATATCGATAATTGGTATATCGCCGATTCAATAAAATCAGTATGGCGCTTTATCTGAGAGATTCGATTAACACATACTTGTCGTAATTGACTGTTTTCGCTTCTCACAGTGAGAGCAAGGTTTATTTCGATCGCTCTTCTGGAGTTTCGTGTTTTCGAAAAGATCGCAGTAGTCACCCTTCTCCTGTCTTTGAGAAACGGGGAAATTTGATTTTTCGACTGGGCGACCTTCGGGTGAAGTACCAGTAAGGGAGGTAATTTCCCCGGCTGTTTGGCGAGGCTTTTCCGTTCTCTTGTGCGGTTAATTAATTAGTTTCTGGGATTCGGAGCGCCTGCAAAAGAGTCCTGTACCAATAGGATTGACGAATAAATATTTAGAGGTCTGTACGAAGTTCAAGTGTCGACTCCTTGACCGGAATCAGATTTTCTCTTTTTGAGCGAAGTTTCGTTTCTTTTATTGGTTGAGTGGCATTAGTGGAAGATTACTTAACGCGTTTAACGATGCGCATCATGAAGTTCTTTGATTAAGTTCTAGATCGTGGAGTGTGGATAACTGTATTGGTCGCAATTAGGACTAACTTTCGTTTTATGTTGACTACTTGTCTCTACAGAAACGTAACACGTTCTTCAATCACACCCTTAAAAATAAGCCTTATTGTACGATGCTCATACATATGAGCATCGATCGATGGACAGCCGAAATTTTAGATTGGATTCCAAGGGACAGGAAAAGACCCAGAAGAAGACCACATGGGAGATGGGTGGATGAAATTCGAAAGTATGCAGGGGTGACATGGAGGAGACTGGCACAAGACAGACCGTTGTGGAGGAAACTTGGGGAGACCTTCGTCCAGCAGTGGATTGATAATGGTTGACAATGATCATGATGATGATGTACAATGCACATACATATGAGCATAATGCAGTGTATGTACTCTGGATTATCGGGTCCAATGGAGAGACATGAATGCACGACATGCTGAAAAGCACGAATAATCCAAAATTACAATTTATTTCTGTTTTGGGGTTTAATGACCACCCTGAGAAACTCTAAGGGCTATATGCAGTCACCCGTCCCTTATTTAGGGCTACTGGTTTCAGGGAGAGGAGAGCGCCAGCGCTGTACGATAAACACACCACGCATGCCTCACCACACAGACGAAAAATTCAGAAGTCAACGCTTAGTCCACTGCGCTCCCTTGGCGACAAAATGCACAACATATACAGTGTTTTTAATAGCGAACAGAACCAGGTACAAAAATGATACTTTTTAACATGATATCTACAGTCCGTCCCATATATACAGTTGAGTCACATTATTGTGACCACCTCCTGCTTTTGACGTCAACAGCACGTAGCCAATGAAAGAAGGCACGTATCGTGAGCTAGTTTGGAAGGTACTAGGGATGTTCAAATGAAAAGGTACGAAACGTCATAAGAACGTAACCGTTAACATATTTGCCTATGCCGCTATGGGAGAACGTAGCGACACATCTAGGGATGCGATTGGAGTCGCCGGCGTGGATCGGAGCATGCGCGGGCGCTCGCATGCGCAGGAGAGAGCAGAGGCTCTTATAAAGAGCGCCGTCCAGTTGACGCGGCAGTGCGTGTGAGGACAGGATGGCGAACCATTAACTCCGATGTGTACTGTGAGACACTCCGAAGCCTACGCAGGTCCATCAAGAACAAAAGACCGGGGCTGCTCACGGAGGGTGTGGTTCTGCTCCATGATAACGCGCGTCCACACGTCTCCAGGGTCACACACGCGGAACTGGTTAAGTTCCAGTGTGAGCAGCTTGACCATCCGCCATACAGCCCGGACATGTCGCCCTGCGATTTCCATGTGTTTGGTCCCCTGAAAAAACATCTGAAAGGGAAGCACTTCCACTCGGACGACGAACTCAAGGACGCTGTGCAGGACTGGGTCTCGTCACGGCCACAGGAATTCTGGGAACAAGGAATCCTTTGGCTCGTTAATCAATGGGATCGTTGTGCTACGGCCTATGGTGAATACTTTCAATAAAGTCTTCATTTATACCCACAGTGTCGTTTCGTACCTTTTCATTTGAACTCCTTGTATATACGGTGTACTGTAGACATTCTGAAAACATATCACTCGTTGCTGTCATGGATAAAAGGAGCGATTTATCAGATTTGCAAAAAGGGGTGATTATCAGTTTTCGGGCCAGGGTGGCATAAGCCATTGCGAATAAGCGACGTGGAAACTGCGGAGCACCACGATGTTCCATTGATGTGAGAGGCGAACGTTGGCTGCGAAGGTGCCGGAGGGCAGATGGACACGCTACAGTGGAGCAACTCATTTGCCGAATGAATCTGGCGGCTACCGGAAGTATCGACAGTTCAGCGAACCCTGCTGCGTATGGGGCTCCGATGCAGACGGATGGTCACTGCACCTATGCTAACGAAGGTGCATCTGCGGAAAAGGCTTACATTTGCACAGCAGTATCGGAATTGGACCTCCATGGATTGGCAAAGGATTGCCTTCTCCAATGAGTCACGTTTTCTGCTTCATCGAACGGATGGACGTTGGCGTATAAGGCGAGAAACATCGAAGAACAAATACTCTTCAACCATTGCTGGAAGAACACAAGCTGGTGGGGGAAGCGTTATGGTCTGGGGAATGTTTTCGTGGCATTCTCTAGATCCACTCATACCTGTGGAAGGCACTATGGACATAATTCGTTATGAATCCATCCTTGCAGACCACGTACACCCATACAATCTGCTTGCCTTCCCTGGAGCGGATGGGATCTTTCAGCAAGACAATGCGACGTGTCACACAGCTAGAAATGTCCGAAAGTGGTTGGAAGAGCATAATGAAGACTTCAAAATACTGTCCTGGCTCTCTAATTCCCCAGACTTAAACTCAATTGAGAATCTGTGGGACCACCTGAATCGTGTTGTTCGCTCCATGGCTCTCCACCACGCACCCTCCAGCAGCTGTCAGATGCACTGCAGTCAGCATGGCTCCACATACCTGTGAACATCTTCCAGCACCTTATTGAGTTACTCCCCTCCCCGTCTATCTGCTGCCCGCGCTGCACACGACGGTTAGTCTGGATATTAGCTGGCAGTCACAATAATGTGACTCGACCGCGTATATATGGAAACATAATTTTGTAAACGGAAATAGTTGCATTTTGAAAATGACAAAGCCTTCTAGTGGAACAATATGTATTATAACCAGAAACATAATATGCACACGTTGTTCCTACTTTTCGCGTTTCAATTCAATTTCGGTAATTAGAGAGTTATTTATATTTAACTTCTTACCTCTTCCGTGAGTCCGTACACGGGCCCTCCAGCAATCAGGATCTTCTTTATCCAACATCTATGCACACGGTCGTGTACACAATGACGTATTCCAAGAGAGTTGGAAATCCAAGGAATAAACTAATTTATTGCAGATCATTTTATATGAATTAGATGTAATTACACAAACACTCACACACACTGAATATTTCGTCGTTTGTCTTTCGCGTCATGTCTTATTAACATCAGTTCTTACATTGCGGCCTCTGCCGTATCATCTCTTCCGCCCTTTCCACGCGTCCTCACATGTCCGCCATCTTCTCACATTTGGCGTTCGCCTCCTCCGCTGCGCCCTTCTGTCGGCGAAGTCCCAACACACGTCAAACGCTGTTGACAACATATACGTAACATAATATTCTTGCTTTATGAAATCAAACTATGCAACATTATCCTAGAATTATTTGGAAACAAAAAGAAAAAAAAAAAAAAGAAGAATATTTAAATGGCAAAGCACAATATTAAATTATACATAATTGTACCATCAATATTATACCAAACAGTTCAGGATTTCAGTTTCCAGATCTTCAACACTTGAAAATTGCCGGTGATTCGCATAAACACTTCAAACCAAAATTCCCCAAAGATTTTCAACTAGGTTGAGATCCTTTCTGCGAGCTAGCCACGGCAGTAATTTGTCATTGTTCGATCTCAGCCATTCCATCGTAGAAGTTTCTCTCTGAATGCTCGCGTTGTCCTACTGGAAAACCCAATCAGGACCACCTATTTCAGTAGCAGCTGGGAGCAAACTGCCTTTATTTACGCTTTCCAACCGTAGGTTAAAGAAGCGCATGTGCTCCAGCTTTTTTCCGTCCGTCCGTCTGTCGGCACGATAACTCACGTAAAAATTGTTCGATTTCGATGAAATTTTAGTATGTGGTAGGAGACCCGCTTGGGGACGAACCCTATTGAAAATGGAACAAATGAGTTAAAGGTCACGACATAGGAGTGGGACCCATTCCATTGCCCTTATGCGTCAGCGTCATAACTTGCGTAAATATGGTTCGATTTCAATAAAAGTTTAGTATCTGGTAGGGGACTACTGGGGACGAACCCTATTGAAAATGAGTGAAGTGAGAGTCAAAGGTCAGCACATAGGAGCGGGATGCATTCCATTGCCCTTATGCGTCATAACGTGCGTAAAAAATTGTTCAATTTCGATGAAATTTTAATATGCGGTAGAGGACCACCTGGAGAGGAACTCTATTGAAAATGGGACAAATGGGGTCAAAGGTCAGGACATAGGATCGGAATCCATTCCATCGCTCTTATCCCATACTACTGTATTAAGGTGGACGTCAAGTAGTTTTGCTTCCTATATTTCCAATGGAAAATGTTTTGTACACATTTCCTTCACAATTAGTGTGTTCCCAAGGATTAAATTTGAACATAGATTAAAATAACTTCATATTATAACTTGGAATACTTAACATTTTCTAAAACATAATCATAATTATATTAAAAAATAATAACATTTCCTTTGGTGGTGCTAAAACCAGAAAAAAGATGGCGCGACCTGTACTTTGATGACCTTCAGTAGACAAATAAATGTTGGATTGCATAATTATGGTTATGTTTTAGAAAATATTAGGTATTCCAAGTTATAAAATAAAGCTATTTTAATCGATGTTCAAATTTTCATCCTTGGGAACGCATTAATTGTGAAGAAAATGTGTACAGAAGTTTTTCTATTGGAAGTATAGGAAGCAAAATTACTTGACATCCACCTCAAAGAAGCAATTCTTGTATGTATGTAAATTTTATTTTGAAAACGGCTCTGAGGTTTTTGATGAAAGTCGTTAACCTATCGTCTTCTGTTACTAGAAATCGGATTTAGCTTGATCTCGACTTTAGGAAAATTCGTTTAGTGGTTTAAATAACCACCCCGGAATCACCACGTTTTTAGTGTCATGGCGTCGTCCCATTAATGTTACCCATGCTTAGAAATCTTACGACGTCGCAAGCTCGCGATTGAGATGTTGGCACGATATTACGCCCTCTGTCTCATTACGTCACGCGTTGTGTGTGGATCTTATTAAAGTTTTATGACGTCACACTCTTTCGAGCTGATGGTCGCGATTCCCATCTGCCTCATTACGTCACGCGTTCTGTGCGTATGTCCTTACGCACGATAACTCGCGTAACAATCGTTCGATTTCGATGAAATTTTTAGTATGTGGTAGGAGACAGCCTGGGAAGGAACCCTGTAGAAAGTGAACGAAATGGAGTCAAAAGTCAGGGCATAGGAGCGGGATCCATTTCACTGCTTATAATGCGTCATAACTAACGTAAAAAAGGTTCGATTTCGACGAAATTTTTGCATGTGGTAGGGGACCACCTGATGACAAACCCTATTGAAAATGGGTGAAATGGGGTCAACGGTCAGGACATAGGAGCGGAATAACTTCCATCGCCATTATGCGTCATAACTTATGTAAAAATGTTTCGATTTGGATGAAATGTTAGTATGTTGTGGGGACCTTAGTGGGGACAAATCCTATTGAAAATGGGCAAAATGGGGTCAAAGCTTAGGACACAGGAGCGGGATCTATTCCATAGCCCTTATGCATTATAACGTACGTAAAAATGCTTCGATTGCGACAAAACTTTATCATGTTATTTAGGAGGTATACCGAACTGGTTCTGTTGAATATTACCGAAATGGGATCAAAGGTCAGGGCACAGGACCGAGATTTATTCCACAGCCATTATTCTCATAACTTGAGTGGTAACTTGAGTAATGATTTCTGGTATGTTGGAAAGCGTATTATAATCAATGCATTGCATGATTTTACTAACTTTTTTTTAAAATTCAGATCAGATCAGATCTAGAGGATTTTGGTCTGATCCCAGGTCTTAAACAACCCTTAGAAATAGGAAGCTAGGAGATTTGGGCCATAGTGCCCGATAGGAACGAGACACGGAAACGAGGTAGAAAGGGGGAGGAAGGCGCCCTTATTTATTACCGGGTGGCCAGTACCCGGAGTCCGACGGCTTAACGTGCCCGTCCGACGCACGGCGGGTATTTAGTGGTTCGAACGTTCGTACCTGCCCAGGATCGAATCCGAGGTCTTCTCCTTAGCAGTCACGATCGTTGACCACTAGGCCACCCGCGGCCCGCAAACTGTCTTTTAAAAGTTCTTGGTATGTTGTGGCATTTTAACGTCCTGACAAAACACAGATATTACCTTTCCCATTAAATCCAGAAAAGGTCCATACCATCACAGAACCTCCTCCGTTTTGTCGGCTGAATATTTGGTGCTTTTCCGTTCTCATATCATGCCAATAATATTTCGCACCGACTGGGCCATTTAAATTAAATTTCTTTTCATCACTAAATACTTGGAGCCATTCGTCCTTCCATGGCATATGGTCTTTGGCTCAGTTTAATCGCGCTTGTGTGTGCTGCGCAGTTAAAGGCGGTTTCTTTAACAGTCTTGCATATTTCGCGTGGGGTGTATGCTGCAATACTCTGGGAAGCGTACTTTTCGACATTTTCACGTTTCCATGTTGACCTATATTCCGAACAGACAGATTATCACGCACAGCGAGCTTCCAGATATGTCGGTTCACTCGTGGCGAAACATTACTATGCCGTCCAGTTCGTTTCTGAGCTGGATAGTTTTTGCTACTACTTCATCATCATCATTGTCAATCATTATCAATCCACTGTTGGACGAAGGCCTCTCCAAGCCTCTTCCACAACGGTCTGACTTGTGCCAGTCTCCTCCATGTTACTCCCGCATACTTTCGAATTCCATCCACCCATCTCCCATGTGGTTTTCTGCTGGGTCTTTTCCTGTCCCTTGGTATCCAATCTAAAATTTCGACTGTCCATCGATGGTCTGTCCTTCTGGCAGTATGTCCAGCCCATTGCCATTTCAGGGATTTTACTCTGATCATGATATCTTCCACTCTTGTCATTTTTCTGATCCACGTGTTCCTCTTCTTATCTCTCCTGGTTACACCAAGCATGCACATCTCCATGATTCTTTGAGTTGTCTGCAGCCTTTGTATGTCTCTTTCAGTGAAGGTCCACGTCTCTGCACCATACGTAAGCACTGGAAGGATACATTGATCAAACACTTTTCTTTTAAGACATAGTGGCATATTGCTCTTGAAAATTATGCTGTTTCTTCCAAAAGCTCTCCAGGAAAAGTTTTATACGCCGATTAATTTCTTTATCAATGTAACCCTCACTTGATATCTGCTATCCAAGATAAATGTACGCATCTGTTATCTCCAGCTTTTCTCCATCAATCAATAAATCTTCATTTCTTGTAAAATCATTGTACATCACTTTTGTCTTCTGAAAGTTCATCTTTAATCCCAACTTCTTTACTCTTGTCAGAAAGTTCCTGGATCATACTCTGCAGCTCTGATGGGGTAGTTGCAAAAATGACTACGTCATCAGCAAAACGAAGGTGAGTTAGACAATCTTCATTAATGTTTATCCCTCTGTTTTCCCAGTTCAGTGATTGAAAGACATTTTCCAATGTGACATTAAAGAGCTTGGGAAGATATGGTGTCACCTTGTCTCACTCCCTTTCCAATTTTTATGTGTGTTGTATTTTCAAACAGCCGAATCTTTGCACTTGCATTTTTATAGATGTTATTAATAATATTAATGTATGCATCTGCAACCCCGCAGGATTTCAGAGCCATTTTAACTGCTGATGGTTTCACCGAATCAACGGCCTTTTCATAATCGATAAAAGCCACGTACAATGGAAGTTCATATTTCCTCGCTCTTTCAATTAGTTCTCTCAGTACGTAGACATGATTTATAGTGCTGTAGCCACTTTCCTGAATCCAGCTTGTTCTCTCGGTTGAGCCATGTCCAGTGTTACCTTCAATCGGTGTGAAATAATTTTAGTGAAGATTTTATAAACCACTGATAGGAGGCTGATAGGTATGTAGTTCCTGAGGACCTCAATGTCACCTTTTTTATGTAGCAGGATCATTGTAGCATTGTTCCAATCCTCAGGAATCTTCCCTTCATTAGGGCATCGAGTGAAAACTTGGGCGAGTATTGTTTCAATTTCTCCACTTGCTTCTTGTATGATGTCTACAGTAATTCCATCTTGTCCTGGAGCTTTTCCACGCTTCATGTTCTTGATTGCATGTGCAACTTCTGCTGGGAGGACTGGAAGAACTCTGGTACTGGTACCTTTCATGATGTCTGGAGTACATGTGTCATCCCTTTCATATAATTCGGAATAGAAATCTTTCACTCTTGTCAAAATTTCGCCTCTATTTCTTGTTACAGAACCATCTTATTTTCTTAGTGCCATAATCTGTTTTCTTCCCTTACTGAGATGTCCCTTTGCTATCTTTAGGCTTTGGTTGTTTTCAATTGCTTTCCTTACTAGTTCACAGTTGAATTTCCTTCCGTCTTCAGTGATACTTTTTCGTACTGTCTTGCATAGCTCTATATATTCCTCTTTGGAAGTCGCATCTTCCTTAGTTGTCCTCATCTCTCTTCTTTTTTGCATCAACATTTTAATTTTTCCTGATAATTTGTTCACATGCAACTTGTTGTTAGAACCAGCTAATCTTGTTACTGTTTCCATAAGAGCTTTGGTTATTTTTCTGTTGACTTCAGAGATGTCCACTTCTTCTGATGTTAGACCTTCTAGAGCAGAGAATATGTTCCTCAGTTCCAATTTGAAGGTATTATGATGCTTTTTAAGGTTGGTCACGTCAATACACTTTGTTTGTTTTATGAGCTTGCCACGCTCGAGTTTAGTATTGAGGTGCATCTTACATCTTACCATTCTATGGTCACTACCTGAAGTTCAACACACTGCAGTCTTCCAAGACAAATTTCTTGTTACACATAACAAAATAAGTTTGAGTTGTCCATCCATTGGAATGCCTCCATGTCCATTTCCTTTGCGGCTTTTTCTTGAAAAACGAGTTCATGATGAAAAATCCTTCTGTCTCTGCAAACTCTACGAGAGTATTTCCACGCTGGTTTCTATTGCCGTGACCGAATTTACCTACTGACGTTTCATTCTGTTGCCGTTGCCCTTATTTTTGCATTGAAATCTCCCATAATTATCTTCAAGCGTTGCTTGCTTTTATTATTTAGATGACGAATTTCCTCATAAAATTCTTCAATTACTTCTTCAGGATGACTTGTGGTGGGTGCATAAGTTTGAATAATCTGAGCCTGGTATCTTCTCGAGAGTTAGATAACAAGTCGTGCAGCTGCTACTACTATTTAAAAAGTTATAAATAGAAGATTGTGATCGTTTTAATTTGTTTGAAATCGCACTTACATTCATTCCTTGATCGTGCAGCTCCCGAACGTGAATTATCTGCTCCCCTGACAGCTCTTTCTAACGTGCCGTTGTTAGAACTGAATCAGCTTCATCACGTTTATCGACTATTTATCCTGCTTTGACGCCAGGCATATTTGCATAGCAGTGCGTGTTAGTGTTCACGCGTCTGTTGGGGGACAGTTTCAGTACACAATATGTTTAAAACGTTTAATACATATCCGAAATTATTATTTTCTCGTCCGCAAAATATGTCTGCAAAAACTATATGGTTTATTTTAACAACTGTGTTAATGGGTTGCTTACACTTTCACTAATCGTACATTTACTCTGTTTTTATCAGTACGGTTTTCACAAACCTTACCTATAAAACACTAGTTCAATTATACTATACCATGTTTCAGACTCATATTAATTATGCTATCTTATCGTGGGGACCGACGACTAAATATAATTAAAAAAACCCTTCTAATTCTGCAAAACAAATATATGAGATTAATCGACCTAAAATTTGATAGAAATACACCACTATCACTATATAATAACACAAGAGTTTTCCCAAATAAATACAACATTCTTACGATTAACCAACTACATAACTTTAATATTGGGAAAATTATGTTCAAGCGAATTAAAAATAATTTACACACTAACTATCATACAAATTGTACCACAGATACACTCACATGACCCACGTACTAAATTACATATTCGGCCCATTCATCCGAAGACGGAGACCCTGAAGCAGAGTATAAATTACATTGGCCCACACTACTGGAGCTCATTACCGACGGAACTGACTTGTTTAAATAATTATAACCTTTTTTTAAAAAAAATTAAAAACTACATACTGAGTTGCGACTCCTCAAATTGATGATTGCAGTGGAGAGGGACTGTGATTATTACTATGATTTGTATATCTCAACGTAAATTGATTTTCAATGGTATCACCTGTAATGTTTATCATCTTTTTACATATCATTATTTTTTTTAAACACTGATTTGTTTGTAACTTTAACTTCTGACTTAAGTGTAAAATTTGTGTAGGGATCATGGGACCCTGTCAGGCCTTGTTGGCCTTTTCCCCTGCTTCCTTGCTGTGCTTTTTTCATTTGATACTTTTGTAACACTGGTTTTCTACTCAGCAACATAAATGAATTGAATTTTTACTCTCTTTCAGTATGATTGTGGGACGGACTGTATCAGTACTTTAAAAGCAGTGTTACGGAAGAAAGAACTGAGCTCAGTAACCATTTGAATTTAATCGATAAACTATACAGCAGTCAGGGCCGTAGCTAGTTCTGAGAACCGGGGGTACGGGTAGTGAAGAATCATCTGGGGGAGAGGGCTCTGCGTTTAACGACAAATTGTATTCATTCACGGATACAGATGCAAGTTTTGCTTTGCATTTTTATAACTTTTGGTAATTTACTTCAGTAGCGAAAAATTTTTCCATGCCGAAAAGTAAATAAAGAAAATGAAATTCAAAATATCAAGAAAAGTGAGGAGCTTGATTTATGTCTATATTAAAGAGAGTGAACTCTCTTTAATATAAAACATAAATCAAGCTGTTCTTTCCATGTAACGTAACCACAGAAATGTGAAAATGTCATCGTCCTGGAACGGGAATCGAACCAGCATCTCTCGATTTCCGCTCGACTATGCTAACCATTACGCCACTCAGAACAACGAAACCAAAACAACGGAAGTATTTAATATGAAACATCAGACTTTGATTTCACTGTCACCCGTCGAAACAAACCTGGAATCACAGTCTGACGTTTCAGATTAAATACCTCAGTTGTTTGGATTTCATTGTCCTGGATGGAGTAATGGTTAGCATACTCGAGAGCAAATTGGGAGATGCGGGTTCGATTGCCGTTCCAAGATGATCAAATTTTCATTGTCACGTTACATGGAAAGAACACCTTGATTTATGTCTATATTAATTATTCCATGTGTTTCCAACTTGAACTCTCTTTAAATATAAAAATACATAAATCGCATTATCAGAATTTGACGATGGCAGAGTTGCAAGGTTATTTCTCTGGAGGAAAGATGATTGCCAACTTACACGAACAAACCATTTATTTATTTTTTAATTTACTATTCTGGTCACTTTTCGTGGATCCACTCAATGACATTGAGAAATTATTGATTCACGCAATGGCATCGAAGAGTTGTTGATTTCTGGTGCTCATAAGTAGGGTCTTCTTACCGTGGTTGACTGCCAAACTTTCCTCTCCTCACTCAAAAATCAAAAGCCCTCAGATTCCCGCCAATAAGCATTTCTTTTCACATGTAGCCACTGCTACTAACCGGAAAACAATGAACAAGAAGTTGAAAGCTTTTTCTCTCCCGCTTGCACGAAGATTTCTTTTTACCACTCTTTTACATTGCCTAAAGGCATACATTTAACAAAAACGTTCCCACCGTAATACTTCTTTGTAGGCAATTAACTACCTGGAGGATTTTTAACAGCAGCTTAGCATCTCATAGTCATTTACCTAGTGACGAACGGTTTTTCATCCGTATGTCCATCTACCCTTCTCGCCGTCTTTCTCTGTTTGGACGTATTTTAACTACGCGGATTGCATGGGGCGACTTACGGCAGACTTCCTGTGTCAAAAATAGGTCCCAATTGAAATCATTATAGCGTTAAAAATACGTGCTGCACACTAATCGTGTTAGCATATTCGTAAACAGCATGGAGTCCAACTCGTGTACTGTGCAATACATCGTGCGCGCGACGCTTCCGTCGCACTCTGTGCGCGGGGGAGATGATGCAATATTTCTGGGTATGCAGCCGCGTTTGGCTCAGTCCATCTCGGCAACCGTGAGCGCAACACGACTGTGCATAGCATCATTTTAAAGCTCTCAACGGGATCTATTCAAATATACGAAGAACATTTCGCAGGGGTTTGAACAGAACATTTTAGAAATTGTTTTCTTGTGAACTGGTGAACAGTTTTGACAAAATCACGGTGTATCTGGATAACCGTGTGCGCAAAACGACTGTGCGTTGCGTCGTTTAAAAACTCTCGACGAGATCTATTCAAATATACGCAGAACATATCGCAGGAGTTTGAACAGAACATTTTGAAAATTGTTTTCTTGTGAACCGGTGAACAGTTTTGAAAATATCACGGTGTAACTGGATAACCGTGAGTGCAAAACGACTGTGCGTTGCATCGTTTTAAAGCTCTCGACGAGATCTATTCAAATATATAAATTATAAAAAACATACCGCAGTGATATAAACTAAAAATTAAAAAAATTGTTTTCGTGTGATCGAGTTGACATTTTCGACAGTGTCGCGGAATTCGCAAAATGAACGCAAGAAAAAGGGGAGAAAATCGAAACGAGAGGCAAGAGCAAGTGATGAGAAATATAAGAAGCCCAAGAAGACAGAGTAACACCTTGGGTAATTCGTGCACCGATCTGCTTTTTGTTTGCAATGTATCCAGCATTAAATAATAACGCAAGGAACTATACACCAACTATACATAAGATAGTATAACTATACTAGTTATCCGAATTTATGGCGTAGATGAAATCAAAGTTTCCAAGCTTTCGCACATCAACCAGATGGCTTTTTCAAGGAAGGTGGACAGCAAACTGGAAAATAGAAATCTTCAACAATTTGAATGCGGTGACTTGACTTGACAATAAACGAAGAGATGCGAATGTAATTATTCAATAAAAACACGAGGCATCATGTTCGTTTTGCACGCGGCAGCCTTGGAGGAAAACAAAAGGCATTCACCATTTGAAGAATCGGTTCCAAATTCGTGGTAACTCTAGCGAGACGCTATCGTTGCAGGCCACAATGTTGGTAACGATCTCCAAAGTTTGCCGAATGGCAGTGGATTTAGGAGTAGAGTAGGGAGCTAATTTCTATATGTCATATATATATATAATTATTTAATCAGACCACATATGAGTAATTTTATATGTGCAGAACGTTTGACTTGACTACGTACTTTAGGGGAATTGGGATTCACTCAGGCTATATATACGTATATATAGCAGTGTGCTAAACAAGTTCAACACAGGTAGTGACCATAGATTGGTGAGTTGTAAGATGCACCTCAACACTAAACTTGAACGTGGCAAGCTCATAAGACAAACAAAATCTATTGACATAACCAACCTTACAAAACACCATAATACCTTCAAGTTGGAACTGAAGAACAGGTTCTCTGCTTTAGAAGGCCTAACATCGGAAGAAGTGGACCTCTCTGAAGTTAACAGAAAAGTAACCAAAGCTCTTATGGAAACAGCAACAAAATTAGCTGGGTCTAAGAACAAGTTGCATGTAAATAAATTATCAGGAAAAACGAAAATGTTGATGCAAAAAAGAAGAGAGATGAGGACAACTAAAGAAGATGTGACTTCCAAAGTGGAATATATAGAGCTATGCAAGACAGTAAGAAAAAGTATCACTGAAGACGTAAGAAAATTCAACTGTGAACTAATGAGGAAAGCAATTGAAAACAACCAAAGCCTAAAGATAGCAAAGGGACATCTCAGTAAGGGAAGAAAACAGATTATGGCACTGAGAAAAGAAGATGGTTCTGTAACAAGAAATAGAGGCGAAATTTTGACAAGAGTGAAAGATTTCTACTCCAAATTATATGAAAGGGATGATACATGCACTCCAGACATCATGAAAGATACCAGTACCAGAGTTCCTCCAGTTCTTCCAGCAGAAGTTGCACATGCAATCAAGAACATGAAGCGGGGAAAAGCTCCAGGAGAAGATGGAATTACTGTAGACATCATACAAGAAGCAAGTGGAGAAATCGAAACAGTACTCGCCCAAATTTTCACTCGATGCCTTAATGAAGGAAAGATTCCTGAGGATTGGAACAACGCTACAATGATCCTGCTACATAAGAAAGATGACATTGAGGATCTCGGAAACTACAGACCTATCAGCCTCCTATCAGTAGTTTATAAAATCTTCACTAAAGTTCTTTCACACCGCTTGAAGGTAACACTGGACATGGCTCAACCGAGAGAACAAGCTGGATTCAGGAGTGGCTACAGCACAATAGATCATATCCACGTACTGAGAGAACTAATTGAAAGAGCGAGGGAATATGAACTTCCATTGTGCATGGCTTTTATCGATTATGAAAAAGCCTTTGATTCGGTGAAACCATCAGCAGTTACAATGGCTCTGAAAACCTGCGGTATTGAAGATGCATACATTAATATTATTAATAACATCTATGAAAATGCAAGTGCAAAGATTCGGCTGTTTGAAAATACAACACACGTAAAAATTGGAAAGGGAGTGAGACAAGGTGACACCATATCTCCGAAGCTCTGTAATGCCACATTGGAGGGTGTTTTTCAGTCGCTGAGCTGGGAAAACAAGGGGATAAAGATTAATGGAGATTATCTAACCCACCTTCGTTTTGCTGATGACGTAGTCATTTTTGCAACTACCCCATCAGAGCTGCAGAGTATGATCCAGGAACTTGCTGAGAAGAGTAAAGAAGTGGGATTAAAAATGAACTTTCAGAAGACAAAAGTGATGTTCAATGCTTTTACAAGAAATGAAGATTTATCGATTGATGGGGAAAAGCTGGAGATAACAGGCACGTACGTTTATCTTGGACAGCAGATATCAAGTGAGGGTCACATTGATGAAGAAATTAATCGGCGTACAAAACTTGCCTGGAGAGCTTTTGGAAGAAACAGCATAATTTTCAAGAGCAATATGCCATTATGTCTTAAAAGAAAAGTGTTTGATCAATGCATCCTTCCAGTGCTTACGTATGGTGCAGAGACGTGGACCTTAACTAAAGAGACATACAAAGGCTGCAGACAACTCAAACAAGCATGGAGAGGTGCATGCTTGGTGTAACCAGGAGAGATAAGAAGAGGAACTCGTGGATCCGAAAAATGACAAGAGTGGAAGTCATCATGATCAGAGTTAAATCCCTGAAATGGCAATGGGCTGGACATACTGCCAGAAGGACAGATCATCGATGGACAGCCGAAATTTTAGATTGGATTCCAAGGGACAGGAAAAGACCCAGAAGAAGACCACATGGGAGATGGGTGGATGAAATTCGAAAGTATGCAGGGGTGACATGGAGGAGACTGGCACAAGACAGACCGTTGTGGAGGAAACTTGGGGAGACCTTCGTCCAGCAGTGGATTGATAATGGTTTACAATGATGATGATTTAGCCTTTTACTCAATTTCCTGTTCTGTGGTTACCCTGTACATAAGTATTCACATTATATATGTTGTTTTTTTTAATACTATATGTTATAAAATTAATTTTGAAATGTAACATAGTCAAATGTAAGCCCATAACGAAATAAATGAAATGAAACGAAATGAAATCCCACATAGGATCGGCGGACCTGAACTGGACTTCTGTGGATAGGGAAGCGTTGATTTCATCTACGCCAATAAATTCCGAAAACTAGTATAGTATACTATATTATGTATCCAGCATTATCTGCAAAAATTATGTAAGCTACTTTCTGTATTATAGACCTGTGTTGGCTATAACAAATTAAATAAACGCTTTGAAACCCTACTCGACTAGCTCATTTCAACTCTCCGATCTCCAAGTCGGAGTGCTACGTTCCAAACTGACGGTTCAATCAGAACTGAGCCTACCTGTATTTTTTTTAAACTCCCTTTAATATTTTACGTTTCTTAAAAAAAAAAAAAAATTCTTCTCTAACTCTTAGAAGCAACAAGTCCAGTGCCCATGTGGCAGAGAACCATTGGATCAAGTGTTCCTGCTAATTCATTTCCAGAAGTAATTCCTCTTGAGTTGTCCGTGCGTCGTTCGTGTTGAACTATTTTAATTCTGCTATTTTTAAATACGTACAATACTCAAATAAAGTATTTAAGTCATAATGAAAAACAAAAGTCATTTTCAGAAACCACCGAAAATAAAAGTTCGGAAAATTTATTATACAACGACGACCATTTTTCAGGGGTGAATACTTGTTTGCCTTGCAGTGGGGGTGAGCTGATACCCTTGTAGCCCTCTGCTATCTACGGCCATGCCAGCAGTACATATAGGTACACAAACAATTCTTCTCTGACCCTTAGCAGCAACAAGTCCGGTGCCCATGTGCTTCAATTGTTCGCAATTTATTATACAACGATGTCCATTTTTCAGGGTGGAGGTCTTCTTTGCCTTACAGTGGAGGTGTGCTGATCCCCCTGTAGCCCTCTGCTATCGACGGCTCTGCCAGCAGTACAGATAGGTACTTTCTTTGCCTACTAGCGGCAGAAATGCGCGTTAAGAAGAAAAGTCACAAATGGCAGACAAAATGATCATAGTGGAAAATATCCTAGGAAAGAGGAATTTTACAAATCGAACAATTAGAGGAAATGAGATGTAAGAAAATGCCGTATTCTTTCACACGTTTTAGCGAAAAAACTGCGCCTTACTTTATTTACCCTTTAAGTGGCCAATGGACCTGAACCAAATGGACCCCTAGATTTTCTGCGCTGTCGAAACGGAGATGTTCATATAACGGCCAGGTTTTACGAAAGCTACCGCAAAACAATTCACCTTACTCTCTCATCTCAGCAGTACCGACCATAAACATGTGAATTGTGATAGGCGCTTCTTTCTAGTCATTTATTCTCTGTTGCATGACTGAGAAGATCTGTTGTAATACGCGCTCTCTTCTAATTCTTAATTCTCTGCTCCATGACGTGATGAGGAAGGGATAGTCTCCTTGTCATGGACATCATGGCACTGGATAAAAACAAGTGAGTCGAAAATGATTTTTCTCCTTTCTTAGATTCGTCGCTATCGCTATTATTAATGCCTTCATACCAGGTAATCAGTGAGAAAGGATTAGTATCAATCATGCTTCTAAATGACAACCTTGAATAACAAAACTCAGGAGGAAAGCAACGCTTTCTCATTAACCACGTCACTAGTTCCAATAACGTTCTTCCCACATCTTAGACAGCGGATATATTCGTTCTAGCTGATTCAACGCGTTTTGCTAACCCCGAGTTAATTCGTTCCAACCGGTAAAAGCGTTGAAGTGCAAAATTGGCGCAAAATATTCTTCATAACGAAGGATATCCTACCGAGAAAGGATTTTCCAAAGGATTTTTAGAATCGAAGATACTTCTTAAAATAAAAATGCACGCTGGGCGATAGCATTGTGAATTTTGAAGAAGTAGAAAGTATTTTCAAAGCATTACTTATAGCGAAAACTATGTGACGGTAAATAACTTTTCAAATACCACTCCGAAAAGCAGAGATAGCAAAAAAAAGTTTATTCATAAATGTCTCTTAACTGGAGTGACTGCCCCTTATTTAGAAAGCATAATATTCGCGATCTTTACCATAGCAAAAAGTATGTAGTAACACTTTTTTCAACAGGATTTTTACAACCGTAAACACAGTTGCAAGCAAAAATACATGAACAATACCAGAAATGTGTATTACCTTCCTCTAAGAACATATGCAAAACGTTTCCCGTAGTGATTGTGTTCTTTGTTAAAATAATGTTTCACATCGGACTTTTAGAAGCAGATATATAGAGAAAAACAGTAACATGCATTTTCGCCCAATATCCGTAAACTGTGTATTTTATTTCGTAAAGAAAACGATCAAAAAAATATTTTAGTGGGGAGGTGGTATATAGGACAGAAATGGATTTTTTTTTTCAATCGGGCTTTTAGACGCGCAATTACGACCAATTACCGGATTTCCATAAATTAGGAGACGGCGACGAATACTGCTGCGTAGACGTCGTAAAACGTACTTGTAGAATTCTTATTTTACCGTTTGACCGACTAGTACAAATTCCTTGCGGACTATGTCTTTCGAATCCAAAAAGGTCATCAGCATGTCTTTGATGGTTGCAGGCGGGCTTTCTTGGTCGATGGTAAGTGGGTACCTCTACATTCAACGCTTGGTTTGTGGATCATACTGTAGGCCCCTGCAATAATTCTGGAGGAAAAATCAGGGTCTTCAGCTTGAGTGCCTAGTAGATCGGAACAGATATATGAACGAAGCGCCTTTTGGTGATCATCCAGAATGCGAGATACCAATCTGGCATTAAGTTTTGGGTTTTCAAGATCTTCGCGTTTAATGTCATGACAGATAAACTTACTGGTTCTCACTGACTCAACCAAAAGTATCACTGCAATTCGGCGATCTTTCTTTAACTGATTTCGCACCTCTTCGAATTTTTCCGCTGTCTAGATCTCGGATCATCATCAAGGGATTCCCACTCGTCACGAAACCGTGCATACGATTCGAAAACTCTGCTGCTAGATAATGCTATGTCTCCATACGCTTCTTTTAACACTCTAAGTTTCAGTAGCTGATTTACCAAGTTTCCAACAAAGACGGATGTTTACTCTCTGCTCTTCTATGTCTAAAATGAAATGGGATGATAACGCTTGCTATGACTCCTTTAATACCAGCCTGACACTTCTCGGTGCCGGTATAAACCGTTTTTTTCAGCTGTTTGCTGACTGACCAAGGATTACTTTCTTCTGGCACACACGGGATATTTTTATCCCACCACTGTTACGTCAGTTATGCAGTCAATCTTGGAACGTAATGGACGTAGGTTGTATATTTGTAAGAGAAATGTGCACTTACACGCTCTGTTTTGAAATGCTTTCCGTTAAGAAAAATTAGGAAATAATATTTTCTATCACGAACTCTATCCGACACAAAAATAATTTTTCAGATCGGACTGTTAGAAGCAGAGATGTCGAGAAAAATGTGATGTACATTTTTCTCGACATCTTTTTCTCGACATCCCACATCTTAGACAGATCTTAGCCCCTTGGCGGGAAAACTGGACATTATTTGAAAGTGAAAATAGACTTCGTTGTAAAGGAATAGAAAGAACGAAATAATTATTTCAATTCATCTTTTAGGAGTAGTGATATGGAGTGAAATTTATTTTTTTAATTTGATAGGATGTGCATTTTGGTCTCCTAGCGCAGAAGTTATGTACCAGAAAAAGTCTGAAAGACAAGGATCATCGTTCTCACAGTTCTGTCATCCAATGCAGAAGAATTTATTTACCACCAATTAGATAGTGTTACTGAATTTCTTGTAGCGTACTGGTCATCATGTGACATCTCTCAGAAAAAGTGAAAATTACCTCACCTTGATGCGGGAATTGAATTCGCATCTCCGGTTTTCGTTACACCACCCTGGATAATGAAGTTCCAAGTAACTGAAACTCATGACTTAGAAATCAGAACAACTTCAGATTTCGCTAGTTGAAGCAATCCTGTACTTCCTCGTAGCGTCAACGACCCTTTCAAATCCTATATTTCCTCGTAGCGTCAACGACCCTTTTAAATCCTATATTTCCTCGTAACGTCAACAACCCGTTCGAATCCTATAACATCTCGTAGCACAACGGCCCTTTTAAATCCTATACTTCCTCGTAGCGTCAACGACCCTTTCAAATCCTATACATCCTCGTAGCGTCTACAACTTTTTCAAATCCTATACATCCTCGCAGTACAACGACCCTTTTAAATCCTATACTTCCTCGTAGCGTCAACGACCCTTTCAAATCTTATACATCCTCGTAGCGTCTACAATTTTTTCAAATCCTATACTTCCTCGTAGCGTCAATGATCCTTTCAAATCCTATACTTCATGGTAGAGTCAATGACCGTTTCAAATCTTATACTTCCTCGTAGTGTCAACGACCCTTTCAAATCCTATACTTCCTCGTAGCGCAATGACTCTTTCAAATCCGATACTTCCTAGTAGCGTCAATAACGCTTTCAAATCCTATATTTCCTCGTAGCGTCAATAACCCTTTCAAATCTTATACTTTCTCGTAGCGTCAACGATTCTTTCAAATCCTATACTTCCTCGTAGAGTCAACATCCTTTCAAATCCAGAAATGGATATATTTCATAAGTCACCAGTATCTCAAATATAGAAAAAATATTCGAGTAGAACAAATAGGTGCAGACATATGGTGTCCACAGGTGAACGGACCGAATGATGGACATAGTTTAGCATAAGCATGCCCTTTGTTTGTTCGTATCTTTAAAAAAAAGACGTGAAAAAAGGGAAAAGTTTTTGCTCATTCCACTGATACAGCAAGGACAAACTCAAAGGAATGGAAGAATATGTACAGAAGATGTGCCCACACATTTTTAGAATGATTTTCCAGCAATATAATTAATATTTAAAATAAAATTGTTTCCTTCTTAAAATGTTTTATCTGATAGGTCTTTCTCTGGATGAACCTACACCTGGAGTTACAAGACAACAAAGCATTTCTTAAAATTAGTATAGGTATTTTATTCCACTTCTCTTCCACCGCTTTCCATAGGTCAATCATTTTTTTAGGTCTAATGCACAACAGTCCGTTGGTGGCACATCAGGGAACTTTGAAGGAGTCTGACCAAAAGGTATGCTCTTGATACTCTTCCATTTTCTATTTTTTTCTTCAAGAAATAGAGTGGTAGATTTCGATGTACGTCTGGTAGCTTTATCCTGGTGAAGTTCTGCTCCTTGAAGGCCCTGGGGATGAAGGAATAGTATTTCCTCTTTAAATACAGAAGTCAAGACACTATTTTGGTAATATGTAGAATGGATTTTAGCAATCTTTTCAACTTTTCTTAACTTTAACTTCCATTATTTGAGAAACCAGCAATAATCATGAATCCTTTAATGAAACTTTCTTTGGATTCTTGGAACCAAGTCTGTGTGTCTTTTTCTGCTTTTTCTGCTCTTTTGCGACAGTAAATCGACCTATTTTGTTACAGTCGCTTAGGTAGACCCATGCTTCATCACTGGTCACAATAAATTTCCATTTGTTTCTGGCTGAATGATTTTCATAAAGAGGTCCACACCGTATTCTGCGCTCATCCACGTACCTAGGTAAAAAGTGGTGAACATATTGTGTTTTTTTTTCATATTCTAATCTTTGTTTATTATCTTGTTTACAGTTGATACAGAGATTTTTAACGACTTTGCGATTACTCTTTGAGTCGGTGGATTTCTTTTAAGAGCAGAGGCCTCACTTTCGAAATAGTCGTAAAAGTAAGTAGGCCTACCTTCTTTGGATATTCCTTAGATGCTCTTTTTCCTATTAAAAGCAATGCTTGACGATTTTTAGATATTCTAATCCCGCGATTTTCAGGGCGTTTTTTAATTATAAAGTACGAACATTTCTCTTCGTACAGAGCAAAAAAATACCTTCTGTCAAAAGATTGTTTACGTTCGCCATTTTCTTAGCTGATGATATTTAACTGCAGTGGATGTTTCTTTCGTCTTCATCTAACACCCTGTTCCAATTCTTTGAACTTCTTTTATTTTCTTTAATTTCTTATCAAAAACGTTCTAAAAATGTGCGTACGTCTTCTGTAAATCAGGAAAAAGTATTTGAGAAATATCAAGCCACCATTCTCTGTCCCTCATGTTATGGGTATAGGATTTATTTTTACGAACTTTTGAAAATGTTCACTGTTAGTCAAGAGGCCATTACGTCATATGTTTTTCATTGGCAACTTTCATTTTCATCCATTCCTACATTCCACGGAGTTAATGGAAACGTATCCCTCTGAATCATCTCTGCTATTCAAGATATCGTCGCCAAGGAGGAAACGTCTCTGGGTCACGTGATTGACTTCCGGCGAAGAAGCAATTCCACGCTCAAAATAAATGATATCGGAAATAAATATCAATGTTTAAAAAGAAAAAAAAAAGGCATTTCCATTGAAACTGTAATGTGATGTTTTTATAGACAGAAATTTATATCACATTTTCAACTTCCAGTTTTTACTGAACGACTTTTTGTCGCGAAAAATACCATTCCTGTCGCGATTTGGCAAAAATGCGAGAGACTGCTTAAAAGCAATTGTTAGGCTCCAGTGTATCTCAAACCTCAAGACATCACATTTCTATGAAAGCCTGCCAGGCCTTCATTGGCAGTGTGGTGTCTTGAGGTTCCCTCTGACTCGCAAATCCTTAGTGTGACTACCGGTGCCCCTCTAGACACTGACACTAAAACAGCAATAAAACTGGTTCGCTCACCAGACGGCCAGAAGACAACTTACCGTTAACAGCACTGCACAAGCGTAAATCTTTATTATGGTGTCAGCAACATTGAAACTGTATGCTGAATTATGCTGAATAAACAAAGACATCCCTCTTTACACGTTTTATTCACTGACTACGTGCAAAGAGCGATATCTTTGTTTATTCACTGACGCCACGTATTTGGAGGATTTTCACTTTGGATCTCGCCCTTTGGATTTAACTACTATAATTAATATACAGCCAGTGATATTAATTCCCGCCAGATGCAGACGTCTCAGTTGCTGATCCCATCTTACGGATTCATGATGTCAGAAGCTAACAGAAAAAACACACATAGCGCTGTGGATTGCTGGCCACCGTGGCGTAAGGATAACGCGCTCGGCTGGATATCGAGAGATCTGGGATTCGATTCCCCAGCCGTGTCCGAATCACAATTTTTTGGTTGCTGTGTGTTGCTAAAACGTGGAAAGAGCGATGTCTTTGTTTATTCACTGACGCCACGTATTTGCAGGATTTTCACTGACCACGTATCGCAATACTTGGCTTGTTTGACTTTTGCCTATAGAAGTATTCGCTGTAGTTGCACATTTGGAGAGGGCAGGGCACCACTTGCAATGTTGGAAGTGAACAATATGGCGGTGGCAATGTGACATAGTGGTGGGGCATATCACGAAATGGGAGTACGCCTCTGTCCATCCTTGACGAGGAATCGGCTGCTGGACAGATGGCATTCTGCTACCATATGCCCGTTACTTCTGTGGTACCATAGACTCTGCTTTCCGTTTAATGGATAACAACATTGTCAACTGCTTGGAAATCAAAGGGACTGCTCACATGGAATAACCAACTCATTCACCCGATTTGAATCCGTCGGAGCATGTACAAAAGAACCTTTAAAACTATTACAGCGCTTAGATGTGCCATGGTAAGAGGACCGGACTCCTCGCTTGTGAGATGGTGGCAGCTTTGATTCTGTGTTCGGGACAACATTTAGCAGATGCGTCAAAGCACGTTATAATATTTTGTGGCACCTTTGTACCACCTGCTGTGATGTGGTTTTTATCCTTCTGTTAATTTGTAAGCGGCTCCGGTGGTGCAGTGATCTGGCTTATGACCATTTGTCCGAGAAAGGGTCCGAGTTCAAATCCCGGTGAAGCATGTTTATCTTACAGCACCAGCACTGGCTCTCTCCCTTCCCTGGAACCAGTGGCCCTACATTAGGGACGGGCGACTGCTTATTGCTCATTGAGTTGCTTACGATGGGCGTTAAACTTTCAATAAAAAGAAAATTGTACACTGAGTATGTATAGTTCCAAAATTCAAATTGCGTAGCTGTTTAATGAAAATGAAATGCTTCTGATTACTTTGTATGCATTACATTATAGTGAACGTGCGATTTAGTCGTGATTTTACAGTTGTTGCCATTTTGATGAGTGCTGAGTTAAACTTTTTCAGAAAACTGCGATCTGCAGCTATTTTAAATAGAGAATTTTAATTATATATTCCTGAGAATTTATATGGTTTAATAGGAGAAAAAAATTTATGACAGCGCTATGCGTTATATAGTTTGCCATTCATCATTAATTCTTGAGGAAATAAATGTTTTTCAATATTAGTATCTGCAATTTGAAACAAAATTTATACCCATTGTAAAAAGTAACACGTTTTCCGTACTAATTTTTTTAATTGTATGCACAAAATAATTCAAGAGGCACTAGAGCATCTTTAAAACTCCACAATATTTTCAGAACGCCTTTTGGAAAAAAGTACGTGCATCTAAACTGAATAGAATTATTAATATACTGTATTAGGTGTACAAATAATACAAATAAGCTTCGAAGCTTTTTAACACAAACGCAACATGTAATTTCAGAGAAAACAACAATACCTTTACGAATTAAAATGTGCGCCGTCATTATCTATCACCTTCAGCCATCGGTCGGGCAGCTGACGGATTCCAGGCATGAAGAATACTTCGTCATGTGACGCGATGAAGTCGCAACCCATTTTTGCACTTCGTCACATGTCCGTAACTGTACAGCAGACACACCATGTTGCATTGATCGGAACAAATGATAGTCTGAAGAGGCTGTGTCGGGTCTATGCGTCGGGTGCTCCAAACCTTCCTAGCCAAGCGTCAATAACGTTTCCTTGACCGATTTCGTGACATGCGGCGTAGCGTTGTCACACAGTAATTTCACGGGACGCAATCCTTTGCCTATGAATGGGCGTTTCCGGCGGATTTTCTGGTTCAGTCGCAGCAATTGTTGCTTGTAGCGATCCGCAGTAACAGTTTGACCTTGTTTCAATAGTTCATAATAGAGCACACCCTTCATGGCCCACCAGATGCAGAGCAGAACCTTCTTGGAGTGAATACTGCGTTTCGGTGTCGAAACCGTTCCTTCATTGGGGTCTGCCCAGTTTGTTTTGCGTTTGGGATTGTTGTACCATATCTACTTTTCATCACCAGTAACGTTTTTCCACAGGAAAGAGTTTTTGTGTTGTTTATTCAACAGATTCAAACACTTCATGGCATGCTCATCCTTGTTCCTCTGGCTCAGGTCATGTGGCACCCATTTTCCTTCCTTCTGAATCTTTCCCATTGCGCGTAAACGATTGGAAATGATTTGTTGAGTTACCCCCAGTTTTTTAGCTGGTTCGTTTTGCGTTTGAGACGAATCTTCATCCAGCAATGCTTGTAGTTCCTCATGTGCAACCTTCTGCGGGGCGCCGCTACGTTCTCGATCGCTAACATCAAAATCACCTGCTTTAAACCATCTAAACCAAAACTCACACGTGCTTTTCGATATAATATTCTTCCCCAGAACAGAACAGATCGATGAACATGCTTTTTCAGCAATTTTTCCTTGATGAAATTCGTAACGAATGCAGTGTCGAAAAAATGCAGTATCGCTTGCCATCTTTCACCTACCGTTGTACAAGTGCGTTTGACTGTTGGGAAAACTTCTGTGTCACATTTTTTACTCTGGACCAGTCACGGTCACATGATAACAACGCGGAGGAATGTCGGATGTGTAAATTAGCGGTATACGTCAAACAAAAGATGCTTTAAAACTTATTTGTACAACTAATATGTATAACCTTACCTAATAAAATGCTGCTCCACTTTTTACGCAGCAGCCAGACATATTGGCAAGAACTCAATGAGCTGATGAAAAGACTAAAGTCGTATTGCCACCAATGATGCGAGGATCATCTGTCGTAGAGTATCCGCAGTTGCCGGTGGGTGGTAGCAGGTTCAAACAGAAATTTTCAGTTCGTCCGAGAAATCCTCAATGGGGGTTGAGATCAGGTAATCGAAGTGTGTATTCGAGTGAGATAAACTTACCTGAATGTTCCTGAGGAAAATTGCTCACCTCTCGGGAGTATGCGGTGTGGTATTGTCCTGTTGAAAGAGGACGTCATGGCACAAAAACAAAATTTGTTCTAACGGGTGTAGATGGTTTTCAAGGATGATCGCATACCGTGTGTGAATAACAGCGGTCTCGGCGAGTACGAAGGTCTCCAAGGAAGCCCATGTAAACGCACACCGAATTGTTACTCAGTCTTCACCTGCCTGCATGCCTCCAGCTTGTCAAGCTTCTTGTTGTTTACGAAGCACACGCACCCTCCTATAGGTGCCATGCACTGTAAAACTTTTCTGAAATTCACGAGCCACTTTCCGTGATTTCTTTTGGGTATGACCGCAGCGCATTTCTGACACAACGTTTTCCGTAAAATGACGGAAAGAAGTTATTAATTTCACGGACTTTTCGTAAGCCAGGAAAATTCTGAATTTACAGAAACCTTTCCGCAATTCCTTTCTTATATTGACGGTAAATTACCGTTTTCAAGACATGCTAACGGGAAATTCTGAATTTTCAGAAAACTTTCGGCAATTTCATTTTTATATTGACAGTAAATTACCATTTTCAAGATGTGTTAATGGAAAATTCTGAATTTTCAGAAACCTTTTCACAATTCCTATCTTATATTAACGGAAAAACTCCGTTCTGACTTTTTCCGTACCCATATGACGAATCATTTACGGTAATAAAGCACATTCACCGGAACACTTGGAGTTTGATTTAGTGTTAAATCTCAATAATCTGTCAAAGTATATGGTTTTAAAGTTCTGCAGAGAGATCGGATATTGTGGATAGTATATAGCATGCATTTTGGTTATTGTAGCACAGGATATTTCCTCTCCTCTTCCCTGTTTTGTGCACCACCAAATGTCACCGGAAATCCCTTCAAAAGCAAATGAACGAATCCACTGAGTTGTTAAGATGCGCGGTACTGCTGAGAACGGTATAAAAACAAGCCAGCAGCTGACTGCGATCTTGTCGCACTGTGAGGTTGAGTGAAAATGTCGTGGCGGGAGAGAACTGAATTTGACAAAAGGAAAGACTGTTGAGTGTTATATTGGTGGGCTGTCCATAAGATAAACCTACAGGCGTTTAAACACACCAAAGTCAACTGTTTTGGATGTACTGAATAAGTGGAAGACACATGGCGTGCCTTAAGCAGAAAAACGTACAGGCAGACAAAAGGAAATCAGTGATAGAGGGCGTCGAAGCCTCAGGAGAGTCGTTACAACCAATCTACGGAGTACTGCACAAAAACTCGGTGTACAGGTGAGTACAAATGCTGGAACTTCGGTATGTACCCGTAACATTCGCAGAGAACTTCATTCCATGGGTTACCGTGGTCGTGCGGCTGCTCATAAGCCTTTCATCTCCACTCAGAATGCTAGTCATCGTTTAGCATGGTGTAAAGAACATTTATGGTGAACCGTAGATCAATGGAAACGGGTCCTATGAACTGATGAATCCAGATGCACGATCCATCAGTCTGATGGCCGTGTGTGGGTATGGCGGCAGCCGGGGGAACGCTATTATCACAGTGTCTGTTCCACCGGTCAAGTTTGGAGCTGGCAGTGTACTCGTGTGTGGGTGTTTTTTGTACTATGATCCCGGCCCATTGGTTATCGTGGACAAACCTGTTAACCAGCACGTCTACCTCGATATTCTGGACACTTATATACTACCAATACTATGGAACCGAGCCTTGTTGGTACCAGCAGGATAATGCACCGAGCCATAAAGCAAGGTATACAGTATACACTGCTATGACAATCGGGATGAATAACAAATGCTACAAGCATGGCTTATTGCAAAAAAATTGCAAGAGAAGTGACAGAGAGAAATCCATCGTGTCACATTACACGGGCTGGGCATGATGCACAGGATAACAAAGGTGAAACAATAGTGAAAAATGAGAAAAAGAACAGCACTTCACCGCCTTGAAGGTGCGAAAAGTAAAACATTAGAGCACTTGTCTTGCGCCTGTTTTCTTCAGAAGCAACAGGCACTTTAACCTTTTAACGACCATAACGCCCAAAACGCCTAGAGTGAGTCAAATTTTCTACCTTTACCTTTTTTAAAAATTTGAACGATTATGAGGAATCAGCAGGAGTCACCCTCGGTCACTATTGTTGTTATTAAACAAAAAAGTGAACAAACAGACAGTTTGGGGCGTTATCGTATTTAGAGTGATACAAGGTTTTTGGGTCATGGTCTTTAAAGGGTTAAACAGGCATAAGGGTAGGAGGGAGAGGGGGAGGAGAATGCAGAGCTCTAAATTTGGAACCAATGCCTAGTACTAAGCAACAGTTAGCGGCAGCATTATGTACTACACTGAAGAGCAATTGAATTAGAGACAGCTGGCGTTATGCAAATGTGGCGCTGTGGACGGCCCTGTAAACGGAAACGACATGACGTATGCAACGATCCGACAATATAAAGAGTGAGGCAACGGGAATCAGTAAGAGTCGGACGCAGTATGGGTAAGACGAAGGATCTAAGCGCATTTGATCGTAGGCAAATTGTCGGGGCCTGACGAATGGGTCACTCCATCTCAGGAGTTGTGCAGGCACTGGGATTTTCACGAACCACTGTGTCACAGGTGCACCGTGAGTACATCGAATCCGGTAAAACCATCCCTGCAAGGGCCAACTGCCGTGGACAACAGCGTGTGGATGAGCGGGGTCATCGTCGGCTAGCTCGCATTGTAACAGCGGATAGACGGGCCACAGTGCAAGAAATCATTCGGCAATTTAACGCTGGTACACAAAAACCTGTAAGCAGCCACACCATCCAGAACCATCTTCTCGCTATGGGGTACAGAAGCCATCGTCCCACGAGGGTACCGCAGCTGACAGCACATCACAGGTTGCAAAGATTGGCATGGGCGCGGGAACATCGCCACTGGACCCTAGACATGTGGAAAAATGTTGCCTGGACTGATGAGTCGAGATTTACGTTGGTACATGCGGATGGCAGAATACGAGTACGGCGCAAATCACATGAAGCGATGGATCCTTCTTGCCAACAGGGTACTCTTCAAGCTTGTGGGGGTGGCACTCTCGTTTGGAGACTGTTTACGTGGACTGAAATGGGACCCCTGGTACGTGTGACATCGTCCCTCACAGGTCAACGTTACCGAGATATCCTGGACGACCATTTGCTCCCGTTTGTGCGTCTTCAACATCCCCCTGGGGACCTCATCCTGCAACAAGACAATGCACCCTGCCATCGCTCCCGAATTGTATCCGAATGGTTGAATGAACACTCCACCGACGTGACCTCACTGCCTTGGCCAGCTTGGTCACTTGGCGTCAATCCCATCGAGCACATATGGGATGCCATCGAGAGAGTTGTTCGAGACTCTGACCCCCCTTCATCAAATCTTCGTGAACTGTGGGAGCTTGTTCAGGGGTCGTGGATCCGTATGGCTTCCCAGCGCTTCCGGTGTCTTGTCGAGTCCATGCCGAGACGAATCGCCGCCGTCATCAGGGCGAAAGGTGGTGCTACACGTTACTAGACAGATATCTCTAATTCAATTGCTCTTCAGTGTATACGTGATTGAAATTTTTTGACCCATTTTTATTCTCACTAGGTGTTCTCGGAGCACAGGATCGTACTTTGCGAGTAGACGCAGCAGCTCTAAAATGTTGCCTCTATTTGCACTGGTATCGTCTTCTCTGTGGCCACGTAAGACCAAATTTTGTTTCGCCAGGAATCTTATAATATCAAACATTCTGATAAGAATTTCTTAACATTTTTTTGTTTCTTTTGCCACGACTTCCTGCTATTTTATAGTTTGTCCTTTTTGAAGTCTTGTTTCTAACTCCTTCCATTTGCACAAATTTTGGCTGTGTAGAGCACTTGATTCGTAACTGGCGGCTTTGGGATTCAGTTTCCAACAAGTGGATCGAACTTTGGATCGAAGTTTTGCTCATCCATTGGATGAGCAAAACTTCGATCCATTCGGTGTGTTTACGTTCTCAAATAAACGACAACAGAAGCAAAACAATGATGCTTTAGAAGGAGAATAAGTCATCCAAGTACGTAAAACCTTTTCGCCGTTACCTAATGTGCGGTAAAACCAGTCTCGCGTTAGCCGCCTTGTCCCTCCTTTCGGTGTGGTAGAGTCCGTGTCCGATTGACACTTCAGCGAAGTTTGTATTGATTTGCTGAACAACTTCCGGACCTCGCTCTGTCAGCAGCAATATCATGTTTTCATTTATGTGTTCAGGCCATTTTCCAATATCATCTAAGTCTCTGTACTGCGCAGAAGCCGATGCCACATCAGTCCCAGTCTCAGAGCTATCGAGAACTATGTCTGTACATGCAGCTGATGTAGACTCAAACTCAGTAGACGTTGTTGGAATTTGAGCTTGTGTAGCAATTTCAGCATTCGCAGCAGGAGCACGTGAAGCTGACAAACTCGAAGTATTAATTACAGGTGATCAATGTCAAGTTCTCGTACTTCTTCAGCTTCTTTTTGGTTTTGAGCAGCAGCCTCTGAAGAACTTACACCTGACGTGGAGTCTGACGTCTCAGGAACAGGAACTTTCACATACTTTAGTAGAGCTCCTTCATTTTTTCTGATATTTTCTTCCTTGACTCTCCTCTTTTTTCCGTACGCTGCCCCACTTTCTTTTACTCTTTTCATGTTTAGATGCTATAGCAAAACACTTTAATGTTTACTAATGAAAATTGAAACGTACGTAAAACAAAATGCTGGTGGTTCACGTTCACCGAAGCTAACGAGCGTCGTGGATACCATATGACTATTATAGCCTCCTGAGTGCGAATAAAAACACGGAAGTACAAAATACTCCACTTTATTCTCCCACAACTTTATTATACTCTCTTAACACTCTCCAAGAGTCGGCCAACTTTCACAATCGCAGGTAGTTATTGTTGGAATAAACGCACAGACTACTTCAAACGCTGCTCGCAAGAGTAATGACTGTATGAGGTCAGTGGAGTTACTCCTTAACTATTTCAAAAAAAAATATACTTTATTGGCAAAAACATAGGGAATACAGGCGTACCACATATGGCAAAATAAACAACAAAACAATGAGCGATACTGATGAAATATTACAGGTGAATGTGATACGGCAGTCAACTAAGGATGACAAAATGTTAAAATCGTTAATAAGGAACAATATATGCTTGAGGAAGATGATGCACAAGTAAAAGTAATGATTAATTAATAAAGCATGTGATGACGTGCAGAGTGAAAGCAGAGTACAAAACAACAGGTAAATATATTTACAAGAACATGGCTGTACAACGCAGTGCACAAAAAGAAGGGAACATGTAAAACACAACAAAAGCATATACTACGATAAAGGTACAGAAGTTCCCACAATCCAGGAAACCACACGATATGTGACAAAAACATGAGAAGTATTACAGAACATAGTGGAAACTTGGGCGAACTCCCCAAGTGACTTTAACTAACCAATGAAAACACTTTGAGTCTCTCTTCTGCAAGAGGCGGTGACCTTGCCGGAGGTGTGAACTCCGGCAAGGTCACCGCCTCTTGCAGAGACGGTGGGAGCGAGGGTGAGAGTGGAACGAAACGTAAATAAAAATGTTGCACCTGTAAATACGCAGTTTGTTTTTGAGTCACATTTACAAGAGGATTACTGATTATTCTTCAATGATATATCACCTTAAACGTCTGGATTATTATCTTTGAATTATAATGAATATTCGAAATTTGCCGCCCCCAGCAATGTGCCGCCCGGGGCGCCCCCCTCCACTCCACGCTACGCCACTGGGTTGATGTGCAAAAGCATGGAAACTCTGAATTATATTTTACACCAATAAATTAGAACTACTCGTATAGTTTTACTATTTTAAGTATAGTTGGTGTACAATTCCTCATTATACTATAGTTCCCAGATCCGCACGATGCGATTATGGAAACACGTTGTCTGCGGCCTGCTTTTGTACATACACTGAATCAGTTGAGAGAGCGTGTGGCTCGCGCATGATATTTGAATATTCACTGAATTTGTAATCATTTCAATCCCTAAGTGTGTATGGCCTCATAGCAGTTTCCGCCCAAATCGAGTCGTTTTCCATAATGTTGTGTTTTCAATTGACAGCAATGTTCTTTATCAATTCTGAAAATCTAATTGAAAACAATTCCTTTATCTCATTGGTTTATTTCATTATGAGAAACACCATGTAGATTCTATAATGTGCAACGTTTCCGAAGTTAGCGTAAGTGCATTTTCCTTCCCGTTGGTTTTCTCCTTTCTTTAAAAATCTGCTTTTAAACATTCTTTCTGTTGGAAGGGATTAGTAAACACATGATCCAAGAGAAAGTTCGGTGTTACGTTCCTTCCCTTTTTTTCTTTTTGCAAATAGTCACGAGAGATAATAGCGTCTAAAGGACTCCAGCATTCCCTTTTTTTTCAATTCCATTGCTTTATTCAGCTTCTAAGTTTCATTTTTCCGGACACAAAGATCTCTCTGAAATGAAGGCATGTCTTTCAAAAGCTACGTCTCAGCGCGAAAGTGAAAACAAAAACAAAAACGGCTGTTTTAATGCTCAGTGTTGCTGATTGAATGTAGTTAATGAATTACTGAACGCACAGTTAATAATGCCGCGGTTTGACATGCTGTACTTAATACTGAAATATAACATTAAAGAGAACTGGAATATTTTTCGGTAGAAAACGTGAAATAAATTTTAAATCTTGGACGGAATCAGGATGCTCTATCCAGTTCCAATTTTTTTTTCTGGATACAACAATCTCTGAGATATAAAGGCACCTTTCTGAAGCCTTCCTCTCCTATAAAGAATAAAAGAAAGAAAAACGCTTTTTTCATTTTTAAGCTTATACCGCATGCCAACATACAGTAGATGACTTGACACAGCAGTGGTCTACGGTTCTGCTGTCTGCGCGCAGTTGTCTAACAGCTGGCTTATGACCATTCGTCCGTGAAGGATCCGGGCTCGAATCCCGGTGAGGCATGGATGTCGTGTTTGTCTTAGGGCACTGGCTCTCTCCCTTCCCTGGAACCAGTGACCCTAAATTAGGGACGGGCGACTGCTTATAGCCCATTGAGGTGCTCACGGTGGTCGTTAAACACCCAATAAAAAAAGGTACTTGACAAATGCAGTTAGTAACGCATTGGCTTCGATACTCTGGATTTATTATCATTCTCCAATGAAAAGATTTAACTAGTGGAAATAAACAGTGGCTTTTAAAACGCAAAAAAAAACTTACATTTTTTGGATTACATGTAGCTAGTTCGGTTTTTCTCAAGAGCAATTTTATTTTATTTATGATGCTTAACCCAAATTTAATAAATGAAAGAACCTTCCTTAGTGAATGTTCCATGAATACAAAGACAAAGCACTGTCATTGAACTGAAGTGAGAAGCATGACGTCATTTCTAATGAATGGATGCTCTGTCATCTCAACTATAACAGAGTACTTCTTTGTTTCTCTTCCCTAAAAAAAAAAAGGGTAAAAAGAACACTTGCTTATTTTAACCGGAGTGCTCTTAACAAGCGATTTTTTTCTTTTCTTTCCTTCTTTTTTTGTGTGGGAAACATCAAACTCGAGGATAAAAATGTGAGAAATTCCTGACGGAATGTATCGTACCATATATATTCGCTGTATTACCTGTGTTTCTTATTTTATAAGAGTTAAGCATGCAGTTTGATAATTTGATATTTAATTGTTCTTTAATTTTTAAGAAAATGGTACCTTGAGATGACTAAAAGATTTAAAACGAGCACTAAGATAAAAAAAAAAAAAGCTCGTGTGTGTTGAATGCTTTAAGCAAACAACAGAAACAGGAGTTCCATTCCTTTTCCTAGACAGCAGTCTAAAAGGAGCTAAAGTTAAAATTGATCAGGAAAGAACAATCTGTTGTCAACTTCGCGAGGGTAAAGTGCTGGTTCTTCTTAAAAGCTACGTGACAAGTTTACAAACAAGAAAAGAAGACAATGATCCTTTTCGCTTCTCTGAAACAATTGCACATCCGTAGACCATGTGCTGCACGAACGCTTGAGCTTTCAAAGAATTCGCGTGAATTCTCTAAAAGCAACAGTGTTTGCTTTTCCAAAATCCATTTGATGCGTTTAGCGAAAAATGCGTATCACTCGTTTTTTATGTGAATGAAGAGGAGAAGATAAATTCCAGTGAATCTGGATATAAATTTCATGGAAAAAGTGCTTTGTTTTAAAGTTTGAAGATTTCTGGAATATAGCAACTCGAGTATACGGTATTGTTGCAGAAGAAGAAATGTTTTAAAAAAGTTTGAATAGTGTTTATCTGAAACATTGTAGAAACATTAATTAACGATTTCAAAAGGTAGCCAAAATGTTTGAATGATTTCAGTAAATGACTTCAGGAATGCATATTTGAAATGCAATAACTTTTAGTAATAGCAATAACTTTTAAATGCAATAACTTTTAGTTCCCTGGGGTTTTTTTTCAATTAAAACGTTTCCACCTAAAAACTCTGCTCTGTGTTTCCAATGGTAAAAATTTCTGTAGATATTTTCTTCGCAATTAATGTATTCCCAAGGATGAAAATTTGCACATCGATAAAAATAACTTTAAAGTACAGCATGGCATACGTAATATTTTCTAAAACGGCAGGATCAGAACTAAAAAGTAACGCCTTCCGGAAGCAACGCATTTCTCCAGCACACAAACGATTCTCTTGTGTCTAACCTTAATTGTAAGCTTTACAACCATATACATCAGAGTCGAAACAGTTACACTGTCGTATCCAGCCATTCAGGAACTTTGAATCACTCCATCACTCTTGGGAAATCCGTTTAAAGCAGCTATGCGTTTCAAAGCTGAATTCACTCTCCTAGTGATTTCACCATTCAATCTGTTTTCTCTGTCAAACATGCTTCCTAAACACTCGAATTCATTCCAATATCGGAATCACAAGCAAATTTTACATGCATTTTATGCTACATCACCAGCTTTAGCAGTGATCAATATTATCTACATACATTTCTCATTTCTCAGATATACGATTTTCTCACCAATTAGCAAAATATTACATTTGCAATTGCAATATAAAATATTCCGTTTGCATATATACAATAAATATAATATACACTGAAGAGCAATTGAATTAGAGACAGCTGGCGTTATGCAAATGTGACGCTGTGGGCAGGCAGCCCTGTAAACGGAAACGACATGACGTATGCAGCGATCCGACAATATAAGGAGTGATGCGACGGGAATCAGTAAGAGTCGCACCAGTATGGGTAAGACGAAGGATCTAAGCGCATTTGATCGTGGGCAAATTGTCGGGGCCCGACGAATGGGTCACTTCATCTCGGAAGTCGTGCAGGCACTGGGATTTTCACGAGCCACTGTGTCACGGGTGCACCGTGAGTATATCGAATCCGGTAAAACCATCCCTGCTAGCGCCAACTACCTTGGACAACAGCGTAGGGATGAGCGGGGTCATCGTCGGCTAGTTCGCATTGTAACAGCGGATAGGCGGGCCACAGTGCAAGAAATCACTCGGCAATTTAACGCTGGTGCACAAAAACGTGTAAGCAGCCACACCATCCAGAACCATCTCCTCGCTATGGGGACCAGAAGCCATCGTCCCACGAGGGTACCGCTGTTGACCGCACATCAGAGGGTGAAAAGATTAGCATGGGCGCGGTAACATCGCCACTGGACCCTAGACATGTGGAAAAATGTTGCCTTGACTGATGAGTCGAGATTCACGTTGGAACATGCGGATGGCAGAATACAAGTACGGCGCAAGCCACATTAAGCGATGGATCCTTCTTGCCAGCAGGGTACTCTTTAAGCTGGTGGGGGTGGCATTCTCGTCTGGGGACTGTTTACGTGGACTGAAATGGGACCCCTGGTACGTGTGATATCGTCCCTCACAGGTCAACGTTACCGGGATATCCTGGACGACCATTTGCTCCCGTTTGTGCGTCTTCAACATCCCACTGGGGACCTCATCCTGCAACAAGACAATGCACCGTGCCATCGCTCCCGAATTGCATCCGAATGGTTGGATGAACACTCCACCGACGTGACCTCGCTTCCTTGGCCAGCTAGGTCACCTGACCTCAATCCCATCGAGCACATCTGGGATGCCATCGAGAGAGATGTTCGAGGCTCTGACTCCCCTCCTTCAAATCTTCGTGAACTGTGGAAGCTTGTTCAGGGGTCGTGGATTCGTATGGCTTCCCAGCGCTTCCGGTGTCTTGTCGAGTCCATGCCGAGACGAATCGCCGCCGTCATCTGGGCGAAAGTTGCTGCTACACGTTACTAGACAGATATCTATAATTCAACTGCTATTCAGTGTATATCGAATTTATAGTTCAAAGCAAATTTGTCGGGGTCAGTTACGGATGCCGGTCGAGTACAATTATGTGACATCCGGGTCCCAAATTTTTTACCCATTTCGAATTCTGGCTGGAAGATGAACAGATTTCAAAGCAATGACTCACCAAATGTAAAGGTCTCATGTCGCTGTGTACAGCGCGATCGGAGAGACAGTTTCAGTTTTTTTACTGTCATTTACTCACACCTTCCAACTTGCTTTTTGAACCGTCAATAATCGAAGTCCCCTGTGGCTTCACCTTACATAACAAAAAACATGCACTAAGAAAAAGTCTACAATGCTAAATCATTAGAAAATCCAAGACGAAATCTAGAAATCTTAAGCTTTTAACTCATGCTCTTATGAGAACAATAGAAAATACACTGACTTATTAAGAAAACTATGTAAATAATTTAGTTAGTTTGAAGAGTACTCTATATATTTTAATTATCACAAGCATATTGCAACAGCGTCGAGTTTTAACGGACTTCATAATGATTCCCCGTGATAAGTTCTTTGGGAGACCTTCAAATGTTTTAGCCTAAGGGCCCACTCAAATGTCTTAGCCCAGGGCCCACTAAGCCCTTAATCCGGCTCTTCTTAGAGCCTTAAAACGTTGTTTTACGAAACACAGGGAGGATTCTTTTGTCCACCCCCACCTTGCCTCATCACCGACTGCAGTAATCTTAAGAGAACAGTACCCAGTAATCTTAAGAGAACAGTACCTAGCAATCTTAAGAGAACAGCACCCTTAGGCAAATTATCACCTTACATCGCGATCTCTTGCAAGGGAGTTTCACGAGAAAGCGGTCCATCATGCCTGCTATCACTCCCAATTGTGAGAGAGTTCAATTTTGCCAATTCCCAAGTTCAGATGGACAAAATATTCATGATAATTCGTAGGTTATTTAGAAAAAAAGTAAGAAAAGATCTGTATTTGAAAACATACGCAGATTGTCAGACGGGAACAATTTTCGTAACACTTAGAGCTTCTACTTTTTTTTTTCGTTTTCATTCTGCTACTCGTAAAATAACTGATATTTATACCAGATTCTTTAGAAAGATTTCATCTAGTTTAAGCATTTTAACTTTGAATCGATTTTTATTTAGTTCAATCTTTCCGGTTTCCCCGGAGCTCTAATTTGGTAATAATTGATGTATTCAAGACCCCAAGAGGGAGTGCACATGTTTCGCACCAGTTATTTTTTGAATTACTTTTTTTTTTTTCATTCGTGTTTTTAATAACTTCCATAGGTTGTTGCAAAAGGTTAAGAGGTATTTTTAATTTAAATCTTAAGTCACAAAACTTCAGGAGCGATGCATATTCATTAAGAGAAGCGACAGCTCTTTCCGCTAAACCGTAATTAAAACTCAGCGTGAAACCAGAAATGATGACATGAGCTGCCCTGATCTCTGCGAAAGAAGTTAGGTCAATTACAACAATTCTCAGGCTCCGAATGAAAGAGATGCTCATACGTTTTCTTTGCCTTTTTTTTTTTTTTTGGAGCGACTGATTAATACGACAAAAATAAGTGAAAAATTTCTGTGAAATTTTAATTCGTCTCTCGCCTACGGAATGTAGAGAATGACACTTTCCTTACGACAGCACAATTCAGTTTCCTTCTTTGCTTCCTTTACCTTCCTGATTTTCAAGCTGAAAATGAAATATTTCCTGTCCCAAATTGGCAGAGATAAAATGCCAAATAGGAACGTTTTTTGCATTAAACACGGCATTTGAATTCTTCGGGCCGCCCCGGTGGCGCAGTGGTCTAAGCGATGGCCTCTGATCATTCGTCCGAACGGGGTCCGGGTTCGAATCCCGGTGAGGCATGGATGTTCTGTTTGTCTTACGGCACTGGCTCTCTCCCTTCCCTAGAGCCAGTGACTCTAAATTAGGGACGGGCGACTGCTTATAGCCCATTGAGTTGCTCACGGTGGTCGTTAAACCTCCAATCAAAAAAAAAAAAAAAAATTCTTGGATGGTCCGAGAAAATCGAGTCGGGCCGTAAAAATCAAAATCACGGTGGTTCGAGAAAATCGAGTCGGGCCGTAAAAATCAAAATCACGGTGGTTCGAGAAAATCGAGTCGGGCCGTAAAAATCAAAATCACGGTGGTTCGAGAAAATCGAGTCGGACTGTAAAAATCAAAATCACGGTGGTTCGAGAAAATCGAGTCGGGCCGTAAAAATCAAAATCACGGTGGTTCGAGAAAATCGAGTCGGGCCTTAAAAATCAAAATCACGGTGGTTCGAGAAAATCGAGTCGGGCCGTAAAAATCAAAATCACGGTGGTTCGAGAAAATCGAGTCGGGCCGTAAAAATCAAAATCACTGTGGTTCGAGAAAATCGAGTTGGACTGTAAAAATCAAAATCACGGTGGTTCGAGAAAATCGAGTCGAACTGTAAAAATCAAAAATGACCGTGGTTCGAGAAAATCGAGTCGGATTGTAAAAATCAAAATGTCGGTGGTTCGAGAAAATCGAGTTGGACCGTAAAAATCAAAATGACGGTGGTTCGAGAAAATCGAAACGAACTGTAAAAATCAAAATGACCGTGGTCCGGAAAAATCAAGTCGGACTGTAAAAATCAAAATCACCGTGATCGAAGAAAATCGAGTCAGACCGTAAAAATCAAAATGTCGGTGGTTCGAGAAAATCGAGTCTGACTGTAAAAATAAAATGTCGTGGTCCGAGAAAATCGAGTCGGACTGTAAAAATCAAAATGTCGGTGGTTCGAGAAAATCGAGTTGGACCGTAAAAATCAAAATGACGGTGGTTCGAGAAAATCGAAACGAACTGTAAAAATCAAAATGACCGTGGTCCGGGAAAATCTAGTCGGACTGTAAAAATCAAAATGTCGGCGGTTGGAGAAAATCTAGTCGGACTGTAAAAATCAAAATCACCGTGATCTGAGAAAATCGAGTCGGACCGCAAAAATCAAAATGTCGGTGGTTCGAGAAAATCGAGTCGGACTGTAAAAGTCAAAAATGACCGTGGTCCGAGAAAATCAAGTCGGGCTGTAAAAAACAAAATGTCGGTGGTTTGAGAAAAACGAGTCGGACTGTAAAAATCAAACTGACCGTGGTCCGAGAAAGTCAGGTCGGACATTAAAAATCAAAATGACGGTGGTCCGATGGGTTAGTCACGTTTTTCAGGTAACTGTATTTATTTCAAGAATTGCAGCTGGAGAAGAAGTACGCTTATTATTTATGGACCTAGCAACAGCATATGATAATACACCTATTATAAAACTATGGAAAACATGAAAAGATACCAATATTAATACTACGATTATCAAAGCAGTCAAATAACTTTATCAAGGATCAATAACAAAAATAAAAATGGGCCAAAAATCTTCAAAAGGATTCCTAGTGACTAAAGAACTAAGACAGGGATGTGCAATATCTCCTACATTATTTAAGGTTTATGTGGAACAAGCTTTGAAAGAATGGAAAAGGAAGTTTCGAGCAATGGGAATTAATTTAAATGGAACGATGGCATTTACTTTACAATTCGCTGATGATCAGGTACCTCTTGTAGAAGATGAATTTGATTTGGAGTACATGACTAGAAAAATAAAAGAACAACATGAAAAATCGGGCCTAACTAAGAATTTAAATAAAACAAAATATTTATTCATTGAAAGTAATGAAACAAACCTACAGCTAGAAGATAATGAGGAAATTGAAAGACGTGAACATTATAATTACCTAAGTGTTAAAAATTACACAAGAAGGTAGAGATGCAATGGAATTAAGAAATAGAATTGCACAGGGAAGAAAAGCTGTTAAACGTCTGAATGGAATCTGGTGGAGTGAAGAAATAACGAGAAAAAGGAAATGGGGTATTTATAATAATATTGTTAAGAGCATCTTACTATATGTGGCTGAGGCCTGGCGATTAACAGAAGCGGATAGAAAGAAAATAACAGCTGTAGAGATGAATGCTTCAAGACGATCGCGTAGGGTGTCAAGAAGACGGAAAATAACAAATGAAATGATTAAAGAATGGATGGAAGTGAAAGGAACAATTTAAAAGACACACAGAAAAGACAACTGCGTTGGTTTGGTCATGTAAAAAGAATAACCAATGAAAGACAACCCAAATTTGCACGGAATTTAAATCAAACAAAAAAATAATACAGGCCGACCTAGAATAACATGGTCTGGTGGAATAAAGAGAGCACTTAGTCAAAATGGTCAGATGGAAGAATGGCGTTTAGATAGAGAAAGATGGAAAAAACTCTTGCAGATCAGAAGTCGACGTCAGACGCCATAAACCGATTATATATACGCCGACGAGCCATTACATTATGACCACCCTCAGCCTAGCAATATAAGCACGCTTGAAGACCAAACGGAGGCGCAGATGATCATATGTATGATCATATGTAGAGGATTCTAGGAAGGGAGTGTCTGACCCCAGGTCTTAAACAACCCTTAGAAATAGGAAGCTAGGAGATTTGGGCTAGAGTGCCCGATTGGAAAGTGACACGGAAGCGAAGTAGAAAGGGGGAGGAAGACGCCCTTATTTATTACCGAGGGACCAGTACCCGGGATCCGACGGCTTAACATGCCCATCTGACGCACGGCGGATATTTAGTGGATCGAGCGTTCGTACCTGTCTGGGATCGAACCTGAGGTCCTTTCCGTGGCAGTCACGAACGTTGCCCACTAGGCCACCAGCGGCCCCCGGAGGCGCAGATGAATTTCACGGAGCAGTATATATGCAAACCGAGGACCGGCTTTCTGTTAGTAGAGTGTTCGGAGTCAGAATGGGAAAAGCTGCCGATTTATCGGAGTTTGATAAAAGACAAATTGCGATAGCACTGCGCCTCGGAACTACGATCACGGGAACGGCGCGGCTTGTGGGTTGTTCACGTGCTGCTGTAGTGAGTACGTATCAAAAGTGGTGCACAAATGGTGAAACAACGAATCGTCGGTCAGCCGTGTATCGTCCGTAGCTCATTGATGCCCGAGGGTAGCGGAGACTGTATGTCGCGCATTGTTCACAGCGACCGCACGACCACAGTGCGACAAATCCCCCGCAGCTACAACAGTGGTGATCACGGCAATGTGTCACAGCACACAGTTCATCGCACCCTTCTGCGCATGGGCCTGCGTAGCCGAAGACCCAACCGGGTCCCTACGCTCACTGCACGTCATCGCCAACAACGCATGAAATGCCCCCAAGCTCATCGAGATTGGACCGTGGATGATTGGAAGAAAGGGGCCTGTTCTGACGAATTAAGATTCCTGGTGCATCCCGAAAACAGCCGAGCGCGGATACGCCGATTACTAACGGAGGCTATGGCACTTGGATGCCCTGTTGGGTGGAAACAGGCCGGCCGCGGCTGTATTATGCTGTGGGCGATATTTTCTTGGGACACTTTAGGCATTCATTATCCCAATAGCACAATCCCTGACAGCTGTCAGGTATCTTAACATTGCTGCGGATCAAGTTCACCCATTCATGGCAACTGTGTTCCCTGCTGGCGATGGCCATTACCAACAGGATAATACGCCATGCCACACTACCAGAATCGTCAAGGAGTGATTAGAGGAACATGCTGGTGACTTTCTGTCAATGCCCTGGCCTCCAAATTCACCTGATGTGAACCTAATCGAACATTTGTAGTTCGACTTCGAAATGCGGGTTCGCATTAAATCACCGCCACCCCATTAAATGTACGGGAACTGGAGCACTTGCTGTTGATTTTAAGGTACCAGATATCCCAGGATACCTATCGCCACCTCATCGAATCGATGCCTCGCCGAGTGGCCGCTGTTTTGCGGGCTAAAGGGGGTCCTACAGCTTATTAGGTGGGTTGTCATAATGTAATGGTTCATCGGTGTATCTCTCGTATATACAGAGTCGAGTCACATTATTGTGACTACCTCCTACGTTTGACGTCAACAGCGCGTAGCCAATGAAAAACGGCACGTGTCGTAAGCTGGCTTGCAGGGTATATAAAGTGTGCTGTTTTGAAAACATCACTCGTTGCTGTCATGGAAAATGTGGAGCGATTTATCAAATTTGCAAAAAAAATGGTTATCGGCTTTCGGGGCCAAGGATGGCAGTATTTCTGAAACAGCGCAGTTTGTGAACTGCTCGCGTGCTGCTGTGGTTAAAGTGTATCGTGATTGGAGAAATTGCACTATTGTAAATAAGCGACGTGGAAACTGCAGAGCACCCCGTGTCATTGATGCTAGAGATGAACAACGGCTTCGAAGGTGCGTGAGGGCCGATCGACACGCTACAATGGAGCAACTCACTGGCCGAATGAACCAGGGGGCTACCGGAAGTATGTCTGAAACGATAATTCAACGAACACTGCTGCGTATGGGGCTCCGATGCAGACCGGATAGTTACTGCCCCTATGCTGACGAAGGTGCATCCGCAGACAAGGCTTACATTTGCACGGCAGTATCGGAATTGGATCTCCGCTGATTGGCAAAGGATTGCCTTTTTCGATGAGTCACGTTTTCTGCTTCATCGAACGGATGGACGTTGGCGTATAAGGCGAGGAACATCGGAGAACGTGCACTTTTCAACCATTGCTGGAAGAGCACAAGCTGGTGGGGGAAGCGTTATGATTTGGGGAATGTTTTCGTGGCATTCTCTGGGTCCACTCATACCTGTGGAAGGCACTACGGACCGAATTCGTTATGAATCCATCCTTGCAGACTACGTACACTCATACATGCTGATTGTCTTCCCTGGGACAAATGTAATCTTCCAGCCTGACAATTCGACGTGTCACACCGCTAGAAATGTCCGAGAGCGGTTGGAAGAGCACGATGAAGACTGCAAAGTACTTTCTTGGCCCCCTAATTTCCCAGACGTAAACCCCATTGTGCATCTGTAGGACCACATCCATGGTGTTGTTCGCTCTATGAATCCTCCAAAACGCACCCTCCAGCAGCTTTCAGATGCACTGCAGTCAGCATGGCTTCACATACCTGTAAACACCTTCCAGCACCTTATTGAGTCACTCCCATCCCGTCTAGCTGATGTCCGCGCTGCACAGGACGGTTACTCTGGATATTAGCTGGTGGTCACAATAATGTGACTCGACCGTGTATATATAAAGTTGAAAACATTTTCTGTTTCATGGTAGATACGGAATAACTTATCAGTTGCTACCATCATCTCTCTCAAAAGTCTAGTGGATGAAAACTCCGCAATCTGTGCATTGCTGAGGGAAAATCCCCAAATATGTTCTGCCACCCCAGTGGAGCAGTTGTTTAAGCGCGGGCTTCTGACTATTCGTTTGCGATGGGTCCTGGTTCGGATCTCGGTGAGGAATGGTTTTTGCGTTTGTCTTATAACACTGGCTCTTTACTTTCCCTCAAACAAGTGGCCATAAATTAGGGAAGGACGACTGCTTATACCCCATTGAGTTGCTCACGGTGGTCATTAAAAATCCCCTCCACACAAAACAGAAGGTCGAAGTGAGGAACCCCATGAAATCTCGAAAACCTGCAGATTTGGCAACCAGCCAAACGCGTTGTTGATAAAAAAAATTTCCATTGCGCCATAGGAATATTGATAAAAGAGTACAGTAACTTTCTGGAAGGAATCTTGGGAAGGAATTCCATTGTCGTGGACTAGGAAAGCATTAGTTTAAAAATCGGCACCTCGTGTTCACTTTGCGTTTGTGAATGACAATGAATTTGATTCCACTGACACGTGGTATTGTGGCATTGATACTAGCCTCAACCAAACAAATGACAGCATGTGAATTCAAAAGTATCCGTGACAGAAAATAAATATGATAATGATTTGTGATTACGTTCATTCCAGTTGCAGCAGTGGCTGAAGCTCCAGTACAGTTCCAAAGCAGACAAAATGTTATGTTCGCTTTGTAAAAATTCAAAACCTGATGTGATTTATATCTTCCTGTGAAGTCCAGAAGATTGTACCTAATGCGATTTTGGGCTCCCTGTAAAGTATCTTTAAAGGCTCCACCATCTGGTGTGATTTTGAACTTTCGGTGACTCACTGAAATTGGGCTTTTTGTAATTTTTGAGCTTTCTCTGAAGTCTCCAAGATTTTAAAATCGAAGAGGTCGCCGATTCTATCGTTTCCACTTTACCTTGTCTTCCCTTTACCTTTAAAAATGTTCTTTCAGTATTCCTTTTCCCTCTTCTTATGCCCAAATTACACAAATTTTATTTTCTTGTTAATGTGAAGAAGAATATTTGGTCTTCCAGTTTTTTGCAAAATTTACTAATTTTTTTTCCCGCTTTATATGACACATCGGTAACTTTTGCACGCAGAACTGTACTTCGGAAAGCTTAAATTTCCTGCCTCTTACTTTTTCTCCATTCGCAGACGGCTGCATGAAAATTGGTTGTATTTCGTAAAAGAATTTAGTTTCGTATCTTTTTGTTTTCCCTTTCGACAGATTATGCGCTTCAGTTGAAGTACACTGTTTCAAATGATATCTCTTCAACTAAAGTTCACAGATGATGGGACTCTGTATAAAGTAAGCGATTATTACAATAATCTTCAAAAGTCAAGACCACCCGTAGGTATTAGAAAATTTCTGCTGATTGCGTCAGCTACTGTCTGTATTACTCAACTTCCTGTCGGTGTTGCATCATCCTACAGCGGCAGCTGTTGATGATAGAGTTAGGGGAAGCGCGCGAGCGTCAATTTCCTTCTGGTTTTCATGCTGAGAGGGTCCTGTATGTATTTTCTATATAGCGAAATGGGCAACAAAAAAAGTGTTACTCAGAGGGCACAAATAGTGACTTTGTATCATGAAGGATACTTCGAACGTGTCACAAGCAGAAAGGTGAATGTGAGCTAGACTGCAATTCATAATACGATCATGAAATATCGAGATACAGGTGAATTTATCGACCGAAAGAAAAGCGGACTTCCAAGGAAAACAACCTCACGTGATGACAATACCATAAGGCAAATAGTTACGCATTTTTCGAGGTGTTCGTGCAAGAAAATCAAGGCCTTTCTACATTCAAAAGGGTCTGATATTAGTATCATCACTGTTTCCCGACGTCTTAGCAAAGATTTTGGATTAAAGTCTTATAAACCTGCACATAAACCTAGAGTTAACCTCTGTCATGAAAAAGAAGAGATTCCAGTTTGAGGAGCGTCAACAATCGTGGACTACTGAAAATTGGAGACAAATGCTTTTTTCGATGAATCAAACTGTGCGTCAATTTGAATCACTTGAAGCACATGATCGACGACCAAAAGGCAAAAGATCTTATGAAAAATACACCATTAGCACCGTGAGATATCCGCTTAGTCAGTGATATGGAGTGCTATGTCAGCATCCGGTATATTGTTTTATTATCTGTTTCGCCGACAGGAACTACCATGACTGGGATCTTTTTAAGTGGAATGTTAAGTTAGAAGCTGTTTACCAGTAGCGGCTCGTGGCAACTGAAACAGGTGGGGCCAGTAGCCGAAGTCAAACAATGAAAAAAAAAAAAAAACTGTCATTATTAGGCCAACTATTCAGACCCCACCCCAACCCCCAACCCCAAGATTCCTTTACTCTGCCTCTGTTTACCCTCTTGACTCACAATAATACCCAAATAAGGTAGGAATGTGTCAACTATAGTATTTCACACGAAAAAAAATTCCTCAGAATAGAATGCATAACAATTAACAGAAAAATGTTAAAACTCCTTAAATAAAATTTTTACCTTAAAACATATGAGCATTAATTTATATTAGTTGTGCTTTGTGTTTTTCAGATTTCTCAATTGAGGAATAATCACAGGATGCACAGGAAAAAAATGTAGTGAAAAAATAATAACTCCAAATATATGCAGGGAGGGAACGTTTCATGAATTTCGTCCCATATAGAATGAGTACCATACTACCATTTGCATTATTTGAAAGGTTTAACCTTTTTTTAAAGAACTTGTGAAACCTAAAAACATATATGCACTCATGTGCAAATTATACTTACATGTTTTCTCATTCATTTATTTATTTTTAACATAGAAAATCATCTTAGTTAAAATTGAAATTAGTTCTGCAAAGCATTTGTAAACTTCATACTCTTGGAAACTCAAATTCTTGGGCTGATGAGCACTTTTTTTTTTAAGTGAAGCTCAAACTAAACATTAGTGGGGTGATAAGCACTGAGTTTTTAAGTGAAGCTTTTCTTCCAGATTTAAAGCAAAGAACGAAGATTTTAACAAAATATCCACTCCATTCATTGTACTCGACAAGCAAAAAAGTCACGACACGAAGGAACAACACATCACCGAAAGAGACACACACAGAAAAAACAACTAACTTTCAGATTAGATCATAGTTAGAGAATTTTAGGAAGGGAGTGTCTGACCCCAGGTCTTAAACAACCCTTAGAAATAGGAAGCTAGGAGATTCGGGCTAGAGTGCCCGATAGGAAAGTGACACGGAAGCGAAGTAGAAAGGGGGAGGAAGACGCCCTTATTTATTACCGGGGGGCCAGTACCCGGGGTCCGACGGCTTAACGTGCCCATCCGACGCACGGCGGATATTTAGTGGATCGAGCGTTCGTGCCTGCCTGGGATCGAACCTGAGGTCCTCTCCGTGGCAGTCACGAGCGTTGCCCACTCGGCCACCCGCGGCCTAAAACAACTAACTGAACTTTGCTACGACATTTAAAACCCTCCCGCAACCTTTGAGCTTGGTCGGGGTAAGCTTCTATGTCAACCCACGGCGTTAAGGAAATGGATACACTCCCGGCCAATCAAATTAGCGCGGGGCCAGACAGATCTGGCCCCACAGCTTTTTTTCCACATTTGGTTAAGACAGCGTTGTATGTAGGTCATCATACTGAATGAGACGGGGAGGAAATCGTCTCCTCTTCGCTTGCGTAGTGATGTTACTGGGGTCTGTTGGAGCTGGCCCCAATAACCTCACATTCTGAACGTGATCTCTTTCCTCAGGGAATAGTTTTTCGTTTTTGAAGGAAACTTTTCCTTTAGGTAATGGTTTTTGAAGGGAAAGGTTTATCACCATGTAGTTAAGAGAAATAATAAGAATCAGGGAAAAAAAAATTAGAAATTTTTAGGTGGGGCCCGGCCCCTCTGGCCCCTAATGACAAACAGCCCCTGCTGTTTACTCATATGGAAGTGCACAGATGTACAAATTTCATGCATGATGGAGCTCTATGCCACAGATCAAAGAGAGTAAATGACTACCTTCAGAGGAAAAACGTAACTGTGCTTAACTGGTCCGGTAATAGTCCAAACCTTAACCCCATCGAAAATTTGTGGACCATTTTAAAAGACAAGGTAGCAGAAAAGCAGCCATCAAATTCCCAAGCTACGCGATGAATGCGTGTGGTGCAAAGACATTTCAAGTGACTACTGCAAATCCCTGATAGAGAGTATGCCACATCGTATTCTGTCCGTTATAAAAAACAATAGTTGCCATACAAAGTACTGATTTCGGTCTTTTTGTGTTCTAAGAAATATAAATAATCTTCGGTGGTGTCATTTTTTTTTTCAAATATCTCTCACTAATAATTAATTGTTTCCTTTGGAAATCTTAATTGTCAATGAATATGACAGGTGGTCTTAATCTTTTGCGAATGACTGTAATATACACAGCTTATTAAAATAATTCATTTGTATTAGTATATTTTATATTTGTATTAGTATATATTAGCATATTATTCATTTGTATTAGCGATACGCGCCCTATCCTCTTCCGTATTATGTATTTATCTTCATTTTCAAATTCTTATTGAGCCTTACAGAACGGTATTCTGAATTTGGCTTATAGAACACAGTTTCGTTCTGCCAGACCTGTAATGCTATTTGTTCTGGTTGAAGTTTCCACAAACGCGATGTGAGCATTATATCTTTTAATGTAGGAAGGTTTTTTCGAACTTATTTGCTTGGAGAATTGAATTCTGTTAGCATTTACTTTACTGGTACGAACGCTTTATAAAATTATGTTTGTATAATCGGATGCCATATGTGGGTAAATTCTTCTCCGGATGACGAAGCTTGGAAGTTTTATAAGGTATGAAATATTTATGCAGTCTTTTTAGCGTGGTAAATATTTTAAACACATACTTAAAACCATGCTGAGCGAGCAAATATTTATGGAGTGTGTTTTATTCGTAACTTTTTGTTGGCCGTGATTTACTTCTAAAATTCTGGGGAAAGAAAACATTGCAAACTATGAGAAATAAACGGATTATATAGAATGTAATCTTAAATTTTGAGGAAGAAAATACATGTTAAATGAATAATATACCTTCGGCGAGAAGGAATAAGAAAACGATGAAGCTTAGGAAATGAAATACCTCGTGCAACATTTAATTAAATTCCATATATAAAGAATAAGATTTTATCAGGTACATGCTGTAAATAAATTTAATAACGTAGAGATAGTATGCCATGAACAATCGGTAAAGCGGCATATATATATATCATCATCATCATCATTGTCAACCATTATCAATCCACTGCTGGACGAAGGTCTCCCCAAGTTTCCTCCACAACGGTCTATCTTGTGCCAGTCTCCTCCATGTCACTCCCGCATATTTACGAATTTCATCCACCCATCTCCCATGTGGTCTTTTTCTGGGTCTTTTCCTGTCCCTTGGAATCCAATCTAAAATTTCGGCTGTCCATCTATGGTCTGTCCTTCTGGCAGTATGTCCAGCCCATTGCCATTTCAGTGATTTAACTCTGATCATGATGTCTTCTACTCTCGTCATTTTTCGGATCCACGAGTTCCTCTTCTTATCTCTCCTGGTTACACCAAGCATGCACCTCTCCATGCTTTTCTTTGAGTTGTCTGCAGCCTTTGTATGTCTCTTTTAGTTAAGGTCCAAGTCTCTGCACCATACGTAAGCACTGGAAGGATGCATTGATCAAACACTTTTCTTTTAAGACATAATGGCATATTGCTCTTGAAAATTATGCTGTTTCTTCCAAAAGCTCTCCAGGCAAGTTTTGTACGCCGATTAATTTCTTCATCAATGTGACCCTCACTTGATATCTGCTGTCCAAGATAAACATACGTATCTGTTATCTCCAGTTTTTCTCCATCAATCGATAAATCTTCATTTCTTGTAAAAGCATTGAACATCACTTTTGTCTTCTGAAAGTTCATTTTTAATCCCACTTCTTTACTCTTGTCAGCAAGTTCCTGGATCATACTCTGCAGCTCTGATGGGGTAGTTGCAAAAATGACTACGTCATCAGCAAAACGAAGGTGGGTTAGATAATCTCCATTAATCTTTATCCCCTTGTTTTCCCAGTTCAGTGATTGAAAGACATTTTCCAATGTGGCATTAAAGAGCTTCGGAGATATGGTGTCACCTTGTCTCACTCCCTTTCCAATTTTTATGTGTGTTGTATTTTCAAACAGCCGAATCTTTGCACTTGCATTTTCATAGATGTTATTAATAATATTAATGTATGCATCTTCAATACCGCAGGATTTCAGAGCCGTGGTAGCTGCTGATGGTTTCACCGAATCAAAGGCTTTTTCATAATCGATAAAAGCCATGCACAATGGAAGTTCATATTCCCTCGCTCTTTCAATTAGTTCTCTCAGTACGTGGATATGATCTATTGTGCTGTAGCCACTCCTGAATCCAGCTTGTTCTCTCGGTTGAGCCATGTCCAGTGTTACCTTCAAGCGGTGAGAAAGAACTTTAGTGAAGATTTTATAAACCACTGATAGGAGGCTGATAGGTCTGTAGTTCCTGAGATCCTCAATGTCACCTTTTTTATGTAGCAGGATCATTGTAGCATTGTTCCAATCCTCAGGAATCTTCCCTTCATTAAGGCATCGAGTGAAAATTTGGGCGAGTACTGTTTCGATTTCTCCACTTGCTTCTTGTATGATGTCTATAGTAATTCCATCTTCTCCTGGAGCTTTCCCCCACTTCATGTTCTTGATTGCATGAGCAACTTCTGCTGGGAGGACTGGAAGAACTCTGGTATCTTTCATGATGTCTGGAGTACATGTATCATCCCTTTCATATAATTTGGAGTAGAAATCTTTCACTCTTGTCAAAATTTCGCCTCTATTTCTTGTTATAGAACCATCTTCTTTTCTCAGAGCCATAATCTGTTTTCTTCCCTTACTGAGATGTCCCTTTGCTATCTTTAGGCTTTGGTTGTTTTCAATTGCTTTCCTTACTAGCTCACAGTTGAATTTCCTTACGTCTTCAGTGATACTTTTTCGTGCTGTCTTGCATAGCTCTATATATTCCACTTTGGAAGTCACATCTTCTTTAGTTGTCCTCATCTCTCTTCTTTTTTGCATCAACATTTTGGTTTTTCCTGATAATTTGTTCACATGCAACTTGTTCTTAGACCCAGCTAATTTTGTTGCTGTTTCCATAAGAGCTTTGGTTACTTTTCTGTTAACTTCCGAAATATCCACTTCTTCTGATGTTAGGCCTTCTAAAGCAGAGAATCTGTTCTTCAGTTCCAACTTGAAAGTATTATGGTATTTTTAAGGTTGGTTATGTCAATGCATTTTGTTTGTCTTACGAGCTTGCTACGTTCGAGTTTAGTGTTGAGGTGCATCTTACATCTCACCAATCTATGGTCACTACCTGTGTTGAACTTGTTCAGCACACTGCAGTCTTCGATGACGAATTTTTTGTTACACATAATAAAATCAATTTCACTTGTCATCCCATTTGGATGTCTCCATGTCCATTTCCTGTGTGGCTTTTTCTTGAAGAAGGAGTTCAAGATGAAAAACCATTCTGCCTCTGCAAACTCAGCGAGAGTATTTCCACGCTGGTTTCTGTTGCCGTGACCGAATTTACCTACTGAAGTTTCATTCTGTTGCCGGTGCCCTATTTTTGCATTGAAATCTCCCATAAATATCTTCAAGTGCTGCTTACCTTTATTATTTAGATGACGAATTTCCTCATAAAATTCTTCAATTTCTTCTTCAGGATGACTTGTGGTGGGTGCATAAGTTTGAATAATCTGAGCCTGGTATCTTCTCGAGAGTTGGATAATGAGTCGTGCAGCTCTGTCAGAGGAACTTTCAACTTCTACCACTTTATCCTTCAGTTTCTTGTTTATTATAAATCCAACACCACTAGTTCTGCCAGTATCTGTCCCACGATAATAGAAGAGATGTCCACTTTTCAGTTCAATGAGATCTTCTCCTTTTCTCCTTACCTCACTTAGCCTGACGATGTCCCACTTGATCCTTTGTAGTTCCTCTTCCAATTCAAGGAGCCTTGAATCAGAAGATAGGGAGCGTCCGTTATAGGTAGCCAAGGTCAGCATCAAATGGCAGCCTAGTCCGGTCCTCCGGGGATTCTTAGCACCCTCTGCCTTCATGTCGCACTGGCCGCTGCCTTGGCCAGGTACATTCCAGCTGCCGGAGACTGAGGGCCAAGATTTAAGTTGTAGAGTCATTTTGGAGGTGTTTGGCCATAACTCACCACGCTGGCCAAGCGGGTTGGTGAGTGTGGGATAGCATTTCCTCTGATCCCGATGGTATAGTTATACCGCTATTGGCGGTCGTCAGAGCCCCTTTAGTGAGAACAGGATGCACCACGAGAAGGCGGGGTTGACATTTGTCAAGGAGAGGCTGTGATGTTACGCATCACCTGACCTTACATCCCATATATATATATATATATATATAAATCCTTTAAAGGTGTACTACAAAGTTGCCCTACTCATCCGGGAACTGCGCACTGCAGCAAGAACCACTGGTGGAGTATATAAGTCAAACTCTCTACACCTTCAACCAAGAACTTCCCATAGAAATCCCTTAATCCCACTAAATTAACACACACAAACTAAAATTAAAACTCTCACAATTCACATACAGCAATAATAATAATAATAAATAATAATAATAATTACATTAAAAAAGCAGTTGATCGGCTTTATATTGCAAAAATATATGGAAATAAAATTACAATTTCCATATATTTTCGCAATTCCAAAATTCGATAAACAGCCCGTAAAATTCAGATTTATTACTTGCGGAATAAACAGTTATAGTAATCAGTCTTATAAAATTTAAAAAAAAACTTTTTATCAATTATTTATGGCCAAATTGAAAATACTTCATGGATTATTGATAACAATAGAAAAGTTCTGGATTTTGTTAATTCTATTAATCATACTGAACTACAGATTACTACAAATGACTTCACAAATTTATTTACCTCAATTAATTTGAATGATCTAAGGATAATTTTGGATGCTTATTTTGAACAGTTTGGTCTGCAGCTTGATGTTAAATTTGAATATTGGACAACCTTATGTAATTTTTGCATTTTGAATAATTACATTTATGACAACAGACGACTGTATGTACAGATAAAAGGTATTCCAATGGGTTGTTGTTGCTCCAGTCTGTTAGCTAATCTTTATCTTCATCCCTACGAGGAGAAATTTATTTTACCTACAATTTTTTCCTTCAGATACGTTGACGATTTAATAACATTTTCATCTGGTACCCCTTCTGTCCGAATTAATGACATCTATCCTCCAGGGCTAGTGCTTTGTGAAACGGGATCTAAAGATCATGTGCATTTCCTTGATATGGACCTTCTTCCCCAAAATCAGGGTATCATTCTCGATCTTTTCGATAAGAGAACACATTTTAGTTTTGATACCAATGTTTTAGGTAGCTGGCATTCCAATGTTTCTAAACACGTACTTAGAAATATTATTATTTCCCAATTCATCCGAATCACAAGAATTTGCAATAATCGGTCCAATACCACAAAGCAGTTAAAAATACTTTTTTCTTCTTTTTTTAAAAAATAATTATCCGTTAAAATATTGTTTATTTCATTTCGGAAAATTATTCAAATCTTTTAATTAGGGGAAATCTTATAAAATCAGACTATGTAACATTACTACCTTTTAAGCTTTGGACTAATTTTTCTTCGGGCCTCAATTGAAGATATCTTCCTCCGAGTCGCCCCGGAGCACTTAACCTAACATTTGCTGACATCAATTAAAACACAAAAACAATTCATTTTCGTTACATTTTTTTGTGAATTCCGACAGAGGTGGCCATAGGACATTGTATGGTTACTTTCAAAAATTCAAGCTATGTCTGGGAGTAGGTTCGGCAGACGTTGGTATGTTTTTGCATGATATGGAGGTGATGTGTTAAGATCGAAGTTTAGATTTATTGGAGTTTAGTGGAGTTGTAAGGTTTAAAGTTATTACATTTCAGGTAAGTTTTTGTATTTCAGTTCTGTGTTGTTGGTTCAGGTAGGGAAGACCAGGTGTGTAACACTAAAGTAAAAAAAAAAAAATATAAAGAACCCTTGTTTCGGAAATCACATATTTCAGAGACAGCTGCATGAAACCTGAACCAGGGGCCGGGGGCCGGGGGAGTCTTTCCCTGATGAGTCGCTCCCGGCACCTGACCCCAAGTGTTTAAAATTGTTCTTCTTCTTCTTCTTCTTTTTTTTTTTATTATTGTTGTATGTGAATTGCGAGAGTTTTAATTTTAGTTTGCGTGTGTTAATTTATAGGGATTTAGGGATTTCTACGGGAAGTTCTTGGTTGAAGGTGTAGAGAGTTTGACATATATATATATATAAAATATATGGTGTGTATATATATGTGTGTATATATATATATACACACATTATATTGAGAAAAGTCGCTGCACACACCCTTCAAAAAGCAAATGACCGGATCCGCTGCGTTGTTAAGTAGTCTCCTTAGTCAGCGATACAACACTGCCAGCGGTTTTGCCACTATTGGAACGCTCCCTGGAAGTCCTGTTCGCGAATCACGTCAAGCACCGTCTGCGATTCGCGCTGGATCTCGTCCACGGTTTAAAAACGGTGACCCCTGAGCTTCAGCTTCATCTTCGAAAAGGGAAAGAAGTCGCAGGGGGCCAAATCCGGCGAGTAAGGTGGGTGAGAAAGGGTAGTCATGCTGTTGCGGCTGCAAAACTGGCGTGTTGCTAACGCTCTGTGAGCTGCTGCATTGTCGTGATGAAGCAAGGAATCGCCACTGCGCCACATTTCAGGTCGTTCGTGGCGAATGTCGGCCCTAAGACTCCGCAGAACTTCTCCGTAGAAAAGGGCGGTGACGGTCTGGTCCTGGGGGATGAATTCACGGTGCACAACTCCACGAATGTCGTAGAACACGATAAGCATGCTTTTGGTTGCGCTCCGGACCTGTCGGGCCTTCTTCAGTCGTGTAGATACCGGACTCTTCCGCTGCGACGACTGTTGTTTGGTCACCGGTTCGCAACCGTAGACCCATATCTCGTCCCTAGTGATGACCCGCGACAGGAACGTTGGTTCATTCACCACCTGCTGAAAAAGATCTTGACAGAGTTCGACACGGAGCGCCTTCTGTTTCGGGGTACAGAATCTTTGGCACAAACTTTGCAGCAATGCGGTGCATGTTCAAAACCGACGTCAGAAGTTCTTGCACTGTTCCGTATGACACATTGACGATGGTAGCAATGACTTAAATGGTTCTCCGACGATCCTCATGCACCAGTTCCCTAATTTTGTCCACATGTTTGGTGGTTTTGCTCGTGTACGGTCGACCTGACCTCTCGTCGTCTTCCAGTGCTGTTTTGACTGTCTTGAAGCGCGAGTTGGTTTCCAGCGTTGTCGTATATGATTAGAATTCCTCACATAAAAGAACACCTCGGCCGCATATCTATCACTTTCACTGATGTTTCCGGCACGATACCGAGTGCCTACCTTACGCCAGATTAGCTGACATTCAGAATCGCTAGCTAGAGAGAACAAATCCATTCCCATCAGTACCATACCCCATTGTTCTGCTGTCTGCTGCCCCCAGTCCTTGTGTCTTTGGACCACTGTAAACAGTGTCTCAGGTGAGCAGTTTTTAATTGAACGAAGCGCGCACTGGTCTTCAAGCAAACAATTTACCTTCGTGTAGTCGCTTGGCTAAACCGCGGTATTGTGCGCCGTGTACTCATTTTAGTTGTTTTGCAAGGTTACTCGTAATCTGGTACCAATTCCTCTTGGCCTGTATAGGAGCAGAGAGCGGTCCTCACTCTGGGTGGATTTTGGTGGACGAGCACCATCGCGTTTTCGCTGCGAGCTGTATCTGTAATCGTGAAGGCCGACCACCATCGGTTTTTCGCTGAGCTGTACCTGTAATCGTGAAGGCCGACCACCAATGGTTTTTCGCTGAGCTGTACCTGTAATCGTGAAGGCCGACCACCAATGGTTTTTCGCTGAGCTGTACCTGTAATCGTGAAGGCCGACCACGCACGCGATATGATGTTATGGACGATACCGGACTCTTGGGCGTGATGTTATGAACGATACCGAACTCTTGGGCGTGATGTTATGGACGATACCGAACTCTTGGATATGATGTTATGGACTGTACCGAAGCCTTCCAGTTATTCGACCACGAGTAAGATCATCAAGATGTTCTAAACAGGCCATTTCGTCGTCTATGGCACACAACAAACACAACGGAACATCTGCAAAACACAAATTTTGAAGATGACAATCCGTTTTTTGGTGTAAATATAACAAGGATGGTAAGTCAGACAACATCCGAAAACTTGAAAATTTCGTCGTTTTGGAGCGGGACTCGAAGCCGCGTCTCCCAGATAGAGCCCGGGTATGCTAACCACTACACCATTCAGAACGACCAAGCCTCAAGTTTCCGATTAATTTGAAAGTAACCATCACAGGATTCTCTAGTCGAAGCAACCGGCATTCATGTTTAGCCAATCTGGAGGTTACGAATTCTATCCCGTGATTGCCCGGAGAAGCGGATAAATCATGAAAGAAATACGGGATTACACCATACAATACAAATTTTGAAGATGACAATCCGGTTTTTTTTTGTGTAAATGTAACAAAGATGGTAATTCAGATAAAATCCGAAAACTTGAAAATTTCGTCGTCCTGGAGCGAGACTCGAACTCGCGTCTCTCAGATAGCGCCCGGGTATGCTAACCACTACACCACCCAGAACGACCAAGTCTAAAGTTTCCGATTAATTTGAAAATAAATTCTTTCATGATCTGCAAAACACATATGCACACCATTTGGTGACTTTCGTACAACTGATGATAATGGAATATTCACGCAAAGCAAAAGGAATTTGCTCGTCCCACGTAATGGTCATCCATGTAACACTTCTCAAAAAACTTAAAATTTCACCTTCATGGAGCGGGAATCGAACCCCGCATCTCCCGATTACCGGTCGAGTATGCTGTCTAGTATGCTTTGCTTGAATATTCTGTCGATTTTCCATGTATTATGAAGAATATTTCTTCCTTCATTGATTTATCTATGGTACTGGTGACCTCTGACCTACATCCGTCCGGTTAGGAATTGGGTCAAAGCGCCATGAGGAAGCATGGATGCTTCGACTAGCAAAAATCTTAGGACTTTCAGATTCTTATGTCTCAGTTGCTTGGAACTGCACTGTCCTGGGTGGTGTAACGGTTAGCATACTAAATTAGGAGATACGGGGTTCGATTCCGGCTCCAGGACGGTGAAATTTTAAAGTTTTCTGAGAAGTGTTACATGGATGTCCAGTAAGTGGTACAACCAAATTCAGTTTGCTTTGCTTGAATATTCTGCGAATTTTCCATGTATTATGAAGAATATTTCTTCCTTCATTGATTGATGATATTGGCCTGCGTGAGCGCACTTTGTTCTCACTTCATTCTTCATTATTACGCACGTGCTGTTGCTCCTGTTCCCAGACACGGTCCTGAGTTAATTTGTATTTGGGTGCTGCTGCTATTTACGGCGTTATTTTAAGTTTTCCATTTCGTCCTTAAGTTTTGCACACCAATGTGTAATTGATTAATACTTTCACGTTGAATATTACGCTTATTTGATCACTGAAGTCAAATTGCTGTCGAGTCCAAAGACCTGAAGAGTATTCCGTGTTAAGAGAGTATTGCACTCGGGTATCAATGCAAACGATTATATGAATACCAAGTTGGAATTGTACTCCACATGTGATGTTGTTTTGACACTTAAAGTACCTAGAGTGAACAAAATGAACAAGTTGATTACTGTAAGTACAAAACTATTTATTTACCTGACAATTACTGCCGTTTAGTTTCTATTTAAGGTGGTTCCACCTAAAAACTCTACCTTATGATTCTAATGGTAAAACTTCTTTACATATTTTCTTCGAAATATGTAAGGATGAAAATTTGCACATCGATTAAACTAACTTTAAGTTATAACATGGGATACTTACTACTTGCTAAAACATAACCATAATTATATTAAAAATCAATCATTTTTATTTGAATAATGTTCAGTCCTGTTAATAGATGGCGCGACCTGTTCGTTGATAACATCAGTAGACAAACAAATGTTGGATTGCTTAATTATGGTTATGTTTTAGCAAGTATTAAGTATACCATTCTATAACTTAAAGTTAGTTTTATCGATGTGCAAATTTTCATCTTTGGGAATTCATTAACTACGATGAAAATATGTAAAGAAGTTTTACCATTGGAAACATAAGGCAAGGAGTTTAGGTGGAACTATCTTAAGTGCTTAATGGGTTTATTTAAGCTATCCGGAGCACGACGTTAAGCTTTACTGACCAGCCAAGGTCTGTAAAAGCATTACGCTTAAGTCAGGAAGTGCTTTACATAAAGTAATGTTGGGTTTTCGGTGTAACATAAACATTTAATTAACAGGTATTTACAACCAATAACCCCATAAACATTACATGTGATAAAATATTTTTGATATGCTAGCACTTGCTTTATTAATAGGAGCAAGAGCTTTATAATAGGGTGGTAGAATGTAGGAGACGCTTTATTATACGGGAGTAGAAGCTTTATTATATGGCGCCAAAAACTTCATTATGTGGAAGCAGAAACTTCATTATATTGTGGTAGAAGTTTCATAATCGGATGGTAGACGCTTCGATCACATTCCTGGGCTATGCACATTTTCACAGTATATATTTCTTTTCATTTTCAATTATTAAAACGAAGTGTTGAAAACAGAATACAGGTTTTCGACTTTTATTCATAGTTTCGGTGTACTTTTTTCCTTTGCGTAACATCTATGAATACCATTTTAAAATATGAGGTCCATGATCAAGTGAAATATAAGGATATTTTACGGGCGAAAAAAACTTTAGTATTAAACATCCAATATTCAAGACCGAAGAAAATAACAACACAACTACTTTGGAAAGATGCATCAATCAAATAAATTCTGCAGTGTTGTTGAGGATATTTTTTTAAATAAAGGGTGCTCAAGTTCATGAAAGCGATGATTATCTCCTCATGGGGTTATATTCGCAGAAGATAGATCCATCACAGAAAAAAGTTTCTAAACTTTTCTTTGCAGTTCTTTTCAACGGAAAACATATTTAAGCTTCTTTTAGTCATGTCTCATAAATTTAGAAGTATCCTTGCCAAACAGTCCCCAGGTTCTCTTAAAGAACCAAAGAAGAACGGACAAAATTCCTTGTTTTTGCAATTAAGGCCACATGTGCAGGAAAATGTCTTTAGCATAGTATTTATATACATTTAATCTTTCAATATTTCTGAATATATCTTTTCCCGCAAACATAGTTAGGCAGCAAGAGTGCACATAAATTGCTGTGTCACACGTCCGAAATCCGCTGACATTAAAAATTCTACGTCTTTTTGCAAATAAATTAAAACAAGGAAGATGATACCGAATTTCGGGTGTAATGAGCACGTCTTTTGAAATTGCGCTGACGCAAAATTAAATTTATCAAAGCTATTTAAAGTCAATGGAACCGGTATGGAAAAAAATCAGTGATGTATTCAGGCATATCCTCGGGGGTGCTTAGCCCCCCCCCCGAAAATTTATGAATGCCCACCGTTGGCTTTTGGGCGATCACCCCTTATATTTTGTTTAATTTTGTTCGCTTATAACTGAATATGAGAAATTAATTAAAAAAATGAGAAAATGAGCAAAAATATTATAATAAGAAAAACCATCCACATGAACTTCAATCTGAAATTTCTATCATCCTTCAACAAAACATTAAACAGTCCTCACTAAAGGGACAATTTTTCAAGAACTGACGACTACTTTCGCAATAAAAACCTAATTCCACAGAGTAGAGATGTTTGCACTGCAATACATCATTATATTTTGGAAGCTGACATTCAGTTTTATTTCAGTCTTCTGGATGCCGACTTTCCACGTATACGGTTAAAAGTCAGTGTAGCAAAGTGTTAGTGCTCCCAATACGACAAAATATATATTTGCTACCTAATTTTTAACAATAGCAAATTATTAGATACTGTTCCCATAATAAGGTTGTTGTTTTTTTCTTGCTGTGGTGGTTTACACTCTGTGAGAAAAACAAACAAAAAGAAAATCGAGGCACCTCAAACTGGCATCCAAACGGTTAGTTTTTTGTTAACTTTTTACTACTATTTGCTAATCTAAATAATCTAAAGGGGCTGAAACCAAATGACAGGGGAATGGCTTACACCATACGTTTTCAGGTACCACTATAATGTTTCCTTAATAATATAATCAGAAACACGATTGTAGTAAGACGAATTAATGAATCAATTACTGAATTAAAGCAAAGGCAGAACATTTAGGTATAACAAGCTCTTTAACGCCACATGGCAAAATGTCTTACAATCATTGAACTGGGAAAACCAAGGGATGAAGATTAATAAAGATTACTTAACTCACCTTCGTTTTGCTGATGACGTAGTAATCTTTGCAACTACCCCTTCAGAGCGGCAGAGTATGATCCAAAAACTGGCTGACAAGAGTAAAGAAGTGGGATTAAAAATGAACTTTCAGAAGACAAAAGTGATGTACAAGAAACGAAGATTTTTCGATTGATGGAGAAAAGCTTGAGACAACCAATACCTACATTTATCTTGGGCAGCAGATATCGAGTGAGGGTCACATTGTTGAAGAAATCAATCGGCGTATAAAACTTGGATGGATAGCTTTTGGAAGAAACAGCATAATTTTCGAGATCAATATGCCATTATGTCTCAAAAGAAAGGTGTTTAATCAATGCATCCTACCAGTGCTTACGTATGGAGCAGAGACATGGACCTTAACTAAAAAAGACATACAAAGGCTGCAGACAACTCAAAGAAGCATGGGGAGGTGCATGCTTGATGTAAACAAAAAAGATAAGAAGAGGAACTTGTGGATAAGGAAAATGTCAGGAGTGGACGACGTCATGACCCGAGTGAAATCACTGAAATGGCAATGGGCTGGACATGTTGCCAGAAGAACGGACCACCGATGGACAACCGAAATTTTAGACTGGATTCCAAGGGACAGGAAAAGACTGAGAAGGAGACCCCATGGGAGATGATTGGGTGAAATTAGGAAGCATGCTGGAGTGACGTGGATGAGACAGGCTCAAGAAAGATAATTGTGGAAGAAACTTGGGGAGACCTTCATCCAGCAGTGGATTGATAATGGTTGATGATGATGATATACATATAACAAAATTGTGATTATATGTGTATAATCAGTCAACAAATTTTAGCTCCCTCGAAATTCGTAATTGCTCCCCCAGAAAAAAACTCTCTGAATGCAATACTGAAAACAATAGAATCCAACGGAAGAAAGAGGTTTTTCAATCGGGTTTTTAATCCCGCAGATATTACTGTAAACGGAATCGTGAGCTTACGCCCTCTGGTTGCAGACTTGTGCGTTAAAAAAATTTCAATTTATATGAGAAACATTTCGGAGCGGAAACGTTCTCCAACAAAGAAATAATTTTTCAAATCGGACTCTTCGAAGCAGAGATATGGACAAATATAAGATATGCATCTACGTCCCCTGGCGGGAAAACTATGCATTATTTTAGGAAGAAAGTATTAAATAAAATTTTTCGAAGTGAGCGGTATCGGTCCAAGAAGTTTTCAGGAGCTCAGATTTTGCAGCAAATAGGTCAGAAGAAGAAATTAACACTTATGCCCCCTGGTGGCTAAACCATCCTTTACCTAATAGTTCAAATTATATGAAAAACATTTTCCATCAGGAGCTGTATGCGATACAGGAAGAATTTTTCAAATCGGAGTTTAGAAGCAGAAAAAGCAGAAAACGCAAATTACCTTTGCGCCCGCTAACGGAAAGTCTACGATTTACTTGAAATTTCTAAGTTTATGTGAAAACCATTTCGCATCGGAAACACTCCAACAAAGAAGGACTTTTTCACATCGGACTTCCAGAAGTAGAGATAATGACAAAAATAAGATATACAGCTACGCCCCCTGGCGGAGAAGCCATGCAATAGCTTAAGAAGAAAATATTCTGAAAATGTTTATCGACGTGAGCGGCGTCGGTGCACGAAAGAATTTTTTCAATCGAGATTTTAGAAGCTCAGAGTTTATAACAAATACATCAGAAGCAAAAATTAACACTTACGCCCCCTGGTGTCCAAAGTATTCTTTACCAAAACTTAGAATTATACGCAAAATATTTTCCATCAGGAGCTGTATGCGCTGAAGAAAACATTTTTGGAAACGGAGTTTTAGAAGAAGAGATATCTGGGAAAACGCAATTAACTTTTACGCCTCCTAGAGGAAAATCTATGCGTAACTTAAAAAAGCAATTATACCTAAAATACTCTTCGACATCAATGGAATCGAAAGAAAAAATATTTTTTAATCGGATGATTAGAAGCAAATATTTGGAATAAAATGCATTGTAATTCGACATCATCTGCATTTACGCCCTCTTGCAGCGAAATTGTACATTGCTAAAAAAACGAAATAAAGTATCATCATTCGTATATTTCAAGCTTCCCAATGCAAAAAAAAAAAAAAAAAAAAAAAAAATTCAAATCGGACTAATAGTTGCAGAGATATGGTGTATACAGACGGACGGACAGACAAACCGTATGTGCAAAAAATAAAAAAGGAAGCTAAGCTTCGATTTCTTTCATTTTACCAAACTACAACTGGACATTCTTTTGTGGAAAACATTAATGAGGAGCAATAATAATATTTTTGAATGAAAATTATTAAAGTGGTTGAAATGTTGTATGTGTTGGGTGTGGAATAAAAATTTAAGCTTCTTTTTTACAGATATCTGGGGGCAGAGAGACAGTTTGTTAGTCTGTTCGTTTGTCTTTCCGTCAGCCCGTCTGTGGACACCACATCTCTGCAACTATTAGTCCGATTTCAAAAATTCTTTTTGTATTGGGAAGCTTGAAATATGCAAATGATGATCCTTCATCTGGCTTTTTTGCGATGCGCAATTTCGCGGCTAGAGGGCGTAAATGCAGATGATATCGATTTGTGTCGTGTGCAATAATAGAGATATCACCACCAAACAGTTGAAAATTTCTTTTTTTACTTTGAAAAACAATTTTTATCGGTTAAAATATCGTAAATTTTACTTTTGTAATCTCTTATCTACTTACAATCTGCACTCGTCCTTCAATATTGTATTTTGTAACATTACAACCTGAAATATCTTTCATTTAACCATTTCTTAGGGCCCACTTGAAACTTTTTTCCTCCAAGTAGCCCCGGAGACTCTTAACATCTATTCTTTACATCCCCAAAAACACTTGTTCGACATTGCTAATTATTGGGTTATTTCAGAACGTACCTAAGAAAGAGCAGTTCGATTTGTTCACTGAGATTTTCTGAACACACTAGGAGTTTGATATTCCGACTTGGATTTGGGTCTTAACCGTGACTCTTAATGAATGTTTACTTTTGTGTTAAGGGACATTTAAGGGAAGGATTTATGTTACGGTGGCTATTTTTCAAGTGGATTACAGCTTGGTAAGGAGTTTTATAGTTCATTTTTAGTTTCAGTGGTTCTTCTTCGTATATACCAGGTCCGATCAAAAAGTTCTGAGACTAGGCCGATATACAACAAAGTACTTAAGTTACGGGATGTAAGGTCAGGTGATGCGTAACATCACAGCCTCTCCTTGACAAATGTCAACCCCACCTTCTCGTGGTGCATCCTGTTCCCACTAAAGGGGCTCTGACGACCGCAAATAGCGGTATAACTATACCATCGCGATCAGAGGAAATGCTATCCCACACTCACCAACCCGCTTGGCCAGCGTGGTGAGTTATGGCCAAACACCTCCAAAATGACTCTACAACTTAAATCTTGGCCCTCAGTCTCCGGCAGCTGGAATGTACCTGGCCAAGGCAGCGGCCAGTGCGACATGAAGGCAGAGGGTGCTAAGAATCCTCGGAGGACCGGACTAGGCTGCCATTTGATGCTGACCTTGGCTACCTACAACGGACGCTCCCTATCTTCTGATTCAAGGCTTCTTGAATTGGAAGAGGAACTACAAAGGATCAAGTGGGACATCGTCGGGCTAAGTGAGGTAAGGAGAAAAGGAGAAGATCTCATTGAACTGAAAAGTGGACATCTCTTCTATTATCGTGGGACAGATACTGGCAGAACTAGTGGTGTTGGATTTATAATAAACAAGAAACTGAAGGATAAAGTGGTAGAAGTTGAAAGTTCCTCTGACAGAGCTGCACGACTCGTTATCCAACTATCGAGAAGATACCAGGCTCAGATTATTCAAACTTATGCACCCACCACAAGTCATCCTGAAGAAGAAATTGAAGAATTTTATGAGGAAATTCGTCATCTAAATAATAAAGGTAAGCAGCACTTGAAGATAATTATGGGAGATTTCAATGCAAAAATAGGGCACCGGCAACAGAATGAAACTTCAGTAGGTAAATTCGGTCACGGCAACAGAAACCAGCGTGGAAATACTCTCGTTGAGTTTGCAGAGGCAGAAGGATTTTTCATCTTGAATTCCTTTTTCAAGAAAAAGCCACACAGGAAATGGACATGGAGACATCCAATTGGGACGACAAGTGAAATTGATTTTATTATGTGTAACAAAAAATTCGTCATCGAAGACTGCAGTGTGCTGAACAAGTTCAACACAGGTAGTGACCATAGATTGGTGAGATGTAAGATGCACCTCAACACTAAACTGGAACGTGGCAAGCTCATAAGACAAACAAAATGTATTGACATAACCAACCTTAAAAAACACCATAATACTTTCAAGTTGGAACTGAAGAACAGATTCTCTGCTTTAGAAGGCCTAACATCGGAAGAAGTGGATATTTCGGAAGTTAACAGAAAAGCAACCAAAGCTCTTATGGAAACAGCAACAAAACTAGTTGGGTCTAAGAACAAGTTGCATGTAAACAAATTATCAGGAAAAACCAAAATGTTGATGCAAAAAAGAAGAGAGATGAGGACAACTAAAGAAGATGTGACTTCCAAAGTGGAATATATAGAGCTATGCAAGACAGCACGAAAAAGTATCACTGAAGACGTAAGGAAATTCAACTGTGAGCTAGTGAGGAAAGCAATTGAAAACAACCAAAGCCTAAAGATAGCAAAGAGACATCTCAGTAAGGGAAGAAAACAGATTATGGCTCTGAGAAAAGAAGATGGTTCTATAACAAGAAATAGAGGCGAAATTTTGACAAGAGTGAAAGATTTCTACTCCAAATTATATGAAAGGGATGATACATGTACTCCAGACATCATGAAAGGTACCAGAGTTCTTCCAGTCCTCCCAGCAGAAGTTGCTCATGCAATCAAGAACATGAAGCGGGGGAAAGCTCCAGGAGAAGATGGAATTACTATAGACATCATACAAGAAGCAAGTGGAGAAATTGAAACAGTACTCGCCCAAATTTTCACTCGATGCCTTAATGAAGGGAAGATTCCTGAGGATTGGAACAATGCTACAATGATCCTGCTACATAAAAAAGGTGACATTGAGGATCTCAGGAACTACAGACCTATCAGCCTCCTATCAGTGGTTTATAAAATCTTCACTAAAGTTCTTTCACACCGCTTGAAGGTAACACTGGACATGGCTCAACCGAGAGAACAAGCTGGATTCAGGAGTGGCTACAGCACAATAGATCATATCCACGTACTGAGAGAACTAATTGAAAGAGCGAGGGAATATGAACTTCCATTGTGCATGGCTTTTATCGATTATGAAAAAGCCTTTGATTCGGTGAAACCATCAGCAGTTACCACGGCTCTGAAATCCTGCGGTATTGAAGATGCATACATTAATATTATTAATAACATCTATGAAAATGCAAGTGCAAAGATTCGGCTGTTTGAAAATACAACACACATAAAAATTGGAAAGGGAGTGAGACAAGGTGACACCATATCTCCGAAGCTCTTTAATGCCACATTGGAAAATGTCTTTCAATCACTGAACTGGGAAAACAAAGGGATAAAGATTAATGGAGATTATCTAACCCACCTTCGTTTTGATGATGACGTAGCCATTTTTGCAACTACCCTATCAGAGCTGCAGAGTATGATCCAGGAACTTGCTGACAAGAGTAAAGAAGTGGGATTAAAAATGAACTTTCAGAAGACAAAAGTGATGTTCAATGCTTTTACAAGAAATGAAGATTTATCGATTGATGGAGAACAACTGGAGATAACAGATACGTATGTTTATCTTGGACAGCAGATATCAAGTGAGGGTCACATTGATGAAGAAATTAATCGGCGTACAAAACTTGCCTGGAGAGCTTTTGGAAGAAACAGCATAATTTTCAAGAGCAATATGCCATTATGTCTTAAAAGAAAAGTGTTTGATCAATGCATCCTTCCAGTGCTTACGTATTGTGCAGAGACGTGGACCTTAACTAAAAGAGACATACAAAGGCTGCAGACAACTCAAAGAAAAGCATGGAGAGGTGCATGCTTGGTATAACCAGGAGAGATAAGAAGAGGAACTCGTGGATCCGAAAAATGACGAGAGTGGAAGACATCATGATCAGAGTTAAATCCCTGAAATGGCAATGGGCTGGACATACTGCCAGAAGGACAGACCATAGATGGACAGCCGAAATTTTAGATTGGATTCCAAGGGACAGGAAAAGACCCAGAAAAAGACCACATGGGAGATGGGTGGATGAAATTCGTAAATATGCGGGAGTGACATGGAGGAGACTGGCACAAGACAGACCGTTGTGGAGGAAACTTGGGGAGACCTTCGTCCAGCAGTGGATTGATAATGGTTGACAATGATGATGATGATGATGACTTAAGTTACTTAAGTCTGGCTATGATCTCCCTCCAAGTAGTCTCCTTGGGCAGCGGTAAAACACAGCCAGCGTTTTTGCCACTGTTGGAACGCTCCCTGGAAGTCCTGTTCGCGAATCGTGTCAAGCACCGTCTGCGATTCGCGCTGGACCTCGTCCACGGTTTCAAAACGGCGACCCTTCAGCTTCATCTTCATCTTCGGCAACAGAAAGAAGTCGCAGGGGGCCAAATCCGGCGAGTAAGGCGGGTGAGGAAGCGTAGTCATGCTGTTTCTGCTGTGAAACTGGCGTGTTGCTAACGCTCTGTGAGCTGCTGCATTGTCGTGATGGAGCAGCAAATTGCCCCTCCGCCACATTTCAGGTTGTTTGCGTTCAATGTCCTCCCTAAGACGCAGCAGAACATCGCCGTAGAAAAGGGTGGTGACGATCTGTCCCTGGGGGACGAATTCAGGGTGCACAACCCCAGGAATGTCGAACAACACGATGAGCATGCTTTTGGTTGCGTTCCGCACCTGTCGGCCCTTCTTCGGTCGTGGAGATGCCGGGCTCTTCCACTACGACGACTGTTGTTTGGTCTCCGGTCGTAACCGTAGACCCAAGTCTCGTCCCCAATGATGACCCGCGACAGGAACGTTGGTTCATTCACCACCTGCTGACGAAGATCTTGACAGAGTTCGACACGGAGCGCCTTCTGTTCGAAGTTCAGAATTTTTGGCACAAACTTTGCAGCAATGCGGTGCAGGTTCAAAACGGACGTCAGAATTTCTTGCACTGTTCCGTATGACACATTGAAGATGGTAGCAATGTCTTGAATGGTTCTCCGACGATCCTCATGCACCAGTTCCCTAATTTTGTCCACATTTTCGGGGGTTTTGCTCGTAGACGGTCGCCCTGACCCTTCGTCGTCTTCCATTCCTGTTTTGCCGCTCTTGAAGTACTAGTGCCACTTGCATGACTCATTGCTTCATTGCCTGCCGGCCTGCCGCGAAATATTCTGCGTTCTCCGTTGCCGATTTACCGAGTTTGACGCAGAATTTGATGTTAGCTCGCTGCTCTAATTTGCAGTTAGTACCGAAATCGTAGCAGTGTTCTGCACGTGGTCACCAAATATCGTGTAGCACAGCTCCCAATGTTCACAGAACTACGCGACTCGGTGCAATGACTCATGAAGGTCACTGCCCTCGACCGCTGGTCGTGCATCCGCGTACTGCCATCTATAGGCGCGCTACGTACCTAGTCTCGGAACTTTCTGATCGCACTACGCATAACAGTTCAGGTAGGATTACAGTTTTGGTAAGGAGTTTTATGGTTCATTTTTTATTTCAATGAATCTTTTTTGTATAAATTACAGTTGTTGGGAAGACAGAATGCATTGAAATTTATAACACAAAATTTTAATGTGGACGTCTGCTGTTGATTTTTTCGAGATTTGTGGCATTCTCACGAAACCTGAACTGAATTTCTTTGCTCAGGGCCTCTGGATGTCTTTCCCTGAAGAGTAGTACAGGGGTCCTGAGTGCGTATTTATAATAATTTACTTAATATTATTTTGTCATTTTATAATTTCTTTTACTGTGCTTTTCTTCATCTGGAAGTCATAAGGCCTTTGTTGTTTTATGAGGGTTGGTTGCTTGTGTGTTAATACCCTTTTGCAAACATATATACAATCGTGGCTATAAGTCCTGCACCAATGACTGAAATTAAAATTTTTGATGTTTGAAGTCAACTTATACAGCGTAATATTAAATTCAGGAATACATATTATACATCATTTTAAATGAGATTTTATGCTAAACTCAAATATTTTTACAGAATGTTATTACCAGTAACAGAAGTGAAGTTACAATTAAAAGTACAGCGTCTAGTCATAAAAAGCACCAAGTAGTGGAATTTGTGAAATTAGTGTACAATGCATTTAACGTAAAATTACTGCACAGTACATTATTGACACTTGCCGGACATTTGAAATAACTTACCAACAAGCAAGATACGCTTTAATATTTAATTGGATAACCACGGTTATAATGAATTCAATGCTTTTTCTAAGCTTCTTCTAATGGTTGTTGTGTTATTAATTATATCATGAACAAACTTTCCTGCTAGTAAGGTAGTAATAATAATGAACAAGCTTATAACTGGTAGTAATGTTGTAGTAGTAATTAAGATGAATAAAGTCTTATTCTGGTTGTTACTAATAACACTTAAAGAAATAAACCTAACAGCCAGACAGAGGTCTGACAAAACTATGAACTGAGAAAAACGTACTTACTAGAACAACTTTTTATTTAGGAAAAACCTTGATATGATCCAACATATACTTCACCGGACACACAGCTACTCAATAAAACGTAGCTCCTTGCACATGAACGAAGCTCTACTCACATAAACGAAGCTCTCCTTACGCATATAACGAAGATCTCTTTACACATGAAACAAAGCTCTCCCTACGCACATCAACAAAAAGCTGTCTCACGTAAATCAAAAGCTCTCTCACGTAACACAAACAAAAGCTCTCCTAGGTATCGTTGAACGCGCCTATTTATACTGGCTACCACCACGTCATGACTTACACTCATTGCCAGATCTCATTCAGCGGGAGAAATAACATCTCGTTAAGTCAGAAGATAATTTACATAGAAAAATAAAATAACCAGAGATAGTAAAAATCAAAAGGAAAGTGAATCTAGAGTATACGTTACACGGTTTCTTAGTAACAAAGTGCACTTTCTTGGCATGGAGCTAATGAGCTTCCCTAGTTGTCCATTGGTGATAACACGGTGCCATACGGCCCTTACGGACTCAATTAAAGTCTTTAAAGATCCTACAGACTCAATTAAAGTCTTTCAAGAGTCTGTAAGGGTCGTACAGCACCATGTCATCACCAGTGAACAACTAGAGAAGCTCATTAGTTCCATGCCAATAAGGTGCACTTTGTTACTAAGTAACAGTGGTTATCCAATTAAATATTAAAGCGTATTTTGCTTGTTGGTCAGTTATTTCCAGTGTCAATAATGTACTGTACAGTAGTTTTACGTTAAATGCATTGTACGCTAATTTCACAAATTCCACTACTTGTTGCTTTTTATAACTAGATGGTGTACTTTTGCTTGTAACTTCACTTCTATTACTGATAAAAACATTTTGTAAAAATATTTGAATTGAACATAACATTTCCTTTAAAATGATGTATATATATATGTATATGGGGCTATCCGTATCATCATCATCATCATCATCATCATTGTCAACCATTATCAATCCACTGCTGGACGAAGGTCTCCCCAAGTTTCCTCCACAACGGTCTGTCTTGTGCCAGTCTCCTCCATGTCACTCCCGCATATTTACGAATTTCATCCACCCATCTCCCATGTGGTCTTTTTCTGGGTCTTTTCCTGTCCCTTGGAATCCAATCTAAAATTTCGGCTGTCCATCTATGGTCTGTCCTTCTGGCAGTATGTCCAGCCCATTGCCATTTCAGGGATTTAACTCCGATCATGATGTCTTCCACTCTCGTCATTTTTCGGATCCACGAGTTCCTCTTCTTATCTCTCCTGGTTATACCAAGCATGCACCTCTCCATGCTTCTTTGAGTTGTCTGCAGCCTTTGTATGTCTCTTTTAGTTAAGGTCCACGTCTCTGCACCATACGTAAGCACTGGAAGGATGCATTGATCAAACACTTTTCTTTTAAGACATAATGGCATATTGCTCTTGAAAATTATGCTGTTTCTTCCAAAAGCTCTCCAGGCAAGTTTTGTACGCCGATTAATTTCTTCATCAATGTGACCCTCACTTGATATCTGCTGTCCAAGATAAACATACGTATCTGTTATCTCCAGTTGTTCTCCATCAATCGATAAATCTTCATTTCTTGTAAAAGCATTGAACATGACTTTTGTCTTCTGAAAGTTCATTTTTAATCCCACTTCTTTACTCTTGTCAGCAAGTTCCTGGATCATACTCTGCAGCTCTGATGGGGTAGTTGCAAAAATGACTACGTCATCAGCAAAACGAAGGTGGGTTAGATAATCTCCATTAATCTTTATCCCTTTGTTTTCCCAGTTCAGTGATTGAAAGACATTTTCCAATGTGGCATTAAAGGGCTTCGGCGATATGGTGTCACCTTGTCTCACTCCCTTTCCAATTTTCATGTGTGTTGTATTTTCAAACAGCCGAATCTTTGCACTTGCATTTTCATAGATGTTATTAATAATATTAATGTATGCATCTTCAATACCGCAGGATTTCAGAGCCGTGGTAACTGCTGATGGTTTCACCGAATCAAAGGCTTTTTCATAATCGATAAAAGCCATGCACAATGGAAGTTCATATTCCCTCGCTCTTTCAATTAGTTCTCTCAGTACGTGGATATGATCTATTGTGCTGTAGCCACTCCTGAATCCAGCTTGTTCTCTCGGTTGAGCCATGTCCAGTGTTACCTTCAAGCGGTGTGAAAGAACTTTAGTGAAGATTTTATAAACCACTGATAGGAGGCTGATAGGTCTGTAGTTCCTGAGATCCTCAATGTCACCTTTTTTATGTAGCAGGATCATTGTAGCATTGTTCCAATCCTCAGGAATCTTCCCTTCATTAAGGCATCGAGTGAAAATTTGGGCGAGTACTGTTTCAATTTCTCCACTTGCTTCTTGTATGATGTCTATAGTAATTCCATCTTCTCCTGGAGCTTTCCCCCGCTTCATGTTCTTGATTGCATGAGCAACTTCGGCTGGGAGGACTGGAAGAACTCTGGTACTTTTCGTGATGTCTGGAGTACATGTATCATCCCTTTCATATAATTTGGGGTAGAAATCTTTCACTCTTGTCGAAATTTCGCCTCTATTTCTCATTACAGAACCATCTTCTTTTCTCAGAGCCATAATCTGTTTTCTTCCCTTACTGAGATGTCCCTTTGCTATCTTTAGGCTTTGGTTGTTTTCAATTGCTTTCCTCACTAGCTCACAGTTGAATTTCCTTACGTCTTCAGTGATACTTTTTCGTGCTGTCTTGCATAGCTCTATATATTCCACTTTGGAAGTCACATCTTCTTTAGTTGTCCTCATCTCTCTTCTTTTTTGCATCAACATTTTGGTTTTTCCTGTTAATTTGTTTACATGCAACTTGCTCTTAGACCCAGCTAATTTTGTTGCTGTTTCCATAAGAGCTTTGGTTACTTTTCTGTTAACTTTCGAAATATCCACTTCTTCCGATGTTAGGCCTTCTAAAGCAGAGAATCTGTTCTTCAGTTCCAACTTGAAAGTATTATGGTGTTTTTTAAGGTTGGTTATGTCAATACATTCTGTTTGTCTTATGAGCTTGTCACGTTCCAGTTTAGTGTTGAGGTGCATCTTACATCTCACCAATCTATGGTCACTACCTGTGTTGAACTTGTTCAGCACACTGCAGTCTTCGATGACGAATTTTTTGTTACACATAATAAAATCAATTTCACTTGTCGTCCCAATTGGATGTCTCCATGTCCATTTCCTGTGTGGCTTTTTCTTGAAAAAGGAATTCAAGATGAAAAATCCTTCTGCCTCTGCAAACTCAACGAGAGTATTTCCACGCTGGTTTCTGTTGCCGTGACCGAATTTACCTACTGAAGTTTCATTCTGTTGCCGGTGCCCTATTTTTGCATTGAAATCTCCCATAATTATCTTCAAGTGCTGCTTACCTTTATTATTTAGATGACGAATTTCCTCATAAAATTCTTCAATTTCTTCTTCAGGATGACTTGTGGTGGGTGCATAAGTTTGAATAATCTGAGCCTGGTATCTTCTCGATAGTTGGATAACGAGTCGTGCAGCTCTGTCAGAGGAACTTTCAACTTCTACCACTTTATCCTTCAGTTTCTTGTTTATTATAAATCCAACACCACTAGTTCTGCCAGTATCTGTCCCACGATAATAGAAGAGATTCAATGAGATCTTCTCCTTTTCTCCTTACCTCACTTAGCCCGACGATGTCCCACTTGATCCTTTGTAGTTCCTCTTCCAATTCAAGAAGCCTTGAATCAGAAGATAGGGAGCGTCCGTTGTAGGTAGCCAAGGTCAGCATCAAATGGCAGCCTAGTCCGGTCCTCCGGGGATTCTTAGCACCCTCTGCTTTCATGTCGCACTGGCCGCTGCCTTGGCCAGGTACATTCCAGCTGCCGGAGACTGAGGGCCAAGATTTAAGTTGTAGAGTCATTTTGGAGGTGTTTGGCCATAACTCACCACGCTGGCCAAGCGGGTTGGTGAGTGTGGGATAGCATTTCCTCTGATCCCTGTGGTATAGTTATACCGCTATTTGCGGTCGTCAGAGCCCCTTTAGTGGGAACAGGATGCACCACGAGAAGGCGGGGTTGACATTTGTCAAGGAGAGGCTGTGATGTTACGCATCACTTGACCTTACATCCGTATACCTACACTTAACTTGGGCAACAGATATGAAGCGAGGATCACATTGAAGAAGAAATTAATCGCCGTATAAAACTTCGTTGGAGAGCATTTGGAAGAAACAATACGATTTTGAAGAGCAATTTATCATTGTGTTTTAAAATAAAAGTATTTAATCAGAGCATCATTTCAGTTCTTACTAATGGAGCGGAGACATGGACCTTAACTAAAAAAAGACATCGGGTTCTATAAACTACAGAAAGAAGCATGTATCAGGAAAACGACAAGATGATCAAAGTAAAATTCCTGAAATAGAAATAGGCTGAACATATCGCTACAAGAACTGGCCACCGATTGACAACTGAAATATTAGACTGGATTCCGAAACATGAAAGATCCAGAAGACAACGTGTGAGATGGGTGGATGAAATTCGGAAGATTGGAGGCAAATTGTGGAAGAAACTTGGGGAGACCTTCATCCAGCAATGGTTTGATAATGGTTGACGATGTTGATTTATACGTTTATATAAGGGAAAAATTGTAAACATCCTAAATCACATTACTGTTATCTTATCCCCTCCCCCCAACCCTTGCCGGTCTTTCAAAGAATATTCTTGCTCTACTGTTTCAAAACTCATTTCTGTACAAAACTGCATTCGTGTTATATGTTCAACACCGGTGATGTTTCATGAAATATGAGGATTGGTTAATGTAAATCAGCCGCTATAAAATCTTGATACAGCCACACGCAATCGCTTTTTTTTTTTTTTTTTCCCTTTTTTTTTCTTGTACGCAGCCATGGCAAATCGCGTCGCTAGCATCGCGTGCTTGGACGACGTGCGCTGGCCTCGGGCGAAACGTTAGGAGACAGCCCGCAGACGTTCGGACCACTTTCACTAGCGTGCCATTTGACGTCGGAAGTGTGCAGAGAGTAACCGCATCACTGAGCGAGCTGCTTGCTCTTCGGAACGCGACGACGACGTCGGCTGGCCTGCTGCTTCTCTGCCGATTCTTCACAGAGCTCTTCGCTTTCAGAAACTTCGTCGATTTGAAATAGCCCAGGAATTGTTCCGAACCGGAATTTTCTCTTCTATTTTACGACGGAATAGGTGAGCAAATATATCCTGTTTCTATTCCGGTACAACCTCGAAGTAAACAACTTTCCTGATTTTTATCTTCTGGAACGGGAATTCCGAAAATAGAATTTCGAACGTATGCCGGTGAAAGGACAAACGGTCATTCGTCGTTATTTAATTAAAGCATTTTTACCCATATTAATTTCGACAAACAATTTTCCTGACACCACTCTAGGTATAAAACTCGGGATAATTTTTTCACATTGTAAAACTGCTAATTAATGCAACAGCTTAAGAAGTTTCCATTTTTAATCACTTATTTGGCGTTTCGGCCGAAAGATTTGTTGCTCATTTTAAAGTCAGAATTTTATTTTCGTAAGTGCTTTTGGTTGAAGAGGAGAAGATTAATGCCCTAGGTTAATTACAGCTTCCTGTTTCTTACAGAAAATGTAATTAAAGCTACGATCTTATCACCGCGAGGAAGGAGAAGAGAGGGTTCGATTCCAGTTTTTCCACTACCTTTTCATCCTTTCGCCAGCGTGAACAGGAAACGGATGACTACCTGTCTCAGTCACTCGTCTTCTCTTTTGATTCGGAGGTCGATGACTTGAACTAGTTCTAAGAAAATGTGCACATAGCGAGCGGGAGTTATTTTACCGGCGTCAGCAGTAGGTACACAGTGATATCAGGATTAGCACACATTGCTTTACACATTAAATAGGCACATAGCCAGACGGAGTTCATTCTATGTATACTTAAGGACTTTTAGGTGTCACAACTAAAATCAAAATAACGTGTTTAGTGATATTTTATGAAGCAGAAAACTACGTCATGCCTACGATAATACGCTTTGTACGCTGCAGTCGTGCTATTCAGGTTTAATGGAGATTACCAATAAAAGAAACGTAGAAATAATGGACACTTTTTTTCTGTAATAAATTTTTGTTCACTAACTTTCTATGCTAAAAAAATCAAATTGGCTATACACTGTTCATGAAAGAAATACCGGATTACGCCATATAATACAAATTTTGAAGATGACAATCCGATTTTTGGCGTGAATGTGACAAGGATGGTAAGTCAGATAATATCCGAAAACTTGAAAATTTTCATCGTCCTGGAGCGGGACTCGAACCCGCGTCTCCCAGAAAACGCCCGGGTATGCCAACCACTACACCCCCAGAACGACCTTTAGAATCATATCCCGTGCTTGCCCGGAGAAGCAGATAAATCATGAAAGAAATACGGGATTACGCAATATAATACAAATTTTGAAGATAACAATTCGATTTTTGGCGTAAATGTGACAAGGATGGTAAGTCAGATAATATCCGAAAACTTGAAAATTTTCATCGTCCTGGAGCGGAACTCGAAACCGCGTCTCCCAGAAAACGCCCGGGTTTTCTGGGGGGACGCGGATTCGCTAAACATGAATGCCGGTTGCTTCGACTAGCGAATCCTGTGATGGTTATATTCAAATTGATCGGAAACTTGAAACTTGGTCGTTCTGTGTGGTGTAGTGGTTAGCATACCCGGGCGTTTTCTGTGAGACGCGGGTTCGAGTCCCACTCCAGGACGATGAAAATTTTCAAGTTTTCGGATATTATCTGACTTACCGTCCTTGTCCCATTTACGCCAAAAATAGGATTGTCATCTTCAAAAATTTGTGTGCACTGTTATTTTTCTACTATTCATAATCTGCATTTCTGTCCCTTTCAAGGTCAGAAATAGACATTTATTTTTCATAACCTTTCTGTCATTAATTATTATTGTGCGTGCGTTGCCGTTTCGAATTGAAGACGTCTGAATCCTTGCTGTAGTTTGTGTGTGTGTGTGTGTGTTACAGTCTAGTATGCTCCAAAAACTGAAAACATGCTTTATCCACACCTTCACTGTTATCGTTTCGTTTTGTATATTAACTGTAAAAGATGACTTTTTTTTTGTCACGTAAAATTAACCATTTCGGGACTTGCTTATATCTAAACTCTGGGGCCCGATATTATGTATGGTATTTTGACATTTCTCGGGACACACTCTAAACAGTGAAAAATTAATGCATGTAACTTTACTGGTGTAAGAGTCGCAACTTTTATTTTCTGATTTCAGTTAAACTGGGCAAATTGCGTGCGTATTTATTTTAACTTCCGTGTTGAGTTGAGTGTCATCGTATGGAATACAAAGAATTTATTACTGAAATTCTTCGTTTGATTACATTTCCCCTTTTGTATGAAATGGTAAGTTTCTTCATACATAAGTAGAAACATCCAGTTTAATAAAAAATGTTAGCACACGCCTTTTGTAAAAACGTGCTTTTAAGTTTTTCCTTATTTCATTTTAATTACTCTTTTTCACTGCAATGTCCTTTAATACGCAACTGAAGCTATCCAGTTTAGAAAATTCCATCACACTTTTTATAAATAGGCCTACCTGCTTCAGAGGTTTTCCTTATTACCCCCTTTAATTATGCATTTCGACTGAAATAGTATATCTCCTCATACGTAATCAAAACCATTCGAATTAGAAAGTTTGAAAACACTTTTTTGTAAAAATGTACTTTAAAGTTTTTCCTTATTTCTCTTTAATTACTCTTTTGATTGAAATATTAATCCTTCATACGCAATTGAAACCATTCTGTTTGGGAAATTTTAACACACCTTTATAAGTACCTGTTTTTGGGTTTTCCTCACTTTCCTTTAATTATCCATGTTGACTGAAATAAAATAGCATCTCTTCATACATAGTAAAAACCATCCAGTTTAGAAAGTTTTAACACCTCATTCTCAGTTATTCAATTGCTATATATCAAATGAAAAAAGAATAGTCAGCCCAATATTACCAAATACCCACCAGTACCCATTGGCGTAACTAGCATTACGTGCGTCCCCCCCCGCAAGATTTACTTCAGCACCCTTAAGCACAGCAATTTCACTAGGATTTCGAACACGATGGAGGATGCATTTTTTGCGGTGTGTGTGTGTGGGGGGGGAGGTGTTAGGAAGTCAGAGAGAGTGTCTGCAAAAGTAATGGTGCTACCTAGAGCCCTGTAGTTTTAACATTTTAAGTAATAGATTTTACAATACGTGCTATTTATTTGTCCGAATCTAAAATAAATCACTTGAAGAAATCACCCTCTTACACATGGTGAATCTGCGGCTGCTGAAAATAAATGTTGACGCCTGTCGTGCACGTAATCCTAGGTAACTGACTGTTTTCCCACATACTCCACGGGGAATCCAACTGTGGCATCGCGCTTTTCCTACGCAGCACAGAGAGAGAGGGCGTTTGGAGAGCGATCGTACTATTTACAACCCATTGCAGAGATTTGGAGTAGACATGAAGTCTTTCATATATATATAACAATTGAACTTACGAGAAGTAACTGAAGTTCTACAGGTGATTTCCATATCCCATAACATGTCTGCATTTCATATTTAACTGTGTAATTATTATCTAGAAACTTTTCAAAGTTTTTTATTGGAGAGAAAAATCTGATGAAAATTGGAATGAAATTGAAAAGATAGTGAATGTCTTGTTGAATCCACTCAGTACTGGAGTAAATGTTGTTTCCATGTCCATGATTTTCTCTCTTTTCTTTTTTTTTTTTTTTTGAAACAATCTCACCCGGCAACAGAAAATGTAAATCAGTCTGCAAATGTTAGCGTACAACAGAAAACCCAAATCATTCTACGAAAGAAATTATAAATCAATCTGCGTGGACGATATAAATCACCATGTAATGGGGAAGCAATAAAAAAAGAAAGAACATAAATCGTTGTACAGTAGAGAATATAAATCACTCAGATCTGTATAACAAATGACAGCAGTCACTACGCGGTACAAAAATATAACCATCTTTTCCACAGAGAATATAAATGGCCTTACATATAATAGGAAATTAAACGACTCGTCAAAAGGAAATACAAATCACTGTGCATAAAGGAATATAAGAAATATTGCAATGGAAAAATATAAATCATTTGACAACAAAGCTTCCCGAATTTTTTTTCATTGCGAGTTGGCCACGAAAATCGAAGTTTGTGCACCTTACCTTTTTTTTTCATGTATTGTCTTCAGAAAGTATTGTTTATTTATTTATTTATTTTGATTTTTACAGTTAATAACTAATGTTACAGTTAATAATCAGGGTTAAAACCATAGACGCCAGTGACATTGGGTTCTCCAGGACTCAAGCACCCATTGATGATAAAAATCACTGATCAAATAATTAAAAATCCCCCCCCCAAGTTAGATTGGCCGTGTTTGAATTTTTTTTGTGAGATAACACTCTAATATATTTTTTTACAGTGCTTCTATTCATACAACTTACTACAACGCGAGTGTATATTATGAATCAACCTTATATTTAATTATCTAGATATGTATTTGGGTGACGTGAAAGGTTATGTGTTTCATACAGTTATGAGAATATAGAGTACTTTGAAAAGAACATAAAATACTCGTGTTCATAAAACACTTCCCAATTCCAGTTTTAGAATCATACGTTAAGATTGATGAAGAAAGACATGGAAATAACTTGATCAAAAAACTATTTTTTCAGAAACACACACACACACATGCATAAACAATGAGAACACGTGAATATAATACAAAACAGTAGCACTATTATACGTCTTTCAAGGGGCCAAAACTAAAAGTCTTGTAACTATAAAAAGCACATAAGAAAAATTAAGTGCGTGCTTTATTTATGTCCGCCCCAGTATTAAAAACCTAACACCCATTAAATTGCATGCCTAACAGTGTATAATCGACGTTCTATTGTTATGTATGTGTATATGTAGGTACAGAGCTCCAGCAATCATTGGAATTCATATCATGAGCTTCAGAAGCAAAGCAATTTGTTCACAGTTCGATCACTCATTGGAACTCATATCCTGAGCTTCAGAAGCAAAGCAATTTGTTCACAGTTCGATCACTCATTGGAATTCATATCCTGAGCTTCAGAAGCAAAGCAATTTTTTCACAGTTCGATCACTCATTGGAATTCATATCCTGAGCTTCAGAAGCAAAGCAATTTGTTCACAGTTCGATCACTCATTAGACTTCAGGCTCATCGGTCTAGCTCCCACTGGATTTCATGTTCTGAACAGGACTGAAATGAGTCCATTCACAATCAGATTGCTCTTTGCCAATAGGACTCTAAGAAATTCAACTCAGTAACCATACATTTTACCATCCTTGTCATAGGAGCAAGGACTGAACATGTTCTCGTTTTCATGGCTTGACTAAATGCCAGTGAACTCATAGAGCAATAACTCCTGAAAGTTTCGACGTGTGTGACGTTTAGAATGTAAAACGAAAGATACCTAAAAATTTACACAACAGATGGTAAACAGAAGAACGGAAAGTTAAATAGTTAATATACTTCCCAAAACATCTCATCAGTTAGGGAATTTCATTTTTACGTGATCATAATAACTGATTTGGTGAAGCAATTTGCTTGTTGTTAAATCAGATAGAAACGTCATGTGCACTAAGTACTGCATTTTGATGTAAGCTATGGGAAAATTATGAAGTGTGACGTACATTCTAATTTAACCTTCCCTTTTAGTTCCTGTCTTATGTAAATTTAGTTTATTCTCGTTAAACGTTTTTCACCCTGAGCGCCACATTTCCGCTTTTCGGTGAATTTAACTTTGGCAACACCTGACATCAGGTCAAAGTGCAATGACCTTATAGAGTCTCGAGAAATAAGAGCTCGGATTTTCAATACTATTAACACACTGTTAAAGACTACTCGTGTGAGAGTGATCTGTACAACATGTTAGGAAGGAATGCGTTGCAGGTGATTCTGCGTCATGAGTTCAAATTAGGTCGTAATGCTGCGCAAACCTACCATAATGTGGTCAAGGTATGGAGCGAGGATACAACATCTGAACGTACTGTTCGTCGGTGGTATGAAAACTTTCGTCCTGGCGACACGAGCCTACAAGATGAGGTGGACCGAGGATGGTGTTAGGACATTGATAACGACGTTCTGAAGGCAAATGTGTCGGTGTCAACCATCCGAACATCACCAAATTGATAAGGTCAAGAAGCTCGATAAGTGGATCCCTCAGAATAGTACAGAAGAGTAACCTATAAAGCCTTTATTTTTTGTACTAAACCAGATTATATAAAAATTCCATTTCGTGTAAAAACTACGTGATAGAGAAAATTGAACATCGTTTTTGAAATCTGCTTGTCCAAACTAATGAGAAACAGGCAATAAATCGATAACAATAAAAATGTTGTGATCTTGCGTAATTGAAAGATATGGAATCTTGGGAAAAAAAGGAACAGATTGGAAATTTGAGACATTGAGTGACACACATACACGCACTCATGCCTGGCCCGGTGACGCAGTTGTCTCAGCGCTGGCTTCTCACTGTTCGTCCCTGATTGGTCCCGGCTTGGTGTCCCGGGATGAGGCATGGTGCTGTCTTTCCCCTCCCGGGAAACAATAGTCCCTAATTAGGACATAGTCCTCAATGATGCTCACGGCGATCGTTAACCCTCGAGAAAACACACACACACATATATATACTGACGGAAAAAAATCCCAACACCAAGAAGGGGTTGTGTTAGATAAAGGACAGTTGGTAGGCGGTCAGAATACATCTGTAAGATGACGTCTATGCAAATTTCGCGCTCGGCGCATACGTGTGGCGCTAGTAGCGTCCTTCGGAACATGCAAAGCAGGTTTGCGGTAAATACGCGCTGTAACGTTCGTGAGCGTTAGTTATCGTTGAGATTCGACGTAGGGTGTTGATGTTAGTCAAGAATGCCTTTAAGAAGACGAAGAAGCCATTATCAACAGCTGGAGTTTGAACGAGGTCGTGTAATAGCGCTACGAGAAGGTGGATTTTCTTTCCGCAATATTGCAGAACGACTTGGCAGGAATGTAGCCACTGTGCATGATTGTTGGCAGCGGTGGTCAAGGGAAGGTACTGCCTCAAGAAGACCGGGTTCCGGCCTGCCACGTGGCATTACTGAGAGGGAAGACTGCCGTGTATGGCGTATGGCCGTGGCGCATCGTACCACGTCTGCGGCAGCAATTCGAGCTGCAGTTGCCACCACAGTGACACAACGAACTGTTACAAATCGGTTACTTGAAGGACAGCTCCGAGCCAGACGCCCTGTAGCGTGCATTCCACTTACTCCAAACCACTGCCGTTTGTGACGTCAGCGGTGTCAAGCTAGAGCTCATTGGAGGACGGAGTGGAGATCTGTTGTGTTTTCTGATGAAGGCCGGTTCTGTCTGGGTGCCAGTGATGGCCGTGTGTTGGTTAGAAGGAGGCCAGGTGAGCGCCTGCAACCAACCTGTCTGCGGCCGAGACACACTGGACCTACACCTGGAGTTATGGTCTGGGGAGCAATTTCCTATGACAGCAGGAGCACTCTCGTGGTTATCCCACGCACCCTGACGGCACAGTTGTACGTCGGTCTGGTGATTCAACCTGTTGTGCTGCCATTCATGAACAGCATTCCAGGTGGTGTTTTCCAACAGGATAACGCCCGCCCGCATACCGCTGTTGTAACCCAACATGCTCTATAGAATGTCGACAAGTTGCCGTGGCCTGCTAGATCACCATATCTTTCACCAATCGAGCACGTATGGAACATCATCGGACGACAACTCCAGCGTCACCCCAACCAGCAATAACCGTCCCTGTATTTACCGACCAAGTGCAACAGGCATGGAACTCCATCCCACAAACTGACATCCAGCACCTGTACGATACAATGCACGAACGTTTGCGTGCTTGCATTCAACATTCTGGCGGTTACACCGGTTATTAATGTACCAGCATTTCACATTTAAAATGGCTCTTCTTGCGCTTACAATAAGCTGTGATCGTGAAACCTTAATCGATTAAATATGTTACCTATACGAATGCATTGCCGCCATTTCATTCCTCTACAACTATTTTTTCGTGTTGTTGGTATTTTTTTCCGTCAGTGTATATATATTCATTTAGAATCAACATACCAATTTCTTGCAGACGGCGGAAGACTTCAATCGAGAGCATACTTCCAACATTCTGAGGTGCTTAAGGGACATAAACACTAAATGCAAATTCATCTAAGTATGCAAATCATGCATAAAAAGGTGGAAGAATACTGTCAGGTACGGCTTTGAAGTATGGAAGACGAAATATCTGGATTAGAAAAGCAAAACAAATTTAACCAGAAGAATAAATGCACGTGAAAATAATGGAATTAAAATTGAGCAGGCCGCCCCATTGGCGCAGTGATCTAAGCGATAGCTTCTGACCATTCGTCCGAGATGGGTCTGGGTTCCGATCCCAGGGAGGCATGGATGCTGTGTTTGTCTTACGACACGGACTCTCTCCCTTCCTTGGAACCAGTGACCCTAAACTAGAGGCGGCGACTGCTTATAGCCTATTGAGTTGCTCACGGTGGTGTCTACCCCCTCCCCCATTTTCCCTAAAAAAATTGAGCAGGTCACTTACATAGAAGAGCCAAAACAATAGAATACTCTTGTCTTTATGCAAATTGAAGCAACTGCAGGTAAACGACATCGCGTGTGGAAGTCACGAAATGGTATAAATAACAGCTGATACTGAGCTCTGTTAATCAGTGCTGTGCTTCAGATGCAAAAGGCAGAGGACATTAGTGAGTTTGGCAAAGGCCAAATTATAATGGCCATACGACTGGAGCAGAACATTTCCGAAACGGCAAGGCTTGTGGTGTGCTCACAATCATTGTTGCTGCAGGTGAGCGCAGGTTATCCCGTATGCGACTAGATAAAGGAAAGGACGCTGTCAGGCCTCACAAGAGGGGAGGAGAGGTGGTGCTTTAGCACTAGGGCCCGAGTCTCTAAGGGGGTCCAGAGCCCGTTTCTTAAGTAATTTTTTTCTAATTATTATTTTATGGTGTCCGTATATTTTTCAAGCTATATCGTCACCAGGATTGGGAAGTTACCCGCAGAAAAGTATGTTCTACGTGACGCGTAAAATACGCGTAAAAATGCGTAATTTATGTCATAAATGTAAACAATGTAATAAATTCAAAATTTGCTTTAAATACAATAAAAAAACCAAACAAAATAACTCGAGTTCCCAGACTAACTTGATGAAGAAAGACATGTGTTACAATGTTACTCGAGTTCCCAGACTAACTGCAACACGTGCGTGGGTTACCTGCGGCAAAGCAAATGAACTCTCCATATTATGTTTTTCCTTTCTTCTTTCCTTTCCAACGACACGCCGACACCACACATTGGGTTCACTGTGTTGCTTTGCTACTCACCGACACAGAGCAATGTGTATGATATACAACGTTATTGCTAATCATCAAAGGCTGTAGACAATTTTCATCATGTGGATTTTGTCACTTTGTGTTTCCCACTAGAAGCCGGCATCTTTTGTTTTTTTTATTTTATGCTGATCTCATTATTTTCGCATTGCGGCAATTTTTACAAACGAATATAGTGTAGTTGTGCGTAATTCCGACTTCGTTTATTTTCCTTTACTCCGATGACCGATGAAGTCGTCCTGTTCACAGCGGCACCTTAAAAGAGAAAACACAAAATTTAATGTTTACTTATGAGAACTATTTGCGGATACTTTCCCAGAGGCTGCATCTTTAGACGTATATGACACGCGAAAAATGAAAGGTGAAAAATGTGATGATTATGAAAAAGTTCTAAGAAATATAAGAATGTCTTTCCATAGATGGCGTTCAAGAGTTTTCTGAGAAAACTCTTTTCACGAAAGGGAAGGTTCTTGGGTTTTTTTACGGAGGAGAGAATATGAAAAATTATCCACCGCAAAAAAAGATTGAAGAGTTGTAACCGGTCGGGTTGTCATGTAGTAGAGAAATAGTGGGTGGGGGGTAGGTGAGGAAACGAAATGTGCATTATGTTGTTAGTGGAGGAGCCGAGGTAGGGGGGGGGGGCGGAGATTTTATTGCACTGGGGCCCGAGTTTACTCTCCACGGCCCTGGACACTGTAGCGCAACTCACCGGTATTTTAAATGCTGGTGACGGGAGTAATCAGCCTCATTTTCAGCAGAGTATACGTAGAACTAGATGACTTTACCTGTTCTGTCGTGGTGTTAGCTCTGCAGGAATTAATGAGTCTCGTTTAAGTAAGATGTCATTCAAGGCGTTACGAAGTAATCCTGCCAGGCTCCGCTGGTGCTTCACTTCGGACAGGATCGGTTGGTGGACCGACAAACACTTGCTACCCCTACGGGGCCAACACCTTCTGCTCCAGCTTAGAGCCCGTCGGTGTGACGCGCTAACGGACGAAAAAGAGATTTTTTTTGCTTGACCACACAAACATTTAGTTAGGAGTCTATAGTCTTTACTAAAACCAACATCATAGTGTCTATTAAAGCATTTTAGCACTCACCTTCTGTGGAAATGAATCCTTTAATATTCGAATCATGAGTGTTTTACAATGAAAAATTATATGAAAGATAATAAGAAAGTAGTAAAAAAGTGCAAACTACCTACACTACTCCTTCTAGCGATGAGTGGACGTTAGGGTGATAACTCTGGGCAAGGGTCGTCTTCTTCTCCATCTTCGGTCTCTGATCCCAACTCACTTGCAGGTCTGCTTAACAGTTGCACTTCTTGATTTTCCGCTAACTATTTCACCAGCTCAGCTGTGCCTTCTTTGGCTCAGGGCATGCCTAATAGGATGGCTATGTTCTTTGTCCTACTTACCTGCGGGATCAGGACCTGTCTTTTTTGCTGAAAGAGAAGAGCAGTAAAATCATATGTGCGATGTCCGCTATTTGGGCTTCACAGCAACAGCGCAATTCTTTAACCAGAGCCTAGCAAAGTACTCAGGCGAGACACCATGACATGTCGGTACTTGATTTAGGAATCCATTAGACTCTATGCATTTTACCGAGACATATGAGAAGACAGAATGAGTCCTTCTGCCGGTACCTCCAGTATTGCATCTAGCTTGATATTCTACTAAGACGGCTTCCTTGAGGCTAGTGCTCACACTCTGCATCCACTTCTAGCCTTTTGTGTCTTCCTGTTCTAGTTGGTCTGCGCGTTCGTTTCCACTGGATCCTATATGGTTTCGGACTCAATGAAAACTAACTTATTCTGCTCCGCTGCGCACTAACTAAGCTTTAATACCCCTTACCACGGGATTCTTGTTTTTAAACTAACCGATGGCTTTTAAAGCTGCTTCGCTATCAGAGTATAATTTTATGATTGAGGTCGCCCAAAGCAGCGCTTCTCTGATCACCAGAATCTCCCCCTGAAAGACGGACATATTATCAAATAGTTTGATGCGCTTTGCTTACTCCTTGCTGCCATCCGAGAGCGCGCTAAACCCCGCACCTACCTTACCATCTAGTTTGGAGCTATCCATGAACAGCTCGCTCCCTGTCCACCCCCTCGGAGGATCTGTTTCCCATTTGGGGTAGACCATAGACCCTGGGCGGACTGGCCAGTCCGCTCTTGGGTTGACTCCGAGAAAATCAACATTGACTCCACTCTAGAGACGTTCCACGCTACCTCCTTCGCTATCACTAGGTCTGCCGGTTCACACCCCGTTAAAACCTGTAGAACCAGCGTCGATGTCGTCAGGAAGAACCTCATGATTCCCAGTAGAGCTCGCCTATGAATTTGATTCAGGCTTTTACTCATCCTTACTGAATCGGACCACCACGCCCCGCACGCATATGTCAAGATCATTTCCATTCCCCGCTTGTATATGGCCTTCTTCGCTGATCCAGACAGCTACATGTCTTTAATCCTATTTAGGATTAGAGAGCATCTCTCCCTGATGACCTTCAAGTGAGCAAATTCCGAAAATTTGGTGTCAATAACAACTTTCAGCTATGTCATTTCTGTGACTGCTTTAATCGTGCATCCTTGGAATCGACAACGCGGGGATGTCATTTCAACTTTTTCGGCTATTGCTGGCAGAGTTGTCTTTTCCGGTGAAAACTAAAGCTTGCATTCCCTGCTGCAATTCTGAGGATTCATGATCACTGCTGGTTTCTAGTATAATAGGAAATAATTAAAGTTACAAAAAATTGAAAAGAATGTTAAAATCAATTCTACATATTACCAAAACGATGTTTTGACTCCTACACATTTAAAGCGGAAATACCATTTCTTTATCCACAGAGTCTTCAAAGAGTAGGACTCCATCAGAATAAGGCTACCAGTCCTACATCCAAATGTACCACTCTGTTTCTTGTAAAAAATGAAAAAAGAGACGGGTTCCAAGTCTATATCTTTTGGTCATATTTCTTCAAAGTTCCTTGGTGTGTCACCAATGTGCCTTCGAACTGCTAAAAAGAGGGCTTTTTAAACGCAGATCAAAAACAATGATTGGACTACGGAAAGTCGTCGAAGAGGAGTGGGGTAAAATACCATTACCAATTTTAGATATGCCCTGTTATTTTGGAAATCTAGGTGTAGGTTCAAAGTCCAGAGGAAGGGCTGTCACATAGAACATTAAAAAAAAGAAATAATTTTATTTTAGACATTAACTATACTACTGCAAAATCGTTCAAAAAATGCGTGAACACGCTCTGTAACTTCTGCGAATCCGAAAAATTCAGTAACGTTTATCCAAGTTCCCAAAATCTTAGAAGGTTTCATTCCCATGTGTTTTAACTGCTTAAGTATTTTGAGTGGGCTATTTTGAGTAGGTACAAAGAAAAGTTGAGTGGGTAGGCCTAAGGAAAAGTTGCCCAGTTTAGTCACCGTTGCATTGTGCCTGAAGTTGAGGAGCAGCAAATTTAGATGTGACTAGGCCGGCACAATCCTCAAATTCGCCCCATGATGTAACTAAAATTGAGATGTATTTAATTTAGAAAATAATGCGTCACAAAATGGTTTTAGAAATGGGATGAAGCTCAAATTTCGATGCGAGTACTTTTTAAAACAATCTGTTCAAAATTATTTCCGCTGAGCTTAAAATAGGGTATGTAAGCGTCGAAACAGTACTTTGAAAATTATTAGAGATAGGAACAGAGCGTAAAGCAAAAAGGTCCATCTGTTAAACTGTCGGAAAACTAAACCTCACGACTGAGTTTCAAGTTTTCGGCAAAAACACAGGGAAGTAATCTGCTACTCCCACATTGTAAGAAATTGAAACGCAGGGAAGTAATCAGCTACTCCTACACTGTAATAAATAAAAACACAGGAAAGTAATCAGCTACTCCTGCACTTAAAAAATAAAAACACAGGGAAGTATTCAGCTACTCCTATACGGCAAAAAATAAAAACCCAGGGAAGTAGTCTGCTACTCCTATACTGCAAAAAATAAAAACACAGGGAAGTAATCAGATATTCCTATACTGCAAAAAAAAAAAAAAACAAAAAAAAAACACACACACACACAAGGAAGTAGACAGCTACTCCTGTACTACAAAAAATTAACTGCAGGGAAGTAATCAGTTACTCCTACACTGTAAAAATAAAAACACAGGGAAGTACTCAGCTACTCCTACACTGTAAAAAAACTGGGAAGTAATCAGCTACTCCTACACTGTAAAAAATAAAAATACAGGGAAGTAGTCAGCTACTTCTGCACTGTAAAAAATAAAAACACAGGGAAGTAGTCAGCTACTCGTGCACTGTAAAAATTAAAAACAGGAAAGTAATCAGCTACTCCTACACTGTAAATAATAAAAACACAGGGAAGTAATCATCTACTCCTGCACTGTAAAAATAAAAATACATGGAAGTAGTCAGCTACTCCTATACTGCAAAAAATAAAAACACAGGGAAGTAATCAGCTACTCCTGCACTGTAAAAAGTAAAAACACAGGGAAGTTGTCAGCTGCTCCTATACTGCAAAAAATAAAAACACAAGGAAGTAATCAGCTACTCCTACACTGTAAAAAATAGAAACACAGGGAAGTAGTTAGCTACTCCTGCACTGTAAAAAATAAAAACACATGGAAGTAGTCAGCTACTCCTGCACTGTAAAAATAAAAATACATGGGAGTAGTCAGTTACTCCTAAACTGCAAAAAATAAAAACACAGGGAAGTAATCAGCTACTCCTGCACTGTAAAAAATAAAAACACAGGGAAGTAATCATCTACTCCTGCACTGTAAAAAAATAAGCGGTGTGAATTCGCGGAAAATTCTTGAAAAAAACGTGCAGCAAAGTTGCCGGTAGGTGTCCGTGTGTTAATGAAATTTTTGGTTTTTAAAGTGTCTGTTTTCTTTTTAATTCCTTATGTGCACTGATTTTCCGTAGTCAGTAATTCCATTTATTTTAGAAAGGTCCGTTTCGGGTTTTACCGCATTTATATAGAAATTTCGCAAAATCGAAAACCCTGAATCCATAAGCCGTTACATCAGTGAATCCTTTCGCACTGGCACGATTCAATCCGAGATCGTCCGGATTGGCTGAACAGAAACCGCTCGTCTTAATGTTAGTCTGAGCTGGAAAGACTCGGTAGTCAATCCTACGTTCAAGCTAAACCTCTAATTGCGCAATGATGACATATTTTTTTGGGATTGGTACGAGTAAATTAGATATTTTATTTTCTGTTGGAGCTCATTATTTACCTAAATAGGTTTATAATAATTTATGTCTTCTGTAGGAGGACTTATCACAAATTAAGTATTTTTTTCGTCGTGAATTTTCGAAGTAACAGAATGCTTTGGAATTTGAGATCTTATTAAACTGACAATGACTTTCGATTATCTTTAAGAAAGGTGAAATGTACTGCTTTTTAGTATTATTTCACAAAACTGTTAAATATAAAATTTTTAGATTTTATTAGAGTTAAGATTTAAAGAAGTTGTAGTGCCAGAATGTTGGCTGTATGTACGCGAGAGGGAAAGGGGCGTGATACCAAAACTGGCATAAAATCATTACGAAAACTTTCCGGTAATAACTTCGAGAAGTCGACACAAATGTACTTGACTGACTTGTGGCTTCACATTAATTCTGAATTCGCGGAACTTTTCGACCAGACAGCGAAGTTATCAGACGCCCACAGTCACGAATTTCAGAAAATCAATTTCCTGAGCTTGTTATATTAAAATCAACACACTGAAATATAGCTGGAAGTGGAATCAGAATTATCAGCCGTCATCGCTCCAACCAGCATTCTAACTTTGACATCTTCAAAACAGAATCATCCATCTCGTTCAGTCGGTTATTCAAAGTAAATTCGCTTTCCGAGATGTACTACTTGCGCTTCATAAAGTGCAAGTAATTCGTCTAAGTAGTAGTACATACAGTTCCTGTACTGAATAGAATTTCACGTAAACTCGAAAAAAAAAAAAAGCATAGAATAAATTATTACTGAACAAAGTCTTTCCGAAAACAATTAGACTGCTGAAAAAATTGTATGTGACATTTACCGAGCCACAAAATGCGAAATTGCTCATTAAAATATTCCAAGTTAATATATGTTCCAATTCATGTAATATTGCTACACTTTTCGTCTATTCTTTCGACTAAACATTGGTGACATTTAACACATTAATGTCACCAAAAGTAACGGACACCCCATAAATTCATTTCAGTAGTGCATTTGCTCATAAGTAACCGGGCACACAATTTCAGTAGTGGATTTGCTCATAAGTAACCGGACACCCATTTTCAGTAGTAAATTTTTGCTCATATGTAACTGGACACCCATTTTCAGTAGTGGATTTGCTTATATACGTCACATCCATGGCCCATACTGGTCAGTGACGTATCTTGGATTTGAGACCTGGGCTATCCTCCCCCCCCCCCCAGTACTTTTTTTTTTTAATTGCGAAGTTTAATTTTTAATTGTAAAATAATAGAAGTAACTTATTTTACGTACATGCTATGCTATTGCTGACATGATACCAAATAATTATGAGGATTAGGATTTGAATACTTTATTTGTACATGAACACCATTCTTCTTTCCTTTTGTGTGAATATGAGTGCTACGCTTTCATAAAAAGTTTCTTCTGAATAGTTTTTCGTATTTGAAAAGAAAGGTTTTCTCTATTGACAAATCAGTTAAGTTGCTCGAATGTACATGTCCTTGTGTGGTATATTGTTACACGGCACTAGCAGTGTTCCTGCCTAGTCTGCCGGTAACGGTGCTTGAGACCTGAAGTACAATTTAGTTGGCCACGGCACCAGGTGAGAATCTCAGGTGCACTGCTGCACTCAAAGATTCACACCAGAACATAAAAAATGAAAAGTTGAAGAATGACCCGAAGCATAAGGCTTGGGTGAATCCACCTTGTGAACAAAATAACAACAACAAATAAACAATAAAATAATCTAAAAAAAATGATACTTTGGGATCAGAGTTGTGATGAGGTTCACCCGCAATCACCAATTCGTGACTGAGTGTAGTGGTCCGGATCTTACTCCGGTACATTCAATCCCCAACCAGCCAGTACAACACTCACTTTCGCAAATAACACATGATTCTCAAATACACAACACAACATTTAATAACGTTCTGCGAGATTTAAACAGATCCGGCGCTCTCTAGGCGCATGGACAATTGCCCCTCATATGTGGGCAGCATACGGTGTCACACTTTACTGTCGGATAACGCAGCCGACTGAGTCTCCACCGGACTATCTGAACAAGAGATACTACTCGTTTACACACTAAATAGAGCTGCAGGTGATATTCATATACAATTGCTTAGAGAATAAAAAAAAAAAAATTATATGCAAACGATCACATTAAAAATACTCGCGACACAAAATACACAAGCACGTTAATTTGCGGTATAAGATTATAGGTGCGAAATACTGCCAAAGTTAATTAACTAAATCTAATAAGCATGCACATGCAGAACCCTTCTCCGCTCGCTTTGGCCCTGAACCAAAGTTAAAAGAAACTGTCCCGCCCAGCGGAATTTGTGGCCACACCTTCTCCCTTATTCATGTAAAAAAAGTAATCAGGAAATGGGCCCTGTAAGAAATTGAAATCTGTATGTGCAGGTATTTCCTCTGAGGTTCAGTCACTCAGCATTACTGCATCTATGTCCATGCAGCTTCGGATGTCGGAATGGCACAAGTTCGCAGATGTGCGAAGAAAGAAAAAGGAAATATTCATCTACTTACAGTTTCATGACTTTGCTGTGCAAATCCGTTGTGCATCACATAATATCACACGACAAAAAAAAAAACACACACACACAGACACTTGCACCATGTGGCAGCACCGATGATTCAACACTTCACTTTGACGCTTGATGTAAATGAAGCACACAATTAAAAATGGTAATATCACGCCGCCCTTTGTTGCAATGATTAGAGTGCACACTGATCTATTCTCGTGACGATTTGAAGGTGGCCGTTAAGCAAAATAGGCCCTCTCACATCTGATGTTGCGGTTTCCAAGATTAATTTTCTCGGCCGAGCGAAATCAGACGTGCTTTTACCTTAAGCGTATATCGGCAACTCAACATTTCACCTGTATATTTGTTAGGTATCGAAGCCACCGCTCTTACGCTCATATTTTTCTTTCGACATGTTTTTATCCCGTCGCACTTACACGTAGTGGCTTCGCTGCTTACGCGACCACACACACGCACACATGGGGCCTCGCTTCGCCCCGTAAGACAAGCGCATCTCTTCACTTCCTCCACAGTAGGGGATGAATGGGGGTGACGATTCCACACTGCAGTGGTTGGCATCCGAACCCGACTTTTGCTTGGCTTCGCTTCTCATTGGAATGACCACTGTCCACTCGCAGACTTCTTAATTCCCCTGTAACTTGGCTTTCATTAGGCCAAACAGTCGCTGAGTTCCATTACGCTCCAGCCTAGAAATTTCTGCTTTATCCCGCGGATTTAGGCATTCTGCTGTCTTTATGGCAAACTGGCATCTCCAGCTGCCTCGAGTTGTCTCCATTTCTTACCAAATGCGGGGAGGTTTGCTGCTTCATTTTTCCCAATTCATTTTTTTGCAGATCCAAGGCATCCAGCCTTTCACATCGGAGAGCGCACAGACAACTGAACTTTCTTCCTTATTTTCATGCCAAGTGCGAACTCTTATTTTTCTGCACGGACCACACAGAGAGCAATTGTTCTCGAAAATGCCCCAAACAATCGACGAATTTACGATTATTCGCTAAACCTTTCGTCCCCTATCTTCATTCATTCCTACTCAAGTGGCTCATTCGATACGTATTCCTCTTTCCCTTTCCGTGTTGCATAGGCTGCCCGTCAGCTGCGCCCTGATATTTATGACCTAACAGAGCTATTCTGAGACCACCCAGCCAGAGAGAGAATTCTTCGCCTCTTTTCTTTCCAAACCCCCAGATAAAACTTTATCTGCTGTTTACACTTTTAAACTCCAATCAAGCCTCGAACATAATTAATACTTAATTAATTTCACACATCAACCACGCCCATTAATTACTAAATTAATGGCGGGGGGTATCGTAACATCGGCCCCTCCTCAAGAAATCTAGAAGTCCTCTTCTGGGCCTATCGCTTTGCTCTTATCAATTTCCAGAGCAACCATTGAGTGCTACCTTTTCCCACAGGTAGAAATAATTCAAAATGGCAAAAATATTGCGTTTCTTGCCTTCAAGAGCATTGGAGCGACTTCCCAATTATCCCGCAATTTTGTTAATTAATTTAGAGAACATCCGAAAGAAAAAACAACGTAAATGAGAAATAAATAAAAAAAACTGAACTGTAAAAGAACATGTGAGCCTGCCGAACTGTGATTCCTAAGCTACCTCATACCATACGCGACATGGCGGACAAATTTTAGAGTTTTCTTCAGGTTTTAGGATGGGGGGGTGTCCACTGTAACATTCCATCCCCCCATGAAAGAAAAAAAAAGGGATGACTGGATGAAGTTTATTCATCCAATCATTCCATTTTTTTTTTAACTGTAAACACTCAACCCTTTCCCACCGTCGCAAGGCACCTAATTCCGGACTTAAGTGCCCTGAGAGCGGAAGGAAAGTTTAAGGATTTCATCACACGTTCATTGCTACCCGTCGAGATAGGCGGAAAGAAAATTTAAATATGAGGCATAGCTTCGAGAATCCACGAGTTCCACAGATCTCTCACGTTCGATGCTCCTACGCCCGCTTTTATCTGCGCTCGATGCCAAATTCTTGCGTTTCACTGTCTTCGAGTTCCTTCTCAACATCGTAGATAATCGTGGTGTCACAGTCTTCCTGGGGATCCACTATAATGTCGACTGCTCCCCGTCTGTCAGTGTGTGGCATGGTGTTACTAGCCCTTAACACCCGCCCGTAATCATCCCTTGGTCTCAGCGACGCCCGCGAAATGATTGGAGGACTTTTGACCTGGCTTCCCTGCACTCGTAAGGGATCTACAATCATGCGGGTTCGCGCTGCAAAGGGTTCGGTTTCAGCCCTCAGCTCATCGCTATCAGATAGAAATTCAGCAGATCTCTCCCGAAATTTAGATTTAGCAATCGCGAGTTTAGTTTGCTCACTCCATCTACCCTCCTCCATCGCTACACTTTCGACATCCTGAAAAAAGTGTTTAGCACGATACAGCGGATCAGTGCCTGTAAATAGATTCAACATGTTTATGCATCCCGCTATTTGCTCACCGTAAACCATAGGTGCGGCTAAAGCTGTTTGTCTCAGCTGTGATGTACCCGCTGTACTTGTAACAGGTGTACTCTCTTCCGGAACAATTGCAGCCCCAGTGCTCACATGTTCTCCGTCAGAGTGACCATCAGAATCATCTGAATCCATGTGACTCGCAGATGACGATTTTTTCGTGTTAGCCATTTTGTTTTTCTTACCCACTAAAATTATGGCAGTTCTTAGAAAACAGCTTAAGGCTTACTTAATGCTAAATTATACAAAATTCGCACCGAACAAAACTAAATAAAAATAGTAATGGCAGTCAATTCGCACTTATTTTACGAACATGAGTGTTGTTCCGCTAGCTGCAAAATATAGGTATCGATCCTGGGACAACGGCACCATTAATGTTACACGGCACTAGCAGTGTTTCTGCCTAGTCTGCCGGTAACGGTGCTTGAACCTGAAGTACAATTTAGTTGGCCACGGCACCAGGTGAGAATCTCAGGTGCACTGCTGCACTCAAAGATTCACACCAGAACATAAAAAATGAAAAGTTGAAGAATGACCCGAAGCATAAGGCTTGGGTGAATCCACCTTGTGAACAAAATAACAACAACAAATAAACAATAAAATAATCTAAAAAAAATGATACTTTGGGATCAGAGTTGTGATGAGGTTCACCCGCAATCACCAATTCGTGACTGAGTGTAGTGGTCCGGATCTTACTCCGGTACATTCAATCCCCAACCAGCCAGTACAACACTCACTTTCGCAAATAACACATGATTCTCAAATACACAACACAACATTTAATAACGTTCTGCGAGATTTAAACAGATCCGGCGCTCTCTAGGCGCATGGACAATTGCCCCTCATATGTGGGCAGCATACGGTGTCACACTTTACTGTCGGATAACGCAGCCGACTGAGTCTCCACCGGACTATCTGAACAAGAGATACTACTCGTTTACACACTAAATAGAGCTGCAGGTGATATTCATATACAATTGCTTAGAGAATAAAAAAAAAAATTATATGCAAACGATCACATTAAAAATACTCGCGACACAAAATACACAAGCACGTTAATTTGCGGTATAAGATTATAGGTGCGAAATACTGCCAAAGTTAATTAACTAAATCTAATAAGCATGCACATGCAGAACCCTTCTCCGCTCGCTTTGGCCCTGAACCAAAGTTAAAAGAAACTGTCCCGCCCAGCGGAATTTGTGGCCACACCTTCTCCCTTATTCATGTAAAAAAAGTAATCAGGAAATGGGCCCTGTAAGAAATTGAAATCTGTATGTGCAGGTATTTCCTCTGAGGTTCAGTCACTCAGCATTACTGCATCTATGTCCATGCAGCTTCGGATGTCGGAATGGCACAAGTTCGCAGATGTGCGAAGAAAGAAAAAGGAAATATTCATCTACTTACAGTTTCATGACTTTGCTGTGCAAATCCGTTGTGCATCACATAATATCACACGACAAAAAAAAAAACACACACACACACAGACACTTGCACCATGTGGCAGCACCGATGATTCAACACTTCACTTTGACGCTTGATGTAAATGAAGCACACAATTAAAAATGGTAATATCACGCCGCCCTTTGTTGCAATGATTAGAGTGCACACTGATCTATTCTCGTGACGATTTGAAGGTGGCCGTTAAGCAAAATAGGCCCTCTCACATCTGATGTTGCGGTTTCCAAGATTAATTTTCTCGGCCGAGCGAAATCAGACGTGCTTTTACCTTAAGCGTATATCGGCAACTCAACATTTCACCTGTATATTTGTTAGGTATCGAAGCCACCGCTCTTACGCTCATATTTTTCTTTCGACATGTTTTTATCCCGTCGCACTTACACGTAGTGGCTTCGCTGCTTACGCGACCACACACACGCACACATGGGGCCTCGCTTCGCCCCGTAAGACAAGCGCATCTCTTCACTTCCTCCACAGTAGGGGATGAATGGGGGTGACGATTCCACACTGCAGTGGTTGGCATCCGAACCCGACTTTTGCTTGGCTTCGCTTCTCATTGGAATGACCACTGTCCACTCGCAGACTTCTTAATTCCCCTGTAACTTGGCTTTCATTAGGCCAAACAGTCGCTGAGTTCCATTACGCTCCAGCCTAGAAATTTCTGCTTTATCCCGCGGATTTAGGCATTCTGCTGTCTTTATGGCAAACTGGCATCTCCAGCTGCCTCGAGTTGTCTCCATTTCTTACCAAATGCGGGGAGGTTTGCTGCTTCATTTTTCCCAATTCATTTTTTTGCAGATCCAAGGCATCCAGCCTTTCACATCGGAGAGCGCACAGACAACTGAACTTTCTTCCTTATTTTCATGCCAAGTGCGAACTCTTATTTTTCTGCACGGACCACACAGAGAGCAATTGTTCTCGAAAATGCCCCAAACAATCGACGAATTTACGATTATTCGCTAAACCTTTCGTCCCCTATCTTCATTCATTCCTACTCAAGTGGCTCATTCGATACGTATTCCTCTTTCCCTTTCCGTGTTGCATAGGCTGCCCGTCAGCTGCGCCCTGATATTTATGACCTAACAGAGCTATTCTGAGACCACCCAGCCAGAGAGAGAATTCTTCGCCTCTTTTCTTTCCAAACCCCCAGATAAAACTTTATCTGCTGTTTACACTTTTAAACTCCAATCAAGCCTCGAACATAATTAATACTTAATTAATTTCACACATCAACCACGCCCATTAATTACTAAATTAATGGCGGGGGTGGGTCGTAACATCGGCCCCTCCTCAAGAAATCTAGAAGTCCTCTTCTGGGCCTATCGCTTTGCTCTTATCAATTTCCAGAGCAACCATTGAGTGCTACCTTTTCCCACAGGTAGAAATAATTCAAAATGGCAAAAATATTGCGTTTCTTGCCTTCAGAGCATTGGAGCGACTTCCCAATTATCCCGCAATTTTGTTAATTAATTTAGAGAACATCCGAAAGAAAAAACAACGTAAATGAGAAATAAATAAAAAAAACTGAACTGTAAAAGAACATGTGAGCCTGCCGAACTGTGATTCCTAGCTACCTCATACCATACGCGACATGGCGGACAAATTTTAGAGTTTTCTTCAGGTTTTAGGATGGGGGGGGGGGTGTCCACTGTAACAATATCTTGATTTTATAATGCAGAAAAAAGATATCTTGATTCTTTATAATGCAGAAAAACATCTTTCGGCAGTTGCAGTTGTTGATGGAAACTTTAATATTAGGTATGCTAATTTGTACTTCTCACTAAACACTATGTCCAATTTAGTCAATTTTATGAAACAAGTAATGTCTCTTATTGATTCGTTTTTGTATTCATCAAGGGAATAAAACACCTTCAGTTCATTTTTTAGTCGAGTTGTGTCAAAATTTGAAGCATAGAGTTCGTTAAGTTTTGACAGTAGATGTTGAGGGAAGCTTTCACAAAATTTATCAAAATAGTTCGAATCCAACACAGCCACAAATTTAAGATATAATATCACTGATTTTAATTCACATTGACACTTCACACAAACTGAAACAACTCTCGCGAAACACGTGCTGTTATGGACCGAAGCATGCAAGTGACTGAGGTAGTCAAAGTCTTCTCATTTCTGAGTGAACCGTTGCTCAAAGCAATGGTCCATTCCCTTCCACACGCTCATTCATGTTGTCATGGAAACGCTAGCAGGCGATCGTATGGAAGGTCTTCGAATCAGAACAGCGAAAACTCTGAATGAGCTGGTCGCGTTACGCCGATGGTCTTCGCTCGCCAGACTGAGTCAAAGAAGCGAATCAGCGAAAACTCTGAATGAGCTGGTCGCGTTACGCCGATGGTCTTCGCTCGCCAGACTGAGTCAAAGAAGCGAATCCGCACGTGTCTTTTCCGCAGCGAAAGCATCGACATATTTTAATACCGTTGATAATTGACTTTTATTTGTGTATATTTAATTGACTTTTATTTGGGTATTATCGGGCTTCGCAGCTAGCCTCGAATATACCTCCCTGATACTGGTATAAAAAGGCTCACGTGACCAGGCAAACATCATAGACAAACGTGAATAATAGAATCGTGGCCAACGAGATTCTGAAGGCCATTGCAGCTTTTTGTGACGTCAGCAGCACCGTCTTTTGCTACACAGAGCACTGCGACTTTTCGGAAGATTATTACTTGTCTGCGCTAACAGTTTGGCTCGCGGATCAACAGGAAAGTAAATATAAGCATAGAATCTTTAAGTCAATAGATAAAGCTGATGATGTCGCTAAAGCAGAACATTTCTGCAAGGTTTACATGATTACTTTTGTGTCCGAAATTCAAAGAAACTTCGTTAACTCTAACTAAAACCAAACATGTAAACCAAAGTGATACACACATTACGAAGCATATAATTACGCGAAATTTAAAAAAAAAAAAAAAATATATATATATATATATATATATATATATATATATATATATACCTAATTAATTAAAGCAGCTGAAGACTTTTTATCAAAACATATATAAATTAAACTACATCTCTTTAAAGTAACTTTTTTGGAAGTTCAACAGGTTTCTGAAAATTTGAGTGACTTACGTTTTCTTGACGCATGATCGAAACAAACTTTCTGGAATACAAATTTGAAGTTGTGATTCCATGTATTGGTGTAAATTATGACGAGAGTGGTGAGTCAAATAATATCCGAAAACTTGAAAATTTCATCGTCCTGGAGCGGGAATCAAATCCGCGTCTCCTGGTTTGCGCCCGAGTATGCCAACCACTATACCACCCAAAACGACCAAGTCTCAAGTTTTCGAGACTTGGTCGTTCTGGAGTTTAAAAGGTTCTGACCTTTGTTCCAAAAGGGCATGGTTTCAATAATAATAAAAAAATATGTTTTGAAATTCCATTGTACAGTTCAATAACTGACACTTAATTTTTTTTAACTGTTCTTTCATCAGAAGCACGAACTTTGCGATCAGCCTAATGGAATATTTGTTTCGATGATTTTGTAAAAAACAAAACAAAATTTAGATCCATTTGAACAGTTTATTGAAGTACTTCATTCTATAGAGTGGAAAAAATGAACGTTAGACATATTAATTTCGTGAAAAGGCCGTCGCATTTACTTTATCGGAATTATGATGCATAAATCTGTGATATGAAAATAAATGTATTATTATTTTCCATAATAAAATAAATGCCTGTAATTATTTTGCATTACAATAAGATTTATTTTAATGAAAATAGTAAAGAAAATTTCGTATATTATCGTGAACTACTTTCTTTCACGTTGGGTGGGATCAGGTTCTATATAAACAAAGCGGAACGATATACGGGAAATCGGGACAATAGTCGTAACGTAGCAGCTTTCCCCAACCCAGCTGCCACGCCTTCATTCATCTCATTGGCTAATGTGGAATGCGACGTAAGACAGAGTTCAGTGATTTTCAACTTGGCACGATTATAGTATGCCGTCTTAGCAACAAGTCTGTTCGGAAAATTTCTGCCCAACGACACATGCTCAGATCAACTATAAGTTATGTAATTGTAAAGTGGAAATACCCAGGAGCAACAATAACGCAATCGCGAACACACGTAAAATGACACAACGGGACCGCCGTGTGCTGAAGCGGAATTTGGGGGCAAAATCCTGTGTCCTCGGTTTCAACATTCACCATGGAGTTCTAAAACGCTTCTGGAAACAGCGCCAGCAGCATAACGGTTCTTCGAGAGCTGAGCAACAGCACACAACGGCTCTTCTTCCATGGCCGAGCAACAGCACACAAGCCTAACATCAACCGTTGTGTGCTGAGAAATAGCATACAACGTTCTTCTTCCATGGCCGAGCAACAGCACACAAGCCTAACATCAACCGTTGTGTGCTGAGCAATATAATACAACGGTTCTTCTTCCATGGCCGAGCAACACCACACAAGCCTAACATCAACTGTTGTGTGCTGAGCAATAGCATACAACGTTCTTCTTCCATGGCCGAGCAACAGCACACAAGCCTAACATCAACCGTTGTGTGCTGAGCAATAGCATACAACGGTTCTTCTTCCATGGCCGAGCAACACCACACGAGCCTGGTCGAGCAACAGCCCACAAGCCTAACATCAACCGTTGTGTGCTGAGAAATAGCATACAACGTTCTTCTTACATGGCCGAGCAACAGCACACAAGCCTAACATCAACCGTTGTGTGCTGAGCAACAGCACCCAACGTTCTTATTCCATGGCCGAGCAACAGCACACAAGCCTAATATCAACCGTTGTGTGTTGAGCAACAGCACACAGCGGTTCTTTTCCATGGCAAAGCAACGGCACACAAGCCAAAGATCAACCACTGTGTCCTGAGCAACAGCACCCATCTGTTCTCCCATGGCCGAGCAACATGCACACAAGCCTTACATCAGCACGATCAACGTCACGCGTCCGTTGGAGTGGTGTAAATCTTGGCGCTAGTGAAGTCAGAAGCGGTGCAAACCGGTTCTATGGAGTGGTAAATCACGCTTCACCATCTGGCAGTTGGGTTGATGAATTTTGGTGTGAAGAATACCAAGTGAAACCTAACTACAGGACTGTGCTCTGCCAAATGTGAAGTTTGGTGGAGGAAGCATCATGCTTTGGGGCTGTTTTTCATGGTTTGGGCTGGTCCTCCTAGTTCCAGTCGCCGGGAATCTCAACGTTGTGATCTATAATGACATTCTATACAATTCTGTGCTACTAATATTATGACAACAGTTCGATGAATGCCCTTTCCTTTATCAATAGGTCAATGCCCGCGTCGACAAATCGAGGTCTGTGCAGGTAAAGTTTGATGAAATGGGTGTGGAAGAACATGACTTGCCTGCACAGAGCCCAACCCCATGGAACACCTTTGGTATGAATTAGAACGCCGACTGCGAGCCAGATCGAACCACTCGACATCAGTGATTGACCTGACTAATGCTCTTGGGAGAGAATGGAAGGCAACTCCCGCAAATGATATGTATTTTTATTTACACAGATGTATCAGAATAATATGACCACCCCAGGAATCACAGCGTACCCGCCCAGGCGCGTCACAGGACGCACGTGACAAGGTCGACCACACCGAGATATAAGCCGCCGGCCAGGACAGATGAGACACAGTGCGTAACGTGAGTACAATGGGCACAGGTAGTGACTTGGAAGACGTTCAAGAAGGAATGATCATCGGCTACCGCGCCAAGAGTGGAAACATCTCAGAAGCAGGCAGACTTCGTGGGCTGTTCGCGAGGTGCTCTCGTAAGGGTGTACCAAGAATGGACTGCTGGCACACCGAGTACCTCTGACGTCATAACTGTGGAGCCCCAAAGACCATCGACCCCAGAGGAGAACGTCGCCTCCGTTGACTGGTGAAGGGCAATCGACACACAACAGTGCAGCAATTGAGCAAGCAAAGGAAAGCTGGGCACTCAGGTACGCGTCCCCGATAACTGTAGAGCAAACTCTGTTACGCATGGGTCTCCTGAGTCGACGCTGCGTCAAGGCGCCCATGTTAACCCTGGTCCGTCAGCAACGACGCCTTCAGTTCGCATGGGACGACAGTCATTAGACAGTGGAACCGTGGAAAATGGTTGCCTTTTCCGACGAATCAAGGTTTCTATTCCACAGAAGCGACAGGGCGGTGGAGGATATGGCTTCAGACACACAAGAACCAACACCCGGACACGCTTGTCGGTCAAGTACAGGCCGGAGGTGGCAGTGTGCATGTCTGGGGGATGTTTTCTTGGTATGACCTGGGACTGCTGGTACCACTGGATGGGTCCCTGAATGCCAATGGCTACCTGTCCATCCTCACTGATCACATGCATTCCTTCATGTTGGACGTCCAGAAAGACAATGGGCCACGCCACGTCGCTAAGGGTGTGCGTGACTGGTATTACGAACACGACAGCGATGCTCCGTTCTTCTTTGGCCGGCGAAATCGCCAGTCATCAATCCCCTAAAGCACCTGTGGGACTATTTTTATCGACGGGTTCGACGTGCCAACACACAACCACGTCATCCGCGGGACCTCCGTGCTCTTCTGCAATCCGAATGGGCACGCGTGCCTAGGGCAAGCTTCCAGGGCCTCATTACGTCCATGCCACGCCCTCTCGCCGCTGTCGTCCCGGGCCAATGGTGGTTATTCCCATTATTAGGTAGTAGGTGATCATATTATTCTGATACGTCCGTAAATATAGTGAACGGCTGTTGAAGGAATCATATGGCTGAGGAATCATATGCGGTTCACCGATGGCAGAAGGTCAGCTCATTAAACACGTTGCCACCAGTCTCTCAAGAGGCGATAGTCAGCGCTGAGGCAGAAGCAAAACTTCTTGCTGAATGTGGCGTGATTTCATTTATCCCGCCACGCATGTTTAGAACAGCACCACTGCGATCTTTGCACGAGTGTGAGTTGTCCCAGTGGCTGGCAAGATTGTAAACCTGCCTCCATAAGTCTACGTTTCACAGTTCTTGTCGATACGTGGACGTCTACAGCTAAGTGTTCGTCTCGTCGAATGTAGTCCTCTGTGGAGTTACTACGGCTTGCCTTCTAAAGCAGGGATCAATGCGTTCAATCGTCCGATTGCCTGCACTAATCCAACTACGGGGATGAACCTCACCTTTGTCCAACCACTGCCCCCACTTTTGGAACAACGTTTCTTACACCTCGATTCATTTCTGGAAGCGGGGCAGGGACCCACCAGATGTTCGTAACCTTATGATGAATTCTCTGGTAAGGGAGTTCGTCTGATGGTAGGGTTCCTGATGAAGTGACCTAAGCATGCTCACCCCTTACACGTGCCCCGCACGGGGATAACTGGTTTTCCAGTTATTTGGGGAGCGGCGCCCTCATGGCCCGAGCTGACCTTGTGACGGATCATTTTGACATTTCGTCTTGTACGATTATGTAACCGAAGGGACAGCTGTTCATCCAGCTGCTGGGGGACGGCGTCCCCACGGCCCGAGCCGACATGTACTATATGTGAATTTTCACATTTTTTATGTTTTTTGCTTTTTCACTTGACACGCTCCCGCCTCAGTTGTAGGTTGCTGAGGTTGTGATTATGCGCCAGCTCTGGATTTTAGTTTATCTTTTTCTTTTCTGTCTTCTGCATTTTAGGTTCCCTTCTTTGTTTTTCCGAGTTGGTTAGCTAGACCTACCTGCACGTTTCCCGTAAGGTGGAAAAAGGGATGCTGGAGGCTGAGGTTTCTGGAGGCCTGGGTGTTGTTGTCGCCAGTTGCCAACACTCCTCTTTGCCCCCTGCTTCACCCTAAACTGACGGCTGAGAACTAACCCACTCCTAGTCAATGAGGTCTGTGGCCGAGTGGAGCCCAGACCTCTAACGGTTTGTCGTTTTGCAGGACAGGGTGAGTCTGGGGATAGGGTGGGCATGCCAAAGGGGGAGTCTGGGGATAGGGTGGGCATTCCCCAGGCATGGGAAAGTCTGGGTGCACGCCGAGCGCATGTCTGCCCTATCAACTTGCTTTATCCGCTTCCTATCCCTAGAGCCGTGTCCTGAGTCCACTTTGGCTTGCGCACCTACTGTTCTCCCTCGTTGGGCTCGATTGTGGGTAGGGAAGTCGGCGAATGAATTCTAAAAAAAATTCATGGCTCTCAATTCTGTTTCCTACGAACCAACATCCAAAAGAGGTATGGAAGAAGGCTCATCCCCTTCTGTAAAAAAACATGTGCCTGATTGTTCGAATGCTCGTTTCTTTTTTGTGCACTCATTGGACCCTTCAAAGCCTTTGAGTGCCAAAAGTCAATTTTGGATAAATAAAACACTTAAATCCATTGCAAGCTCTCCTAAGAGCGTAAAGAAGCTCCAATCTGGAGATCTTGTGGTAGAAATGTCCACTGTGGCCTACAGCTCTACACTTCTTAACACTACCACGCTGCTTGAGACTCCGGTCAAAATAACACCTCATGGATACCTAAATTCATCTCGAGAGGTTGTCTCCTCTCAGGACCTCGTTGAATGCTCTGAGGAAGAATTACTTGAAGAACTGAGGAGTCAACACGTTACGGGTGTGCGGCGTATTCTATTCAGGCGGAATGGGCAGTCCGTCCCATCCCGGAACATCATTTTAACTTTTGATAGCCCTTCCCTGCCTACGTCCATCAAGGCAGGGTATCTCCACCTAGAAGTACGCCCGTACATCCCTAACCCGTTGAGATGTTTTAGGTGTCAGTCTTACTGCCATTCTCAGCAGTCGTGCAGAAGCAATCCTAGGTGTGGACGCTGTGGTGCCACAGAACATCTTTTGGCAGAATGTGTGGCCGAGGCCGAGTTTTGTGTGAACTGCAAAGGTTCACACACAGCATCAGCTAAAGATTGTCCCAAGTGGAAGGAGGAGAAAGAAATCCAAAGGCTGAAAACAGTTGAGAATATTTCCTATCCTGAGGCTAGAAGAAGAGTAGTTCCAGTTTCTTCTGATCGGCGATCTTATGCATCGGTGGTGGCTGCCAAATCTACGGTTGCTATTCAAACCGACATTCAGATCCCTGTTAAATGTCCCTACAAGCTGGACGATATCATCGCAGCCGGACTGGAGGCACTCCAGTTTCTAGCTAGGGGCCTGAAAGCGCCACCCACCACTTCGCCGAAGCAGACTCATCCCACCACCAAGGGAACTCAGGCCACTTCTTCTAACAAAAAAAACAAAGCTCAGGATAAGAAAAGCATTTCTTCTCCTCCAAAATCTCAGCAAATGACTCAACATCGTGCGTCTTCCGTTAAAACTCTTGGGAGAAAGCATGCTCCCATCTTGGCCCCTGGTCACACGCCTCCAGATCTGGGGGAACCCCCATCAGAGGCGATGGAGCCTGACTTCGTTTGATCATTTTAATTTTCATTTCACTTATAACCATGGCTTCAATCATTCAGTGGAACTGTCGAGGTTTTCGGACGAGTTTTGATGAAGTGAAACATCTGCTTTCATTTTACTCTCCGGTGTGCTTTTGTCTACAGGAGACGAAGCTTAAACCATCAGACCTGCTTTCAGTTCGAGGCTACAGTGCGTATCTGACAGATAATGCATCGGGAGACATCGCATGTGGGGGAGTCGCTATTCTTGTCCCTCACAGTGTTCCGGTGTCTTCCGTTGCGATATCCACAACTTTGCAGGCCGTGGCGGTGCGAATATCTGTGCCTGGGCCTCTTACTGTCTGCAGTGTCTATCTGCCGCCGGACGAGAACGTAAGTGTCTCTGTTCTGGAGAGATTAGTTGATCAGCTGCTTTCACCCTTTCTTTTACTGGGTGACTTCAATGCTCATCATCATTTGTGGGGTAGTGTCAGCATCAGCACGAGAGGTCGTCGCATAGAGTCGCTTCTGTCCTCGGCCTCTTTGTGCCTTTTTAACACCGGTGCTGACACGTACTTCCATGAGCCGACAAGATCCTTCAGTGCGATCGATTTGACCTTGGGATCACCATCGATTATTTCTGATTGGTCGTGGATGGTGTGTAACGACCTCCATGGGAGCGACCATTTTCCAATTGTCCTCTCGCATCATGCGAACATGCCATCTTCTGTTTCCCGCCCTCCTCGGTGGAGGATGGAGCGTGCGAGATGGGAGGTCTTCACATCGTCCACTGTAATATCTTCTGCAATGGGGACCCAAGAGTCAATCCACACAGCTGTTCTTGAAGTCACAAATTGCATTCTTCAGGCAGCTGATCTTTCTATACCCAAAACATCTACGACACTCTCCAGAAGTCCGAAGCCCTGGTGGACTCCTGAATGCGCAGCGGCTAGGAGAGCTCAACATAAGGCCTGGTCTACATTTCGGCGTTATCCAACCGATGCTAATCTCATTACATTCAAACGAGCAAAATCTTATGCTCGGTTGGTGCGTCGACGTAGCAAGAGGGAGTCTTGGATCCAGTATGTTTCATTTCTCACTTCACGTGCCAGTTCGAAAAGTGTGTGGGACAAGATTCGTAAGATCCGGGGTAACTACAGCTCTCACCAGATCTCCATTCTCGAGAATAACGGCTGCACGTATGCTGAAGTCGGGGAGATTGCTGATTGTTTGGGGGAGGCATTTGCCTCCGTGTCGAGTGACCTGGCGTATCCTTCTTCTTTTCAAAGAATAAAATCCACTGCGGAACGCCAGAGAATCTCCTTTGCGCCTTTTCACGACACTGGTTATAACTCCCCCTTCAGCATGGTTGAACTCAGGGTGGCTCTGCATCGGTCCGGTGCTACATCTGCCGGTCCCGATGGCATGCACTATGACATGCTCCGTCATCTCTCGCAGTCGTCTCTCGAGAATCTCTTAATCTTGTATAATCGTATTTGGTCGGAGCACAGTTTCCCGGAATCTTGGCGAAAAACTTTTGTTCTGCCTTTTCCCAAACCTGGCAAGGATCCCAAGTCTCCCTCTAGTTATCGTCCAATTGCTCTCACTAGCTGTCTGTGTAAAGTTCTTGAACGCATGGTTAATTCCCGGTTAGTCCATTTTTTAGAGTATCATCAAATACTTTCACCATCACAAAGCGGCTTTCGCCGTCATCGTTCACCTCACGATCATCTCCTGCACCTTGAGACATCTGTGCGCGAGGCGTTCGTGCGTAGGCAGCACCTGGTTTCTGTATTTTTTGATATTGAAAAAGCTTATGATCGAGCGTGGTGGCACGGTATTATCCGTGACCTCCACGCATGCGGATTGCGAGGAAATCTTCCGACTTTCATCGTTAATTTTCTTCGCAATCGGGTGTTCCAGGTGCGCCTGGGTACGACGCTTTCGGCACCGTTCCATTAAGAACAAGGTGTCCCTCAAGGTTGCATTTTACCTGTCACATTGTTCATCCTTCGAATTAATTGTCTCTTCACAAATCTTCCTCTTGCGGTTTCGGCTACTGTTTATGTTGATGATTTACACAGTTCCTGCTCGTCATCAAGTATGAATTTTATTGAAAGGCAGTTGCAGTCTGCAACTAACCAGATCTTTAAAGCGGCGAATAGCAATGGTTTCGTTCTTTCTCCCGAAAAGACAGCGTGTATCCATTTCTGCCGGAGGCACGGCCTCCATCCTGACCCAGAGCTGTTTTTAGACCGTGCAGCCATACCAGTTTTGCCGGAGACCAAGTTCCTTGGACTGACCGTCGACCGTGCGCTTACGTTCCGTGCGCACGTTCGGCGGCTCAAGATTTCCTGTCTGCGGGCTCTATCTATTCTTAAGATCCTTTCGAGAGTCTCATGGGGCGCAGAGAGGATGTCTTTAATTCGCATTTACCATTCCTTAATACGGTCGAAACTGGATTATGGTTGTATCGTGTATGGCTCTGCTCGTCGTTCCGTTCTTCGGCCTTTGGACACTATTCACCATCAAGCACTGCGGCTTTGTTCGGGAGCATTTCGAACATCTCCAACGCACAGCCTTTATGCTGACGCGAACGAACCATCGCTTGAATTACGCCGTCTGCAGCTGTGTGTTCAATTCTACCTGAAACTTAGATCTCTTCCAGACCATCCTTTATAAGATGCAGTTTTTCATCCCCAGCATGCCCGTTTATTTGAGAACCGGCCCTCGTGCATTCCAACCTTCGGTCTTCGTATGGCGGCCGTAGCTCGTGATGTAGGGCTCGACTTGTCACTTGTTGCAGCGAGCTTTGGGGATCCTCCATGGCACCCACTTGGTGTCATGGTTGATAATACCTTTACGTCTTTCGACAAATCCTCAACCCCTGCGTCAGTGTACCAGCAGCTCTTCGCTGAGCGCCGTGCCCTCAATACTGAATACACTCCCATTTTCACTGATGGCTCCAAGATGCATGGAGTCGTTGGATCCGCAGCTGTCTGTGTTGATGACGTGTCAGTAGCGCGGATCCCAGCTGAGGCCACGGTGTTTTCGGCGGAGATGCATGCTGTGTATCTTGTACTTCTTCATGTTCAGTCAAGTTCTGATCATAGTGCTATGGTCTATACGGATTTCTTAAGTGTTCTGCAGTCTTTGTCATCGCTGGACTATTGTAATCATCCTTTTCTTTTGAACGTACGAAGGCTTCTTCGTTCCTTGCTCGAGGCTGGTGTCCAGATTCAATTCTGCTGGATTCCTGGGCATGTTGGAATCTCGGGTAACGAGTGTGCTGATGCGGCAGCTAGATCTGCTTCCTCTTTGGTCGTCACACCCTTGCCACTGTTTCACCGCGATTTCCGCTTTCTTCTTCACAAGCATATCAAGCGAACGTGGCAGGGTCTGCGGGACCAAGAGGTGGAAAATAAACTGCATCGTATTAAACCTAATCTTGAAATCTGTAAATCCTCATATCGTCGGAACCGTAGGGAGGAAGTGGTGCTTGCGCGTCTCCGCATTGGGCATTGTCGTTTCACTCACCGCTTTTTGCTGTGTGGCGACACTGAGCCGATGTGTGAGACGTGCAATTGCCGACTCACAGTCACTCATCTTCTGTGTAGCTGTGTTTGTTTTCGTGATGCACGTTTTCACTTCTTTCATTCTGATTTGTCGACCGAGGACGCCGCTACACTGCAGCGGCTCCTCAATGACCACTGTGATACTGTTGTCGTGTTTTCATTTTTTAAAGAAATTGACTATTTTAAACGTATCTAGATTTTAGCCTTATCATCATCCTCATTTCTCAGTTTTACTGAATCAGCTAGATTTTAATCATTGTATCATGTTTTTAATACTGTTTGTTTCATTATCTTTTTTAGCCTTTCCATCGTTATCATTTTTCAGTTTTACTTGATCAGCCAGATTTTAAGCTTTCTACCACGTTTTTAATACTGTTTGTTTGTCTTGTGTCTGGCGCTCTTTCGCCAAACATGGCCCTTGCGCCATAAAAATTAACCAACCAACCAACCAACCTTACACGTGCTTTCACCACCGAAGTCCCTACGATGCAATGATCCACAGGTCTAGGCGAGGATACATCTGGCCTAATGTAGCTAAGCCTGGTCGCGGCTTGTTACGAGCGCGCGCCTTATTACTTGCCATAATGTATTACTATGAACATTAGAAAATGTGCAGAGAATAGTCTTTAATGCGGTTTTAATAATGCTTTTCGGCAGGTAACAATGACGGCAGAGCGTGTTTATCATTCCAGAGGTACCATTATGTTTATTCTTTTAATGGAACTACTTAGAACGAATGAACGCACTTCATATTAATTCTATGTAATGTGTGTTGAAGCTTTGCGTGCCTTTATAAAAACCGTAACTGTTTTTCAGAGAAATATTTTCAATCTAAAGTGTTAAATAATTTTGATTGAAAAGTATAATGCTTGATATTATTTAGTTTTTCTAACATGAGCTACGACAAGACAATTCCTTTCGTCCTCTTACTGCTGTAGTACCGACAAAAATCTTGTCATTAGTGACAAGCGTTCAGTTTTGGCCCTTTACTTTCTGCTCCATCACTCCATAACCTGCCAGATGTGCTTGTCAACGGGACCAGTCCCGTTGACAAGAACACCTCCCCACATCCTCATTGGATAGAAACAATGGAATCGAACATCTCTCTCTTTTCTAAGCCACTGTTGTAGCCACTTTAGCAGGTAATCAGTCAGAAAGGATTAGTGTCAGTCATCCTCCTAAATTAACTTTTTGAATAACAAAGATTAGAGGAAAGCAAAACATTCTGATACCCTGGTTGATACTCTGTCCAGCCGCATTCGGCTCACTTCTTAGACAGCGAATACAACGAAGAACCTTAACATGACTAGCTGCATTATGCAACGTTGTGATGTAAACACTAATTGCTAAAGTCGGTCATTGGGCCAGAGAAAAAGGGAATTTAGTGAGCGCAATTTCAAGATGTCGACATAGCGGTGTTCACTTGGTTCCAAGACGTCAGTTTCCGGAATTTGCTAGTTAGTGTACAGATAATCTATGAAAAGGTACTGTAGTTTGCCACTGCTCTTCGCCATGGGGACGTTTAGGCCAGGGCTAAGTGGCTAAACCCTTTCAAGCACGGTATGGCGTCGTCGCAAAAACGCTTTGTGGTGAACTAAGTGCCGTGCGTGCGGAAAACGTGAAAGAATGAAGAGCAGGAGCAGTGGCTAGTCTCATGAGTTCATACACTCCAGGCGATGCGTTTAGTGCTCATTAGACGAGGATATTTTCTAACTCAAGCCAAGAAATTAACGTTCCGGACGATATTTTTGTTTTCCCGCGCGCATCCTTTGCAGAACATTTTTAAAGTCCACGACTACAAACTGCTTCACCAAACAAATCTCCGATTTTCTACAAACGAAGAACCTGAAAATAAAAGTGAAAAGGAAAGGTTCTATTTGAGAATATTATTAACGAATATTTCTGTTATTTTTACTTTATAATGGACAAAATTTCTTACATTGTTATTTTTATTTGAAATTTTCAAATTTGTTTGATAAAACGTCAGATTCCTTTTTACGAAATTTGTTACTACGAAATATTTCGGTGCTCCTGTAGAGTTCCTTCGAACAGGAATCGCCGCAGTCTTCTAGGTGACCTCTCACCCCCAAAAACTTTATTGGATAATATTAAAGACGAAAATGCGTTTGAATGCCCATTGATCATATAGCGTATTGCACAATGATTGTATATCCTGTATTTATTAAGCGGATTATGCAGCCACTTTTGTGACTGAAGTAATAATACTTCTTTTTAATAAAATGGAACGCTAATTTGTTGTGCAAAGGGGCTTCTAACTGTGGCACCGTAAGAAGAAAACAACAGCAACGCTTCCTCAACACAGTTTTGCCCTGGACACCCAGGTGGCGCAGTAGTCTAAGCTCTGGTTTCTGACCATTCGTCCAGAATAGGTCCGGTCCCAGTGAAGCATAGATGTTGTGTTTGTTTTAAGGTACTAGCTCTCTTCCTTTCCCTGGAACCATTTGCCAAAAATTAGAGACAAATGGTTCAAGAATTTAGTATGGGTCCGGCCCTGGTGAGGCATGGAAGTTACGTTTGTTTTATGGCACTGGCGCTCTCCCTTTCCCTGGAAACATTTGCCCAAAATTAGGGACAAAAGGCTCCAGAATTCAGTATGGATCCGGCCCCAGTGAGGCATGGATGTTATGTTTGTTTTATGGCACTGGCTCTCTCACTTTCCCTGGAAAAATTTGCCCAAAATTAGGGACAAAAGGCTCCAGAATTCAGTATGGATCCGGCCCCGGTGAGGCATGGATGTTATGTTTGTTTTATGGCACTGGCTCTCTCACTTTCCCTGGAAACATTTGCCCAAAATTAGGGACAAAAGGCTCCAGAATTCAGTATGGATCCGGCCCCAGTGAGGCATGGATGTTATGTTTGTTTTATGGCACTGGCTCTCTCACTTTCCCTGGAAAAATTTGCCCAAAATTAGGGACAAAAGGCTCCAGAATTCAGTATGGATCCGGCCCCGGTGAGGCATGGATGTTATGTTTGTTTTATGGCACTGGCTCTCTCACTTTCCCTGGAAACATTTGCCTAAAATTAGGGACAAAAGGCTCCAGAATTCAGTATGGATCCGGCCCCGGTGAGGCATGGATGTTATGTTTGTTTTATGGCACTGGCTCTCTCACTTTCCCTGGAAAAATTTGCCTAAAATTAGGGACAAAAGGCTCAAGAATTCAGTATGGATCCGGCCCCGGTGAGGCATGGATGTTATGTTTGTTTTATGGCACTGGCTCTCTCACTTTCCCTGGAAACATTTGCCCAAAATTAGGGACAAAGGGCTCCAGAATTCAGTATGGATCCGGCCCCGGTGAGGCATGGATGTTATGTTTGTTTTATGGCACTGGCTCTCTCCCTTTCCCTGGAAACATTTGCCCAAAATTAGGGACAAAAGGCTCCAGAATTTAGTATGGATCCGGCTCCTGTGAGGCATGGATGTTACGTTTGTTTTATGGCACTGGCTCTCTCACTTTCCCTGGAAACATTTGTCCAAAATTAGAGAGAAATGGTTCCATAATTTTGTATGGGTCTGGCCCCTGTGAGGCATAGATGTTTTCTTTGTTTTATGGCACTGGCTCTCTCCCTTTCCCTGGAAATATTTGCCCAAAATTAGGGACAAAAGGCTCCAGAATTCAGTATGGATCCGGCTCCTGTGAGGCATGGATGTTACGTTTGTTTTATGGCACTGGCTCTCTCCCTTGCCCTGGAAACATTTGTCCAAAATTAGAGAGAAATGGTTCCATAATTTCGTATGGGTCCGGCCCCTGTGAGGCATAGATTTTTTCTTTGTTTTATGGCACTGGCTCTCTCCCTTTCCCTGGAAATATTTGCCCAAAATTAAGGACGGGCGAACTGCCCATTGAATTGCTTACGGTGGTCGTTAATCCTCAAACAACAACAAAAAATAATCTCCCGCCCACTCAGCCAAAACAATTTTGCTCGTGTTAGGCATTCAACATTCCCAATACATACAGACAACTGTTTAAAAAGTGGATCATTATCAGAGATGAAAACGGGTCACAGGGTCGGCAATTTCTTACGGGTCAAACGCGTCGAGTCAAGGTGTTCCTAACCTAATTTCGACCCGGTTTTATTTGTTTTATTTTTGAATAGAAAAAAAAGTATTTCAAAGAACTCTTCAGAGGTTTTTGAAATGATACTTCAGATCTACAGAGTATGATACAGGAACTTACTGAGAAGGGCAAAGAAATGGGATTAAAACCGAACTTTCAGAAGACAAAACTGAAGTGCAATGCTTTTACAAGGAATGAAGATTTATCAATTGATGGGGAAAAGCTGGAGATAACCAATTCCTACATTTGCCTTGGGCAACAGATATCAAGGGAGAGTCACACTGATGAAGAACTTAATTGGCGTAAAAAATTTCGTTGGAGAGCTTTTGGAAGAAACAGTACAATTTTTAAGAGCAATGTGCCATTATGTCTTAAAAGAAAAGTGTTTAATCAATGCATCCTTTCAGTGCTTACATACGGAGCAGAGACGTGGACCTTAACTAAAGGAGACATACAAATACTGCAGACACCTCAGAGAAACATGGAGAGATGTATGCTGGGTGTAACCAGGAGAGATAATAACAGGGCATTTGTAGATAAAGAAAATGACAAGAGTGGAAAACACCGTGATCAGAGTAAAATTCCTGAAATGGCAATGGGGTGGGCATTTTGCCAGAAGGACGGCTCGCTGATGGACAACCGAAAAGTTTGACTGAATTCCAAGGGTCATGGAAAGACCGAGAAAAAAGCCACGTGGGAGATGGGTGGATGGAGGAGATTGGCCCAAGGCAGTCCGTTGTGGAAGAAACTTATGGGAGATCTTCATCCAGCAGCGGATTGATAATGATTGATGATGAGGATAATGATGATGATTTACAGCTCAAAGCAGATTTTTCAGGTCACCTCCAGGTCGGGTCCAATTAGGTGACGGCCGAGTCCGAGTCCAAAGTTTCCAACTCTAAATATGTACAATACGCATATCATTTCCATATAATTAATTTTAGCGCGTTTTGTGGCAATTACAAAAATGTAGGGAAGCTTCCAGACCTCCTTTTTGGAGAGTCTTGGAACCCGTAAAAGGGTGAACGACGCAGCGTATTAACCCGTGTCGTTAATTTCAGGCTTTCGTTCGAAACCATTTTTTTCAACTTTCTGTGCTCTGCTCCATATAGCAGTGGTACAACATTACGATTAGACTAAAGCTCGGTGCTAAAGTGCAAACACCGGGCTTAGGTCTTTCCAGATGCTGAGCAATCACTCAAGTTTTATTGGTTTCAATCAGTGTCAATGCGAAGAACAATTCGGCTTTCCAAAATTGCTCCCGTTGCATTTCTCCCTTCAGTGTCATTCGGGTCTTACGATCTGCTGTCAGACTCCATAGTTTAAGCACAATTTGAGAGAGGATTAAATTTCCATTCGCTATCAATATATTCATGTAACTCCTTATTAATGACACGAGTCGAGTTGACCAGCGTTGAGCGACTGCGATATTTGTGAGATGACTGAAATATCTCAATTGCCAGAGAGCTAGAATTACTTCCTGTCCCTTCATAATTAGCAGGCATAAAAGTTGCCCAGACCTTCAATTATTGACTTAACAATGTCTAATGAATGTCAGCTGATCTTTGGAATAGGATTACAAATGGTCTAGCAGGAAGCATGCATAAATCGTGCAAAGGAGCCGACACCCACTCGCATTGTCCGTCAGTCAAGACAGTGAAATGACAGTTATATCCCAAGCAGACTCGCCTTGATAAATAATGTATGCACTCTCCGTCGTTGCCACTCGAACTCCGACTTGAAGATAGTTATAAGGGCGTCATCATGATTCGAGTTTTGTTGACTACCTATGAAGAAAAGGAGGGGGAAAAAAGAGTGGATCATATATTCATTTATGATGCTCATTCCGTTTTAGATGGTTTTAAGACCTGCTTTATGCAAGAAGCTGATGCTAAAGGATTTTGTGAAGATGTAATCACGTTTATAGCTCATTCGGTAGCACATTTCGTTTGTGATTCGTTGTCGTAAACGTTGTAATTATCCAGAATACTGTCGAATCCCACTGAGTTTTTTTGTTTTTGTTTTGTTTTTTTAAATTCTATATGATTTTTATTTATGGTTCCAAGAGTTTGGCGGAGCTACCCCCTCTTCTTACTCTAACGCCACTTCTTGTTGTTCATATAAGAAGTGTACAAATCAGAAATAACGGCGTGACGTACCTGCCCAGCAGGACGCACACGACATAAAAGCAGATAGCAGTCAGAACGAACGTCCGCGTAGCTCAATTGGTACAGTGACCTATTCCGGAATGAGGGGACCCGGGTTCGAGCCCCAGCGTGGACAAAAATGACGGATAAATTTACTTCGTTATAACGGTTGAAACTTTCTGAACATACCACTTCCAAGAAACGTGGTGGCTCTTGTTGCAGGAATTCTATCAAAATAAACCGTCATGTATTTTGCTTTTATTTATACAGGATTGGTAATCAGAAAATTACATGGTGAATGGTCAGGATTATGTGAAGGGTGTTGTTCTCAACACTTTCGATTATACAGAATATGCGCTTTTACTATTATTTGGGCAGCACGGAATGGCCACAAAATAAAAGAAACTTTCTTCCCAAAAGTCGTTGGTACTTCAATTTCATTGATGTTAAAGAGCCTAAATTATTGCATTAGCATTGGAAATCGATAGATGCTATTTTATAGAAACTTAATCAAAAGAAGAGGTAGAATAAAATAAAATATTAGCATAACTTTTCTATCACTAGACATTAACCCTAGTAGATGATGGTGAGAATGGTTTCTTTATTGCATAGTCATTTGCTTTGTAACCCATTAAAAATAACAACGCTGCAACTCATCACCTATAAAAACAGCGCGACGAAAATCGTTTCATTTCTTTTCGTATCTGAAAACACCCTGCAAACTAAACGAAGTTCATCATTAGTTTCAGTTTTATGTGTAGTGGGGGTAGCAAAACTTTACTTGGTTATCAAGGGTTCATATGCTACTTTCTTAATTCTGGGAGTTAATGATTTTCGCTTAAGCTACTTTCTCTTTTTGCAATGGGTATCTTTTGGACTGCTGTACTTCTCACAGAGAAAGCCATAATACTTGGTGTAACACTTTTGTAATCCTAACAGAATGGCGATCACCGTTAAATCACCACATGTTTGCCACCCATACTTCTGATAGTGCGCACCTAACAGTATACTTTTTATGTTTGCATGTGTTTCTTTTCTGTGGACTGCATATGCAATAGAGATTGAAGGAAACTTATTTCCATTGTGTAATAATGCAGCTCTAAGGCTCATCTTAGAGGCATCTATAAATAGTCACCACTCTTCAGGAACGTGTCTCATGTTAATTGCTGCCAGTAGTCTATTAACATCCTTACACAAAGTGAAGTCACCTTTCGTTTGATAGAATGTTTCCAAATCTTTATTTCTCGTACAAAATGTTTGGTACTTTCACAGAATGGTCTCTAAGAGATTCAATTGTTGTAATTTTGATACCAAAAGCTCAGACTTCTTATTTGGAATTTCCAGAACTTTTCTATTGTTGTAGCCTTGATGCCAAAAGCTCAGCCTTTCTAATTTGGAATTTCCAGAGCTCTTCTATTGTTGTAACCTTGATGCCAAAAGCTCAGCCTTCTTCTTTGGAATTTACAGAACTCTGATGAGGTCGCTGAGTTCAAACTGTGTGATCATATGAGTCCCTAAGAAATTGGTTTTGACAAAATTCTGGATCTCTTGAAGTTGATGGCTGCTGTGATTCGCTGTGAAAATCATGTTGATCAATGTCGCCTTCTTCATCAGAGCCTATAGGGAAAAATTGAGGCTGTTCAGGAATAATTAGTCCTTTGCCAAGAGCTACGGGACGAATCGCTGGATGTACACTGGTATGCAAAAATTAAGGACGAAGAGGAGAAATTAGCATAACAGCGAAACGAGCAGGCAGAACGGACCAAAAGACCACTCAGAAGATAGACTAGGGTCCATTACGGTAGGGCATGCGCATATGTGCAGCATGACGTGGGGGGGTCGGAAGGATATAAAGCACAAGGGCGATATACTCTCAGCAATTCGGTGAAAGCTATTGCACAATGTACATCAGTTTGAACGACGTCGAGTTGCTGCCACCGTGTGATATGGCCAACAAGCAATACAGTAGACGACATCTGGATGACTTTAACCGAGGTCGCGTCATTGGGAAGTTGGAAGAAGGTCAAAGTGTGACTAGTGTGGCCGAGGAGTTCGGGAACGCTCACAGCATCGTTTCACGAACTTGAAGAGCATTTCAAACGACAGGAACAGCTGTCCGAGAGTTTAGTAGTGGTCATCTATGAGCAACCACGGCGGTGGACGACCGGTATATTATCCTACAGGCGAGATGAGACAGACGACAGACAACGGGAGAAATCGCAAGGCACATGCAACAGACAACTGGACGTCCGTTATCGCGTTTTACCGTAGCCAGGATGCTGCACAAATGTGGTCTATTTGCACGACGACCAGTACGGTGTGTGCCATTAACGCCTGCTTATCGGAGACGGCGGTTTCTCTGGTGCCAGGAGCACAGGAACTGGACACATCAGCAATGGGGTCGAGTTCTGTTTACGGATGAGAGCCGATTTAGTCTGACGGGAGTTTCTGGACGTATATCTGGATAGAGCAGGGAACACGCAATCACAACTCCAACATCATCGAAAGGGACTGGTTTGGAAGTGGCGGAGTTCTCGTTTGGGGCGGTATCATGCTTGGTAGCCGTACTTACCTCCACATTTTCGAACAAGGTTCAGTCACTGGTATCCGCTATTGTAACGCGGTTCTCCTGCCTCACGTGCGTCTGTTTAGAGGTGCTGTGAGTCCTGAGTTGACTCTTCATGGACGACAAAACTACACCTCATCGTACAGTGGCTGTTGCAGAGCTGTTGGAGAGTGCAGATATTCAACGCATGGATTGGCCCGCAAGGTCCCCGGACCTAAATCCAATCGAACACGTGTGGGGCCTTCTCGGGAGACGCTCGGCAGCACGTCACTAGCCGCCAGCAACGATTCCGCAGCTGCGATTGGCGCTACAAGAGGAATGGGCCGCGATGCCTAAACAGCTCCTTGACAACCTCGTCCTCAACATGAACAGACGTTGTAAATCCTGCAACGCAGTCAGGGGTGATCATATCCCTTACTAAAGACTGGATTTTTCTTGGAAGCCGCCTGTCACATGGACGTTTCTGTCTTCTGTCCAGTTGTGCTCGAATCTACCTTTTCAATAAAGTGCCTTTGTATCCTTTGGATTCCTTGTTTGAACGGTTTTGCTCACTTGTCCCATATTCCCACATCTTGGGGATCTTATGGTATGATTTGAGTCGATGTGGAGCAGTTCTGCACGACGTTACATTCGAGAAACCGTCTCGTCCTTAATTTTTGCAAGCCAGTCTATATTTGGAAATTAAACTATATTTCTCTTCTTCATAGTCATACCTTTTATGATAGGAGACACCATACAGAAATACCAGCCTTTATTTCTTGTTGTTTTTTTTGCTATCTCCAAATCATTTGCACTGCAAACGTCATAGAACGTCCCTTACCGTTCACTCACGCACTCAGTTTTGAAGCACACGTATTGCAACGTACATGTGGGGCCCATTTCTTGTCAAAATCGTCGATTTTGCAACCACAATGCAAGAAATAAGTTTTTTTTATTGTATTTAACACACACGTGCTTGACGCAAATGTTACTTCTCCACATTTGGATTATTCACACATTTACGAGAGATTTTTAATGTTTCATGGCAGAAAAGAAACAAAAAGAAGTTACCTGACACTATTCAAGACAGAAGCAACTGAAGAACTGAAATTTTGAGTTCTGCATAACAAGTGAAAGCATGTGTCATGCCACATCTACCACTAGCCTGAGAGAAGTGACGAACAGAAAGCATAACATGATAAGCACGAGGTGCCACACCGACAGAGCACATGGTTCTGAGGCAGCCTGCTGGATTGACAGATCATATGATAGGACCTTGGTGCCACTAAAGCTACAGTTCTGCTTCACCTTTATAGAAAGGTGTAACCGATCGTTCTGTCCTTGAGAGAAGTGAACTCCCATCTCTCTAACGTAGAGGAAAAACCGGTTTTCTCGCTCGGGCCGGGAAGCTGAGAGAAAGTTGCGGCGTGTGCTTTTGTGTGCGTTTTTTTTTTTTTTTTTTGATTGGAGGTTTAACGACTACCGTGAGTAACTCAATGGGCTATAAGCAGTCACCCGTCCCTAATTTAAGGGCACTGGTTCCAGGGAAGGAGAGAGCCAGTGCCGTAAGACAAACACAACATCCATGCCTGACTGGGATTCGAACCCGGACCCCTTTCGGACGAATGATTAGAGGCCATCGCTTAGACCACTGCGCCACCAGCACGGCAATGTGTGTGTGTCGTGAGGTGAGATGTTCTGTGCCCATCGTGTTCCATTCTCTCCGTGCTGTAATCAATCTTAGGATATTAAACCTCTCAATTAACCTGAGGTAGGTGTTTGTTTTCCATTTGTGAGTCTGGTTCCAATTAATTACGATAGTGACAAGTGATGTCACAATACCAATAATAATGCCGCCCCGGTGGCGCAGTGGTCTAAGCGATGGCCTCTGATCATTCGTCCGAAAGGGGTCCGGATTCGAATCCCGGTGAGGCATGGATGTTGTGTTTGTCTTACGGCGCTGGCTCTCTCCCTTCCCTGGAGCCAGTGACCCTAAATTAGGGACGGGCGACTGCTTATAGCCCATTGAGTTGCTCACGGTGGTCGTTAAACCTCCAACCAAAAAAAAAATACCAATAATGTGAAACACACATAATTTGATACCGTGGGTGTAATTTAAAAATGAGAGACAACCGGCAATTTTAAATGTTATTTTTGCATTTAGCACTCTAAAATTAGCTAAGACTGGGTAGTTTTGCGTTCATAGCATTTCTCGTGTTGACCTGTGTTACTGTACGAGCTATTATAGGGGCTGCACAAAATAATGTGAACGCCATGATTATAAAGGTTCATGTTATTCGTGTAGGCTACACTGAGAAAAACAAACGTGATTATCTTTCCTGTATCTTTTCTTTGTATATATTCTCTAGGTTTTATGCCAGTGTAGTTGAAGTTGTATTTAGCAGCGGTTTGTGCGAGCGTTCGATGAAAAATATGACCTGTCAGACTTTCATAAAGGACAAATCATGGGAGTCGGTTTAGCAAGAGCGTCTGTACCCGCAACAGCCAAATTGTTTGGTGCTTCAAGAGCAATAGTCTCCACGGTTGTGACTGCATACACAAAGCATTGCAAGACTTCATCGGCGAAGAAGAATAGTGGGCGAAAATCGAGACTGAATGAGAGAGACCGTCAAACGCTAACAAGAATTGTGTCCAAACAATACAGAACTACTGCAGTAAAAGCAACACCAGAACTATATATTCACCTGGAAAACCCTGTTTTCAGAAAAACAGTCAGCACAAAGTTTCACAAATTCAGCATTCATCAAAGAGCTGCAATTGGTAAACGTTTAATTACAGAAAGCAACGCTGATGAAACTAATTCGTGTTAAAATACAATAGTAGAATAAAATGTCGACTGAACACGATAAAAACAAATGCAGTGCACAACGTACCACATGTTAAACTACTTTACTAATAAAAACACATCATAGGATTCATTAGATCTTTCGAAGATACATCGTCTTCATCATCAGATGATACTGTTTTTATTAGTAAAGTATTTTAACATGTGGTACGTTGTGCACTGTATTTGTTTATATCGTGTTCAGTTGGCATTTTATTCTACTATTGAAAGCAACGCTACAATGTGAAAAAGGTGGTGTCATGAGCAATAAAGCCTGGACCGCTGATGACTGGAAATGTGTGATATAGTCCAATGCGTCCTCATTTATATTATTCCCAACAGTAGGTCGGGTTTGCGCACGAAGACCCCCCCACCCCTAAGGAAGCGTACAATTCGGAATGTCTGGCTCCAACTATCAAACATGGGGTTGAATCTGTGTTAATTTGATCTGCCATATCGTGGTATTCGACTGGCCTCATCATTCATTGTTGAGTTACTTCCAGTGAGTTCTTGGGCATTCTAGTTGATCAGGTCAATTCTACGATCCAAATGTTGTTTCTCAACAATGATGCTATTTTTCAAGAAGATAAAGCTGTATTATAGGTAAATAGCGGTTCTACACCTTACTCATAAACACATATCGCCTATTTCCCTAGTATTCACATGAATTGTTCTGGCTGTGTATATAGACACAGCGAGACAGTTCAGTTTCGGTTCAGGGAGCACCAAAACGAACTTCAATATCTTCCCTAGTCAGCTCAATAACCTGAGTTGAATATCATCAAACCACCCTGGGCAGTTTTGGACAGCAGATTGATAAGAAGATTTCCTTCTCAAACATCTCTGAAGCAATTGGCTGTTGTTTGTATCTACAAATGGTACAACATTCCACTTGAGACTGTTCAAAAGTTACATGACTCCGTTTCAAGAAAGTTGGAAGCTGTATTAAAGGTAAACCGCGGTCCTACACCTTATTCATAAACACATATCGCCTATTTACCAGGTGTTTACATTATTTTGTCTAACGTTTGTATATTCTTCTGTTATAAGAATACATGTGATGAGTTCTGTTAAGATTCAAGTTTTTTACACTCAAAAAAGGGAAAATAAACAGTGTGTAATTTGCTTAGCCTTTTGTATAGTCTGGGAATTAGTGTTATCTTATTAAGTAGTGTTTATTCACTGGCGTGCAAAAATTAAGGACAAGACGGTTTTTCGAATGTAACGTCATGCAGAAATGCTCCACATCGACCCAAATCATACCATAAGATCCCCAAGATGTAAGAATATGGGACAAGTGAGCAAAACCGTCCAAACAAGGAATCCAAAGGATACAAAGGCACTTTATTGAAAAGGTAGATTCAAGCACAACTGGACAGAAGACAGAAACGCCCATGTGACAGGCGGCTGCCAAGAAAACTCCAGTCTTTAGTAGGGGATATGAGCACCCCTGACTGCGTTGCAGGATTTACAACGTGTGTCCATGCTGAGGACGAGGTTGTCAAGGAGCTTCAAACAAAGGTCTTTGCTCTTTCCACGTTTATAAGTGAGTCACGGAAAAATTCTCATTGGCCGCCACCAGGAATCAAACCAAGGGTCTTCCAGTTACGCGCCGGATATGCTTCCACTACACCACAGCGGCCTCGAATTCCTCCAGACTCACACTCGCTAACTGCCAAGCCAATTTGGCACGTTGCTTCTTGGAGCCCCGCACAATGCTGGGGATTCACCAAAGATGGTAAGCAGCAACTGGAGAAATAATTAGAAGGCGAATGAATAATTATTACAGACACTTGACGAATAATTAATACAGACATCTGTATTAATTATTCATTCGCCTTCTAATTATTTCTTCAGTTGCTGCTTACCATCTTTGGTGAATCCCCAGCATTGTGCGGGGCTCCAAGAAGCAACCTGCCAAATTGGCTTGGCAGTTAGCGAGTGTGAGTTTGGAGGAATTCGAGGCCGCTGTGGTGTAGTGGAAGCATATCCGGCGCGCAACTGGAAGACCCGTGGTTCGGTTCCCGGTGGCGGCCAATGAGAATTTTTCCGTGACACTTATAAACGTTAAAAGAGCGAAGACCTTTGTTTGATGTTCCTGGTCCACGTCAAATATCTGTATTAATTATTTGTCAAGGAGCTGTTCAGGCATCGCGGCCCATTCCTCTTGTAGCGCCAATCGCAGCTGCGGAATCATTGCTGGCGGCTGGTGACGTGCTGCCAAGCATCTCCCGAGAAGGTCCCACACGTGTTCGATTAGATTTAGGTCCGGGGACCTTGCGGGCCAATCCATGCGTTGAATATCTTCACTCTCCAACAGCTCTGCGACAGCCACTGTACGATGAGGTGTAGCGTTGTCGTCCATGAAGAGAAACTCAGGACTCACAGTAGTTCTAGACAGACGCACGTGAGGCTGGAGAACCTCGGTACAATAGCGGACACCAGTGACTGAATCTCCTTGGAAGATGTGGAGGGCAGTACGGCTACCAAGCATGATACCGCCCCAAACGAGAACTCCGCCACCTCCAAACCGGTCCCTTTCGATGATGTTGGAGGTGTGACTGCGTGTTCCCTGCTCTCTCCAGATGTGTATACGTCCAGAATCGCTCGTCAGACTAAATCGGCTCTCATCCGTAAAGAGAACTCGACCCAATTGCTGAAATGTCCAGTTCATGTGCTCCTGGCACCACAGAAACGGCCGTCTCCGATGAGCAGGTTTTAATGGCACACACCGTACTGGTCGTCGGGCAAATAGACCACCTTTGTGTAGCCTCCTGGCTACGGTAAAACGCGATAACGGACGTCCAGGTGTCTGTTGCATGTGCCTTGCGATTTCTCCCGCCGTCTGCCGTCTGTCTCTTCTCGCCTGTAGGACAATATACCGGTCGTCCGCTGCCGTGGTTGCTCGTGGACGACCACTACTAAACTCTCGGATAGCTGTTCCTGTCGTTTGAAATGCTCTCAAAGTTCGTGAAATGATTCTGTGAGCGATCCCGAACATTTCGGCCACTAGTCACACTTCGACCTTCTTCCAATTTCCCAATGACGCAACCTCGGGTAAAGTCATCCAGATGTCGTCTACTGGATTCCGCCCCCCCCCCCACGTTATGCTGCATAGATGCGCATGCCCTAACCGTACCGGACCCTAGTCTATCTCCTGAGTGGTCTTTCGGTCCGTTCCGCTGTTATTCTAATTTCTCCTCTTCGTTCTTAATTTTCGCACACCAGTGTGGTTAATTGACTGCTTGATAAAATAACAAAATAATTTTGAAACATTGCAAGTAATAGAAAAGTAATGTTTTCTGAAATTTAGCATTCCCAAAGAGCATATAATTCTAAGAGTAGTCATCTGCGCTTAATTTACGGAATTATGTTTAGAAAGGGCCTGTTCCCTAATGTAGAGTTGATCAAGAAAGAAAGTAAAAAAAAAAACAAGAACGGCGCGAGACGTAACCAGCACTAAAAGCACGTGACCAGCAGTAAAAGCAGTGAGGAGGCCCTTCCATAGACCATCTGACCTTCAAGCTACAACAATGTGTCTTGCAAAAGTTAAAGGTCAGTCCTTCTCACTTATTAACACTAACAATATCATTGTCCAAAATGAAACACGAAATCCAATTAGTGCAGCAATAAATGAATGTATACCAATCAACAACGATAAACTCTTATTTACGATGCACAGATGCTCTTCAGATATCAGCGAATGAAATGACGAGATTTTGGGAAACCCGTGACCCTTGGGAAAAGCGAAAACTTATTTTCGGCACACAGATTCGACAGATGTCGAAATTTTGAATCACTGTTCATGATGTAAGAAATTCTAGTTTGTGTGTGTGTGTGTGTGTTTCCTTTTGCTTATTATTTATTTTCTTCGCACCATTTTAACTGTTCATAAGATTCACTCGACTGAGTGCCAGCGAAAGTACTAAAATGAAGTACTAAACTGATTGCCAGCGAAAGTACTAAAATGAAGTACTAAACTGAGTGCCAGCGGAATTACTAAAATGAAGTACTAAACTGAGTGCCAGCGGAATTACTAAAATGAAGTACTAAACTGAGTGCCAGCGAAAGTACTGTACTGAGTGCCAGCGGAATTACTAAAATGAAGTACTAAACTGAGTGCCAGCGGAATTACTGAAATGAAGTACTAAACTGAGTGCCAGCGGAATTACTAAAATGAAGTACTAAACTGAGTGCCAGCGGAATTACTAAAATGAAGTACTAAACTGAGTGCCAGAGGAATTACTAAAATAAGGTACTAAACTGAGTGCCAGCGAAAGTACTAAACTGAGTGCCAGCGGAATTACTAAAATGAAGTACTAAACTGAGTGCCAGCGGAATTACTAAAATGAAGTACTAAACTGAGTGCCAGTGGAATTACTAAAATGAAGTACTAAACTGATTGCCAGCAAAAGTACTAAAATGAAGTACTAAACTGAGTGCCAGCGGAATTACTAAAATAAAGTACTAAACTGAGTGCCAGCAGCATTAGTAAAATGAAGTACTGTACTGAGTGCCAGCGGAATTACTAAAATGAAGTACTAAACTGAGTGCCAGCGGAATTACTAAAATGAAGTACTAAACAGAGTAGCGAAAGTACTAAACTGAGTGCCAGCGGAATTACTAAAATGAAGTACTAAACTGAGTGCCAGCGGAATTACTAAAATAAGGTACTAAACTGAGTGCCAGCGAAAGTACTAAACTGAGTGCCAGCGGAATTACTAAAATGAAGTACTAAACTGAGTGCCAGCGGAATTACTAAAATGAAGTACTAAACTGAGTGCCAGCGGAAGTACCTGTTGTTTTGGTGCTATACATCTTTTTCCATTTGGTTTTTATTTTTCAGTAGAAAAATAAAAATCAATTAAAAATTTAGATGTAACGAAAATGGTGTAACGGTGCGTTGTTGCCAATGCCATTGTTGAAATTTTATCTTGCTGCACGCTGTCCCATGAAGTGACGCAACAACAGTTAATTTCATTGGTACACTGCCGGACAATTGCTAAGGACGGATGACAATAGCAACGATAGCAACCATAAAATGGAAGGTAGGAAACTGTGGAAATTAGCATAAGTGCGGGATACAGTAAGACGTGTTGTGCGTATGCAAATTTTGGATTGCCGAACTTGTTCGTGACGTCATAGCGCTGATAAGAGATATAAAGGATTTGACGAGTATTGACCGTTGTTGTTCAAACGCAAAGTTGAAAGGGAAAGAATCAATTGAAGAACTTGCAATTTTCAGTATGTCTTCCCGACATCACCTAGATGATTTTACGCGTGGCCGTATTATTGGCAAGATTGAAGAAGGGCGAAAAATAACAGATGTTGCCAGGGAGTTCGACGTCAGCCACAGTGTTGTTTCAAGGCTTTGGAAATCATTTCAAACAAATGAAGAGTGTAGCAAACGTCACGGAGGAGGTCGCGTTCGCAGTACGACACCTGCAGAAGATCGGTACATAGTGCTATCAACAAAAAGACACCGGCGCAGAACAGCTAGTGAGGTAGCAAATCAGTTTATGGCTGCTACTGGCAAGCGGATCTCCCGAAAAACTGTCGCCAGACGTTTGCATGAAGGAGGACTATAAGCCCGCCGTCCTGTTGTGTGCATCCCATTGTCCAGACGTCACCGTACCGCCCGTTTGCAATGGTGCCATCAACATCGCAATTGGACTGATAACGACTGCTCCGCTGTCCTCTTCTCAGATGAGAGTAGATACAGTCTATCGTCTGATTGTCGACGACAACTGATCTGGCGTGATAGTGGTACTGCATATTGTCCAGCAAACATACAGTAAAGGGACCGATATCCGACATGTAGTGTCATGGTATGGGCTGGATCATGATAAATGGCCGTACGTCCCTCTATGTGCTTCCAACTGGGACTATGACTGGCCAACGATACATTAAAATGTTCTGCTACCTCATGTTCGCATGTTCCGTGGTGCTGTCGGTGATAGATTCATTTTCATGGACGACAACGCAACATGTCATCAAACAGTCGCTGTCCAGGAGTGTCTTGAGAGCGAGGATATTCAACGCCTCGTATGGCCAGCACGTGCTCCAGAACTGAATCCCATTGAAAATGTGTGGGATGCCTTGGGGATGAGTCTTGCTGGTCGCCAATGCCCTCCAATAAACAAGGACACTCTCATTCGTGCGCTGACAGAGGAATGGGATAAATTACCCCAACAGCTGCTTGATAATGTTGTGCAAAGCATGACACGACGTGTGGAATCTTGCATCGCCCTCCATGGTGGCCATATCCCATATTGACATCTTACGCCGGAACGCCTGCGGACGGTAATTGCATTTTTTTCACGGTTACGTATTCTGCACAAAATGGCCTGTTTGTCCCTTGAACACGTTCCAAAGCCTTCTGGATTTCAGAGCACAATAAATTGTCTTTCTTGTAATGTCCTGGCTTTCTGACATTATTTTATTTCACTTGGCATCCAACCACACTTACTTTTTTATGCGCTATATAGCCGTTTATGATCCGTCCTTAGCAATTGTCCAGCAGTGTATTAAAACACTATATTTTACTAATTTATTGCCGAACATTATTTCATCACGTTTTACATAAACGTGATAATGAAAACAATATCTCATTGCGACTGTGTAAATTACGATAGCCTGATACCAAGTGTGATAAAAACCATTACAAAAATGCATTTTTTATGCCATAAAAACGGTGTGTCTTAACGAAATTTGGCGTCCTCTCAAACCCTTTATTAAGGAAGAGGGAGTACCTGCTATTGGAGAGCTTTAAAATTATGTATAACTCGATGACTTATAACTGTATAATTATGTAGATATTTGTATGATGATATAGATATTCCAGATCAAAAGTTACCAATGCCCCTCACTAACACACTTGCGATTCAGCTCTTCTTTCAATCTTGAAATCTGATTTTTGTTTGCGCATGCGCAGATGGACTTTCATAGCTACATCTCATCGCTGTTAGAGTAGTTTCTGACGTTCGTCTAAATTTGAATAATGTATAATAATAATAATAATAATAATAATAATAATTAGGCCTAAAAACTGCTACAAGTATGAGCCAACAAACTACTAGAGAACAACACCCATAAGATGTATTGGGACAGAACGATCAAAACAGATAAGACCATCCCCCGCAATCGGCCCGTCATCGTCTTGGTCGACAAGGAGAAGGAATCAACATACCTCATTAACATAGCCATGCCCAACACGTGCAACATCCAGAAGACGCATGGAGAGAAGCTGTCAAAGTATATTGAAGAGCAATTGAATTAGAGACAGCTGGCGTTATGCAAATGTGGCGCTGTGGGCGGCCCTGTAAACGGAAACGACATGACGTATGTAGCGATCCGACAATATAAGGAGTGATGCGACGGGAATCAGTAAGAGTCGGACGCAATATGGGTAAGACGAAGGAACTAAGCGCATTTGATCGTGGGAAAATTGTCGGGGACCAACGAATGGGTCACTCCATCTCGGAAGTCTTGCATTTACTGAGATTTTCACGAGCCACTGTGTCACGGGTGCACCGTGAGTACATCGAATCCGGTAAAACCATCCCTGCAAGGGCCAACTGCCGTGGACAACAGCTTGTGGATGAGCGGGGTCATCTTCGGCTAGCCCGCATTGTAACAGCGGATAGGCGAGCCGCAATACAAGAAATCACTCGGCAATTTAACGCTGGTGCATAAAAACGTGTAAGCAGCCACATCATCCAGAACCATCTCCTCACTATGGGGTACAGAAGCCAGCGACCCGCGAGGGTACCGCTGCTAACCGCACATCAGAGGGTGAAAAGATTAGCATGGGCGCGGGAACATCGCCACTGGACCCTAGACATGTGGAAAAATGTTGCCTGGACTGATGAGTTGAGATTCACGTTGGTACATGCGGATGGCAGGATACGAGTACGGCGGAAACCACATGAAGCGGTGGATCCTTCTTGCCAGCAGGGTACTCTTCATGCTGGCAAGGGTGGCATTCTCGTCTGGGGACTGTTTACGTGGACTGAATTGGGACCCCTGGTACGTATGACATCGTCCCTCACAGGTCAACGTTACCGGGATATCCTGGACGACCATTTTCTTTCGTTTGTGCGTCTTCAAAATCCCACTGGGGACCTCATCCTGCAACAAGACAATGCGCCGTGCCATCGCTCCCGAATTGTATCCGAATGGTTGGATGAACACTCCACCGACGTGACCTCGCTTTCTTGGCCAGCCAGGTCACCTGACCTCAATCCCATCGAGCACATCTGGGATGCCATCGAGAGATATGTTCGGGGCTCTTACCCCCCCCCCCTCTATCAAATCTTCGTGAACTGTGGGAGCTTGTTCAGGGATCGTGGATCCGTATGGCTTCCCAACGCTTCCGGTGTCTTGTCGAGTCCATGCCGAGACGAATCGCCGCCGTCATCTGGGCGAAAGGTGGTACTACACGTTACTAGACAGGTATCTCTAATTCAATTGCTCTTCAGTGTATATATATATATATATATAGACATGGACTAGAAATCTGTTATTGTTTAGGTGATATTACGATCCATGATTCCACGACCGCAGTTCGTTATGCTCCAAGAGTTACTGTGTTAGGCTTCGTCTTGCTCGCCAGATCTGAAAACAAACGATGCTCAATTGTTTTCAGAGCCGGAGAGCAAGACGGCCGTTCGAGGATAGCGAAATCCCTGGAATGCTTCTTTAAGCACTCCTTCGCGAAACGGAACTAATAAGATGGGATCCTTCAAGATCACAATCAATATTCTTTAGAATGTATTACAGATGATTAATCATCTACAAATTCGTAGATTATTAATCAAATTCTACCAGTTTTCAAGTATTACAGAATTAAATTTTCTATATGTAATGAAATATAAAACAGCTCTTACACTATCTATGTGTGTGTTTGTGTTCACACACACACACACACACACACACACACACACACAGCAGAAACCCGCTTGTAACCAGCTTGTACTGTTTGTTTGTTTGGAGGTTTAACGACCACCGTGAGCAACTCAATGAACTATAAGTAGTCGCCCGTCCCTAATTTAGGGTTACTGATTCCAGGAAAGGGAGAGAGCCAGTGCCGTAAGACAAACACAACATCCATGCCTCAGCGGGATTCGAACCCGGACCCCTTTCGGACGATTGATCAGAGGCCATCGCTTAGACCTCTGCGCCACCAGGGGCGACTAGTTTGTACTGTATATGTGTTAGATATATTTACTCGTATTTTCTGTTTTCTTCATTTTAACTTTTGCATTGAATATAAGAGTTTTACCTCAAAAACGATGCAAAAATGAAATAAAGACTATAAACGAGTTTCACAGTAGAACCCGTTTATAACGAGCCCGTATTTGCCGATATCCCTGATTTAATGAGGAAAGCAGAACTTTCTGTTTGGTATAGTGTTCATTAAAAAGCAAATTTGATTGTTTATAGCAAACAAATGTAATGAAATTCCTTAATTTAACGAGAGCTGGTTGTTAGTGGATTAGTGCATCGGCGCAAGGGCCTCGGTGTGACAAAAAGCGCTATGCACCATGGCTTATACGACAAACAAAGACATCAAAACTGTATTTGACGAGAGTGAAAGAAAGAGAGAGAGAGAGAGAGAGAAAGAAGTTAAGATGATAATTTTTTACAATCAAAACAACAAAATTTAAAGAAATTGCATATTTAATACGACACAGAAGATCTGCTGCGCATTCTCCTGAAATGAAGGGATAGAAATGGTAGTATACAGTATGATATTGCAACAGCGCAAGGAAATCTTGGTATGCTAGTGAGAGAATGTCAATACAAAAAAATGGGGAAGGAACACATCAAATGCTCAGCGAGTGATCTGTGCAGGAGGAAGAGACGCCCTTTGGACCGGGATCATTTTGCCCCTGATGGTACAAAGGATCATTTCCCCTCTCCCGGTCCAAAGCATCATTCCTCCCTAAAGGAAGAGGGGTGGGGGGATGATCCTGGTCCGATAGCTTAACGCACCCTTCCGAGGCACGGTTTAGATAATACAATGTACTGGGATTGAACCCGAGACCCTTGGGTCGGTAGGCAGATGTGTTAACCGTAAGGCCTCTGACGCACTACAGAGGTAAAGCCCTGTCAAGTCGACAAAGGTGTAGTGATACATTCCGTTGGTGTAGTTTAATCGATTAAAACAATTGGCTCCGGAGCGAGGAGCGAGGAGGCGAGAATTCGATTCCGCCATCAAAAATTTGAATTTCACATTGGTGCCAGATAGTGGAAAATGGATCTATTGGCCGTTGGGTTCTTCAAAAAATGTGTGATTTTTGTTCCACACTTCGTCTGGAATTAATGGAAATTCCTCTCTCGCTTAAAACGATAATAAAGAGGGAGATGATGTGACGTACTACAGAAGTGAAGCACGTGTAAAGTCGACAAATCTGCAATGATACATTCCGTCGGTGTAGTTTAGTCGGTTACACGTAGCGAGGACACGCAGAGTCGATCTCCGCCAACGAATAATTTTAAATTTTGAATTTCGGTATTAGTGTAGCGGGTAGGACAGGTTTGTGGATGGCTGCGTTGTGTAAAATAAATTGTGCAGTAAGTATATTCATGTGGGTGCCTGTACATACACTGTATAACGAAGTAAATTTCTCCGTCATTTTTGGTCTACGCCGGGATTCGAACCCGAGTATGCTTATTCCGGAACAAGTCGCTCTACCAACTGAGCTACGCAGACATGTATTCTGACTCCTATCTGCCTTTATGTCATGTGCGTCCTGCTGGCAGGTACGTCACATCTCCCCCCCCGAAAGAGGGCCGGGGGCATGGCCCACGGGTCAGCCGTGACCATGAATCGTTGCAGGCAGACAACCACTGAAGAACGTGCACTTGAGAACTCCCAGTCAATCTGGTGTGTGGAATGCAACGTCACACACATTTATTTTTCGAAGCACTGGAGAAGGGATTCTCTGATTTTTCCTATCTCGTGGTGTGGAAATAACATCACACCAATGCGAGATTTTGAACGGTCGGGTCATCCGGGTAGTTCGGGCGCCATTATAACGAAGTAAATTTCTCCGTCATTTTTGGTCTACGCCGGGATTCGAACCCGGGTATGCTTATTCCGGAACAAGTCGCTCTACCAACTGAGCTACGCAGACATGTATTCTGATTCCTATCTGCCTTTATGTCATGTGCGTCCTGCTGGCAGGTACGTCACAACTGTACCGAGATGTACTGTATGTATGTACACAATTCTGAAAAGTCGGTAAATATATTGTTTCGCATGTTTTGTTAAAGAGAAATTGCTGGTGATTCACATAGTAGTTCGCGCATGAGTAGTTAAAGAAAATGTTCCCTAAAAAACCTAAGAAGCTAGTTTCCACGAAAATAAATCACGGTGAATCTTCCTTGGAAGCTCAGTGGTGGTGTCCCGATGAAGCAGCAGCAGCATTCTGATGCTGGTCACGTGGTTGGATTATTTCACTCCGCTGAGTGTGGAATCGAGACTTCATTTCTGATTTGTTCTGCTGCACAATATCCTTCTCGGCTGCCTTCCGACGGGTGGTAAGGGGAACTTAATCTCAAACGCAGTTCTGGTTGGATCTTCTGATCACACGGGAAAAACTGTTACTCTTCCACTCAAACACTCGAAACTCATCTCAAGGGCATCAGAGAGTCATGGTAACAAAGCCGGTTTCTTTCTTTTCTTAGAATTCCACCCCCACCCCTCCCTATTTTCGTTGATTCATCGAATGAAAAAATCGCGATAACTCTTCTGTCAATTTTTGAAGTTTTTGCTATTTCCAAGGGCTATGTAACAGTGACATGAGATTATTCTTCTCAAGAGTGAGGAGAATTTCTTTTAAATGAAATTCTGGATATATACTTCACTCTTCAGTTTTTCTTCTTTCGCAGATATGGAGCTTTTTTTTTTTTTTTTTGGAACTTCGGAGATTTAAATTTACACTTCTTTTCTTTTACTAAGCTCATTGGAAATTGTTTAACTCAGTGATATCGAAATTGAATGAATTAAAAAATAATAAAGAAGCTATCAAAATTGATTAAATTATTTTGAAATGCAGATATGCGAAACTTATTTCAAGATTGGTTCGATATTTAAAGTACGTACATGTATATGATTTCTTTTAATCAAATGTTAGATTTAGTGCTATCATGCTGACTTCGCTGGCCGAGTCGTTGGGGGTTTGTGTTCCTGGGAAGTTTTCTGAGTTGGGTCCCGGTTCGAATCCCGGATGGGGAATGAACGGTGTGTTTGTCTCACGTCGTTGGGTCTCTCCCTTCCCTGGAACTAGTGGCTCGAAATTAGGAATGGGCGACTTCTTATAGCTCTATAGTAGTTCATGGTGGCCGTTAAAACACGAGAAAAAAATACAACTGTTTTAAATCCAAACTTAATCAGAGAAGAAATTTTTTGCCGCCACGGTGGCGCTTTGATCTAAGCCATGACTTCTGATCATTCGTCCGAAAGGGGTCCGAGTTCAAATCCCGGTGAGGCATGGATGTTGTGTTTGTCTTACGGCACTGGCGCTCTCCCTTCCCTGGAACCAGTGACCCTTAGTTAGTGACGGATGACTGCTTATAGCCCATTGAGTTGCTCATGGTAGTCGTTAAACCTCCAATAAAAAAAAAAAAGAAAAAAATTGGAGGTTGGGCAATCTGGCTGGGCATGGAAGAGTGTCGACATTATGGTGGTAGGCCTGAGAGAGCCGTGTCACGTGTGGCCGGGCATTATCCTGTTGAAAAATTGCTCGGTGACACGGTGACAGGAATGGCAACGCAACAGGTCGTAGAACGTCATCAACGTGCCGTTGAGCCGTGAGTGTGGTACAAAGGACTACCAAGGGCGTCCGGCTATAGTAGGAAACGGCTTCTCAGACAGTCACTACTGATGTGACAGCCATATGGTGTTTCCAAGGTAAAGACAGAATTCGTGTGCTGGCTGGCTCGTCTCCAGACACGTATGTCCTGGTCATCGGCGCGAAGTGCAAACCGTGACTCATCCCTGAAGAGAGCACTACGTCACTAGACACTATCCCTCATTGATCTGGCCAGATACCATTGTAACCGGTGATCAGTGGTAGGCGGCGGAGTGGCCTACCACAGATCACCGGTCCAAATAGCCACTTCCGTACCTGTAGACGACACAACGTGGTTACGGATAGTGAGAGCGACGAATTCAGTTTGTGAGGCTCTCACAATCGCTCGATCCTCGCTTTCTGTATTTGCCATCGGTAGTCCACTATCCACGTGCCGCGTCCTCCTCGATCCATTTGAGCCACGATTCCCGCGTCGCTCCGACCCAAATGCCTGACGATACGGCGACTTGACCAACCGGCCTCTCGCAGCCCGATTATACATCCTCTCTTTTAAACTCGCTCAACTGCTCGTATTGTGCATGGATCCAACGTCGAGGTAAACTCACAGTCCGTGGAGGTTAATGCAAACGCCATATCCGCTGTCACAGTTGTCCCTGCGAACATAGTATTTGTCATGTTCATTGTAGGACTTCCGTCCACAGTGAGTAGAGTTTAGGTCCCAGCCACCTACAGCGAGATCGCCTTTTGGGCAGGACACAGAAACGGAAGGAATGAGAGCAAGTCTAGAGACTTTGACAGAACAGTTTGTAGTGAGATTAGAGTACAGTAGATGGCGCCACCGTACAAGTACGATATTGTACACAGAGGGGTGAGAGAATTTCAGGGGGAGCATAGGAAAGGATATCCATTTAACCAGTGGGTCCAGCCTGGGGGCTGTCACTTAACGTGCTCGTCCGATGCACGGCGGATATTCAGCGATTGTTAGTAAATCACACCATCTCTGAAATATTAGCCCAGGTTCGAACCTGAGGACCATGCATCGATAGTCTGACTCGCTAACCACTAAGCCATCCGTGGCTAGTTGTCCCTGCGTGCGAGCTTTGGTCTTGATGTACCCTCCTCGATGCGCGATTCCAATGCGCTGTGGCGAGCCGCTATTTCATCATTGGTCGTATTTTTGTAATTATTTGCATATTCCGCCCTGTGGTTTTTGCATGCGGAGTTTCATCAGGATCGAACGACTGTCCCGGGGTGCTTCGTTTATTATTTATTGCCTTTTTTTGTGTCATAGTGTAATATTCATTAAGCTAGTACAGGAACCTTAAATAATATCAGATTATGTTGGTTAAGGTATGAAAGCAAGTCTGCTCGTAATGATGGTCATCCAACTCCAAATAAACGGATTCAGGCCAGGAATCATCAGTCCTTCAGGCATACACTCTTTAGACAAACGTATTCGGGCACCTAAATCGAACGGAAACAAGAGCATTTATCAAAATCGGTACATAATCGGCTTACCATGTTTTCTACAAGACGCCGATAATTTTGTACTGGAATTTTTCTTCATTCTTCCTGCAGGGCTTCTGTCTATGCTGCCGTAGAGAGAGGACTTACCGTCTAAGATCGGATTTGTCGTTCCAGCTGATCGCACAGATATTTTATGAGATTCAGGTCGAGACTTTGTGTCTGCCAATATAATATTTGTACGTTTTGCTCCTCAAACAAGTCTTGGACAGACCTCGCAGGTATGCCGATATGCCGATATACAGGCACAACGTTGGTAGTGCGTAATTCCTTAGAATATCTTCGTAACTGGCTGTGGTTAGGCTGGAGGACCCCATTACCAGAGGACCGAGTCCTTCCCATCAGAGAGACAGTGTGAAACCATCACAGATCTCCTTTGAAACTTGACTGTAGGGGTAGTGGAGTCCACCTGACAACGTTCTTCGGGAAAATGCTGCTCCTAACTGCGCGAATCCGAATGAAAGAGTGAGTTGCGTGATTCGTCACTCTACACGAACCTCTTCCACTCTTCCGTTGTCCACGGATAGCGAGCGAGGCACTACTGCAATCGTCGTCTGGCACTGCCTAGAGTTTTGTAGAGCTTCTGAATATTTGACTTAGCATGTAACCGTAGCCAAGCAGTTCACAAAGTACTCTTCTGGTACAAATAGCTGTTTCAGTGAATTGTACGTCATTGCCATTCAGGGCTTGGGCAGAGGACGTACATGTCTTCTCACTGCGTAGTAAGCTTCGTTTAGCACGATGACTGAGTTTGTGCTGCCAACCAGAGTGAAGTTTCGCTGTAATAACACCATCTGCTTTACATCGATGAAAACCAGCGACAGTTAACTTTGGCAATACCAGAAGAGCGGCAATCATACACACTGATTGCTTACTCAGGTGGCATCCAACCATCATGCTCCTTTCAAAGTCCATGAATTCAGTTCCGTGTATTACAAGCGCTTCCAATGCGGTAACAAGTGTAAAGTCAAGAATCTACATTCAGCGGATCAGTCTGGTCATGAGTGAACCAGCTAATGACCTCGAAGTCTGACAAGTGTGCAAACCCTTTTATATACAACCAACACACCCTGCGCGTGCCAGCCTAATTCTGCAAATGCACCTTTATTAGAATATGTGGAAGCGTTCGAATAATTTTGTAGACAGTGTTCATACACATTGAGTGGCCAAATTAGTATGACCACCAGATTGTTTCATGCAAAGTATAGTTATCCCGCTGATGCTGCTGACTCAAGATGGATGAATCGGTATAAAAAGGGAACGCTGAAGGCATGCGGAGACCAATGAAATGCATTGCGCAAGAAATAGGTGGATGTGACGTATATTCTAATTTAACTTTGATTTTTAACTTCTTTTCCTATGTAAATTTGAGTATGTTCTCTTTTGTACTTGCGGAACTCAACGTTATATCTTCTCTCTCACATTAATAAGGTTGGCAACACTTTTGAGGTCAGAGAGAGTGACGTATGAATGTAATAAGAACGTTAGATAAAAAAGACGATACAGCAGTTTCTTAGTGTGTGTGTGTGTGTGTGTGTTTGTTTGTGTGTTTGTGGAGATGTTCGATCGTTGTTAAGCTACATTATATGATAGATATTTAAGGTATTATATGTGAAATATAAGGAGAGATAAGAAAAGGAACTCGTCAATCAGAAAAATGACATGGGTGGAAGACATTACGAACAGAGTAAAATCCCTGAAATAGCAATGGGCTGGACATATTGCCAGAAGGACAGACCATCGATGGACAGCTGAAATTTTAGACTGGATTCCAAGGGACAGGAAAAGACCAGAAGAAGACCACATGGGAGATAGGCGGATGAAATTCAAAAGTATGCGGGAGTAACATGGAAGAGACTGGCACAAGACAGACGGTTGTGGAAGAAACTTGGGGTGACCTTCGTCCAGTACTGGATTGACAATGGTTGACAATGATGATGATATGTGAAGTATAAAACTAGCAGTGCTGTATTGTGGACTTCATCAATCGTTTGCTAGACCAATAAAATATTATCGTAAGTTTAACTTCTGTATATGTTTTATGACGAAGTAAATTTCTTCGTCATTTTTATGCCAGGGGCAGGATTCGAACCTGCTACTCTCGGCTCCGGAGCTCCGAGTGTTATCCACTTTACAACACTGGCGAGTGCTCTCACTGCTATCTGCGTAATGTGAGCTGTCTCGTGTAACTATTGTATCGTATTCTCATTTAGTTCAACATTTCCTTAGTCATGGTTTTAGACATAGCGTAAGACCAATCTCATACACGAAAAAGGCTTACGTTATAAGGTAAATGACGCGATCTGAGGGACTTCGAACGTAGAATGATCGTGGGTGTTCGAGGCATTGATGCGATCATCAGCAAAATGGTTGCACTTGTGAAATGTTCGAGGGCAGCAGTTGTTAAAGTGCACAGGGAATGTACCACCAGCCAAAAAACCGGGTCTGTACCCAAAGCGTGTGATCGTCAATGGATACCGGATGCTCGAGCTGAACGGAGATTGGGCAGACTTGTTCAGTCCAGCAGATGGGCAACACTTCGTCAGATTACAGATAATCTGAATTAGAGACCAATTCAATAGATGGTCATTTCAACGTACGGTTCACCGCACATTACGTCGTATTTTCTACAGAAGCAGATGTCCTTTCCAATACATTGCTATCTGCAGCAAACAAGGAGAAGCTCCTCTACTTGCTCAGGAGCAGAACAATTGGGTAGTAAATGAGTTAAAAAGGTAATGTGGTAGGAGAAATAACGTTTTCCACTACATTATACAGATGGTATAGTGGGAATAATGAAACAGCAGCACGGAAGCATGGACCTATCTCACATCGTCAATACTCTTCAAACTGGCGGAGGCAACACTATGGTTTGAGGTATGTTTTCGTGGGAGGGTTTGGGTTCTTTGATCATGTGAAGCAACGTCTGACCGTCCAAAAGTATTTAAATATCGCTGCCGACCAATTCACTCCAATTATGTTGATGGTTTATCCAATGGAGATGGATACTTTCAACAGGACAATGCTCCGTGTCATAGGGCTCACACAGTTCGCGAATGGTTTGAGGAGCATCACTGAGACTTTTCCCTGGTACATTGGCCTCCTAAATCATAGGATCTCAATCCAATGGAGCATTTATGGGATGAAGTCGAAAGGCACATCAGACAACCGCATCCGCTGCCATCAAATCTTTAAAATCTGGAGTGTGCAATTCATCGCATTTGGGCTGATATACAATAAGCCACTTACCGACATTTAAGAGTCCATACCAAGATGAATTCAAGCAGTATCAAGGGAAAAAGGTGGTCCAACAGCGTACGTGTTAATAATAATTTGGCCACTTAGGGTATAACAGAAATCTCTCAAAAATTATCTTCATAAATTCATTGGAATATTTATAAATTTACCATTTTCGGCATAAAAGCGCCTCGGCTTAACCAGCAAGTGTCATTCTCAATTTCCAAAATCCTAAGGTATGAAATTATTGTTTTGGGGGAATGGGTTAAAGGTTTAACGACCACCGTGAGCAACTCAACGGGCTATAAGCAGTCGCCCGTCCCTAATTTAGGGTCACTGGTTCCAGGGAAGGGAGAGAGCCAGTGCCGTAAGGCAAACACAACATCCATGCCTCACCGAGATTCGAACCCGGAACCCTTTCGGACGATTGATCAGAAGCCATCGCTTAGACCACTGCGCCACCGGGGCGGCATAAGAGGAATTAAGGTCAATATATTTTTGAAACTCACTGTCAAAAAATAGTTGCACCCAGAAGGACGTGTAGCATTGCAATGCTATTCGGGAGGAAGGTAAAGGCTACCAGAAACAATAAATGATTAAACATAAAGGCTGATATGTGCAATATTTATTGAGCAACACGCCAATAAGTGGTGTCTCTCGGTATGGCGTCGGGCCGCCATGTTTGCTCACACAGCATGCCAGACGTCTCGGCAAGAAGTTGGACAGGTTCCTAATGTTCTCCTGCGATAAGCCATCCCATGCAGTTTGAATCTTCTCACGCAGTTACTGCAGATTGTGCTGTATGGGGCGGACTGTGGGTAGCGCGTCCAATAGCATCTCATACATTTTCAATCGGCGATAAATCTGGCGATGCGGCTGGTCATGGCAGAGTGTCAGTGCTTTGAAGGCAAGCTTTCGAGACAGAAGCAGTGTGCGGGCGAGCGTTGTCTTGTTGGAAAATCGCACCGGAGTGAGCGTGTATAAAAAGTAGGGCCACTGGTTGCAGAACCTCATTAACATAACGTTCGGCTGTCAAAATGCCTGTAACGAACACCAAAGTTGATCTGGCATCGTGGCCAGTTGCATCCCACACCATGACACCAGGCCTTCTAGACGTGTGACGCTCTGCAATAAACCGTTCACCTAGGCGCTGACCACGGTGCCTCCATACTCGGATTCGTTGGTCGTCTCCTCCATGACAAAAGCGGGACTCATCACTGAAGATCACCCTCTGCCACTCTGAGTGCCTTCTTGACAGTCTAGCAGGACATCATTTCAGTCTTTGGCGACGATACAATGGTATTAAGTGCAGTTGTCGTAACGATCTGCGTGCGTGTAGGCCTACATCGTGTAGTCGTCTGTCAATGGTGTTGGCACTAATCGGACGATTCATGGAGGGCACTTGCTTTCGAACTTTTCTCCGAGGCATACTTCACTTGCAAAGGATGTAACCTACACAACAGCATGAGTCAAAATGGTCAGCACTCGCAACGGGATAACCTTATATAGACGGTCAGGAAGAGAGCCACGACCCTTTCTTGCTTGCGTCACATTCGCGGCCGAGCGTGATACATGAATCATTTGCATGTCTCACGATGTCAAACCTACCCACCAAGTTTCATTCCTGTCGGTTGTTTCCTTCTGGGTGCAACTATTTTTTTGACGATGAGTGTATATGTGAGACACATTTTCATTCTGATAACAGAGATAATGGATGCAATTCTCTTTATTACTTTGTAGGACAAGTGTGTTGTTTCCAATACTGCAATGATGAATGTCTTCATGCTTCTTTGAGTTTTCTTCCGATTCTACGTATCGTTTTACATCTAACGCTCATGTTTCAGATCGATAATTGAAAACTGCACTATGCATTGATTAAATATTCTCGATGCAGTGCACCGCAGGGTTTCACTTTCAGTTTTCTGTGTTCTAAAGCAACCTTCTGCTCACCACGCGCTCATAGTCCTTCTCCCCCATTGTAACGTAATGCTCTTTGAGCTCGACAACCTCCTGTCGTAATCTCTTCCATTGCTCCTCTCCGACCCTATTGCAACCTGCCCTTTTCTCTACATTTAGTGGCATTAGATGAACTATCATATTACAACCACAGAATTTTAATAATTTTGGGTGAATTAGTTCCCATGGTGATGAACTGTCGTAAAACCATTCACGTTGAATTTGTGGAGGTCAACGAGCTATTTAGTATGTTTTAAAGCAACACCAAAGGAATGGAAATGATTTTTCTTACTCTGTACGAACACCAAATGTTTCCATCTGTGACGTACCTTCCTCAAAGGTGGTTACGTGCATGTCAAAACGGCAAGTAACAGTGGTAAGACCTTGTCGACGAAGCTTAACTGGGAAAACACACTTCAGATAAAGAAAAATCTTACTTGGTTTGAGCAGCACGCCTTGCAACACCCATCTTCCGATATGCATGAAAATTGGATTCCTTCTTATGGATGGTGTAATTTCAGTTACAACTAGGATAGGTTAGAAATAAAAGATTTTTATTACAAATGCTCAGTAATACTTTGGTACTTTGAGATATCTCATGTTAAATTCCCCATACTTTTCGTGCATTCATCCAATTTTTAAGTTGAAAGGATTTCGGCGTCTTTTTTTCTCTTTTTTTTTTTTAATTTGCGTTAAATTTTGAACATCATAAATTGTGCTTCATACTTTGTTTACCAAAAACTCAAAAAGTATGATAATATTTTTTTTAGAAAAATTCTGAATGTGCATGGGTAAATTCAAGGTTAGTAAAATATTTTGGATATCTTAGTAAATTCAAAGCCTTAGAGTTGGCTGGTCAGAAAATTCGAGGAAAAGTAAAATAACTTTCAATTATGACCACTAGATTCGTCTGCGCAGTGTTGTTGGCGCGACGTTATGGGATGTTGTTAGTACTGATGGCTCTGTTGCTAATCTGTAAGCAGATTAACCGAGTGCAGCCCGTGAACAGTTTATGTCTACTTTCTTTTATCTAACTAACAGTTATCCTCGTTCTCCGAACGGTGAATCTATAATTTTTTGAACATAAAATAAAAGAAAGGGAAAGTAATTTAAGATCCGTAACTCTTTCACGATTTAGAACAGGGTCGTGACGTCAATGCACAAGGTTTGACTTAAAACGTATCAGGCTTCGGTGCCCCTTAATTTTTAATCAAAACTTTATGGAATTTTTACAGCTTGTCAAAGTTTCTGGCATAATTATCTCTAAACCTATCAGCATTTTGAACGGTAAAGCTAAGCTTCCTTTTTCAACTGTTTGGTATTTAGACTTTTTTAGGTATCCGAACCCTAAGGAATATCAGCATGCCAATTTCCAGATCTCAAAGTTTTGGAGAAGTGATCGAACAATTCGCGAAACATTCAAGCAGAGAATGTACCAAAGCCGCGATTTTGATTTTTTCTTGTTTGGTTTTCGGACTTATCTAGGCATTTGGACCTTCAGACGCATCGGTATGACAATTTTCAAATCTCTAGGTCATTTAGAAGTGTTCGAACAATTTTCGAAATTTTCAAGCAGAGAAATGTTCCATAGCCGCCATTTTTGTTTATTTTATTTCATGCCGGCCTAAAACGCCGAACTCTAAAAGCGTCGCTGCGTCTTTACCAGTTTGATTGTAGCCTGTCTTTTCACCCAATGAGAAGAGAGTGTTAAAAATAGCTGCTTCATCATGACAACAGTTCACGGGACCAGAACGTTCCTGTGTGCTTATCGTTGAAGACAGAGGCAACGTTCGTTCCTTTCTTTTGCGTCTTTAAGAAATACTTAAAAATCAGAAAATGGTTTTTCGTACATTTTTTTTTAAAAGAGGGATGATAGTTGTGAGTTTATGTTGTAGAAATTGCAATCCCATCGCGAAATAGAGAATTTTATGAAATTTAAAAATTTCATTTCTCGTAAATTAAATCGAAATTCATAAAAAGGGCGACGAGGTGCAAAAATTTCTCCATGGCCCTACATGCCTACAAAGGTTCGTGTTTCTGTTGCTGTTAGTGTGTCCGGAACGCCAACTGGTAGCACTTTTTTGCTTACCTTAACTTTGAAATACGATAGCTCTTGGCCGCCCCGGTGGCGAGGTGGTCTAAGCGATGGCCTCTGATCATTCGTCCGAAAGGGGTCCGGGTTCGAATCCCGGTGAGGCATGGATGTTGTGTTTGTCTTACGGCACTGGCTCTCTCCCTTCCCTGGAACTAGTGGCCCTAAATTAGGGACGGGCGACTGCTTATTGCCCATTGAGTTGCTCACGGTGGTCGTTAAACCTACAATAAAAAAAAAAAAAAAATAGCTCTTGAAGTATCGCCAGAATCGAAAAACGGTTTATTTCAGCGTGTTCTCCAAATAAGTCTCTACAAACGATGTAAAATTCCATATTTTTGTGTTCAATAATCTTTGCGCTGCGAGCTAGGAAAGCGCGAGTGTCGCGAAATTTCTAAAACAGCGGCAGAGCCAGTTACTTTTTCTTAGAATAGAGAGATATCAGATTGTACGAATCAAAACAATTTTCAAAAGGGAAACAGATTTTCTCATGTAGTTAACACAATTGATTTTTCCGTTGAACTTCTTTCGTTGCTGCTAGCACTCTGATGCAACACTTCTACGTATATGCCAAGTTGTATAATTCCCAAATATTTCGTTCTCCGAGACTCTATCGAGGAAGATAACAAAAACTTCTGAATGGTGAGGTGATATTTTACCAGCACATAAAATACATCCATATTTTGCCCTATATACATTCAGTGAAACATACAGTCATTAAACTTCCATCTAGAGGTCTTGCGTATACTGGATGCTGTTTCCTTATTCAATGTTTCATAGAAATCATGTGTAATGGACAAGATCCCAATACTACTTCAAAAAAAAAAAAAAAAAAAACCCTTAATGGTTGTGCTTCCATTATTATTTATGACTTGGTCCGTCGCCTGTTCCTAATTTGGGGCTGTTAGTTCCGGGAAAGTGATAGAGCCATCGTCCATGCTTCATTCGGGACTCGAACCCGGGTCTCGTGCGCGGAGCTGTATAAATGTCGGCGTCTCTGGCCACTTGCACACCAACGCAGTAGATATGACTTTGAAATGTTACCTAACCTTATTTCTCCACTGAAAACAGCTGCAACCAATCAGAAGATTTTTTTAAATTGGTTTCAAATGTTTTTCAGGTGAGAATAATCCTTTATTTTACAGTTTACGGAAGTACAAGAGGAGCCATTTTTCTGCTCCATCGGAAGATTATACCTGGCAGGTTGGGCAAGGAAAAATAGAGTGTACTGCAGATAACTCTGATGACAGAGTGGTGTAAAAGTGGAGGATTATAATTATTTTCAGTCCCAAAAGTGAATTGGATACTTGGATCGTTTGAATCTACAAGTACCAGTAATTTGGGAATTTGAAGTGATATGTGTTCTTTCACTTTTCCAAGCGGAAAATGTGATCATATGTAGAGGATTTTAGGAAGGGAGTATCTGACCCCAGGTCTTAAAAACCCCTTAGAAATAGGAAGCTAGGAGATTTGGGCTAGATATTTATTACCGGGGGGGGGCAGTACCCGGGGTCCGACGGTTTAAGGTGCCCATCCGACGCACGGCGGATATTTAGTAGATCGAGCGTTCGTACCTGCCTGGGATCGAACTTGAGGTCCTTTCCGTGGTAGTCAGGAACGTTGCCCACTAGGCCACCCGCGGCCCTCCAAGCGGAAAATTCGTGCCTATCTGTTGATATAGCATCCTTGCAACTGCCGTCCAAGCACCTGCACCCGTGTCCGTTTGCGAACTTGTTACTATAAAAACCGAGGTGCTGCCTGCAACGAATGCTGGAAAGACCCCTGGATGTTTTTTATGGCGTCGGCGGAAGAGATGTTTTCGGGCTCAATTTTCGGAACCCGTTGTATCAGTCCCAAAAGTGCCCGAGCCCACCCGAGACCAAATTTTATATTGCAAGATAGGGCCCGATCCCGAACGAGCCCGTAAACTTGCTAACCTGTTCAACTATTAATAAAGAAAAATCTTCTTTTCCACTCTCTCCTCCTCCGGCAATTGACCAATGTATTTCTCAAATGGGGAGTGGTTGAAGGAGAACTCCATTTTTACAGTATAACTGTACAATTTTCTTTGACCGTTCGTTTCCACCTAAAGTGCTTCGGGCGGCCGGATATCCAAAATGATCAGGCGGTGCTGCAATTGTATGTTGCTCAAATAATGCTAATATTATCGAGCTAAAATGCGCTGTAATATATTCGCTGCTAAATAGAATAAGCAGGGAGCTACTGCGTAGAGATAAGGGGTAAATTATCGTCGGCATGCTACCAACTATCCAATATCTATAGTTCTTGAAAAAGCTTTTTCTTCTCTGCTGAAACACAATAATGCGCGGCCTATGGCATTTTCTAACCAAGCCCGGAATAAATAGCCATCTCGAATGTCCGCTCCCTAACCAGAACCAGTTGATGAAGAATTCCCTTTACCAATTATAAAGTGTCTCATTTGCTAAATCATATACAATCACATTTATATATAAAAAAAATTATCTAGCTCTCCCTCTCTCACCGAGCCCGATTCGGATCCGGGCCCTGCTTTGGGCTTTCGGGCTCGGGCTCAGCCCGTCTCAGCTCTGGTCGGCGGAGAAACATTTTGAGTGTTGTTCTAAAATAAACATTAGGTTATGGTTCTAAAAGAACCCTGTCAAAGGTGTATTCTTCTGTTTTTCTTTGTGTGTTTTTGTGTTGTGGCTAAATCTGTGAAAGCCAGAATTCCACGTATGATATAAGGATATAAATCATGGTAAGTTTAAGACATTTTAAAGAACTGGATAAACATTAATGTGCCATAAATGGAGACAGTCCGTGTTGATTAAGAGCCCTTTCGTCCTATGATTAATGTATTCTTGTTTTCGTTACTAGTGAAATGTAATTTAGCGCTTTTTTTTAAATCGTATGAATATTCAGGAACAAATAATTAGAGAAAAGTAATTCAAATGTAACAGTATTATCATTTCTGAAGTATATCGATTATGAACACATATGTACCGTCGTAAGCATCGATCGTTTTTTGTTTTGAATGTGTGGTAGGTCCATAGGCACCGACTATAGGGGGGACAAGGTGAATCTTGCCCCTCCAATAATTTTATTGGGGGGGGGGGTCAGTGCTTACCCAATATTTTTCGTCCTGTTTAATTAAATAATCGCTTTAGCCTCATAAGTTGGACCAAGCTCCATATTATGAGGCCAGAGCGATTTATTTCCAAAAAATTAACAAGTAACAAAATAAATAAAAACTTTTTCCCATTCTCAGCATTGCTCATTTGATAAGAAACTTGATTTGCAACCCCGTAATAATAGTGTTTGACATGAACTCTTGATATGTGATAAACGCTTAAAACAATTATCAAAAGTAAAATAAATAAAATAGAGAAACGCGTAATCTCTAGCGCCTTTATTTATCTATTTATTTTTTGCGCTTTTTGTTCTTTGTTTGAGTAACCCAGCTAATTTCTCATATATTTTATTAAATTCTGAAAATAAATTCTCTGTGGATATTTGTATAAAATCACAGGCTGAATATTCTTTTTTAAAATATTAATATTCAGCAAAATAATATTTGTGTTCCCTTGTTCATTTGCTGATGAACAATTACAATTGCATTTTAAAATATACGTCGAATCTCGTAGTTTATCTTTTTGCCCCTCCCCCTTTTTTATTTTCCTCCAGACAATGGAAGAGACATGCCCCTTCCACGTCTGATCAATTCACACCTGCCCCCCCCCAATAATTTGGAGAAGTCGGCGCCCCTGGGTATCTCTAATGTTGTACATATAGTTCTCATTATTGGAACTCGAAGTACGGTACTTCAACATAACACTACCCGAATTTCATAAATACATCTATTGGCACGTCGTTTATATAGTTGGTTTTCCCCAGCACTTCAGAAGAAGTACTTAGTACCAGTTCTTGGTTTGACTATATCTTTCAACTTGTTTCCATGGCAACCTTTTTCAGTAGTTAAATTCACTTCAATAAAGCTAGCATTTCTCTTTCTTTCTTCAAAGTATTTTTTTCCTAGATATCTTTTACAACTCATTAAAGCTTTCTTGTTGAAACGACTTTATGATTTCCACTTCGTAAATCACAAATTCGTTCAGTCCCGGAGTATTGCTTTCCTTGTTGGGATAGTGCGTTCCAGGCGCGACGCTACCGGTGAGCTAAGGTGGACATTAGCCCTCAGGTAGGCCACGACTTTAGAGAGATGAGTTCCCTCCGTTTGTGACATCACTTTCATGTTACCCATCCTGATACGTCCGTGTCGTGAAAGACGTCAGACACGACAGCACTGGAAACCAATCGAAAGCATTAGTTTTCGCGCGACGACACAAAAAGAGAAAACCCATCTTGTGTTTTCTAGACGGCCTTGCTTCAGCCCACCCAACGTTTCTTTGAGCCCATTCTTTGGCCTCCCTAAAATATTTAAGCAATCAGAACACATGGCGAGTACCAAGGTAGTTAGAATTACCTTGGGCGAGTACAACCAACTAAATTTTGAAGAACGTGGATAAACATATATAAATTTTGCGAATTCACAAAAGTTTTGTTATATAAAATTAATTTTTTGCTGAATTTAGTGTTGTATTATATAAAATTAATTTTTTGCTGAATTTAGTGTTGTATTATATAAAATTAATTTTTTGCCGAATGTGAATTCAGTGTTGTATTATATTAATTTTTTGCCGAATGTGAATTTAGTGTTGTATTATATAAAATTAATTTTTTGCTGAATTTAGTGTTGTTATATAAAATTAATTTTTTGCCGAATGTGTAAGGGAGTAGTAGGAAAAACTATTTTCGTTTAAAGAGATGAACAATAGAGAGAGAGATGAGAGAAAGGGGGGGGAGAGAGAGAGAGAGAGAGAGAGAGAGAGAGCCTTGTTAGGCTACAAACTAAAATTCATGACAGTAAATAATTAAAATAGTGACGTAAGTAAGCTAAAATTGCAAAATGTTAATTTGTTAAAGGCTACAGAGGTTCGTATCCATTGTTTTCAGTGCTGCCTGCCCCGAAAAAAATACTACATACAATATGTACCTGAAATGTTTTTTTTTTTTTGTCTTTTCTTTCCTTTTTGATTAGGGATTTAACGACCACCGTTAAGAAATCAATGAGCTATAAGCAGTCGCCCGTTCCTAATTTATGGCCACTGGTTCCAGGAAAGGGAGAGAGCCAATGAAGTAAGACAAACACAACATCCACGCCTCACCGGGAATTCAACCCGGACCCATCTCAGACGAATGAATGATCAGGAGCCATCGTTTAAACCACTGCGTCCCACGGGCGGTGCGTTTATTGGGATAACATCATCGTCGGGTAAAATGTACAGAAATTGATTTTTTTGGAAAAATATCTGCCAGGCAGTTTAAAATTTCTGCTCCCCTCCTACAATATTTAGACCCTTAATAGCCCCCCCCCCAATTTTCAACTTCTGACGTCGCAACTGGTACGTCCCAGTCAACCGTAAAACCTCTTGATGCTGTGCATAAAGAGGTGGGTCAGATAATTAAAAACCTGGCACCCACGGGTTCTCTTCAAACCTTTTTCCACAGGGAGAAGGTTTGAAGAGAACCAGGGTGTGTTTCGATTTTTCTTGAAAAATGCGCTATAGGGGGATGTGTATAGTTTACTAGCTTAGTCACGGATCTCTAGAACTATTCAACCTTGTTACGACATCTGCACTGTTTGTGTGTTTGTTTGTGGCTTTAACTACCACCGTGAGCACCTTAATATGTTATAAGCAGTTGCCCATCTCTAATTTAGGGCCACTGGTTCCAGGGAGGGGAGTAAGCCAGTGCTTTAAAACAAACACAACTATAACGAAGTATATTTCTCCGTCATTTTTATCCGCGGCAGGATTCGAACCCGGGTCCCCTCATTCCGGAATAAGTTGCTCTACCAATTGAGCTACGCGGACATTTTATTCTGATTCCTATCTGCCTTTATGTCGTGTGCGTCCTTCTGGCAGGTACGTCACATCATCTTCCCCTTATTTTTTTTTTTTTTTCGAAGTGCTGGAGAAGGGATTCTCTTATTTTTCCTATCTCGTGGTGTGGAAATAACATCACACCAATGCGAAATTTTGAACGGTCGGGTCATCCGGATAGTTCGGGCGCCATTATAACGAAGTAAATTTCTCTGTCATTTTTGTCCACGCCAGGATTCGAACCCGGATCCCCTCATTCCGGAATAAGTCACTCTACCAATTGAGCTACGCGGACGTTTTATTCTGATTCCTATCTGCCTTTATGTCGTGTGCGTCCTTCTGGCAGGTACGTCACACAACATCCATGCCTCACGAGGATACGAACCCGGACCCATCTCCGACGATCTGCACTGTTCTATTGCCATGCGAGAATTGCCGAAATCCGGACATCTCTTGCTTATAAGCAGTATAAATAGTTTTAGGAGTTTATTCGTTCGTGCTTGATTAAAACTTTCAAATTCATGGTGTGTTTCGATTTTTCTTGAAAAATGCGGATTTCAGCTATTTAAATCAAGTGGCTATCAACTACTCTTGAAAAGTTACATATGCTAACGTAGAGGTGAAATCGATTATAGTAAGCACTACAGGATTTGACTTTCATCACCTGTTCTTTATAAAAAGCGACACTTTCATTTTTGTTCTATCGTGCAATAATCATTATGGAGTTTTGACCTCGGTCACAACCGAACGCCGTCCTATTCCGGTGTGAGCCAGAATCTACCAGTCTTCTCCAATTCCAACCGCTTAATTAATGTCAGAGCCCTTACTCCATCTTCCCGTCAAGGAGGAGATCTCCCTACAATTCTTTTCCCACTAGGAATTCCCGAAAGTATCTCGCTTAGATATCTTCCCTCCTCTGCTGTTGCAAAATAACAAGCTTTTCTCATTCGCAACTGTCTGGATAATATCTTCCATTATATTAATGTATCTTTCTATAAGTTCCTTGTTATGCATTTCACTCTGTTCACCTGATTCCCATATAGGGACCAATATTCTTGCGAACACCTTTTTCTAAAGTTTCAAGTTTGTTTTCTTCGAATATTTAGTCCAGGTCTCGCAAACTACTGTACATAATACTATTGTCATGTAAATAAATTTTTGGTACTAGATGTAAAAAGGAATTCTATAAAGATAAACAATTTGAATTTCTGCTATGTAATCTACCATTAATTTTTGGATTAATTAAGTTTTGGCGATTGAGAAATGTTGCTATGTAAAACTTGAAACATTCACATAGTTTGAGTTACCAATTTTTAAGACAGAATTATTCCTGGTTGACTTTCTTGACGGATTCGTATAATTTGAAGTAATCCTATTGATTCTGAATACATTTTGTTTTCCATAACAAAATCAGTTTTTCACCAACATGGCAAATGCCACCAAGATATGGTATAATCCACTAAGGGATCAGTTTGTTCACATTTTCTGTTAATTTTTCCAGGAAGATAATTAAAAAGAACAGGTGATAGAGCATTCCCTTGCCCAAGTCTCAAGTGATTAAAAAAAACGTAGACAAAATAATGGTTTAATGACGCAGCAGTAGTATTTAAAGTAGTATAACTATACTACTAATCCGAATTTCTTGGCGTAGAATACGAATCAAAGTTTCGAAGCTTCCGCACATCTACCGGATGGCTTTTTCAATGAAGGTAGCGAGCAAACTGCTTGTTATTAATCAGGAATATTATATTTGTCAAAGTAATATAACGAGAGCATCGGTGGTAAAAGCTTGGAACTTTATAGCTGTGTTTCCTAACCGACGCTCCGCGAAATTCTAAAAGACCAAATATTTACATTGGAGAAAATGTATATGCTGCTTTTAAGACGTAAGAATAATGACAATCAAGTGTAAATATGCTTTATTTTATCTGTGGAGAGAACACCGTCACGATGGAGTAATTTTTGCCTTGAGGGAAATTTCGTTGGTCTCCTGTGTCAAGAGCAGGAGCGCACGTTTGTTGACACGCTTCGTGCCCTCTGGCACAGCACCAATCTATATATTAATTCTATAAGGTTTTTCACCGTGAATCCTATTTTGAGAGAACGGCTGAACGAAAAGAGATGGTTGGAGTATCAAAATAAAGGTCTTACCATTTAGATGTGCCAGTCGAAGAGAAAAATGTGATTGGAGCAACGGTTCGGGCGTTGTGGGGCGGCAAAATTCCCATGTAAAGTCTATGGGAGAAACGTGCGGTTGACATTCGATCGCCTGCGGTTGACTCACGCGCTGTTGAATGCGGAAGCATGGAGGGACTGAGATAGTCCAAAGTCCGAAGTCCGAACCGTTGCGCAAAGCAACGTATCAAAACTCTTCTCATCGGAACAGCGAACACTCTCGAAGACCTGATTGCGTTATGCTGTTGGACAGTGTGATATGTATGTACAATTTAATATTCATTCGATCGAGTTTATTCGCGTAGGTAAGACGTTTCCCATTATGTAAAGATGTAATTAAACATTCCATTGACCATTGTTTGTGAAAATATTTAGAATGTACATATTGAGTTGCGCCATCTATATCTTCATTCTACAAGGTTCTTTACTGTGAGACCTATTCTGAGAGAACGGATGAAAGTAAAGATATGGTTGAGGTATCAAAATAAAGGTCTTACCATGTTGATGCACCAGTCGAAGAGAACAGTGAGATTGGGGCAACGATTCGGGCGTTGTGAGGCCGCGAAATTCCCATGTAAAGTCTATGGGAGAAGCGTGCGGTTGACATTCGATCGCCTGTGGTTGACTCACGCGCTGTTGAAAGGAAAGCATGGAGGGACTGAGATAGTCCAAAGTCTTTTCTTTTCTGAGCGAACCGTTGCGCAAAGCAACGCTACCAGGCATTCATATCTAAGTTCTTCTCATCGGAACAGCGAACACTCTGGAAGACCTGATTGCGTTATGCCGTCGGACTGTGTGATGTATATATACAATTCAATATTCATTCGATCCAGTTTATTCACGTAGGTAAGACGTTTTCCATTATGTAAAGATATAAATAAACATTCCATTGGCCATTGTTAGTGATATATTACGGGCGAGTTGCTCACGGTGGTCGTTAAACCTTCAGTCAAAAAAGAAAATTACGAACCTGGACTATTGTCTTTACTGAAGTGATTGAATGAATTTGTCAATCAAATAAAGTTTACATTTGTTGTTTCACATGAGTTTATCTTTTCAAAAAAAAAAAAAAAAAAAAACTTACCGTCGATTCCGATGGGTTTTGTCTGGTAGTTCCGAAAATCAGCAAGCCGATGGCACTTTCTTGCCGCCAGCGTTAAGGAGCTCATCCATAGAAATCGCGACTCCAGAAACATCCAGGCTCATAACTTCTAAAGTTCCTGGAACACTTCAAACTTCCTCTATCAGCCCATAGTGCTATAATCAGTGATTTTTGCGATCCACAATAAAACTCAGATACCTAATGAAAACACCTGAGACTTAAAGATACTGTATACAGTCCGACTGCTTATCACATACCGACGAAAAACATTTAGAGAACGACAATTGTTATACTCACAGGGCATTTTATTTTACAACTTCATGAAATTTATTGACATCTAATCACATACCGACCATTCCAACTCACAACGGCTTCCTAAGTACAAAAGGAGTGTGGAACAGAATCTCAACAATGAACTTGTTGCCAGACAATCGATTAATAAACATTACAATGAAATCACAAAAATTCACATCAGCGCCACTTAGCCGATAAGCAGTCATTTCTTTCGTAGAATTACTTTAAAGAAATGATACAGTCATTTCTTTAAAGTGATTCTACGTACTTAAATTATATTGCATGTTTAAAGACTTTGGTGAATGCGGTGCGAACAATTAGGAGTTTTGTGTTTTGAAGATGAAGTTCGTTAAACACATTCGAACGCCACAGGTTCAAGAGAACGGTGCAGAGAACAGTAAACCTACCAGTGACTAAACTAAAGTAAGTGATAGAGATTGGATGTCCAAACTAAGTACAAATAGTGAGAGCTGGGAGATAATAGATTCTAGGAAGAATCTCTTTTATTGGTAGAAGCTACACAATCTACCAACAAGTAATTGGACACCTGTGATAGCAAAGGAAAACAAAGTTTATTCACCTTCAATAGTTGGTGGAGCCTCCACGAGCGGCGATTACAGCTGCGACCCTCCGGGGCATACTCTCAACCAGGCGTTGTACGACGGCTAGCGGCATTTTCTTCCACTCGGCTTGGAGAAGACAGGTCAGTTCCTTCGCCGATTTCGGACGGTGGGGTCACCCCTTAAGTCGACGCTCCAACTCGTCCCAGAGGTGCTCGATAGAGTTAAGGTCCAGGCTCTGCGCAGGTCAGTCTATTCGATTAACCCCATTGCCACCGTACCAAGCCATGGAGGACCTCGCAACATGACAGGGGGCATTGTCATCCTGAAAGTAACATGGGTCCGCCCCGTAAAACTACCACAACGTAGGAAGCGCATGGTCATCCAAAATGGTGCAGTAGGTCTCAGCGTTGAGTCTACCAGGAATTGTGACCAAGGGTCCCGTGCCATAACAGGAGAAACTCCCCCATAGCATAATTCCACCGCCGCCGAACTTCACAGTTGGCACAATACATTCCGGCAGGAGGTGTTCTCCATAAAGACGCCAAACCCGCCATCTGAACGGTAGAGGGTGAACCTTGATTCGTCGCTCCAGAGAACCTGTTTCCACTGTTCAACGGTCCACTGTCGCCGTTCTTTGCACCACGTTAGCCGAGCAGCGCTATTGGACTTGGTGATCAAAGGCTTGTGGGCGGCAGCACGTCCATGATAACCGAGCAGATGGGCTTCCTTACGGATGATATTCATCGAAAGAACACTCCCGGATGCTTTTTGAAACTCCTCGCGGATGTGGCCCATCTATTTGGTGCGGTTCTTCCGAATTTCTCTGGCCAGCACCCGTCGGTCTCTAACTCCCAATTTTGTGGGTCTGCCGGGTCGGGGCACATTTCGACAGTCACCTCTCATCTTCCACTTGCCAATCACGTAGGCCACTGTCGATTTTAGGTACTTCAACTCGCTGGATATGTCACGGATGGATCAGCCATTTCTGTGATACCCGACGATTACACCTTTCTCGAATTCAGAGAGCTCCGAACTGCGTTGCATCTTGCATGCGACTGGTTGCGTTGTTGTTTCCCACACGATATTTAACGGCGGCGGCCGTGACGTATATCAGGACCGCAGATATCGTCGATTGCAGGGGTGTCAATCACTTGTTGGTAGATAGTGTATTTAGCAATGGGTTTTACTTGGGCCGGTGGTGAACATTGTCCCATCCCATTGTGAATTATTTGTAGCAAAACAGCTAAATAATATTATATTATTAAGTAATACAGACATTTAACGTGGACCAGGAACATCAAACAAAGATCTTCGCTCTTTCCACGTTTAGAAGTGAGTCACGGAAAAATTATCATTGGCCGCCACCGGAAGTCGAATCCAGGGTCTTCCAGTTACGCGCCGGATATGCTTCCGCTACACCACAGCGGCCTCGAATTCCTTCAGACTCACACACGCTAACTGCCAGGTTGCTTCTTGGAGCCGCGCACAATGCTGTGGATTCACCAAAGATGGTAAGCAGCAACTGAATAACTAATTAGAAGGCGAATGAATAATTAATACAGACATTTTACGTGGAGCAGGAACATCAAACAAAGATCTTCGCTCTTTCCACGTTCATAAGTGAGTCACGGAAAATTTCTCATTGGCCGCCACCGGAGTCGAACCCAAGGTCTTCCAGTTACGGATTCGACTCCCGGTGGCGGTCAATGAGAATTTTTCCGTGACTAACTTATAAACGTGGAAAGAGCGAAGATCTTTGTTTGATATTATTAAGTATTTTCACTTAATATAATTTGTGTTAGAATCGTTATTTATATCTTTTTTTGTCATAATTCAATACTACGTTATTTTATTCGTTCTTTTTAGATAATCTGATAAAATAAACTAAATACTATGCAAATGATTTAACATCGTGTAGGCTTGACGTAATTATGCTATCTGTGCTTCTCCGATGTCCTAAGGCCTACTTCAAAGGTTCCGCGATGTCTGAAGGCCTTCTTTAAGAGTTTCACAAAGTAAAAAGATTGGGAAACCCTGCTCTATAGTGATAGAAATTATTCATGATTGTGTTATTGTTTGACTGCAGTGACTAATTTAATTTTAAATTAAATGTCGATAAATGTGGGTCGCTTATGACTCTTTGTCCTGGGGAACCATCTTCATCTCTTAATGGTGTGCGTGTGTTTGTGTGTGTGTTATGTTTTTAGGGATTTAATCATGAACAACTCGTAGGGATGTAAGCAATCGCTCGTCCCTAATTTGTGGTTACTGGTTCTTAGGAGGAGGAGGAGGGGGGGGGGGAAGTGCCGTTGATAAATGGATTAACAATTGGTAGTGAGGCGAACGCGTCAACCATGTATCGCGTGGGATTCGAACGCAGGCACTTCTCGGCCAGCACTTTGCTCCACCGGGGTTTCTGTTTGTGTACAAAGCAAGCTCAAGATCTGGACATTTCAGAACAGATTTATATATTCAAATTTCACATCATAAAATCCTCTTGGTTTTTAAGTGATACCGAATTTGAGTGCGTTTGGTTTTTCCAAGTGATACGGTAAGGTACTCACGAGTTTTCTTTTCTTTTTATTCACGAAGTTCTCATCTTAAGGCCTATTTCGCTTAAACATCCTTTACAAAGTCAATACAAAGCATGGAATTCCAAACACTTTTGACTGAATAGTATACGTTCATACGTTACCTATCCCTACCCTCGTGTTTTCGATGAAGTTATTTATTTCGAAGCATCATCGTGCAGTGATTCCTGAATAAGGAACTCCAGTCATAATATGAGTTATTCCGTTAATGAGATCTGTAAGATAAGCTTCGAGAACCCTTAAAGAAAAATCGTCTCTGTTGGAACCGTAAATCAATACGACGGATGTCAGCGAAGGTTTCCAAGGAAAGATACTGACGCCTTCATAAGAGGTTGCTTGCTTCACAATAGATAAGTTTTCCCTAATTAGGGTTTACTGCGCGTTCATTCGAATAAAGATTTTTCTAACGAAACACCGGGAACAGAGCAAACATCAATGAACAGCTCACGCATCTCACGGTAATAAATAATCCACAACAGTCAAAGTTTATTGCTGTTCATAAAAACGCAGGATTTTATTACCCATAACTCAGTACGGGCTGCTTGGAAATAAAGAACAGGAAGTTAATTCAGTGCGATGGATAATTTTTTTCTCCATGGTATTTCGCAATACAGACCTTATTTGTGGGACGAAGGTAGTTTGTAGTATATGAAGATACGTCTTCATTTATTATTTATGTATTTATTTGTTCATTTATCTAAAAGAACTCTTAGGGGACATTTGTGTTCTGTGAACCATGAAAAAAATGCAGAGTTCCTTTTCTTTTCGTGATTTTTGATTGCTTAAAGAACACTCTTAATGATATAAGGATTTTTGAGACATTAATTTCCCTTTTCACCAGCGAGGGATGTTACCGCAGCAGAACCAACAAGCCATTCATATTAGTCAGCTGGGCTGTAGCCTTCAAGATATAGAAACCCATGAGGCTTCATTTGTGACGTCACTCTTTCTGTCAGATCCAGTCAATATCATCATCATCATCATTGTCAACCATTATCAATCCACTGCTGGACGAAGGTCTCCCCAAGTTTCCTCCACAACGGTCTGTCTTGTGCCAGTCTCCTCCATGTCATTCCCGCATACTTTTGAATTTCATCCACCCATCTCCCATGTGGTCTTCTTCTGGGTCTTTTCCTGTACCTTGGAATCCAATCTAAAATTTCGGCTTTCCATCGATGGTCTGTCCTTCTGGCAGTATGTCCAGCCTATTGCCATTTCAGGGATTTAACTCTGATCATGATGTCTTCCACTCTTGTCATTTTTCGGATCCACGAGTTCCTCTTCTTATCTCTCCTGGTTACACCAAGCATGCACCCCTCCGTGCTAGTTTGAGTTGTCTGCAGCCTTTGTATGTCTCTCCTCTCTAAGGTCCACGTCTCTGCACCATACGTAAGCACTGGAAGGATGCATTGGTCAAACACTTTTCTTTTAAGACATAATGGCATATTGCTCTTGAAAATTATGCTGTTTCTTCCAAAAGCTCTCCAGGCAAGTTTTATACGCAGATTAATTTCTTCATCAATGTGACCCTCACTTGATATCTGCTGTGCAAGATATACGTATGTGTCTGTTATCTCCAGCTTTTCTCCATCAATCGATAAATCTTCATTTCTTGTAAAAGCATTGAACATCACTTTTGTCTTCTGAAAGTTCATTTTTAATCCCACTTCTTTACTCTTGTCAGCAAGTTCCTGGATCATACTCTGCAGCTCTGATGGGGTAGTTGCAAAAATGACTATGTCATCAGCAAAACGAAGGTGGGTTAGATAATCTCCATTAATCTTTATCCCTTTGTTTTCCCAGTTCAGTGATTGAAAGACATTTTCCAATGTGGCATTAAAGAGCTTCGGAGATATGGTGTCACCTTGTCTCACTCCTTTTCCAATTTTTATGTGTGCTGTATTTTCAAACAGCCCAATCTTTGCACTTGCATTTTCATAGATGTTATTAATAATATTAATGTACGCATCTTCAATACCGCAGGATTTCAGAGCCATTGTAACTGCTGATGGTTTCACCGAATCAAAGACAATATATAATGTCAATATATAATGTCAATGGTTTCACCGAATCAAAGGCAATATATAATATCACCAGTCAATATATAATGTATTTAAAAAAGGTGGTTTCTCATAAAAAGTCTGCCCTGTTCCTCCAATGGTAAAAACGTCTGTGCCGCCCCGGTGGCGCAGTGGTCTAAGGCGTTGGCCTCTGATCATTCGTCCGTAAGGGGTCCGGGTTCGAATCCCGGTCAGGCATGGATGTTGTGTTTGTCTTACGGCACTGGCTCTCTCCCTTCCCTGGAACCAGTGACCCTAAATTAGGGACGGGCGACTGCTTATAGCCCATTGAGTTGCTCACGGCGGTCGTTAAACCTCCAATCAAAAAAAAAAAAAAAAAAAAAAAAAAAAAACCTCTGTAGGTATTTTGTTCGCAAATAATGTATTCCCAAGTATGAAAATCTGTACATCGATAAAAATTATTTTAAATTATAGATGGCATACCTAATACTTGCTAAAACTTAAACCATAATTATGTTAAAAATCCAAAATTTTTCTTTGGTAAATGTTGAGAGCTCCTAATAGATGGCGCAACCTGTACATTGGTGACGTCAGTGACCAAACAAATGTTTGATGGCGCATTTGGGAATTAGAAATCAGCAGTACTTACAGTTTTCTTGACACTTGGTACTTTCAGCCAAACTACTGTCACAGCATTTAATCTAAGTGGCACAAATCATTCTAAATATTCCAGACTATCGCATGGATAGACTGAAATTTTAATGGCATTCCGGATATCAATAAAATTATCGAAAAAAACGTAAGCTGTACTGTAGGTGCTACCGATTTCTAATTACGAAATAAGCCATCAAGCTTTTGTTTGTTTAAGGACGTCATCAATGTACACGTCGTGCCATCTGTTAGCATGTCTCAACATTACCCAAGGAAAAATTATTGATTTTTAATATTATTGTGGTTAAGTTTAAACAAATGTTTAGGATGTCATGCTGTAACGTAAAGTTATTTTTATCGGTGTGCAAATTTTCATCCTTGGAAATACATTAACTGCGAAGAAAATGTCTACAGAAATTGTTTTCGTTAGAAACATAAGACCAATGTTCTTAGGTATATATCCCTTAGGTTAGGTCCGTTAGCGATCTACGCTCTCATTGGCTCTTTCCGTTTGACGTCACTGTGGAGTTACGGAGCAGAAGAAAACACACGGCGTTCATGCGTGACTCAAGGCGAAGAGGAGAATTTACTATGTTTATATGAGCAAAAGCTAAAATGTTTCTCCATTTAAAAATTTTCACTTCGTCACGCAGTTACTAAAGAAAGGAAAAATGTCCAGTTCAGAAGAATTCTTAATTAATATAATAGAGTTACGTTCACCGTTTGTCATATGCTTTTGTGAAACAACACGGTGGGGACCTGAGATTTTTTTACAAAACAAATAAGGAATTTATATCGACGAAAAAAAAAACAAACAAATTCCGCCATCTTTTCTAATTTGCGCAATTTTAATAAGTAGCGTCAGAACTATTCTCATAAACAGCTCATGGGACATAAAATTAAGATACAAAATAAAGGTCTGTACTGAATCTGTTACACAGAAATGAATCTGTTTTTTTTTCGACACCCAAATGCAGACAACTTTCTTTTACACACGGCACTGTTACTTTTCGACCTCGAAATGGCGAGCATTTTTAAAAATTTGGATAGAAATTATGCTTGGAACTTACTTAGAAAATATTTAAAAATTCGGTGATGCAACCTGTATATTTTAACTTCTACTGCAGTGAGCCAACGTTTTTCTTTAGAACGCTGAACAGTTTTTCTTCTAAACAAATTTATTTCCGAAGTTTCGCTAACAGTATTTTTAAATCACGTTCATAGTCATCTTCTCTAAAATTTTTATCGCAAATTCTGGCATGTTTCACATTGACATCTTCTGTTTTAGATTTGAGTAGCCATGTTATTTGCAACATCTGAACTTTTGGGAATGCATGATAAATAATCTCAGTTGGTTTTGTTTCCTTATTTTGCGATGGGCACAGAACAACAACACAATTAAGCATCGTTCTTACGAAATAATAGCACTGAATGGTGGGGTCGTAAAGTTTTGTAGAGAACAGACACTCTGCAATAGAACGATTTCTTTTTGTTACCACAGTAGTTAAAACGATTACTTTTTGTTACCACAATAGTTATTTTTATTCTATCACAATAAAAGTATGACTCTATCACTAAGGTGATCAAATACAACTAAATAAACGCAAGACATGTAAGCAAACATAGAAGCAAATGTTACATGCCTCCACAGCTACGTCATGCGCGAGTCACCAAAAAATACCTTCACTACTGCGCATCAAAATGGACTCTCTCCGACATAGAACAATTCATTATTTTGAATTTTAACAGGTTAAGAAGTAAATGTTAAGTTAGTTTTATCTTGTAATGTCTTTTTCTCGAAAAACAAATAATAATCGAGCTAGACAAAAAAAAACCTTTTGTAGTAACCTCCATTTATGAAAAAGAAATTTCAACTATGTATTAACTGGGTCTGACGGAAAGCGTGACGTCACAGATGAAGTGTCACGGCTTTATGCATCTTGGAGGCCACGAACGGGCTTGTGTGCCATCCTCTGTTTCTGCGTACGGCGGATTCCGAATCCTGTGGAAGAACGTAGATGTCCTGCTTGTCATTTCGGTGCTCCCTATCACTCCCCATTCTTTCCCTGGAAAAAGTGGCTCAAAATGAGAGATGGGTGAATCTTTATAGTTTCGATGCTCTTGGAGATCGTGAATCGCCCGCCCACTTGCTCCGAAAAATGCAACACTATCCAGTCGGATAATTCCAAAATCAAAACAGAGGATCTAATGAGCTCGTCTCTAAAATAAAATAAAATTGGACACGGAACAATGGAAATATCCTATACGCAGATGAACAATATCGTCTAATGTTATTTCTCTAAACAAATTTATTCTCCATGAGAAAACATTTTTGCTAACAAAAATCGGAAATATTGGCGACGATGATCTTTATACGGTAACAAAACTGGAATAAAATCCTCCCCATCTGAAAAAAATGACGTCACGAAAAATACAAGTAACTATCTATGTCAAACCCCCTTAGAAAGTAGCGCTCCCGAGAAAGCAGAAATCCGTAGTGGGACAGATCATGATGACCATCCCTGTCTCGACGAGTACTATAGTAGACACGTCCCACAGCACGAGCAGAGATGTCACAAACCTGGAAGGAATTTCCTTTATGTATATATATACAGAGAGATCAGAATCGATCGCACAATAAACCTACCGGACGATTCCTCGTGGAGAAAGAAGCCGAAAACCGCTGTCCGTTGTCTTATCGGACGTCGTATTCCGGAGATATACACGCCTAAAGTTCGTGACGTCACATCCGGAAAGAATAAAGACATCAGAAAAACCTTACCCAATCATTTTGACAGAAAACATGCAATTTATTGATGTGTACCACTACAACACGAATGATAAAACTCGTGAATTCGTGTCAGATTACAACATGCCTTATAGAGCGGAACAGGCGGCAGCCCGCCGAGGAATAGACATCTGCACGCGTTGCAGAATAGCAGGGGTTACATTTGGGAGGGCCGCGTGTAAAGTCGTGGAGTCTGTTGACAGGCCGTCGATATACCAGTTCGTTTAGATGACCCCAAAAGAAGAGGTCCAATGGGTTAAGATCTGGCGATCTAGCCGGCCATGCGACAGGACCACCACGGACAAACCATCGACCGAGATATTCCGTATCCTGCCACTGGCAAACATTTGCAGCGTAATGCGCCGGTGCTCCATCATGTTGGAACCATAGATTGCTGAAAATAGCCAATGATACGTTTTCCAGTAAGTCCGGCAAAACATCAAGTAGGAACACCATGCAGTTGGCAGCGGTGACACGTTCGGGAAGAAGATATGGTCCCACTAGAATATCGCCAATAATACCACACCAGATATTGACACCCCCCCCCCGGACCTGGTGAGCGTGTTCACATGTTGCGTGTGGATTGTTCAATGCCCAAACATAAATATTATGGGTGTTGCAGATACCCTGCCGTGTAAACCTTGGTTCATCAGTCCACAAGATCCGGCTGATGAAACTATTATCGGCAACATGTTTCTGTAGCAGCCACTCACAGTATGCCTGTCTTCGAGGATAACTCTGTGGTAATAGGCCTTGCACCAGTGTGATGTGATATGGATGCAGGTCTTCGTCGTGTAGAACGGCAAGTACGGTACTTTGGTGCACACCGAACTGTCGCGGGATCGCGCACGGCTCCTGGTTGTTGGCTCTTCCTCAATGGCGTCCTCGAGGGATGGTGTTCTCACAGTGGGTCCAGCGCCACTGTCTACAATTGGACGTGGTGCGACATTACCTGTGTCGCGCCTTCGAGCGTCAAGCCGCCGTATGACCTCAGCGTCCGGGTACCGTCCTGCTGTATATGGCTCCCTGTAGGCCCTTGCTGCAAGCAATGCTGAACCATGGCATTCCCCCAATAGGAGATACATGTCCCAATACTCTCTCAAACTGTACGAAGCGCAGTGGTCTAAGCGATGGCCTCTAAACATTCGTCCGAACGGGGTCCGGGTTCGAATCCCGGTGAGGCATGGACGTTGTGTTTGTCTTACGGCACTGGCTCTCTCCCTTCCCTGGAACCAGTGACCCTAAATTAGGGACGGGCGACTGCTTATAGCCCATTGAGTTGCTCACGGTGGTCGTTAAACCTCCAATAAAAAAAAACAAAAAAACTGTACGACATATCGCTACCCACACTACTGTCAAATGTACCAACGCAGAATGAGCTTACCTGCTACCGTGCAACCCTTTTTATCCCTACCTGCAGTATCGCGCAGGCGTACAACTGATGGTTTCACGGCACCACGTCCTTCGAATTTGCATACCCACTCCGTGCCACATTTTTAAATGTTGATTGCCTTTTTTTTTTCTTTTTAATTGGAGGTTTAAAGACCACCGTGAGCAACTCAGTGGGCTATAAGTAGTTGCCCGTCTTGAATTTAGGACTACTGGTTCCAGGGAAGGGAGAGAGTCAGTGCCGTAGGACAAACAAAACATTCATGCTTCACGGGATTCGAACCCGGACCCCTTTCGGACAAATGATCAGAAGCCACCGCCTTAGACCACTGCGTCACCGGGGGCAGCTTGACTGCCCTGTGATACGTGCGTCTGTATAACTATCCACGTCGCTCTTCAACGAGCATGTGCGTTACCGGATGTGACGTCACGAAACCTTCGGAGCGTATATCTCCGGAATGCGACGTCCGATCGGACAACGGTTTTCGGCTTCTTTCTCCACGAGGAATCGTCCGGTAGGTTTATTGTGCGGTCGATTCTGATCACCCTGTATATAGACGAAGCATACAGGGCGTGCCTTTTCCACAATACGTAGCCTGTTCAATGGAGGACGAGAAGAAAATACCGGAGGGTAAATGGGGAAAGATTATTATCGGCGTGAGGAAAGTCAGAATCGCAATAACTGCAGTTATTGTTGGCTGTTCGGCAGCTGTAGTGAAAGCGTGACGACCATGGTCCTCCGAAAAGGAACACACATCCACTCAACATGCTGGAAAGGGGAAAACACAATTAACTGACTGTCCAGGTGAACGCCGACGAACACGTGCTCTCCAGATAAACAGACGGCACACAAAGTCCCAATTAACAGAAGACTACAACTAGGCCGCACAGAGGATCATTTCCGAGCACGTAATCCAATGGATGCTCTTACGGATGGAGCTAAGGGCTTGGCGGCTCGTTCATGTGCTCATGCTGAACCGACCATCATCGACAATCTCCAGTGGTCACGGAAACATCGTGACTCGACATCGAACAACTGGAAAAATAGTCATTTGCACCGATGAGTCCAGTTTTGGGGACAGTTTACAACGCCGCGCGGGTATGCAGCTGCAACCACAGTGCAAGGTTGGACGGAATCACGCCGGTAGCTACCAGATCTTAGTATGGAAACTGTTTTCTCGAACACCACTTGGTGTCTTCATCCCCGTTGAACACACACGCACTCACCGCTCAATTTTATCTAGACATTGTATCGGACTAAGTGGTGGCTCACATGTTGATCTTGTACCGGGATGACACTGAACTTTTTCAGTAATATAACGCCCCGTGACATCAGGCAAACATTGTGTAGAAATACTTCGGAGGATCATATCGAAATACTCTCAGAGAAAAATTCCCCACTTCACTCCCATCCCACATTTACGAAATTCAGTAGATCCCAGGTTTTGCTGATTCACACCAATGCCTCACTAGGTCACCGAAGTCTGGGACGTCATTCTGTCCAGTTGGTACAAAATACCTACACCGTTCGCGGTCTAGCGGAGTCGATGCCGCACCAGTTGCAAACGTTTATCCCGGAGAAATGCTTCTCAATGCGCTATTAGGCTAGTGGTTATTGTGTTACGTTTCAAGAGTATGTTAAAAATTTCGAGCAAGTTGTTCTATTTGAAGTAAAAAGTGAAAAAGTCGTTATTTCACGAACAGAACAGTCTTGACAAGTGCAATAACGGTTATTCGTTGTCAACTACGAATGTGAGAACTCGCGAAAAATTTCTTGTATTACACCTCACCTAACATTGTCTGTGTTACAACCTCCCCATGACCGTTTAAACACTGGATTCTTCTTCTTCTTTTTTTTTTTTTTTTTGTTTTTTTTTTGTTTCTTTGTTTCGGGGTTAACTACCAACATGAGCACTTCTAAGGGTTTTAAGCAATCGCCCGTCCCTAATTCAGGGACACTGGATTCCTCACCTAACGTTGTCTGTGTTACAACCTCCTCATGACGTTTAAACACTGGATTCTTCTTTGGGGGGGGGGGTTTAACTACCAACATAAGCAATTCTAAGGGTTGTAAGCAATCGCCAGTCCCTAATTCAGGGACACTAGTTCACACCACCTATGCCTCATCCGGGACTAGGACCCGGGAAGAACGGTCAGCGTTAAGACCACTGGCTTACCGGGGCAGCTAACCTCGGGATTCAAATTCTACGTATGCGAGCTTGGCGGACTCATTAATTGTGCTATCTGCAAATTTATAGCCCTTTCAAACATAAAATATCTTATGTTTCGGGCAGTATTCATAATTAGACCTTCAAGTAAGTGGCATTGTATAGTCATTTTTGGGGACAATTACAGGTCCGTAGAGTACATAAAAAAATGCAGAAATATGATTAGTACATCTGCGTTAGTGCTTTTTAAGCAGTATTTAAAGTTGCACTTGAAAACTGATAGTAATGATTACGCGTGCCGTGTTAAACCAGGCTTGAAACCCTCTAGGCCTTCACAAACTCGTTCAACAACGATGTATCCAGCATTTTTTCCAATATTTGCTATTTTTTATTTACTCCGATGTTTTATTTTACTATATTTATATGTGAAACAAATGTATGTGCGATTGCAGTAGATTGAATCGTAACTTCAGTTTTCCCAACTCTGTTTTTCTCATAAGATCTTAAGTTTATTATCTGCGGGATTTAAAAAGTACGGAACCCTCGCGGTTGGTAAGGGATTAATGTAAATAGTAGCATTACTTCTGAAAGACTCAGAAAAAGTGAAAAATACATGGGAATCCTGTGTTAGAATGATATCCATTAGTTCCGAATATAGTTTTTCAGTTCCGTTTCCAAAAATGAAGATCATCATCAACCATTCTCGATCCACTGGTGGATGAAAGTCTTTTTTCCATGTGTCTTCTACAACTATCTATCTTGAGCAATTTTCAACATGCTTTCCAATTTCATTCATCTATATCCCACATGGTTATCTTCTGGAACTTTTTCTGTTCCTTGGTAGCAATCTAATATGCAGGGTCTTCATAAAAGAATGCGTTTTGGCATGATCATATTTTTATTTTGACTTGCTAGACATTCATTTCCCGTATTTCCTTCCTTATAGAGTCACGGTATCTCTCAATCGGAAATGCAACTCTCCAAGGTTGATGTGCGTCACTCAAAGTCCCTCTACGTGCGCACTTTCCGTCACCTGGCACACATCCAAGCCGTAGTCTAATTCAGGCCAAACAAAATCAAGCATGTCCGGCGTTATGGCCCCCACAGCACGAGTGATCCCTTCCTGGAGATCCCTGAGGTATCGGGGCATTGGGGATTCGTAAACTGTGTCTTTCACGTACGCCCATAGGAAGAAGTCGCATGGCGTTAGGTCCGGGGGACCGTGGATGGCTTCCGGAGGATGTAGTTGTCCGCATCTGAAGCGCGTCGAATCCAGCGCTGTAGAACACGATTGAGAGGCGTCTCACATCATGATGGAAACAAGGGAGGGAGCGCCGTGGTGTTGGGAATATAGTCGTAATCACCGTCCAATTGTGGAAACAACCACATTTCCAACATGTCCTGGTAGGTGGAACCAGTCATTGGTGCTTCGGCAAAGAAAAAGGGCCCGCACACGTTCCCGTGTGAGACAATACAAAAGACGTTTTCCTTCGGGGAGTCACGTTCGTACACAATCGCTGCATGTGGAGGCTCTACTAACCCCACCCCAGATACGGACGTTGTGCCTATTGACCTTTCCACTCAAATGGAAAATGGATTCATCGCTGAAAATGAGACCTTCCAGGAAACCATCTTCTCATGCAAGTCTTGAGCGAACACAGTCCTCATTTCCTTGTCTGCTGCTTTGAGCGCGTGCAGCAACCGTCACTTGTACGCTTTCATTTTTAACCGCTTACGCAACACCTTCCACAACATCGTTTTCGGCATTTGCAACTCTCCTCTGGCCACTGACTTCCTTGAACTATGCTGATACATCTCCCTCACTCTGTCAACGTCAGCATCGGACAGGCTAGGACGGCCCGAGCTCTTGCCCTTGCACAGGCATCCGGTTTTCTCAAACTGCGTGTACCACCTGCGAGTGTTATTTTCATGCGGTGCGTCGTTCTAGAAACGTAACGTGAACTCACGTCGCACTGTCACGACATATTTAGACAATTCAAATCAGAGCACGCTGATAGCCGTTTCCTTCTAGCTCGCCATTTTCGGAGTCACCGGCACTAGCGCCACCAAGGGTTTTCAAAATACCACGAGGAAATAAAGAGAAATTTGGACAGCTGAGGGATGAATCTATGCATGCATTACATTTCCCCACCGGAAACTAACGGGGTTACATGTCTCTGAATCTCCACTATTCTTTTATGAACACACTGCATTAGTTTTCCAAAGGTAGTCATTTCTTCTAGCAATACATTTTCCCATTGCCACTTAAAGGGTTTTATTTTGATCATAATATCGTCAACTTCTGTCGTTTTTCAGATCCATGAGTTCTTACTTTGATTGCGTCAAGCATGTCTCCATGCATCTTTGAGATGTCTCCATGTCTCATGCTTCTTTGAGTTGTCCGCAGTTTCCGTATGTCACTTTTAGTTAAGAATCCTCTCACTAATCCATAAGTAAGAACTGTAAGAATTCATTTTGATTAAGCACTCTTTTCTTTCGAAACATAGTGGTAAATCGTTCTTCGAAATGAACTCCAGCCGAGTTTTATACGCTTATTGCTTTCTTGTTCGATATGGCCCTCCCTGATATCTGTTATCATAGGTATCATTACTTCTAAATTCACCCCATCAATCTCTAAATCCTCAGTTATTATAAAAGTATTGTACATCAATTTTGTTTTAAATGCATCTTTAATTCTGCTTTTTTTACGCTTTCCAAACGTAGGTTGAAGAAGCGTATATGCTCCAGCTTTGTCCGTCTGTCCGCACGATAACTAGCGTAAAAATTGTTCGATTTCGATGAAATTTTAGTATGTGATAGAAGATCACCTGGGGACGAACCCTATTGAAAATGGGCGAAATGGGGTCAAAGCTCAGGACATAGGAGCGAGCGGGATGCATTCCATTGCCCTTATTCGTCATAACTTACGTAAAAATGGTTCGATTTCGATGAAATTATAGTATGTGATAGAAGATCACCTGGGGACGAACCCTATTGAAAAAGGGCGAAATAGGGTCAAAGTGAAGGACATAGGAGCGGGATGCATTCCATTGCGCTTATGCGTCATAACTTGCGTAAAAATGCTTCGATTGAGACAAAACTTTATCATCTTTGTCCGGAACTATACTTTACCGGTTTTGTTGAATATCATCGAAATGGGGTCAAAGGTCAGGCCATAGGACAGAGGTTTATTCTACAGCCATTATCCTCATAATTTGAGTAATGATTTCTGTTATGTTGGAAAGCTTATCATAATCAATGCATTGCATGATTTTACTAACTTGTTTACTCTTACCAACAAGATCCTAGATCCTACTCTTCAGCTCCAAATATAAATTTATTCCAGCTTAAAGAAAAAGTGCGCGTCGGAAAAAGTAGAAACGCCTTTAAAATCTTGCAGATTGTGTAACAACCAGAAGGTCTGCTCAGTTTCACGTATATGTTGTGGTGTTAGATTTTGAGAATGCAACTACATGTGCGAAGTAACTTTAGCTAGAACACAAACATTAAGTGAAGCTTGATTAAATATTGAAGACCACTGTTAGCTTAATACTCAATGGTCTTAATCAAGCACAGGGAATGTCACTTTCAAAATACCCCTAGAGATTCAGTGAAAAACAACTTACTTACAATTTCATATTTTTATGCGATCTCAGTCATGCAGCGGAAGCAAAATGAATACACTCAAGTAGCCAAACAACACAGTGATTCAAATATCCAATACTTTCCAAAGCATGTAAACTTGAAACTAGCTTAGGTACTTAACAATCAAACAAACGTGATCATCAAAGTGAAACAACTCAACAGAAAAGCCAAACTAACCAATCCAAATCAATCTTTAATCCGCAGCAGTTTCCACGGATTTTTCTTTACTTTTTATATAGCAAAACTTTCGGAAAGGAAATACACTGATTAGCCATTACATTATAACCACCGCTAGCCAAGAGAAATGAGCGTCTCTGGAGACCGAACGGTGGAGCAGGTGAACTTCACAGAGTAGTATGTATACAACTCGAGGACGAGCTTTCGGTCAGTAGAATGTTAGGAGTCAGAATGGGAGAAGCTGCCGATTTATCGGAGTTTAATAAAAGACAAATTGTGATGGCATGGCGCCTCGGAACTACGACCTCGGAAACGGCGCGGCTGTTCACGTGAGTACGTATCAGAAGTGGTACACGAGATGGCCAAACGACAAACCGTCGTTCAGCAGTGTGTCGTCCGCAGCTCAATTATGCCAGAGGGGAGCTGAGACTGTCGCGCATTTTTCACAGCAATCGCAGGGCCACAGTGAGGAAAATCACCCGCAGCTACAACAGTGGTGATCAGGGTTATGTGTCACAGCACACAGTTCATCGCAGCCTTCTGCGCATGGGCCTGCGTAGCCGAAGACTCAACCGTATCCCTATGCTCACTGCACGTCATCGCCAACGACGCATGAAATGGGCCCAAGATCTTCGATATTGGACCGTGGATGATTGGAGATTTGAGATTGGTAAAAATTGGCCTGGTCTGACGAATCATGGTTCCTGGTGGATCACGTAGACGGCCGAGCGCTGATACGCCCATTACCAACGGAGGCTATGGCACCTGGATGCACTATTGAGCGGAAACAGGCTGGCGGCGGCAGTGTTATGCTGTGGGCGATGTTTTTTGGGACACTTTAGGCACCATAATCCCAATAGTACAATTCTTTACAGCCGTCAGGTATCTGAACAACATTGCGGACCAAGTTCTTCACCCATTCATGACAACTGTGTTCCCTGCTGGTGATGGCCATTACCAACAGGATAATGCGCCATGCCACACTGCCAGAATAGTCAAGGAGTAGTTCGAGGAACATGCTGGTAACTTTCTGTTATTGTCCTGGCCTCCAAATTCACCTGGCATGAACTCAATGAAACATTTGTGGATCGACTTGGAAATGAGAGTTCGCGCTAGATCACCACCATCCCGAAATGTAGGGCAACTGGAGGACCTGCTGTCGGCATTATGATACCCCAGGGTACCTATCGCAATCTCATCGAATCGATGGCTCTAAAAGTGGCCGCTATTTTGAGGGCTGAAAGGAGTCCTACAGCGTATTTGGTAGGTGGTCATAATGCAAAGGGTCATCGGTGTACATTTCAATGAAATGCAAAAGGAATACAAGATACCCCTTGATCTCTACTCAACAACGGTTACCCAGATGCTCTTTAAAGATAAAAGTACACTTCCGAAATACTACTGCACATTATACTGGTTACAACACAGAAAAATCTAACTGTTTCAAATTTTCTACAGTCAGTAAATACTGTTGATTTCAGCCAATTATGCCTGCACATGCAAAGATTTGATTCATTTTTAAATAATTTCCGTTGATTTGTGGAACATACACTGAGTGATCTCTGAATTATGACCACCTGCCTAATACCTTGTGGGTCATCCTTTTGCCCTCAGTGCAGCACCCATCGGATGTGGCATCGATCCAATAAGATTACAGAAGCAGGTGGGAGGTATGGCCAACCAAGCTGTGTGTAATGCGGCCTTCAGTGTAGGTATGGAAGTAATTGGTGTATCCAAACACCTGATATGCCGTTCCAAAGTGCCCCACAAGTGTTCTATGGGATTGATATCGAGGGAGTTCGGAAGCCAATCGATATGCTGGACGTCTGAACTGTGTTCCTCAAACCATTCCTGCACAGCATTGGACCTGTGGCTTGGCGCATTGTCATCTTGGAACACCATGTAGCCATTCGGGAAAAAAGTGTAACATTTCTGGGTGTACAGAGTCAGCAAGCAACTCACGATAGTGGGCACCAGTCATTTGTTGCTCCACATGTACCAGAGGTCCAAGTTCGTACACCATACAACCGCCTCCACTGGCTTGCACTGCGGAGACCATGCAGGATGGATCGAGTGCCCCATGTTGTTTGCGCCAAATAAGGACACAACCATCCACGGATTGGAGTAAAAACGCCACTTGTCAGACGAGCACACTTTTTTCCAGTCATCCGACATCCAACTTGCACGATCTTTGCACCAGGGGAGTCTTTTGCGCCGATGAACCGTGGCTAGGAGAGGTCGTCTTCCTTTATAGCCCATATGTGTAAGCATGCGGCGCATGACCATAACAGACACCATTCCAGGTTAAACTCTGTAGTATTGGGTAGTCAACTGTGGAACAGTCCTACGTCTGTCGGTCTGTACGAGTCGTCGGACCCTACGCTCACCTCTCGCATCAACCTTTCATTGTCCTGTGCAGTTTTGCCTCCGGATCGTTGTTTAACCATTTTCACGCCAGTCTTGATACTCTTTAACTACGGCGGCTGAGGAACAACCGACCAATTCAGCCGTTTGGGAAATCGAGACACCTGCTCTCCGAGCTTCCACAATCTGTCGTTTCTTCAAGTCCGAAAAATCCTTCCGTTTAACCACCATGCTCAGAATTTTGCTATCTACTGCTCCACTCGTACCGTATGTATGCTACACCCGTCGACTAATCGCGCCCTCTCGGAAACCACATGGTTAACGTGCCGTATACATTTTTGATAGGGCTGGTTATTTTAATTAAATATTTCCTCGCATTATAACCCATTTATAATTAAAAAAACCCCTCGGACAACTCTGGCACAAAAGCCGATTCATATAATTTTTAATATAAATAGAAGACTGCAGTGTGCTAAACAAGTTCAACACAGGTAGTGACCACACATTGGTGAGATGTAAGATGCACCTCAACACTAAACTCGAACGTGGCAATCTCATAAGACAAACAAAATGTATTGACATAACCAACCTTAAAAAACACCATAATACCTTCAAGCTGGAACTGAAGAACAGATTCTCTGCTTTAGAAGGCCTAACATCGGAAGACGTGGATATTTCTGAAGTTAACAGAAAAGTAACCAAAGCTCTTATGGAAATAGCAACAAAATTAGCTGGTTCTAAGAACAAATTGCATGTGAACAAATTATCAGGAAAAACCAAAATGCTGATGCAAAAAGAAGAGAGATGAGGACAACTAAAGAAGATGTGACTTCCAAAGTGGAATATATAGAGCTATGCAAGACAGTACGAAAAAGTATCACTGAAGACGTAAGAAAATTCAACTGTGAACTAGTGAGGAAAGCAATTGAAAACAACCAAAGCCTAAAGATAGCAAAGGGACATCTCAGCAAGGGAAGAAAACAGATTATGGCACTGAGAAAAGAAGATGGTTTTGTAACAAGAAATAGAGGCGAAATTTTGACAAGAGTGAAAGATTTCTACTCCAACTTATATGAAAGGGATGATACATGTACTCCAGACATCATGAAAGGTACCAGTAACAGAGTTTTTCCAGTCCTCCCAGCAGACGTTGCACATACAATCAAGAACATGAAGCTGGGAAAAGCTCCAGGAGAAGATGGAATTACTGTAGACATTATACAAGAAGCAAGTGGAGAAATCGAAACAGTACTCGCCCAAATTTTCACTCGATGTCTTAATGAAGGGAAGAATCCTGAGGATTGGAACAACACTACAGTGATCCTGCTACATAAAAAAAGTGACATTGAGGATCTCAGGAACTACAGACCTATCAGCCTCCTATCAGTGGTTTATAAAATCTTCACTAAAGTTCTTTCACACCGCTTGAAGGTAACACTGGACATGGCTCAACCGAGAGAACAAGCTGTGTTCAGGAGTGGCTACAGCACAATAGATCATATCCACGTGCTGAGAGATCTAATTGAAAGAGCGAGGGAATATGAACTTCCATTGTGCATGGCTTTTATCGATTATGAAAAAGCCTTTGATTCGGTGAAACCATCAGCAGTTAAAATGGCTCTGAAATCCTGCGGTATTGAAGATGCATACATTAATTCTATTAATAACATCTATGAAAATGCAAGTGCAAAGATTCGGCTGTTCGAAAATACAACACACATAAAAATTGGAAAAGGAGTGGGACAAGGTGACACCATATCTCCGAAGCTCTTTAATGCTACATTTGAAAATGTCTTTCAATCACTTAACTGGGGAAACAAAGGGATAAAGATTAATGGAGATTATCTAACCCACCTTCGTTTGGCTGATGACGTAGTCATTTTTGCAACTACCCGATCAGAGCTGCAGAGTATGATTCAGGAACTTGCTGACAAGAGTAAAGAAGTATGATTAAAAATGAACTTTCAGAAGACAAAAGTGATGTTCAATGCTTTTACAAGAAATGAAGATTTATCGATTGATGGAGAAAAGCTGGAGATAACAGACACATACGTATATCTTGAACAGCAGATATCAAGTGAGGGTCACATTGATGAAGAAATTAATCGGCGTACAAAACTTGCCTGGCGAGCTTTTGGAAGAAACAGCATAATTTTCAAGAGCAACATGCCATTATGTCTTTAAAGAAAAGTGTTTGATCAATGCATCCTTCCAGTGCTTACGTATGGTGCAGAGACGTGGATCTTAAATAAAAGAGACGTACAAAGGCTGCAGACAACTCAAAGCAGCATGGAGAGGTGCATGCTTGGTGAAACCAGGAGAGATAAGAAGAGGAACTCATGGATCCGAAAAATGACAAGAGTGGAAGACATCATGATCAGAGTTAAATCCCTGAAATGGCAATGGGCTGGACATACTGCCAGAAGAACAGACCATCGATGGACAGCCGAAATTTTAGATTGGATTCCAAGGAACAGGAAGAGACCCAGAAGAAGACCACATGGAAGATGGGTGAATGAAATTCGAAAGTATGCGGGAGTGACATGGAGGAGACTGGCACAAGACAGACCGTTGTGGAGGAAACTTGGGGAGACCTTCGTCCAGCAGTGGATTGATAATGGTTGACAATGATGATGATGATGATGATAATTTTTTTAAACACGGGCAACGCTGGGCCCGTTTGCCAGTATATTAGTACAATATATACGAAGGTTGTATACCGAAAGTAATGCAAAAGTGGGCCTAACCTTTTCATTAACTGACAGAGGTCGTTCGAATTGCACATGTTGGTAGAGTAACTCTTCTTCTATAAAAAGGTACTACTCAAAATTGTCTCCATCACAAGCGATGCACTTGCGCCATCGTTGAACCCAACTCACGAATCCTCTTCGAAAAAAATTCAGGTGTGGACTGTTGTACCCACTTCTTAACAGCCACTTTCACTTCGCCTGTGTCATCAAATCGTTATCCCCAGAGACTGTCCTTCATTGGACCGAACAGGTGGAAGTCCGAGGGCGCCAGATCTGGGCTGTACGGTGGATGGGGGACCACCGACCAGCCTAATTTGCTGATCGCCTTATTTGTTGTCAAAGATGTGTGTGGTCTCGCATTGTCATGGTGAATGTGCCTCCTTTTCAGATTCTTGTTCGATCTCTTCCTCCTCATGGCTTCTCTAAGCTTCTTGAGTGTCTCAATGTACCGCTCGCTGGTCACGGTACGGCCACGTTCCAGAAAATCAAGGAGAATGACACCTCTGTCATCCCAAAAAACAGTCACTATGGCTTTCTGTGCTGATCGTTGGCTCTTGAAATTCTTAGGCATTGGTGAAGACGTGTGACGCCATTTCATGGATTGGTTCTTCATTTCGGGATCATAAAGATACCTCCAAGTTTCATCCCCTGTCACCAGATCGGATTCATGGATTGGTTCTTCATTTCGGGATCATAAAGATACCTCCAAGTTTCATCCCCTGTCACCAGATCGAAAAAAAACGTGTCTTCATTGGCTTCAAACGCTTCCAGCAAATCAGAGTAGAGTTCCACCCTTCCTTCCTTCAAATCAGGTGTCAACAACCAAGGTTCCCACTTTGCACACACTTTCCGATACCCTAATTCTTTCACCATTTTCTGTAGGGCAATGTGACCACAGTACAGTTGTGCAACAAGCTCTTAGATTGTGACTCATCTCTCCGCGCGAATAAATTTATCAACTCGCTGAAGATTCGTGTCAGTGGTCGCAGATGGTAGCCTCCCACTGCGTGGTTGGTCTTTAGGGCTGGTTTTTTTTTTTTTTTTTTTGGTTGGAGGTTTAACGACCACCGTGAGCAACTCAATGGGCTATAAGCAGTTCCCCGTCCCTAATTTAGGGTCACTGGTTCCAGGGAAGGGAGAGAGCCAGTGCCGTAAGAAAAACACAACATCCATGCCTCACCGGGATTCGAACCCGGACCCCCGTTTGGACGAATGATCAGAGGCCATCGCTTAGACCACTGCGCCACCGGGGCGGCTTAGTGCTGGTTTTCCCCCTGTTTAAACTTCTTCGCCCACCCGTACACATTGCTCTTGTGTGTCATCTCCGTAAACATTATGTAGCCTTCGGTGGATGTCAGCGAGCCTGCACCCTACCTTCGTCCAGAAATCAATGACGGCACGTTGCTTCTGCTTGGAATCCATATTTTATCTGCAATGAAGAAGAAGAGTTACTATAGAGGTAGGGTTACTTTACCAACATGTGGAATTTAGTTAATTAAAAAAAACGTTATGCCAACTTTTGCATTACTTTCGGTATAACCTTCATGTATATAATACCACAACATGTAGCACAGATTCTTGTTAAATTCCTTTTAAATCTTAGAGCAATGAAAATTCTTTTCTTCAATCGATTCTTTTTTACCTGAGGGAGAAAAAAATCTCTGCTTCCTCAGCTGTTTGAGGAGCGGAGCGGAGGGCACTTCTGTGCCTATGACGTAACTCATGGATGAAACCGTTATCAGGTTTGAAACACTATACAATGGCAGCTCCGGATCTTCATTTCGTCACACCTAATAACCACGTAATGACGCCCACGAAATCCGCGTTCAGGGTTCCATTTCATTACTTTGCTTATAAATATCGACCACAGCAAAAGCTAAGGCTAGAGTTTCTTTTCCCACCCCATCCGAAAAAAACAACAACTGGGGAATGGAAAAGAGTATCAAAGTACTTTTAATAAATAATATCTTCTATTGCGAAGAACGTGAAGTGCTCGATTTGTGTTCTGTTCCGTAGGGAAGAGAATGTCGGATTTCATGATACATAATTGAATTGTAAATGAGCTTGGGTCTGTTAGTTGCAGAGGAAACACTAGACGACGATCCTAACTGCGAATTCCCATTGGATGAGGCATATGTTAACTCAGCACTGATTACCTCACCATGGAACGGAAGAGCATTATAGCAATCTAGTTATGCTCTCGGTGTAAACCTTGATGGAGAAATTGATTCACAAATAGGGAAACAGTGTTAGAAATTTGCTATGGAGCTTACAGCATATATTTGACCCTTTTCCATGCAAATATATAGTTTAGTTGGTGGGATCACGCGAGAGTTAAATTGCGGTCAAACAGTGCCATATTCTGTACTAATGACCCTAACCTTTTTTCGGGTAGTGTCGGCCACTAATGACTGCGAAGTACCCCCTCTGGCTACGCAAGCAATTTACTGTGGGCAAACCCTGAAAATTCACGAGGAAAATCAGTGTTGAAGGCTAATTTCAGCTATGCTGGTTGAAATATTAATGTTGTTGCACCATAAATACCCACTTGATGCTCATCAATATACGTTTGTGAAAATACACTTGATTGCACACTTTGAATAAGCTCTTATTCTCCATTTTCGTTTCCAGTAAAACTAAAAAAGAGAGGGTAAGAGTTTTAACTTATCGTTCCACCGTGATGTGATCTAAGCCAGTATTTCCCAACCGCCTGTCCACGGACCGCTACCATCGGTCAGTGAGAAGTGAGTGAATTTATTTGTTTTTCTTTTGAATCGAAATGGAGTCAACATAAGAAGAAATCTAGATCCAAATTTTTTTGAACACCTATCCCGGTAGGTTAAAGAAAGCTTGGAGCACTAATCTTTACACAGAAGATCTGAACTCCTGCAGGCTAACTCACCAATAAGAGGAAAGCTCTGTTGAACTTCCTTTTGATTCCAGTCTGATATTCAGATCCAAATCTCAGATTGAGTTTTGGGGTATCATGGAGAAGGAATATCCAAGTCTCAGTGAAAAAGCTCTAAAATCATTGGTAGCTTTTTGAACTACGTATTTATTGCGAGAAAACCTCTTCAGTCGTTTCTGCAATCAGAACAAAGTACAGGAACGTAATGGACATTAACGCTGCATTGCGTTTTGATGTCCATTATGGTCCTTTTCTTGAGAAACGACGTTGGAGCCACGGCTCGAGGAGATTATCGCAAAGCAACAGAAGCAACAGGAGTCGCATTGGCCCCTGAAAAAATATTAACCGTAAGGAGATTACAATTGTGGTACAGGGTGTCCATAAAGGCTTTCCCACATTACAAGAAGACTAATTACACGGGATTTTCAGTTATAATGAGCACGACTTTTGAATCCGTTGTGACAGCGCCCAGACTCGAGCGCTGCACATTTAGGTCGAAAATCCATTCCCTAGTTTATTTATTTATTTAATTATTTAATTATTTATTTTATTTATTCATTTCTTTATTAATTTATTCATTTTTATTAATTCATGTATTTTTTGAAGAAAGAGTACGTTTTATTTTGTCATATACTTTCGGGTGAATCTTTTCTTCTTTTTTCTCTCCCTCCCCCTTCTCCCAGCACAAGGCGTCGCATAGCGAAAGATTAGCTAGACAGCGTTGGCGGCACAGGACGGACCGACATTGTAAGAAAACGGTGGCGACAGCCATCGGCGAGCTGACTTTGTAGTATGTTTTATTGGGGCAATAGAAGTGTTCACCGTGTCTGGCTTCCACAATGCGTGTTGGGCAGATCGTAGACTTGTTGGAACCGGGGCTAACAGTTTAATTGGGGTAAGGATTTAAGGCCGGGGGTAGTATCACGCGGCAAACGTAACTCGAGGGGTTCTCAGAATTTTCAATGAAACGGGTAGGAATCTTGACCCCCTAACGAATGGAAGAACAAAATGTTAATTCTCTGACCAGTAAGATTTACATTGGGGAATTTAATTCAGGGAGGCTTGCGTTTGCCAGCTAGTGATTGGATGATGGGATAATTTGTGGTAGTGTGGGTCTTCTTGGGGGTCGTCGAATGATTTTACAAGAGAAGAGAAGAACTTCGTCACTTCACGTTTACAGTTTTTACACGAAACTTTTACCTTTGCTGGTTTCGCGGCGTGCATCGCGTGCACTGTCCTCCATGACTGTCACCTAGGAGGCTGCATACAATTTTCTAAGCTGCGGATGTAAGATTGAAACCGAGGTTTCCGGATGAACGGACCCCACTAAGGACCATTAGGGCCCATACGACGGTCGCAGCTGCGGATGGAAGTTAATACCCCACGGACGAGAATCCTCCCGAATCAGGAGTGGTCAGCAGCGCGATATTTAGGCCAGATTCGGATGTTAAGGTAGGAAATCCATCCTATTCTTTCTTTGGTGTCCCCTCATAAAATCTTTATCGGATCAGTCCACACATAGAGTTAATATTTTCATAAGCAAGTAGTTAATTGAGTACAGGTTCCTGTCAAAGAGTCGTAAATCATTTCTGCTAATATCATGAGCGTATATTTATTATTATGCCAAATCACAACTAATAAATTGTTTTTGTTTGTTAATTTTGTCTAAGTTCTATGATGAGTGTGTCGTTAACTACAATATGTGTGCTCAACCCTAGATTATTTGGAGAATATATATAACTGTAGGAACCGGAACTTAGCAAATCTGTTCATTTATGCTTTTTATTTTAAATCTAGACGTTCACAAAAATATTGCGGCACACAGCGGACCCTTTGACTCCCAAAGGAAAATCTGCTGTGTGAAACACAACGCCCCGTCAGTGGATCCTGAGGCTGCGTCAGCCCTAAATCAGGGAATCGCAGAATCACAATCCACTCGACACCCCCTTGGCTCCCAATATTACGCCGGGTGAACCCAATTAGGAACCCGAGCGATAATACCGTTCTGACACGAATTAAATATATCAGAGCTATTCAGTCGATGGAACCAGTTAGGGAAACGATCAACCGGTTTTTACCAATCGATAAAACATTCAAAAATAAAAGCATCTATCTAGTTCCTCCAGCGCCTAAAAAACGTGTTACGAAAATTAACAAATAGCGCCCAAAACGTTTATCATAGCACAAGGAAGGTATCAGAAACAAAAATATTTCCAAATGGAACAGTTAAAAGAAGAAATATAGAAAAGGAAACATGATATAAGTCTACGTATGCTACCGGAAGAATTTTGCATTACGGAAAGTTGAAAATAAGCGAAAAATATTCTTCATGGGAAAGCTATGCTAAGGTGCGATATAGCTGCAAACTGAAGTAAAGAAACATCACCTACTGACAGAAATGTGAACTACAAAATTCTTCATATACTAGCCTAAAGTGTTTTACAAGGTAAATGGCATCCGGCGTTGGACATTTTTTTTTTAAAACGGACATGTAGGAGCAGAGATATTGAGAAAAACAGATTAAGCATTTGCGCCCCTAGCGGCGAAATTGTGCATTATTTTTGGAAGAAAATAGGTACACAGAGTTTACTTAGTTAGTAGTATCTAACCGAAAATGAAGTTTTTTCAATCATGAAGTTTTTTCAATCAGGTTGTAAGTCTCGAAGATATTGCTGTACAGGAAAACGTGAACTTACGCCCTCTGGTGGCAGACTTGTGCGTTAAAAAAATGGAAGTCAAACGATTTTCCAGTGGAAACGCTCTCTAACCAAGAAATATTTTTCAAATCGGACTCTTAGAAGCAGAGCTATGGACAAAAATGAGCTGTGCATCTACGCCCTCTGGCGGAAAAAACATGCGTTATTTTAGGGAGAAAGTATTCTCGAAAGGTTTAAAAGCAGAGATGTCGGGAAAATGCAATTTACCTTTATCCCTCTAGCGGAAAGTCAATGAATTTACTTGAAAATCTTAAAATCGTATTAAAAACACTTCCCACCGGAAATTATGAAACAAAGCAGGAATTTTTCAAATCAGACTCTAAATCGATATTGACAAAAAACAATATATACATCTACGCTACCTGGCGGAGAAACCATGCATTATTTTAAGAAGAAAATATTCCGAAAATGTTTATTGACGCGAGTGTTATCAGTCCACGAAAGAATTTTTTCAATGGAGATTTTAGGAGCTCAGATTTTGCTGCAAATACATCAGAAGCAGAAATTAACGCTTACGCCTCCTGGTGGCCAAACCATTTCTGTCAAAAAATTAGAAACTATATCAAAACGATTTCCCATACGGAGCTGTGTCCTCAGCAGAAATAATTTTTCAAATCCGAGTTTTAGAAGCAGAAATACCGAGGAAAACACAATTTACCTTTACGCCCCCACGCGGGAAATCTATGCGTAACTTGAAAAAGTGAACATGCCTAAAATAGTCTTCGACACAAATGGAATCGAACGGTAAAATAATTTTTTCAATCAGATGTTTAGAATCAAATATGTGGAACAAAATGTATTTTGAATTCGACATCATCTGCATTTACGCCCTCTAGCGGCGAAATTTTTCATTGTATAAAAAACGAGATGAAGGATCATCCTTCGCACATTTCATGCTTTCTAATGCAAAAATAATTTTTGGTATCGGACTAATAGCTGCTGAGATATGGTGTCCACAGACGGACGGACGGACGGTCAAACCGATAACATAAGCGGGATCTTTTTTACAAAAGAGGTGCTAAAATTTAATATGAAAAAATGTATGTAAATTAAAATAAAATGATTGAAAACATAATATGACAGCACTCATAGATTTTTTTCCTGTTCTTTAGGTAATCGTTACTGCTGAATAAGAGGAGCATTTCATCGATAATGGCTTCCATACAAGAAAATGCTGCGTGCGTGTTGTGGTACTATGAGACCAAATCGGCGGTTACTGTAGTGCAGAGCTCATGATAGTGATTATCTGCACCGTGTCTGTTTCTCAGATGAAGCCACATTTCCACGTGTCTGGTACAGTAAATATACACTATGTGCGAATCTGGGAATCAGAAAATTCAAATCCCTATTATGTCATCGAACAACAGAGGGATAGGCCGAAAGTGAACAAAAAAATGGTGCGGTCTGATGCATGACAGAACCATCGGACTCTTCTTTTTCACAGAACTCACTGTAACATGTAACGTGTACTTAGACATGGTGGAACTTTTTGTAGCACCTCAGCTGCATGCAATCCAACTTTCGGTTATTTCCCAACAGGACTGTGCCCCACCACATTGGTCAATAATGGTTCGTGAGTTCCTGAATGCCACATTTCCGGATAGATGGATTGGCCGCGACGGTCCCATGACATGGCCACCTTGATCGCTCGATATAACCCCCTCTAGACTTTTTCCTGTGGGGTTATATGAAAGACCAAGTTTACTCTAGCAGTGTTCCGGATGTCAAGACACTGAAGAGCAGAATAATAGACATCATTGGTTCTGTCTCTGCTGAGATGTTAAACAAAACATGGCGTGAAATCGAATATCGCTTAGATGTTCTCCTGGGCATAAATGGCGCCAGTGTGGAGATGTACTAACACTGGAAAAAAAACTTTACTTGTGCACCATCATTGTCGTGCAATCCCTTTCTTGTACCTGTAATACATTATTTTTATATTAAGTTTTGTAGTGTGGGAAAAGACTTTATGGACACCCTGTATATTGATTATGGATTGCACTTATTATTCATTAAAGAATATTAAAAGATTATATTTTATGAGCTGTAAGTAGGTTACATGGATTAATCTGCTATAAAAATTACGGATTGTACCAGTGATCATTATAATATAGAATATTACGAGATTAAATGCTCGAGGTTTTGCTTTGGCATCGCCGGTCCGCGAAAGTTTCCACAACGTTTTGCCGGTCCACGAATGCAAAAAGTTTGAGAATCACTGATCTAAGCGACATAATCCCTAGCCAATGAGGGAGACAGTTCCTGTTGCGGCTGTGAGAAAGAGAAATCGTAAAATATTAGACCACTGCGAGTCATAAAGAAATCATATGACGCTCTATAAATTGCACAGCTCCGTAGTTTATCCTCGTCTAGTCTACTCGCTGGTTTTATGTAATGTGTAATTTGTTTGAAATATGTTTTTTTTTCTACAGATTTTGTTTTACTGCATATCTTGTGTGAATAATACGTGGTTTTGAACAAAAAACATGAGGTGGATGTTGATTATTTTTGTTACCGATAAGGAATCAGAAAAAGATCTCAGGACGTCAGAGTAATTGCTTTTCTTGGAGCCTGCGCCTACCGGAGGCAAATTGTTTTAGTAGAAATGCCTTTCGCAACCTTTAAACACTTGTCATTCATACTTTATGCTTGACACATGTCATTGAACTGGACGCTGCTTTTACTCCTAGTATTGCAGTACCTATATAAGGAAAAATCCTCCTGCGATGACAGTTTTGAAGGCTGACTTCTTAATAAAGATATGTATTTCCATTCACTTTAATAGAATCCTTACGTGTCGTGAGACGGACAACTGCGTGGACCGATTATGTCTCAGTTCGTCGCGTTCCTAAAGTTTAATTACGTGCATACGCTGAAAACCATACGATTTGGATTCTCATTCCGTCTGTCCTTCTCTTTCCAGATACTTCTGCTTCAAAATATAAACATGCTGAAATTTCTTCTTTCCTCTGACCGGAAAGAACCGTATGAGATTTCAGACATGAGTCTTTCTGTCCTCCGCTCGTCAGCTGGAATGTCTGTTTGTCCTCCGACATTATTTTTGTGCTTCTAACGCCCGCATTGAAGAAATTCTTTTTGTGGCTGATACAGACGGTGATGCGAACAAAATTATTATTATTGTTATTTTTATTTTTATATTATATTATATTATTATCTGTCCTTCTCTTCACCCGTCTGTCTCTCTGTCTGCAAAAACAACACCTGGGTATCAAAACCCAGGTGTTGAATTTTAAAATTCGTTTTCTGCCGTAAAGGGAAAAATATCAGCGTAAGGTTTCATATATCGCTCTGCCCACCCATTAATCAGTTTTCTGTCTGTCCGTTCACCAAACTTATATCGCATGCTCAAAAAAATCAGATTGCTAAAATTCTACCCCTATTCGATGGAGAAAACATGCGTACAAAATTCAGATATCTCTCCAGTCGTCAGACTATTTGCTAGTCCCTCAGTCCTGAGAAATTATAGACAGCGTTGGCTTGTAACCATTCGTCCAAGATGGGCATGGGTTTAAAACATGGGTAATGAGTTTGCTTTGCAGCACTGGCCTGGCTCGCTCCCTTCCCTGGAACCAGTGGCCGTAAATTAGGGCGGGCGACTGCTTAGAGCCCGTAAGAGTTTGTCATGGTGGTCGTTAAACACCGAAAAGTACCAATAACTATGTGTTGAACAAATTCGTTCAGTGACTGATTGAAACTAGCATGGTCACAGGATTATCGATATATATTCTTCTTTTCACCCGTCTGTTTGCAAAAACGACGTTTCCGCTTCAAATGTCAGATTAATGAAATATTTTCTCAGCTCTATATTAAAAAAATATGAGCATAAGAATTAAGATATCTCTTCCTTCAAGCCATTCATCATTTTGTCTGTCCATCTAGAGAAAATATATCTCAGCTTTTAATTACACCATTGAAGGATTTTCTTCTGTGGCTGATAAAGACAAGAATACCAAGATTACGAAGGTCTGTGCTTCCGTTTATCCGTCTGTTAGTCTGATGAAATGACACTTGGCCGTTAGAACCGGTGATATAATTTTTGCGGACGGACGGAAAGACTTACAAACTGACGAATTGACGGACGGACGGAGAGTTATCTAACACCTTATACTCATATTTTTCCTTTTTGTGAAAGAAAAAGGATTTTAACAATCCCAGATTTTGAAGTCAAAGTGTCTTTTCTTCAGATTGATAGACAGACGGATGAAGTGAAGCAAAACCCCTCATAGTCTGCTCATTTTTATCTCTATCAGACACAGAAAGAATTTCTTCAATCGGATCATTATAACCGGAGATTTATGTGGGTGAACGGATAATCTTCTGCGCATGACTGACAATCATGGAATGAATTTCTTCAATCTGTGCGTTAGAAGTAGACCGACCAACAGACAAGCTAACGATCGGAAGAAAGGATGTCTGTAATCTTATAAAGTTCTTTCAGCAAATCAGCATTTCGAAGCGGAAGTATTGTATTTTCAAGAGAAAGAGACTGACAGAAAATACACTGGTGTCCAAAATTAACGTGACAAATACAAATTCCAAAATATTCCAAAAGCAGACGTTCGATTGTAAAGATTTTTCAAAGACATGTGAAGGGGAAACGCAAAGTCGACGTACGCAAGCAAAATTGTGCTAGCTCCAATGGGAATATGCCAATGACGAACTACGTCATCGAGTTGGGAGCCACGCTACACTTATAAATGTTGTTCTGAGCGGGTGTGGCAATTGAAGCTTGAGTTGGACTGTTAGTAGAAAAATGGCTCCGCACCATCGCTTAGAAGATCCTTTACTGTGGAAAGCTATTGGTAGACTGTAAGCTGGGCAATCTCAAGCTGAGACACCGAGATAGCTGAATATGCCACAGTAAGACAAGATGGCCGGTATTTATCTCTCAGATCGCCGCCATAGAAAGTCGAGAGCCAGGTAACCCTCGCTGGAGCTGTCCTCTGCTACGAGAACCGCAATATCGAGGCAGATAATATACAAAAGACTCCATCAGAGTTGGAAACGGGTCAAATATTTTGGATCTGGACCTGACCCGGACAAATCTGCTTTGAGCTATAAATTCGAATATATCATCAGCAGCAGCAGCATCATTGTCAATCACTTACAATCCACTGCTGGATGAAAGTCTCCCCAAGTTTCTTCCACAACGGACTGTCTTGGGGTAGTCTCCTCCAACCACCCATCTCCCACGTGTTCTTCTTTAGGGTATCTTCCTGTCCCTTGGAATCCAGTCTAAAATTTCGGTTGTTCATCGGTAGTCTGTTCTCCGGGCAATATGTCCAGCCCATTAGCATTTCAGGGATCTGCCGTCTTCCACTCTTGTTTTTTTCTTTATCCACGAGTTACTCTTCTTATTTTTCTTGGTTACACGAAGCATGCATCTGTCCATGCTCTTTAAGTTGTCTGCAGTCTTTGTATGTCTGTTTTAGTTACGGACCACGTCTATGCTCTGTGCTTAAGCACTGAAATGTTGCATTGATTAAACGCTTTCCTTTTAAGACATAATGGCATATTGCTCTTGCTCATCAGGGATCTTCTCATTTCCAGCCTTGTTTTTCTTCTTTATCCACGAGTTACTCGTCTTATTTTTTCTTGGTTACACGAAGCATGCATGTTTCCATGCTTCTTTAAGTTGTCTGCAGTCTTTGTATTTCTTTTTTAGTTAAGGTCCACATCTATGCTCCGTACTTAAGCACTGGAAGGGTGCATTTATTAAACGCTTCTAAGACATAATGGCATATTGCTCTTGAAAATTGTACTGTTTCTTCCAAAGCTCTCCAACCAAGTTTTGTACGCCTATTAATTTCTTCACCAATGTGACCCTCGCTTGATATCTGCTGCCCAAGGTAAATGTAGGAATTCGTTATCTCCAGCTTTTCCATCAATTCATAAATCTACATTCCTTGTAAAAGCATTGTATACTTCAGTTTTGTCTTCTGAAAGTTCATTTTTAATCCCATTTCTTTATCCTTCTGAGCAAGTTCCTGGATCATACTCTGCAGCTCTGAGGTATTATTTCAGACCTCTGAAGGGCTCTTTGAAATATTTTTTTCTCTTTAAAAATAAAAAGGAAATAAAACCGGGCGGAAATAGGGTCAGGAGCCCCTCGACTCGACCCGTTTAACCCGCAAGAAATTGTCGACCCGGTGACCCGCTGACCCATGACCCGTTTACACCTCTGAACTCCACGAGAGAGATCTGTATGCAAGATGGCCAATGGTATGCATCTCATTCACCGCATCGCACAGAATAGTTAGTCCCGGCAACATCAGCCCTGTACTCCTGATCAATAGGCCTGTGTTCTCTCCATTGACGAGTAGCGGTACAGACTAAACGCGGATTCTAGACGTGTGTACATTTAGAGATAGGCGGGAAGCTGAAATCTTCCCTCCAACATTAGGGAAATTGAACATTACGGTGACGGGTGGAGGACTCCTGTTTTGGACTTGTATCATGTTGGATGAACGCACGCCGTTGCACTTTTTTCAAGGAGACACCCTGACTGCTACACGTTACAAGGCTGACATCCTAAATACCTATGTATGGCTTTTTAAAGGAGCTGTTGGGCCCCAGTTCCTTTTTATGGATGATAATACTCGTTGCCATAGGGCTTGGCTAGTCCACAACTTCCTGGAAATCGAAGATATCCACAGGATGGAGTGACCTGCGAGATACTCCAACCTGAACCCGATAAGGCCTGACTGGAATGCCCTGGGAAAAACAATTGCGAGCCGCAGAACCCTTCCGGGACTCCGACGTTCCTTGGTGCAGGAGTGGCACTCATTACCCCAAACTCTCTTTCCCAGCCTTGTAAACCACAAGAGGGCTCCTTGTGTGAGTTGAACTGCTCTTCGGGGAAATCACACTCCCTATGAGTCCCTCAAAATCCGCGTCACTTGCTGGTTCGTTTTTGGACTGCCATGCTGTCATGCGCAGGCCTTTCCTCATGCGATGATGGGATTCTTCTTCGGGTTTGAGTTGCTGCATTATCGATATATGTGTGTCCGCACCAAATGTCATTATAACTCTGTCATGTGGGTTTTCCGTTATTCGTGATTTTGTACTTGTCACGTTCATTTTGGACACCTTTGTGGTAATGCTTTCCTGTGTCTATGATTTGCCTGTAATTAAAAGTTTAAAATGCAATGGAATGTAATAGATGACAAATTGATGCGATACCATGTAATGTAACTGGTTTAGTCTAATCTCTACAACATTAACATCAATTTAGGACACGAGTACTCGTGCATATAAAACACGATATTGCCTTTATTTTAGTACACGAACATGCAAAATAATTTCTTAGCCCTTCTTTCCTTACCATCTAACAACAGAAGGTACTTTTGTACACCGCTCGTTGTGCTTTCTGAATGCCTCGAAATAGCTGTAATCCATGAAAGAAATGTTAGCACTATAAGAAGTTCGAAGAGGATTTGCAGCAACTAAACAACCAATGAGAGAGAACAGCATAGCTAAAGACACAGTGAAAAAATTTTACACCAACAGCAAAACTTCCCAGATGTTACCAGGTGCACTAAGGTTCTATCGAAACGTAGATTCAGAAATTTTTCAAAACCGCAAGGACATAGAGTTTTACGGATGTTCGAGGGGGAACTGCTGTTCTAGATAAAGCCCTCATCCCTACCGTTATGGATGTTGCAAGATGAACTGCTGTCCCAGATAAACCCCCATCTCGACTGTTACAGATATTGGAAGGGGAACTGCTGACCCAGATAAACCCAAATTCCGACTGTTACGTATATTGGAAGGGGAACTGCTGTCCCAGATAAACCCTCATCCCGACTGTTACAGACATTGAAAGGGGAACTGCTGACCCAGATAAACCCCCATCCCGACTGATATAGATACTAGGAACTGCTGTCCCATATAAACCTCATCTCGACTGTTACAGATGTTAGAAGGGGAACTGCTGTCCCAGAAAATTCCCATCTCGACTGTTTCAGATGTTGAAATAGGAACAACTGTCCCAGATAAACTCCCATCTCGACTGTTTCAGATGTTGAAATCGGAACTGCTGTCCCAGATAAACCCCTATCCTGACTGTAACGATTGTTAGGAACTGTTGTCTAATCTATACCCCCATCACGACTGTTACAGATGTTTGAAGGGGAACTGCTGTTCCTGATAAGCCCCCCATCCCTACTGTTTCAGCTGTTGGAATTGGAACTGCTGTCCCAGATAAACCCCTATCCCGACTGTTTCAGATGTTAGGAACTGCTGTCCCATGTAAACCCCATCTCGACTGTTACAAATGTTGGAAGGGGAATTGCTGCCCCAGATAACTAAATCCTCATCTCGACTGTTACGGATGTTGGAAAGGAAGCTGCTGTCCCAGGTAACCCCCATCCAGACTGTACGTAATTGTAATCCTTCCAAATAAGATCGCGCGATGTGACCTGCTATTCTAAACGTATCAATATGCCAGGTATTAAATAAATTTTAACAGACTTTCTCAAGGGAATTGTCTGAACACAGTGGTCGTATGTGCTGTCTGGTCACCCAACTAACTGTCCAGTCTGCCGGAGATGTCACTGCAAGGAAGACATATCATTCTACAATAGAATTGAAAAATTTCGAAAATGAAAAATAAAATAAAATAAAATAAAATAAGGATTTCACGGGAATGTAGTACAGAACTGACAATTTGCAATTCATATAAATTTTCTTAAAGCATATAATAACTTCTGTTTTGAGTTTACAAAACGTGGGAACTTTAAGGAATGAAGGTAATCTTAAAAAAAAAGCAGTATACACTTTTTTGAAAATGGCACTTCACTGTTTAGTTCTGGTGCTCCCACATTCGCCAGTGCAACATGGAAATCTATGAAGTGTAGGATTTTTTTGCCTTTCGGGAATACCATAAGTAAATTTCTGTTTAATTTCGTGTTTTGATATTAGTTTGATAATTTTGACGCTCTTTGCTACAGTTTCATGAAGTCGAAATTTAGCCAGCTGCTACGCTCGTAATAACATTCCACCATATGAACGATGTCACTTATTAACCTTCTGATGTTCAAAAAATTATGGGCGTTTTAATATTCATAATTTTTAACCAAGTAGTATAAAAGACTTAAATAACATAACGGAAAGCATATTGTGTTTTTTTTAATTTTTTTCCTAGCATAATTTACTCCTGATTAAACCTTTATCACCAATAGGAAACATTTAAAGAAAATTCATTTTCTTTGGAGAGCTAAATGTTTTTGCGTGGGGACTTACCCCTCCCAAGACTTTGCAAAGGGGAGGTCACCAAAGTAAAGATTAGATTTCCAATGAATTAAAGAATGCGCATGATTTAAATAAGAAATTTAACATATTCAAGGCTAAAAATCCATGATCAAACAAGGTAACACTATCAAAATTTAAATCATTACTGGAAAAGGTTAAAGTAATGCTAAAACTAGTTTGACAAATGCGCAAGAGGCAGGCCGTTGACTTAAAATACTCAAGTGCTGAAATTCAGCGCCAGGTTTCTCCTTAAAATCAGGACGTAAATGTACTTTTTGTTACACTTCTGTATCCGTAAAGATAAAATATTTGATAGTGAAATGAAGAAAAAAATCTAGAAAATTCGTAGACAGTAAAGTACCTTTCGAAGCTAACTTTCAGGTATCTTGTAAAAAAAAAAAAAAAAAAACGAACTTATTACACCCGAGAATTTGGTATCATCCACTAATTACATTTAAATATAAAGCTAAAAAGTAAACATTCCCGGTTTAAGACGAAAATGCGAATTAGCGAAAATTTCACATGCTCCAGTTGGATGGAGGGAGGCATTTACCGTGAGTTATTGAGATAAGAAAAACAGGAAGTAAATGTAAAACTTTTCTAAGTTTCATTCGCGGAAAAAAATGCGAGCAGACGTGCCAAGGGACCTGCCGCGTAGTCGCTTCTGTGTTGCTTCAGTGTCTCTAAAAAAAAAAATAGTATCTTGGAATTCCTGTTTTTTGAAACAAACGAGTGCAACTAATGACGATGCTGTTTTCGATGGTTTAGTAATTGACGTTCCCTGGTGCAGCGGTGAGATTTCTTTCTGTCAAAGTTTTGTTCGATGTTACATGCACAGAGACACTCTTCTGGTATTCTTCTTTCAACGCTGCGAGTTTTTTTTTCGTTCACTCTTATCAAATATTAATCTCACTTTGGCAAGCAAAAACTGCACATGAGACTGCAGTGCGAAAAGAGACTCAACAGAACAGGATGTTCTTAATTTAATGACGTCATGCGATGCTTTAATGAAATCGTTTAAGGAAGATGTCTGTGTATCTTCCCCGAACAAGGCCACCAACTGAAATATCTTCCATACAGTTATAAATGAAGAACGGTGAGTATACCATAGTTCAATTTCTTTCTAAGTAGTGTGCTTGTCAAATGCAGTTCAAAAATGTAAGTTACTTCTCCATTACGTTATTACCCTTTTTTTCTTTCGGAAGCAATGTGAACAAAAGTCATGTTTTCGTTGCGTTTTATCTCTGACAGTGCTTCGAGTTTCCAAAACAAAGCAAGCAGCTGTAACGTAATTGTATTACAACCAAAAATGGAATAGGGAAATGTGAACAAAAGTCCAGTTAAAAGTGAATTCCATAAATGAGCATGCATTTTATTTTACCTTATTTTATTTCTGCTTTCAACAGTGCAACCAGTGTGTTAAATGTCAAAATACATCAAATTTGAGTTCATATATCGTGCGCAGATGAAGCACTGTTATGGTGTCGTTATCAATTAATTGAGACATCCATAAAACAAAGCAAAACTTACTAAATTACTCAAATGTAGATGCCTAACCAAAATCATACACTGGCGGAAAATGAAAAAAGATCACCAAGAAGGAGACGTCTGATACCAACGGAATTTATACAGCATAATAACGGAATACAGAGGATAACGTGATCAAAACATTATGGCAAAATACAGCTATATTTGCTAGTAAAATGAAAAATAACATTTCCATGTAACATGGTTAGTACGAGGTTGAACCGCCATAAACTGCGTCACACTGTGCAATTCTGGCATGGAGTCTGTCGTACAGATGTTGGATGTAAGTTTGGGGTATTGAGTTCCAAGCATCCTCAACCTGGACGCGTGAATCGGGGATGGTCGTGGCTGGCCGTGGAGACCGGAGAAGTCGTTGTCTCATAAAATCCCACACGTGCTCAATGGTACCAGATATCTCCACCTCATCGAGTCGATGTCTCGCCAAATGGCCCCTGTTTTGGGGGCTAAAGGGGGTCCTACAACTTATTAGGTAGGTAGTCATAATGCAAGGGCTCATCGGTGTATATACCACAGAGGAGAAGAAACACAGGTATAGTTCTGGTACTTTCACTTGCGCCCCAGTGGTCCCACATGAAACTAAGTTAGCGTCTGTCACGTGATGCGTTTCGAGTGACTATGTAAATGGCTCTTGAGAAAAAAAATAGATACAGTTACTGTGCATTAGTTCTTTGTTCGTTCACTGGCGCGCTGCAAAGGCCAAAATGTTTCCACTAGCCTGTATAGGAAATTTGCCTCTGGGTCTCTGTTGTGAAGCATAGACGGCAATGGCTGGGAGCGTAATATTGAAAGTCCTTGCAGTGGGAAAGGGAAGGACATGATAGAATTTGAACAGGGAAGGATTATTACCGGAGCGAAGAAAGTATCTTAGCAACCGCAGAAATTGTTCTTTATTCTACGGCTGCTGTACTATAGGTGTCTAGGAATTTTTTTTAAAAGAGAGACACGCTTCCACGCAATGTATCGAAAAAGGGAGACTGACACGTGTTTACAGCAGAGGTGAGCGCTGGTTGTTACATGCTGTACAGGACAACAGACGGCGTACTGTCCCTCAATTAATGGCAGACTGAAACCAGTCAGGACCCACAGAAAAACATCTCCGAGCAAACAATAGAGACCATTCTCTTAAGAATTTCTCTAAGAAATTGTCGGCCAGTTGGTTAATGCCCATGCTGATTAATCTACACTAATCGAAAACTCTAACTGAAGTGTGCACGGGAGCACCATTACTGGACATTGGGCGATGGTAAAAGGCTCGCCTGATCCGATATATCCAGATTCCAGCTCCAACACGGCAATGGACGAGCCCGTACTCGACGCTGCGCGGGCGAGTAACTGAAACCAGACGGCATGATTGGATGGAAATAGGCCTCCGATGATTGGAAGGAAATAGGGTATCGTGTCATGGAATCTGTTTTCGTGGAAGTCGTAAGGGGGCCTTCCTCCTCATTGAACACACCCTCACAGCCAGAGTGAGCCTACGTTGTCATTTTCGAAAAGATTGTTCTTCTATATGCTGAGCGTGTATCGAGATGGCACAGGACTCTCTCACAAAGACAACGCCTCGTGTCGCAACTCCTGTATTGGGCAGTAATTGTTCTAGGATGATATCCATGCATTTGGTGTGTTTCACTGGACGTGAAATTCCCCGATCTCAGTTCCATCGAATAGTTGAGGGATGAAGTGTAACGCAGAATTAACGGGTTCACTGCAGTGCTTTGCTCCGTCGCCGAACTGTAAGATGTCATTCACTCCAGTTAGTACAGAGTACCAGAGGACACCTTCTGCGGTCTAGTGGAGTTAATGTCTTATTTAGAGCAAGTGCTTATCACGGCAAAAGGCAGCCTAACACACCATTAAGTAGGTAAGTGGTCATAACCTTGTGGCTTATAAGAGTACACTTAACCCCTTAACCGCCTAGAACGAATTAACTCGAGGTTAGGAAAACGGGCTGAAATCTGCTCGAACGAATATATTCGGTGTCTAAGAAGTGGGCCGAACGCGGATGGAACTAGTGAACCCGCGCATCATAAAGTGTTGCTGTATCCTTAGCTTTGTTATTCAAAATGGTCATTCAGAGGAGTGAAATCCTTTCTGATTGATTACTTACTAAATGGGCTATAAGACTGGCAACGAGCCAAAGAAAGGAGAGATAAGACGTATATCCAGTGGCATGTGTCCATGACAGAGATAATAGCCATTTCCCATCATGCCGTGGAGCGTAGATTATAAGATTTATAGCATAGTTTATAAGCCCTTTTCCATCATGGTCATGAATTATAGAAGATTAGAAGAGAGCAGTTGTCAATAGTGTCTGGTTTAACGTCGATACTGCTGAAATGAGAGAAAAAAAGGAATTGTTTTGCGATGGTTTTAGCAAAACCAGGCATCTGTGTGGGCCTTTTTTGTGATAATCTGAGCACGATTTGGTTAGGGTATTATATCGGTTGCTTAAGGGCTTAAATATATACACTGAAATAGATAATTACTAGGAGCGCCGAATAGAGCAGTCAGATACATTCCATCGTCATTTACGCACGCAACTCCGACGTTGAGATGGCTTTAGAAGCAGCAAAGAATTCAGGCGTGTATGAAGCGTAGGTAGTGGCAATACGGAAAAGGCTGGTGATATAAGCGACTTTGAAAGAGGTACGGCAGTGAACTCTATGCGGGCAGGTGCAAGCATATCAAAAACGGCTAACCTTCTCGGCTGTTCAAGGACACCTGCATTGAGAGTATACGAGTAGTAGTATATGAGTGTATATGAGTAGTGCACAAACAACAAAACAAGCAGTCAGCGGTCTTCCTGTAAGCGAAAACGACTGGCTGGTGGCCGAGGGATATGCCGGCTGGAGAGGATTATACGAGGTAACAGACGAACTCGATTGCGTCAAGTAACCCCTCAGTGCAATCCCGGTATCGAGAGAGGAATTGCAACATACACGTCCCGACGCACACATGAGCGAATGTGCAATAACCGCAGACGTTCCCGACTTGACGCCTGTGCTAAAAGCCAAAAAAACGGCCGCAGTGGTCACGAGAACATCTAAACTGGACACTTGAGGATTAGAAAAAGGTCGCCTAAATCACGTTTTCAGTGAATACACTCCGATGTAGAGGCCAGAATATGGCATCAACAGTACGAATCGATGGATCTCAGCCGCCTAGCATTAAAGCCTAGTGATTTTGCTCCCTATACTTCCAATGGGAAAAAATTCGACCCTAATTCTTCAGTGCTGAAAGATTGCCCATACATCAAAATTGACGCACTGATGAAAAAAAACTCCTAACTTAAATTGTACAATCGGTGTTTCTTGCAAAACATTTTCCTGAACTCTATTAAAAATCAATAACTTTACTTCGATGTAGTTATGATACTTGCTTACAGGTGGAGCCACTCTTCCTTACCACTACATCGAAGTAAAGTTATTGATTTTTAATATAGTTTTTGCAAAAAAACCTTTCCTGAACTGTATTAAAAATCAATAACTTTACTTTAATGTAGTTATGATACTTGCTTACAGATGGCGCCACTCTTCCTTACCACTACATCGGAGTCAAGTTAACGATTTTTAATAGGGTATTTTGGAAAAAAACTTTCCTGAACTGTATTAAAAATCAATAACTTTACTTCGATGCAGTTATGATACTTGCTTACAGGTGGAGCCACAATTCCTTACCACTAGATTTGAGTAAAGCACTGATTTTTAATATAATTTTTGCAACAAACTTTCCTGAACTATATTAAAAATCAATAACTTTAACTCGATGTAGTTATAATACTTGCTTACAGGTGGCGCCACTCTTCCTTACTACTGCATCGGTGTAAAGTTATTGATTTTTAATATAGTTTTTTCCAAAAATGTTTCCTGAACAATATTAAAAATCAATACCTTCCCTTTGTGTAGTTACGATACTTGCTTACAGGTGGCGCCACTCTTCCTTGCCACTACTTCGAAGTAAAGTTATTGATTTTTAATACAGTTTAGAACAGCTTTTTTGCAAAACACACCGATTGTACAATCTAAGTTAAGATGTTTTTATCAATGGGAAAATTTTGATGTATGGGAAATTTTTCTTCACTGAGGAAAGAGGGTAGAATTTTTTCCATTCGAAATACAGTATATGGAGCAAAATCACTAGACGTCCACCTTAACTGTACAAGCTGGTGGAGGTGGTGCAATAGTCTGGGGTCTGTTTTCGTGGCGGGTATTGGGTTCCTTAATACCTCTAGAACAGCATATGGATGCCACGAGATACGTATCTTAACATTACTGAGGATATCCGCACATGCGCATGATGTTTCCTGGTGGAGTGGGATACATTTAAAAGGATAATGCGCCATGCCACAAGGATTGTATTGTAGCGCATTGGTTCTTGTTTACTGAAGATCGTTTATAACTTAAAGGAAGAATTTTGTTGTGATCTCTGATTTTTCGTTTTCGATTTCTTATAGTTCTTTGTCAATGAGTTTAGGTACTAAAATACATGAATATTTGAGTCTCTTCTGTAGTCTTGCCTTCTTATCGATTTGGTGGACATAATGGCTTACAGCATTATGCTTACTTAAACGCTGTTGCTTTCTTTTCACGTAGACTTGTCATAAGTGTATCTTGTAATTATTATGTGTTCGACCATCTGGGACATTGATAATAGAATAAATATCACCAATGTTGATCTAAGCCTTACAAAACTTAATCACCTTTTCTTTTCTTTGTATATGAGTAACTATATCCCGAAGCAAAGACCTTTTCTTTTGTGTATCTGCCGTCACCAAATCAAAAGGGCACAACTTTGAGATGTCAGTTTTTACTATGCACGAACATGCGTTTGAGCAAATAATCAATCAGGGTAGGTGTGCCAATAGTGTTCTTTTATCTTCCTGCATCTGTTACTACGAAGGCCATTCAACGTAAGGTTTATATTTGAAATAATGCATATATTACATTATATTATATTATATTATATTATATTATATTCATCATCATTGTCAACCATTATCAATCCACTGCTGGACGAAGGTCTCCCCAAGTTTCCTCCACAACGGTGTCTTGTGCCAGTCTCCTCCATGTTACTCCCGCATACTTTCTAATTTCATCCACCCATGTGGTCTTCTTCTGGGTCTTTTCCTGTCCCTTGGAATCCAATCTAAAATTTCGGCTGTCCATCGATGGTCTGTCCTTCTGGCAGTATGTCAAGCCCATTGCCATTTCAGGGATTCAACTCTGATCATGATGTTTACCACTCTTGTCATTTTTCGGATCCACGAGTTCCTCTTCTTATCTCTCCTGGTTACACCAAGCATGCACCTCTCCATGCCTGTTTGAGTTGTCTGCAGCCTTTGTATGTCTCTTTTAGTTAAGGTCCACGTCTCTGCACCATACGTAAGCACTGGAATAATGCATTGATCAAACAATTTTTTTAAGACATAATCGCATATTGCTCTTGAAAATTATGCTGTTTCTTCCAATTATATTATATTATATTATATTATATTATATTATATTATATTATATTATATTATATTATATAATATTATATTATATAATATTATATTATATAATATTATATTATATTATATTATATTATATTATATTATATTATATTTATATATTTTAATTGAACGTAAATTATATATATATGCATCAAGAGTGTGAGATAGGATCCCGGCCTACCCCGAAATGAAATTCTCATCACTTCACTACTTCCCATGACAATTCATTGGGCTCTATATTACAAGAATACAATGACTTTTTCAAGGAGATCCACTCAACTTCAATACTAGTAGTTTGAGTTTTCGATTTTCATCCACTAGATTTTAGAAAAGATAGTAATAAGGATAGTAGCAACTTAAATTTACGGAGAAAATATGCCCGTTTTCTTCTGAAATAAACAACGTTGCCGGAAAAAAATTATTTGGTCCATGTAGCACTGTCATTTTGATTTTGGGAATCCGACTCGATTGTTAGTGGTCTTGGACCCACGGACCACCAAATCATTCGAGCGCTGGAAGCGACCGGAATTAACTAGGTAGTTGAAAACTTTTTGTCATAGTTTAGTTCCCAGGTGAGTGCCAGTGGAGTAGTTAAACCCCAGCTTAAGAAAAACAAGCATAACACCTGTCTTAACGGAAATTCAAAAGGGGCTTTTTGTTGTTATTTTTATTTGGGGGTTTAGCGACCACGGTGAGCAACTCGATGAACTATAAACAGTCGCTCGACCGATATTTAGGACCAGCGGTTCCAATGAAAGGAGAGAGTCAGTACCGTAAGACAAGCACAACTTCCATGCCTCACCGGGATTTGAACCCTTCTCGGACAATTGGTCGAAAGCCAACGCTTAGACCACTGCACCAGCGGGGCGACCAGGGGCTTTGGCTTCGTTTTATTCATGAAATCCCTCGATTTCTACTTTTCCCTAGTCTTCTAAACGATCCAGATCAGGTCATATGTAGAAGATTTTAAGAAGGGAGTGTCTGACCACAGGTCTTAAACAACCCTTAGAAATAGGAAGCTAGAAAATTTGGGCTAAAGCAGCCGACAGGAAAGTATTCCGGAAGCGAGGTACAAATGAGGAGGAAGACGCCTTTATTTATAACAGGGGGAAGGGGCAGTACCCGAGGTTTGAAGGCTTAACGTGTCCACCGAAGCACTGCGAATATTTAGTGGTTCGAGCGTTCGTACCTGTCTGGGATCGAACCTGAGGTTTTTCCGTGGCAGCCACGAAAGTTGACCACTAGCCCACCCGCAGGCCCCAAGACAATCCAAAAAAATCTGGGTGGCCTTTTAAACGATCACTGGGATGTTTCTTCTGTATTTTATTTTTCAAATTGTACCGGTATTTTTTGTTTTGTGCAGGCCGTTGTCTTCTATCGACCATTTATACCGTTTTTTGTGTTTCTCCTTTGGTAATATTTTAGTGTTTTTGTTACTGTTGTGTAAACCTTGGAAATTCGTGTTCTTTGCAGTGATGGACCATTCGTGAACAATTCGCTCGCAACAAATGAATCTTCAACATGAATGATGAACGCTTCACTCTCATCACTGTGAATGATCATTCAATCCGCTTTTACTGCAACACACCCTTTCGCTTCCTTTCGCTCCGTGAGTGCCAAAACAATTTCCCATCAAGGAAAGTAATGTCGAGAACTAATAAGTGTCAACCGTTATATGAGTGAGCAATAATCTAGGAAATAATGGTGAAACTTAAGAATGGGAATGGTATGTGAGTGTCATTCATTTGAATTGTGTGTGCGAAATTTTTGCAACGAGCGGATTGATTCGTAAAAGAGCGGGAAATGGATCTTGCTGTTTTAGCCAGTTTGCCAAAAAGAGCTATAAATATAGTTGTTCGATTGTGAACGATGAATGGTGGTGACCTCTTGCTCTTTTGGGTAGTTTGGTAAAACGAACCGTGAATGTGCTTGTTCAATCGTTAACAATGAATGGTGGGAATTTCCTCCACATTTGAGCAGTTTGCCAAATAAAGCTGTGAATTTGCTCGTTCTATTGTGAACGATGAATGTTGTAGATTTTCTGCTCTTTTGGACAGTTACCCGAAAAGACCCGTGAATGTTCTTGTTCGATCGTGAGCGATGAATGGTGTAGATTTCCTACCTGCTGTTTTGGGCACTTGCCAAAAGGAGCTGTGCATGTGCGATCGTGAACGATGAATGGTGTAGATTTTCAGCTCTTTTGGACAGTTTCCCAAGAAGTGCTGTGAATGTGCTTGTTCGATCGTGAGGGATGAATGATGTAGATTTTCCTGCCTGCTCTTCTGGGCAGTTTGCCAAAAAGAGCTGCGAATGTGCTTGTTCGATCGTGAACGATGAATGGCGTAGATTTCCTACCTGGTCTTTTGGGCACTTGCCAAAAGGAGCTGTGAATGTGCTTGTTCGATCTTTAACGATGAATGGTGTAGATTTTCCAGCCTGCTCTTTTGGGCAGTTTGCGAAAAAGAGCTGTGAATGTGCTTGTTCGATCGTGAGCGATGAATGGTGATTTCATGCTTATTTGGGCAATTTGCCAATTTCCGCTTGCCCTCGCAGGTACTTTGGAGAAAACAATGATTTGCTTAGTGAGTGTAGTGAGACAACCTGCCGGGAGTGGATGCAAAGTGAACAGTCATTCATGAAAGACTTATTTGCATGAATGATGAATGAACTTCCAAGAATGAAGAACTTATGAGATCACTAGACCTTTGGCCCATTAAGGTCTTTACGCCAATAAGATCCAACCGTCCAACCAACTGGGGCTTTGGGGGATGAGAAGGCAGAAGGTTAGGCCGTTAGCCATCGCGCAACCGACCTGTTCTGCTCTTTTTTGATTTTCTTCGTCAATAAGAGACATGTAGCCTACATGATACGAATTCCAAGAGTTCACAAAAATTCTTCTTGAGCTGAAACGTTATGTGAAGCGGAAAAGCGAACAAACTGTCACCCTTCCTGACTGACTCGACAGAAAAGCAGATCTTTCTCCTTGTATGCATGCATACGTGAAAGAAACGAATAAGAAAAAAAAGACAGCAAACAGAAAAGAACTGTTGCGTAAATGTGCTAATGTTCAGCGATCGAAAGTGAGGCGTGTGCTTTCAGGATGTGAGAATTAATGCGAACAGCTGTCCACTGGCTTGCAATGCACGAAGCTGGGCAGCTGAAAATTCAGTCCCTTTCGACACGCACGACTTACACTGACAAAAGCACCCGTTCCCAAACGAACACAGATATGCAAATCACGCATTTTCAGCTGCCTTTTTGCTTCCTTTCTCTTTGCTTTTTTTATTCATCACTGTCCCCCCCTCCTCCACCCCACCCCCTTTTTTTTTGCCTCCTTCCATACAACCGCTTACTCGTTGGGGGCTTTAATGCTTGTGGAAGAAACGTCCTATTGATTGCGATGGTCTCCTAGCAGAATAGCCAACAACATGATATCGACAACAACACTCTGTAAACATTACCTTAAATGAAAATATTGTTAATTCGTTGCTTGTTTGGTTGTGTTACGGCGATAAAAATATTTTTTGTTAGGTTTTTAGAAAATACTTTCAGGTAATGTTTGAGTCATTAAATGCGATGAAACGTAAACGAGGTTTTCCAAGCGAGTAGAGCACGTTTTTCAGTTGATTGCTATTATGTTCATCTGTGTCAACATTACGTTTACTAAATCAACACACATAGTGGAGGTTCAGCTACAACGAGAGAAAATGATCTGTCCGCCTATTGAAGATACACTATAAACTTTTGAATTGACAAAACACGTGATGAATTCCACGAAAAGTACATAAAAGAAGTATCTTCTTCCTAAAAAAATATTTCTTAATAAAGGACATCTAACAACATTTAATATCTCAAAAGATGTCCTTTATAAAGAAGTAATTTCTTAGAAAGAAGAACATTTATGAAAAGGTTGTGTGCCGTCCTGTAAGTCCTAGCTGAGAAAGAGTATACTTCAGCCAGAGGGAAATACGGTAGTTGGGTTTATTTTTCGCTTCCGGTTCTTCCCCTTTCCGAATGCAAGCAAAGCTAACTCTTAATTGCTGAGAATCTAGACTTCCACGAAGTTTTCTAAAATGCACTAACGATAAATTAAAAAAAAAAGAAAAGAAGCAGCAGTTGAAACTATTGAAACCCGTGGTGTATATTCAAGGTTAGCTGCGAAGCCCAGAGAATGCACAAATAAAAGTCAAATAAAGGTCAATTATCAACGGTATTAAGATATGTCGATGCTTTCGCTGCGAAAAAAACAAGAAAAAAACGTGCGGATTCGCTTAAAAACGGCGTAAACCAACCAGCTCTTTTAGAGTCTTCGCTGTTCTGATTCGAAGACCTTCCTTCCATACGATCGCCTGCTAGTGTTTCAATGACAACATGAATGAGCGGGTAGAGGGGAATGGGCCATTGCTTTGGTCAAAGGTTCCCTCAGAAAAGAGAAGACTTCGACTACCTCAGTCACTTTCGTGCTTCCGCCCGTAACAGCACGTGTTTCGCGAGAGTTGTTTCAGTTTGTGTGAAGTGCCAAGGAATTAAAATCAATGACATTATATCTTAAATTCGTGGCTTTGTTGAATTCGAACTGTTTTGATAAATTTTGTGAAAGCTTCCCTGAACATCTACTGTCAGAACTTAAAGAAATCTATGCTTCAAATTTTGATACAGCTCTACGAAAAAATGAACTAAAGGGGTTTTATTTCCTTGAAGAATACAAAAACAAATCAGTAAGGGACATTTCTTGTTACATAAAGTTGAATAAATTGGACTTTAGTGAGGTGTACAAATTAGCAGACCTAATATTAAAGTTTCCATCAACAACTGCAACTGCCGAGAGAAGGTTTTCGGCATTTAAAAGAATCAAGATATTTCTTACAGCTACACAAGGACATGTATATTCGAGCAACTTGGCTGTTTTGTCAATAGAGAAAAACATTTTTTTTAAACATGAAAAAGTACTCGGAAGAAACTTTTTATGAAAACGTAACACTCAAATTCACACAAAAGGAAAGAAGAATGGAGTTCATGTACAAATAAATTATTCAGAAGAAGAATGGAGTTCATGTACAAAAAAGTGTTCAAATCCTAATCCACATAATTATTTGGTATCATGTTAACAATAGCATGTACCTAAAATTTAGAAAAAAATACTTCTATTACTTAACAATTAAAAATTAAACTTTGCAATTTTTAAAGAAACAGTACTGGAGGGTGGGGGATGGGCGGGGGGGGGGCGTGTGAGATAACCTAGGTCTTGGACCCAAGATAAGCCACTGATTGAAACTATTGATGATTCATTATCAATTGTCTCAGGGGCGCCGGAGCGAATAAATTATTGGGATTAAAAGCAATAATGAGAGAATGTAATGGTTCCGATATTCACATTGCCATTTTTTCGTGAAAAGATAAGAGATATCTTAATTCTTACCTGGATAATTTGATGGAAATCACCTCTTAAAAATATTTTCGAAAGTGACACGGAGTTGGAGTTCCCCAGTTGAAGCACCCCTGAATTGTACGCCATAACATAATTTGTCACATGAAAGTTACAAGGGAAAGTGCAAATAATAAATGTAATGCAATGAGCCGTCATCAGATGACCGCATTCCATCTCCCTGCGATGGAATGCCAATATTTTATTCATTGGAGAAAATCTTACCAATACAGAAGGTAGTGGAGAGATCACTGCGGAGGTCACTTTTACAGAGTGAAGAGATATTTTGTGAATGATTACTTAATAACTGTCTCTGGTTTTTGTGGCACCCTAATGTATTATTATTAACAAAAATGGTGGCACAAATGCATTATTCCTTCCAAAAGTGATGACCCTAATGCAGTATTCCTTCCAAAAATGATGATCCTAATGTATTATTCTTACCATAAATGATTACTTAATAATTTACTTTTTCCAAAAGTGGTTACTTCTAATATACTATTCCTTCCAAAAGTGATGACCCTAATGCAGTATTCATTCCAAAAATGATGATCCTAATCCATTATTCTTTCCAAAAATGATTACTTCATAATTTATTTCTTCCAAAAGTGGCTACTTCCAATACACTATTCCTTCCAAAAGTGATGACCATAATTCAGTATTCCTTCCAAAAATGATGATCCTAAAGCATTATTCTTTCCAAAAATGATTAACAGCTTATTTCTTCCAAAAGTGGTTACTTCCAATATACTATTCCTTCCAAAAGTGATTTCCTAATAGATTATCTCTCCCAAAACTTATATCTTAATTCGTTTTTCTCTTCCAAAGCGATTACCCTAATGCATTATTCCTTCCAAAAGCAATTAGCCTGATTCATTATTCCTTCCAAAAGGGATTACTTAGTGCTTTTTTTTTAAAGTTATTACCCTAGTGCATAATTCCTAAAAGTGATAACCGCAATGATGAAAACCCGAGTACATTATTGTTATTTAAAATCCTAGTGCATTATTCCTTCTAAAAGTGATGGCCCTAATGCAATATTCTTTCCAAAAGTGATTATTTAATCCGTTATTCCTTCCATCCCAAAGGGAACACCTTAATCTGTTATTCCTTTCAAAAGTGATAACCCTAATATAGATTTCCTTTTTTGAAGGTTTTAAGAAACACAAACACCTTCAGCAAATCGATGGGTTGCAAGCAGTCTCTCGTTCCTAATTCAGGGTCACTAGTTCCAGGAAAGGGAGAAAATCAGTGCTGTAAGACAAACACACTATCCATGCCTCACGGGGATTCGAACCCGGACACATCTTGGAGGAATGGTCCGAAGCCACCCATTAGACCACTGCACCATCGGGGGCGGCTATTGCTCTAATTTGTCATTCGTTCCAAAAGTGAAGACCCTAATGTGTTACTGCTTTCAAAATTGATCAACAAATGCTTTTATTCCTTTCAAAAGTGATTATCCGGATACATTATTCCTTCCAAAAGCGATTCCCAAACGCATTTTTCCCCTTTCAAAAATGATCACCCTAATTCATCATTCCTCCCAAAAGTAAGAACCCTAATTCATCATTCCTCCCAAAAGTAAGAACCCTAATTCATCATTTCTCCCAAAAGTAAGAACCCCAATGCATTAGTGCTTCCAAAAATTGATTACAATATGTTTATTCGGCGCCCGGGTGGCGCAGTGGCCTAAGCATTTGTTTCTGACCATTCTTCTTCTGAAATGCGTCCAGGTTTGGATCCCGCTGAGGCATGGATGTTGTGTTTGTCTTCTTATGGCATGTGCTCTCTCCCTTACCTGAAACTCGTTACCCTGAATTAGGGACGAGCGACTACTTAGAGTCCATCGATTTGCTGAAGGTGTTTGTTAAACCTTCGAGAAAAATTATATATACACCGATGGGCCATTATATTGTGACCACCTACCTAATAAGCTGGAGGATCCCGTTTAGAACGTAAAACAGCGACCATTCGGAGAGGCATCCATTCGATGAGGTGGCGATAGATATCCTGGTGTGATCTTGTACCATAATCTCAACAGCAGGTCCTCCGGTTCCAGTACATTTCGGGGTGGTGGTGATTCAGCGCGAACCACAAATGTTCGATCGGGTTCAAGTAAGGTGAATTTGCAGGCCAGGACATTAACGGAATGCCACTAGGATTTTCTCGAACCACTCCTTGACGATTCTGGCAGTGTGGCATGGCGTCGTATTATCCTGTTGGTAATGGCCATCACCAACAGGGAACACAGTTGCCATGAATGGGAGAACTTGGTCCGCAAACGATGTTCAAATACCTGACAGTTGTCAGGGATTGTTCTATTGGGATAATGGAACCTTACGTGTACCAAAAAAAAAAAAGACCCGTCGCCCACAGCATAACACAGCCGCCGCCGGCTTGTTTCCGCCCAATCGTACATCCAGGGCTGCCATAGCCTCTGTTGGTAATCGGCGTATCTGCGATCGGCGCGCACCAGGAATTTTGATTCGTCAGACCAGGCCACTTTCTTCCAATCATCCACGGTCCAATCTCGATTATCTTGGGTCCATTTCATGCGTTGTTGACGATTACGTGCAGTGAGCCTGAGGACCCGGCTTTGTCTTCTACTACGCAGGCCCATGCGTATAGAAAGCTGCAATGAACTGTGTGCTGTGACACATTTCCCTGATCACCACTGTTGTAGCTGCAGGTAATTTGTCCCACTGTGGCCCTTGCGGTCACTGTGAAAAATGGGCGACAGTCTTTGCTCCCCTGTGGCACCAATGAGCTGCGGACAACGCACGGCAGGACGACTGTTCGTTGTTTGGCCATCTGTGCACCACTTTTGATGCGTGCTCACTACAGTGGCACGTAACAATCCACAAGTCACACCCTTCCGAGATCGTAGCTCCGAGGTACCGTGTCCTTTATCGAACTCCGATAAATCGGCAGCTTTTCCCATTCTGACTCCTAAACGAAAGCCGGTCCTCGGGTTGTACACTCACGGACAATGAAATTTGCGCACCTAGAAGAAAACATGCTCCAACCGCAAAACTTTGTAAATAGGTAAAGTACGTGCTGGTATGCAAATGATCAACGTTTGGGGCGAGTGCGCATGACAGCACACCCTATGGTGACGCTTCAAACACGAACCGGCTGCCTTATAAACCGGCGTGGAGTCGATGCCCCATGAAAGCGGAAAGCCCCGGCCGACACAAGCAAGAGTACAGAGCGACAAGGATGCCGAGTAGGCGCCAGAGACGTCGATTTACGCAACTTACGGACTTTGAGAGAGGCCTAATCATCGGGCTAAAAACCGAAGGGTAGTCATCGCGCCGTATAACCCGCCACGTGGATCGTTCTGACCATACTGTCCGACTGTGTTGGGAGCAGTGGAAACGTTACGATACTGCCACACGGCGGAGCCTTGGACGGACCAGGAGGACCGCCGATTGAGAGAATCGACGAATCCTGCGCCAGGCACGAAATGATCCCACGGGGACCCGGTCCATTATACAGGAAGATGTAGTGGCTCCTGTGTGTCCACGAACCATTTCCTGACGCCTAGCGGAAGCGAATCTGCGATCCGAGCGCCCCTTACGTATTCTGCCATTAACACCGGAACATCGCCGGCTCCGTGTGAAATGGTGCCACGCCAGAGCGCAGTGGAACTCCGCAGACTGGCTACGTGTGGTGTTTAGTGATGAGTCCCGCTTCGTTTTGGAGACAGATGATCACCGTGCCCGGGTGTGGAGGTCCCCGGGTCAACGGCACAATCCAATTATAGTCTGGGAAGCCATTGCCTACGATAGCCGGTCAGCTCTAGCAGTGGTACGTGGATCATTGACGGTCCAGCGGAATGTGCATGAGATCCTACGGCCCCATGTGCTCCCATTCTTTGCCGGGATTCCAGGTGAACTATTCCAGCAGGAAAATGCCCGTTCTCAGACGGCTCGGGTTGCTCAGGACTGCTTACGTCATGTCCAGACACTTCCATGGCCTACTCGCTCCCCGGACATGTCCCCTATCGAGCAGGAGTGGGTCCAGTTGAAACGTAGGGCTGCCACCGTGTCGCACTACATGGGATTTAGAGTACACCGCCCAATACGTGTGGGCTGGTCTGCCGCTGGACATCAGACGTCTGTTCTCTTTCATGCCGGATCTTATTGCAGCATGTTTCGCCGCACGAGCCGTTGCGACGCGCTATTGAAGATGACCAGACTGCGCGCCACAGGTCCTTCTGTAATTGTCCTGCAGTTCTGTTTTTGCCATCATGTGTATCATTCATCTGTATCACTACGTCCGTAAAATTTCAGTTCAAAGCGATGCTTCCTTCTTAGCGCGCAAATTTCATTGTCCGGGATTGTATATATACTGCTCTGTGAACTTTACCTGCGCCACTGTGCGGTCTCCAGGCGAGCTCACTTCTGTAGGCTAGGGGTGGTCATAATAAAATGGCTTATCGGTGTATATATAAGGTGTGTGTGTATGTATGTATGTATGTATATATATAATTTTTTTTTCTGATTTTGCCGTGGCCTTAAAAATACAGAGAGAGGATTTGTAGATGGCACATGCGCAATATACTATCAACTTGAAGCTCTGCCTCTTCCTGTCATTGTAAGGCTTTATAAACATTTCCGCTAAAATAATTGCTTGATTTTTTAAATCAAAAACAACAAACAAGAACTGTAAAATCAGCAAAATGTTTATGGAGTTTGACTACCCTCCTTTTGGGGAAACCAGGTTGATGATATTTAAATCTCACGCCCAGATAAATTTTTCGAAAATAATATTCGATTCCTGTTATTCAAATGGGTTAATTTAATAGAAAATTTTCCTGCTTAGAAGTTTGTTACAAGTTTTTATTTATGGCCTAATCGATGTGCGTACTTCGCCATATCACCCACACTATCTCTCACACGCTTCAAAGTCTACCCAACATGGTGAGTTTCCCTGATCCCAATTACTAGTGATGCCAGACAACACTGGAAAAAAAGAAGTGCAAAACTCATCCATTGCTTTGCATGATCAAACGAAACTCTTTCCACTTCCGCTCTCAGCTTTCTCTGTTTTATGGCGTAAAAGCCAATTTTGCTGGTAGCCACCATCGAACCAACATCCTCCTGTTCCAGAGCCGAATGCTTTCCCAATTAAGTTACACCGACGAAGTCTGTCGCTGCATCTTTGCCGTCTTGATATGTGCATCACCTTTGAGGTGGGTACGTCATATACACTATATTGACAAAAGTCACCAGACACCTAGAAGAGAAACACAATATAACATTTCTTGACGTACATTGGTACGGTGTCGGCCCACCTTTGACTTTAATGCATGAACAGACCCCTCGAGACATGCTTTCGACAAGGTTTTGGAACACAGCGAAAGGTCTGCGCTTTCCATTTAGTACAGCTGCTGCTAACTGTTGCTTAGTAGTAGGCCTTAGTTCCAAACTCCTTATGCGGTGCTCTAATTCATCCCATAGAGGCTCTATGGGATTAAGATCAAGGCTCTGTGTTGGCCAGTCCACACACGATGCGAAATTATCGTCAAACCAGGCCGTAACAGTCCTTGCACTATCCTGCTAGTACCAACAAGGCTAGGTTCTATAGTATTGTCGCAGAGTTCGTAGGGCATAATTATCCAGAATATTAAGGTAGACGTACTGGTTAACAGGTTTGTCCACGATTACCAATAAGCCGGGACCATACCATGAAAAACACCCCCACACGAGTACACTGCCAGCTCCAAACTCGACTGTAGGAACAGTAAGTACACTGTGGTAAATAGCGTTCCCCCGGCTGCCGCCATACCCACACACATCAGACTGAAGGATCGTGTGTCTAGATTCATCAGTCCATAGAACCCGTTTTCATTGATCTACTGTTCATGATAAATGTTCTTTACACCATGCTAAACGACGAGTAGCATTCCGAGTGGCGATGAAAGGCTTATGAGCAGCCGCGCGACCATGGTAACCAATGGAATGAAGTTCTCTGCAAATGGTACGTGTACATACCGAGGTTCCAGCATTTTTACTCACCTGTCCACTGAGGTCATGTGCAGTACTCCGTTGATTAGCTGTAACGACTCTCCTGAGGCTTCGACGTCATCTATCACTGATTTTGTTTGGTCTGCCAGTACGTTCTTCTGCTTTAGGCACGCCGTGTGTCTTCCACTTATTCAGTACATCCAAAACAGTTGACTTGAGTATGTTTAAACGACTCTCGGTTTCTCTTATGGACAACCCACTAATATAACATACAACAATCTTTCCTTTCTCAAAGTCAGTTCTCTCTCGCCGCAACATTTTCACTCAACCTCACAGTGCGATATGATCGCGGTCAACGGCAGGCTTGTTTTTATACCGCTTGCAACTGTACTGCACATCTTAACAAAGCAACGGATCCGTTCATTTGCTTTTGAAGGGGGTGTCCGGTGACTTTTGTCAATATAGTTTCTATCTTCCTGCTTTGAGAAAGGACTGGGACGAAATCGTAGGTTTCCTAATCAGCCGGCAAACTACGATGGAAGGAGAGCTCGCTGAGAAAAAGGAATACTGACTAGTTCCAGACGATGTGGGAAACAAATATCGCATATTTTTCGAAGAACCCAAAGGTCAGGAGACTCATTTTACCTTTGGAATCCTTTTAATCCGGAGCCGCATGCTTTCGCAATTAAGCTACACCGATAAGGGCTTATCACTGCTACTTGCCGTCTTGGCATTACGTCACCTCTGTAGTAGGTCGCAAAAGTTGTGGAATATACTTGGGAAGGCAGAGAGCGAGTGCCATAAGATCTACGGATCCATCCATACCTTTCTCAGGAATCGAACCCAGACACATCTTGGAGAAATAGGTAGAAGCTAGAGCTTCGTATTACTTGGCCACAGGGACGGACCCCTGATCTCGAAGAAAGGTTATTCCTTATAGAGACGCGGAATCTTTGTTAAAAATAAAATTTAGTTCTGAGTACAGAAATGTTTTTATTGATGTCACATAAATATGTAGAATTAGGTAAAATGTGTTTTCAAGTGATAATAATGCCATTTCCCTCCTCTTCCTTATCTTTTCAGGTAATGATGCTATCGACGGGAAAGATACATTCAGTACTTTTAGCTGTACTAGTTGTTACATGCTACAACAACTCCCTGAAATGCGGCCTGGTATTTGATGATCTCGCAGCCGTTAGAGACAACAGAGATGTTCGACCACACACGCCTTTATTCAACACGTTTTTCAACGATTTTTGGGGAACATCATTAACTAAGGTAAACGTATAATCATGTGTTTCTAATAACTCTGTTATTTCAATAGCATATTTCTGATCTGAAATCAATTTCACAGCTTCATATATTAAATACATCTGACAGTTCATCTATTACGTTGTCATGTTTTCATCTGTAATGTGTTATAAATTACACCTTTGCATTATTAAAGCGATCATAAATCAATTTACCTTTGCGTTGGATGTTGCGGTTTTAACAATTACGATTTAAGGGAAACCACAGTTATCGATATAATAATCACGCGTTACTTGGAGTTTTGTAATAAATCGTGAAAAACTCAAAGTTTTTGTATGAAGATTCTGAAACTCTTACTACCTTTTATTTTATTTTAGTTTTTGTCCATTTTGCTGAATATTTGCAAAGCTGTTCTATTTTAAAGACACGTTGTGTACTTTTCGATTTTTTTATTGTACAGGATGATGTATTTCGTAAATCAGAGTGTCAAAGAGGTATTGAAAAAATGAGTCTTTTCATGTACATGCGTACGCTTCCGCTCTGAAACACTGGCTTATTCAATGCCAGGATGAATATGAACTTACGTTATTACAGTCGTCATCTGAAATAACTATTTTATTTCGAAAAAGGAACCACAGCAGATGTCCTTAATGGTTTCCTCGCCTTCTTTGTGATGCAGAAAATGGTGAGGAAATTCCTGTCTGAGCGATTAATGTATGATAACGGTTTTCCAATTGTATGCCACATGTCATTCATAGAGCATTTCCTAGTAATGCACTAAGCAATTCAAATGTTCCCTAAACATATATTTTAATGGAACTAAATTCAGCTCCCGTGTTGTGTGGGTCACAAATCGTGAAATGCGGAGCCCTGTGGCAAAAAAAACAACAAAGATAAAATTTGTGACAAAAGGAACGCTACCGAACTCGCATTTCTCTAATTCGCTACCGAACCCGCATTTCTTTAATAATATTAACACCAATGAAGATTTTGCAAAGAAATTTAAAGTGGACTTACCTTATTTTGTGCGAAATGTGATGACATCTCTACATGTTCTGGAAGTGACCACCATTTGCGTCCAGATAGCATTGAACCCGGCGCACCATATTGTGGAAAGTCCTTGTCAGTATACGTCCGCCGTCACTGCGTGAATTTCGTCGGCGATGTTTGCTTTCAATGCATCTATGGATCGCGGTTTCTTTTGGTAAACTCTCCCTTTTATATATCTCTCCGTAAAAAGTAATCAGGAGGTGTCAGATCGGGCGAGCGCGGTGGCCATAGAGCCTTCGAAATGACGCGGTCGCCGAAAAAGGACTGAGTTTCGGCCATACCGGTGTGTGATGTGTGTAATGTCGCTCCATCATGCTGGAAATATCCTACGGAGAGTTATTCGTCGTCCAATGGACTATTTCCAACTATGCAGCTGTTTTGATGGTTGTATCGAAGAAGATGGGACCAATTATGCGGCGCCGGGTCATCCCACACCAAACACCAACTTTCTGTGAATGAAGGGGTTCTTCATGTATCGCGTTGGGATTTTCGTTGGCCCAAATGCGGGAATTTTGAAAATTGGCTTATCCGGACAGGTGAAACCACGCCTCGTCCGAGAATCACGTGTTGTCCAGAATGCCCGGATTTTCCTGAAGAAATGTCGGAAACCATTGACAGTATGTCACTCGTTTCACGTGGTCGGGCTCTTTCAGTTCTTGGACCGCAAACAGACCTCTAAAAAAGCAAACCTTCTGCCTGCAAACCTCTCCAAGAATTGCTGTTGACAAGACTTTATCGATGCTGTTTTCCAATAAGTGCGAAAAATAAACACTCTCTCCTCCAGAGTATACCAATACATTTTAACACGTACGCGAACAGCCATGAACACGAGCACTCACTATCAAGAACCGTATTGTGTAGACACGTTCAGCAAAACGGCATAACAAAGCAGCAGAGAGGCGCGTCTGCCTGTCTGGCACCACACTTAGGAATGTGTCTCCCACTAAGGAGCACTCCGGCTGGCTGGCGGACAGTGCCGGGTTCAATGCTGTCTGGACGCAAATAGTGGCCCCTTCCAGCATATGTTGTGATGTCACCACATTTCGCAAGAAATGAGGTAAGTCCACTTCAAAATTCGTTGCAATATCTGCATTGGTGTTATTATTATTAAAGAAATGCCGTGTTCGGCAGCGAGTGGGACACCCTGTTTTATCAGTACTACTGATGAAGTCAGACATTGTTTTTGTGTTTAGCGACTCTCATTAACATCTGAAGCTATAAGGCGTTGCCCGTCCCTAACTTAGGGTCATAGGTTCTATTAAAGGGGCATAACTAACATTTGAAGCTATAAGGCGTTGCCCGTCTCTAACGTAAGGTTATAAGGTTCTGTTAAAGGGACATAACTAACATCTGAAGTTATAAGGCGTCCCTAACTTACAGTCATAGGTTCTATTAAAGGAACACAACTAATATCTGAAGCTATAAGACATTGTCCGTCCCTAACTTACGGTCATAGGTTCTATTAAAGAGACATGACTGACATCTGAAGCTATAAGACATTGCCCGTCCCTAACTTACGGTCATAGGTTCTATTAAAGGGACATGACAAATATCTGAAGCTATAAGACATTGCCCGTCAGGTTCTATTAAAGGGACATAACTAATATCTGAAGCTATAAGACATTGCCCGTCCCTAAGTTACGGTCATAGGTTCTATTAAAGGGACATGACTAATATCTGAAGCTATAAGACATTACTCGTCCCTAACTTACGGTCATAGTTTCTATTAAAGAGGCATGACCAACATCTGAAGCTATAAGACATTGCCCGTCTATAACTTAAGGTCATAGGTTTTATTAAAGGTACATAACTAATATCTGAAGCTATAAGACATTGCCCGTCCCTAACTTAGGGTCATAGGTTCTATTAAAAGGGCATAACGAGCGTCGTGGGGACAACCACGCCCTCCATACCTCATCTGGAACTCGAGCACATCTCTGACGATTAGCAAGCTTCCTGCGATTCTGACAATTTGTCCATCCAGATTTACTTCAGGTACAGCTTAAAACTCTGTGCAGAATCTCCTCTGATAAGAAACATTTATAATGATCTGTACCACAGATTTCTGCACAGCGCGCTCTGAAAGTATGTTTCCAATTTAGAGAAGTGCCAAAAATTATGTAGACGGTTTCATGACTTGTGCCCAAATCAGTGATGACACTGAGTGGTTATCTTACTGCTCCTTGATGTAAACGGCAATTTGTAGACTTTTTTTATTTAAGAGTTAAACTACGTTAATGAGCAGCCCTTAATGGTATAAGTCCCTTGCCCCTAATATGAGGCCTCTCTGGATCTAAAGAAAGGAGAGAACCGGCTTCGTGGGACAACCGCACTACCGATGCTTTATCCGGAGCTCGAAAGTAGCCCTTCTGGCCACTAGTTCGCCGGGACGGAGTGTAGAAGTTGTGCACTTGCGTACACCATCGTATTCAAAATCATATTCTTGCACACCCAACCGCATAATGAGAGTCTTTCTTTAAACCAACTCACACTTTCAGAGAAGAGGATAGGTTTAAATGCTGTGTGATGTGCCTGCGCCGCAGGAACCACATGAGATAAAGGCAGATAGCAGCAAGAGCATGCGTCCGCGTAGCTCAGTTGGGAGAGCGAATTATTCCTGAATGAGGGGACCCGGGTTCGATGCCCGACGTGGACAAAAATGACGGCGAAATTTACTTCGTTATAGCTGCATTTTAAACAGCCAATTTTTAGAATATTGAATAAAGAATATTTGGATCAGCTAGACGGAAAAACGTAAATTTAGACTTCTCCACATGCATCATCATATCAAATTCATCCCAAGTTATTAATAGAAATATATCTAACTATTTCCTTGTGCTTTCTTTTACCGTTCCAGGAACAAAGTCACAAATCCTACCGTCCACTCACGGTGCTAACTTTTAGGATGAATTATGCCGTCCATGGCTTGGATCCCTTCGGATATCATGCGGTCAACGTTCTCTTACATGCTGTTGTTTCCATTCTTTTCTACAGGTAAGTACCATAAATGAAAAAATATATTAAAAAAAGGTAGATTTTTGTTTGTGGTGACCCTATGTTTTTGTTATAAACATTTTAGTTTTTATTGACGTCTCTTAAAATTGCGTTTCACGTGAGCAGTACAGAACTCATGAAAGCAGAAACATTCTGTAAAATGTATGCTAATTCATGAATAATAATGCAATCTTTCACATTTGGAAGTAATCTTTCTCACGCACACGCAAATATCAGAGTCGTTAGACCAGAACTTAAAAGCCAACTTTTAAAAGCAAGCGATATAATATTATTGATGTGTTATGTCATTGTTCAATAAACCGTTTAAGAGACACTCGTGAAGTATATACTCACGTATATACTTCAAGTTATTAAAAAGAAGCATTTTTTGAGAAAGAAGGAGTCGGTTTATGCGCGAGTTAGTTAAAAAATAAAATGTTACGGAAATTAAGGGCGAAGCACACAGCAGAGGTCTACCGCGGGTTTCGGAGGGGACAGAGAGTGAAATGCGCACGAGCACGCTTTGCGATTTGGTCAGATACCCACGTCACACAAAATTCCTTACGGAAGAAATGGAAGATTGGATTTCATTGTCAGTTATGCAAATAAAACCAAAGGCTGTCACTTTAAAAGATAACTATCGGCATCGTTTCTTCAAAGAACATGGGTCGCAGTTTCTTCGAAATGATTACAAAATCTTCCAAAAGCACTAAAAGGCACAACAGATAATTTATCTTATGATTCAAATGAAGAAGGAAATCGCCATGGCGACTGTGACGATGATGCAATTGTTATGAATGTGATAATTCCTTTTTTTGTTATTTCAAAGTGTGAATACGAAGACGACGTCTTGGAAGTCATTTTAAATGCTGGCGTTTCTGTTGGAGGTTTGTTGGAAATCAAGCTTTGTAACTGCCGAAAAGAGAAATTATGTTGGAAGTTTGTTGGAAATCAAGCTTTGTAACTGCCGAAAAAAGAAATTCTGTTGGAAGTTTATTGGAAATCAAGCTTTGTAACTGCCGAAAAGAGAAATTCTGTTGGAAGTTTGTTGGAAATCAAGCTTTGTAACTGCCGAAAAGAGAAATTCTGTTGGAAGTTTATTGGAAATCAAGCTTTGTAACTGCCGAAAAGAGAAATTCTGTTGGAAGTTTGTTGGAAATCAAGCTTTGTAACTGCCGAAAAGAGAAATTCTGTTGGAAGTTTATTGGAAATCAAGCTTTGTAACTGCCGAAAAGAGAAATTATGTTGGAAGTTTGTTGGAAATCAAGCTTTGTAACTGCCGAAAAAAGAAATTCTGTTGGAAGTTTATTGGAAATCAAGCTTTGTAACTGCCGAAAAGAGAAATTCTGTTGGAAGTTTGTTGGAAATCAAGCTTTGTAACTGCCGAAAAGAGAAATTCTGTTGGAAGTTTGTTGGAAATCAAGCTTTGTAACTGCCGAAAAGAGAAATTCTGTTGGAAGTTTATTGGAAATCAAGCTTTGTAACTGCCGAAAAGAGAAATTCTGTTGGAAGTTTGTTAGAAAACAAGTTTGTAATTGCCGAAAAGAGAAATTATCTGCGCTGACGCGTCTCTCTCTGAAGCGTCGGAAAGGATTCTTTCGCGAGAGTGTATTATTGTTTACGTAAAGTCCCATTAGAATATTTGGAGCCCTGGAGCTAACTGGTCACGTGATCAATGACGGATGAAGGGGAGAAAAAGTGGTAGGTTGTAGGGATGAGCAACATCGGTACTTTTTGGTACTCGTTATTTTCTGTATCGGTAATTTTTTGTAACGAGTCTAAATACCGACATCGGTACCTTGCTAATATCCAGAGTAACCGCCGTGTGCAGCACGGACAACAGCTACACAGGCTGGGAGTGACTCAATAAGGTGTTGGAAGGTGTTCACATGTATGTGGAGCTATGCTGACAGCTGCTGGAGGGTGCGTGGTGGAGGATCCACAAAGCGAACACCACGATCGAGGTAGTCCCACAGATGCTCAATTAGGTTTAAATCTGGGGAATTAGGGAGCCAGGGAAGTATTTTGAAGTCTTCATCGTGTTCTTCCAACCACTCTCGGACATTTCTAGCTGCGTGACAAATTGCATTGTCGTGCTGGAAGATTCCACCCGCCCCAGGGAAGACAATCAGCTTGCATGGGTGTACGTGGTCTGGATGGATTCATAACGAATTCGGTCCATAGTGCCTTCCACTGGTATGAGTGGACCCAGGGAATGCCACGAGCACATTCCCCAGAGCATAACGCTGCCCCCACCAGCTTGTGTTCTTCTAGCAATGGTTGAAGAGTGTTTGTTCTCCGATGTTTCTCGCCTCATACGCCAACATCCATCCGTTCGATGAAACAGAAAATGTGACTCATCGGAGAAGGCAATCTTTTTCCAATCAGCGGAGGCCCAATTCCGATACTGCCGTGCAAATGTAAGCCATTTCTGCTGATGCACTTTCGTTAGGTAGATGCAGTGGCCATTCGTCTGCATCGGAGCCCCATTCGCAAAAGGGTTTGCTTAACTGTCGTTTTGAACACACTTCCAGTGGCCCCCTGGTTCATTCGGCCAGTGAGTTGCTCCCCCGTAGCGTGTCGATCGGCTCTCACATACCTTCACAGCCGACGTTCACCTCTCACATCAATGGCACGTGGTGATTCGCAGTTTCCACGTCGCCATTTCTCCAATCACGATACGCTTGAACCACTGCAACACGCGAACAGTTCACAAACTGCTTCTCTTTAGAAAACTGCCACCCTTGGTGCGAAAGCCGATAATCATCCCTTTTTTCGCAAATCTGATAAATCGCTCCTTTTATTCATGACAGCAACGAGTGATATGTTTTCAGAATGCCTACAGCAGACCTTATATACCCTCCAATAAGTAGGAGGTGGTCACAATAATGTGACTCGACTGTGTGTAAGTTAATATAACACAACGTACCAAGCAAAAAACTAAGAACACAACCTTAATTATTATCAGGGGAATGCAGGTGGGCACTGTGACTTTTCCTATTCCGTAAAAGGGAAGATAAGTTATAACCCCACATAAGCATTCCCAAAGCCACACATTGCAAAACAATAAGAACGAAACAACATAACGAACAGCATACAGTTCTAGAGGCAAGAGATGAGAAAAAGCTCTTGCCTCGAGGCGAAATGTCTGTTGTTCGCTATGTTGGCTACGTTGGGATTCCTTTTGCTTTTACCTTTGCTTCTTGTTCCGTCGTTGGTTCAGGTTGTTTTTGGTATTTATTGGACATAGATTTCACGAGAGCTTATTGGGTTTTTAACCTTTTAAATTTTTCATTTGGTTTTTGGTGATTTCGGAGTTGTCAAGTATGTTTTGTCGTAGTATAGACACTTCTGGCCGCCCGAAATGCAACACCAAGAAGGAAGCATCCGATTGGCCTGAAATTCGAAGCATGCGTCGCCCGCGAGAGAACATGCAAACGATTAGCATTGCAGGGCATATGCAAATCATGTGCGCCCGACACGCCACCAAGAAGCACTATAAGAAGGATGTACAGAAGGCTGGATGTAAGTAGTGGAAGTGTGTTGTGCTGCCGGACCTGTGCGTGGGAAGCTTCCTGATGCCTCGTCATAGAATACGGCAGTCATTCATTCCATCACGTTTCGGAGCTCGACCGAGGACGAATAGTGGCTTATCGCGACAGCGGTTTATCGTACCGAGGCATCGGCGCCCGTGTGGGACGACATCCAGCCACAAAGAGGCGAGTATGGATTCGGTGGGTGCAGGAGGGACGGACGGACCGACGTGAGCGATTGCCGCAGTGGCGGCACACTACTGAACAAGAGGACCGGCATGTTGGGCGGCGGGCATTGACGGCTCGCACCGCCACATCACGAACGTTAGCGCAGGAATTAGGGTGTGTTGCGCAACAAACTGTGTCAGCACGTACCGTTAGACATCGTCTGCAGTAGCGGGGACTTGTCTCACGGCACCCATTGCTCCGATTACCATTGTCGTTATACCACCGGCGAGTGCGGCGTCAGTGGGCCGTTGAACGCCGCAACTGGACTACGGAATGGCACGACATTGTCTTCTCCGACGAATCCCGTTTCTGCGTGCAACACCACGATGTTCGGATCGGCGTGTGGCGGCACCGCGGCGAGAGGCTGTATGACGCCTGCATTATGCATCGCCATACCGGTCCGTCACCTGGCGTTATGGTTTGGGGAGCAATTGGATATAACACCCGCATCCCTCTGGTACGCATCGCCGGTACACTCAACAGCCACCGCTACATCTCCGTCGTTTTGAAGCCTGTAGTCCTCCCTTACCTGCAGGACCTACCAGCAGCCACGTTTCAACAGGACAATGCGCGCCCGCACGTGGCACGCACCGTGAAACAATTCTTCACGGCCCACCATGTGTCACTGCTGCCGTGGCCCGCCTGTTCTCCAGATATGTCGCTCATCGAACACGTCTGGTCGCTGCTCAGCAACCGAGTGGACCGGCAAGAATCACCCGCGGCTACGCCTGATAAACTGTGGCAACGTGTGGAAGCAGCCTATATATATATATATATATATATATATATATATATATATATATATTCGAAAGTATGCGGGCGGGAGTGACATGGAGGAGACTGGCACAAGACAGACCGTTGTGGAAGAAACTTGGGGAGACCTTCGTCCAGCAGTGGATTGATAATGGTTGACAATGATGATGATGATATATATATATATATACTGTATATATATTTATTAGAATTGAGGATTTAACGACCACAGTTAGCAACTCGATGGTATATAAGCAGTCCCCGTTCCTAATTTAGGACCACTGATTCCAGCGAAGAGGAAGAGCCAGTGCCTTTAAACAAATACGTCATTCATGCTGAATCCTGAGCGGACTTATGTCGGACGAACGATTAGAAACCAGCGCTTAGACAACTGCACCACTTGGACAGAGTGAGAATGTCTAAGTTTGTCAGCACGGTGGCGCAGTGGTCTAAGCGCTGGCATCTGACCATCCGTCCGAGAAGGTACTCGGGCCGGGTTCGAATCCCGGTGAGGCATGGATGTTGTGTTTGTCTTTCGGCTCTGGCTCTTCCCTGGAACCAGTAGCCCTAAATTAAACGAAAAGAAAGTATTGGAGTCCGTTACTTAAATTACCATTCCAACTGCTCTCTTACTTCTGCCAAGAGAATTTATTTTAAAAATTCACATCCTCTTTGCTATTAAGTAAGAACAAAACAATATTAATAATAAAACAAATTAGATGGATGCATTACTTATATATTTTATCATCGTTTTCAGCATCAACGGTTTTTCATTTCTCTGGACTACTTCTGTAAACCAGTTCTTGTTCCCAAAAATAAAAATAAAGGACTTCCTGTAATCAGACCCTAAGAACAGCTACTGTAAATCGGTACTTGTCCCAAGTAAGAAAAGACAATGGCTGACTTCTGTAACCAGGTCCAAAGAACAACTACTGTAAATCGGTACTTGTCCCGAGAAAGCAAAAGCAATGGGTGACTTCTGTAACCAGATCCAAAGAACGACTACTGAAAATCGGTACTAGTCCCGAGAAAGCAAAAGCAATGGCTGGCTTCTGTAACCATGTCAAAAGAATGACTACTGTAAATCGGTACTTGTCCCGAAAAGAAAACGCAATGGCTGGCTTCTGTAACCAGGTCCAAAGAACGACCACTGTAAATCGGTACTTGTCCCGAGAAAGAAAAAGCAATGGCTGGCTTCTGTAAATAGGTCCAAAGAACGACTACTGTAAATCGTTACTTGTCCCGAGAAAGAAAAAGCAATGGCTGGCTTCTGTAACCAGGTCCAAAGAACGACTACTGTAAATCGTTACTTATCCTGAGAAAGAAAAAGCAATGGCTGGCTTCTGTAACCAGATCCAAAAAAACGACTATTGTAAATCGGTACTTGTCCCGAGAAAGAAAAAGCAATGGCTGGCTTCTGTAACCAGGTCCGAAGAACGACCACTGTAAATCGGTACTTGTCCCGAGAAAGAAAAAAGCAATGGTTGGCTTCTGTAACCAGGTCCAAAGCAATGGTTGGCTTCTGTAACCAGGTACTGTAAATCGGTTCCTGTCCCGAGAAAGAAAAAGTAACGACTTCTGAAACCAGGTCCAAGGAACGACTGCTGTAAATCGGTACTTGTCCCATCGACTGAAATTCGGAAGTACCGATCTTCTGTACTCGTTACATTGTAACGGTTACAGATGTACCGACCCATCGCTAGTAGGTTGCGATAACACTTTGGGCTTTCTGACAGGCGAAGAAAGAAGCGTGTGTGCTGAAATGAAGATATGAGTAAAATGTTGGGTGGCAGCTTGGAAAAGAACTATAATAGTGATACATGTACCAGGGTTGGTTGATCTATTAAAGTTGGAAAGGTAATCAAATGATCCCAAAAACTTGAAACAAGTAACGTGATAAGGCCGTTGGTATAATTTTATTCATTGAATTCAATAGTGTAATCCCAATTTCTGTTATGACAGCAACTCCTGATCTTTTAGTGTTAAGGGGAGCTTCCAGGAGTTCTGAAGGACACCACTGAAGCGAAATAAAACATTTGATTCAACACCAGAAATATCCGTGTCTTCGGTATTAATAACCTTACACAATTTGATAAGAACTGATTTCGGAGCGGACAATGGGATCGCATCATCTGACGGTCGGTTTTCATTTCGGAAGACATCTGCAACGGTTACGTGAGCTTTGGACTCAACTGGTCCGAGGGGAAGAGCAGACATTTTCGTTTCAATATTCATATCAAGTCGTTTCTCAGTAGGTTTACTTTACGTGGAAGTGGTAGAAACTTTGAATTCACTGAGGAGTTCTAATTGGACGAAGTCACTGGAACAGCAGAGTCGAACGACATAATTTTTTTCTTGGGAGCGTTAGAAGCTCATGTTCTATGATGGGACAGGGAATATATGTCAACGGGGCGCTGTCTACACCCATACCTTTATCCACCAATGTCTCTTTAACAGATCGAGACGCTGAACCTGATAGTCAGGTTGACGTGGAGTACTAACAACTGAATAAAAAGGAGTGTAGCCATAGGGAGAAGGATTAATTCGTAGTAAAGGAACGTTGGACAAGAGTTGGAAATGAGTGTTAGCTACGCTTTCCAGATCTGGAATCGTTACCAGGAAGTTGGTAGTATGGAAGATAAGCTAAACAATGGTTACCCTCAATCCACCACTGCCGTTGCGGACTCCACCGCCAAATAACGGCGCAGATATTGGAAACAACTTTCTGATTACTACTGACTTTGGTTTATGGACGCAAAGCATCGGAATCGGCTGCACCAAAACATTCTTCGTTCCACATGCCATTGGTAAGTAATCCCGCTAACGCCGCCCCGGTGGTGCAGTGGTCTAAGCGATGGCCTCTGATCATTCGTCCGAAAGGGGTCCGGGTTCGAATCCCGGTCAGGCATGGATGTTGTGTTTGTCTTACGGAACTGGCTCTCTCCCTTCCCTGGAACCAGTGACCCTAAATTAGGGACGGGCGACTGCTTATAGCCCATTGAGTTGCTCACGGTGATCGTTAAACCTCCAATCAAAAAAAAAAAAAATCCCGCTAACGCCCCATTATCGTGGTCCCTGCTGAGGTAGGCGAAATCCAATGCTGAACGAACGTTTAATAACTGGCGCCTTGTCCTCTTCATGGATGAAAAATGAATCATCCAGAATTCTGAAAACCTAAACAACGTACGTGGAGGAAGGCAGGATCCCATGTATGCTTGCAAAGCCCCGCCGAGCCCGTCCAGCTGGGCGGTGGTTCGGTGGTGTTGTTGGCCTGGATCGTGTTTGGACCCAAGAGCTCATCCTGCAGGACGGTAACGCCAAATTGCATAGTGCAAGGCTGGTGAATGCTTACCTTCAAAAAGCCAGCGATCGTATGGATCTAGTAGCCAGCACATTAGCCCGATCTAAATCTCATCCAGCCTGCCTAGAAACAAATCAAACAGGTTGTGGCGACACCTCAGCAATGTACCGCGAACGTTGGACAAGCTCCAGTGTGACGCCGAAGTAAATTAACACGCTTTGGATTCTAACCGTCTCAATGCCCTAATAAAAAGCATTCCAAGTTAAGCATAGTCTTGCATTATTGTCAGGTGTGGCGTAACTGCCTACTGAGAAAATCCTCGATACATTCTGCCATGTACAGGCCAGAGACTCACAGCAACGTGTGTCTGTGATCGCCTTCTGATTTTCGTATAAGTACGTATTTCTGTTCAATAAACGTTTGCAGTTCTCCCTCGATGCCTGATTACATGGTCTTTAAGAGACCCAAGCTTTGTAACACGTTTTTGGTTAGTGATTTAATACTCTATAATGTGCACTCAATAACGCTTTGCGCATTAATCTCAAATGACGACTAACGAAAGAACCAGAATTTTCCAACTTGCTGAACGGAAGACTGAACGGAGAGAGAGAGAGAGAGTGCGTACCACCATTCATTAGGTAATACAAAATTTCATTAACAATAAGTTGACTCACAACACCATGCTCGTTCACTGATGACTGAAGGTTGATTTAACACACACATAACTCGACATTGATTTTAAGTTACAATAAGACAAACACACACCCCGCCATTTTTAATCGTTGCGTTGCGGCGAGAGAGGAGGGAGAACTGCAGCTTCCCTTCGCCCGTAGGAGTGAGAGAGAGAATTTCTCCCAGTGCGGTAGCGACATCTATCATCCTCTATAGCTGCGAACAGACACATCTTCGTAATTCTTCTAACATTTTTGAGGTGTGTGTTTCAGATGAGAAAATTATTCACAACTTGTCAAGAATGTTTGTTACCTTTATTCTACTTTTCTCAAGCGCTTGGAAAGCAAAAATACTGTCTGTGACTGTTAGCATACTTAACGTTACACACAAGAATACAAAAACACCATCTACCATAATATTTCTTGGAAATTTCAGTTGTCGATGAGTAAAACGTTGAAATGTGTACTCTAATTTAGCTCCACTAATTCCGCAGTAAAACTTTGTTTCAACAATTCTCTCTCGCTTTCGTAAAGCCTTTCCGCGTATGACATCATAATGATGCTGATCGCAAACGACGATTAGTTTTTATTTTTACTACACAAATACCATAAAACAACTCATAAAATACACTATACTGTTTTGTGAAAATTGCAACAGCAAGAAAGAAGTGCGCTATTCAAATGAAATTTATGTCCCAGACTCCTCATGTTCCGCTTCAAAACTCAGTATCGTGTGAAGCCGATACTGAGTTTTATTAATACTCTCATAGCATTATTAATACGCTCTTGTTTCACAGATAGCAAGAAAAATTCTGCGTTTTGTTTCGTTGCTGTGTAACACAAGTGACGATATTTCCACATTTTTAAAAAATTAAATATTTCTTATCTCTCCCTTTCTTTCCTTCTCCGTTCTACCGTAATGCAATTTGTGAGTATGAAATTATTAATGCTATAATTTTGTCACTGACTTCTTTGTAGTGTATTATTATGCATGCAGTAGGGTTTTTTATGAGAGTAACGAGATCTTTCTCTTTGTTTCCGGGACAGGCTCTGTCTGCAGTTTCTTCCGGGAGTTCCAAGCATGGTGGCTTCTGCATTATTTGCCGTCCATCCAATACACACCGAAGCCGTAGGTAGCTACATACACACATTTTGTTTTTGTTAAGATACTATCAAGTGCATGTATTTATTTACGCTTCTGACGTGGACTAAAAATGAGAAAGAACACTTCACGAAAGAAATGGCAAATCAATATAGCACAATTGGATAATGTTTGCCCTTATTTTGCTTTGAGCACGTCGTTTGAAAGAATGAATGTGCTTAAAATACCACTTTGTTCGTCCGTCTACAGACGTGACATCTTATAATAGAAAAATTCGAAAAGCTCCACACTTTAAAATTCTATCATCATCGTCAACCATATCAATCCACTGCTGGATGAAGGTCTCCCCAAGTTCCTTCCACAACTGTCTGTCTTGAGCCACTATCCTCAATGTTACTCCGGCATGCTTTCGAATTTTATCCATCCATCTCCCGTGTAGTTTTCTTGTGGGTCTTTATCTATCCCTTGGAATCCAGTGTAAAATTTCATTTGTCCATCTGTGGTCCGTTCTTTTGGCAACATATCCCACCCGTTGCCATTTCAGGGATTTTGCTCTGATCATGATGCCTTCCACTCTTGTCAGTTTACTTATGCACGAGTTCCTCTTCTTATCTCTCCTGGTTACACCAAGTATGCATCTGTCAATGCTTCTTCCAGTTCTCTGTGGCCTTTGTATGTTTTTGCTAGCTAAAGTCCATGTTTCTGCTCCATACGTAAGACCTGGAAGGATGCATTTATTATAAAGTTTTCTTTTAAAACATAATGGCATATTGCACTTAAAAATTTTACTGTTTCTTCCAAAAGCCCTCCAGATAAGTTTTATACGCCGGTTAATTTCCTCATCAATGTGACCCTCGCGTTTTATCTGCTGTGCAAGTTAAATGTAGGTATGAGTTATCTGCAACTTTTCTCCATCAATTGATAAATATTCATTCTGGTAAAAGCATTGTACATCACTTTTGTCTTCTGAAAGTTCATTTTTAATCCCTCTTCTTTACTCTTGTCGGCAAGTTCCTGGATCATACTCTGCAGTTCTAAAGGGGTAGTCAGAAAACAAAGATGAGATAAATACTATCCATTAATCTTTATCCCCTTGTTTTTCCAGTTCAACGATTCAAAGACACCTTGCAGTGTCGCATTGAATAGTTTGGGAGAAAGGGTGTCACCTTGTCGCACTAGCTTTCCAATTTTTATTGGTGCTGTATCCTTAAATAGCCATTTTCATACATTTTATTAATTATGCTAATGTAAGCATCTTCAATACCGCAGGATTTCAAAGCCATCGTAACTGATGATGGTTTCACGGAATCAAAGATCTTTTCATAATCGATAAAAGCCATGTACAATGGGGGTTCATATTCTCTTGTTTTTTAGTTAGTTGTCTCAGTACATGAATATGATCTATGATGCTGTAGCCACTCCTGAATATAGCTTGTTTTCTTTGTTTATCCGTGTCCAGTGTTACCTTCAACCGATATGAAAGAACCTTAGCGAAGATTTTGTAAGCCACTGAAAGGAGACTGATGGTCCTGTAGTTCCTGAGATCCTCAATGTCACCATTTTTATAAAGCAGGATCATTGTTGCATTGTTGCAATCCTGATATACACTCACGGACAATGAAATTTGCACACCAAGAAAGAAGTATCGGATTGAACTGAAATTTTATGGACGTAATGATACAGATGAATGATACACATGATGGCAAAAACAGAGCTACAGGACAATTACGGAGGGATCTGTGGCACACAGTCCCGTCATCTTTAATAGCGCGTCTCACCGCCTCGTGCGGCAATACATGCTGCAATACGATCCGGCATGGAGGCGAACAGATGCCTGATGTTGTCCTGCGGCAGACGTGCCCACACGTGTTGGACGGTGCGCTCCAAATCCCGGATAGTGCAGCATGGCGGCAAACGGCGTTTCAACTGGTCCCACACATGCTCGATAGGGGACATGTCTGGGAAGCGGACAGGCCATGGAAGTGTCTGGACATGACGTAGGCATTCCTGGGCAACCCGAGCCGCATGCGGGGCGGGCCTTATCCTGCTGGTATAGCGCACCTGGAATCCCGCCCAGGAATGGGAGCACATGGGGCCGTAGGATCTTACCCACACACCGTTGGCCCGTTAATGATCCATGTACGACTACTAGTGCTGATCGGCTATCGTAGGCAATGGCTCCCCAGACTGTAATGCCTGCAGTGGGGGAGGTGTGGCGCTCGATAACAATGTTGGGATTGTGCCGTTGACCCGGGGACTTCTAAACGCGGACACGATGATCATCTGTCCCCAAAACGAGCGGTACTCATCACTAAACACCACGCGTTGCCAGTCTGTAGCGTTCCACGTCGCTCTGGCCTGGCACCACTGCTCACGAAGCCGGCGATATTCTGGTGTTGGTGGCAGTACACGTAAGGGGCGCTGGGATCGCAGATTCGCTTCCTCGAGGCATCGGAAAATGGTTCATGGTCACACAGGAGCGGCTACATCTGCCTGTATAGTGGACCGGGTCCCCGTGAGATCCGTTTGTGTTTGGCGCACGATCCGTCGATCCTCTTGACCGGTCGTCCTCCTGGTCCGTCCGAAGACGCTCCGCGGTGTGGCAATGCCGTCACGTGTCCACTGCTCCCAATATAGTTGGACGGTTTGGTCTGAACGATGCACGTGGTTTGGTCAGAACGATGCACGTGGTTTGGTCTGAACGATGCACGTGGTTTAGTCAGAACGATGCACGTGCAGACCACCCGGCGGTTTTCAGCCCGATGATCAAGCCTATCTCAAAGTCCGAAAGTGGCGTCTACCCAGCATTATTGCCACTCTGTACTCTTGCTTGCGTCGGCCGGTGCTTTTTCTCTTTCACTGGGCATCGACTAGGCGCCAGTTTATAAGGCTGCCGGTTCGTGCTTGCTGCGCCACCGCAGGGTGTGCGGTCATGCGCACTCCCACCAAACGTGGATCAGTTTCATACCAGCACGCAGTCAAGCTATTTGTAAAGTTTCGCGGTTGTAGCATGTTTTATTCTAGTTGCGCAAATTTCCTTGTGAGTGAGTGTATATACACACACACTGAGATACTAATTCATTATGTAAACCTTTCTTCTTCTTTAGGTACCAGGCTCACTCCATCATCTAAGACGGCACATGGGCGCCGTGCGAGGTAATAAATCAGGCATTGAGTATCAAACAACCCTGAACTGAATGTCAGGTTGCTCCAAACGAATAATCTGAGTGGCTTTGAAAGTCGCAGGGTAGTTGCAGGTTTCAGCATCTCCTAAACATTCGATCTCCTGGGCTTTGCACGCACAGCCGTAGCAAGGGTTTACCGACAATGGTGCGATACTAAAAAAAATCGACAGAGTACGCTGGTACTTTCTGCAGAAAATGTATTCTATGCATCGTTTGCATGCCAAGATCTTTTTGGGCGTGAAATGAGATGAGTGATTCGAGAGCATACATTTATTTACATGCAACAAGTGGCATTTATTGCTGACCCTCACGACCTCACCGAGGCGCAGTCTGGTACGTACTAAGTAAAATTAAATCATGACAACAAAAAATAAGGCTTCTTAATTCCTGACATTAGGTAGGTGGATTAATAAATGTTATTGTCATAAAACCAGTGAAAGAAGATATGTGAGTCATAAAGGTAAATATTTACTAAACTATGGTAACGGCAATAGTAAGTATTTCAATTGTTTAGTTTTTCAGATAAAATAGTGAGCTTTATTATTAATGTTAGCAAGGTGGATACTAATATGCTTTGGTGGTTTGGCCATGTTGGAAGAATGAGTGAGGAGATGCTTACTAAGAAAATATTTTTAGTCCAAGTGGCAGGAAGGAAAGGCAGATAATATTATACATAATTCAGATTTAGACGAACGTAAGAAACCATCCTGACACTAATAAACTGTGATGTAGCTACGAAAGTCCATGTCCACCTGTGTAAGCTAAAATCTGACCTCAAGGTAGAAAGAAAAGCTGAATCGCAAGAGTAGTAGTGACGGGGATTGGTAACCCTTGGTCTAGGATATCTACAGGTTACAACATGCCATCGAGTTACACATGGTTTTAAAACTCCCGTCAATATCAGGTAACCCCTCCTTAGGCGATCGAGAGGAAGCCAAATTTTGCTACGACGTATATTTTATCACTGCCAGGAAAGATGCATAGTGTCAAAAAAAATGTGCTTACAATACCACAGACGTGACATCCTATAACTGTAGTTTGAAAAAATCGAGCTGCCCTGGTGGCACAGTGGTCTAAGCGATGGCTTCTGATCATTCGCCCGAGATGGGTACGGGTTCGAGTCCCGTGAGGCTTAAATGTTGTGTTTGCCTTACGGCTCTGGCTCTCTCCCTTCCATGGAGTCAATGACCCTAAATTGGAACGGGTGACTGCTTATAGCCCATTGAGTTGCTCATGGTGGTTCTTAATCCTCCAATGGTCTAAGCGATGGCTTCTGATCATTCGCCCGAGATGGGACCAGCTTCGAGTCCCGTGAGGCATGGATGTTGTGTTTGTCTTACGGCTCTGGCTCTCTCCCTTTCCTGGAGTCGGTGGCCCTAATTTAGGGATGGGCGACTGCTTATAGCCCATTAAGTTGCTTACGGAGGTCGTTAAATCTCCAATAAAAAAATAAAGACACAATCTGATGGACTTTGAACGTGAAATGATCGTGGGTGGTCGAAGCATTGGTGAGAGCATTAGCAAAACTGCTGCAATTGTAAAATGTTCGATGACAACAGTTGTTAAAGCGTACAAAGAGTAAACGACTAGTAAAAAACTGGTCTGAGCGCCAGGTGTATGGTCGTCAACGGCTACTGGATGCTTGAGCTGACCGGAGAGTAGGCAGGCTTGCTTAGTCAAACAGACAAGCAACACTACGTCAGATTATTGATAATCTAAATCAGGGACCAAGTCCGATGGCTTCACAACGTACAGTTCGCTGCTCTTTACATCGTTTGGGCTATAGAACCGGCCGGCCGGTATTGTGGCCTGACGAATCACGTTTTCAATTACACCATGCAGGTGGGAGGGTGAGGAAATGAAATAGCACGAAATCATGGACCATTCTTGCATCGTCTCTACTCTTCAAGCTGGCTGAGGAAACGATGATTTGCGGTATATTTTCGTGGGAGTGTTTGGGTCCTTTGCTTCCTGTGGAGCAAAGTCTGACCGTCCAAAAGTATTTAAATATCTTTACCAACCAAGCCCACTCAGTTATGTTGATGGTTTATCCCATTAGAAATGGACACTTAAAGCAGAAATATGCTCCATGTCATAGTGCTCACACTATACGCGAATGATTTCAGGAGCATCAAGGCGACTTTTCCCTGCTACATCAGCCTCCTCAATCACCAGACGCCAATCCAAAGTCGCGTTTGTGGGACAAAGTCAAAAGGGACATGAGACAGCTGAATCCGCTACCATCAAATTTTCAAGAACTGGAGAGTGCAATCATCGCATTTGGGCTAATATTCCCCAAGACACTTAGCCACATTTAATAGAGTCCATGCCAAGATGAATTCAAGCAGTATTAAGGGCGAAAAGTAGCCCAACCACGTACTAATTAGGTGGCCATTTTAAAGTGGATAATGTATATGCAGTACGATACTAGTTCGTTCGATAAACCAGCCCTCGTCATGTAAGTGACTCACCCCAACACGAAAGATTGCACGTGGGCGCGGTACGAGAAAATAAATCCGGCGTCCGGCATCAGATAGCCCTCAACTGAGGGTCGGAATGGGAAAAACGAATGTACTGAGCTACTTTGAAAGTGGCAGGATAGTTGCAGGTTTCAGCATCTCACAAACACTCGACCTCCTGGGCTTTCACGAACAACCGTAGCAAGGCTTTACCGTGAATGGGGTACCACAACCAACGGCCAAGCCGCCAGTCCATTTTGGCCTCATAAACATTATCAGGTATCTAGTTAATGTTCATGTGTATGTGCGCGGGAACTAGTGGTGGAGTGTGGTAGTCTTTGTCGCCTTTTACTTTTTTTAAATTTACATCCATTTATTCACTGAAACCCTTATGCTATAATAAAGTTGGTTACAATTGTTCTATCACAGAAAGTTGTGCTGCTGGTGTAGTATCACTATTTAGCACAACCTACCGAAAAATTTGTAACAGTGAACATGAGATTCTCTTTTCCAGGGAGGGAGTCACGGCGAAGTTCCACCACACAAGATCTCTCTAAGCCATTCCAGATAAATGATAGAAATACAATCTCAGTCTCACTGCGTAAAGAGGAATGTATTTATTTCTTTAGACAAAGAGAAAAACAATGCTACAGAGCATTTAGTGTCAATTGAAGTAAAAAATAAGTGAGCAGATGTTTTTTTTTGTTTTTTTTTAATTGGAGGTTTAACGACCACCGTGAGCAACTCAAATGGGCTATAAGCAGTCGCCCGTCCCTAATTTGGGGTCACTGGTTCCAGGGAAGGGAGAGAGCCAATGCCGTAAGACAAACACAACATCCATGCCTGACCGGGATTCGAACCCGGACCCCTGACGGACGAATGATCAGAGGCCAGCGCCTTAGACCACTGCGCCACCGGGGCGGCCGAGCAGATGTTGTCAAACCTATTTAGCTAGAGCAAAGAGCAACTTCTTACGATTTTTTTTTATTGGTGGTTTAACGACCACCGTGAGCAACTCAATGGGCTATAAGCAGTCGCTTATCCCTAATTTGCCGCCCCGGTGGCTCAGTGGTCTAAGGCGTTGGCCTCTGATCATTCGTCCGTAAGGGGTCCGGGTTCGAATCCCGGTTAGGCATGGATGTTGTGTTTGTCTTACGGCACTGGCTCTCTCCCTTCCCTGGAACCAGTGACCCTAAATTAGGGACGGGCGACTGCTTATAGCCCATTGAGTTGCTCACGGTGGTCGTTAAACCTCCAATCAAAAAAAAAAAATATCCCTAATTTAGGGACACTGGTTCCAGTAAAGGGAGAGAGCCAGTGCCGTAAGACAAACACAACATCCATACCTCACCGGGACTCGAACCCGGACTCATCTCGGGCGAATGATCAGAAGCCAACGCCTAGACCACTGCGCCACTGGGGCGGCCTTCTTACGGTCATTAAGCTGGTTTATGATTGTGTCATTCTTGGTTGGAAGAAAATAAATATTGCACTCTTTCATTGCTTTCCCCTAATAGGTCGACAATCTTTCTTACAAAACTTTCATCTCGGTTCACCCAATTCCGATGGACAGTCAATATACGCAAACACAATCTAGTCTGTCCTCATTCACGGTTTTTTTTTTTTTTTTTTTTTTTTGGTTGGAGGTTTAACGACCACCGTGAGCAACTCAATGGGCTATAAGCAGTCGCCCGTCCCTAATTTAGGGTCACTGGTTCCAGGGAAGGGAGAGAGCCAGTGTCGTAAGATAAACACAACATCCATGCCTCACCGGGATTCGAACCCAGACCCCGTTCGGACGAATGATCAGAGGCCATCGCTTAGACCACTGCGCTACCGGGGCGGCTGTCTCAGCTTCCTGCATACTTTCTGAAAGGGAAATGTTTTCTGTTTCCGCTACCGACTTGTCTTCCCAAAAGGGGCAACACGACGTTGATTTTGTGTCAAAATCATGGAGATACAGGGCGTTCGTTACTGAAATGTCATCATAACCTTTTGCCACCTCGGTGACGTAGTGGTCTAAGCGCCGGCTTATTGCCATTTGTCCAAGAAGGGTCCGGGCTCGAATCCTGGTGAGGCATGGATGTTGTGCTTACGGCACTGGCTTGCTACCTTCCCTGGAAACCAGTGGCCCTAAATTAGGGATGGATGACTGCTGATAGACCATTGAGTTGCTCGCGATAGTCGTTAAACCTTCAATAAACAAGAAGCAGAACCTTTTCAGGTGTTATACAATTTCCCGGAGGATAATTACTTGACCCTCATTGCGGATGCTCATGTCTGTGTATGACGCAGTTCTCACCTCGATACCTTTGTTGTACTGCGTGGTTACTTGATGCAATGGAGCACGCCTGTTCGTTTCCTTCCACAGGATGTTCGCTGACAATCAGTTTTGTTGCTTCTGAACCCCTCATTGCACACCATCTATACCGTTGTTCTTGCACAGCCAAGAAGGTTTGCCGTTTATGAGATGCTTGCACCTGTCTGTCTAGCTGCCACTATAATGCGCGCATGCGCCAGTTAAGAGCAATGTGTCTCTTGCTCGCCTGCCACGGCAAAACTAGTGCATGACAACATGTGTGAGAAACAGAAGGGCTGGACGCGTACGATACAAAGGGGGAAATTACGCCTATAGTGAAGCAAAATTATAAGAACTGCTGCAATTTGTACACGGCGATTCACTCGGGACTGAACACTTATTATGTGGAATACATGAGAAGGGGAATATACGATGAGCGTGAAACCCGAACGGAGAGGTTCTATATTCCCCAGTCGACATGCAATACCTGTATATGAAATGTGTCCCCGGCTGCTGGATAACGTCGCACTGACACGCCATCCATTTAGTAGTAGTGGAGGAATAGCGTGTCTCCGCAGACAGTTTAAGCGAGGTGGTCGAATGAAGATATTGTACTCAACTGAAGAGCGTCTGTTCGTTGTGTGTTAGTACTGGGTAACCAGTTCCTTTAAACAATGTCAGAAGGAGTTTCTCAAAAAATTTTGTGGGTGTAAACCACCAAATCTCTGTCTGGTGAGCAGTGTTCCCACGCCGCATCATTGGGCCAATCTCTGTCTGGTGTGCCGGGTTCCGACGCTGTATCATTGGGCCAATCTCTGTCTGGTGTGCCGTGTTCCGACACCGTTTCATTGGGCCAATCTCTGTCTGATGTGCCGTGTTCCGACGCCGTTTCATTGGGCCAATCTCTGTCTGGTGTGCGGTGATCTGACGCCGCATCATTAGGCCAATCTCTCTTTGGTGTGCCGTGTTCCGACGCCGTTTCATTGGGTCAATCTCTGTCTGGTCTGCCGTGTTCCGACGCCGCATCATTGGGCCAATCTCTGTCTGGTGTGCCGTGTTCCGACGCCGTATCATTGGGCCAATCTCTGTCTGTCTGGTGTGCCGTGTTCCGACGCCGTATGATTGGGCCAATCTCTGTCTGGTTTGCCGTGTTCCGACGCCGTATGATTGGGCCAATCTCTGTCTGGTGTGCCATGTTCCGACGCCGTATCATTGGGCCAATCCCTGTCAGGTCTGCCGTGTTACGACACCGTATCATTGGGCCAATCTCTGTCTGGTCTGCCGTGTTCCGACGACGTATCATTGGGCCAACCTCTGTCTGGTGTGCCATGTTCCGACGCCGTATCATTGGGCCAATCTCTGTCTGGTGTGCCATGTTCCGACGCCGTATCATTGGGCCAATCTCTTTTAAAGACACGGTGAATATCGACCAATACTTGAAAATCTTCAATGAGGTTCTGAGCCAGCTGAGTGATCGGGAACGTTCAGATGGTTACTTTCAACAGGACGGTGCAACATGCCACACCTCCAATAAGAGCATTGCAGAAATTCGCTGCTTTTTCCAGGACAGGATTATCTCCAAAGACCTGTTCCCGCCTAGGTCTCCAGACCTGACACCACCATATTTCTTTCTCTGGAGAATTTTAAAAAGCCAATGTTTACGCCAGCAAGCCAGGGTCGATTGAGGCACTGAAAGACAACGTCACACGTGAAATTGCTTCCATCGACGTCGCGACGCTACATCGCACATTCGCCAATTGGACGCTGGCGGTTGCCACTTCCAGCATATTCAATGAGACATTCCTTTTTGTCATCGATCAAGGTATCTTTTACATTAATTTCATTCAAACGTGCCTTTACAATCGTGAGTTATTTAAAAAAATTAGTGCACAGTCCCGAGTGAATCACATTGTACTGTAGAACAGAAAGACCTTAATGCAAAATAAGCCAGACATTAAGACATGACAAGTCTGTTGAAGAGTAGTTGAAAGGAACTTCTAATGGAATTTCTTCTTGTGCGAAGTTCATCATTTGGCTATGATGTAAATGAGGCGGAAATAAGAAGCAAAAGTACCCTGCCTTAGCGTTAATACTGTTACAGACGATCGACAGATGGCGCGCAACCAGTGTGCAACGTCACCGACCAGCCAGGAGGCATGCAGTAGCTAGTGAATCATTGTGCGTTCAGTCACAGAGGAGATAACGTGTTTCGTGAAGTTCTTGCCATGGAGTGGGGCGATTATGAGAATCGTGTTGCTGTAATAGCGCTGCACAAAGTTTGAAAATCAGCTTCCGTGAATTTCAATATGCTGAAGAAGCTGAAAATATGACGAATTTTTGTCTACCGGACAATAAAAAGGCTCCTTGAGACTGGGACCGTCACTGACCTTCCCAGAAAGGTTCGGCCGCGTACCGTAAGGACTGCTCGCCTGGAGAAAGCAGTGGCATCCCGTATTCGAAGAAATCCTGTTAGAAAAGAATCAGTGATGGCTTGTGAGCTGTGAGAGTTTACCGGCGGCATACAGGGCACTTCCTCACCCCACACAACTGAGGCAGCAGAGGCTGCTAAAAGCGAAACGTTTGCTGCAGTGTTACGTAGACAATCATCACAGACCGGTCCTTTTCTCTGATGAAAAAAGTTTCAATATTGAAGAGGTTTTCAACCGCCAAAATGACAGGGTGTAAGCGTCAACCTCACAAGAAGCCCAGGAGAAAGCTCCAAAAAACATGAGGGGCCATCATCCCGGTCCCGGACGATTCGTCCAACGACGATTGGTCCAATGCCGATTCATCCAAAAGGACGATTGGTCCAATGCCGATTGGTCCAATGCCGATTGGTCCAATGTCCGATCCGTCCAATGCTATTCGTCTAATGGTATCATCTTACCAACGGTAAATATTTTTATTTTCCAGAAAAGAATAATAATTTAAATTATTCTTCTCTTTATATCCTTTTGAAAGATAATTTCCGGATATTTGGTAATTGTAAACATTTTACATAAACCTGGTGAAAGGCACTCAATGGAGCATTTCTCAGCTGTTTGCAAAGCACCTAGGCCGCGGGCCTTTTTAGAAGATTTTGAGTTACAACCTAGATATTTGGTATTTGTAAACATTCTATAAAACCTTATAAAATGCATTCATCGAATCATTTCCCAGGTCTTTACAAGGCTCCTAGGCCGCGGACCTTTCTAGAAGATTTTAAGTCACAACCTAGATATTTGGTATTTGTAAACATTTTATAAAACCTAATAAAAGGCACTCATCGTATCAGTTCTCAGCTATCTAACAGGCACCTAGGTCGTGGGCCTTTTTAGAAGATTTTAAGTTACAACCTAGATATTTGGTATTTGTAAACATTTTATAAAACTTTATAGAAGGCACTCATCGTATCATTACTGAGGTCTTTGCAAAGCACCTAGGCCACAGGCCTATTAATTAATATTTCGTGCTTAAGTGAAAGCGCAATATTATTAACTTGATTTAATATGTAAACGTTATAAATATGACATCGGTAGAATAAAATGTCCTAAAAAGGCCTAGGCCTAGAGCCTATGAATTAATATTTTGTGCCTAAGTAAAAGCTCAATATTATTAACTTGATTTGATATGTAAACGTTATGAATATGACATCGCTGGAATAAAAACTGTTGAAAAGGCCTAGGACTAGGGTCTATGAATTAATATTTCGTGCTTAAGTAAAAGCGCAATATTATTAACTTGATTTAATATGTAAATGTTATGAATATGACATCAGTAGAATATAAACTGTTAAAAAGGTCTAGGCCTATGGCCTATGAATTAATATTTCGTGCCTAAGTAAAAGCTCAATATTATTAACTTGATTTGATATGTAAACGTTATGAATATGGCATCGCTGGAATAAAAAGTGTTGAAAAGGCCCAGGCCTAGGGTCTATGAATTAATATTTCGTGCTTAAGTAATAGCGCAAAATTATTAACTTGATTTGATATGTAAACGTTATGAATATGACATCGCTGGAATAAAAACTGTTGAAAAGGCCTCTGTCCAAACCGCGACCTGTTGTTTCCATTGAGAAGTTGGCGGAACCCCACTGCATTCTACAAAGAGAAACGGAAAACTAGTATTTTTTATTATTTCATGCAAAACAGAAACATTGAAGTTGATTGAACGACTCGTACATCAGTAACTTCATACGGCAGGAAGGGCAGTATAACAAAAGAACGCGATTCGAAAAAAAAAAAAAAAATCTGTAACCACAATACTACGTATGAAATGTAACATTATTTTACATTCTTTGGACTACCAGTACTTTCGTATAACATCGGAGATAGAATCAGAACAGATGAGACTTTTATAGCACGAGTAGCACTTCGGACAGATAGGACGGAATTGGACCAATCGTCCATTTTACGAATCGGCATTGGACCAATCGTCCCATTGGACGAATCGCACCTTTGGACCAGTTGTCCATTGGACGAATTGGCATTGGACCAATCGTCTTTGGACGAATCGTATCAGACCCCCATCATCCTGCTTCTGTTATGGTTTGGTGGTGGTTTTCTTACGAGGAGTACAGCGGAGCTCCATTTCTGTGAGTAAAGAGTGAAAACACCCGCTGAAGTCTACCAGAACAGGGTGTTGGAGCCAGTGGTCAAAAATGTGAGTCACACCCTCTTCCAAAACCGACAGTGTAGCTTTCAGAAGAATCCTGCACCTGCCCACAAGGCCAAGTCAACCCAAGAGTGGCTTCAGGCGAATTTGACAGATATCATTTCTCCAGCTCATTGGCCTTCAAGGAGCCCAGACCTCAACCCATTGGACTACAAGTTGTGGGCCACACAAGAGGACATGTCCTGCAGAAAGAGACACCCCAGTATTGACAGTCTCATACGCTCTTTGGGGCGGACAGTAGCAGCTTTCCCTGTGGAGACCTTGCGTAAAGCTATTGATGAGTGGCCACAGAGACTGAAGGACTGTGTGAACTCACAAGGATGCCGTTTTGAAAAGTGATTGGTGCCATGTATTCACAAGTGTACTACTTGCGTCATATGACAGTTATATTGAAATATCTTTAAATTTCTTTTGCCACTTCATTGAATACTTTGTAACAGTATTTATAGTAAGACTAGGGAAATGCAGGCAGATATTTCAGTAACTATAATTCTAATTTAGAAAATTAACTGGGAATTTAACGCTTATACTGTCTACCTGAAATGCACATCACTCGAAAATTTAATAAGATTTCGAAACTAAAAATAACATTTGATAAATTTTATGTATTTAAATAATCAAACACACTGTAAACATTGCGTGTTTTAACGTCATGTAAGTGACGTCGCTTCACTTTTAGCTGGGCTTCGGGACCAACAAAATGAAGATAGAGCTCTCAATATTTTAAAATATTCAGGATATCACGTATATGGGACTTGGAAAATGTTGATAGACTGTGCTCTAGTTGATTGGATAAAATCTAATTCTCCGCTCTCAGCAACTAGTTGTTCCAACAGATTTCCGAGTATATAATTAAATCCGCGTTATACGAGCATTTGCTGAACTTTTCGTAGCGGACTTTGTTTAAAGCATTCTGTAGCGCATTTACAGATCGCAGCAGGATAGATCCATGAATTTTCTGATAAGTATCTGTGCCGTGGGATTTCGTGTTATATATAATTCCAGTCGTAATTTTTCCTTCTGCGATAAATGCTTTCCTCTTATCAAGTAGCATCGCGACGACGAATCCTTGAATAACTGAAAGTGTAATTATTGCGAGGAAACGATCATTTTTGGGAGACTCCTAATGATGTCGCATTCTTTTAAAGTATAATCTTATTCCGTGAGGCATTTATTCTCTCACAACATCCTCGATTTCGCAAAATTGTCGGGACAACCGCTTTAAGTAATATCCTTTAAATGTCCGATCTCTTACACTCTGCCACGGACATAAACTCTCCGCATTACCTATTGAGTAACCGAAAATCCCTTCAGCAACCGTTTTCATGGAAACCGCAGCAGAAAGTTCTGGGATATTCCAAGATCATCCTCTGAACTCCTTCTCTTCTTAGACAGTCTGCTGTTGAGTTCTGTTTTGCAATACAAATGTCTGACTGGCATTTGTTCACATGTAAACTATCTTTCTCTCTTAGTGTAGATCTTTCATCTACACTAAAAGAGAAAGATAGTTTACATGAGAGTTGTACCGAAAGTAACGCAAAAGTGGGTATAACTTTTTTATTAACTGACAGAGGTGCTACATGTTGGTGGAGTAACCTTTTCTCTATACAAAGGCGCTACTCAAAATAGTCTCCATCACAAGCGATGCATTTGTGCCATCGTTGAACATAACTCTCAAATCCTCTTTTAAAAAATTCAGGTGTGGACTGTTGTACCCACTTCTTCACAGCCACTTTCACTTCGTCTGCATCATCAAATCGTTGTTCCCGGAGACTGTCCTACTTTCGACAGAACAGGTGCAAGTCGGAGTGCGCCAGATCTGTGCTGTACGGTGGATGGGGGACCATCGAATTCGCTGATCGCCTAATTTGTTGCCAAAGATGTATGCGGTCTCGCATTGTCATTGTGAATGTGGATCCTTTTCATGTTCTTATTCGGTCTCTTCCTCCTTATGTTTTCTCTAAGCTTCTTAAGTGTCTCAATGTACCGCTCGCTGGTCACGGTTTGGTCACGTTCCAGAAAATCAAGGAGAATGTCACCACTGCTGTCCCAAAAAACAGTCAACGTGGCTTTCTGTGCTGATCGCTGGCTCTTGAACTTCTTAGGCCTTGGTGAAGAGGTGTGACGCCATTCCATGGATTGATTCTTCATTTCCGGTTCGTAAAGATACGCCCACGTTTCATCCCCTGTCACCAGATCAAAAATAAACGTCTCTGCATTGGTTTCAACGCTTCCAGCTGATCAGAGCAGACTTTCACCCTTTTCTCCTTCAAATCGGTTGTCAGCTGCCGAGGTACCTACTTTGCACACACTTTCCTATACACTAAGTCTTCCACCATTTTCTGTATAAGGCATTGTGACCACAGTCCAGTTGTGCACCAAGCTCACAGATTGTTAATCGTTTCTCCGCGTGAATCAATTCATCCACTCGCTGAGGATTTGTGTCAGTGGTCGCAGATGATGGTCTCCCACTGCGTGGTTTGTCTTTAATGCTGGTTTCCCCTTCTTTAAACTTCTTCATTCATCTGTGCACATTGCTCTTGTCAATGGTGTCATCTTCGTAAACATTCTGTAGCCTTCTGTGGATGTCGGACAGCCTGCATCCTTCCTTCGTCAAGAACTTAATGAGGGCACGTTTCTTCTGCTTGGAATCCATTACTTGCCTTTAATGAAGAAGAAGGGTTACTGCAGAGGAAGAGTTACTCTACCATCATGTGCAATTTGAATAACCTCTGTCAGTTAATAAAAAAGGTTATGCCCACTTTTGCATTAGTTTCGGTACAACCCTCGTATTTTTGCTTCATAATACAGTAAATCATCAATTATCCATGATACCGGGGTATGCCAGAGTACGGATAATTGAAAATCACGGTTAATCCGTAGTATGTTTTACACAGGGAGGCAATTAATAACGAGACGCATTTAAAAAAATAAAAATGCCAGAGTCCCGATAAAACCCACCCGTCAGGAAGACATGGTTTTTTGATAACCCATTTCTCAGCTGTGCCGTGGCAACAGCATTTGCGTAAGAATTGCGCAGACGATTAGTTACGCTGCGCATGTTATCATTCGGTGAAAGAACATTGTCATTGCTCTGTCATGGAACAGAGAGCAATTATCCGATTCTGCTCGAAAGTCGGTAAAACTGCATCTGAAATAGTTTAACTATTGCGTGATGCGTATGGTACTAATTCTCTGTCTCGCGCACAAGTGTTCCGGTGGTATGCAGGATTCAAGGATGGGCGGGAAGATTTGGAAAATGACGAAAGGGCCGGACGCCCGACATGAGTGCGCAGGTCTGATATCATTGAGAAATTTCGCGGACTTGTGTGACCTTGAGGATGCTGGAATGTGAACTCGGTATTAATAAGGAGACAATTTCCCAAATTTTAGTGTAAGATTAGGGAGTGCGGAGGGAGAGTGTGCTGATTTTGTTATGTGTGCTCTGTCAGACGACCAGGAACAATGCAAAATTTTCTCCAAAGCATTGCGGCAAGTAACGAGACATAGTGTTTTCGTTATGATAACGAAACGAAGTGTCGGAGTGCTCTCGAAAAGTCGCCATAGTCACCCAAAAGGAAGAAGATTAGGTTACAGGGGTCCAAAATAAAGACAATACCTATGTGCTTTCACGGCAGGAAGGTAACATCACGTGTTCATCCTGAAGGTACAATTGTCACGGGCAAGACTGACGCATCAATTTTATGATGATTCTGGAATAGGAGTTTTCGTGTCAGGCCTTAGTACAATAACGGGCTGCGGTTCCTTCTTCACGATACCGCACCAGCACACAAAACAGTGACTGTGCAGCAGTTTCTGGCACGAAAACAAATGTGTGTACTCAACTATCTTTCCTGTTCTACAGATTCGTCAACGTGCGACTACTTTGTATTCCCTAAATTAAAACAGCCTTTAAAAGGTAAAGTTTTTCGACACATTAAAGATGTAACAAGTTAGTAAAATCATGCATTGCATTGATAATGATAAGCTTTCCAACATACCAGAAATCATTACTGAAGTTATAAGCATAATGGCTGTGGAATAAATCTCGCTCCTGTGCCCTGACCTCTGACCCCATTTCGATGATATTAAACAGAATTGGTTACTATACCTCCGGAAAAACATGCTAAAGTTTTGTCGCAATAGAAGCATTTTTAGTCAAGTTATGAGAATAATGGCTTTGGAGTAAATCTCGCTCCTGTGCTCTGACATTTGACCCCATTTCAATGATATTCAACAGAACCTGTTCAGTATACTTATGGAACAATATGGTAAAGTTTTGTCGCAATCGAAGAACTTTTTTACGCAAGTTATGACGCATAAGGCCGATGGAATGGATCACGCTCCCATGTCCTCTCCTTAGACCCCATTTCGTCCATTTTCAACAGGGTTCTTTCCCAGGTTGTCCCCTACCACATTAAAATTTCATCGAAATCGAACCGTTTTTACGTGAGTTCCGACAAAGCTCGAGCATATACGTTTCTTCAACCTACGGTTGGAAGGCATTAGAAAGATCAGTGAGTTCATCTCTCCATATAAAAAGATGACCTCTGCGAGTCTTTCATGTCGTTGGTTGATCGTGCCACTTCTTGTATTAACGCAGGGGGAATGTACTTCGAACAAAACATATTTACGCTAGTTTACCTACTTTTCCATTTTTTACGGTTTCCAACCGTAGGTTGAACAAGCGTATATGTTTCAGCTTTGCCCGTCTGTCTGTCCGCACAATAACTCACGTAAAAATGGTTCGATTTCGATGAAATTTTAGCATGTCATAGGGGACCACCTGGGAACGAACCCTATTGAAAATGGCTGAAGTGGGGTCAAAGGTCAGGACATAGGACCGAGATGCATACCATTGCCCTTATGCGTCATAACGTGCGTAAAAATAGTTCGATTTCGATGAAATTTTACTATGTTGTAGGAGACCACTGGGGACGAATTCTTTTGAAAATGAACGAAATGAGGTCAAAGGTCAGGACATAGAATCGGGATTCATTCCATCGCCCTTATCCCATACTTTTAAAGGAGCAATTCTTGTATGTATGTAAATTTTATTTTGAAAACGGCTCTAAACATTTTGATGAAAGTCGTTAACCTACCGTTTTCTGGTACTAGAAATCGATTTAGCTTGATCTCGACTTTAGGAAAATTCGTTTAGTGGGTTAAATAATAACCCCGAATTACCACGTTTTTAGTGTAGTGTCATGGCGTCGTCCCATTAGATATTGGCGCGCGGTCACGCCATCTGTCTCATTACGTCACGCCTTGTGTGTGGATCCTATTAAAGTTTGATGACGTCACACTTTTGCGAGCAGATGGTTGCGATTCCCATCGGCCTCATTACGTCACGCGTTGTGTGCGTATCTCCGTCAGCACAATAACTCGCGTAAAAATCGTTCGATTTCTTTGACATTTTAGTATGTGGTAGGGGAACACCTAGGAAGGGACCCTATTGAAAGTGAACGAAATGGGGTCAAAAGGTCAGAACATAGGAGCGGGATCCACTTCACTGCTCTTATGCGTCATAACTAACGTAAAAAAAGGTTCGATTTCGATGAAATTTTAGTATGTGGTAGGGGACCAACTGGGGACAAACCCTATTGAAAATGGGCGAAATGCGGTCAAAGCTCAGGACATAGGAGCGGAATCACTTCCATCGCCATTATGCGTCATAACTTGCGTAAAAATTCTTCGATTTGGATGAAATGTTAGTATGTTGTAGGGGCCTGTCTGGGGACGAAACCGTATTGAAAATGGGCGAAATGGGGTCAAAGGTTAGGACACAGGAGTGGGATCTATTCCATAGCCCTTATGCATCATAACTTACGTAAAAATGCTTCGATTGCGACAAAACTTTATCATGTTATTTCGGAGGTATACTGAACAGGTTCTGTTAAATATAATCTAAATGGGATCAAAGGTCAGGGCACAAAAGCGAGATTTATTCCACAGCCAATATCCTCATAACTTGAGTGATAACTTGAGTAATGATTTCTGGTATGTTGGAAAGCGTATCATAATCAATGCATTGCATGATTTTACTAACTTGTTTGTCTTTAGTCCTTGCCTCTCGTTCTCTCTGTATAAACGTTTTAAAAGTTTTAAACATTATACGTATCGCAATAATATCAAAGTTAGCAGTAAAATACTGGAGATTAGCAGTAAAAGTAAGGCAAAGCTCTTTATCGTAACTTAGCATTATTCACTCCTTCTTGCTATAACGACGAGTATATTGAAAACTGGACACTTGCTTTGAACAAGCTAATGGAAGGCTAATTGTTTTCAATCGTACAGTGGTGTCGGAAGTGTAGAAACTACAGTGGCATGCAAAGGTATTGCATCACCTGCAAAAACCGTGAATTGTGAAGTTTAACTTGTTTCGCAACTAATTTTCATAGTTATTTCATCATTTATATGTCATTTGATGCGAAATGTAATGGAAATTCCAGAACTGTCTTAGTTTTTCATGTATGTACTTCTGTTCTTAAGATACGTTACAAGCATCATGACCAAGTCGAAATTAGTATGAAAAGGATCATTTATCCAGTACTTAAGTTTACAGCAATAAATCGTTTGTGTAATTCATAAGGAATGAAATATTATTTAAATACAGAAATATAATGAATCAAAATTATAAGATGTACCTAATATTTTGTTGCCCAGCCTTTAACTTTAATCACAGCTTTGCATCTTGCTGGCATACTGTGGACAAGGTTTTGTAAAAGACTGAGTTGAACAATACGACTCCAGATTTGAATTACATTTTCAGTGAGTTGAACTTTGGTTGTTGGCTTCTTTTTTGTTAGTTCATACGACACTTTGTACCACAAATTTTCCATTGGGTTTTAGTCCGATGATTGTGGTGTCCAGTCAAGGTGCTGAGCACTTTTTTCATGAAACCACTTTATCACTAATTTAGCATGATGACAGGGAGCGTTGTCACCTTGAAAAATAAAAGTGTCATCATAAAGTCATGATGGTAGCATCTTGTTTTCTAATATCCAGATGTGTTTCTGGGCATTTACTGTACCACCGACAATATTGAGGTTCCCAACGCTATGTGCTCACATGCAGCTCTAAACCGTGACCTTCACTGGATGTTTAACAGTAGTCACTAAGCAACTTGGATGGAATTCTTCATGCTTTAACCTCCTTACATATAGGCACTACTCTGATTCGGATTAAGGCAAAATTGTGGCACGACAAAATATTTTCCCATCGCTTGGTGTTCCATGAGACATGCTGCTTTGCCCACTGAAGTGTATGCTGTCTTTGATTTGCAGTTAACAGTGGGTTACGCCTAAGTACATTTGCAAATACGTAAGTCATAGTAAAGCAGCCTCTTCCTAACAGTAGATGTACTAACAGTAACATCAGTCACTTCAGACCATCTTTGAAGAAATTCAGGTCAATTGATTTTCCTGTTTGCCAAGCTTAGTTTCCGAGGACTCTGTCGTGCCTGGTTGTACTGGATCTGGGCCTTCCACTGCGACGCATATTTTCAATATCACCAGTGTGTTTTACTTTCTTCACTAGCCTAATAATTGTAGATTGATTACAGCCCACTCTTTCGGCGATTTGCCTTGAAGAATATCCCTGTTCATGCAGAGCAACTAATTTTACTCTGTCCGCTGTGGACAATTCCACAATTGTAACCATTATTGAGAATATACACAAATTATACCCTAACAACAAAAAGAAGCGGCCACTACAATACTCTAGTAGAAGAAGAAGAGTTCCTAGATTAGGTTGAGAGACCCGAACAAACAGCACTCTGTGCCTTTTGGCAGGTGAAAGTGAAAATAAAAGGATAGGGAACAGAATGCCCTGATAGAAAAGCACGAAAGAAGAGTACACAAAAATTACAGCAGAAGGAGTATACGGTTTCCCGTTAAGTTGTGAAGTTGTAAGCTGCCCTACATACTTACTTGCAACAGCAAGCTATTCCGAGCAACATATCTTCCAGCAGAAAATGCCCGGTAAACACCTTTGCCACAGATGAGTACAGGGGAAAAAGGTGAGGAAGGACATGGGAAAAAGGGAGCCTGAAATAAAAATGAGACAGCACACACAGAATAAATTACCCAGAGGGATATCGACATTTGGCATCTGATAAAATAAAACCTGACCGTTTGCTCAGTTTTCCTTTTGGAGTCGGCTATTTGCTTCGTTACTCATCAGCCAATCAGAGAAAGAATGTTTTTCCATTGGTCTAAAAAATTTTTCTCAGGTTTACTTTTGCTGATTCTCGCCTACCATAGTGAGATTAAGCATAGCTGAGGTGGTGTTAACACAAAATAACACCGATTGTGGCTTTAGGTACTCAATTTGAGTAAACATAGAAAACAGACCTTCCCCCCCCAAAAAAAAAAGGCCACAACCAAGGTTTTATTTTTAAGGAGAAGGCAGAATAAGGGCCAATCATTTTTATGCAAAACTCCTGATACCAATTCCTGCTTTCTTCCCATGTGTGAAGAATACCTTCGTTCTAGTCCCAGTTATTTCTACTTTTTTTGGAAGTATAATTGTGAATTGGATTCTTTTCAGGAATTTTATTTAAAATAGCTTTCGGCCTTTTAAATTTGTCAGTATCGTTGACAACATAATTAAGGGCCTCCCTGACAAGAGGATTGTGATGTTCTTTAACTTTTTTGTAATACCTTTTTCCGAGATCATATATAGTATAATGTATAGAATTAATATTTAGCATGCTACGGATAGCATTGTTAGATGTTTTTCCATCAAGTCCTACCATCATACGAAGGGCTTTATTTTGAAACGAGGTGGTATTATTATTTTTTTTTTTTTGCTGCTTTCTGCAGTTATCCCAGATGGGACAGCCATAAGTAATAACAATAACAGGGCTGAAACATTCTTTCCATAGTAAGGTTTTATTTTTTTGCTGAGCCTTTTATTCTTAATTATGGGTTGGAGACATCCTCTTAGATTTAGAGCTTTAGCCAGGGTTTCTTTGATATGCTTGTTCCAACTCATATTATGATCCACAATGAGGCCTAAATATTTGACATCCTTTACCCAAGGAATTTTTTTACCGTAATATTCAATTTCAAAGTCAGGGTTGTAACTGTATATTTTACGGGAGAACATGATTGCTTGGGTCTTGTCAGTGTTAATTTTTATTTTCCAGTCTAGGAAGTATTTCTCCAGTTTTTCCACATAGTATTGCAACATGAACGTTGCTTGAATTTTATTTAAGGAAGTATAGGCAAGTGCGGTGTCGTCAGCGTAAAGAGCTGTTGTCAGATTCTTGTTGTTAAAATTTGGAAAGTCTGACGTAAAAATAGAGTATAACGTAGGAGCAAGTACACTGCCTTGTGGGACACCAGCTTCAATTATTATTTTTTTTGATGATTTCTTCCCATTAATTTTTACACAAAAAGTTTTGTTTTCAAGATAAGACTTGATTGTATGAATAATCCAAGGTGGGAAGTCATGTGCTGTTAGTTTTTAGATAATTAACTCATGTGGACATTTATCAAATGCCTTAGCTACATCCAGGAATATTGCCGCTGTGTGTTTAGTTTTTCATTATTCCTTCCGCACATTTTCCCGTAACTCTCGAGAGATGGTGCACTCTGGAGTGTTTGTCACGAAAACCTCCTTGAATAAATGGAATAACTGGGTATTCTTCACAGAACTGTTGCATCCTAATTAAAATTTCTTCAAAGATTTTTCCTATATTTGGGAGCAACGATATCAGTCTGTGATTTCCAGGAATAGCCTGGTTTTTACCTGGCTTGGGTAATATGATTATGTCTGCTGACTTCCAGTCATCAGGGAAGTAGTTTAACTCAATGGCATAGTTGTATATTTTAGTAAGGGTTTGTACATACTCCTCCGGTAATTTTTTCATAATTTTATTATTTATGCCATCTTTACCAGGTGCCATTTTATTCTTAAGTTTATTAATGTGAAACCTAACTTCCCTATCACTGATGAGTAGTGGTTTTTCAAAGTACAGAGGAACAAAAAACTTTTGGCCCATAAAATTGCATTTTTTTAAATTTTTTACCGACCAGGAGCCGTTCGACGTCTGGAGCTTGTGCCTGGTTTGCGGACCTAAGAAAGGTCGTAGCATTTGCCACTTTTGGCTGCTGTTTTCTATGCCTTTTCCTCCAGTTTTTTTATTCAAGCCGTTCTGATTGCTTTTAGTTGGGGATGTTATCACAGGTTTTTGTTTTTTTAGTAAATTCTTCATAGAGTTGTGCATTTTCGGCAATTATTCTGGAATTTTCTACATCCTCCGCATGTTTAAAACAAGTACCCAAGGCCTTTTGCATTTTGATGCCTACATCAGTGTCAGGGATATTATTTATTTTAAACTGTTTTTCGAGTGAGTTTGTAAAAATTTCTGCTTTTTCCTCATCGGTTCTAACTACCGTTCCATCTACTTTATGGAGGGGAGGGAGTAATCTGATATTTTTATTTTGCAAATTTGATGTAAGGTTCCACATGGTCTTTTTTTTTTTTATCCGAATCTTCAGAGTAGTCAACATGAGCTTCCTCTAGTATCTGTCCCCATGAACCATTTTTAAACTTTCTGTTTTCTCTTTTGATTTGCCTATTTATGGAGCAATAAAGGTCATAGAACGTTTTATTTCTGGTTCTTTGCCATTTACTGCGGTACCTATTTTTCTCCTTAATTAGATCCAAAATTTTTTTGGGTAAATAGTACGGATTTCTTTTTTCTTTGGCAGGAGTTTGACATTCTTTCATAATCTTTTTAATGACTAGGTTAAAGGTTACAATAGCATTATCAATTTCTTCTTTGCTATTGCAGTCTCCAATTTCTGGAGGTACTAATTTGATTTTATCTTCAAATTGCTTTAGGTTCGTGACCATTTTGGGTGCTACCATTACAGTTTTGTCAGTAAAAAGCTGTAGATGAACGGGATATGATCAGAGGAGAGTGCTGCTGCAGTATAGATCTCGTAATAATATCTATTATTTTTGAAGAGCACAAAATCTAGCACATTACTAGTTCCTCTTAACGCCGTAATCTTTAATTCTGGTGGGTTCGGAAGCTGCCCCCAGAACAATATTTATATTTAAAAGATATCTGAAAATATTATTCCCACTTTTATTAGCTCTGGGACAGTACCAGTAGCGGTCTTTGCTGTTAAAATCCCCCGCAACAACGGTGGAGATGTCTTTTTCAAATAGTATATCCAGAGCTTCACTGGTAACCGTGTGTAGCGGATGATTATACAAGGCCGTAAACTTGATCGGCTTATTTTTAGTTTTAATAATGACCGAGTGCGCTTCTAAACCATCTTCAATGTTGCAAGGTGTTTCACTTTGCTCTAAGCTATCAATAACCGCAATCAAAATTCCACCACTTTTAGTGGTTTTGTCCTTCCTATAAACCTTGTAGTTGGGTATTTTGAATTTTACTTTATCTATTAGCCACGACTCATTAATTAAAGCAACGTCAATTTTTTTATACTTTAAGAAGGCTAAAAATTATCTGTATTGTCTTTCAATACTGTTGTAGTTCTGTGTCAACCCTTACATAGGCTGGAGTAGGATTAGGAAAACATTAGGAAGCAGCCAATCAGATAAAAGAATGTCTATGATTGGCTGTAGCAACGGATACGCAGCTAACGAGAATTTTAATGCGTTTGTCAAACTTCATATTTTATGTCGTATCTTAAGAACAGAAGTAGCTACAGAAAAAATTAGGACATTTTTGAAATCTCCATTAAATTTCGCATCTAATGACATATAAATAATGAAATAACTATGAGTTAATTCTTAAAAATTTATGGTTTTTGCAGGTGATGCAAAACTTTTGCACACCGCTGTATAAGGTTAACAATGTATCACTGTTATAACTACATAAGTCTTAAGGTTAACCCCTTAACACTTTAGGCGCAGAAGCATCTGAACCACATATTGCACAAAATTGTCTGCGTTCTCCAAATTCAAATGTTCACATAGCGACCGGGTTTTACGAAAGTTACGGCATGACGTTTCCTTTCCTTCTTCTCATCTCAGAAGTACAAACCATAAACCTGTCAGTTGTGATAAGATTTCGCTTCTAGTCCTGCATTCTCTGTTTCATGACTCAAGGTATGATGGAGAATGGCTAGTCTCCCTGACACTGACATCATGCCACTGGGAAGAAACAAGTGACTCACTCCACCTTTTTGTGGCTCTTTGCCTCTGCTTTTAGCTGGCAGTCACTCAGTTAGGATTACTGTTAACCATAACCATAAATGATAACTTTTGCAAAACAATTCGGAAAGCAACGCTTTCTGACACGAATTTCACTCGTTCCAGCGACGTTCGACCTACTTCTTAGATGACGAGTACCTTCGTTTGTGTTGATTTCAACACATTTTGCTTAACCTGTTCCAGCCGGTTGAAGAGTTAAAAGACAGTAACCCTACGTGTAGGTAAAATATGGTTCTAATTTAAATTACAACCCTCATAGCTGAAAGCCATTTGGTTTGATATTACTATTTGGAGAATAGCAAGGACAGGACGTCTAGTGTTCAAATTTTCATCCCATTACAATTTTTTTATCTTAACGTGGATCCACCTAAAGTCTTTGCCTTGTATTTCCAATGGCCAAACTTCTGCAGCCATTTTCTTCACAATTAATGCGCTCCCAAGGATCCAAATTTGAATATCGATAAAAATAATTTCATATTATAGCCTAGTGTACTTAATATTTTAGAAATTTTAACCATAAGTAGGCAATCCAACATTTGTTTGTCTACTGACGTCATCAATGTACAGGTCGCGCCATCTATTTTCTGGTCTCAACACCACCAAAGGAAAGGTTATTAATTTTTAATATATTTATGGTTAAGGTTTAGAAAATATTAAGTATACTAGGCTATAATATAAAGTTACTTTTATCGATATTCACATTTTCATCCTTGGGAACGCACTAATTGTGAAGAAAATAGCTGCAGAAGTTTGCCCCTTGGAAATACAAGGCAAAGATTTTAGGTGGATCCACCTTAACTCCTCCAAGAAGACTCTCACCTGAGGCCCTAGGATGAATTTAAGTAAAATATTCGTTTTTTTTCTCTCTTCCTACTGTTAGAGTTTTTTAATGTGAATTCAGAGCAAGAAATATTAATAGTTTATTGAAAGCCAAACTTGAATTAATGGTTTTGTGATCAGAATTTTTCTATGTGTTACAGAAAATACCAGTATTTTAAAGCGATTTCTATTCATTCCACTCATACACTCACGAACAATTAAATTTGTGCACCAAAAAGGAAGCATCGGATTGAACTGAAATTTTACGAACGAAATGATACAGATGAATGATACACATGTTAGCAAAAACAGAGCTGCAGCACAATTACAGAGGAATCTGTGGCACGCAGCGCGGTCATCTTCAATAGCGCGTGGCACCACCTCGTGCGGCGATACAAGCTGCAATACGGTCCGGCATGGAGGCGAACAGAAGCCTGATGTTGTCCTGCGGCAGACTGGCCCACACGTGTTGGTCGGTGTGCTCCAAATCCCGGATAGTGAAGCACGAAGGCAGCTGGCGTTTCAACTGGTCCCCCACATGCTCGATAGGGGACATGTGCGGAGAGCAGGCAGGCCATGAAAGTGTATGCACATAACATAGGCAGTCTTGAGCAGATCGAGACGTCTGCGAGCGGGCATTATCGTGCTGGAATTCCGGCCAGGAATGGGAGCACATGGGGCCGTAGGATCTCATCAACATACCGCTGGCCCATCAATGATCGACGGACCACTACTAAAACCGATTGACTATCGTAGGCAATGCTCCCCATATTATTATGCCTGCAGTGGGGGAGGGGTGGCGCTCGATAGCGAGGTTTGAATTGTACCGTTGACCCGGGGACCTCCACACCTGAACACGATTATCATCTGTTTCCAAAATGAAGCGGCACTCGTCGTTAAACACCATACGTCGCTAGTCTGTGGCATTCCACGTCGCTCTAGCCTGGCACCACTGCACACGGAGCCGGCGATGTTCCAGAGTTAATAGCAGCACACATAAGGGTCGCTGGGATAGCAGATTCGCTTTCGCGAGGAACAGGCAGATGTAGTGTTACACGGGAGCCACTGCATCTGCCTGCATAACGGACCGGGTCCTCGTGGAATCCGTTCGTGCGTAGCGCACGATCCGTCGATCATTTCTACCGGTGGTTCTCCTGTTCTTTCCGGAGCCACTCCGCCGTGTGGCAGTGCCATCACGTGTCCACTTCTCCGAACACAGTTGGACGGTATTGTCAAAACGATCCACGCGGTGGGCTATGGAGCGCCGACCACCCTGCGGTTTTCAGCCCGATGACCAGGCCTCTCTCACAGTCCGTAAGGTGCGTAAATCGACGTCTCTGGCATCAACCCGGCATTCTTGTCACTCTGTACTCTTGCTTGCTTCGGCCGGTGCTTTTCACTTTCATGGGGCATTGACTACACACCGGTTTATAAGACTGCCGGTTCGTGCTAGCAGTGCCACCACAGGGTGTGTAGTCATGCGCACTCGCACCGAACGTGGATCATTTGCATACCAGCACGCACTCTAGCGATTTGAAAAGTTTCGTGGTTGCGCTATGTTTTCTTCTTGGTGCGCAAACTTCATTGTTCGTTATTGTATATTAGGCCTATGCAGAAGTTTCAAGCGCTCCACCCAACGGGCTGTGAGTTTTTGTCAGAATTCCGTACTGTCGAGTTAAGATGGCAACACTGCATCGAGAGGCACGTGTTGGTGGACATCCCACACAAACCGGTAGTTGAGGAAGGATACGGCGCCCGACGAGGTGCATGTTCGTCGTTGTCTGTTCTTCATATCTGATCTTGGGAAAACCACTACAGAAGCACTAGGGTGGACTTTTTCTACACCCGACAAGAAAGTTGTAGGTGCAAGTACGTGTCGTGAGTATTCTGTGAAGTTCATAAGTGGCGATTGCAGGGTGGAAGACAAGCAGCTTAGTGAACGGTCGAAGAAGATGCAGGGCGCAGATTTGCAAGCTGTTCTGGAAGAAACCGCCTAGCAGTTGCGACCACAGAACTGGCAGTATAGTTACGCATGAATAAATTGACATTGGTTCGGTGGTTACATGTCATGGGAAAGATCCAAAATGTGGAAAAGTAGGTACCGCATGAACTCACCGAGCGCAACATTGATCAAAGGCTGAATACACGCGTTTCATTGCTTTTCAGACATAGGAAAGAGGACGGTTTGAGGAAAATCATTACTGGTGATGAAAAATGAGTTCAGTAGGACAATCTTGCAATGCAAGAGGTCATGTTTAGAAACCTGCCAACCAACGACATCAATACAGAGGCCCAACACACCCCGTAAGAAAGTTTTCTGGATCTGGTGCGACATGAAGATGTGGTATATCGTGAGTTCATGTACACAGTGACTACGGAACGCTACAGTCGTGAACTACTGCTTATGAACGAGTACAGGTATGATACGGTAAATCTTTGAGACATGGGCGTCGGAAGATAATTTTGTTGCATGATGATAATGGACCCCATGTCGCTGAAGCGACTTCGAAATTAACATACTGGTCCTTTCTCATGCATCGTACTCACCAGACTTACCCCAGTAGGACGGACACCAGCATCGCTCGGTGCTACACTTCTTATCCGGCCATTGGTTTTCCAAACTTGAGGATCTTAAAAAACGCGTTAACGACTTCATCGCATTGAAACCGGCATCGTTCTTTCACGATGGTGTTTGCCAACTACCGAATAGATGGCGCAAGGTTATAGCTTACGGGGACATATACTTCGATGATGATTAAATGCTTACTGCTTGTGTAATTACAAATAGACGGCACAGGGTTGTAGCATGCAGGGACACGTTCTTCAATGATGATTAAATGCATACCACTTGCGTATGGACGAATAGATGGCGCAATCTTGTAGCTTGCGCGGACACATACTTCGATTATGATTAAATGCATACTGCTGCGTATATACGAATGGGTGACGCAAGTTTTTAGCTTACACGGACATTCTGCGATGATGAGTAAGGGCATACTGCCTGCGTAAGTAAGAATAGACAGCGCAAGGGGTTGTATTTTACAGTGGCACATACTTCGATGAGGAGTAAATGCATACTGCTTGCGTATGTACGAATAGATGGCGCAAGGTTTTATTTTACGGGGACACATACGTCGATGCTGATTAAACGCATACTGCTTGCTTATGAACGAATAGATGGCGCAAGATTGTAGCTTACGGGGACACATACTTCAATGATGATTAAATGCTTACCACGTGTGTAATTACGAATAGATGACACGGTGTTGTAGCTTGAGCGGGCATGCACTTCGATGATGATTAAATGCATACCGCTTTCGTATGAATGAATAGATGGCGCAAGGGGTGTTGGATGTGGATGATGCTTATTTTACGGAGACACATATTTCGATGATGATTAAATGCATACTGCTTGCATATGTACGAATAGATGGCGCGAGGTTGTAGCTTGCAGGGACACATACTTCGATGATGATTAAATGCGTACTGCATGTGTGATTACTAATAGATGGCGCAGAGTTGTAGCTTGCGGTGACATGTACTTCAATGATGATTAAATGCGTACTGCTTGTGTATGTACGAATAGATGAGCAAGTTTGTAGCTTACACGGACGTATACTGCGATGATGAGAAATACATACTGCTTGCGTAAGTGCGAATAGATGGCGCAAGAGGTTGTATTTCACGGGGACATATTCTGTGCTTCGATGGTGATTACATGCATGCTGCTTGCGTATGGACGAATAGATGGCTCAAGGTTGTAGCTTCCGGGGACATATACTTCGATGATGATTAAATGCATACTGATTGCGTATGGACGAATAGATGGCTCAAAGGATGTAGCTTACGGGGACACATAATTTGATGATGATTAAATACATACTGCTTGCGACCTCTATTCGACCATGAAACATTGGGCACTTTTGCATAGACCTAATATTTACCTGCATGCTATTTAATCAGTAGTCTGTCTGTCTCGTGTGGATATGACGAGTTGCTGATCTTCAAATGCAATCCCTCTTGCCCGTCTTTAAAATGCAGCGACAATAATGCTTCTCCGAATCTTTTAAAACTGTTGAAAAGTGTTTTCTACTATCTATTCTTAGTAGGAAGGAAACCATTGGGAAATTGAGGGCAAAAGAATTAAGAAATAAAGAAACAGAAAATTTATTAGAAAGAAATAGTTTCTAGAAAAAGAAGCATGAAGTGAAGACCGCGCATTAAAGTTTGCTGTGAAAGTTAAAAGTGTGAAGTAGAGTTTAAATATAGTTATGAGTAATTACAAGTATTAAAAATCACCATGGGTTATTGAGGAAATTGGATTTTTCTTTACTTTTTCTATTTGGTTTACGTGCAGACTTAAACTTAGATCAGAGGCTTTTAAATCAAGCGTGCCACAGTGTGTGCATGTGTGTGTGTGTGTGTGTGTGTGTGTGTGTACAAGAAAGGGGCAGAGGCACTGGGTGGGGAACGGAGGAAGGAAGAGAATATAAGATCAAAAGAGGCGAAGATGGTTAAAATGAGTGTAAAAGGTGGGGGAATAGGGAGGCCGAGAGAGTGAATATGGGTGTGTCTGAAGTTTCATTAGTTAGGTAATATTTGCATAACAGTCTTGCTTGAAACATAAAACATATTGCTACTTGAAATTAGTGTATTTTATCCGATTTAGAAAATAAAATTTGCCTTCTCATGGAACCAAACATTTTTATTTTTTAATTTTCAATTTCGATATCATAAGCAATGACTTATAATTGACGACGAAACAATGCACAATTCAGCTCTGGAAAAAAATCTCAACACCCAAGAGGAATCTTAAGCGGATGTGACATCAAATACTCCCACCGAGAAAAATGAAATTCATTTTTATACGTAAATGAAATTTAGCCTGTGTTCTATTTATGCCAGAAATTACTGAAGGTTCGCAACTATGCAAGTAAAAATAGCACACTTTATAAAAAAGGTAAAGGAAGTATTATAATAAGAGCATCATAATTTTATATTAATGCTATTAATTTAAAAAGAAAGTTCTTCATTCATAGTTCATTAACAATTTGTGCATTAGGTAAGGTAGACGCTGAAATATTTTATGTTAATAGAAACAATGATTACTATTAAACATGAAATATTCCCTTCTTAAAATAAAACCAGCACGTTCTATCTAAAATTTGGCCAGCGTCTGACATTGATATTTAAAGGTTTGCTCACGAGATAAACTAAAGTTAATAAAAAAAGAAAATTTCAAGAGAAGTACCCTGGCACACTTTGTAGATAATTTATGATATGCATCTTTCACGTGCAAGGATCATTGTGGGTGTGAAATAAAACAAGTGATTCGAGAGTATGCATTTAATTATCTACAATACATTGCATTTATTCGCGTCACTCACGACCACACCGAGCCACAGTCAGGTACATACTAAGTGGAATTAAATCATAACAACAAACAATAACAACACATTCGCCTCACTCACGACCACACTGAGCCACAGTCCGGTACATACTAAGTGGAATTAAATCATAGCAACAAATAATATGATAATAGATAAATATAATAATAGTATAAACAGATGATAGTAATTACGAAACGCGTATAGCGTATGAAATCCGTTTATTTTCGTGATGTAGTCAGCACAAATATTCGCCAAGCTTTCGCACTCCACTGGGAGGCTTTTTCAAGGCAATGATAGACACAAAAATGCAGAGAATTGGAACATGTAAAGAACGAAGATGATTTTTGAAAATAACGCGGGGGATATCACGAGCATATTACATGAATTTTTATCACGTAATTATACAGAGCGCCGTGATGTGTTTCCATCTTTTAATAATGTATGCCAAACCATTGGCAGTTCCGTAGAGACTATATCATTGCATGCCACTTTGTTGGATAGGATTTCCACTGTTTCCCTGATGGCAGTCTCTTTGAAATTCGTGAAAGGGGCAATTCTTCTAATATTATTCCATACAGGAGCGCCCGAGCAATGCATGACTTCTCTGGCAAGGGCTGTATTCTGCATGTCCTGCTTCACATTTCGTACGTGTTCTTTACATCTAGTGTCCAAGAATCGCTTTGTCATTCCGATATATACCTTTTCCGTGTTGTCAGGATATACCAACGGTATAGCGTACACACCCGCCTATTCTTTCTCACACTGTCTCTCCTTCCAGCTTGATATTATATGTGATAACGGGGTCGGGGACTTCATTGCTATTAATATGCTGTATTTGCGTAATAAATTTTTTAACCAATATGTAAAGCCTGGGATATATGTGATGGATCCTGCGTATTTCATTGTCCTTCTAGGAGATATTTCTATTGCTGATATTATACGATTTCTCACAGTCTTATGTACTCTGTCTATATCATCCTTCTTATATCCAGCATTTAGACCTTTGCTATAGATATTCTCAACTTCTTTATTATTTAGATAGTTGGGTTTGCATACGTTGTACGCTCTATGGAACCACGCTCTAAATGCGGAAAGTTTGTACTCCTTTGGGCAGTGTGAATGAGGAGGGACAAGGTTCGGTACTGCGGTCGGTTTATAATAAACGTTAAAATCGAAGCTGGATGTTCTATTTCTTCTGAGCGCGACGTCAAGATAATTCAACGTCCCGTCTTTTTCAAGCTCCATGGTGAACTTTATTGTATTGTGTAGGTTGTTTATCTTGCGCATGAAATCATTTAATTAAATTACGTGATAAAAATTCATGTGATATGCTCGTGATGTCCCCCGCGTTATTTTCAAAAATCATCTTCGTTCATTACATGTTTCAATTCTTTGCATTTTGTGTCTATCATTGCCTTGAAAAAGCCTCCCAGTGGAGTGCGAAAGCTTGGCGAATATTTGTGCTGACTACACCACGAAAATAAACGGATTTCATACGCTATGTGCGTTTCGTAATTATTGAACTCTGGTGTATTTAAAAATAATGTTACAGATGATAGTATTGTCATAACAACAACAATATAAAATTAAGTCATAACAACAAACAATAAGGTTTACTAATTCTTGTCATTGAGCGGTACTTAGGTATGTTAATAAAGAGTTTGTGGCAATAGAGTTGAAAGAGTTTGAAAGAGTTTGTGGCAATAGAGTTGAAAGAGTTTGAAAGAGTTTGTGGCAATAGAGTTGAAAGAGTTTGAAAGAGTTTGTGACAATATGATAATAGTATAAACAGATAAGAGTATTAAGTCAAATAGTATAATAACTCTTATAATTATAATACAGGGTGATTTTCAAAGAAGTCTTGTTTCAACGCACTATAAAACAAGAACAATGTAATATCGATGGTACGTGGTGCTCCGCAGTTTTCAGTCGCTTATCAGCAATGGTGCCATTTCTCAAATCATGATACACTTTAACCACAGCAGCACGCGAACAGTTCACAAACTGCGCTATTTCAGAAATACTGCCTCCCTTGGCCCGAAAGCCGATAATCATCCCTTTTTGCAAATGTGATAAATCGCTCCTTTTATTAATGACAGCAACGAGTTATATGTTTACAGAATGCCTACAGCATCGAGCAACTACGGCTAAAGTCTACATTCATCGATATACTGCATGAAAATAATCTTCCTGTAGCGCACCTTCTATACCCTCCAAGCCGACTCACGACATGTGCCTTCTTTCATTGGCTACGCGCTGTTGACTTCAAAAGAAGGAGGTGGTCACAATAATGTGACTCGACTGTGTGTGTATATATAAGGCATAGATTTTATGCTTGTCTTACGGCACTGGTTCTCTCCCTTCCCTGGAGCTAGCGGCTCTAAATTAGGGAAGGGCTGTTGCTTATATCCCACTAAATTGCTCACGGTGGTCGTTAAACTCCCCCTCCCCCCCCCCCCCAAAGAAAAAATGTTTGCAAGTTCTCAAAAAACTCAACTAAAAATATTCCTGCCCGGTGGCGCAGTGGTCTAAGCGATGGCTTATGACCATTCGTCCGAGAGGGTCCGAGTTCGTATCCCGTGATGCATGGATGTTGTCTAACGGCGCTGGTCCTCTCCCTTCCCTGGAACCAGTGGCCCTAGATAAGGACGAGCGACTGTTTATAGCTCATTAAGTTGCTCACGGTGGTTGTTAAGCCTTAAAAAAAAAAAAATATATATATATATATATATATATATTCATCTTCGGTTAGATACCGCTCACCAAAGAAAGCACTTGCTCATGTTTTCTGCTTAAAATTATGCACAGTTTTCCCGCCAACAGCGTAGATGTTTAACGTATTTTTCTCAGTATGTCTGCTTCTAGCAGGCCGAGGTATAAAAATTCTTTCTTTGTCGTAAAGCATATCTTGTGCGAAGTATTTCTTGTATTATGTGAAATTTTTAATTTTTAGGTATTTTTGAGTTATTTAAGTATTTCTCGTATTATGTGAATATTTTCTAATTTTCTCTTATTGAAGATCCTTTCGCCGTACAAGTTTGCTTTTAGAGGGCATAATTTTGCTCTTAGAACATATACTGCTGGCTATTCAAAATGCAACACCAAAAAGGACACGAGATAGCAAAGCTAGATTTACTGGACACATAACAACAGATACAAAGATGAAACGATTGAGCTTACAGGCCCGTGCGACTTGCGAAACACGCAGACATCAATAGTTCGTGTGGCCCCCATGGCTGGTAATAACGGCCGCTACACGCCGTGGTATCGAACGAAAGAGGCTTTGGATGTGGGCTTGGGGTTAATCGGTCCAGGCTGCTTCCACACGTTGCCAGAGTTCATCAGGTGTAGCCGCGGGTGGTGCTTGCCAGGCCACTCGGTTGCCGATCAGCGACCAGACGTGTTCGATGGGCAATAAATCGGGAGAATAGGCGGGCCACGGCATCAGTGACACCTGGTGGGCCGTGAAGAATTGTTGCACGATGCGTGCCACGTGCGGGCGCGCTTTGTCCTGTTGAAACGTGGCCGCTGGCTGGTCCTACAGATAAGGGAGGACTACAGGCTCCAAAACGTCGGAGATGTAGCGGTGGCTGTTGAGTGTACCGGCAATGCGTACCAAAAGAATGCGGGTGTCATATCCAATTGCGCTCCAAACCATAACGCCAGGCGACGGACCGGTATGGCGATGCACAATACAGGCGTCATACAGCCTCTCGCCGCTGTGCCGCCACACGTGGATCCGACCATCGTGGTGTTGCAGGCAGAAGCGGGATTCGTCAGAGAAGACAATGTCGTGCCATTCCGTAGTCCAGGTGTGGCGTTCCACGGCCTACTGCCGCCGCACCCGCCGTTGGTGTAACGTCAACGGTAATCGGAGCAATGCGCGCCGTGCGATAAATCCCCGCTCCTGCAGACGACGTCGAACGGTACGTGCTGACACAGGTTGTTGCGCAACACACCCTAATTCCTGCGCTAACGTTCGTGATGTGGCGGTGCGAGCGTCAATGCCCGCCGCACAACCTGCCGGTCCTCTCGTTCGGTGGTGTGCTGCGGCTGCAGCAATCGCTCACGTCGGTCCGTCCGTCCCTCCTGCACCCACCGAATCCATACTCGCCTCACTGCGGCTGGATGTGGTCCCACACGGGCGCTGATGTCTCGGTACGATAAACCCCTATCGCGATAAGTCACTATTCCTCCTCTGTCGAACTCCGAAACGTGCTGGAATGACTGCCGTATTATACGACGTGGCATCAGGAAGCTTCCCACGCACAGGTCCGGCAGCACAACACACTTCCACTACTTACACCCTGCCTTCTGTGCACCCTTCTTATAGTGCTTCTCGGAGGCGTGCGTTGTGGCAACTGCATATGCCGTGCAATGCTAATCGTTTGCATGTCCTCTCGCGGGGGGACGCATGCTGCGAATTTCATGACAATCAGATGCTTCCTTCTTGGTGTTGCATTTTGGGTGGCCAGCAGTGTATGTGCAGAAATTTCTGGGCATCTAAACACCCCCGACTGAAAAATCCTTTTCAGGTCAGATGCTACGAAAATATTTTATGCGCATTTCCTGCACAAAATGACAAAAATATTTTCCGCTGAGGAGCATAAATTTTTAATCTGATTTTCTCGAGATCTTTACTTCCAAAAGTCCGATTTAAAAAGCCTTTTAACATCGGGTAATATTCCTCTTCTGTAACATTTTGCACATGCAACTAGGATTTTTTTTTTTTTTTTTTTTGTCGTTCAGAATTCGGGCACTAGGTGGAGTTCGTTTCAATTCTGTTTGCAACTGTATCTCCGCTTTCGAAACTCGTACGGAAAATTTTCTTTTTTGAATGTATGCCACATGCTAAAGTAAAACTAGGGTACAGCATCCTCTTTAAATAATGCCGGTTTCATCGCTGAGGGGCGAAAATATAATTTGTTTCGCTATCTCTGCTTGCAGAGGACGTATTTGAAAAATTATTTTTCGGTAGCGGAGCTTTTTTTATGCAGAATATTTTTCATTTTATTATTTTCTGTTATTCAAAATCGTTCCGATAGGGGGCGACGGTGTCTATTTCTATTTGAAAGCTTTTTCGATCCAAAAATCCTATAGAAAACCCTTTTTTGTAAGGTATTGTTCAGTATTAAGAGGATACAGGTTTTCCTTTATATCTGTTCTTCTGATTATTCAATTTGAAACTTCTTTTCGCATCTCATATCTTTCGATCTAAGAAACTTTGCACAACTGGTTAATGTTTGGTAAGACACGTTTCAACGGCTAATGGGAGTAAACAGCTGTATTTCTTTATGTAGATGTTTTGGGGAATACAAATATCCGTTTTATTTTTAACCGGTCCCATTCTCTGAATTGCTGTGCTCACATTGCGTATTTTAATTTATACGCAATTTTTTACATAGGTAGCGTGTTCGCTTTTTTGTTTTACTGAATTCTCCTATTTTTCTGTAAATATGCTTTGAAATATTTTTTTTCTGTTGGAAAGGATTCAAAAGACATTTTCAGCTGAACGGAAAATTTGGCGTCACGTTTCCCGTTGTAATTTGCTATCGGATATTGATTATGGTGTTCCTAGACACAAAGGTATTTTTGTATTATTTTGAGAAATACAACCAATATTTTTTAGTCTGTTTTACTTTGAAATTTCGTTTCAAGGCTTCAGTAGCACATAATACAGTTTATAATTGTTTCCTCCATTTAATATATCGACATATCATTTTAATTATGGCATTTTAAAAATTTCTATTGGATTTTGGAATGGGTCGTTCAATAAAATTAAGTATTTCTTTTATTTTTTGAGGAAGGCTTGTTTATTATACACGAGACATCTGTAGTAATTTCTGAGAAATGTTGAATGTGCGTTTACGACTACAGAGACTGATAAGGTAAATGTTACTATTTTAAAGAAAGCAACGCAGTTGTTAGAATTTCCATGTTGTAAATTCATTGCTCAAAAATTAGTTGAACATATACCTTTATCCTCGTGGTAGAACAATACACTGCGGTGAAGTGATCTACTGCGTAAAGGTTACATGCAAAAGAATCTGTCATTGCGCCAATACATTCTTCTCACTCTGCTCACTTGGCTAAGTTTAACACATTCCAACTCATTTAAAGAAACTCTCATTTCAGTCTTACTTAAAAGTTAACGAAATGAAGGTAAGGAATTTGCAGGATCCAAATTTGTTAAATGCCATTAACCTACAATAAAGGCAATCTGTGCTTTAGATGCACAGATTGCCATTTATTTAAAAACTTATAAAAAATTATTAGCTCTACATACTTTCAACACTTTCTTTACGAATTACTGGAGAACAGAATTTGTCGAATTATTTTCTTCATCTGTTGGTTTCATCAGCAGCTCTCTCAGCAGAAGAAAAATAATTATTTTGTCTTTTAATTATCTAAAACTGAATGTAAAAATGTCATTTTTTGTTTTGAATATAGGCAGTAAGAATTACATTTCCATTTGCCTACTTATTGTTTTGCCCAAACACAAGAATTTTTAAAAATATTTGTGTTCAAGTGAATTTTTTTCTTCATTTTATTTTTGCATTTTTTAGGTCACAAGCGTGGTTGGCCGAGCAGAGCTTCTGTCTGCTATTGCATTTTTGGGAGCTTTAATATTTTATATCAACAACAGGTACCATGATAAAAGTAAGTTGATAAAACTCCTTGTTTTTCTGAAATACTTTGTAAGAAAATGATAATGGTCAAAATATAAAAGAAAACAATTAATTACAATTAAGTGCTTTATAAACTGAATGGAAACTTATGCGTTCCAAACATATTTTATTGATTCTACAACTTACTTGACCATAGTCTTCAAAATCTTTTCTATGTACGTTGATTTATTTTTGTTGCTCAGCTTTAATGGAAGTAGTTTTCTTTAAGTTAAACGCATCATAATGTTTTCAGTCGACTGACTTCCAGTCGCACTTCAATTTGCGAGTGACAAACTCATGTTGAAATGGTGACATATTATTCAAATTTGATTCTCTCACTTAGTTCTTCTTCTAGCGTATAAACATTTCAGTTAATTGCAAGTTATCATGTTTTTTCTTCCAACTTTACTGAGTGAGATCACTAAAGAAGGGACCACTTGGCAGTCATTGGCTCTCTGCTTTGAGAGGCTCAGAATTCAGAAAATTTAAATATGGTGCTTGCATCTTGTCACATCTAATTGTAAATCAAATTCCGTATCTTTGTTTTCTGATGAATGTATTTAATCTGGTTTTTTTTAGGGTCACTGGTTCCAGGGAAGGGAGAGAGCCAGTGCCGTAAGACAAACACAACATCCATGCCTCACCGGGATTCGAACCCGGACCCTTACGGGCAAATGATCAGAGGCCAGTGCCTTAGACCACTGCGCCACCGGGGCGGCTAACCTGTTTTGAAAAGACCTGCTATCGCAAAAAATGAACAATATTATAGTGTTCAGACTTACTGTTGAACACATGTGCAAAACTGACAAAAGTTAACCTGGCACATAAAATATTGTATTACAAATATAGAAGAAGAAGAAGAAGGAAGAACATGAAATCCTCGCCGAAAACATCGCCCCACACAGGAAGAATATTGTGCAATGCGACATGCAGAAAGTTGCAGTATAAGTATTACATGATCACATTTGCAGCCTGTTTAGTGAGACGGATGCTAAATATTAATACGAGGTATAGCCACCTCTCACGGCAATAGGAGCACTGATACGATTAGGAAGTAACTAAAAAAGGCTTCCAATGATGTCCTAGTCTATGGTCATCCAGTTTTGTTCCATTTCAATCGGAATACCCGTTACCATAAGCATTTGAGTATGATGTTCTTAGACGTATTCTCATGATGTTCCAGGTGCGCTCAATTGGAGATAGATCTGGCTACCAGGCTGGCCGCGGTAACACGGGAACTGCTGACGGACACTTTTAATCGATTCATACAGTATGTGGACCGGTATTATTATATTGAAAGGTGGCTTTCGATGAGATCTGAAGGAGCAATAAAATCGTACACATACCGCTGGCTGGCAAAATTACCTCCATGACTGTGAGAAATGAACGACTGTCTTAACAGGCGGCGCTCCACACCAGTACACCGGCAGTAAGCGTAGTATGACACTCGGTTATAACGACATGGAAACTCTCTCGCCAGAACTTTGCAGCATGTTACTGAGGTCATAATTCTGTCTCATCATCGCTGAAGAAAGCAGTCACAGTCATGCCACTCAACTTGTTTGTTGCACCACTATGATCTGACATTCCTGTGGCTTCGAGTGAAATATATGCATAGGGGAGGGCGCCTTCCTCTAACACCACCTTTGTTCAGGCATTGACAAATTAATGGTATTGAAAGACACCAGCGATGTGCCGTTACTCGTTCTTCCAATGAATAACTGTCAGGTAGTTGGGTTTCTGGTGCTGACCGTCATTCGACGATCCTGATCCGTAGCCACTCTAGGAGAGCCAGATCTGTAACCACGACGTGAAACTTTTTCATGTACATAGTTGCTAAAGAGGCTAACTGTTGGTACATGTTTGTACATCACGATCTAAATGGGCTGCAGTTCGTCGTGTAGATTACCTTCTTCACAGAGAACCATGATACGACTTCGTTCAAACTGTCTGAGTTGATAAACTATCTATCTACAACATACAAACGGAATTACCCTTCGATTTTTTCCAGATTCCCAGGTTAGGTACTATTCCTATGATTTACACTGTCTTCTTTTTCTCAAGGTTTACCTTCTCATAAATTAACAGAATCAATATCATCCACCGCAGTTTAAATGCAGCCATACTCACTATTTTTTCTTCGTTTGTGTATATCGATGTTCTGCATTTCCGTTCTAATTTGCATAAACGTAGGTCTAGTCCTTTCAGCAAAAAATGGTTTTGATGATGTATGTACTATATACCAGTTATTTTAATAAACTCCATTTGAACTGTTCAAGATAGATCAAGTACGGTATATGAGACCATGCGTCTTGAGTCGGTCAAAAGTCAAATTTGGCTGGTGAGAATGAGTTTTTGTATTTAAGACCATGCAGGAAATGAGGGAGGAAACTAGTGTTACACGGCACTAGCAGTGTTCCTGCCTAGTCTGCCGGTAACGGTGCTTGAGACCTGAAGTACAATTTAGTTGGCCACGGCACCAGGTGAGAATCTCAGGTGCACTGCTGCACTCAAAGATTCACACCAGAACATAAAAAATGAAAAGTTGAAGAATGACCCGAAGCATAAGGCTTGGGTGAATCCACCTTGTGAACAAAATAACAACAACAAATAAAAAATAAAATAATCTAAAAAAAAAAAATGATACTTTGGGATCAGAGTTGTGATGAGGTTCACCCGCAATCACCAATTCGTGACTGAGTGTAGTGGTCCGGATCTTACTCCGGTACATTCAATCCCCAACCAGCCAGTACAACACTCACTTTCGCAAATAACACATGATTCTCAAATACACAACACAACATTTAATAACGTTCTGCGAGATTTAAACAGATCCGGCGCTCTCTAGGCGCATAGACAATTGCCCCTCATATGTGGGCAGCATACGGTGTCACACTTTACTGTCGGATAACGCAGCCGACTGAGTCTCCACCGGACTATCTGAACAAGAGATAATACTCGTTTACACACTAAATAGAGCTGCAGGTGATATTCATATACAATTGCTTAGAGAATGAAAAAAAAATTATATGCAAACGATCACATTAAAAATACTCGCGACACAAAATACACAAGCACGTTAATTTGCGGTATAAGATTATAGGTGCGAAATACTGCCAAAGTTAATTAACTAAATCTAATAAGCATGCACATGCAGAACCCTTCCCCGCTCGCTTTGGCCCTGAACCAAAGTTAAAAGAAACTGTCCCGCCCAGCGGAATTTGGCCACACCTTCTCCCTTATTCATGTAAAAAAAATAATCAGGAAATGGGCCCGGTAAGGAATTGAAATCTGTATGTGCAGGTATTTCCTCTGAGGTTCAGTCACTCAGCATTACTGCATCTATGTCCATGCAGCTTTGGGTGTCGGGATGGCACAAGTTCGCAGATGTGCGAAGAAAGAAAAAAGGAAATATTCATCTACTTACAGTTACGTGACTTTGCTGTGCAAATCCGTTGTGTATCACATAATATCACACGACAAAACAAAAAACACACACACAGACACTTGCACCATGTGGCAGCACCGATGATTCAACACTTCACTTTGACGCTTGATGTAAATGAAGCACACACTTAAAAATAATAATATCACGCCGCACTTTGTTGCAATGATTAGAGTGCACACTGATCTATTCTCGTGACGATTTGAAGGTGGCCGTTAAGCAAAATAGGCCCTCTCACATCTGATGTTGCGGTTTCCGATCCCGACTTTGCTTGGCTTCGCTTCTCATTGGAATGACCACTGTCCACTCGCAGACTTCTTAATTCCCCTGTAACTTGGCTTTCATTAGTCCAAACAGTCGCTGATTTCCATTACGCTCCAGCCTAGAAATTGCAGCTTTATCACGCGGATTTAGGCATTCTGCTGTCTTTGTGGCAAACTGGCATCTCCAGCTGCCTCGAGTTGTCTCCATTTCTTACCAAATGCGGGGAGGTTTGCTGCTTCATTTTTCCCAATTCATTTTTTGCAGATCCAAGGCATCCAGCCTTTCACATCGGAGAGCGTACGGACAACTAACTTTCTTCCTTATGTTCATGCCAAGTGCGAACTCTTATTTTTCTGCACGGACCACACAGAGAGCAAGTGTTCTCGAAAATGCCCCAAACAATCGACGAATTTACGATTATTCGCTAAACCTTTTGTCCCCATCTTCATTCATTTACTCAAGTGGACCCCTCTTCGAAAGGTACCATTCCGTGTTGCTTAGTTTCCCGTCAGCTGCGCCCTGATATTTATGACCTAACAGAGCTATTCTGAGACCACCCAGCCAGAGAGAGAATTCTTCGCCTCTTTTCTTTCCAAACCCCCAGATAAAACTTTATCTGCTGTTTACTTTTAAACTCCAATCAAGCCTCGAACAATTAATACTTAATTAATTTCACACATCAACCACGCCCATTAATTACTAAATTAATGGCGGGGGTGGGTCGTAACATCGGCCCCTCCTCAAGAAATCTAGAAGTCCTCTTCTGGGCCTATCGCTTTGCTCTTATCAATTTCCAGAGCAACCATTGAGTGCTACCTTTTCCCACAGGTAGAAATAATTCAAAATGGCAAAAATATTGCGTTTCTTGCCTTCAAGAGCATTGGAGCGACTTCCCAATTATCCCGCAATTTTGTTAATTAATTTAGAGAACATCCGAAAGAAAAAACAACGTAAATGAGAAATAAATAAAAAAAAAACTGAACTGTAAAAGAACATGTGAGCCTGCCGAACTGTGATTCCTAGCTACCTCATACCATACGCGACATGGCGGACAAATTTTAGAGTTTTCTTCAGGTTTTAGGATGGGGGGGGGGGGGGTGTCCCACTGTAACATTCCATCCCCATGAAAGAAAAAAAAAGGGATGACTGGATGAAGTTTATTCATCCAATCACTCTATTTTTTTTTAACTGTAAACACTCAACCCTTTCCCACCGTCGCAAGGCACCTAATTCCGGATTTAAGTGCCCGGAGTGGAAGGAAAGTTTAAGGATTTCATCACACGTTCATTGCTACCCGTCGAGATAGGCGGAAAAGAAAATTTAAATATGAGGCATAGCTTCGAGAATCCACGAGTTCCACAGATCTCTCACGTTCGATGCTCCTACGCCCGCGAAATGATTGGAGGACTTTTGACCTGGCTTCCCTGCACTCGTAAGGGATCCACAATCATGCGGGTTCGCGCTGCAAAGGGTTCGGTTTCTGCCCTCAGCTCATCGCTATCAGATAGAAATTCAGCAGCTCTCTCCCGAAATTTAGATTTTGCAATCGCGAGTTTAGTTTGCTCACTCCATCTACCCACCATCGCTACACTTTCGACATCCTGAAAAAAGTGTTTAGCACGATACAGCGGATCAGTGCCTGTAAATAGCCTCAACATGTTTATGCATCCCGCTATTTGCTCACCGTAAACCATAGGTGCGGCTAAAGCTGTTTGTCTCAGCTGTGATGTACCCGCTGTACTTGTAACAGGTGTACTCTCTTCCGGAACAATTGCAGCCCCAGTGCTCACATGTTCTCCGTCAGAGTGACCACCAGAATCATCTGAATCCATGTGACTCGCAGATGACGATTTTTTCGTGTTAGCCATTTTGTTTTTCTTACCCACTAAAATTATGGCAGTTCTTAGAAAACAGCTTAAGGCTTACTTAATGCTAAATTATACAAAATTCGCACCGAACAAAACTAAATAAAAATAGTAATGGCAGTCAATTCGCACTTATTTTACGAACATGAGTGTTGTTCCGCTAGCTGCAAAATATAGGTATCGATCCTGGGACAACGGCACCATTAATGTTACACGGCACTACCAGTGTTCCTGCCTAGTCTGCCGGTAACGGTGCTTGAGACCTGAAGTACAATTTAGTTGGCCACGGCACCAGGTGAGAATCTCAGGTGCACTGCTGCACTCAAAGATTCACACCAGAACATAAAAAATGAAAAGTTGAAGAATGACCCGAAGCATAAGGCTTGGGTGAATCCACCTTGTGAACAAAATAACAACAACAAATAAAAAAATAAAATAATCTAAAAAAAAAAAAATGATACTTTGGGATCAGAGTTGTGATGAGGTTCACCCGCAATCACCAATTCGTGACTGAGTGTAGTGGTCCGGATCTTACTCCGGTACATTCAATCCCCAACCAGCCAGTACAACACTCACTTTCGCAAATAACACATGATTCTCAAATACACAACACAACATTTAATAACGTTCTGCGAGATTTAAACAGATCCGGCGCTCTCTAGGCGCATAGACAATTGCCCCTCATATGTGGGCAGCATACGGTGTCACACTTTACTGTCGGATAACGCAGCCGACTGAGTCTCCACCGGACTATCTGAACAAGAGATAATACTCGTTTACACACTAAATAGAGCTGCAGGTGATATTCATATACAATTGCTTAGAGAATGAAAAAAAAATTATATGCAAACGATCACATTAAAAATACTCGCGACACAAAATACACAAGCACGTTAATTTGCGGTATAAGATTATAGGTGCGAAATACTGCCAAAGTTAATTAACTAAATCTAATAAGCATGCACATGCAGAACCCTTCCCCGCTCGCTTTGGCCCTGAACCAAAGTTAAAAGAAACTGTCCCGCCCAGCGGAATTTGTGGCCACACCTTCTCCCTTATTCATGTAAAAAAAATAATCAGGAAATGGGCCCGGTAAGGAATTGAAATCTGTATGTGCAGGTATTTCCTCTGAGGTTCAGTCACTCAGCATTACTGCATCTATGTCCATGCAGCTTTGGGTGTCGGGATGGCACAAGTTCGCAGATGTGCGAAGAAAGAAAAAAGGAAATATTCATCTACTTACAGTTACGTGACTTTGCTGTGCAAATCCGTTGTGTATCACATAATATCACACGACAAAACAAAAAACACACACACAGACACTTGCACCATGTGGCAGCACCGATGATTCAACACTTCACTTTGACGCTTGATGTAAATGAAGCACACACTTAAAAATAATAATATCACGCCGCACTTTGTTGCAATGATTAGAGTGCACACTGATCTATTCTCGTGACGATTTGAAGGTGGCCGTTAAGCAAAATAGGCCCTCTCACATCTGATGTTGCGGTTTCCGATCCCGACTTTGCTTGGCTTCGCTTCTCATTGGAATGACCACTGTCCACTCGCAGACTTCTTAATTCCCCTGTAACTTGGCTTTCATTAGTCCAAACAGTCGCTGATTTCCATTACGCTCCAGCCTAGAAATTGCAGCTTTATCACGCGGATTTAGGCATTCTGCTGTCTTTGTGGCAAACTGGCATCTCCAGCTGCCTCGAGTTGTCTCCATTTCTTACCAAATGCGGGGAGGTTTGCTGCTTCATTTTTTCCCAATTCATTTTTTGCAGATCCAAGGCATCCAGCCTTTCACATCGGAGAGCGTACGGACAACTAACTTTCTTCCTTATGTTCATGCCAAGTGCGAACTCTTATTTTTCTGCACGGACCACACAGAGAGCAAGTGTTCTCGAAAATGCCCCAAACAATCGACGAATTTACGATTATTCGCTAAACCTTTTGTCCCCATCTTCATTCATTTACTCAAGTGGACCCCTCTTCGAAAGGTACCATTCCGTGTTGCTTAGTTTCCCGTCAGCTGCGCCCTGATATTTATGACCTAACAGAGCTATTCTGAGACCACCCAGCCAGAGAGAGAATTCTTCGCCTCTTTTCTTTCCAAACCCCCAGATAAAACTTTATCTGCTGTTTACACTTTTAAACTCCAATCAAGCCTCGAACAATTAATACTTAATTAATTTCACACATCAACCACGCCCATTAATTACTAAATTAATGGCGGGGGTGGGTCGTAACATCGGCCCCTCCTCAAGAAATCTAGAAGTCCTCTTCTGGGCCTATCGCTTTGCTCTTATCAATTTCCAGAGCAACCATTGAGTGCTACCTTTTCCCACAGGTAGAAATAATTCAAAATGGCAAAAATATTGCGTTTCTTGCCTTCAAGAGCATTGGAGCGACTTCCCAATTATCCCGCAATTTTGTTAATTAATTTAGAGAACATCCGAAAGAAAAAACAACGTAAATGAGAAATAAATAAAAAAAAAACTGAACTGTAAAAGAACATGTGAGCCTGCCGAACTGTGATTCCTAGCTACCTCATACCATACGCGACATGGCGGACAAATTTTAGAGTTTTCTTCAGGTTTTAGGATGGGGGGGGGGGTGTCCACTGTAACACTAGGTAAGGCAGTAGCCGTGTAGCAATTGTGACAAAGCGGTCTCAAATGACGGCTTCTTAGACAATTGGTCTCAAATCACCGCTTCTTAGTTTTGATAAGGCAGTTTGGGTGGTTTTTCCTTTTGCCGATGAACTCACGGTTGGCGTCCATAAAATGACAGAAACCTCGACGATCAACCAAGGTAAGATTGGCCGCGAACCGTGGATTCGGAGGCGGAGCGCCAAGCCGTAGAAGCAAATCTGAAAACCAGCACTCGTAGATTATCAAGCAAGCTAGGAATATCGCAGACAACCGTGGTTCATCAACTTCAGGACCACTAGAAGGTCTACATGAGCTAAAGCATTGTCACTCACGAACTTACGCCAGCTGAAGCCAACCGCCGAGTGGAAGTGTGCAAGAAACTCCTAGAAAACCCTCGCGATGTATGTTTCACCAAGAGAATTGTTACGTGCAATAAAAAGTGTGTCTATTTCTGTAATTCTAACACACAACAGCAGTGGTTGAGCCCGGGCCAGCTTCTTGAACCTGTTGCCAAACGTGGGCACTTCGAGCACAAAGTGATGCTCTGCGTCTGATAGAACTTCTAGGTGATAATACATTACGAATTTGTTCCAGACGGTCAGACCTTCAACGCCAACATCTACTCTGAACAGCTGGAGTGGATGTATGCTGTTTTGGAGGAGAAGTACCTTGCACTGGTGAATAGAAAGTGAGTTCTCCTACAGCAGGACAACACTTGGCCTCATACCGCGCGAACGACCCGGGCAAAACTCCAGGAACTTGAGGGCATCGAACTGATGCCACACCCAGCATACAGTCCGGACTTTGCCCCGTCAGATTATTACTTGTTCCGGTCCATGGCCCCTTTCCTTCGCGGGCGGCATTTCTACAACCAGGAGGAGATGGCAGCAATTGTGAAGGAGTTCTTAGCCTCGAAGGACAAGAACTGGTGGGACCGTCGCGGGATCGAAGAACTAAAGATGGTGCAAGACGATGGCCTATACTTTGAATACTAGTCAGCTTTCGTCGTAAGTGTACGTAACAAGATATTAAGTGATTTCAAATATTGCAAAACTTTCGACTAAACCTCTGTATATACAACCTACTAATAAATTCCAGGACAGACCGTGTAACTGACGTAACAGTAGTCGGGTAAAATTATCCCGTGTATACCAGAAGACAGCAGTTCTTGCCAAATCAGGAAACAGCTTGAAACCGGCTTATACAGGTACTGACAGGCTGCAGACGGGCATTAAGTGAGTCATAGCTAGCGTTCTCGTCCCATTTCATTTTAGCCATGGAAGAGCAGAGAGTAAACATTCGTGTTTGTTGGAAACTTGGTAAATCAGCTACTGAAACTTACAGAATGTTAAAAGAAGCGTATGGGGACAAAGCATTATCTCGCAGCAGAATTTTCCAATGGTATGTACGGTTTCGTGATGAGCGGAAATCCTTTTATGACGATCAGAGGTCTGGGTGACCGTCCAGTGTGCGGACAGCGGAAAAAATCGAAGAGGTGCGGAATCAGTTAAAGAAAGATCGCTGAATTACAGTGAGATTTTTGTCTGAGTCGATGAACATCACTAAGTCTATCTGTGATGAGATTCTAGGCGAGGATCTGGGAAAACGAAAACTTAATGCCAGATTGGTACCACGCATTCTGAATGATGACCAAAACGAAGCTCGTTGATTGGTGCGTTCCGATCTGCTGGGAATTGCAGCTGAAGATACTGAACTTTGCTCCAGAATTATTGCAGGAGATGAGACATGGCGCCTGTCCACAAACCAAGCGACAAATCGGTGAATGAGAGGGAAAAAATGTTATAATGACTCACAGTATCATGGAGACATTATATCTATCCAAGCAGCCGTGGCAAAAGAACTTGCGGACATCCCGGAAAGTGCTTTTCAGAACTGTTTTCAGGATCTTCAGAAACGCTGAAAATTGTGTGTTGAATTAGAAGGGCGCTATTTTAAAGGTGAGCAACATTAATTGTGAGTATGGTACTTTCTTACTCTTCAATGATTTTACTGAGCTCAAAGGAAAAATCTGTATATACTTCAAATTTTGAAGATGACAATCCGATTTTTGGTGTAAACGTGACAAGGATGGTAAGTCGGATAATATCCAAAAACTTGAAAATTTCATCGTCCTGGAGCGGGACTCGAAACCACGTCTCCCTGATAGCGCCCAGGTATGCTAACCACTGCACCACTCAGAACGACCAAGTCTCAAGTTTCCGATTAATTTGAATATGACCATCACGCGGATTAGAGCCCCGTTCCAGGGCGATGAAATTTTCAAGTTTTCGGATATTATCTGACTTACCATCCTCGTCACATTTACACCAAAAATTGGATTCTCATCTTCGAAATTTGTATTATATGGTATTATCCCGTATTTCTTTCATGATGTATATACTACTTTTGTTTAATTGGTTATGAATTTGAAATATGATAAATCATTTTTTTTATTTTTCTCTTTTCGTACAGTTTTCCAGCAGTGTAGTATTACTTCATTGATGGCCATTCTAGGTATGCTATGCAAAGAACAGGCCATTACAATTTTAGCAGTTTGTTGTATCTACGAGCTGAGTTCTGCGGCAAAGGTAATGGCTGCTTCATACATTTATAGTCAACCCGTATAGCACAGTTCACATGGTAGTTTATGTAATTGATGGAATTTCATGTTTGATATAAGGCTACTCAAAATTTTTCATCCGATTTAAAATGGATATATTTTCAAAGTTTACTAATACAGAGTTAGTAATGATACGTCAACCAAAACAAAAACTGTCCGAGATCTTCCTGCAGCTGCTCTATGTGACTTCCCTTAGCTACACGAACAATGTCGAGACGATAGTCTATTTCCTCCCGTACTCCCTCCAGCATGTCCGTCGTCACCGACTCCACCGCAGTAACAATGTATTTTTGAACTCATCCAGGACTGTAGGCAACCATGGATAAGGTCATACATTGTCCTAATGTACTCCAAAAGAAGAAGTCGCACGACGTAAACTCCGGTGACCCAAATGGCCGGCCGTAGAGCACCAAGTCGTGGTGTCCGCTGCGTCCAATCAAAAGGCGAGGGCGTAATACCTTTGTACAAACATGCTGTTTCCTCGAACTACCGATACCACCGACGGATACTCTGAGCACCCGGTTGATCATTTCCATAACGTTTAAGGAACTCACGCTGCACTGTGACTTCCGATTCGCACCTCGAAAACTGCTGCACACAAAAAGCCTTTTGCTATACGGTCGCCATTTCTTGACAGACTGTGTTTCGCGAAGCCACAGCTACTCCTAGCGGTGTCTCGGAGATTTCTTCCCTCTTTCATGTATGCCAAGGTCATACACGGTTAGTAAGTGTGGAATTATCCTCTTTTGAAATCAGATGAATCATTTTGAAAAACCTTGTACTTTCAGGTATTAATTTTCGTAAGCCGCCCCCGCAGTGACCTAAGCGATGGTCTCTGATCATTCGTCCGAAAGGGGTCCGGGTTCAAATCTCGGTTAGACATGGATGTTGTGTTTGTCTTACAGCACTGGCTCTCTCCCTTCCCTGGAACCAGTGAACCGAATTTTTTTTTTTTTTTGATTGGAGGTTTGACGACCACCGTGAGCAACTCAATGGGCTATAAGCAGTCGCCCGTCCCTAATTTAGGGTCACTGGTTCCAGGGAAAGGAGAGAGCCAGTGCCGTAAGACAAACACAACATCCATGCCTCACCGGGATTCGAACCCGGACCCCGTTCGGACGAATGGTCAGAGGCCATCACTTAGACCACTGCGCCACCAGATCAGAGGCCATCACTTAGACCACTGACCCCAAATTGAGGACGGGCGACTGCTTATAGCCCATTGAGTTGCTAATGGTGGTCGTTCAACCTTCAATAAAAAAAAATTCTGTTACGCAACAGAATTTTCCAGGCCTATTTACACACTTGCGAAACATTTTACCTGCTAAAAAAATTAATATTTGAAATTTTACCAAAGACAAATAGAATTGTTTTATTATTTAACGATATACTTATAACATACATACTGTTATACATATAAAATAATATAAAATTACGTATAAAATAAATACAGTCGAACCTGTTTATAACGAAGTTTTAGGGAGAGTAAAAAACATTCGATATATGCGAACCTTCTTATAACTGGTGAGATAAAAAAGGGGGCTACTTTTGCTATATTACATTATGTCCGGTTAAAACTAGCTAATCATACTCTATTTGTAAGTTAACCGAAGGTAAATAATACTTGTTAACTGAAAACTATAGCTGGCAAAATAGTATGAATGAGATCTGCAATAAGCAAAGCTTTTAACGAATGTAAAAATTAAAGTAACTACTGAAAATTTGAAATTTTACCTGTTACATGTTAAGTCTGCTATACGTACGAGCAGTTCTTTTTTGTTTTGTGCTTATGAAAATCGTTGTTTTAAATGTTTTTTAACTTCCGCTGACGAGGTGGTTAAGATGTATCTAGATGCAAAATAACATTGCCAAACAGAGATTAAGTGATTGATAGGTGGCGAGGAGAGGGGATTAAAGACAGTATGATATGTATGTTTCATATGTGGAGGGGAGGGATAACAGGAATTAGTAAAAAGCAACTGAAACATTCTTGTCTTCGTGCGTCATTAATTCAGGGCATCCTTCTTTAGGATGAGTGTAGGCATACATGATGAACCATCCTTTTATGAGCAACGATGCATCCCAGTATTACAGCCTCATATGAGAAGTTCTTTTCACGCCCCACTCTTGAAGCCCCCTGGTTGGCTGATACGTTGGTCCAGGGGAGCAAGTCTCTTTTAAGCTGATTGTGGCTTTAAGGGATGCTACATAGTTAAGCTTTCCCGCTCCACCCCACTAGGCTGCGGATGGCCTAGTAGCCAACGTTCGTGTCTGCCACGGAGAAACCTCAGGTTCGCGCGCGTTCCCAGACAGGTACGGATGCTCGAACTGCTAAATATCCGCCGTGCGTCGGACTCAGGGTACTGCCCCACCCCACTGTAATAAATAAGGACATCTTTTACCTGCTCCTTTCTACCTCGCTTCCGTGTCACTTTCCTATCGGGTACTCTAGCCCAAATCTCCTAGCTTCCTATTTCTAAGGGTTGTTTAAGACCTGGGGTCAGGCACTCCCTTCCTGAAATCCTCTACATATGATCTGATCTGACAATTCCAATGCTTCCTTCTGGTACTCATCTTTTCTTTTCAGCTGTCCCCAACGGGATTCTTCTGGCTTTGCAAACGGCAGCTCTGGAAGCTTAAGTTATCCAAGGCAGAAGCAATGACAGTCAAATTATAGGATTAACTTGCTTTGCAAACGGCAGCTCTGGAAGCTTAAGTTATCCAAGGCAGAAGCAATGACAGTCAAATTATAGGATTAACTTGCTTTGCAAACGGCAGCTCTGGAAGCTTAAGTTATCCAAGGCAGAAGCAATGACAGTCAAATTATAGGATTAACTTGCTTTGCAAACGGCAGCTCTGGAAGCTTAAGTTATCCAAGGCAGAAGCAATGACAGTCAAATTATAGGATTTACTTGATCTGCAAAGGGCAGCTCTAGAAGCGTAAGTTACACAAGGAGAAAGCAATGACAGTCAAATTATAGATTTACTTGCTTTTCGAAGGGAAGCTCTAGAAACGCAAGTTACCCAAGGTAAAAGCAATGACAGTCAAATTATAGGATTTACTTGCTTTGCACGGGCAGCTCTAGAAGCGTAAGTTACCCAAGGTAAAAACAATTGCAGTCAAGTTATAGGGTTTACTTCCTTTGCAAAGGGCAGCTTTAGAAGCGTAAGTTACCCAAGGCAAAAGCAGTGTCAGTCAAGTCTCTTTGCAGAGGGCAGCTCTTAAGCGTAAGATACCCAATGCTAACAAAAGTATCACCTGTCAAACACATTGTAAGTAAAATTAATTCTCTTAAAACAACTCCTGACAATTAATGATCACGCAAATTAATTACTTAAAACGCCAAATTAAAAGCACACAAAAAGTAATTTGAATCAGAGTAGGAAACTTAGCTTTTCAACTATTTTCAAGACTGTTGGACCTACGTCTTTCCCGTCTGTTAAGATTCGTAAGAATTGCATGCGGAAGACTAAATCTTTTGAGGGAAACAGCAGTGGAAAGACTGCTTCCAAAATTATTGAAACTTCGCTACTAAGTTTTGAATCTTCGATTCTTGAGATATTATTCCCTTCATAGCAGCTGGTACATCTCTAAGGGGAACCTCGGGGTGTCCTCAACAGGAGGTAATTTCCTTGTTCTATAGTGAAAGGGGAAGGTTTAAAAACTGGGTGAGTGCCACTTATTTTGTTTGCTGCTGACCGATCTGAACTTCGATGTATGCGTCTTCTCCCCAAAATTATTTTCCGTAATATACAGTTAAAAGAACAAGGGTGAATATTACCAAGTTCAGGGGATCTATAAAAACTTCGATTTATGAGAAACTTTGTATTATTCGAGCTCGTTATACGTGGATTCGACTGTTTTTTTTTTTTTTTTTTTTTTGGATTGGAGGTTTAACGACCACCGTGAGCAACTCAATGGGCTATAAGCAGTCGCCCGTCCCTAATTTAGGGTCACTGGTTCCAGGGAAGGGAGAGAGCCAGTGCCGTAAGACAAACACAACATCCATGCCTCACCGGGATTCGAACCCGGACCCCTTACGGACGAATGATCAGAGGCCAACGCCTTAGACCACTGCGCCACCGGGGCGGCTGGATTCGACTGTATTATATACTGTAAAAAATAAGTGGTGTGAATTCAGGGAAAATTTCTGAAAATAACGTGCAGCAAAGTTGTCGGTAGGTATCCGTCTTTTTAAGAAATTTCCGTTTTTGAAAGTACCCGTTTATTTTAACCCGTATTTTCACAGATTTTCCGTATTCAGAAATTCCGTTTATTTCAGAAAAAATCCATTTCAGGTTTTTCCGTATTTAAACTGAAATTCCGCAAAACCAACGAGCCTGCATTTTTTTCAGCCCCTTTCCCTAGATAATCCTTTAGCTCCGGATTGAACTCGCGCCGCTTGGACTGGTTGAAGAGGTAACGCACGCATTTAACCACTGCGCCACAGACACTCGGGAATTCGAATCACGTGCATCGTAAAACAAATTGCGCGACAATGAATTTTTTTGTTGTTGTCATTAATACGAGTGACTTAGTCATTTTATTTTCTGTTGGAGCTTATTATTTTTCTGAATAGGTTAGTAATATATATTTTTTTTTTTTTTTTTGCTGCAGGAGGACTTTTCACAAATTAGCCATTTTTCATACTCATTTTTCGAAGCAACCAAATGCTTTGCAACTTGATTTTTCTAAACTGAAAGTGACTTTCATTTATCTTTAAAAAAGGTGTTGTTTATGAATGGTCTGACAGGACTGGCACTCTAGTGGAGCTATTATTTCAATGGTTAAGTTCAGTTCTGGAGGAGGTGTATAAATCAGTAAAAAAGAACCTTCGAAGACATGGCTATGTTAAAAACAGGAGGAGAATTATGGCTCAAATTAAAGAAATAAAGGCTAATTTCATTGTTACACCCATAGATAAAAGTAATAATAATTACGCTTTTATTTGCAAAAAATATTTTTACCAAGTGCTTGCTTCAGAATTATCAAATGAAGACACTTATAAAATAGTTTCAAATTATGATTTAAATACATTAAAAAGAGGTTGATTGGTTTCAATTAGCTATTAAAAATAAATAAGATACAATTACAATTTCCTTATTATTTTGCAATTCCTAAATTTCATAAGCAGCCTGTAAAATTCAGATTCATCACTTGTGGAGTATATAGTTATAATAATCAAGCCTGTAAAATATTTAAAAACTTACTGTCCGTTATTTATAATAATATCTCAGATACTTCTTGGATTATTAATAATAATAAAAAAAGTTTTGGGGTTCTTTGACTTGATTAATACTACTGACTTAGAGATTACCACCTATGATTCTGACTTAGAGATTACCACCTATGATTCTGACTTAGATATTACCACCTATGATTTTTCAAATTTATTTACTTCAATCGACTTAAGTGATTCACGTAGAATTCTGGATATTTATTTTGATCAATTTGGTCACCAGTCGGAAGTAAAATTTGAATATTGGACAAATTTGTGCAATATCTGTATTTTAAATAATTATATACACTGACGGGAAAAAAATCCCAACAGCAAGAAGGGGTTGTGTTAGATAAACGACAGTTGGTAGGCGGTGAGAGTACATCTGTAAGATGACGTCTATGCAAATTTCGCTCTCGGCGCATACGTGTGGCGCTAGTAGCTCCCTCGGAACATGCAAAGCAGGTTTGCTGTAAATACACGCTGTAGCGTTCGTGAGCGTTAGTTATCGTTGAGATTCGACGTAGGGTGTTGATGTTAGTCAAGAATGCCTTTAAGAAGACGAAGAAGCCATTATCAACAGCTCACGGAGTTTAAACGAGGTCGTGTAATAGGGCTACGAGAAGGTGGATTTTCTTTCCGCAATATTGCAGAACGACTTGGCAGGAATGTAGCCACTGTGCATGATTGTTGGCAGCGGTGGTCAAGGGAAGATACTGCCTCAAGAAGACCGGGTTCCGGCCGGCCACGTGGCACTACTGAGAGGGAAGACAGCCGTGTACGGCGTATGGCCGTGGCGCATCGTACGGCGTCTGCGGCAGCAATTCGAGCTGCAGTTGCCACCACAGTGACACAACGAACTGTTACAAATCGGTTACTTGAAGGACAGCTCCGAGCCAGACGCCCTGTAGCGTGCACTCCACTTACTCCAAACCACTGCCGTTTGCGACGTAAGTGGTGTCAAGCTAGAGCTCATTGTAGGACGGAGTGGAGATTTTTTGTGTTTTCTGATGAAAACCGGTTCTGCCTGGGTGCCAGTGATGGCCGTATGTTGGTTAGAAGGAGGCCTGGTGAGCGCCTGCAACCAACCTGTCTGCGGCCGAGACACACTGGACCTACACCTGGAGTTATGGTCTGGGGAGCAATTTCCTATGACAGCAGGAGCACTCTCGTGGTTATCCCACGCACCACGACTGCACAGTTGTACGTCGGTCTGGTGATTCAACCTGTTGTGCTGCCATTCATGAACAGCATTCCAGGGGGTGTTTTCCAACAGGATAACGCTCGTCCGCATACCGCTGTTGTAACCCAACATGCTCTACAGAGTGTCGACACATTGCCGTGGCCTGCTAGATCAACAGATCTTTCACCAATCGAGCACGTATGGGACATCATTGGACGACAACTCCAGCGTCACCCCCAACCAGAATTAACCGTCCCTGTATTGACCGACCAAGTGCAACAGGCATGGAACTCCATCCCACAAACTGACATCCAGCACCTGTACGACACAATGCATGAACGTTTGCGTGCTTGCATTCAACATTCTGGCGGTTACACCGGTTATTAATGTACCAGCATTTCACATTTAAAATGGCTCTTCTTGCGCTTAGAATAAGCTGTGATCTTGAAACCTTAATCGATTAAATATGTTACCTATACAAATGTATTGCCGCCATTTCATTCCTCTACAATTATTTTTTCGTGGTGTTGGGATTTTTTTTCCGTCAGTGTATATGAGAGTAAAAAATTGTATATTCAGGTGAGGAGTGTGCTAATGGGTACTTGTTGTTCCAGTCTGCTGGCGAACCTTTACCTCCATCATTACGAGGAGAAATTAAGTTCATTTGCATTTTTTCTATTCAGATATGTAGATGATTTAATTACCTTTTCCTTCAGTCCTCCTTCTGTTCCTGTGAATGGCATTTATCCTTCAGGGTTGATACTGTGTAAGACGAGTACTAAGGATCATACATATTTTCTGGATTTGGACATTCATCTGCATAGGCAGGGTATTAGTTTAGACGTTTTTGATAAAAGAATACATTTCAACTTTAACGCCAATGTTATGAGTGATTGGCATTCAAATATTTCAAATCACGTTCTCAGAAATATCATTGTCTCTCTATTTGTTAGAGTCACAGGGACTTGTACTAAGAAATCTAACATTACAAAACAACTAAAAATACTTTTCTCCGTTTGCCAGAAAAATCATTATCCTTTGAAATATTGGCTATTACATTTTGAAAATCTGTTGACTTCTTTTAATTTAGGAAAATCTTTCAAAATTATATTATGCAATATTGCCATATCTAATATCTTTGATTAGGCATCTTTCGGGCTACAATTCATAATATTTTCTTCCGAGTCACCCCGGAACGTTTAACATAACAATAGCTTTCATCCATTAGTACACATGCACCTAATTTGTCTTTTATTGGAATTCGACAGGAGTCGCCACGACGTATCACTTAGTTCTTTTTTGTATTCATGAATTGCGTTTGGGAAATCAGTATGGCATTTGCTTATTTTCTTCCGTGTGGTCTGGGATTAGTGTGTTTGAAATAAGGATTGAGTTCGTGTTGGTTTGCCGTTCATTTAGACGAAAGTGTTTATGGTTACTTTACTTAAGGTAAGTCCTTATATTTAATGTTTGGTATTTTTAATTCAGGTAGGAAACACCGGGTGTCTAGTCCTAAATTTTTCAAAATTCTTAATCCTTATTTTGGAGATTGTTTTTCAGTTAATTGAACACCTGCATGAAACCTGAACCAGAGTCGGTGGCCGGGGTATCTTTCCCTGATGAGTGGCTCCCGGTTTCCGACCTTATGTGTTTCCGATCTTATATATACTGTATATCAAAGG